>OU975425.1:13478014-14919681 GCA_918857605.2 Philereme vetulata
GCACGGGGAGTGACCGTGCCGACTCGAGGGCCGAAACACGCCGTTGCTACAACAAAGTGTTTCGGCACTCGAGCCCCCCTCTACCAGCCTAGGTTCCTAAGGTGTGGCCGCTGCATGCTATAGCGGCGACCACTAACGACGATCGAATGCGTGCCGCGCGATCTGAGGAGCCTTTTATAGGCGATGTTGCCTCGACCACTAACGACGATCGAATCTTCGTATATTCAACGGGCAGCGTAACGACGCCCCAGAGAGGTCCGCACTGTACGACGGCTCGAGCACTGTGTGGGGATTAAGGGGACACCGGAGGGACAATCGCCCATACAACACGTACTACCAAGATCATTTCTAATTGGAGCATATTTCTACCTTAATAAGGTATTATTTTAATTTGAATAGTCTTTATCTAGGTTTTCCAACCATATATTAGATCAAAATACTTACCTAAAATGAAATAGAATCGTATCGCATTCTGCATGTTTTTACGTCATAAAAGACCTGTTTTCAACCTAATTGTTTCGTATTAAAAATAACAACATCTTACGTATCCTAGTCATGGGAACATAGATTATATCATCTAGTTACAGAATAACAACACAATGAGAAAAATACAACAAGTTTTCAGTCATCATTTTTGGTATTAAGGAACACGGTTAAAATCTAATCAAATTTAGAATCTTTCTATTGCTATCACTGCCGCTCTGCGTGGCTAAACTTCGTCACTAAACAGGGATAGCGATATTCAGGCCGAAGTTTATGACGCGGCCGAATTGAAGTTGCGCTCAGGGTTCGCCGGCGCGTTAAGCGTCAACTTCAATAAGCTGAGTAGGTAAGCGATTAGATCTAGATCTATTCTGACTAGACTGTGGCTGAACAGAGAATTTTTTTTTGTCAATACAAGTATTAAGTAGCTTTTACGTAACTTATTATCCATATTTATTTATAAGCACTTTGTTTTGACTTTTTTATTGTTCACTTCACATTTTATTTTATTATGTTGTTTAGTCGTGAAAACGTATTATTGGCTTTCTTTTATTTACTGTGTTTCATATTATGTATTAGCTGTTGGTTTTCCAAATAAATAAATATAAAACTTTGTTCCCCTTTTAAGTTTATTGCGGGCAGGGAGAAGTGTGAGAGTTAGCATTTAGCAGTTAAAGTTTATATGGAGTAGGAGGGTGAATACTAAAATTAAGGTTAAAAAATTGTGAATTACGGTTTAATTTCGACCTTTGTGAATTTCATTAATGATAGGATATTAAGAGTTGATTATACCTCAGCCCAAACTCGAATTTCACCCCCGCTTCTCCGCGCACCGCTGCACGTCCTATCTCGCCGTGGTTCATATGTTGGCTGGTTTTTTATCATTCAGTCCCTTCATTATCTTGTTGTGTTTATTTCTCATTACTGCGTCTTTACAAAAACCAACTAAATATAAATTCTACCTAAGAATAACGTGTTCGTTTAGAGCGACAAGCGTCACGGGTACCCCGTCTGAAAGCCGAGGCCAGACTGAATCTCGGAACGGGCGTCCGGAGCGAATGGTGTCATTAGTGCAAAACTTAGATATTTTCATTTTATGGTAAAATCAAAATGTATTATGAAAACTTAAAACACATGTACCCTTATTTATGTTGTGTAGAATAACTGTATAAAGTTTCAAGATCTAAATTGTAGTATTCATCGCATAAGAACGGTTTAAAGATAAATTTGGAGTCATCTTTGGATTTTTTTTCTATCAAGAAAATTCTACGGAATCGTGTTTTCACACCACCGGCGCTCTAGCACGTATCCTTAACTATAACATATATGAATTACAGATTCAACGCACACAATTTGTTGAACAAAACATTGTTTCTCAATAAGCGATTTAACGTCTCCCCAGGTATATTGCGCCCTTAACCATCTATAATACGCAATGGACCTATCAAGATGCAAACTGTTTAAGTGTATGTAATCAGGCATAGAAATAGGAGTTAAGATAGAAATAATTAAATTAATTAATATAAGATTAAAATAGATAATATTAATTGCGCCCTTGTGTACATTTTGCAATTACAAATAGCGTTTAATTAATTATTTATCTGCACGGTCAGACTTTAGATATATATAGATAACTCTTTATTGAATTACCACACAAACAGAAATAATACAAATATAAGTAGGTACTAGGCTAAAATAAATAAGACAATACAATGGGCGGCCTGGAAGCGATCTTAAAGTCAAAAGTCAAAGTCAAAATCTTTTATCCATTAAAATCACAAGGATCACTTTGAAACGTCAATTTTACTGCCTGTTCCTTCGCGACCAAGCCAGGAAAAAAAGGCAAGAAAACAAGGGTGGATGTTTTTTAATGATCCTTTTAGAATACATAACAATACAGGTAATAAATTACGTCTAAATTGTAACATTTTGAACGAGTTGGAGCAATTTCAATCCCAAGCTTCTCTATCATCTAAATAATCCGATATTTTATAGTAGGCTTTTTTATAAAGATTACTCTTCAAGGCAACCTTTGGATGATTAGTTTACGAAGATACGGAGCGCGGTGTACTTTGGAGGATACAATTACACATATATTCTTAGGTATAATAAAAATATGATAAAGTTTTAATCCTAATACTTAATATACTTATAAAATAGACTATTATATAAGTATATAATTATATATAATAACCAAACTATACTTACAGATGAAATACTTAAATAGTAAATAAATAACGTTAGGAAGATGACATCTTCGGAGGATTTTAATGCGAGGATCTCTTGTAACACAAAAGTTATCTGGAAGAGAATGATGTTAAGCATTAAGTTCTCCTTTGTACTATTTTGTAAGTAAAGTATTTTCAATCAATTAAGTCGTATTTCTATATAGAGAGAGGGTTTTTACGCACCTTTCCAGTGCGTGTTCTTCACTCGAGAATTATAATTATATAAATATATACAACAAAAATCTTTATTGAAACTATTAAAGAGCCACAACTTAAACTTACATAAAAGCATCCTAAAAATATTATTAGGTAGCACGTTGGGTAGGCTCACAGGCACACAGTCTTGAACCCACACTAGGATTCCCTGTGTCGTGGGTGTCAGGAATATGTACATGTACCATCTGACATGTTGTCTCGCCAATACTCGTGCTACATACTAGGATGAAGTCAGATAGTAGGATGGTTCTCTAAACTCCACACTAGGATAACCTGTGTTGTAGAGTTTAGTATCTCTATTTTAGGCATACATAAATGTAACTATTGAAACTATCATGGTTAATTTATTATATATTACTGATAATCCAATTATCCATTAGCTACAGATGATTTATTATATTTGGTTAACAGAAGGATTACGTCCTATGAGTAAGCTAATTTTCCACATCGCTGGCCGAGTGAGTTGGTCTAGTTAGCACCAAGGTCATGTTCTTAGCTCGGGTTTTAAAAGTAGCGTTGACCGTCATACATAGGCTGCACTAAAAGTATCGGGAATGGAATATTTCCACTGTTCCTGTCATATTAAAATCTTTTTAATTGAAAACTTCTTGGTTTTAAAAATCGAATACCATTTATTTATTTAAAAAAATATTCTCGTTTTTGTCACAAGGTCTTGTCAGACTTGTTTAGTTGTTGAGAAAATGGATTGACTCGAGAAAATTCAAGAGCGATGATTTATTATGACTTTCGAAGTGTGTGTGTGTTTCGAAGTAGTTTAACACAAAAACAGTGTGTTGACCGGATGATTTCTGCATTTGGTGATGAAGCCCCATCCAAACCACAATTTATCGCTGGTTTGCTGAATTTCAACGTGGACGTGTCAAGCTCAGTGATGATCCCCGTCAAGGTCGTCCAAAAACTGCAGTCACCCAAGAAAACGTTGATGCTGTGCGTAAGCTGATTCAGGAAGATCGATATGTGACATACCGCGAAATACAGGCAACTTTAGACATTGGCATGAGTCAAATATATAATCTTGCATGAACAATTAGGTGTAAAAAAGTTGTTTTCCCGATGGATACCGCATTTGCTCTGTGAAGAACAACAAGCGGCTCGCGTTACTTGGTGCGTCAGAACTCTCGAAAGATTCCACGCAGGATCCTCAAATGCTGTATACAACATCGTATCAGGTGACGAATCCTGGATATACGCGTACGAACCCGAAACAAACAACCAGTCACGAGTTTGGGTGTTCGAAAATGAGTTAGCCGACAAAAACTGTTCGTTCACGGAGTGTTGCAAAAAAAATGGTGGCCACGTTTGTCTCCAAAACCGGCCATGTTGCGACTATTCCTCTTGAGGGACAAAGAACGGTTAATGCAGAATGGTATGCTAGCATTTCTTTGCCGCAGGTCGTTTCTGAACTCCGTAAAGAAAACTGCAACCGCCGCATCATCCTCCATCACGACAATGCGAGTTCTCACACCGCGCACAGAACAAAAGAGTTTTTAGAGCAAGAAAACATAGAATTATTAGACCATCCGCCGTACAGCTCCGACCTAAGCCCTAATCATTTCTATACTTTCCCTAAAATAAAGAATAAATTGCGTGGTCAGAGATGTTCATCACCTGAAGAAGCTGTGGACGCCTACAAAACGGCCATTTTGGAGACCCCAACTTCCGAATGGAGTGGTTGCTTCAATGATTGGTTCCATCGTATGGAAAAATGTGTCAAATTTTGCGGAGAATACTTCGAAAAGCAATAAATACATTTTTAAATAGTAATGTTGTGTCACTTCCTTGATTCCCGAAACTTTCAGTATATAGACCTCCACATCTTTTTTAACAGACTTCAAAAAAAAAGGAGGAGGTTCTTAATTAGTCGTTCTTCTTTTTTTATAATAAAATAAATAAAAATAAAATACATTTATTGCAACAAGTGCTACAAGATCTGAGCGTGGCAAATCTTGAGGTTGTGCTTCGAATGAACCAGTCGAAGACAAAGATCATGTCAAACAGCACGAAACGTAAGGTCGAAGGACAGGTAATACAGTATGTCGATGAGTATATTTACTCGGGCTAGTTAGCTAGCATCAGAAACAGGCAAGATAAGGAAATCGGTCGTATCGAGAATGCCTGGAAGAGCTACTGGTCCATGAAGGAGCGCATGAAGGGTGCCCTTCCTCTGACACTTAAGCGCGAACTCATTGTCATGTGTAATCTGCCCATCCTAACTTACGGTGCGCAGACATGTTCTCTGACTGAAGCCCAGAAGTCAAAGCTCAAGATTTGTCAAAGGACAATGGAGCGCAGCATTCTCGGCTTGCGTAACACCATGCTGCGCTCACTTACTGGCATCGCAGATGTAGGGAAGAGATCGGCTGAACTTAAACGAGAATGGGCCGAATGCACTCCGAGAAATGGGCCCATATTGAAACACTATGGACGCCTGAAGACGGAAGGCGACGTCGGGGTCGGCTGAGAAAGCGTTGGCGGGACGATTTCGACACCTTCAAAAGAGGATGGTGGGAGATAGCGGCAGATAAGGATGCTTGGAGGGACTTGGGGGGGTTAGAAAAGAAAAAACAACATTTATTTCAAACAAGTATGTAACTCATATAGGGAAGGGCACAACACAAAAGGTATGCTAAGGTTTATAATAAACAGGGTTTTTGAGAGCATTCCTGTGACAGTAATGTCTGGTCTACTCTGCCAGCTATCATTGCCAACACGGTGCTGGCGCTGGCCCGCAGCCTGCGCAACAGGGGCGAGCCTCGCTTGCGCATGACGGTATGGAAGCAGCCGACCTGCAACGCCGCGAACATCCCTGATGTACTGCAGTAGCCCCAGCATCGCCCTGAGTGCCATGTATTTATGTATGTTCCTCGATTACTCGAAGACGCCTGGACCGATTCGAGAAATTCTTTGTTTGTTTTTAAGGGTATAATTTCCAGGTGTATCCATTGGCACCAAATCAGGATCTGATTACAGAATCCCAAAAAAATCGGGGGCAACTCTCAAACTTTATAGGGACGCAATTCGGTTTTATGAATGAATGAAAATTCTTTATTATACCTTACAAGCTAGAGACAACAGATATAAAGAAATAAACAAATAAATGTAAGAATAATGGGCGGGCTAATCGCTTAACAAAGCGATCTCTTCCAGACAACCTTTGAATGGATAGTTTTACGTTTGTTATTACCTCAGAACTCCGTCATTTATCAACCGATTTTGAAAATTCTTTTTTTATTTGAACGATATACTTTTATATTGGTCTCATAGAAATTTCATCAAAATCAGTTAAGTAGTTTGGTTAACTCGGTTATATTTTTGTTAAAAAGTTACTTGTTAATTAATTTTTTTCAAATTTATGATCATAGAAAATTTTATATTTTCAAACAACCCTAATATCAATCCAAAAATACCAATGAAACAGCCTGTATAAAAGAGGTAAACGAACCATATTCATTCATCATGTAAGTAGGTACCTGTTAAACTGACTAATAAGCGGCCGATTTACGTTAAAAATTGTTTATTGGAAATGTATCGATTATTGGATAAATATTCAAGCTACTGGTATCTAACATCAGTTAATACGATTCCGGATGTGACTAGTGGGTCTGTGAGAACAGTAGACCTCGCGTCCCAAGTCCAAAAATTAATTTGCGCAACAAAATTAACGAAGAGAGTACAATTTTAAATAGAATTTCATGTGATTGAATTTTCCAATAAGTATACCTATGCAAAATATTGGTAAATTTTTTAGCGATTACTCGCGATCGAATCTGGTGTTGAGGTTTGTCTCGTGAAGGCAGAGAGTACTGCGTAGTCTGATTGGTATAGTTGTTAATTTCTGAAATGAAATCCGCCGTCGTTACAGCAAATTTCCACCGATATCCCCCCCTCCACTCCCCCTTTTGGATTTTTTTTTCGCATATTCTTGTGTAAAATGAAGTGCGCTTCTTATATTTGATTAAAATCCGTCAATAAATAACGCTACAGCAAACTTCTCACTATCAAAAATTACGATCGACTAAAAAATTAAAATAAATCAAGGAACTTGTGTGCCAATTTTCGACAAAACCAGTTAAAAAATGCGACCTGAAGGCGAAAAGAGACTGACAGACCGTCGGACAAAAGCATCTTTGGCCAATCTCGAAACTGAGACGCTTCGCTCACTTCGCTCGCTCGGTCAATTACAAAACAGGTCGTATACAGTGCCTGTTGGCAAGTTGCAGCACTGCAGGGACTAAAACAGAATGGCATTGCACCTATCCTCTCAGCTTTGTGTCATAAAAAGCTCAAATTTAGTATTTTAGCACTACAGTGAATATATAACAATACGGTATGTACAAAGCCAACATAGGGCTGACATAGTAGCGACGTAATACCCTTTAAAATTATAAAAAAAAAACCAAGATGCTATAACTAATTCAAAAATACCTGCAGAAATACAGAGTATAAAAAACAATTTACAAAAGACATGCTTAGATATTAAGTGCTAACAAATTTGCCCCCCGATTTTTCGTTCAAAAGGTAAATATTATAAAGATTTCTTATCACCGCTATATTATGTTCACCGCTGTTTAAGAAATTAAAACTTAATTCATACATGTACATGTACCCACATACTTTATCTAAGTGATGGTATAATTGATTACATTAATCACTTTAAAGGTTACTAGCTTCCGCCCGCGGATTTCCAAGGCGTTCATGTCATCAAACAAAAATATGAGGGGGAGGGAGGTACACGATAACGGATCTCATTTAAGAATGTGTTAATAATTTTAGCAGGTCCACATTATATTATTATTTATAATCCACATACCTACACACAAAGTACCCATTATTTTTTAAGTTTTTCATACTACAGTTAATAAAATAATTATTTCAAAGCGAGTAGTCATCGTAGTTGATGAATTTGTCAAAAAATGTATATAAGGTGAGCAGGGGATCTACCTAAAACCGAAAAACATAGCAAGTGGTCTACAAGACAAAACGTTTGGAGACCTCTGCCCTATTTACACCTCTCTTGCTTGGCGGCAGAAATATGGTGGCATAAATTTGACTGGATCTGGATGGATGTCTGGATGTCTGTCATTTTGTGGCATCGTAGTTCCTAAATGGATGGAAATATTCAGACGTGGTTTATTATTTTATTTTATTGAAGTAAAACTTCTTTACGCGCTCTTGGCTTGGGGAGTAAGCTGGTGAATGCGTTACGAAAAGTGCGAACGGAAGTTAAGAGGGAGATATAAGTTAGCGAAGATAGAAAGAGAGAGAGTTACGTTTTGTATATTACTGTAGGGGCAAGAGAGAGAGGTGCGAGCACACATTTTCTTTCTCTCTTTCTCTCATGGCCAGTTGATTTGTCGCATATCTCCTATCCCAAATAAGCCTAAATTATACAAACTGCAAATATAAAACACTCCTTCATTCTGTATATTAAAGTTCATTTTGCTATAGATAAAAAAAGTATTTACGACGTTTCGTATTTTGAATCTACTAGCTTCGCTTCACGAAAAAGTTCAGATATTCCACAACAGATAGCAGGCAGCAGCAGAAGTTTTACTTCAGTCATGTGGTCTAAAGCACACTCGTTTTTTTATTACATGCAGCACACAAAACAGAACACATCTAGATTTTTAACAGTAAGCTAGTTTAACTGGGGGTGGTTCTTAACTATGTGTCATAAAGATCAGGTCAGCAGATCCGAAGATCAACAGCATTTTTCTTTTTGGTGAAGATATCTCATCTGTAAGATGGAAATCCCATCAAAAACATAAATGTTAAATGAGAGCCAAGTTCAATATTATGATATATGCCTTGGTTGTTGGCTTCGAACGACAAAAAAGTGAGATCTAAATGGGCGCCAAGTTCAGTGGTCAGTCCTGAAATTTATTTATAACAACTTAAAATATCATTTCTTCTTATAACTCAGGATTATATTGAAGTCTGACTTGGCTAGTTCTCATATACGAATTATTATTAAGTACCTACTAAAAAAGTGTTCGACTCGATGTAAGAGCCATGTTCGACGGCTAGTTTTCACCTGTAAGTCAAATTTTCCGTATTTGTCAAATGAGAACTCACAGCTTTAGAACTTGCGAAGGCTTATAATTCGTATATGAAAATTAGTCAAGTCAGACATTAGGCTTCAATATATTATACTAAGTTCAAAGAAGAAATTATATATTAAGTTGTTATAAAATATTTTATATTGTTATAAATAAATTTCAGGACTGACCATTGAACTTGGCGCCCATTTAGATCTTATTTTATCGTTGAAGTCAATAACCAAGGCGTATATCATAATATTGAACTTGGCTCTCATTTCACATTTATGTTTTTGATGGGATATCATTACTTTTTTACAGAAATTATAAGTAGGTACTTTATAATAAAATTAATATCAAATCGTCGAATCCAACTCGGATGGGCAGCGTTTGGGAAACTTCGCAACGTCTTTTCGTCCAACATACCTCAGTGCCTTAAGACGAAAGTCTTCAATCAGTGTGTGTTACCAGTGATGACATATGGAACCGAGACGTGGTCCTTCACTATTGGCCTTATGAATAAGCTCAGAGTCGCTCAACGAGCTATGGAGAGGGCTATGCTCGGGGTTTCTCTGCGGGATCGAATCAGAAATGAGGAGATACGTAGGAGAACTCAAGTCACCGACATAGCCCGACGGATTAGCACGTTGAAGTGGCAATGGGCAGGCCATATATCGCGCAGAACAGATGGCCGATGGGGCCGAAAGGTTCTCGAGTGGAGGCCACGGACCGGCAAGCGCAGCGTAGGACGTCCACCCACAAGATGGGCAGACGACTTGGTAAGAACCGCAGGTCGGCGTTGGATGCAGGCCGCTTCCAACCGCAGTTCCTGGATATCAATGAGGGAGGCCTTTGTACAGCAGTGGACGTCCTACGGCTGATATGATGATGATGATGATGATTGACACAGTCTAATTGAGAACCTCCTTCTTCTTTGAAGTCGCTTAAAAAGTAAAAGAAACCTCTGGTATTTCAATGAGGGAGGCCTTTGTCCAGCAGTGGACGTCCTACGGCTGATATGATGATGAATATCAAATGGTTTTTGTTAATCTACTGTATTTTCTTACGTTTACGGGGAATTACAATTTTGATTGCTAATTCTTACATTACAGGCACTATAAGTAAGTGTTCCTAAGAAAACCAATTAATTGAAAAAAATATTATAAAATAATAAAAATTTAATAGTTTCTGATTTATTCCTTTGTATTCACCCAAATGCCTATCCGGATGTCAAATTTGAACTTTCTAAGTCATCTGTAATTGGTTCAGAGTTTTGATCTATCTATAGGTCGGTCAGTCAGTCAGTCAGTCAGTGATAAAAATATCGATTTTTGGACGTTAATATCTAATTAACCGTTTGAGGTGTGTTTATGAAATTTGGAGCACATAGCTCGCAATTTATTGAAAATTATTTTCTACTTATTAGTTCGGTTATCTACAAAAGCGTGATTTTTTAGTTTTTTTTTACTATTATTTATAGCATACATACTACACGGCGATTGCTATCTACATTAAAAAGGTAATCGACCCAGTGTGATCCAGGCCTGTACATCACAATCATAATGTACTTACTATGTTGGTCAAATTAAATATTACTGGAAACTTTCTTTAAAATCCTTTGCTCAAAGGATTACGGCCACAGTAACTCTATACAACTTGAAGTGGTCCTACTGAGCATTACTTGGAAAGTCCATTTGCTATGGCCTTGTGGTATTAAAGTGGTTTCTTTTTGCCCGACTGCGATAAAGCCAAAAAGAAGTGTGATTTTTTTAATAGTCTATGTATGTACTTTTAACCGATTTCAAAAAAGGCGGAGGTTCTCAATTCGACTGTATCTTTTTTATGATTGTTACTTCAGAACCTTCGACTGGATGAACCGACTTTAATGATTCTTTTTTTATTTAAAAGCTTGTGCTTCCCGTGTCGTCCCATTTCCATTTGGTCCAGTTCTGACAATGGCATCCATGAGCAAACCATATAAGTCTTAAATTTGTTTAATTTTTGTGTAATGTTATGTTTCTTAGCTGAGAACTCCGTAATTTATAAACTGATTTTGAAAATTATTTTCTTATTTGAAAGGATATACTTTCAGACCGGTACCATAGAAGTTTTATCGAAATTGGTAAAGTACTGTGGTTTTTACTGTTACCTGAAGTCGGTTATATATTTGTTAAAACGTTACTTGTTGTATTTAAATTTGTTCCACCGTAGCACAAAACTACTCATCCGAGTTTGATAAATGAGGTGTCAATCAAGTTTTCTTATGGTATACGTGACGTAGGCCACATTTTTACCAGACTACGGCAAAGCTAAAAGGATAGGTTATGTTTTTAGAAGTAAATGGATGTATGGTCCACTGTAGTGCCTAAACTACTCATCCGATTTTGATGAATGAGGTGTCAATCGATTCGTTACTATAGTACATAGGCTACTATCGACATAGGTAAGTATTGTATAGTTGGGTTTCAGTTTTTGAACATAAATAGCTGGTAATATATAAAGTTCCGTACTCAATGGGTCAAATTGGACCCTATTACTAAGACTCCGCTGTCTGTCTGTATGTCTGACCGTCTGTCACCAGGCTGTATCTCATGAACCGTGATAGTAAGACGGTTGAAATTTTCACAGATGACGTATTTCTGTTGTCGCTATTACAACAAATACTAAAAACAGAATAAAATAAATATTTAAGCGGGGAACCCATACAACAAACGTGATTTTTTTGTTCGTTTTATAGATAATGGTACGGAACCCTTCTTGCGCGAGACCGACTTACACTTGGCCGGTTTTATTATTACCAGAAACAATACAAGTACTAAGGTGCTCTGAAATGGCAACACAATGGGCGGCCTTATCGCTGAGATCTCTTCATATAATAAAAAATAATGGTAAGTAATTATTGTTGATTGATAGGTAAACCCATTATTTCTAAGTTTATTTTATTCTCTACCAATTATTTGCAAGTTATGTTTATTGATAACTAGCTGACCCGCCCGCGGCTTCGCACGGGTGCTGTTTCAATAAAACATTAGCTATCAGCCTACTTTTTAGCCAACTGCCCAAATAGAGGCTATTTGCGCAGTTGGCTAAAATGTAGACTATTTCCCTGTCCATGTAACAAAAACGAGCAAAAAAATCACTTTTGTTGTATCCCCCTTAAATATTCATTTTATTCTGTTTTTAGCATTTTTTGTTTGTATTTTTAGTGGCAACAAAAATCATGTGTGAAAATTTCAACTGGGGTATATGGTGTAAATAGAGTATTAAGTGGTAGGCAATGCGACTGCAGTACCACGAGTGCTGTGGAGTTTATAGGCGGCGGTGACCACTTAACATCAGGAGGCCCGTCAGCTTGTGTGTCTACAAGTATAAAATATAAAAAAAAACTGTTTAACTATCACGGTTCATGAGATACAGCTTGATGACAGACGGACAGACAGCGGAGTCTTAGTAATAGGGTCCCGTTTGACCATTTGGGTACGGAACCCTAAAAACCAGAAAAATCGTTAGTAAACCCGCAAATAGTTAGGTGCAATTATTAGGTACTGGCCTACTAATTGTAATTAACTTATTAAAATCAATTACACCTCTACCTAAATAATGACAATCCTACCTAAATAATCCTTTTCATTTGCGGCCAAGTAATAACTGATTATATAACCTTGACCCGAATCGATTCAATTAAAACTTTCGGACATATACAGTAACTAGCTGACCCGCCCGCGGCTTCGTAAAAAGAAGAAATAAAGAAAGAAAATACATTTATTTGACACACACACAGGGCAGACCATTCAGAACAGAACAAACACACAAAACATACCTACTTACCTAAAGAATATAATAATAAAAAGAAAAATTATTTAAGTACAGAATTAAAGAAAAAACACAAGATAAAAATTTAGTACGTAAGTATACATAGGTAGGTACAGATAATATGGTCTTCCGTGCTGTATGGCCCAAACAGGCCCCATCTCAGCGTAGCCTACCATCCGAGGAAGATAAGCGGCGCTGGTTTTCAGATGGGACCCATGGGTAGCCTCACGCTTAGAACGCTTGAAACTTCCCGTTCCTGTGGAAACTTCAGTTGTAACTCTTGTCAAAGTGACGCGACACTTCATGTAAATGACTTCATGTCCATGAACGACGGTTAAATTATATGGATATTGTTCACTAGCTGACCAATCGGCAGCTTCGCACGCGTAGTTTTTCCATAAAACATTACCCTCCTTCTGCGCAGTTGGGTAAAAAGTAGCCTATATCACACGGGGATAGTGTAGCTTCCCAACAGTGAAAGATTTTTTTAAATCAGTCAAGTAGTTTCGGAGCCTATTCATCATCATCATCATCATATCAGCCGTAGGACGTCCACTGCTAGACAAAGGCCTCCCTCATTGATCTCCAGGAACTGCGGTATTCTTAGCACCCCTGGCCCCGCCGTTACCGTGACTGCTACCGTAGCCAGGATTAGCGGGGCCGCCGGGGACTCGGGGCCTGGTTTTATGTTGTATATCCATGAGGGGGTTGTTGCCATACTTGCCACGCTTGGCAGGCGGGTTGGCGAGCGCAGTATAGGTATTGAAAACACTAAAAGACGCTGCTGCCCATCTTTCGGAGGTATCCCTTAGCAGACTCCTACTGCATCCACGGGCAAGAGCGGAGGGCAACATTCTATTGCCGCCTATATAGGAGCCTATTCAATACAAACAAACAAATATTTCCTCTAGTGATAGATATATAGATCAAAGTCAAAATATTTTATTCATTAAAATCACGAGGATCACTTTGAAACGTCTATTTTACTGCCTGTTCTTTCGCGACCAAGCCAGGAAAGATAGGCAAGAAACAAGGCTGGTTGTTTTTTTTAATAATCCTTTAATTTTTAATAATACATAACAATACAGGAAATAAATTACGTCTAAATTGTAACATTTTGAACGAGTTGGAGCAATTTAAATCCAAAGGTTCTCTATCATCTAAATAATCCGATATTTTATAGTAGGCTTTTTTAAGATAACATCCAGACCCAGAACATATTCGTTCCGCGGTGGGAATCGAACCCGCTACCTCCTGCGTCTCAGCCGTCTATTCGCCCGCTGCGCTACGGAGGTCGTCAAACTTTCTACTATAGAAAGTACTTATAGGTAACAAACAACGATTGCACAGAAAATCACAGATAACAAAAACTATAGACGTCACAACGTAAAATCAAAAAGGGCAATGACAAATTTTAAGGAAAATGCCAACGGAATCCCCGCATCAACTTCCTCTGACGTCAAATTATCACATATTTACCTAAGCACGCTAAGTGACGTGAAACAGATGCATTACCTTGCCTCTTTCACCAGCGATGGGTTTTACCCGACTGCCTGTGTGATGGTAATACCTGGGCCTTAACCCGAGGTCTAGATTTCTTGACCATGGTCAATGACTTTATGATTATGGTAATGATTCTGGGGCACGCAATTCATACATCCTACTAATAATTATAAACGCGAAAGTTTGTATGTATGGATGTATGGACGTTTGTTACTCATTCACGCCGGAACGGCTGAACCGATGGCGATGAAATTTGGTATGTACGTAGATCATAACCTAGATTAACACATAGGCTACTTTTTATTGGCAAACCACGCGTGCGAAGCCGCTGGCAACAGCTAGTATATTATAAATTCGAAAGTAACTGTCTCTCTGTTATGAATAAACTGCTGGACCGATTATGATGAAATTTAGTACACGGATAGATTATGAGCAGGAATGGGATATAGGCTACTTTTTACCCACCTGCGCAAAAAGAGGTTTATGTTTTTATTGAATAACAACGCATGTGAAGCCGTTGGCGGGTCAAATCTAAAATACAAGTTTAAAATTATCCACGCGCAATGAACCTTCCAGTGAATTAATTTAATTAACCCCTGACGCAAAAAGTGGTTTTATAAGTTGGACGCTTATGTCTGTCTGTGTGGCCTCTTGAAAAGTCACTTCTCAGTTATCTATAGATAATACAAGTGTACAAGCCAACTCCCTCTCAAATCCTCTCCCAGGCTCACCAGAGAGTTGTAGAGCATATTTATAAGCTCGCCCGGGGAAGTACCTATTACCGTATCAATTTATAACGCCAAACAGCATTGCTGTGTTTCAGTTCATGAGGCTTGACACCTATATACATCAAGTCGATGGACGCAGAGCAGTGCATCGTAGGGCACGTTTCTAAGGTGCGTGACTTACGAGACTATACTTTGTTATATGCGATAGTTACCACTTAACATCAGGCGAGCGACGCCTGTTTCACCTAAAGGTTTTTTAAAAAAAACTTCATCTGCTACGTCCTTAACCTAGCAAGTACTGCACTTGCCACTAGCCATTGTTTAAATCATCTGTTAATATAGGTAGAGTCTAAGCGTCCGTTCAGACAGGCGTCAACCACAGCACAGCGATATAAATGTGGCCGCCCACAAAGTCGTAGGAAAACGTACAGTTCCATTCCGACGTAGCACATTTTGCAGTAGCGTTCATGTGTGTCGCGAACGTGTCGATACCGACGACATCGTGGCCACATCTTTTTTTCCTCTCGCTATTGGTGTCTGAGGCCGTTGCAGCTTAACCGAACTTTTGGCGAGCGCAGATGGCGCTCAGTCCTGTAAATTTTGAAGGCGACTAGCGCAAGGGCACCACTTAGGTACGAACCTCGGCTTGGGCCGTTGCCAGGATGGGGATAGGAGAAAAACGCCGTACATGCTTGTATAGGCGGCGACTGAAGGGACTCGTCGACCTCGCCGGCGAGGTGGGTGTATCTGTAAAGTGTTTGCTGTCTAATGTAGATGACTCAAATCAATTCCGCGTTAGCGTCGTCCAGAGATCCGAGAACGTGTCTCGGACGATGGAGGGTTCGTCGCCATCATAACGCAAATTTAGGTACTTCATAGTTCCCATCCACACTAGCTACTGCTCAGCCTCATTTTTGTCGCTGTAGTGTGGTAGTTGCCCGTCCGAAAAGGCGTTTAGGTTTGAGTTTATTTATCATTCAATCTTCAATAGAATCTTAAGATTCCTAAACCTTATTCTATTGTTAACATTTCCCACGTTTTGTTAATTAAAAACCAGTTACTTCAATAATTAACTTAATGCACTAAAGAGCTGAACGATTTGTGTTACTTATATTTTTAGTCTACATATTACTTTACTTAGTTGGTAATTTGTCTAACCCTAGGTTATCAGCGCTATCTAGACCCAAACTACAGTCTTTTTCAAATAGTTAGTCAATTATAACAGGTCCATAGTACACACGGCTACACATCAAGTTATACAACTCCAATATAAGCTGACCTCTCATTCTACGAAAAGCCTACACAATGCGAGGTCAGCTTATACTGGAAATTTATAGCTTGATGTGTAGCCGTGTGTACGTAAAATATTACGTTAATATAAAAAAATATATTAAAATATATTAAAAAAAATACATCATGTGACGTCACACCTAAAGTTGAATATGACGTAATATACTAGTGGTTCGCCCCGAACTGAGATCTCGCGAGTCTCCCATAAAAACAAAAAAATATTATTTGTAATCTTTGACTATGAAAATAGTGCCACGAAATGCATAACTAACTTACTTGACCTACAGTTTCATTCAAATTACAGGTAACGGAGTTCATGTTAAATGGTTACTCTTTGTAAGGGTAGAAATTGCAGTTATTCTGGATTTCAGACTTTTCCCTATATTTGTGTCACTAATTTTTGTTTAAAAACAAACAAAAAAAAAACAAAAAACTATATTTGTGTTTTATTTTACCCCTCTTCCCCCCCCCCCCCCCCCCCCCCCCGTTTTTAGTTCATTTAGTCACACTAAAGTTGTGTCATCACTAGCTACCTATATACTAAATTTCAAGATGATCGGATAAACGCTTCGAAAGTTATCCTCGGACAAAAAAACATACATACATACTTCCATATATACGTACAACACCGATTTGTTCAAGTTGATTTGGAGATCTCGCTTCGATCATATAAATAAATAAATATTTCTGAACATATTTCGCCGCGTCGAAAAATCCTGAAGGAGCTTCTGGTCCATGAAGACGTTAATGAAGTGAGACTTTCCATTGTCACTTAAGCCTAAACTTATCGACATGTGTGTGTATTCTGCCCGTCCTTACATATGGTGCCCAAGCTTGGTCATTGACAGAATCTCAAAAGACCAAACTTAAGGTTTGCCAAAGAGCCATGGAACGCAGCGTGTTAGGGGTAAAGAGAATCGACCGGATCCGCAATACCACACTGCGCGCGAAGATCGGCATCGCAGATGTTGCCGACAAGACTGCCAGGCTGAAGTGGGACTCGGCGGGTCATGCCAGTCGTATTGTCACAGACAAATGGGCAACAGTCGTCACACAATGGGTGCCTACAGATGGGCGTCGAAACCGGGGCCTGCCGAGGAAGCGGTGGCGTGACGACCTCGATTCCAAGATGGCTGGTGGAACGTGACGAGTGATCGTGAGATGTGGACGAACATGGGGGAGACCTCTGCCCAGCAGTGAGAAAATATTTCGGGAATCGAATCCGCTACCTCCTGCGTCTCAGCCGGCTATTCGCCCACTGCACCACGGAGGTATGCCAAGGTGCAATGATTAAAAATTCAGAAATCATGTTAAATACAAATCGTAACAAGTTATTTGTGATGCAATAACATACTTATTAATTAAAAACCAATTGGATATTGGCTGATGATTATCGATAACTCGTTTATATTACAAACCTAATTACACGTAATGTTAGGAATATTTTGTCATAAAAACTATATTTAAAACTAATGACGTCATTTTTTCAATGAAACTTTTGCGTCGTTTCTAGATAGAAGAATTTAAAATGTTTTTGTTACATCTGTTATCTGTTTTTTTTCCATCTGAGGTTTTCCCATTACATGGCACGCTTCATGCGAAATGTAAAGAGGTTTGTACAGGGTAGGGAACGCATCGACAATACCCTGGGTGTTGCCGGTGTCAATAGGCGACGGTGACCGCTTACCATCAGGTGAGCCGTAAGCCTGTCTCCCCCCAAATAACTTATAAAAACAAACATATTTTTTCCAAAACTTTATGTGGTTATTTTAAAAAATTATTAGATTGTCTTAAACAAATACACTTTTTTACAGCTTTCTTACGATTACAGTATGTAATTTTTTTTAATATTGAAAATGATAAAGCTCTACTGGAGTACAGGATCTATCGTCGACTATACGTATTTCGTCTGTCTTGAATATAATGTGACGAATTATAAATACTAAGGTTTTTACAATAAAAAAATATTTTTTTTAAAAGAAGCTTTATTAATATCTATAATCGGAACCGCAAACAGATTCAAATGAGCCCAAACACTATCCATTCAGTTGTTCCATTGTCTAGCATCCGTCTCCATCATGAGAACACCTTCATGGCCATATACCTTACTGCATGGTCACCGAAGTTATTCATTAACATAATTATATTCTGCTTACATGTGAATATACATTTTTTTAGCTTAGATAGTAAGTAGCTTAAGGATATATACCCTGTACCCTGTATATGTGCCCTGTAAGGGCACTGCAAGGGTTTGAACCGTTTAAATTTCCATTAAATAGTTACATTAAGTATTCCAAATTTCGCTCAATCGCAGAGAACTCGTTTAAAATTCAGTTGCAAGAGTTAACCTAAACAAACAAACAAACAAACATTACAAGTTAAAAAAATGCTGGATTTTTCACACAGCGCTATCTACCCCTAAACTAAGCAGAGCTTGTACTATGGGAACCAGATAACAGATAGAAGACTTAAATACCTACTTTTCTTTTGTAAATACATACTTATAATATATAGACAAGCATCCAACAACAGCACAGATATCTGTAGATCATGCAAACATTGTTCCGCGGCGGGAATCGAACCCGGGAGCCCTAAAAAGCTTCTAAAAATAAAAATGACCGCGGTATAATGGGCCTTAGTTTTACACAAATATATTTTATACAAAAAGTCCGCTAAATAATGAGGAAATGTTCGCTTTAACAGCCTTCAAATATTTACTGGACCCTTAGCAAGATTTATCATTCATCCCAGTGACGGCAATGCTATCGACCAACGTTCCACACAAGCGCACTACAAAACACATCTGTTGCGCGCGAAATCACTCAGTCAGCCATAGGATACGGACGCGTTCGGTTGTCTGTTTATTTAGTTATTTTTAAATTGTGTTTATACATCACCGCGACTCGTAAGTTAAAAAAACAACATAATTATTCGATTAACTCGTTTATGGATTGCGCTTTTGTGATTTGTCGATTTGAATTTAGAGTGATACGTTAATTATTGTATTATTTATAAACTAGGAACTATTGATTGCTTTATTAATTAAAATACAACATGGATATGCATAAATTTATGTACCTAGAGTCATTTTATACAACCGTAATGTCTCCGCTTGTGGTAAAAACTATTCCTATAATCAGATAACGAATTTATCAACCATTCTTCTTTATCAAGCGTGAACCTTTTTTAATTTATTGTTGTCAAGACAATTCAAACTCCCACCTATTTTTTATCAAATTGACTGGTTTGTACGTACATCTATACATTTTTTGCTTAATTTTACTGAGTAAAACCTTGATTAAAAATCGGTTAATGAATTTGCTTCAAAAGACAAAATTTAAAAACGGATGTATAATCAAATCAACATTCACTGACCGTTTCGTAGCATATGATAAAACCCGCCAAGTGCGACTCGGACTCGCACACGAAGGGTTCCGTACCATTATCTATAAAAACGGAAATAAAATCACGTTTGTTGTATGGGAGCCCCCCTTAAATATTTGTTTTAATTTAATTGTTTATTTTTAAAGTGAATATATAACTAAATATTCTGTGAATATTTAAAACGTCTACCTGTTGCCGTTATCAATATCGAGCAAAAAAATCACGTTTGTTGTATGGGAGCCCCCTTTAAATATTTATTTTATTCTGTTTTAGTATTTGTTGTTATAGCGGCAACAGAAACACATAATCTATGAAAATTTCAACAGTCTAATTATCACGGTTCATGAAATATACCCTTGTGACAGACGAACACACAGACAGACAGACAGCGAAGTCTAAGTAATAGGGTCCCGTTTTACCCTTTAGGTACGGAACCCTAAAATCAAGCAGTGCCCGTGGCAACTTGTCAAACTCGATATTGACAACGTCAATGTCATTTACTTTATGTAATAAATCTGTTTCCTATTGCCATATTACGGTACTCAAGGCCATGTCTTGACCTACGAGATCATTATTTATCACTTTGTATGAGATTAAATAAGTACCTTTATTTATCGATGCATTTTTATCATATCAACGTTTTATCGTACAGATAGTGTCGCTAACTGGAGATTGAAATAAAAACTTACAGAAGTACGATTTCCAAAAAGTTTGTACCCAACCTGTTTTCTTAGTACGAAATTAATTAAAAACACACATCCGGAATCGTATTAACTGATTTTAGAGGTGGACTTAATACCGGTAGCTTGAATATTTATAAAGTAATCGATATATTTCCAATACCTAAATAATTTATAACGTAAATCGGCGGCGCCTTTGAGATGATGCTGCTTAGTCAGTGTAACAGGCTACTTACGTGATGCATGAATATGATTTGTTTACCTATTTTATACAGGCTGTTTCATTGATATTTTAGGACTTAATTATTTTAGGACGGTAATGAATATGAAAAACCCTATTTTACAACAATACTAGCCATTATCCCTACCCGTGTTTACATTTAATGTCGTACATAACAAAACACGTAATATAAAACATACCTTGTTTCCACAAAAACGTTAAACGGATTTTTTAAAAACTCGTTAAACAGTGTTTAATTTGTAATGTGGATTTTATCTTACCACACAATGTGTAATAAAACTTTTTGAAAATCATACTTCTATAATTTTTTTATTCCATTTTTAAACAAGCTTGGGGGTACTAGCTAGAAAAGCTGCCTATACGTCCACTGTTGAAAATAGGCCTCTCCCAGAGATTTCTTAAGCGATCGATCCTGTACAGCCGAAAGATATAAAAGTATAGCGAACATTATAGGGTCGTTTTAGCATTCAAAAAA
Organism: Philereme vetulata; assembly: GCA_918857605.2. Lineage (NCBI taxonomy): Eukaryota > Metazoa > Arthropoda > Insecta > Lepidoptera > Geometridae > Philereme > Philereme vetulata. The sequence goes on from OU975425.1 coordinate 13,499,115, forward strand.
AATTTAACACTTTCCATGTCCCAGGGTCAAAAAAACTTATCAAATCCTTTTAAACCGACACCAAAAACAGGAGGAGGTTCTCAATTCAACTGTATTTTTTATGTTTGTTACCTCAGAACTTTTGACTGGGTAAACTGATTTTCATGATTCTTTTTTTATTTAAAAGCTGATGCTTTCCGTCTGGTCCAATTTCGATTTGGTCCAGTTCTGACAATAGCATCCACGAGAAAACCTTATAAGTCTTAAATTTGTTTAATTTTTATGTTATGTTGTGTTTGTTAGCTCAGAACTCCGCTAATAAACCGATTTAGAAAATTAGTTTTGTATTTGAAAGGATATACTTTTAGATTGATCCCATGAACATTTCATCAAAATTGGTAGAGTAGTTTGATTTTTACTGTTATCTGAAGTCGGTAATATTTTTGTTAAAAAGTTATTTTTCGTAAAATATTAAATATCCAAATAAAATCGTACAGACGGAGAAAAAGGTTTGTCCGTCTGTACAAGTTATTTAAAGGTAGAATCAGTTGCTGGTAAGCAAAGGTTTTTAAAAAATTCACTAACGGTACAAGAAACCTCATGTATTTTGTCTTCGCATTGAAACCTATTCAAATAGATACCTAGGTGAAATTCATCGAGGGATAACGCGGCATGCGGGAGTTCGTTTTTTAGGGTTCCGTACCCAAAGGGTAAAACGGCACCCTATTACTGAGGCTCCGCTGTCTGTCTGTCTGTCCGTCTGTCACCAGGCTGTATATCACGAACCGTGATAGTTAGACAGTTGAAATTTTCACTGATGATGTATTTCTAGTGCCGCTATAACAACAAATACTAAAAATAGAAAAAAATATATTTAAGGGGGGCTCCCATAGAACAAACGTGATTTTTTTGCAGGTTTTATAGATAACTAGCTGACAAACCCGCAGCTTCGCACGCATAGTTTTTCAATAAAAAATAACCCTCCTTCTGCACAGTTGGGTAACCTAAAGTAGCCTATGTCACCCGGGGGTAGTGTAGCTTCTCAACAGTGAAAGAGTTTTTTAAATCGGTCCAGTAGTTTCGGAACCTATTCAATAGGTACAAACAAACAAATCTTTCCTCATTATAATATTAGTATAGATGGTACGGAACCCTTCGTGCACGAGTCCGACTCGCAATTGGCCAGTTTTTTTTATTTTTTATTTGAGACACCATACGTTCCGTCCTTATTGACATTTGTCATCCACGAGGCCGCCCTCTCCATTTCTGTGTAGCATAAAAGCTTTCCGACGATCATTGGCGTAAGTAAAGCCTTCCATAACAGTCTTGCACGAGAACTTCAACCAGTTCAGTGTGAACATCCTAGAAAAAATTCTCTCCACGGAAGTAAAAAGTTTCTACAGTCTACGCTAAAATTATATTTTACTATTTTTTTACTTTTCTCTAGAGCAGAGGTCCCCAAACTTTTTGTCTTCAAGACCACATGCCATGTTTTTCGGTTTTAAGTAGGGGTTTACTTAAAACCGAAAAACATGGCATGTGAAAAAATTCTTCAAGACCACATGCCATGTTTTTCGGTTATAAGTAGACTACTACTTAAACCCGAAAAACATGGCATGTGGTCTTGAAGACAAAAAGTTTGGGGACCTCTGCTCTAGAGAAAAGAGTTAAATGGAACGGTAAAGTAAAAAAATAGTAAAATATAATTTTAGCGTAGACTGTAGAAACTTTTTACTTCCGTGGAGAGAATTTTTTCTCTCCACGAAACATGGCAAGTGGCTCACCTAATACTAAATTTTTACAAATTCATCGACTTCAATTACTTTTTGACAGTTAGATATTTGTCATAGTACACATACTATAGGTACACACTTTGCACAGTACTACTCACTTTGATATATTTATTTTAATAACTGTATTATTTGCCTTTGTTTTTATTGTTTTTTTATTGTGTGTGATGTCAAGTGAGTTCAAATAAATATATTTACTTTCTTTCTTTAGTATGAAAAACTTACAAAACAATAGGTACATTGTGTGTAGGTATGTAGATTTTTCTATTCATGAAAAGCCAAAAACAAGGTCCTCCTTCTAAAATTTACACCTGCTTAAATGTGTATATCGTGTACCCCCAATATTTTTGTTCGATGACATGGACCTCTTGGAAATCTTAGTCACCCCTGGGGGTCGATACAGACCACTTTGGGTATCATCGCTCTAGACAAGAGTATTCATTCTAATCTGACTAGTGACTAAATAACAGTAACAAGTAACTTTTTAACAAAAATATACCCGACTTCAGATAACAGAAAAAACAAACTACTTAACTGATTTCGACTAAATTTCTACGAAATTAATCTAAAAGTATATCCTTTCAAATAATAAAAGAGTTTTCCAAATCGGTTGATAAATGACGGAGTTATGAGGTAAGAAACATAACATGACGTAAAAATTATACAAATGTAATACTTATATGGTTTTCTCATAGATGCCATTGTCAGAAGTAGACCAAATTGAAATGCAACTACACGAAAAGCATCAGCTTTATATTAAAAAAAGAATCATCAAAATCGGTTCACCCAGTCGAAAGTTCTGAGGTAACTAACAAATAAAATACAGTCGAATTGAGGAGCTCCTCCTTTTTGGAAGTTATTTAAAAATAAACACGGTTCCTTTAAATTTTATACAAATCGGCTGGCTTTGTAATAAATACAGGCGAGCTACTTTTCCGCGTCAGATTACAAACATTTATCTTTATACATTAATGTAGATTTAATTTGTTTTAAATGCTATGTTCGTTAGTATATATATATACGGTAATGTAACTATGAATCTAAGTATTTATAAAATAAAATAAAATACTAGTACGTCAAACTTGTTATCATATTAAAAATAGCCTTGAAGTGAGAACATAAATATCATATCCTAATTATTTTTAAAATATTCAGATAACGATGTTAGGTATCATTTTTGGTGTTTTTAATAATCTTTTCTCAGACTCAAAAATTTGGAAAAACTTGTTCTGTCATTGGAATTAGGTATTCCATTGTTTATATATAAATAAACCTAAATATTACGTGACAAAAAATAGCTTTGAACATCTTACATTGAGTTGACTAAGAGCTACAAATCTTAGTCAATTCTAGAATTTTCATACAATAACCATTTTGATATTTATTCCAATCATATCAAGTCAAACAATACTTTAATATATAATTTATATTGAACTAGCCGACCCGCCCACGGTTTTGCACATGTTTTTTCGTAATATATTACCCTCCTGCGCAGTCAATTCCGTAGTTTAAACATTAATTTGATCTATCTCGTAAGGTTTAGCCAGCATTTGCGATTTAAGCGCACAAAAATATATTTTTCGACTTTTTTGTACTATAATATATATGTGTTATACATATAAACCTTTCTCTTGAATCACTTTATCTATTGCTGAAAACTGCATTAAAATCCGTTGAGTAGTTTAAAAGATCTAAGCGAACAGACAGCGGAAGCGACTTCATTTTATACTATGTAAAGATGGGCATATCATAATTCAATTTCAATATAATACATTTCTTAATAGAAATAATATAAAATTATTTTCAAGACTAAAATACAGAAAAACATTTGAATTATCTAAAGACTGTTTCAAACGATCTATTGATAGCTCAACTCCTCCAGATCACTACCAGGCGGAAGTGTCCCCAAGACACTGGCATTACCCCGCTGAATAGCAATGCTTATGCATTGACCCAGATAAGCGCCAGCTATCGGATCACACGTCGCTTCGACCAAACTTACTAATTTCAATTTAATGGGATCCAATTTTAACACCACATCTGTCAATAGTACTCGTAATTTTAAATGAAACGTAGAAAAAATTATAACTTCATAGAACCTGCTGTGATATTTATTTTAGCTCCTAGAGCGACCGATCTTTACAGCCTGAACCAAATGGTTTCCAACTACTTTTATTCCAACTCGTATACCTTGGGAGAAGGGTAGGCCTTTGGTGTGGGACGCCACGTGCGTCGATACCCTTGCGCCATCTCACCTGTCTGGTACAGCAGTTGGAGTCAGAGCGGCGGCAAATTCAGCCGAAGATCTCAAGCGGCGCAAATATGGAAGTCTCGACAGAGCTTACGTATTTGAGCTATTTGGGGTCGAGACCCTGGGTCCATGAGGTACCGGGGCCCATCGCGTTTTCAAAATTCTTTCTGGGCGTCTGGTCGAAGTGACGTGTAATCCGAGAGCTGATGCTTATCTGGGTCAACGCATAAGCATTGCAATTCAATGGGGCAATGTGTCTTGGGGAGACTTCCGCCTGGTAGTGATCTGGAGCAGTTGAGCTATCTATAGATCGTTTGCAAAGGTCTTTAGATAATTCAACTGTTTCTTCTGTATTTTATTATAAATAATTGTATATTCGTTCTTTTATTAAAGAATTTTATTAGGGTTTATAGATATCTGATAGATTAGAGAACCGCCAAAACCCGGAAGCGGCGGGAATGCAACCCGCAACATCCTGCGTCTCAGCCGACTATTCACCTACTGTAAAGATAAAGATAAATTTATTTGTTAGAACATAATGTGTAAAGGTCTTAATTATGTAGGTACGTTTCAATTACATTCTGCCTTATATTCAAGCATGCAAATTTCATAAATACAATAGAACTTCTGAAATTTAAAGTTATTATTTTAATGTACAATCATCATGAAAGGCATGTATTAATAAATTAAATTGAATTTAAATTAGTTATATAAAAATTAAATGTAAAAGATAGCCTAAAATTATATTATGTCCTCTAGAAATTCCTGAATATTACAATAACATTTCATTGCTTAAATTTAGATTTAAATAGATGATCACTGAGCATTTTATATGCATTTGGTATAATATTGTAGATACGTATCGCCATACAGACTACACTTTTATGTAATAATGCTGTTTTGTAGCTAGGTGTAAATAGCCTGTTACCATCTCGTCTGTTTTGTACTACAATATCAGCCATACGTGGAAATAGATGACGATTTGTGCTACAGAGGTGTATCGCATGATAATGATAATCTTGACCCATAAAGTTTTGTACAAAACTGTACAATCGTGTACAGGTAGGTAAGGACAATGCATTCACTTCTAGCAAGGACATATGCTACCTAACACTAGGCATACCGAGGTTTATATACCTGTGGTTTGTTATATGATATAGTGAAGGGAGATATATTGTATATCGCGGTCAATTTTATCGTTTTACAGAGCAATGACTCATGTTGTGCCAATATTGTACACTAACTGACCCACTTGACGAAGCGCTTCGTCTAAATAGCGCGTTTTTTAGGTTCCGTACCCAAAGGGTAAAATGGGACCCTATTACTAAGACTCCGCTGTCTGTCTGTTCGTCTGACTGTCTGTCTGTCCATCTGTCACCAGGCTGTATCTCATTAACAGTGATAGTTAAGACTGTTGAAATGTTGAATCACAGATGATGTATTTCTGTTGCCGCTATAACAACAAATACTAAAAACAGAATAAAATAAATATTTAAGGCGGCTCCCACACAACAAACGTGATTTTTTTGCTTAATATTGATAACAGCGAAAGGTAGACACTTGAAATATTCACAGAATATTTAGTTATACAAATATATACTTACAAATAAATATTTAAATTGAAATAAAACAAATATTTAAGGGGGGCTCCCATAATCTCATGGGGTTTTTGTCGTTTTTATAGATAATGGTACGGAACCCTTCGTGCGCGAGTCCGATTCGAACTTGGCCGGTTTTTTTTAGTTTAATTTACAAAAAATTAAAATTAATCGTCACCATTCTCTGCCAGTGTCGATGCACTGGCATAGGCCTCTCTTCATTTCTGCCATTCTTCCTCTGTGTTAGTCTGAACCACATACGACCCACGGACTTATTGACGTCGTCGACCCATCTCGCTGGTGGACGTCCCCTATTTCGATGCCCAGTTCTCGGCCTCCACTCTGTTAGTTCCTGAAAACTATGTATTACCAAAATAAAATTTAGCCTTATAGACTGAAATGACCTAGATGTACCTATTCAACAGAGATTGGGTAGAGTTGGTCAGGGATCGAGAGAGGTGGAAAGAATTGGGAGAGACCTTTGCCCAACAGTGGGACAGTATAGGTTAGGAAAAAAGACTGAAATATGTAGCCTTTTATTAATTAAATATTTTTTTGAATTGAATTAGATGTTTCTAAGATTATACCCTAAAAACAAACATACATTACCTCTTAATAACCTCTCTTTAAAAATATTTCTAATGGAAGCCCAAATACAACATGGTAACATCAATGTCGACCTCTCTTTGATCTAGTCATCCAATAACTCTTTTTACATAAGTTTAACTAAATCAATATATTTTAAATAGTTACCCATATTTATTTAAATATATAACAATTTACCATAACCTTTGAAATCGTAAGAAAGTTCATTAGTTGTATGTTTATATTAGGTATGTAATATTATTTTAGTAAAGTATGTTTATAAAATTTATATTTACATTTAAATACAACTTTACACACCTTTTATTTAATCACTTCTTTATTTATTTATTTTTTTATTTTTCTACGTAGCTGCTGCACTACCTATTGCTTCTGGTTTCAGTTGAAATCAGCGTTGGGTGCTTAACATGCAACATTATGCTGAGCTGAACGCCATTTTGGTACGCAGACACATGAGTCGAACTTGTTTTATTGGATTCAATTGTATCTACTGTTCCTTTAAATTATTTCATGTGTCATTTTGTGTGTACAAAATAAATGATTATTCTATTCTATTCTATTCTATTCTATTCTATTCTATTCTATTCTATTCTATTCTATTCTATTCTATTCTATTCTATTCTATTCTATTCTATTCTATTCTATTCTTTGTCTCGGAAATTAATATTAATATTCTAGAAAAAATTAAAAAAACGAGTGTGCTTTAGACCACACGACTGAAGTAAAACTTCTTTTTCAAAATATTAATTTATAAAATTGTTCAATTACAAAATGGTCCAGACGTCTGTAGATCGATCAGTCTATGTTCATTCTGGACAGACGCAACTCGCACTCGCACATTAACGTTTAAAAATATACGAAACGTAACTCTCTCTCTTTCTATCTTCACTAACTTATATCTGCCTCTCAACTTCCGTTTGCACTTTTCGTAACGCATTCTTTTCAAAAAGCTTACTTAAGAAGCTAAAAAATATTGTTACAATGTTGAGGAACTTTTACATAACAAATTTTAATCATTCTATTAATTTTTATTGTTTTGATTTATTTTATATTATTTTATTATTGTTGTAGGTATTTGACATTAATTAATTTATTTTACCTCAGAACTTTCGACTGGGTGAACCGATTTTGATGATTCTTTTGTTTATTTGAAAGTGTGCTTCCCGTGTGGTCCCATTTCCATTTGCTCCAGTTCTGACAATGGCATCCATGAGAAAACCATATAAGTCTTAAATTTGTTTAATTTTTATGTTATGTTTGTTAGCTCAGAACTCCGTTATATATCAACCGATTTGGAAAATTAGTTTTTCATTTGAAAGGATATAACTTTTAGATTGATCCCATGTAAATTTCATTAAAATTGGTTGAGAAGTTTGGTTTTTACTGTTATCTGAAGTCGGTTATATTTTTTGTTAAAAAGTTTAGTGTTTTTGTATGTTCCTCGATTACTCGAAGACGCCTGGACCGATTCGAGAAATACTTTTTTGTTTGAAAGGGTATAGTACCCAGGACGCATAATTTTTTTATGTTTTTGCCTCAGAACTCCGTCATTTATCAACTACTTCGGAAAATTATATTGTAATTCAAAAGGATATACTTTCATTTTGGTTTCGTAGAAATTTCATCAAAATCAGTTCAGTAGTTTGGTTAAGTCTGTTATAGTTTTGTTAAAAAGGTACTTGTATATGTTAATATCAAAAGAGATACTCGCAAAGGTGAGGCACTACTTCACACCGGGACAGTTGCTCAACTTGTACCAAGCACAAGTCCGTTCGTGTTTGAAGTACTGTTCTCACCTCTGGGACGGATCAGCAAAGTACCAACTTGAAGCTCTAGAATCAATTGAGAGAAGAGTCAAGAAGCTCATAGGCAACGATGAGCTAGTTGATGCAAGGCTCCTCAGCCTGGAGCATCGACGAAATGTTGCTAGCCTCTCGGTTTTTTATCGAGTACATTTCGGGGAGTGTGCGGCGGAACTTTTCAACCTGATCCCACCGTCTCCTTTCTATCAACGGACAACTAGACGCTCTGCAGTGCGCCACCGCTATATGGTAGAAATACCTCCCATTCGCACAAAGCGGTTCTCTTCGACCTTTATTATGCGCACCGCCAAAGAGTGGAACGACTTGCCAGAGTCTGTGTTTCCAGATAGCTACAACCTGGGTATCTTTAAGTCGCGAGTGAATAGGTTTCTCGCTTACCATCTGGCGAGTTCGTGGTCAAACGCAAGCCTATAATATATATATATATATATAATAATAATAATAAAATGTACAAATAGTGTAGCTTTCTCTCAGTGACAAAATTTTCAAAATCAGTTTTTTAGTTTTTGAAATAACTCCTTATAAACGTACATGACTAAATAAACATCCAAAAGAACTGAGTACATGATCTTATCATTAGCATCATTGCCATTGTTATTTAAATAAAGAAAAACATACCTAAAACAGTTTTATTAGTAAATAGTTAAATTGATTACCATAGTACGTTTTTGTTGAGAATCAATTACATCTTAACTCGTGCACTAATAATATTTTATTGGAGCCAATATTGCTGCACAACTTTTTAGAGCAATCCATTTCATCTTATGAACGACATTGTAAATATCTTGCGGTGAATTTTCATGTCAAAGATACATATACTAATGTTTCGTCCCGAACTGAGATCTCGCGAGTTTCCGATTATAACAAAAAAATATTATTTGTAATCTTTGACTATCAAAATAGTATCACGAAATAAATAACCAGATACTTGACCTACCGTTTCATTAAAACTACAGGTAACGGGAGTTCATGTGTTAGGTTATTTTTGGGGTACAAATTACAGTTATTCTGGATTTCTTGGACTTTTGCCTATATTTGTGTCACTTAAGCTACACGCATACTAAATTACAACACTGTGGGGTCACTGGTGTACCCTGTGAATTTTGTCAAAGTTTAGTTTTTATTATGGCTAATAACTCAAAAACTATAAAGAATTTACGAAAAATGTAAATGTACTAATGAATACCTTTTATTTGACGTCCCACTTGACCAGTTAGCCTCATTTTCATTTTTACACCCCTCTTGAACCCTAATATCTCAATAAACCCCCAACATTTTTAGCTCATATAGTCACACCAAAATTGTGCCATCACTACTTACCTATGTATTGAATTTCACGATGATCGGATTAACGCTGCGAAAGTTATCCTCGGACAAACATACATACATAGATACAACGCCGATTTGCCCAAGTTAATTTAGAGATATCGCTTCGCTCGATCAAAAATACGTTATTTCACACCATAAAACATTTGCACACTCACTATGTGATACAATTGTCGGTCTTATCGATAAATCTATGGTAATCTCCATTCGTGATGAAAAGTTGATTGATTGATTGAAAATACTTTAATGCACTTACAAAACTAGTACAAAGGCGAACTTATTACTATATAGCATTCTCTTCCAGATATCCTTGGTATATTGCAGAAATACAAGTGTAGGTACATACTACATAAATAAACCTACGTATATACTTTATATCATAGACTAAACTATACCAATCTCTATCTATACTAATCTATACTAATATTATAAAGAGGAAAGATTTGTATTTTTGTTTTTTTGTGTGTATGTTTGTAATGAATAAAAAACTAGTGGTCCGATTTCAAAAATTCTTTCACGATTGGAAAGCTACATTCACCCTGAGTAACATAGGCTAGTTTTTACCTAACTGCGCAAAGGAGGGTAATGTTTTTATTAAGCGAAGCTGCGGATTGGTCAGCTAGTATCAAATAAAAGTATAAATAAATAAATAAATATTGCTGGACATTTCACACAGCGCTATCTAGCCCCAAACTAAGCATAGCTTGTACTATGGGAACCAGATAACTGATAGAATACTTATATATTTTTTTTTTGTAAATACATACTTATAATACATAGAGAAACAACCAGACCCGGAACAAATATCTGTAGATCATGCAAACATTTGTTCCGTAGCGGGAATCGAACCCGCTACCTCCTGCGTCTCAGCCGGCTATTCGCCCACTGTGCCACGGAGGTCGTCAAAAGTATGTATACGAGTACTTAACAATAAAAGAAGTGATAAGGAAAGATTCAGTTGCTCATCTTTGGTCATTTATTATGTGTTATATTCGGGTGTAGGCGATCAGAACACCCTCGATTAGCGACCTCACTCGCATACACTTGCTCGTACGCCAAAATATATCAGGTGTACAATAAATCGCTTACAGTCCTTTTACAAAAATGTACTATAATTGATAGTGGACCTAGCATGACTTCATTATCAGCCATACGTCATAAAATTTATAAAACAGATTTAAAAAATTGTTCGAGAACGAAATGAATGTACGAAGAATAATCAAGAAATCACCGTTCGCGTAACGATAACAAACACGCAAACTAACTACTGACTGAGGTATATATATATTTCATGCAATGGCTATGAGAGGAAGAGAGAAAGAAAATGTGCATTCGCACTGCTCTCTCTTGCTCCTACAGTTTGATACAGACAATAGGTATGCACTGTGTCTTAGATATACGAAACGTAACTGGCTATGAGAGAAAGAGAGAAAGAAAATGTGTGGTCGCACCTCTCTCTTATACAAAACGTAACTCTCTCTCTTTCTATTTTTACTAACTTATATCTCCCTCTCAACTTCCGTTCGCCTCGACCGATCTCACTTTTCGTAACGCTCTCGTCATGCATTCACCAGCTTACTCCCCAAGTCAAGCGTGCGTAAAGAAGTTTTACTTCAATAAAATATTAGTTAGTCTGTCACTATGTAGATATATCCATTTAGCTCGACATGATCGCATGACTTGAAGCAATGACTTTATTTTGTGTCATCAAGAGGGCGCCATAATCAATTTAATGTGACATCACATAGTCAGACAATCAAGACGCTTCTAACGATACTTCATATGTCATATTATGTTAAGTAAAGAGTAGAACGCCTTGCCAGAGTCTGTTTCCTGATAGCTACAACCTGGGTGTCTTTAAGACGCGAGTGAATAGGTTTCTTCTAGGCAAGCGCGTACCATCGTAGACTACATCATCGCTTACCATCAGACGAGATCATGGTCAAACGCAAGCCTATAATGTATAAAAAAAGTAGTTTAGAAGTTATGAAGGAACAGATGAACAAAACATAACCCTCCTTTTTGCTTTGTCGTAGTCGGATAAAAATCTATAGGTATAATACCTTATCAAAATGTGTGATCAACTTACAAACTCAAACTTTCGAATTTATAATATAAGTATAACGAAAGTAGTCCAAAATACTTTTACGTGACAAATTCCGATAATTCTCGCATTTAATGAACTTATTAGTATTCGGAGCATAAATGCTTGTAAACTATGGAACCTTACAGACTATTCGTAACTTTCGCTTTTATTAAGGTGTTCCTAAACGAGTACTGAATCTGTTTTACTTAGAAAACAGATTCAGTATTATTCAGTTAGTGATTTATCTCAATCATTATAACTAGTTCGCCCCGAACTGAGATCTCGCGAGTCTTCCAAAAAAACACAAAAAAAATATTCTTAGGGCGACTCGCGCAACGATGCCTAAACGTATTTAGTGGTTAAATATGATTTAAAGAGTTGTCAAATCATACAAAAACGTAAAATATAAATATGTTTAGTCGCTAAATACGTTTAGGGATCATTGTGCAAGCCGGCCTTAATCTTTGACTAATAAAATAGTGCCACGAAATATAAACCACTCTACTTGACCTACAGTTTCATTGAAATTACAGGTAACGGGAGTTCATGTATTATGGTTTCCTTTTTTGGGGTACAAATTGCAGATATTCTAGATTTTAGACATTTGCCTATATTTGTGTCTCTAAAACTACACGCATACCAAATTCCAGCACTGTGGGTTCACTGGTGTACCATGTGGATTTTGTCAAAGACTAGTTTTTATTACAGCTAATAACTTAAAAACTACAAGGTTTAAACTACAAATAAAAACACGGTCAAAATGTACTTACAAATACCTTTTATTAGACGTGTCATTTACTTGGATAGTCTCATTTTATTTCTTTTTACCTCTCGTGAACCCCAATATCTCAATAACCAATATAAAAATGTGGGGGTTTTAGCTCATTTAGTCACACCTAAATTGTGTCATCACTATATACTAAATTTCACGATGATCGGATAAACGTTTCGAAAGTTATCCTCGGACAAACAAACATACATACATACATACAACGCCGATTTGCACAAGTTGATTTAGAGATCTCGCTTCGCTCTTTCAATTCTATTATGCATAAGCATTGCAATTCAGCTGGGCAATGCAGCCAGTGTCTTGTATTGGGGACACTTCCGCCTGGTAGTGATCTGGAGCAGTTGAGCTATCTATAGATAGTTTGCAACGGTCTTTAGATGATTCAACTGTTTCTTCTGTATTATAGTCATGTAAATAAATTAATATTATTTCTGTTATTTAAGGCATTTTGCTCCATATATTATGTAAATATATGATAATGAAAAACAAATTATCAGCAAAAAATAGGAAGTAAGTTGGACCTTGCTCACTTAACCTCTACTTTCGGACGATATCAAGGTTTTATCAAAAACGGTACAGTCCGGTTTCTGTGCTGCGATTCACTAAGTAGGAAATAAATAATGCTTCATACAGTACTATATACCTAAACTAAACTTTTGCCATTGGAATGAAATAACTGATAAAATGCTTGCTTTTTTTGTAAGTTGTACCCGGAACAGTAGAAGTTAGCTGGAAAAAAATGCTAATTAGCATTAAGTTCGCCCATGTATTATTTTATTAGTGCAATAAAGAATTTTCTAATCTAATCTAATTCACGGTAAATCGGACTGTCAAAATTTGATTAAAAATTCTAGATTATACTTTTGCAACGACTTTTGCCTTGGACATAGCATTACCGGGGTCGAAGCCAACGAGGCCTGTTTAATTGGTATAAAACACTGAACTGTACAGCTATTGCAAGATGATGGCTATTCATTAATAATTAATTAGTCCTACGGCTGGTATGATGATGACGATGATGATTAATTAATGCCTAATGGAAAAGAATAATTTATTTCAAACAATATCCAAATAAAACAAAAAAACAATAATCACAAACTCAAATAATCATCATCATCAACAGTCCATTGCTAGACGTATGTAGGTATCTCCCAGGTTGCGCCATTGAGCCCGATCTTCAGCTCTTCTCATCCAATCCTTGCCAGCCACAGCGCGCAAATTGTCACTCCATCTAGCCGGAAGGTGTGGAGTGTGTGTTTATCCGATCATCGTGAAATTTGGTATATAGGTAGGTAGTGATGGCACAGTAACACAAATATACGCAAAAGTTTGAAATCCAGAATAACTGCATATAACTCCACTTCGCTTGCCTAGACGTGGTCTCCAATCTAGAGGGCTTAGCCAAGTTACATTCGCTTCGAATCGATTCGATTTCTACATAGGTTTGTTGTCGATATATCACGTGATAATTCCATAGCATGTGTCAAATACCATACATTTTCGGACTTATCGACTAGCGTCATCGCTAATCTATTACCCCTGGAAGAAACTAGCTGCTCACGACACAGGGAATCTTAGTGTGAGGGCTAGTGTTCACCCAATCAATACTTACCTACATACTTATTTTTAATTATTTTCACTTGTAGGTACTTATCCTTTTAGAATCATTTACGTGGGTGCGTGGGTGGAGCTTCTCTCGACATAGGAAAGTTCTATCCACGTACCTACCTACATTATGTCCTACCGCATACCTGTGGTTCAGTCTTTTTATAAAAAAAAAAAAAAAAAAACGAGTGTAACTTGGCTAAGGCCTCAGAACACGTTTATCCCAACGGTTATCGGTTCTGCGACAGTTATGACCGGCCCACTGCCACTTCAGCTAAATATTAATAATTCAATAAAATTCAAACCTACATATTTCATACAATTTACCGAAAAGCCGTTCTTCTTTTCAATACGATTTTGATATACCCACCTATTCGCGCACACCGTTTCGGTTCTACGTGCTTGATGCGCACAGCTATGGTATAGAACACTTTGCCGTCGTCTGTTTTTCCTAAATAATACAATCCGGGTCTCTTTAAGGTGAATAGGTTTCTTCTAGATCTTCGTGCTTCATCTTAGACCACATTATCGCTTACCATCAGGTGAGATTGTGCTCAAACGAAGATCTATCTAGTTTTAATAATAATAATAAAAATCGTTCAGTCTGGACAAGTAAACAGGAAAACTGAAATCCACCGCGAATATTGTGAAATCCGTGAAAGTTTTGATTGTTGGACTGTAGATTTCCATCGCGATTTAAACGCAGCACTTTTATATCCCAACTTCTTAATGAATCACAGCATTTAAACTTGTTAGATTTCGCGGAACCCAAGGTTTTAGTTACAAACAAGTGTTGTTTTAATGCCCTTGTATGATACGTAATAATTACAATTTGACCTTTAAAACTACCAGTTTTTAAGTCTAGAATTGACTTCTACAGTCAAGTACAGCTGCCATGAAGCTGGGCATCCTCAACAAGGTGAGAAGATACTTCACACCAGGACAGCTTCTCAGTCTTTACAAGTCCGGTCTGGTATGGAGTACTGCTGCCACCTTTGGGATGGTTCGGTCAAATACCAGCTCGCTACCTTAGACTCGATAGAACGTAGGGCTTTTAGACTTATGGTTGAGCAATATATGGCGGAGACTAAGACACAAAGTCTCGAACACCGCCGTAAAGTTGCAAGCCTATTGATCTTTTACAGAATACTTTTCGGGGAATGTGCCCAGGAACTTCTCCCTTCCATCAAAGGACAAGCATGCGCACGGCTCAGTACCATCCGTACCTAGTTGATAATACGAGTACCACCCATTCTCACGCACCGTTTTGGTGCGATGAGTTTTTTTAAATTGTTTTACAATTTTGAAAGCGTCTCGTTATAATGTGAGATTATCAATACCTATACCGCTTGACTTGAGGAGTAAGCTAGTGAATGCGATACGAAAAGTGCGAACGGAAGTTGAGAGGGAGATATAAGTTAGTAAAGATAGAAAGAGAGAGAGAGTTACGTTTCGTATATAATATTACTGCAGGAGCAAGAGAGAGAGGTGCGCACATTTTCTTTCTCTCTTCCTCTCATAGCCAGTGCATGAAATTTATATATATATATATATATATATATATATCTCAGTCAGTAGTTAGTTTGATTATTTTTCGTAATTTCATTTCGTTCTTAAACAATTTTATAAATTAATATTTAAAAAAAAAGTTTTACTTCCGTCGTGAGGTCTAAAGCACACTCGTTTTTTTTCTTTAACCTATCTCGTTCCACTGCTGGGCAAACGTCTCCCCCAAGTCCCTCCAAGCATCCCTATGCGTCATTACATCCCACCATCCTCTTTGGAAGGTGTCGCAATCGTCCCTTTAACGCTTTCTCGGCCGACCCAGACGTCGCCTTCCGTCTTCAGGCGTCCATGGTGTTACACTATGGGCCCATTTTTCGGAGTGCATTCTGCCAACGTGGCCCGCCCAGTCCCACTTAAGTCCAGCCGATCTCTTCCCTACATCTATTTATATACTTATAATTGATACCTATAGGTATTTGATAAAAATCTAATTCACATGAAAACAAAATTGTCCACCTACCTTGCATCCACCATTTTTATTTTTCGCCACCATTGTGTATTTTATAAAATGATTACCCCATGCGGATGTTAAAATGTACTTAACTCGTGCATATGACAAACACGCAATAGGTTATCGGACACTCACAGATAACCCTAGGTCAATTCTCGACAAATTATATCTTCAGCTGTAGATTATTGGTTTGGTCAGTGACCTCAAAAGCCTTGACAAAATATGTGCGGTAAATGATCACTTCTGCGCAATCCATAACGAAGTTACATAATATCTAAAACATGATATTTTGATTCTAAACCAAACTTGTACATAAGTTTTCTTTTCATAGAAAAATTATAATTCTCCTAGTTTTTAAATGTAATTTGTAATTCTTTATTTGATTAAATCATTTGCAAATTAATTTTATTTGAATAAATGAATCTCAAATTAAAATTTAAAAACCAATTCTAGATCGAATGCAAATATGTCGGCCGTCAACGGAAACAATTCAAATTCAAATTCTGAACCGATAGTGCCGCCATCTTCCCTCATACGCCGCGTCAGTTCCCGCTCAATTAGAAATTCTATCTCGGAAGAGGGTAGTTCTGAAAACGGACAGAAGGGCTCATTCGTGAGCAAATACAAAAAAGCGCCTGAAGCGCTGAAAAGCTTTAATCTAACTGATGCTGAAAGTGAACTTGAGGTCCCTGGAACTCCTATGACGCCGAGGACATCTACTACACCTGGTTTGTATATTTTGAACTTACCTGTGACTTCCCTGTAGGTTATATTGATATTTGGTGATAGAAAAATACAAAAAGATAACGAAGCACTCAAACGATGTGTTGACGATGCAGACTACCACAACAGCGACAATGTGGCTTGTGGCCATTTGCTGAAGGATCGGAAAATTTTGTGAATGTGCGCGTGGAGTACTGCATTTACGAGTGGGCTGGCACACTTTGGGTGCGTCACTTATAAATCACGCTCCTTTTTATATTCATTCGTGACTGATTTTCAACATTTCGAGCTATCAAAGTTAGTTCGACTAACATTCTTTTTCACGCCATGTTTGTTACCTATGGGAACTCAAGGGATACCTACAATTTTTTTTAGTTAGTTTTCCACAACTGGACATAGGGCTCTCCCACTGAGCCCAATAATTTTAATAATATATAAACATTAGTCTCTCATATATTTGATAAACATAGTAGATTTATAAAGCTTCCCAATTATCTGACAAAATTTAAAAACATTTAAATAAATATGTATTTAATAATGAACTGATTCTAAGCGAGTTCTTATTTTTGCAATAATTTCTTTAAATACCCGTATTTTAAGGGTCTTGGTTCAAATAACAGACTAATTCACTTAGCGATAAGATCTAGTTTTGCATGCCAAAATGTCAGAGCAATATGCAACAATATTTTCATATTGCGTAAGCAGTCAGGCATCTGAAAACTCAAAGTAATAAGAAGGACACTATAGCAGGAATAGTAACATATTGGTAACTTTTCTATATTTTTTATATTACCTGGAGATGGATCAAGTTTATGGACCACCTATGATGTTAAGTGGTAACCATCGCCTATAACAAAGTATTGCTATATATTATAAGAACGCATTTCTAAAAAAAATGTACCTACGTAAGTATTCTATCTGGTTCCCACAATACAAGCTTTGCTTAGTTTGGGGCTAGATAGCGCTGTGTGTAATTTCCTGCATTATTTATTATTTATTTATTCGCAACTAGCTACTGCCCGCGAAATCATATACGTGGTTCGTCCTTCTGCGCAGTCGAGCAAAAAGAGCCTATGTACCCAATCTCGTAGGCGTATTACCTAAACCAAATTGCTGTAGTGTCGCTATCGCTAGTCCGGCCATCCTTTTCACACGTGAGGTACGTACTGTACGTGTGAAAGGGATGGCATGTCTAGCGATAGCAATACGACAGCAATTTGGCTTAGGTATTAAGAATACCGGTCATAATCTATTGGTATACCAAATTTCATCGAAATCAGTCTAGCCGTTTAGTCGTGGAAACGTAATAAACTGGCAGATAGTTACTTTCGAGTTTATAACATTAGTATGGATATCCTTACAAGATAGATAGCCCATAACTCGAAAAACTGACGGCCGTTGGGGCAGAAAGGTTCTCGAGTAACCTCACAATGGAAAGCGTAGATACTAACTAGATGAAAAGACGACCTAAAATGATTAATAAAGCCTTATTGCTGTGTTCCGATTTAAAAGGTATGGGTGCTAGTAAAATTACATACTTTCAAAGTTCTATTAAAATCAGTTCAATCGTTTTGGCTCTAAAGAACGGTACCATTATCAACAGAACATTCTTAGGCAAAGTTGGGCGAGCAACATTTATGAATAATATTTATATTTTTCAGTATACAATATAGAATATCTACCTATCTACAAAGCACGAAATATAGTAAAATAATTTAATGCCTTATTGGAAGTTTATAGCATCACAATTTCCGTAAGCAATTTTGATGTTCCCAGTTCATACTATTAAAACCTGCTCTATACTTTATAACAGCTCTCCGTGAATTATTATTGGTACAGTTATTGTATTCATAAAACCGGATTTAGATCATAATCCAGATTTCTTTTAATTAAGCTGATGTAGCGGAATATAACTAATGATTGCTGATTTTTGCAATATTTTCTTCAAAAATATTTTCACTAAGTATTTAATTATTTTACCCGCGGCTTTGCACGCGTGTTTTTTTTAATAAAAATATAACCCTTCTTCTGCCCAGTCTATGTCTCAATCCCGGTAAAAAATGTATACCATTTTGAGATGGAGCAATGCATGACCCACCTGGTTTAATAGTAACCATCCCCATATAACAAAGGCATACAGGTGTGAAGCCTTATGTACCTGTAATTTAACCAGCAACCATACCCTTCAAATCAAAACAGCACAATACTCCTTGGTTGCAGAAATAGTTCATAAACTATTTATTCAAAAAAAATACGCATGTAAGTATTCTATCAGTTATCTGGTTCCCATAGTACAAGCTTAGTTTGGGGCTAGATAGCGCTGTGTGAAATGTCCAGCGTTATTTATTTATTTAAGATGTATACCTATACTTTACTTATAACTGGATTTGACACTTGAAGTATGTAATAAGTTTTGTTGTGAGCATGCGAAGCCCAAGCCGACCTATACATATGACTGTTGGGACTAAATCTGTTTTTCTTTTGTCTCCAGGCCATGAGAACTGCACGTTCCACCACGATCTGGAGCTGGACCACAGACCTCCCACTAGGGAGGCTTTACTGCCTGATATGGCTGCCTCATACAGACTGCTACTCACAGGTAAGAAATAGGATTTTCCTCACTAAGGAGAAAACTCCAGATAGTTTGACAGCAATGCTTCTCGCTGTCTTGGATAAGTGAATACTGGTGTCATTTTCAAAGCGCATTTTTTATTTTTATTTTATTGTTGATAGTCAAGCGCTTGACCACTACCTAACCTGATGGTAAGTGATGGTGTGATCGAAGATGGAGCACGCTTGCCTAGAAAGAACATGTAGGAAAAACATACGCCGGAAGTGAGCCACTCCTTACTTGCTACGGAGGGCCACAACAGACGTCTTAACGCCCCCCCCCCTCATTTTATTAATAATAGTATTAGGTGTCTATGGATGAGACCTGTACCCAATAAATGCTGGAGGCAAAACAGATAAACAAATGAGTTTTTTCAGGTATTTCTCAAAGATAAATAGGTTTACAATCAACTTGAGCTATAGATACATATATAATATAAACCAGACATTGCAATCAAATGATGGCAGTGATCATAATCTATCAAGCATCTATCAAGCTATGCAAGTTTTTTTCACCGATTAAGATGTAACGACACCATATTATTTCTCATTTTAAGGACTCGGAGAAGACCCTCAGAGAGAAGGCCTGTTGAAGACCCCGGAGCGTGCTGCCAAGGCTATGCTCTTCTTCACCAAGGGATACGACCAAAGTTTGGAGGGTAAGTGCCTCATTTAAGAATCCCCTTTCATAATCCCTGAACATCCCCACATGGTATGAAGAACACGACCCTGAATAATTACCATGTTTCCTAAACATTTCAATGCAAGCTGAAATAACAGAGGGCGGTACACAAAACTCGAAGAAGAGACGGCCTTTGGGGCAGAAAGTTTGTCGATTGGAGAGTTAAGACTGCTTCCCACTAGATAGAAAGACTACTGGATAAAGGTTGCTAGGAGTCATTGGGTGCAGGACGCATAAGATCCAATGTTTTGTAGTAGACCTGTAACTGCTATGATGATGATTCCAATGCCACGAATAATCAGAAATAGTCTCCGAATACCAATTGACCATAAGCAATTGTAACTTTCAGAGGTCCTGAACAACGCCATCTTCGACGAAGACACAGACGAGATGGTAGTCGTTAAGGATATCGAGATGTTCTCGATGTGCGAACATCATCTGGTCCCGTTCTACGGAAAGGTGTCGATCGGATACCTTCCTCAGGGCAAGATCCTCGGGCTCAGCAAGCTAGCCAGGTAAGATATTCACACGTTTGAAGATTTTTAATACAGCGCCTAACAACTATACTAGACCCCAACACTCATGGCAGACGGGATCATAAAACGTGGGACAAACGACTACGATATTTCCATCTCGCTTGCTCTTGCAGCCCTTACGGGAGCCGTTAGGGATGCGCCGAATGCCTATCGATAACACTAATTATCAGTAATTCTATAAAAAAAGGAAAGAAACATGTTAATTGGTTGGCCTCGTCTGTCGCGAGTCTTCGCGTATACTATAGTTGGATAAATAGTTGAGGTCACTGTAGTGCTTGGAGCAGGGTTAAAGATGGAGTAAGTTTTTGTAGCACCGACCCTACTTCAGCTTATGTGGCTTTTACCAGATATTAAATTAGTGCATTTAAATTGGCTGCTTTAGAATGTTTTTCTCGGCACATTTTAAAACTATTCTAGAAAAAACATAACCAACTTCTGCTGTATGGGATCTCTAAATCAAGGCTCATCGAGAGGGCGTTCTACAATGTTGAGGATTCTGTCTGCAAAGTCCACAAATTTTTATTTTTCTTATTCTATGTTACCGATATAATTATTATTCTATTAATTAGTCAATGTGTTGTTTATTATTTTATTTTTATTAAATTAATTATTATTTGAATTAATTGTGAATTTTAAGTAAATTATTATTTTTAATAATTTGTTGAAATTGAAATTGAGTTGTAAATTATTTTACCAATAAATTGATTATTCTGATTAAAACCCCAGCGGCAAGAATTGATATTTGCATTGTCTTCTTTTCATCGAGGTTCGATTAAAGCAAATTAGGTTAAACCCATTTAGTAATGTTACTTGAAACGCATAAGACAGATTAAACGAAAACACTTATTTGTACACGCTAATAAAATTATATAAACAAAATAGAAGACACAAAGCAAATAGTACAATGGGTGGTATTATCGCTTTGAAGCGATTTCTTCTAGAAAAACTTTAGATGGAGAGAGTTTTGTTATGTCAAACATATGCAAATGAAAGACTAAGATAAGGTATGGATGAAGGGAGTGCAACTAATATCTAATAAAGCCTGCAATCAATTGAGAGTGACAGATAAGTTTCTAATAAAATGTATCATTTATTTCAGAATTGTGGAGATCTTCTCCCGTCGTCTCCAGGTCCAAGAAAGGCTGACCAAGCAGATCGCCATCGCCGTCACACAAGCCGTCCGCCCTGCTGGCGTTGCCGTCGTTATCGAAGGAGTGTAAGTGTCTTACGAGTTACTACTAAAAACGACCAAGCATTTTTTTTATGTTATTTGTAGCCTGGGAAACAGGCTTACGCCTGTTTCCCAGGCCATCAGGTGGGCCGTAAGGCCCACCTGATGGTAAGCGGTCACCGTCGCCTATTGACACCGGCAACACCCGGGGTATTGTCGATGCGTTCCCTACACTTTAGAAACCTCGTTACATTTCTCTTGAAGCGTGCCATGTCATAGCCTAATGGGAACCTCAGATGGCAGTTCTTTCCACATCTTGCAAGTGTGGGGTAGAAAAGATCGCGTGAAGCGTGTGGCCGGATCCAACCACTCGATGTGACGTTACGCTCCGATCGCCCAACCAGTAAAAATAATGGTTATGGTTGGCCCGATAGCGCCTGACCAGCCTACACACAATGCAATACGTGATGGTTTTACGTGACGTCACATCGAGCGGTTGGATCCAACTAAACTGAGTCGTCTGTTAAGATATACGATTAAGTCTTAAAAACTAGGCAATGGCACTTTATACTTGTTTGCCCTTTACCAGCATCGCAAATTACAGATACTGATAGCGTTTTTGACGTGATAACGACTTATAAATCGATGAACGCTAGCTACGCGCACTAAAAACTATCACGTTCCGCCTGAGCCGAGCGTGCAAGCGAGAGCGCGGAACAAGCGATAGAGAGGCACGATTGGCCTAAATGTTCGGCTTGTGGTGCATCTATCTCTCTTCCACTCGTTATCACGTAAAAATATTGTCCGTAATCTGACTTTACAGACAACCATTTTTTTTTATTAAAATTACCAAATCACTCAATATTATTGGTAATTTAAGTAGTTACGTCAAAAAGCTATAGAAAGATTTTTAATGTAGGAACTTTTCTAACTTTCGTGTGAATGCTCTTCATTGGTAAAATGGAGATAGCTCTTGGAATTTTATTAAAGATACGTCCACACATTACACAGCTTTTATTTTGATACATAGTTATTCAAGGCAATTTAGACAGTACAATTGTATCTGGGTCCCTTATACTTCGCGGGTAAATATCTCGCGCTTTCGTAAAAATATGAGTGAGTTCCTTGACAAATTTAGCTTCCAAAATGTACATGCTAGGCAATGTTAACAACTATTGATTAAAACGGGTATTTATCGCGTATGTACCTTTTTTTTAATAATTATGTACAGTGATCGCGAAAGTTTGAAAAATACTAGGGTTAACAACTTCAGGTACCCAAATATAATGCTTTAAGTCTACTATGAATAATGAACAGACGCAATGATTGATGATAGAGCAAGTGGCCAAAGCCGGATCAACAAAAAACGAGAAACAGCGCTCGTAAAACGACGTTGTAAAGTCTATTTTTATCCGCCAATGGCATTTAGGCTACTATAGCACTGTTTGATGTCGGTCCTGTCTGTAAAAGTCATCAAACCATGTCGGAGACCTTCAATTGGCCTTAAAATTGCGACCGGAGGCTTCTAGCATTAGGTACAACTTTTACCTACTGTCGTCAACAAAAAGCCATCTGTTTTGAATGAAATCAATGATATAGAATCGTTTATTCGATTATCTAAAATTTAAATTGTTACTCTTTTTGATCATTTAAAGATTAAAGATTTAATTAATTGCCAGAAAATCTGTAGAATTATGCAGATGTTACAAGTATAAAAAAACTTGAGAGGTGTCAAGGGACACCCGGATGGAACGAAGTTCCTTTCGATTAATTAGTGAAGGAATTGTAATAAAATGTTATTTATTTTAAGTTATAATATTTATTTTTATTATTAACATATATAATGGCTCAATTTTAGTAATAATTGGCTTGTGGTAACTGAAGTAGGAAACATATGTTTGGGATTCTATTTTATTTAAATGTCTTGAAAAAACTGCATCGATGGTAGTATTATATTTTTTTTGTTGATTGTTCATTATTTACAAAAAACCTGTATACACTCAACAAAAATAATCGTCGCGACACCACACTGTTCAGTGCGAAATAGAAAGACGAAACGAAAATAACTGGCTTGTTTTCTATGAGAGAGAGAGAGAGAGAGAGAGAGAGAGAGAGAGACAGACAGAGAGACAGACTGAGAAACACGCGCACGCCGCACGGCTTATAACTATAGCAAAAAGTGTCGTTACAACTTTTGGTCTTAATTTTTTCCGTCTAGCCCCCTTTCGAAACGCGCGATAAGGAACTTCGTTCCAAAAAATCACAATATTCAGGCATAGTGGCGTGCAAATTACATGTCATAAAAAGAAATTAAATTATGTATGGATAACTAAGAAATAATAATATTAATAAAGAAATAAATAAACATTTCAGGATATTTCATACAGTGCTATCTAGCCCCAAATTAAGCAGAGCTTGTACTATGGGAACCAGATAACTGATAGAATACTTATATACAATTTTTTTGTAAATACATACTTATAATATTTAGAAAAACATCCAGACCCAGAACAAATTTATATATATATAAATTATATATATATATATAAATGAGTCTTAGCCGGCTACTCGCCTACTATGCCACGGAGGTCCTAAATATGTTATATAATGTATTGATATTTAGATTAAAATATAAACTAGTCTCAAATGTCATTACATTAAGTTCGAGCGATTTCAGTTCCAATTTTTTTTCATCCAAATAATCTGAAATTTAATAAAATGTTGTTTTTGAAGTCTTTTTAAAAAATCATTTGCTCCCCTCTGGAATAAATATTGATCAGAGATGAGGCTCAGCATCGTGGTGTATTGCTCAAATTTAAGGGCCTATTCCGAGCGACGCTGCCAACTGCAACTGCCGACTGGACGTGCAGCTGCCGCAGCGCTCAAACGTCTTTCAGTCTTTCATACAAACCAATCGTGCCGCTGCGGCCGAACTCATGCAGCCACGGGACAGTTGGCAGATGCAGTCGGAATCTTAATTTATTAATATGATATGATATATCTTGTACCTTGCATTTTATAAAATCTGACAAAAAAACTTGGAACTGAAATTGCTCGAACTCCATCAAAAACTCTAACAGTTTAAATTTAGGAGGCCTATATCCTGCAGTAAGTGAAGTCAGATCAAATATTCCACCCTCGCTAGAAGCTTAGGGTCTTGTCACAAACAAAATTAAACACTATTTAGCGCGCGTTCTAAGAATCCTATACAAGAATTATTAAGGTATTTTTAAACATGCGTTAAACAGTTGTTGGTTAAACAATTGGTAACGGTTAGTTACAACTGTAGTAAATTTACAACAATTGGTACAATTGGTAACAGTTGTCTCGATATTAAAGTTAACAATATACCATTTCTTTACAGTCACATGTGCATGGTGATGAGAGGTGTGCAGAAGATCAACAGCAAGACGGTGACGTCATCGATGGCCGGCGTCTTCCGCGATGATCCTAAGACGAGGGAGGAGTTCCTTAATCTCGTCCACTCGAAGTGAGCCAACACTTAGGGCTGCTTAACCACTGGATGCGAATATTTCTGATCATAATCCGGCTCGAAGGTCTTAACTTTAAAACTCCACTCCCAGCTGTCTCGATATTAAACCATAACAATTGACAATGTATTGTGTTTAATCCTAGGTTTTGACAGACTAATCAGGCAGGCGCGAATATTTCTGAACATAATCCGGCTCGAAGGATTTAACTTTAGAACTCCCAGCTGTCTCAATATTGAGCCATAACAATTGACAATCTATTGTGTTTAAATTTATAGTTTTGACATGCTAATCAGACAGGCGCAAATATTTCTGATCATAATCCGGATCGAAAGATTTAACTGTAGAACTCCCAGCTATCTCAATATTGAGCCATAACAATTGATAAACTATTGTGTTTAAATCCTTAGTTTTGACAGGCTAATCAGGCAGGCGCGAATATTTCATATCGGAATCCGGCTCGAAGAATTTAACTTTAAAACTCCTAGCTGTCTCAATATTGAGCCAAAACAATTTACAATCTATTGTGTTTAAATCCTTAGTTTTGACAGGCTAATCAGGCAGGCCCGAACATTTCTGTTCAGAATCGGGCTCTAAGGACTAAAGCTTAGAAGTCCCATCTTTCTCGATATTAAGCCATAACAATTGACAATCTATTGTGCTTAAATCCTAAGTTTTGACAGGCTAATCAGGCAGGCAGACCTTTTTTAAATTACTACCTATTTATGTGAAAACACGAAATTTTTTTAATGTCTTTTGAAACTATCTTCCTTGTACGAGTAAACTGCTGTTTTTTGTAGATGCTTGATATAATTATTGGGATTTTAGTTTTGGTGGTCATCATGGCACACATAATATCACGTGTCTTTTTATAACTTAATATCAAGAAGTACAAAAATATTAAATCATGGTATTCAATTGTTATTAATAATACAACCCCTTTTAGTGAAGGTTGCATTTTTAAGGTGTTAATGGTTCAAAGTATATATTCGCGTCCAGTGGTCTCATTTCCATTGCATTTGGACGTTTGTAGTTGTTTTTGAAAAATATAAGGGTTCCGTATTTGTTTTTTGTTTAAAAGAGAGTTTAAGTATGATTTTTAATTCTTGTTATAGTTTAAATTAATTTACTTTTACATCAGGTCAGAATTTTAGTAAAAAAATTTAAATAGTATCTTAAATCTTAATATATATGTATTTATATGGGATATTTGATAATATACGCACCATAATGAAAGGGGTTATTCTGATGAGCATAACAAATAGATTTGTGAAATGTTTACCATAGAAATGTGAAATTTATTTGGGCATGTAAAAACAAACACTTTATTAAACTTATGTTGTGCTATTGCATAATACTTGCCTTCTAACCACAGATACTCTGTTGGTGACGTCTCGAGATATCTCTTGTTGTCTCTTTCTATCACAAAACCCGTATCCATTTCCGAAAAAGATATCAAATCGGCCTTTATTTTTGGATGTCCATTGCAAGAGTAGGCAGTAAGCTTTAATCACCTAAACTTGGTCGATTTTCTTTAAAGTTTGATAATACAGCTAGTAGTTTTTTTTCGAGAAGTCTGTTTTTATGTTTTTCGAAACCGTCACTTGAATATCGTCAGTATGTTATCAAACAACCTGTATACATAATGCGGAATCCTTAGTGCATGTTTTTTATCATTGTTCAAATACAATAATGTTAATCTGATTGCACCTGTTTTCAATTTGCTTGAAAGAATGTGATATAACATACACATATAAAACTTGTTTAAATAAGCAACTGCATTCGTCCTTATATTTTGTTTATTTTTTAAGTGGAATGTTATCTTTAGCTTTTTACTGCCCATATTTTGATAATTAAGTATTATAATTATGGATGTACTTATACGACTTTTAATACAAATATGTTAGACGTGTTAAAATTCAAAGTAAGTATACATACACTTTATAATATGTACCTGCCTGTAAATTTGATAAAAACTGTTATTTATAATATTTTTTACAAAAATTTTGAGGACTTGGCTAAATTTTTTACACAGTAATTTATGTACAGCTTTGCTCATTGTTAAAGTTATTGAAATTTTACTATTCTTTATTAATTATTTCATAGTTTTACTCCATGACAATAATTTAAAGGAAAATATAGTAACGATATATTGCCCAAAATTACTATATTTTCCCATTTGTAATATGAATATTTCATATATTTATTAATTAATTTAGTTAGTAAATGGAAATTTGTGATGTTTGTTCGTAAATTTGAGGACCAATTTGTTTTAACAAAAATCTCAAGCAACATGGCTGATGTTTGACATTTTTGAGAGAAAATTTATGTTTTATTCTCAAATTTTATATACGCACATCCATGATGTAGCCTTAACATACGAATTTTCATATGTTAATGAGTTTATTATAAATAAAGATTTTAATTTTTTAAGTTATTATTGTATTTTTATTTCTGCTTGCCCGCTTGCGTCAGCTTTTTGGACCAGCTATCACAATAGCACAAATAAAAAGCTCACCAAATTTATTATAGACTAGATGTTGCCCGCGATTTCGTACGCGTTATACTACTAAATGTGTACCTGGAACCTAGGGTAACTTAGAAATAAAGCTAAATTCGCAATTGCAACTTGACTTGATACCCCATTTTTATCCCATGTGACCTGATTTATGGGATAAAAAGTTTTCTATGTGTTCATTCAGGTTATAATTTACGTACTTACTATATTTCATTGAAATCGGTTCTGCCGTTACGACGTATTTGAGTAACAAACAAACATATAAATAAATAAACAAACATCCAAACTTTCACAGTTATAATAAATAAGTGTTATAAATAAACTATTAATCAACAGATGATTCGGTAATCGGTTAGCCAAGACATTCCAGTCAAACCGCACTTAGGACTCTTTAAATTCCATTTTATGACGTTCGGGTTGAATAAATTCCTGGTTCTATAATACCTACTTAAGTACTTCTTGAGAGAGAAACAATATTTTATTATCACTCGTGCCCTGAAAGTAGGTCATTGTTAACTCGATAACGTAGAGCCGTTATCCGTATAAATGGTACCTACTTAGAGCCCTAGGGTTAAAAGTAAATTTGAAAATAGAATGAGGCCCATTCATAAAAAGTTAAAATGAAATCAATACAATCTCCATGACAAACCCTTGTATCTATTTCAAAATGGAACTGGCCATATTAATGATAAATAAAATGAAATAAAATATCCGTGATAAATCTTTTATTTCTAATCAAAAATGAAAGAGTCTCACTAACGATCTAAGCACTGTGTATGACTGGACACAAAAATTTGGTCTACTTATTAATCCCAACAAGACGCAGGTGATAATAATTGGTAGTAACAGACAGATTGTAATAATTAATCCTAACGCTCTTCCTCCGGTTAAATATAATAAAACTCCACTGCTGTTCTGCAAGGAGGTTAAGAATTTGGGTTTATTCATTACTCATAATTTGTCATGGGACCATCATATTACCCAGATTAGTAGGAGGATGTATGGTACTATACATACTCTGAAACGCTTAAAAAATTTCTTGCCCCAATCTACGAGGACCACACTGGTTACTGCGTTACTCTTGCCCATCCTAGATTATGCGGATGTATGTTATCTCGATGCTACGGAAGAGCAACTGAACAGGTTGGAGCGCCTGCAGAAACTCTGTATTCGCTATAACTACGGCCTACGAAAATAAAAACCATGTCTCGGTATTTCGTCAGAAGCTAAAATGGCTTGACATCAGAGCTTGTCGAGATGCGCACTATACCTCTTGTATAGTATTCTTTGCAACCCTCTATCTCCCAGCTACCTCAGAGAGCGATTTGCGTTCGTATCAACTGAGGACAGAGCTGTGCGATCGTCTCGTCGTTTCTAATTGAATACTACACAGCATAACACGGCTACTTACTCTGACTCTTACACCATAACCGCTACTCGTCTCTGGAATAATATGCCACCAAACTATTACGAGGCTACTTCAGTTGAAGCTTTCAGGTTGAGAATCTATAGGCACCTTCTCGGTCAAACCGACCAAAAATGAGCAACTTAATCTTTCTTTAGCACTTCCTCTATTGTTATGTATGTATGTATTTTTATTTGATATTGGTATAGTATGCCTATGATATAAAGTATTTAAGTATGTTTATCTATGTAGTATGTACTTACATATATTATGCTATTTTTATTAGTCCTGTGCAAATTTTCATTAGTTCCCTTTCCTGTGCACTACCTACACATCTTTATCTACAATACATAAAGGTTATCTGGAAGAGAATGCTCTTTAGCATTAAGTTCGCCTTTGTACTAGTTTTATAAGTGCAATAAAGTATTTTCAATCAATCAATCAAAGAGTTCATATGCTGGTTGTTAAAAATAAAAAAACAACAGACACCGGGAACGCAGATTTTTTTTAGCTATAAACTGTATAAATGAATAATGCTTGATATTTCACACAGCCCCATCTAGCCCCAAACTAAGCAAATATGGGAACCATATAACTGATAGAATACTTATATACATTTTTTTTATAAATACATACTTAAAATAATATAAAGAAATAGCCAGACCTGGAACAAATATCTGTAGATCATACAAATATTTGTTCCGCGGTGGAAATCTAACCCGCAACCTCCTGCGGCGCAGTCGGCTATTCGCCCACTGCACCACGGCGCGGCGATTGTCTTAATACTTTTTTATTTTCCTCGCATTCGTGACATAAAATTATGTGAAATATCAATCCAAGAATATACAACGTGTCATTTAACTCTATTGAACCTCAATAACTCCCCCCCACCCCCCCCCCCCTTAAATTTTAGCTCATTAGCTCATTTAGTCACATTAGGATTGTGTGCAATTACTATCTACCTATATATATCAAATTTTACGATGTTCGGATCAACGCTTCGAAAGTTATCCTAGGACAAACAAACATACAGACATACAAAGCTGATACGTCCAAATTGATTTGGAGATCACGCTTCGCTCGTTCAATGATCAGATGGCGTATTGCTCGTTGTTTCTTCTTATGTAAAACATGTTCAAAAATGGTGGTTTTTTAACAAAATTCTATAATGTATAGTATATAGCACTAGCTGACCGTCCCGCGGCAACGCACGCGTGGTTTCTCAGTAAAAACATTACCCTCCTTCTACCCAGTCGGATATAAAGTGATATATGTCCTAATCCCGATCATAATCTATTTTTTTTTATCTAGCCTGCATTTTCCCACTGCTGGGCAAAGGTCTCCCCCAACTCCTTCCACCTATCGCGATCCTTGGCAGATTCCCACCATTCCTTCTCGAATCCGCTGATGTCGCCGCGGCCGACCCCGACGTCGCTATCCATCCTCCGGTACCCAAGGTGTTACGATGTTGGCCCATTTCTCCGGAAGCATTCGACTTACGTGCCCGGCCCAATCCCACTTGAGCTTCGCGGTTTTGTCTCCCACATCGGCAATGCCAGTTAAAGAACGAAGCGTGGTATACCTCACCCGATCGGTTCTCCGGAATCCTAGGACGCTGCGTTCCATTGCCCTTTGGCAAATCTAATTTAATTAATAATCTATTAGTAATACCGAATTTCATTGAAATCGGTTGAGCTGTTTAGCTGTGAAAACGTAACAGACAGAAAGAAATAGACATAAGATTTACTTGTAGTCTGGACTGGAATAAAACAGAGAAAAACAGACAACAGAAATCATATTTTTTTTATTTTCAAAAATACCCAGATGATTATTGCAGGTTATTTTCTAAGCATTTGCTTTAGTTTTGTTTTATTTAGGATACCAGTATTTTTCTCATTACAATTAACAAAGTATACATAGGCTTTCATTTAAAATTGGTTCCAAAAGTGAGTTGCTGACGATACGGACAAAATTTATTAGGACACAGTGTCCCAACTGACACTTTTGATTTTAATATTTTTTTACTGCCGATTCGGATACCATCAAATTATTGAAGCTGTTGAGTACAGTCAGGTCAAAAATCTTTAAGCAAAATATAATATAATCTGATAAAGCTAAACAAATTGCTTTGCGAGCGTGTGGTGACTTACATTAATGTTAAAAAACCACAAGTTTCATTCATAGCGTATATTTGGTATAAATCAACATCTTGTATACTTAGGCATATAGGCTATATAATGATCACTTTAAAATATCTCAAATAAAGAGATAGAGAGAGTGTGACCTTGCTATGCATCTATTTCGTCATCTTGTTGTGCTGCCGCCGCACCTCGGTAAAAACCTGTTTTTTAATTGACTGTACAATGCAGCTATTTATAATGGTGTCCGAATCGACGGTAACAAAAATATTGAAATCAAAAGTGTCAATTGGGATATTGCGTCTCAATATATTTTGTCCGAATCGACAGCAAGTCCCAAAAGGAGTTGGCCCTTTTTTGGACTAAAAATACCCATCCTACATTTGTGTTTAAATGATTTATTCTCAAAAGTAATTATACGTTTCACTTCGTGAGAAACAATAGGTTTAAACATAGGTTAAATATCCAGTATGCAGAACATTGAAGGTAGTTAAAATATAGGTAATATTTAAACATTGTGTTTAT
Source organism: Philereme vetulata (assembly GCA_918857605.2). Taxonomy (NCBI): domain Eukaryota; kingdom Metazoa; phylum Arthropoda; class Insecta; order Lepidoptera; family Geometridae; genus Philereme; species Philereme vetulata. Next base: position 13,530,782 of record OU975425.1, read on the forward strand.
GTATTCCTTTATTTACCGTTAGGTAAGAGTGCAAAATCCATTCTCTAACTGTTTTCTGAAATCGGATGACCCGCGTATAAAACACTCAATCAAGACGCCTTATTCCGTTTGCATAAGAGTTATTTTCGTGTGTAGTTTGTTTCATATGCACCCTGATAAGTTATCTATAATGTCAACTGAGAAGGGTACCTAATAAATTATTTAATTTTGTATTCATTGGTGGCTAAGCGTGCTAAGGTGAGTGTTGTTTTTATTTCACCATTAAAAAATAAATATTCTCAAGTGCATAATTATTGATTAAAACGGGTATTTATCGCGTATGTACCTTGTTTATTTGTTATCCCGACGTTTCGGCTGTGTTCCAACAGTCATGGTTCCGGGTTGACTGGAGTTTGAAAAATACTGTTCTGAAGTGGCTCAGTGGCTTTTCAATACACATGCCGGCTAACACAACAATCGCTAAACATATCGACTAAACATGTTTAAATTCGAAAAATTTGTTATGATTTGACAACTTCTTATATGATGTTTAGCCGCTAAAATACGTTTAGGGAAGGATGCCTAAACGCCTTTTGCTTTAGGTTTTTCATATAAGATTTCAGGTAATTCAGTGAGGGGTATTAACAGCCTCAAATCAAGCATTCTGTGTTTAGAATACATATAGACTTGCACTACGTAAAATTGTTAAAAGAAAGTACAAATTGTGACTGATAAACAACCTTTATTATTAACATTTTTTGTCATTAGATTAGAAAACACATAGGCGAACTTAATGGGAGACCGGAGGCGATTCGCCCATACAACACGTACTACCAAGATCATTTCTAATTGGAGTATATTTCTACCTTAATAAGGTATTATTTTAATTTAAATAGTATTTATCTAGGTTCCCAACCATATATTAGATCAAAATACTTACCTAAAAAGAAATAGAAGCGTATCGCATTCTGCATGTTTTTACGTCATAAAAGACCTGTTTTCAACCTAATTGTTTCATATTAAAAACAACAACATTTTACGTATCCTAGTCTTGGGAACATAGATTATATTGTCTAGTTACAGAATAACAACATAATGAGAAAAATACAACAAGTTTTCAGTCATCATTTTTGGTATTACGGAGTACGGTCAAAATGAAATCAAATTTAGAATCGTTCATTTGCTATCACTGTCGCTCTGCGTGACTAAACTTCGTCACTAAACAGGGATAGCGATATTCAGGCCGAAGATTTTGACACGGCGGAATTGAAGTTGCGCTTGGGGTTCGCCGGCTTCTTAATGCTTATTAGCGTTCTAACTTTGTCATTAACTGTTAGTCAGTGCCAAGGACTATTTTGAATCCAATTCATCTAACATGGATGTCCACTTCACAAAAACCAGATTTATGGAGATATTCCGCTGACTGACTCCCAAAGAGAGGGAAGTCCAATAATAAGATATTTTTTGGCACATACACAGCATCAAAAATACACAGAATACTGTTTGAAGTTAGTTAAAAGATTGGCGAAACTAGACCCAAGCAGAATCAATAATCGTTCATAATCATCATCATACACAACATAATGCAAATTGAAAGAAACAATTTCTTTTAACTTTAGAAAATAATCATATAGATATGAATAAAGAATGGTGGAAGTTTGCTCAAAATAGAGATAGATAACTAGATATATAACGCTTATTGACAACCTCTGTGGCGCAGTGGGCGAACAGCCGGCTGAGACGCAGGAGGTAGTGGGTTCGATTCCCACCGCGGAACAAATGTTTGCATGATCTACAGATATTTTTTCGGGATCTGGTTGTTTTTCTATATATTATAAGTATGTATTTACAAAAAAAAATATGTATTCTATCAGTTATCTGGTTCCCATAGTAAAAGCTCTGCTTAGTTTGGGACTAGATAGCGCTGTGTGAAATGTCCAGCAATATTTATTTATTTACTAATGTACATCACACATAAAGGTGGAAGGATTTAGAGAAGATTTTAGAACCGTGTTAAAATATAGCAAGCCCAGAAAATTTATATAAATATTAAAAGGACGATAACACTGAACGTATATAGAGTTGCCGTAGAACTTATCACCTGCCATTTGACCCGGCTATTTTAACGAACTTCATTCGAATTATCATCGTAAAGATTATGTGACTTGCTCTGTAATTTAAGTATATTTCCGCAATTAAATTTATTTCTATTACAAAGTAAAATTCAAACAAATAAAGCATTTTTAGTTTTATAAGTATTTAAAAAGTAAAGTCTAAATAAATCAATACGAAATTTCCACAATAAATAATACTTACACACTTTTTATGAAAAACTATCATATTTCTTACCCCAAAATACAGAAAACTTTCTATAAACTCTTCTTAGCAAATTAAAGGGGAAAAAATATTTACACACATACGTGAACCGTATTTGTGACGGACTAAGGTCGAAATAACACTGTTTTCTTATTCCAGAAACAAGAATGAAACACCTGGCAATCCTCGCTCTCCTTGTCGCTCTGGTGAGGTCAGCGCCAGTCTCTAACGACACCAGCTCCAAAGAAGATATACTGACCATCACTGGAGAATTCTTCCCCGATGAGCTCAAAATCTACACAGCAGAACATGAAATCATCGACTTAGTTCTCCCATTAAACAATCTTAACTTTGAAGATGATAACGAAGATACAGTTATTTTCTTCGTTGAAGCTGACGTCCAAAATGGTATAGAGTACAAAGGTTTAAGCGTCTATAAGAACGGTAATGTTACTAAAATCCTAAGCACTGGTACTTCCATCGCTGTTGTTCTAGGCGAATCGAAAAGCGTATACTTCGGTGCTACCAACGGCCTTTACCAATACAATGAGAAGAAAAACACAGCTGAGAAATATGGATCTATTGCTGACAGCATCATTGACATTGCTAAAGAGAACGGCACTGATCTTATCTACATTTTGACGGACAAAAATGAACTTTATAAAGTAATAGAAAACGGTGAAAAGAAGGAAAAAGTAGCAGATGTTGTCGGCGCAAAACAGATAGTTCTTGATTTATCTAATAATTTGTATTACTTTGGTCAAGATAAGTCACCTTACGTTGTAAATGATGATGGTACGAAAAAGATCGAAGGTTTGCCATCCAACGTCACGGACATCAAACTCTTGAATCCTGCTTTCATGATCAAAGATGGAATACCAGTCATTCTTGACGACAAAGCATACATGATCTATGCTAATGGAAGTAGCGACTTTTTCGAAATCGAGTTTAATGTAAAACCATCTGCGTACTCGGTCGAAGGTACTCTTATCCAATACCATGCATACAATAAGAGCATCTATGAGTATAACATTTTGGCTCTTATCTTAAAAGACGCTATAAATATACTTTCTACCTATTTGAGCGATATGGACAATGAAATACAGGAAATTGCTACCAGGAGTTTAATTTAGTCCTAATATTGAATGTTTAACAATAACATTTCGGAATTGTTTCATGAATTTTTTTTTACTGAGAAAACTTAATTTAAGTTTTTTACCGTCATAGTTAACTTGTAGAAAATGATTTTAGCAATAAGTACTCACAGGATCACAGAATAATTGCTTCAAGTGTGTTTTGTTTTATTTAAATAAAGATACATTATATATTTTAAAACTTCATTTGTTTTTTACCTTGTTTAACTTTTCCCGATGCAGGGCAAAAGCTTCCCCCAACTCCTTCCACCTTATTCTTCCTCCTTCCTTCCTTCCTCTTTCTCCTCCTTTCCTTCTTATTTTTATTATTACTTCTTTTCGAAAAACGCAATAAAAATGCAGTTTTAAAGGATGAACAGGGCAAAAACCAAGGTCATGACTAACAGCGTAAAGACCAGAATAACGGTGGATGGAGAAAACCTAGCATACGTCCAAGATTATTATCTACCTGGGCCAAATAGTTTCCTTCGAACCTAAACTGCCCGGACGAGCTATTGGACCATGGGAGATATAATGAAAAGAGATCTCCCCTTATCTCTCAAAAGAAAACTAATGGACGTATGCATCCTCCCCATTTTGACATATGGTGCACAGAACTGGTCACTAATCAACATTTTAAAGTCCAAACTCAAAGTTTGTCAGCGTTTGATGGAACGCTGCATCTTGGTCGCGTCAAGCGAACGGACAGATTCCGAAACACTGAACTGCGCTCAAGTACCCCAATTGTTGACGTTGCCACCAAAGCCGCTCAGCTGAAGTGGAAATGGGCTGGGCATGTCTGTCGCATGGCAAGTGAGCTGTGGATGTACAAGGATAGTCATTACAAGGATAGTCACCGAGAGGCGTCCTAACCCAGCGAGAAGGCGACGCGGCAGACCGAAACGTATATGGCGGGACAAGCTGGGTAAACGGATTGGCAACAAACAGCTCAGGACCACGAAGTCTGGAAGGAATGGGGGGAGGCCTTGCCCATCAGTGAGACATGAACGACTGATAATAACTAGTGGTTCGCCCCGAACAGAGACCTCGCGAGTCTACCATAAAAACAAAATAAATATTATTCGTAATCTTTGACTATCAAAATATGTAGTGCCACGAAATAAAGAAGCATATAACTTGACACACAGTTTTATTCAAATTATAGGTAACGGGAGTTCATGTTATATGGTTTTTTTTTGGGTACAAATTGCAGATAGGTAATCTGGATTTCAGACTTTTACCTATATATGTGATACTTAAGCTACACGCATACCAAATTACATCACTGTGGGGTTACTGGTGTAGGTACCCTGTCAAAGTTTAGTTTATTATAGCTAATAACTCAAAAACTTATAAACTTTACTAAAACTAAAAACGGCGTCAAAATGTACTATTGACCTTTCATTTGACCTAATAGTCTCATTTCCTCTTGAACCCCAATATCTTAACAACCCCCCCGCCCCCCCCCCACCCCTCCCCCCACATTTTTTGCTCAAATTTCACGATGATCGGATCAACGCTTCGAAAGTTATCCTACGCCGATTTGGCCAAGTTGATTTGGAGATCTCGCTTCGCTCGATCATATTAAAAGGATAACAAAATAGAAACGGTACAATTGTCGATAGACTGAACAACCTTTGGATGGACAGGGTACTCGTAACAGCAAAAGACGGCGGTGTATGAGTAATACCACAGACCAATATAATTTAAATAGACTGACAGTCTCAAACAAGATAATGTAACCCGATATTTGATTACCTGCTAGGATGCGAGATGTCGCTAAGAGTTACAAATCGTTAAATATATGCTAACCTTTAGCTTACTACCCACAGAACACAAAAAACAATAGAAGTCGTAAGTAAGCGGGGCCCGCGTAACACCAAGTACGCGGAGTTCCGCGCACTACAAGCTTCGCTCACTTCAGTCGTGTTTCAATTACTGTGGGGTAAACGTACTTCAAAAAAATATAAAAATGCCATATTGTGCCGTTTCGGAGTGTAAATATTATAGCAGAACCAAAAATTTTACAAAAGGGGGCATATCCTATCACCGGTAAGTATTATTTTATTGTTTTTTGTTAGTTTTGTTTAAAATGCAAAATCGTCAAACAAAATAGACTGTGAATAATATAATAATAAATAACAAAACTCTTTAAGGTCGCGTTTCTCTTAAACCTCAACTTAAGCTACTCAATTAGGGATGTGACCCCAATATACTGATGAATGCGTTATCGATAGCTTTAATTAGTTACCCCCTATTAACAGGTGTATAAGTTTTAGGGCGTTAATTCCTTGTTGTTTTATTGATGATTTTCTGAATGTATTTTAGACCTATGGTGTGAAATAATATAATAACTTCTGTTTTCAGTTTCCCCAAGGCGCAAGACATAAAAAAAAATAAAAAACGTATAACTTATGAGTCATCCAGCATACAGAGTCATGACCTGGCACCGTGTGACTTTTTACACCCAAAAATTAAGAACCAATTACCCGATAAACGGTTTTCATCACCAGAAAAGGCTGTCGAAGAGTATGAATAACATGTATCTGACGTCACCACCGGAGGAGTGGCACAAAGAGTTTCAAAATGTGTTCAATCTTATGAAAAAGTGCATTGACGCAAAGGGAGAATATTTTGAGAAACAATAAATTCATTTTTGACCATTATTAGTATTTTTTATTGATTCCGGAAACTTTTAGTGTGCCCCTCAAATAATAATACAGTATATAATATTCCAGTAATATAATATTTTTTAAGTAAGTATTTATGAGTTGGATACCTGTGATTATGTTAAGAAAGAAAGAAAAGAAAAGCTTTTTATTTCGACCACCACAAATATAACCTGACGTACCTATTTCGTTACCCGTAGTAGGTAGGTGATAATCGATATCGATACATTCGTCTTGTATGCTCATTGGTACATCACTAAGTGAGTAGCGCTGTTATTTGAGCATGCGAATAACAGCCATTGCATTATCAATCTTATTCTTTGCAGTTAGAGACTATAACAAAAATCGTTAGCGACAGCGCATCTGTTGTTGAGTGGCTTTGTTTTGTGGGTAATCAGGTAACAGCCATTGCATTATCAGTCTTATTTCTAATTAATAGAGACTAAAATAAAAATATTTTCTAAAGCGCCATCTTTTGCCGAGTAGAAGAAGTAAACTTTATTTTTTTGTTACTGTTTATTTTATTGAATTTTAAACCATGTTTCATAGTAGCTAAGGTTTTATATCCGTTAAATTGGTTTTATGGTTTTAGCCTCTTTGAACGTTCTCTTTCAACCAATTATAACTTTTATTTCTAAGTGTGCTATTTTTTACATGTGTGAGTTTAGCTACACTGGTTTTCTTAGTAAAAAGTCATCATGCTAGTTCTATTGTTTTTTATGTTCTGTATTACTACCGCTCATAATGGTACGAAGAAAAATAGATGGCGCTATTTCCAATTACACGTGCGCGATAACATTATTGTGACGTTGTGACCTTTACGTTGTGCGAGGTTGCCGCTCTTCAGTTTCGTTAAAACTTTAGTCTGTAGCAATTTTTAGAGATTTGCGCACATTTTCTCAGAATTGCCAGAACATGAAAGTTTCCGTCAAAATAGGATTTTTTTTAGGAAAGGAAAGGATAGATATCTTTTATTCATTACATACGTCTATGATCGTACCATTATCACTTAAAAGTTGTATGGAAGCCCCCTTAAATATTTGTTTTATTTAATTTAATTATTTATTTTTAAAGTGAATATATAACTAAAAATTCTGTGATTATTTCAAGCGTTTACCTGGTGGCGTTATCAACATCGAGCTAAAACGAGCAAAAAAATAACGTTTGTTGTATGGGAGCCCCCCTTAAATATTTATTTTATTTTGTTTTTAGTATTTGTTATAGCGGCAATAGAAATACATCATCTGTGAACATTTCAACTGTCAACTATCAGGGTTCATGAGATACAGCCTGGTGACAGATGGACAGACAGACAGACAGCGGAACCTCGTAATAGGGTGCCGTTTTACTCTTTGGGAACGGAACCCTAAAAAAGTATTTATTTACATGGAATCTCACCGTACGGACTAACATACATTTTTCCAACTGACCTGGACATACGAGCGTACCTTCTAATTTTAATTCTATGGTGGGGGGGAATAAAAATTAAAATTAAATAAAATCTGCATTGGGTGTATTGTGCATTACCCCCTTCTAACCTGACCCCAGCCATCCCAACTCCTTGAAGTAACGAAGTAGGACTTTGGGTTGGTGGCAGCAGCTTTCCAGCGTCCCCGTGGATGTTAATGTAGTAGCGGTGTTAGTGATGGAGGATGAGGATTCGATGACCCCTTGCAGACCCGTTCACAGACTGGCATCGTTTGCGGCAGTGCAGTGAAGTATCACGTGCTCCACAGTCTCTTCCTCCTGAAAGCATCCACGACCAAGTCCATCCGTGGCTCCGGTCTTTAAGAGGTGATGATTAAGTTCGCAGTGTCCCGTGATGATGTCCTTTATTTGGGACACAGTCTCCCGACTGCCAAAAGTGTTAGATAATCGTCTTCATATCAGTTACCGGTCGTCCATTGGTGAACATAGGCCTTCCTTATAGATTTCCAGAGTGACCGAGCATGTGCAGGCTGCACTCAACGGCTCCCAGTAAGTTTTATCAGTTCATCTTTCCATCTAGTCCCGTTAGGGCCTTCCTACGTTGCACTTTTCAGGAGTGTTAAGTAATACTTAAAGATTATCAAGTCATACTATCACAACACATAATGCTTCATGACTTTGCACTTTACTTACGCAAGAATGCCACCTCCATGCAATGTCAGGTGAAAACACTTTCTATTTTCTCTGGAAGATTAAGTATAATAGCGTTTTCTAAAGTTGTTGTATAAATTCAAACAGTTTTTCATTTGCCTCCATTTTGTGGTGTGGCATCGGTAAGAAGACACATTCTAACAACAAACCCGTGTTTACTCTAGTGCTCCTAACTTATTTGGCTCGGTGGTGACAGCGCTAGTATCTTTTAGAAATAGAACGTTTCACGAGTAGCATGTGAAAAATCATATGATTTTATAATTCATATGATTTTTCACATGCCACTCGTCACACCTGCTATTTTCCTTCGCATAACTATTCAAATGAAATCACTTTCTGTTTTCATCGTATATCGGTCGACGTCATTCGAGTCTGCTAAAAATCACAGTCACGTGCGTGCGTTTCGGCGTTTGTCGGGCGTTTTGACCGTGATTTTTCACACGTAAAATAGCAAGTGTGACATTACGGCATCATAATGGAAAATCATTGCCTATGATTTTTCACGTGTGAAAAAACATGTGTGACATTACCGCATCGTAACAAAAAATCATTGACTGTGATTTTTCACATGTGAAATAGCAAGTGTGATATTAAGACATCATAATGGAAAATCATTGCCCGTGATTTTTCACACGTGAAATAGCAACTGTGAGATTAAGGCATCATAACGAAAAATCATTGCTGTGATTTTTCATATGTGTAATAGCAAGTGTGACATTACGGCATCATAATGGAAAATCATTGCTCCTAATTTTCCACATGTGAAATAGCAAGTGTGACAATACGACATCATAACAGAAAATCATTGCCTGTTATTTTTACACGTGAAATAATAAGTGTGACATTACAGCATCATAATGGAAAATCATTTCCTGTGATTATTCACGTGTGAAATAGCAAGTGTGACATTAAGGCATCATAATGGAAAATCATTGCCCGTGATTTTTCACACGTGAAATAGCAACTGTGAGATTAAGGCATCATAACGAAAAATCATTGCTGTGATTTTTCATATGTGTAATAGCAAGTGTGACATTACGGCATCATAATGGAAAATCATTGCTCCTAACTTTCCACATGTGAAATAGCAAGTGTGACAATACGACATCATAACAGAAAATCATTGCCTGTTATTTTTTACACGTGAAATAATAAGTGTGACATTACAGCATCATAATGTAAAATCATTTCCTGTGATTATTCACGTGTGAAATAGCAAGTGTGACATTAAGGCATCATAACGAAAAATCATTGCCTGTGATTTTTCACATGTGTAATAGCAAGTGTGACATTACGGCATCATAATGAAAAATCATTGCTCCTAATTTCCCACATGTGAAATAGCAAGTGTGACAATGCGACATCATAACAGAAAATCATTGCCTGTGATTTTTTACACGTGAAATAGCAAGTGTGACATTCATCATCATCATCATCATCATATCAGCCGTAGGACGTCCACTGCTGGACAAAGGCCTCCCTCATTGATCTCCAGGAACTGCGGTTGGAAGCGGCCTGCATCCAACGCCGACCTGCGGTGACATTACGCCATTATAATGGAAAATCATTGCCTGTCATTTTTCACGTGTGAAATAGCAAGTGTGGCATTACGGCATCATAACGAAAAATAATTGCCTGTGTTTTTTAACATATAGTAATAGCAAGTGTGACATTACGGCATCGTAATGGAAAATCATTATTATTGTGATTTTTTATATGTGAAATAACAGTGATAAAAAATAATCATACGATCATATGAAATGATTTAAAAATAGCGATCATTTTCAGGCCCAGTGTATTTGAACAGTCGTTTAATTTAAATTTTGGATCTGTCCGCTCAGTTCCAATATCATTACCGGCCTCGTGTTTAAGTTTGATAGGTTTGTTATTAAATCTTTTGAAGTACACAGATGCCAAACGAGATCTTAGCGCAAACCTAGAAATTTGAAGAAATAATTCCCACAGAGGTTTGCGCGAAGAAATCATTGACGTGTGTGTGGGGACTGGGGACATTAGGATCGTTGATATTTGACGTTAATTTTAAAAAACCGGCCAAACGCGTGTCGGACTCGCGCACGAAGGGCCATTATTTATAAAAACAGCAAACAAATCACGTTTGTTGTATAGGAGTCCCACTTAAATATTTGTTTTATTTTAATTTAATTATTAAAGTTAATATACATATAACTAAATATTCTGTGAATATTTCAAGCGTCTACCTGCTGCCGTTATCAAAATCGAGCTAAAACGAGCAAAAAATCACGTTTGTTGTATGGGAGCCTCCCTTAATTATTTATTTTATTCTTTTATATATATTTGTTGTTATAGCGGCAATAGAAGTACATCATCTGTGAAAACTTCAACTGTCTAACTATCACGGTTCATGAGATACAGCCTGGTGACAGACGGACAGACAGACAGTGGAGCCTCAGTAATAGGGTGCCGTTTTACCCTTTGGGTACGGAACCCTAAAAATGACGTTAAAAGTAATTCATAGTACCTACTAACGTTTAGTCTGGCCATTTTATACCTTCAACTAGCTGAACCGTCCGCGGCTTCTCATACATAGTTTGCCAATAAAAGCTTTACCCTCCTGCGCAGTCGAGTAAAAAGTAGCATATATCACAATACTAATCATAATCTATCTATATATCAAATTTAATGGAAATTGTTCCAGCCGTTCTTCAGTTATAAATAATAATAATAATAACAATAAATAAATACTGCTGGAATCAGAAATGAGGAGATACGTAGGAGAACTCAAGTCACCGACATAGCCCGACGGATTAGCACGTTGAAGTGGCAATGGGCAGGCCATATAGCGCGCAGAACGGATGGCCGTTGGGGCCGGAAGGTTCTCGAATGGAGGCCACGGACCGGCAAGCGCAGCGTAGGACGTCCACCTACAAGATGGGCAGACGACTTGGTAAGAACCGCAGGTCGGCGTTGGATGCAGGCCGCTTCCAACCGCAGTTCCTGGAGATCAATGCCTTTGTCCAGCAGTGGACGTCCTACGGCTGATATGATGATGATGATACATTTTTTTTTGTTATGATTTATTTAGGTAAGATGGCAATGCTCTTTTAGACCAGCTAAGATTTGACATTATGAAATGCATATCTTGACACTCTATATATAGGTAATATAATCAATGACTAATACAATTCAATATGTATAATTAATGTTACTGACATACGCAGCAATTTAGAACTCAAAATAGGTACCTATTATAATCAATTCTTTGACAATGCACCTCTACAGTACCTACATCATTAATAATCAGTATTTTTAAGCTTACATGTAAATGTATATAAAATGCTTGTCTGTTTCTGGCACCTCTACATAGATAAAGACATGTAATTAAGTAAGTAATATTTTTGACATAACCAAGTGTTCCATTGTGTCCCTACGGTTTGAATAAATGAGTATAGACTGCATGCATTAATATTTTATGACGAGCGAGTAAATTAATTGGATTTTAATAATAAACTAAGATGGCGTGTGTACCTTTTTTATTTGTTATCCCGACGTTTCGGCTGTGTTGCAACAGTCATGGTCTCGGGCTGACTGAGTCTGAGTCAGCCCGAGACCATGACTGTTGCAACACAGCCGAAACGTCGGGATAACAAATAAAAAAGGTACATACGCGATAAATACCCGTTTTAATCAATAATTATGTACAGTGATCGCGAAAGTTTGAAAAATACTAAGATGGCGTGCACTTACTTCTTGCCAACAACCTTGCGTCTAAGCATAAGTTTTTAAACATAGCATCTAAGTATTTGATTGTACGTTAAACAAGGCTGTTAATCACAAGACATAACACCTAGCTCCTAGAAATAGAACTACATATTTATTTTATCTCGATGTACGCTATGAAAACTTTTTTTCTAAAAAAATACATACTTATAATTGTTTTACAAAATTTAAGATCTATTAATAAAAAACCAGATATTTTATTAATAATGTTTATTTTAAATATTAAGTAATATTTAATTTAATATTTTGTACATTATAATTTAAGTTACGTACTATATTTAATAGTGATATTAATTAAAAATATTTACACGAAACATTATTATGTATTTTAATGTCCAAAATAAATATTTTACAATGTGTGTTTTATTTAACACCTTAAATAATGTATTTACAATATCAATAAGAATTTAACATAATCATCATCATCATCAGCCGGCAGACGTCCACTGCTGAACATACGCCTCCTACTTAGATCGCCACAACGAGCGGTTGGTAGCCGTTTGCGCCCAACGGCTGCCCGCGATTCTTACTAGATCGTCGGTCCACCTAATGGGGGCCGGCCTACGCTGCGTCTTCCAGTCCGTGGTCTCCACTCGAGAACCTTATGGCCTGCCCATTGCCTCTTCAACTTGCTAATTTTGAGAGCTATGTGGGCTACTTTAGTTCGTCTGCGGATTTCGTGATTGCGGATTTTGTCACGCAAAGAAACCCCGAGCATAGCCCTCTCCATAGCTCGTTGAGCGACCTTGAGCTTGGCCATGAGGCCATGAGTTATTTAACATAAGTTATTCTTTATTTATTTCTTATATATTTACAACTTATTTGTAACTTATTAACTTAACTTCATCTATCACAATAATCGATTTTTATTTTATGAGTTTAATTAAAAATATTGCACAAAAAAAATGACTAAAACCTCAGTTTAAAGACAATCTTTATCTAAACAATTATTTAATATTGAAAAACGACTTAGTCCGTGATCCAGAATAAATAATCTGTGTTTATTAATGAAGATGACTGTTTAAAAACATCGCAATATATGAGATAACAAAAACAAACACAAATTAGTCATATATATAAATATTGCTTGACATTTCACACGGCGCTATCTAGCCCTAAAGCAAGCAGAGCGTATACTGTGGGAACCAGATAACTGATAGAATACTTCATATACTTTTTTTAAAATACATACCTACTTACTACATAATCCTATCAGTTATCTGGTTCCCATAATATAAGCTTTGCTTAGTTTGGGGCTAGACAGCGATTTGTGAAATGTCCAGTATTTATTTATTTATTTGTTCCGCGGCGGGATCGAACACGCTACGTTCGCGTCTCAGCCGACTATCAGCCCACTGCGCCACGGAGGTCGTCATAATAATAGATTGTAAAAATTGATAATGAACTGAAAGATGAATGCATTAAGAGCAAAGTTATTCCTCGAGTACTTATATGTTATGCAATGAAACTTGGCAATGACGTTTAGATGTCACAAAAGAAACACATTAGAAAATCTTGACCATTTTGTAAGTGATTATGTCCATTGTCTTTATATTGTGCAATTTTTATTACCGATCTCACAATAAAGACAAAATAATAAGAATATAAACGACATCACATTTTTATAATCTTTCAAATATCATAACAAAGGGGAATACTTGTCGTGAATCCGTAAGGTCGAAAGAGTACACTGTAATCTATCCTTATTTGTACTAAAAAACCAGCAAAGTGCGAGTCGGACTCGCGCACGTAGGGTTTCGTATCTATAAAAACGGCTAAAAATCACGTTTGTTGTATGGGAGCCCCCCTTAATTATTTCTTTTATTTAAATGTAATTATTTATTTTTAAAGTGAATGTATAACTAAATATTCTGCGAACATTTCTAGCTTAAATATTTATTTTATTCTGTTTTTAGTATTTGTTGTTATAGCGGCAACAGAAATACATCATCTGTGACAATTTCATCTGTCTCACTATCACGGTTCATGAGATACAGCCTGGTGACAGACAGACAGACAGCGAAGTCTCAGTAATAGGTTATAGGTTTTACCCTTACGGTACGGAACCCTAAAAACGGGATATTTACCATGATTTGTGAGTATTTGAGTAACCCGATATTTAGACGCAGTTCAAAAACTCACAAACCATGGTTAATATACCGTTTTTTGTACTAATAGTATTCATAACCGTGATAGATTCATTCAAAAGTTAAATTTCCTTTATTATGTCGTAATATGAACTTATGTTAATATATTTACAAGTTACTGGACCTATAAAGGTGATTTAGTAGAAACTACAGTTTGGACAATAATATAGCCAAGTTACACTCGATTAGCGATGACGCTAGTCGATAAGTACGAAAATGTATGGGATTTGACACATGCTATGGAAATATCACGTGATCTATCGACAACAAACCTATGTAGAAAACGAATCGATTCGAAGCGAATGTACCTAACTTGGCTACGGGCCCTGATATCAGATCGCCACTACAGAAACTACAGAACACCTCGATTGACTTAGACTCGTATAGAAATCACTTCTAAACTGATTCGAGGCATAGCATACATTTTTGGCACTAGAACTGTCACAAAATCTTCGCTTGAGTATCGATTCCCTATCGATAACCTAACTAACATCTAACAATTGAAGATGATATACCTACTACGTGCTTTGTCATGTGCGACATTAAATGTAAACACTAGTAGTGGCTAGTATTGTCGTAAAATAGGTTTTTTTTTCAAATTCATTGCCATAAAAACCTTTAAATTTTTAAACAACCTTAATATAAAATCCTAAAATATCAATGAAACAGTCTGTATAAAATAGATGAACATATTGTATTCATTCATCATGGCGCCGCCGATTTACTTTAAAAATTGTTTATTGGAAACGTATCGATTACTGGATAAATATTAAGCTTTAAATATTAAGGTATTAAACCCATCTCTAAAATCAGTTATTACGATTCCGGATGTGTGTTTTAAATTAATGTCGTACGTAACAAAACAGGTTGTTGGTTGCAAGTTGGTGGGGACGTAGCCGCTATATCTCCTGGAACATTATGACATGAAGGTCTCATGAGCATATTCTAGATCCTTACTTCTTCTGCACATCATAAGAGATATCTGCGTGAAAGCCTTCAGGTCCTGCGTGGTATTTCACCTTCTGCATTCTACCATCAGGTAATAACACATGGTAATGGCCGTTGGTTTTGCCGTTTTTTTTAGATTCTCGATGCCCGAAATCATTACCGGTTTGGTGGTCCCTCACTCGATAGCCGAATTCGTAGTTTGCGGCGTAGTGAAGCTGTAACAAACGGAAAAAAACACATCTATTTGAAGATAATAATATATATTCTACAAACGCTTACACTTCGAAACAATGACTAGAACTGTAGCGACATCTATCGCTACATAAAAGAACAACTTTGGCATTAAGCTCACCTACAGAGCGAGCGACAACGACATCTAACGGAAATTGGAAGAACTAATCCTAGATCGCGCAAACGAGATTCTAATGATTGTAACATCACATCACACTAATATTATAAATGCGTTATATAATGCGTTTAATAAGGCATTTTGTTTTGTGAAAAATCAGCGGAAGTGGATATAGCTGCCTTTGATTCTATACCCAACTAACAACTATAATCATTATGCTTACAAATCTTTAATTAAAATAAATAGGTAACTCAAATGACAAGAAAGCTAGGCATTGAGGTAATGCTGCTTTATTGTCAGCTTGAAAGAGTGCTGTGAAGGAGCCTGTCTGTTTTTTACAGGCAAAGCATTCCACGTGCGCACTGATATTATTATGATTATTAAGAGCCTGTAGTGTCCAACTGCAGGGCAAAGGCCTCCCTTCCTTCTCTCCAGTCTTCTCTATTTTGGGCTATTATAAATAAATAATAAATATTGATGGACATTTCACACAGCGCTATCTAGCCCCAAACTAAGCAGAGCTTGTACTATTGGAACCAGATAACTGATAGAATGGACCAATCCTGTAAATAGGCATCAATTTCGTCCCTCTATCTTCACCGCGGTCTGCCACGAGGTCGTTTCCCGTTTAGAGGCGTCCACTCTGTGGTGGCTTTAGCCCATGGGGTGATATGGGCACTGCTATAATATGGCGTCAGTCGTCGTAACATAAGTACCAATTAAATATTTTTACTGATACCGCTCACGACCTAAACATGTATATACAGTTTTTGATATTGCAAAATAAACAAGACATTTAAGTTGAATCCAATGTTTTATTATTATTTCACATTAATACATATTTATTTCTAATAAATATTGATGTAAACGATATATGCTCTTTTAAGTAAGACTGCTTTACGCACGCTTGACTTAGGGAGTAAGCTGGTGAATGCGTTACGAAAAGTGCGAACGGAAGTTGAGAGGGAGATATAAGTTAGTGAAGATAGAAAGAGAGAGAGTTACGTTTCGTATATTACTGTAGGGGCAAGAGAGAGAGGTAGGAGCACACATTTTCTTTCTCTCTTTCTCTCATAACCAGTTGATTTGTCGCATATCTCCTATCCCAAATTTGCCTAAATTATACAAACTGCAAATATATATGTATAATTATATATATAGGTATATACATACATATAGATGGAGCTAAAGAAGTTTACTTCAGTCGTGTGGTCTAAAGCTAGTTATTGAAGTATAACTTCTTTACGCACGCTTGACTTGGGGAGTAAGCTGGTGAAAGCGTTACGAAAAGTGCAAACGGAAGTTGAGAGGGAGATATAAGTTAGTGAAGATAGAAAGAGAGAGAGTTACGTTTCGTATATTTTTAAACGTTAATGTA
The DNA here is from genome assembly GCA_918857605.2 of Philereme vetulata. NCBI lineage: Eukaryota > Metazoa > Arthropoda > Insecta > Lepidoptera > Geometridae > Philereme > Philereme vetulata. Next base: position 13,547,599 of record OU975425.1, read on the forward strand.
CGAGTGCGAGTTGTGTCTGTCCAGAATTAACATAGACTGATCGACCTACAGACGTGTGGACAATTTTGTAATTGAACAATTTTATAAATTAATATTTTGCAAAAAAAGTTTTACGTCCGTCGTGTGGTCTAAAGCACACTCGTTTTTTTAATATTTCTGTTGCACGATAATACAAATTTTTGGCAAATCATTGTTATATCTTACTTTGAACAGATATACCATTTATCGAATATAGAAACCGAATATTACATAACCTCAATGAAGACAGATCATAACCATAAGGCAATCTTTACGATCCAATTTATCATATATAATTATGAACATAGTAGTAATTTTGCGACATGTTAGCAATACCAATATCACAATTCCACTCTTGCCATCATTGCGTATTTGACAACTGTTATTTAAAATATCTTAGGAAATACAAAACGACCTAATTTTAGAAATAATTCATTCATAGCATATAATATATAATGAATTAGTATCAATTAGTATTTATTAGGTACATAATTTTACTCTTAACACATACACTTCCATTCTAAATATTAATTTACAGACAAACGAAAAAATATACCTACTTTTAATTCTACAAAATGGATAACTTATGTAATTTGGAAAGATTTTTTCTTACATGTCGATGACTAGGTCTTCTGTTATTTTTTCTATATTTTCTTGGAAAATGTCTTTTGTTTTTATTGTTTTTACTTTGCCATTGAAAAATATCTAAATGCTGGATATTCAAGTTGTGGTGACCGACTAAACTTTTCAGCTGAGACTGAGTCAGCATATATACTGGTTCTAAAGAATTTACGACGTATGATATATCAGGTTTGGGAACTCCATACTCTTGGGATAAAGAATGTACATGGTCTGGTACTCTATACGATGTAGGTACACCAAACGATGTAGATGGTACTCCATACGATGTAGATGGTACACCATACGATGTAGATGGTACACCATACGATGTAGATGGTACACCGTAGGATGTGGACGGTGTACTATAAGAACTGAAGTCGGAATAGCTAACAGGCGTTTGTACATGCCCATTCCCAAATCTATGAGAATAACTGCCTTTCAAATCAAAATTTTGATGGATTCTATGATTATCAGTGTAAATGTTAGACTGCTTTGCAGGATTTCTGTATAAATGAGATTGAATATTTGGTTCATTTGGCTCAAATTCTACATCATCATATTCTAAATTGTATTCATCATCTTCATCGTTTGGTCTCTCAGTATCATCATAATCATATTCATCAAAAGAATCGTCTGGTAAGTTCTGTGCGAAATATGGTATGTTATTCCTAAAAACTACCCTACGTCTTAATTCTTCAGGTATGGGCAAAGTTTCATTAGCGTCTATAGAAGTTAAATTGGCAGATACTAGAAAAGGGTCTGTGTTTAGATTTGCAGCTACAGATCTTTTTGGTCTATTAGAAATACTTACATCGTCATCGCCATATGCTGAAACTCCTGTACCATCTTCGTTTAAATGCTGTACACCGATTTGTCCATTATGATGTAGATATCTTTCACTATCATCTTCAGTATCTTGACTGTATAATGTAAGTGGTTTCTCAAACTTCAATGCTTCGGCCTGGTAATTTATAGTATCGTGTTCCTCTTCTTGTAAATAAAAAGGTTTTGTCGCAATAGTTGGATCTACTTGGTAATATTGGAGATTAGCAGTTATGTCTTCGGTAGCTTTGGTTGGAGCAGCAGTAAACGGTTTTTTGAAAACTTTGTTAGGATCTTCCACGTCATCAATTTGTTCTGTTATAGGAATGTGGTCAGGTAGATAAGCACTAGCGTAGTTTTGCGTTGGTTTCTGTGCATATAATTCCTGTGAATACTGTTGGGCTAATTTCGGGTCTTTAAGATAAAAATAGAGATCGATAGGCGTTTCTAGTTCTTTAATTTTATCAGAATGTATTAAAGCATTGAGCTCATTAACTTGGACTTGTGGTTCTTTCTCCAACAAGGCGTTTAAAGCAGCTATATCATGAGCTGATTCATAATTCTGCATTTGGTGAAACTGTTTTGGATAAACGTACTTACTAGGTATAGCTTCTGTATATAAGTTACTAGGTTCATCTTTAAGTAAGTGAGTAATACCAACATTGCCATTCGGTTTGATTGTGACCCCTTGATCATAGGTTGGTCCTGGTGAGATATACACCGTCTTATATCTTTTTGGCGTTAAATGTTGTTGGTATTCTACTGATCCGTACGATCTGTGGTTTCTGTTCTTCTGTGATAATACAGCATCTTCTATCGTGATCTTCATTGGGTCTGGTCCTCTTATCCTCTTTAAATTTGTTCTCGTTCTTTGCCTAGGCGTGGGGTTCGTAACTGTTTGTGCTTCTTTTGAGACTTGTATCATGTGAAGCGTTCCTGAAGCTTCAGTAGGTTTGATCCTTTTTATATTCTGTCTCTGTTTTTGTCTTAGGGGACTGGCTGTCGTCTGTCTTTGTCTAACTGCTGTTGTTGTGATTGTAGATTTTTGTCGTGGAGGACTGGTAGTATGCTCTTTATCGTTCAGGCCTGCTTGTTGTTGTTCTATGGCAAGCTGATGACTTTCTTGTGATTCGTGGTAAGCCTTCATGTAGCTGTCAGTTTGAGGAGAGTGTGGAGGTATTTTTGTCCACCTGTAAAAGAATGAAATATATTAACAGCGTGGCACAAAATAAATTTGTTAAAAGTGAAAGTGAAAGTGTTTTTTAGAAGAAATTGCGTGTAGCTGTCTAAAACACAGAGGTGCAGATTATATTCTTCTTGAGAGATAATTTCAATTCATCGTTATCGGTTCAGCCGTTCAGTCGTAAAAACGTGACAAACAAACAGAGAGACAGAGTTATTTCCGAATTTATGATATTAGTATGGATAATATATTTGTTTATTGAATCATTTCTGAGGTTTGAACAAAAATGTCATACAAATTGATAAATTTCACATAATAAACAATATCAAATAGGCATGCATGTATTGCATTATTGATCGAGCGAAGCGAGATCTCCAAATCAACTTGGGAAAATCGGTGTTGTATGTATGTATGTTTGTTTGTCCGAGGATAACTTTCGAAGCATTGATCCGATCATCGTGAAATTTAGTATATAGGTAGGTAATGATGGCGCAATCCTGGTCTGACTAAATACGAACTGAAATCTCGCGAGTCTCCCATAAAAACAAAAAAATATTATTTGTAATCTTTGACTATCAAAATAGTGCCACGAAATACTTAACCAACCTACTTGACCTACAGTTTTATTTAAATTACAGGTAACGGGAGATCACGCTTTTTTTTGGTACAAATTGCATTTATTCTGGATTTCAGACTTTTTCCTATATTTGTATCATTTAAGTTACAAGCATACTAAATTACAGTACTGTGGGATTACCCTGTGAATTTTGTCAAAGTTCAGTTTCTATTATGGCTAATAACTTAAAAACTACAAAGTTTGAACTAAAAATAAAAACGGGGTTGAAATGTACTTACAAATACCTTTTAATAAACGTGCCATTGTCCGGATAGTCTCATTTTGGTTATTTTTTACCCCTCTTGGACCCTAATATCTCAACCCCCCAACCCGTCACATTTTTAGCTCATTTAGTCACACCAAAATCGTGCCTTCCCTACCTACCTATGTACTAAATTTCAAGATGATCGGATAAACACTTCGAAAGTTATCCTCGGACAAACAAACATACGTTCATACAACACCAATTTGCCCAAGTTGATTTGGAGATCTCGCTTCGCTCGATCAATAAGTAATTGTAGTATTATATCTGTTTGTGAACTAATTTAACAAAGAGTTATCTATCTATCTATTGTAATTTTTGTAATTTATTTATTTCAGTGAACTTTTTACACGTACTAAAACAATGAGAACACTGGAAAACGCATTAGTACAATACTGTGTCACAGTTTCCAGTGCCCGTACATACAACTAAACGAGTTTGACGTTCCTGATTTTAAGTATACAATATCTGCCGTGGCCAGTCTGGAAGTCCTTAAACAGGCTCCGCACCCAGGTTGGCCGCCGCAGACTGAATATGTGCAAATGGGGATTCAGCGACTCTAACTTAACGCAGTGCGACTGCGGTGATCCCGCGCTAATGTGCACTTTATATCCGAACACCTGCATGATGGAGGACCTAATAACCGCCTCATCTAATGAAATTGTTGTGGCCAAACACCTGTCCAACATAATATAAATGAAAACGTAGAACTCTTGACACGCTAAGAAGAAGAAGAAGAAGAAGTATACAATTCACCCATTTACATACATTGTATTTGCTTATTACGTTACCTTTGTAGCTGCGCTCTGTGCTGTCTTATTCTTTCCGCGTTAAACATTGCTTGTTGATGTTGAGCGTGGATTTTAGCATTCTGTAAGGAATTCCCTGAAAATTCAAGATTTTGTCATTCAAATCACAATTATCTAAATGAACGAATCGGATAAGGAACAAAGGAATAGATTTTAAAATTTAAAACCAGGCAGAATTATAACTAATGTTATATTCGTTTTCGTACTGTTGACCATTATTTTTTATTAGTTCTTCTGACGGTACTTATAGATTACTAGCTGACCAATCCGCAGCTTCGCACGCGTAGTTTTTCAATAAAAACATGACCCTCCTGCGCTGTTGGATAAAAAGTGGCCTATGTCACCCGGGGATAGTGTAGCTTCCCAACAGTGAAATATTTTTTTTAAATCGGTCCAGTAGTTCCGGAGCCTATTCAATACAAACAAACCAACAAACAAATATTTCCTCTTTATAATAATAATATAGATTATATTGCACTTTCAAGGCATATACTTATTTTACCTTATTTCGTACGGACCTAAGTTAAGTGAATATTATCAGCATTACGTAGAACTCTTTTCCCCGTTGGTCCCATTTAGCTTAGTTGATCTCATCCACAGAAAAGCATACATACCTGCTAAAGGGTTTCCGTAAGGCAAAAAGGTCTGAGGCCTCTTGTCATCCATCCTCGCTTGCTCATTGACCTCGTAGACTGGACTAGCTGCGTTCTTCGCGGAATTGGAGCAGATGTGAAAGAGAAGCAGGATGATAGCGGTCTTGGTTCTCGATTGGGACATTTTATCTGGAAAAAAATAATAATTTGGTGTTTCATTCCGCGACAATATAAATAAATAATAATGGTGAACATTTCACACAGCACTATTTAGTCCCAAACTAAGCAAAGCTATGGGAACTAGATAACGATATAATACTTATATACTTTTTTGTTTATTTGTACGTATAATATACAGTTAAAAGAACAATGTGTAGAAAATATATATATATATCAGTTTAATAAAAAATATGTACACAAAAAGTTCAGCAAGATTTCTACTGGAGAAACAAGAGTAAACGTTAAAAATGAAAAGAGGTGTACGCCAAGGCGACCCGCTTTCACCCAAACTCTTCTCAGCTACCTACACTAGAAAAAGTAATCCGTGGGCTGAACTGGGATAACCTAGGAATAGCAATAGACGGAGTTAGACTAACGCATCTTAGATTCGCAGATGATGTGGTGTTGTTCTCAGTTCAGCCCTCAAAAGAATGGAAGAGTTAGTTGAAGAAAGTGCGTTGGTGGACAATGAACGCCGACAAGACTGCTGGAGGGAGAAACTGCTGACAAATAGTGAAAAAGTGGAGATAATTGTCGACGACAAAAAAAAAAGAATACCAAGCCGAATATGTATATATTGAACAAACTATCTCCACGGAGAACTTAAACGAAGACGAGGTAAGCCGAAGGGTAGCCAACTCCTGGAAACGATACTGGTCCCTGAAAGAAATAATGAAAACAAAGACTTCGGTATCAAGCTGAAACGGAAACTTTTCGAGTCCCGTATTCTGCCTGTACTTATATACAGATTTCAATCTTGGGCCCTCACCAACACACAATTTCGTAAGGTTTCGAGAGAAGCATGTTGGACGTCAGGAGGATAGACCGAAAGCGAAACGCAGACATACAGAGCGAGACCAAGGTAACTGACGTGATAACTAAAATAAAAACACTAAAATGGAGATGGGCAGGACACACACAAAGAGGTGTTGACAAGTGGAGTAAGAGAATTACAGTCTGGTACCCAAGAAATGGGAAAAGAAATAGAAAAAGACAACACAAACGTTGGAAAGACGTTATTCAAAATACGGGAGGTAAACTATAGACAAGAACAACAAATTGTAGAGAGAAATGGAAGGAATTGGAGGAGGCATATGCCAAAGGGCACACAGATGATAACAATTGATAATTACCAATTCACCTAAGTTTCAAAATTGTAAAATCTGAAACGGCTTATTTATTTGTTTAATTATTATAATACATAGAAAAACATCCAGACCCGGAACAAACATCTGTAGATCATTCAAACATTTGTACCGCAGCGGGGATCGAACCTGCAACCTCCTGCGCATCGCCGGCTATTCGCCAACTGTGCCACAGAGTTCGACAATGTAAATTGAGTATTATTTGGAAATTGTGCCATTTGTGGCAATGTCTCGCGATCTTATCTAATAGAAAGTGTCATTATGGTCAAACAGAAATTTCTATTCACCTCGCACTCAGCTGTAGGTACACATTAATGACATGATTTAAAAACGGTGGCCGTAACATCGCTGCGTTAAGAAATACGTAGAGTTTTATGTGACGTAAGGTAAAAATTGGTCTCCAACTCTCCACTCGAAAACCTGTCTGCCCCAACGGCCGTCACTTCTTCGAGCTATGTGCCCTGCCCAGTGCAACTTCAGCTTGCTAATCCTTTGTGCTATGTCGGTGACTTTGGTTCGTCTACGAATCTCCTCATTTCTAATTGGATCTCGTGCAGAAACACCAAGCATAGCCTTCTCAAAAACTTTCTGGGTGTAGGATAGCCCACCACCAGATGGGAATAAGAACTGATAAAGGCTGCTGGGAGCCGTTGGGGGCAGGCCGCAAAAGAGCGGTTGCTCTGGAAATCTATGAGGGAGGTCTATGTTCAGTAGTGGACGTCCGTTGCCAGATGATGTTGATGAATTTATTATACATTATCAATTTATTAATAACTAGCTGACCAATCCGCAGCTGTGCGCGCGTAGTTTTTCAATATAAACATTACCCTCCTTCTGCCCAGTTGGGTAAAAAGTAGCCTATGTGACCCGGGGATAGTGTAGCTTCCCAACAGTGAAATATTTTTTTTTAAATCGGTCCATTAGTTTCGGAGCCTATTCAATACAAACAAACGAATCTTTCCTCATTATAATATTATAGTATAGATAGATGATGGCCCTCTCACGCCAGGATGAGTCCAAACTACACCGGACTTTGCTGGAATTGAAGGCTACCAAAGAGCTTAGAAAGAGAAGACAATGAAAAATTGGTCTTGAATGCGCTAGATAGCAATAAAAAGTTAAAAAGTGAGTTGTCTGTACTGCACTCACAGTACACTTTAGTAAATGAAGAACGGGATAGGTTAGAAAATATAATTCTAGGGTTCGATCAGTGTCAGGAGTATGACCAGGCCCTAAAGCGAACATCTGGATCCTTGGAGAAGGAGTTATATGATGCTCACAAACACATCACACTCCTTGAAGAAGCCTCCGAATGCTCGGACTGAAAACCACTAAAAACCCAGAGTCTATTCAACGAATTAACAACAGCTGATAGGGTACCCGGCCAAATTCTTGACGCAGGCTGTCATATTCCTAACAATTTACTTTTTAAAAAAAAAAAAAGAAGGTTAAAAGAAAATAAGATAGGATCGACCAGAAAAGACTCTCAACGGAAGAAAAGATAAAAATTACATTTAAGAGTAGAGTAAAATATTAGGTCATTATTTAACGTCCAAATCACTGATTAAAGCCTTTGATAAACGGTATACAAACCGAATCTTAGCGCTAAACAGAAACAATCTCCGCATTATAGTCAGAGCCCTGAATGAACGCTCAAGCTAAGGCTATGCAATGCACAAACCTGCATTTTTACAAAACTGATTTTGTAATGAGGCAGAATCACCGGTACATCCGTTAGGCGAGTGTGATCCAGCAATGCGCAAACGTAGCATTCGTCTGGGCAAATACGTTCTTATCCCGGAGGAGCTAACAGCTATCAACCCTAAGAATATTCTACAGTTTTTAGCAACTGCAGGCCTTAGTGGTGATCTTTAAACAAGTGGCGATCACAGTTAGGCTCTCTCTCTCGTGGCCGCAGTGAAACTAAAGACGCAAAAACTAATAACTAAAAAACGAGTGCTTTAGAACACACGACTGAAGTAAAACTTATGTTATTAATGACAAAACGGGTCTTTTCGCGCACAGATTTATATCAAAATTATAATTTTGACTAACCTCGACGTTTCGGCCAAGTTACATCGGCCGTGGTCACGAGAGACCACGTTTGTCTTAAAAACATGAGTTCGCGAAAATTTAAAAAGTTCTGAAGTAAAACTTATTTTTCAAAATATTAATTTTTAAAATTGTTCAAGATCGAAATGAAATTACGAAAAATAATCAAGTAATCACTGTTCGCGTAACGCTAGCAAACTCACAAACGAACATTGTATGCACGCGCACATATATATTGTATGCGCGTGCACTGTTCTCTCGTGCTCCTACAATGTGATACAGACAATAGGCCTGCACTGTGTCTTTGATATACGAAACGTAACTGGCTATAAAATAAAGAGAGAAAGAAAATATATGCTCGCACCTCTCTCTCTAGCCCCTACAGTAATATACGAAACGTAACTCTCTCTATCTTCACTAACACACACTTTTCGTAACGCTCTCGTCACGCATTCACCAGCTTACTCCCCAAGTCAAGCGTGGGTAAAGAAGTTTTACTTGAAAAAAATCTAACGTCCGCCGCTACATAAAAAAGCTGAGCATAATAAGAAAATAGTTATGTACTTATTGATCGAGCGAAGCGAGATCTCTATATCAACTTGGGTAAACGGCATTGTATGTATGTATATTTGTTTGTCCAAGGATAACTTTCGAAGCGTTGATCCGATCATCGTGAAATTAAATACATAGGTAGGGAATGATAGCACAATTTTGGTGTGACTAAATGAGCTAAAAATGTTGGGGGTATGTTGGGGGTTCAAGTGGGATAAAAAAAATTAAAATAAGACTATTAGGTCAAGTGGCATGTCAAATGAAAGGTCTTTATTAGTACACGCCGTTTTTATTTTTAGTAAGTTCCTTATACTTTTTGAGTTATTAGCTCTAATAAAAACTGAACTTTGACAAAATTCACAGGGTCCACCAGTGACCCCACAGTGCTGTAATTTGGTGTGCGTGTAGATTAAGTGATACAAATATAGTAAATTATATAATATAATATAACACATATACTAAATCAGTACTTGCACTAGATGCTCACATACTTACCGCATACACTGTACTTCTTTAACGTATATTATTAATTTTTTTTTATTGAAGATTCGTAAAATTGCACTTGTACTAACCATTTGACATGTTTATTATTATTTTACTAACAATTATGGATCTTTGTCATCTAAAAAAAAAGGTTTAAAAAAAAAAATTGACAAAAGTCTGAAATTCAGAATTACTGCAATTGGTATCCCAAAAAGAGGAACCACAATACATGAACTCCCGTTACCTGTAATTTGATTGAAACTGTAGGTCAAGTATTTTAGTTAATTATTTCATGGCACTATTTTATTGGTCAAAAATTAAGGCCGGCTTGCACAACATTCTCTAAACGTATTTAGCGACTAAACATGTTAAAATTGTATGTATTTGTACGATATTACAACTCCATAAATCATATTTAGCCATTAAATAGGTTTAGACATCGGTGCGCGAGTTGCCCTAAGAATATTTTTTATTATGTTTTGTGAGACTCGCGAGAGCTCAGTTCGGAGCGAACCACTAGTTATGTTATGAACCACAAGAAGTGACCATTTACTCCACTTAAGTACTTTTGCTAAAAAATACCTACGTTATAACACGCAAAAGCACAATAAAAGTTACAATGGCACGTATTTAGGTAGATTAATGCGCGGTCTTACCGCTAATGGCCGACATACTCGTAAAAATATGTACTAGCATTGGGTTTTATTTATGGATCTTGAGATTTAATTGTATAGAGTCGTAAATACAAATTTGTATGGACATATGTTTATACACTTACTTTCGAAAGGCTTAAATTTTATTACAAGTAGGTATAGACAGATCATTAAAATACAAATCTTTATTAATATTCAAAAAACGTAGAGTTTGTATGCAGTAATCTTAGAATCAACTGGACCGAAAAAAACATATAGCACTGTATTAGTAAAAAATACGCTTTCACGTCGTAACGGCTGAACCTATTTCGATGATGTATATGCAGAACAGAATGGCCTTTGTCCAGCAGTGAACGTCCTACGGCTGATATGATGATGATGATATACAGAATATTACCTGGATTGAATATATGTACTACTTTTTAATGCGAAGCCGCGGGTGGTAGCTATATTTTATTTACCCCCATTTTATTTTGATAAAATAGATTTAAATTTTTAATTTATACAAAGCTGGGGGCAGGTCAGCTAGTCACAATATCACACGATAAAGGCGAAAGTTTGGATGTTTGTTTGTACTCAATCACAGCGTAACGGCTCACCGATTTCGATAAAATTTTGTATATAGATAGAATACGATTAAAACATAGGCTACTTTTTATTGACAGACAGACAGCGAAGCCGCGGGTGGAAGCCAGTTAAAATATTAATTACGGATAATCCTGTATTGATTTCCGGATAACTTACATCACTTTAAACTTCACCGGATATCATAAATGTATTTTAATACGAGGATGACGAGGTAATTGTCGATTATGTAAAAAATATATCGGATTTAATGTACTGTACGTAACCTGCATCACTTTATAGTACAGTCGGCTAAGAAGATGTTAGAAACAGTGAGCGCATTACAGAAAAAAAAACTAGTCCATTAAAACTTCTATCTTGACAAGGTCAAATATACCTTATCAATTTACCTTATATCAATATACAGTGACGGAATGAAAAGATTCTTCAATTTTCAAATTGATTCGTTCAACGTATCGTGATGATGAACGTACTTTTTGAAACTTTGGTACAGAATAGACTGAGTTAGAAAAAATAATGATTAACTGTTTGCTAATAAAGTTCAAAATTATTCAGATCAAATTTGACTATTTATCTTGTCAAAAAGAAGTAATTGATTCTTGCATTATTGGTGCAAACGAAAACGACTCTAATGTGACGGGTTTGGGGGAACAAATCCTTGAAATGTATATTTATGAGTTATTAGCCATAATAAAAACTGAAGTTTGACGTAATTCACAGGGTACACCAGTGACCCCACAGTGCCGAAGTTTGGTATGCGTGTAGCTTTAGTGACACTAATATAAGAAAGGTAGAGGAAGAAGAGTTCTCAAGTCCAGAGTGAATAGGTTCTTTCTAGGCAAGCGTGCTCCATCTTCGATCACACCATCGCTTACCACCAGGTGAGATAGTGGTCAATGCTTGACTAACATCAATAAAAAAACTGCAATTTGTACCCCTAAAAAAAGTAACCATTTAACATAATTTGAATGAAACTGTAGGTCAAGTTAGATGTTTGTGCATTTCGTGGCACTATTTTATTAGTCAAAGGTTGGGAATAATTTTTTTACTGTTTTTGTGAGACTCGCAAGATCTCAGTTCAGAGGATGAAGAGGATGAGAAGGATGAGGAGGATGAGAATAACATCTTGTACTCGTCAGAGACATGGTGCCTGTATCGCAGACACATACGCACGTTAGACAGATTCCATCTGAAATGCCTCCGCGACATTCTTAACATCAAGTGGTCGGATCGGGTCCGTAATACCGATGTTCTACGACGGGCTAATGTCTGTGGCATAGAGGCATATTTGATGCGGCGTCAGCTGCGTTGGTGCGGGCACCTGTCTCGGATGTCTGATGAGCGAAGGGCGAAACGCATTTTCTTCTGTGAACTAGAACATGGAAAGCGGAAACGCGGAGGTCAGTTCCTACGTTTCAAAGACGTACAGAAGAGGCACATGAAGAGGTGTTGTATCGATCCGTCGCGCTGGGAGGCTCTCGCTGAAAAACGACCTGAATGGAGGCGTCATGTTCAGGACAAAGTGTACGAGTTTGAAGAAGAAAGGAGGCAAGAACTAGACTTAAAACGAGATCAGCTTAAAAGTCGACCGCCGGCTAATATCAATTACAACTACATTAATGGCGCCTTAACTTGTGTTCATTGTAACCGGACTTTTAGCGCAAAAATAGGGTACATCAGCCACATACAGGCTAAACACCTAGGCCAATAATCACAAAGTCAAGTCTCTGTAGCCGAAATCGGCTAGGAGGATTATTATTATACACAATTAAAAATGTATAACAATAAAGAAAATAAAATTTAACAAACATAGGAATAAAAGAAAATAATATATACAATGTAAGCGGGGAAAATGAACAAGAGGTAACTGTTCTTCTTAGTCGTAGCACTGGTCGTGGTCGTCATGTCAGGGTTGTGGCGCGCTTAACTACCCTTCGCCACTCCTCTCGCACCGCTGCTCTTCTGGCACATACGTTCAAAGGAACATCTATGGCAGCCTTTATTTGATCCGTCCATCTCATAGGCGATCTGCCACGCGCTCTATTGCCGTCAACCTTCCCCTTCACCACCAAGCGTTCAATGGAGAGCTCCCCGCGCCGCGACACGTGTCCAAAGAAGGTGAGGATGCGAGATTGTACCGTGGAAGAGAGACGCTGCTTGATGCCGAGTTTTTGAAGTATGGACTGACTGGCACGGAATTTTGTCCATTCTTCTCCAGCACCACATCTCGAGAGCGTCTATCTTCTTTTTCTCACTTTCCCGGTGTGTCCATGTCTATGAAGCGTACAGGAATGTGGGAAACACTAGCACTCTTACGAGACGAGTCTCGGTGGCGTTCGTAACGTAACTGTTTCTCCATATCTTCTTCAGTTTGTCCATTGCTGATCTAGAAATCGCCATACGCCTCTTGATTTTATCAACGCATCTTCATCATATGACAACATCACAGTGCGCAATTTCTGTGACTTCCGACGAGTTGTCATTGACGCGGTCCACAATCATCATCTTGGTTTTGCTTTTATTTATCTTGAGTCCAAACTCGAGGCTGATAGTTTCTTTACGAAGAAGGTCTTCCATGTGGCGAACACTAGTTGCAAACAAAGTGGTGTCGTCTGCGTACCGTAACTTCGAGATCTACATACCTCCAAAAGAGGTAAATAGATATACCTACATACATGTGCTACTGCAGAAAATGGGTTTTCTTCTATCATTATAATTTAATTCTTCTATATTTCATAAACTCTTCTTTATCTCGTTAAAATCGCTTTGAAGTTAAGTGATAAGACCGCCTATAATACATTCGTATTGTTTTTAGTTATTTAAATATTTTTCTTTGTATTTTTTGTTCTGTAATTTGTTTTATGTTCAAAGACGAGTTAATTAATCTAATTTGAGACTAAAGGATTTCTTCTTGAGAAACTAAGTGCATAGAACCCCCTATTTCCTAAGTTGATCGTGGCTATGGGCAGAACAAAGGCAATCAAATTGACGTTTTAAAATGACACCTATGATTGTCTATATCTATACTAATATTATAAAGAGGAAAGATTTGTTTGTTTGTAGGCTCCGAAACTACTGAACCGATTTAAAAAATTCTTTTACTGTTGGGAAGCTACACTATCCGCGGGTGGCATAGGCTACTTTTTACCCAACTGCGCAGAAGGAGGGTAATGTGGAAAATTGGAAAACTACGCGGATTTGTCAGCTAGTAATTAATAAACTAAAATTGATTTGTAGTTGTGTTATTTTAGAAGCGCTTAAAATGCTTCTATGTGTAATATACGTTCTAAGATCATGGAAGTACCTAAGTATCATAGTATATAAATAAAAAATAAATATTGCTGGACATTTCACACAGCGCTATCTAGCCCCAAACTAAGCAGAGCTGCTGTACTATGGGAACCAGATAACCAGATACGACGTGTGATCCGAGAGCTGGCACTTATCTGGGTCAGTGCATAAGCATTGCAATTCAGCGGGGCAATGCAGCCAGTGTCTTGGGGACACTTCCGCCTGGTAGTGATCTGGAGTAGTTGAGCTATCTATAGATCGTTTGCAACGGTCTTTAGATTATTCAACTGTTTCTTCTGTATTTTTATCAAATAATTGTACTTATATTCTATAGAATATAAAATAATACATAATGTGTTATTTTAGATAACTGATAGAATAATTATATACGTTTTTTTTGTAAATACTTACTTATAATACATAGAAAAACATCCAGACCCGGAACAAATATCTGTAGAATACGCAAACATTTGTTCCGCGGCGGGAATTGAACCCGGTACCTCCTGAAACTCAGCCGGCTATTCGCCCACTGCGCCACGGAGGTCGTCATCGTATCTAAGTATCTTATTTACATAAGCATCAAAGCTTGAATGAAAAGTCATTACCACCATCATAACCAGTCTTAAACATCGCCCTCTTTCAGCAATCGAGTAAAAACCATATTAGGAGATGACATCCGCCATCTGCCAACATTAATCACTCTCACGTAAAAACAGATAAGTAAAAACAGGTAAACAGTACGAATATGGCTTAACGAGTTTTTGCCCGGACTGTACCGGCGTAAGCGCAATGACCATGATACTTTCACTGCTAAGAGCTTGTACACACGATCAATATCTATTCATTTTTCGCACTTTCGCATTAGTAAATGATTAAAGGACAAGTCTCTTATTACCTAACGCAAAACATTTATTTAATTATTATTTGTAATGTTGGTATTATTTTGGAATTTTGGCATGTTATGTATTTATATTTTTTATCTTTTAATTTGACCTTAAGTATTATCAGTTATCGTATGATCTGACATTATAATTAATTATTAGGTAACTAATAACGTTCTATTGTTACCAGTTATTATTTTTTTAAATGAATTTTCTACATATAATTTTTTTACGGTACCAAATGGTTCGACACAATATGTATTAGTTGCGAATAAAAAATGATACTGAAATGAAACTGAATGTACAGGTCAAAACGTACATTCAGCAATATCATTGCTTAGCAGGTATTTTTAATTTGATCAATAAAGTTAGTTGCAAACTCACATCGGTCGCGAGCGGTCGTTCTAATCTAACAAACCGGCCACCCTTATTACCTAAGTCAAATTGCTCTCGCGCCGCTATCGCTAGTCATGCCATCCCTTTCACACATACAGTACGTACCTCACGTGTGAAAGGGATGGTCTGACTAGCTATAGCGACGCGACAATAATATTATATCCATCGTATTATACAAGGGTAACCCCCGTACAGTAAATAATAAATACTTACATCATTTTATTCGAAGTTAGGCCAGCTTACAGAACGATCCCTAAACGTATTTAGCCACTAAACATGTTTAAATTCGACGTTTTTGTATGATTTGACAACTCCTTAAATCATATTTAGCCACAAAATACGTTTAGGCATCGTTGCGCAAGTCGCCCTTAGTTTATTTATTTCATTTCATTTTTCATTTATTTATTCATAAACAATTATAGAATTGTGTTTGAAATTACATCCTAATTACAAGTTACAATATTTTAAAATTATCACATACTTGTCAAAAATAATAAAATAAAACAAAACAAATGTATTTGTTTGTTAAGCTTTAATTTCGTAACGGCTGATATTGATGAAATTTGGTACAAAGATAGATTATAACCTGGATACGAGACTACTTTAATTGAAAAACCACGCGTCTGGAACCAGGATAACTGATAGAATATTTATGTACATTTTATTTGTACATAAAAAATATAGAGAAACACTCATACCCGGAACATATATCTGTAGATGATGCAAATATTTGTTTTGCGGCGGGAATTAAATGTGCAACTTCTTGCATCTTAACCACTGCGCAACGGAAGTCGTCCAATATTTTAGTTAATTTTTGATCGAGCGAAGCGAGATCTCTAAGTCAACTTGGGCAAATCGGCGTTGTATGAATGTTTGTTTGTCCTACTTTTAATACCTAACTTTTGAAGTGGTTATCCGATCATCGTGAAGTTTTATATACATATACTCGTACCTACCTAAGTAGTGATGGCACAATTTTGGTATGACTAAATAAGCTAAGAATGTGGGGGGGTTGTTGATATATTGGGGTTCAAGAGGGGTAAAAATAAACAAAATGAGACTATCCGGTCAAGTTGAATGTCTAATAAAAGGTTTTTGTGTCTATATTTCGACCCCATTTTTATTTTTAGTTTTAACTTTGCAGTTTTTAAGTTATTAGCCTACTAAAAACTGAACTCTGACAAAATTCACAGGGTATACCAGTGACTCCACAGTGCACTATTCGTATTAGTATTTCGTGGCACTATTTTTATAGTCAAAGATTACAAATAATATTTATTTGTTTTTTATGGGAGACTCGCGAGATCTCAGTTCGGGGCGAACCACTGGTTAAATAAAAGTTAAACTTTTCGCTCAGTGTAAATTGATCGTGTGATTTGACCTTTAGCGCACGTCTTGATATCTCCGTAGAGTATATCACTTTTACTATATCTGTTCCGTTGAAACGGTTGTCGACACTATTGTGATTGATCCAATTGATTGATTGATTCAATTAGCCATGTTTTATTTGAACACTTGTTTGTTAGATGTGTCTATTTATTCTGCCGATTGTACAAGAAGGTGGCCTTACAAAGTCATTACAACAAAAAAGGCCTTTTATTATATTAGTCAATTTGAAGATGATTTATAAATGTACCTAGCTTTTTTAGGGTTCCGTAGCCAAATGGCAAAAAAACGGAACCCTTATGGATTCGCCATGTCTGTCTGTCTGTCTGTCCGTCCGTATGTCACAGCCACTTTTTTCCGAAACTATAAGAACTATACTGTTGAAACTTGGTACGAGTAAGTAGATGTATTCTGTGAACCGCATTAAGATTTTCACACAAAAATAGTAAAAATCAATAAATTATGGGGTTCCCCATACTTAGAACTGAAACCAGAATTTTTTTTTCATCGAACCCATACGTGTGGGGTATAGGATAGGTCTTCAAAAATGATATTGAGGTTTCTAATATCATTTTTTTTTCTAAACCGAATAGTTTGCGCTAGAGACACTTCCAAAGTGGTAAAATGTGTGTCCACCCCTGTAACTTCTAAAATAAGAGGATGATAAAACTAAAAAAAAATATATGATGTACATTACGTGTATAGGCCTAATATCATCATCATCATCTCAGCCTGTCTGCACCCACGGTTGGGTATAGGCCTCCTCTTTATTACGCCATCTTTCCGGTCCCTTGCGAGTCTCATCCATTGACACCCAGCTACGCTTTCAATATCATTCGACCATCGGACGGATGGTCTGCTTCTTGGTCTACGAGCATCCCTTGGCCAAACGCCCGTCATCACTCCTAGCCAAGTGTCCAGCCCATCTCCACTTCAGCCCTGCGATCCTCATACCCACGTCCACAACCTTTGTGCGACTTCGGATTTCTAGATTGGGCCTAATATAATAAAAAAAAAATCATTCATCCAAAGTATTGCCTTGTATGTCACGCGCCATAGAACGTCTATCAGCCATACGACTGAATATAGGCCTCCCCCATAGATTTCCAGAGCGATCGATCTTGTGCGACCTGCACCCAACGGCTCCCAGCAGCTTTATCAGGTCGTCTTTCTATCTAGCAAAAGGCTCTCAAAAACCTGAGTAGCAGTAAAGTAGTACTGAATTTCATTATGTCCTCGCGAGCATAATGTAATTTGAATTTGGAACCTCATTGGTATTAAAGTTTGAACCAAAGAGACCCACATAATAAGAACTTATTCGTAAATAGAACTAACCTCTGCACAGAATGCACCAACCTAGATTTGGTTTTGTCTCGCAGAAAGTGTGAAAAGTAGAGTATTCTCCTCGAGAATAAAGCTGTCTGCATCTTTAGCATGCTTATACGAGGGCTGCTATTTATGTATCCGGAATAAAATAAAATAACTATCATTGACTGTTATAATTATAATATCTTAATTAATAATTTAATTATATTATTATTATATATTTTGTTATAATTATCTTTAATTTCGTCCGTGAGCATACGACGTCCACGATTAAACTCACTAAACCAGTGATACACAGTAGTCTTCGATGGTGCTTTATCCCCAAAAGTCGAACTGAGTTGATCGATACACTGCTGTTGAGTGTAGACCACGTCGAAAATCATAAAAAATCATCGCACGAAAATTTTCTCGAGATCCATTGTGATAATGACACGCAATTTTTGAAATCGCGCCACACAATGAAAACAATTGACAGACGGACGAAATAACCTGCATTCTACAGCCAAAGAGTTCCATTTTCAAACGTGATAATTTCTTTTTAAATATTATTTATGCAGTGGCCAGTTCCGGATTCTTAAATAGCAGCCTATGTATCCCTCTCTGCACTCAGAATTCTAGTAACTCCCTCGCTCGCAAAACACGGCTTTATCCCCTCTTTTAATAATCTACGGTAACAATTTATATAATATACAACCAAACTATATAATATTATGAATTAGAAAATAACTCTGTCTCTCTGTCTGTTTATTACGTTTCACGACTAAAACGACTGGACCGATTTCTTGGAAATTTGGTGTATAGATCTAATAAGACCGGGATTGAGACTGCGCAGGAGGGTAATGTTTTTATTTACAAACCACACATGCAGTGGGATATAGCATATAGGTACATAAAGTTAATTGTGTGACCTCGGCTATTCTTTAAAAAAACCTTACCTACCTTGGCGAAGTAAAAACATCCATATATGTTTTTTTGATCTTCGATATAATTTAATATGGTACATGCTTACTTATCCAGGGACATAATGAGGCCTATCTATTGTGTCATTGTGTCGTAAAATTAATTTAAAAACTACCAGATCACATCGCGGCACAATGCAACGACCTTACCATGGCACGGTTATAAAAACTAATTCCAAACAATGAACTTGGGTAATAATCTAGCAAGCTATAGCAGTACAATGAACTATGTGCTCGCGTATGAACGTATGCAGTAATTGAAGTTGACACGCGGAAATGAATACCCGCCAATAATGGCAGTTACACATTCAGACGACCTCCGTGGCGCAGTGGGCGAATAGCCGGCTGAGATGCAGGAGGTAGCGGGTTCGATTCCCGCCGCGGAACAAATGTTTGCATGATCTGCAGATATTTGTTCCGGGTCTGGTTGTTTCTATATCTATATTTATATATAAAAGAAAGTCGTGTTAGTTATACTATTTATAACTCAAGAACGGCTGAACCGATTTGGCTAAAAATTGGTAGGGAGGTAACTAAGAACCAGGAGAAGGACATAACATATTTATTCCGTTCCCGTCCGTTCCATGAAACGTCAAAAAGAATACAAGTCACTATAAAACGTCGTATAACAAAAACGCATCTGACATGGAATAACAAAACAGCTATGACAGCAAATGACAGTTAAGTATTGTTGTATAGTGATGGCCGGGGACAACAATTGACAATTCTACCAGGGTGACGTTTAATAACAGCCCGCGTTACATGCATGTCAAGGCAGTACGAAGTTCGGCGGGCCCACTAGTATATTATAAGCATGTATTTACAAAAAAATGAGGTATATATATATATGTAAGTATTCTATCAGTTATCTGGTTCCCATAATACAAGCTCTGCTTAGTTTGGGGCTAGATAGCGCTGTGTGAAATGTCCAGCAATATTTATTTATTATATTTAATATGACAAATTTCTAACCTAATGATATTTTTTTGACATTTAGTTTTTCTATGAATTTAAATAAATATGTAATTTTAATTTGCATGTTTATTTTTTAATTATAAAATGGTTGTACGCTGCAAGGCAAAATCTATCGCTTATATACAACCCCTACCACCCAACATTGTACCTAGATTAACAAGGAATAAATGAATTTGAATTTGTAATGAAAGTGTCAAAATTTAAAAGAACTTGTTGCTAAAATGTAGATATAATCAAAATGGCTATTCAAGCTACATGTATTAGGAGCCTATTTTTATTTGAACTCCTTTTTTTACAGGGTTTCATAGTCAACAGAGTTTGAAAAAAAATTGGTTGTCTGTAAAGTCGTTTTACGGACGATAATTTTACGTGATAACAATGGAAAAGAGTTAGATGCGTCACAAGCCGAACGCTTAGCCCGATTGTGCCTCTCTATCGCTTGTTCTGCGCTCTGGCTTGCACGCTCGGCTCAGGCGGAAAGTGACTCTGTTTCGTGCGTGCAGCCGGCGTTCATCGATTTATAAGACGTTTATCACGTCAAAAATACTATGGTTTGTATTAAAGCATAATAAAAGATAACCCATGATTATAAATCGGAATATTATGGTCAAATATGACTTAAAAAATATATTTATAACTAGCTTCCGCCAGCGGCTTCGTACGCGTTGTTTGTCAACAAAAATTAGCCTATGTGTTAATCCAGATCTACGTACATACCAAATTTTTTCGAAATCGGTTCAGCCGTTACGACGTGATTGAATAACAAACATCCAAACTTTCGCATTATAATGTGATAATTATTTTAAATGTTTGACCTACTTAAAAGTGGTCAAACTTACCTACCGTTTTATACAATATTACATTTAAATTATACACAATTTTACAAAAATATTTTTTTAGACTTCCAGACTAATAATTGTCATATTAAAGTTGAGGTCCGCTACGTTCTACATTAGTTGACGGGACATTCTGAGGGAGATATTGAAATATTTGAGGGCGAGTTAACGGGATTCTGCCAAGACGTCAAGTATTTTTATAGCTGGGATGATTGTTTAAGGATATACAGGCTACTTTCTTTGCTAATAACATCTTTTGTTAGTATTTGGTACGGAAAAAACTTAATTCCATTAGCATTGTATTGTAACTAAACTTTTTAACCAAGCTAGTAACATAATTTCGTGGTTTAGATATTTCGTGTTTTATTTTCTGCATACACCTGTCACGACTCTTTTGCTCTCTATATTTTTACTACCCTGGCACACAGACATACAAAAACGGCTACACGTGAGAATGTTTCGATCTTGTTTTAATGTATACTCCGCCCACGTTAACTCTGCAAAACGCTAGGAAGAATATAATATAGTAGCATTTTAGTGAAATGAGCATTTATGATGTCGTCACGGTCGGCAGTCAATCATTTTAAATATAAATTATTTACATGGCTACTGAACAATTGTTTAAATGTGTTAATGATTTCTTTATTCTAATATTATTTTGAAATTAATTGTTGGTGCGTACTATATTTTGAAACTAATTGAAGACTTTGTAACATCAGCGAAGAAGAAATGACTTATGGCGATTTTGATTGTTATTTTAATGTTAGTAACAAAAAAACTACGAGCCTTACAGTAGTCGCATATGATCTGACCACCGCGCGCGCTTATTGGTCATATCAAATAGCGCGCGCTTCCCCGGCCTCCTGTTACACATTTTCGTCCCTTTTGGCAAAATCACTCCCACAAACGGAGAGGAAAGATGTTACACATCAACAAAAAACCTCAACTGAAACATACAATTCAAAATTTAAATGACCCACCTGATCTTAAGTGGTAACCATCGCCTAGAAAAAAGTATTGCCTCGTAGGTCACGCACCTTAGAAACGTGCCCTACAGTATACAACTCAACTTGATGCATACAGATGTAAATCCTCATGTATTTTTTAAACTTTCGTGATCACTGCACATAATTACCTTTTTTATTTGTTATCACGACTTACTTGCGACAGCTGTGATGGCGGGCAGACTCTCCGACAAATAAAAATGGTGCATACACGATAAATACCCGTTTCAATCAGTAATTAAAGCCTCATATGTTTGTAATTCCCATTTCAATCTATTTGTAATCTTTGACTATCAAAATAGTGCCACGAAATATACAACTTCAGTTTCATTCACATTATAGGTAACGGGAGTTCATGTAAATTGGTTACACTTGTTTAGGGTAGAAATTGCAGTTATTCTGGATTTCAGACTTTTCCCTATATTTGTGTCACTAAAGCTACACGCATACCAAATTTCAGCAATGTGGAGTCACTGGTGTACTCTGTGAATTTTATGAAAATTCAGTTTTTATTATGGCTAATAACATAAAAACTAAAAAGTTTAAACTAAAAATAAAAACAGGGTTGAAACATACTTATAACCTTTGTTTGACGTCCCATTTGACCTAATAGTCTCATTTTAATTTTTTTAATCCCTCTTGAACCCCAATATCTCATAACGCCCCGACTTTTTTAGCTCATTCAGTCACACCAAAATTGTGTCATCACTACCTACCAATGTATCACGATAATCGGATCAACGCTTCGAAAGTTATCCTCGGGCAAACAAACATACATACATATGTACAACGCAGATTTGCCCAAGTTGATTTGAGAGATCTCGCTTCGCTTGGTCTAAAATTACAATTAGCACCGCTATGGAGACTTAGTGTAGACAAACTAAGCAATTATTATCTCAGTTTTTAGTGCGTGAGATGCAAAAACTCATGAACTTAGATCTGTACGATACTTCGTCATAATGAGTTTGTTACTTAATAAGTTATTTATAGTACGACGCCCCCCCCCCCCCCCCCCGCCCCGCCCCCACTAGATGGAAAGACAACCTAATAAGGGTCGCTGGGAGCCGTTGGGCGCAGGTCGCACATGACCGATTGTTCTGGAAATCTCTCTGGTCTATGTCTAGCAGTGGACGTTCTGTGGCTGATATGAATGATGAAACTTTTTTACGAATATGTAGGGGACTATTTTACGCCCGCGTCTTCGCACGCGTCGTCTATACAAAATACCAGATTTGATCGAAATCGATTCAGCCGTTCAGTCGTGAAACCGTTACAAACAGACTTTCGAATTGATTATATTATTCCAGCACCCCTTGACGGTTATTTGGTCCAGGCATTCGTTAACGGAATACGTGATTTGGAAGTGAGAGCTGCTGTAAGGCTTGAACATCATGATACCCTGGAAAATGCCTTGGCCCATGTGTTGGAGGTGGAGGCCGTGCGTCAGGACCCCCGAGCTCACCGCATCAGAGAAGTGAAGGAATCTTACACTCACGACTTAGTTTTTTTTTAATGTTATTTGTGGTGAAACAGGCTTACGGCCCACCTGATGGTAAGCGGTCACCGTCGCCTATTGACACCGGCAACACCCGGGGTATTGTCGATGCGTTCCCTACACTGTAGAAACCTCTTTACATTTCTCTTGAAGCGTGCCATGTCGTAGCCTAATGGGAAAACCTCAGATGGTAGCTAATTCCACATCTTGCAAGTATGGGGTAGAAAAGATCGCGTGAAGCGTGTGGTGCGCGATACTCAATTGTCGATGATATGTGGATGAGCTTTATTACGTTGTCGAGAAGTGCGGTGGTAAAATCTCGACGACGGGATGAGATCAAATAGCTCCTCAGAACATTCCCCATTATATAAGTTTTGAAGCTTAGAAAACTTTCGTGATTGATTTCAATCATTCTTATACTCGTAGGTAAATATGGGATTTATCAAGTACCGTCTTAACGGTGTTTCGACCGGTTTATCGGTGTGCGAGGCGAGACGTTATTCAGAGCGGTTCGAATACACTGAGCGATCCGATGTCACGGCGTTGACTCAGCGGTTCCAGCCTGTCGGCGAGTTTGGGATAGTTCAAGAATATTAGTCAAATGAGGGCAAGTATCTCGGAATGAGAGATAGCTATAAACTTGTATAAACCTTTATTTTGGCACCCTAAAACTTGTCTCAAAACCGTATCGTACACACGGCTACACCTCAAGCTATAAATTTCCAGTATAGGCTGACCTCGCATTGTGTAGGCTTATCGTAGAATGAGAGGTCAGCTTGTACTGGATAAATATAGCTTGATGTGTAGCCGTGTGTACATACCTATTAGAGTGGATTTCATTATAGGGTGCACAAGTAATTTTTCCTAAGACAATTAAGGTCAGATTTTAACCTCCGATGTAAAAAGGGCGGATTATAAATTGTACGCCTATATCTGCCTCTCTATGTGTCTGTCTGTGGCATCGTAGTTCTCAATCGGATGAACCGATTCGGACGCGGTTTTTAGGGTTCCGTACCTCAAAAGGTAAAAAAGGAACCCTTATAAGATCACTCTCTTGTCCGTCTATCCGCGTGTCACCACCGATTTTCTCAGGAACGGGTGGACCTAGCAAGTTGAAATTTATACCAGATACCATACAGTCTATAGTCCTTATTAGATGAATAAAAATCAAGATCCTGAGTCTACACGATAAAAAATATGGGCAAATTTAGTAATAATTTAGTACATTGGGCGGCCTTATCGCTGAAAGCGATTTGTAGTACTTAAGGGCACACTATACCCGGGGAGACGATAAATCGCTTATGGAGAAACAATGTTTTGTTCAACAAATTTTGTGCTTTCAATTGTAATTCATATAAGCACGTATTTTTAACTATAACATACTATGATAAAGTTAAGGATACGTGCTAGAACGCTTGTGTTGTGAAAACACGATTCCGTAAAGTTTTCTCGATAAAAAAATAAGATATTTATTGTTTGAAAATATTTTATTATTACTACAAAAAAAACACAGTATCTAAACAATTTAAAATATGAGATGACTCCTTATCTTAAAACCGTTCTTATGCGATGATTACTTCAATTTAGATCTTGAAATTTTATACAGTAATTCTGCACAACATAAATAAGTGCACCTGTGTTTTAAATTTTCAAAATACCTTTTGATTTTACCATAAAATGAAAATACCTAACTTTTGCAATAATGAAACCATTCGCTTCGGACGCCCGGCCGGTCCGGGATTCAGTCTGGCCTCGGCTTTCAGACGGGGTACTCGTGACGCTTGTTGCTCCAAACGATCACGTAATTCTTAGGTAGAGCTTATATTAAGTTGGTTTTTGTAAAGACGCAGTAATGAGGAATAAGAAAATTAAGGGACTGAATGATAAAAAACCAACCAAGTGCGAGTCGGACACGCGCACGAAGGGTTTCGTACCATCTTCTATACTAATATTATAAAGAGGAAAGATTTGTATTTTTGTATTTTTGTGTGTATGTTTGTAATGAATAAACTCAAAAAATACTGGACCGATTTCAAAAATTCTGTCACCAATGGAAAGTTACCTTCACCCGGAGTAACATAGGCTACCTTTTACCCAACTGAACAGAAGGAGGGTAATGTTATTATTTAAAAAACTACGCGTGCGAAGCTGCGGTTTGGTCAGCTATAAAATCGGCAAAATAATCACGTTTTCTGTAGGAAAGCCCCCTTAAGTATTTGTTTTATTTTAATTTAATTATTTATTTTTAAAGTAATTATATATAACTGAATATTCTGTGAATATTTCAAGCGTCTACCGGTTGCCGTTATCAATATCGAGTAAAAACGAGCAAAAAAATCACGTTTGTTGTACGGGAGCCCCCATTAAATGTTTTTTGTATTTTATTTTCAGTATATGTTGTTATAGCGGCAACAGAAATACATCATCTGTGAAAATTTCAACTGTCTATCACGAAGCCTGGTGACAGACGGACAGACAGACAGGCAGCCTGACAGCGGAGCCTTAGTAACAGGGTGCCTTTTTCCCTTTGGGTACGGAACCCTAAAAAACCGGCAAACATATGAACCACGGCGAGATAGGACGTGCAGCGGCGCGCGGAGAAGCGGGGGTGAAGTTCGAGTTTGGGCTGAGGTATAGTCAACTCATAATGCAAATTTATGTCTGTATTTTGATAAAATTCCGTACGAGGCGTGTCAGCTGATTTCAGTATAAACTTAAAGCAATCTCATAACTTAAAGTTTAACCTGTCCTTTGGAAGTGAACGCAACTTCACGACCGGTATGACCTATGCTAAGAGGTATTTCATAGATGCTTAAGTTATCTTTAGCCTGGCCTAGACTCTACTTGGTAATAAATCCAATTTAACATATTTATTGGGCCTGTAAGCTATAAAGATACTATTGGACGCGACTTACAGTCGCGACTGGCGGGTGCGACATACTGACCTGCTGCACACCATTGACACAGCAATTTTGTCGGCCGAGTTCGGCTCCGGCCAACCAAAACAGTTGTAGGTTTTTGTTTAGCTATAAGTGCGCAGTCGCTGTGTAATATTTATCCTAAACTACTTTATCCTAACGACCAGGATAACTGGTAGATAATGCTATTAGCCTTAGCACCAATCTGTTTTGTGTAGAAGTATTAAATAAATAATCTACCCGCATTTTGGTGGATAAATTTAATCTATGTTGAAGTTTTTTTTGTCCCATCCTCGCCGCCAGATGGTAGATAGATAGATAATTCTTTATTGTTACACCAAATTAAAATAACGTAACCTAGAAAACTTAAAGACTAATACATGGTGGTATAATGGGCGGCCTTATCGCTCAAAGCGATCTCTTCCAGGCAACCTTTGGATGGACTGGATTGAAAAGACGTATGAGGAGGCGGTGTTACAATAAATACCTATTTATGTAGGATAAAAATAAATAAATACCTAAACCTAAAATATACCTACATATATATATTTTTATCAATAAATATAAAATGTATACATATATACTTTTACAATAAATATCGAAAGGAAATACAATGTTTACTCTAAAGAAGCCGCTAAGTATAGTTTGCAGACCTCATTTTTAAAAATAGGTAAAGATTTAGCAAGTCTGATGGAAACGGGCAAGTCATTCCATAATCCGACAGCTCGTACCGCAAACGAGTTACTAAAGAAGTTGGAATTATGGGATGAAGTTTATGGAATGGAATTATAGATGGTTGGTTAATAATAAAATGACCGTATTACTTCGTAGCTGGTTTATTACTGTGTTACCCACAGTTTGACACCCAAGATATAGTCCACATACGCATAGTGAAACATAGAAACCAGTAGTGTCGCGGCAACACGTTGCCTGCTGACTGCAGTCGGCTACGGAATTGTAAATACGGGATTTATCACGTACCGTCTTATCAGTGTTTCGACCGACAATGTTTCGGTTTAATTCGTGAACCATCAGGATGACTGCGATCCGCCACGCACTACGCCCTCTGCGCGTAGTAGACGGGCGCGGTGGTGGGTATTGCGTCAACGATGGCCCAGCGTGTTGACAATTGCGTTGACAAGAAAAAGCTTATTATAAGTTGTACGGAATATTTAGATGACATGGACTTTATTTAATAATAATTATAACTACCTAATTCAATAATTTAGACATTGTTATTACAATTAAAATGGAACCTGCCAATTAAACTCGACATTGCATACGTAAAACTCTGAATATGGCTGCACTTATACTATGTAATACTAAGCACCTTGTACCTACCCACATATTACGCAATAAACTGATTTGATTTGTATTGAACCGAAACATTGGCGGTCGAAACATCGATAAGACGGTACGTGATAAATCCCATACATATAATAATGACTGAAATTAAACACGAAAGATTTCTAATTAAAAATACGGAATTGTACCATTAGTCGCGTCCAATATTAAGTTTCTAAATGTACTTCAATCTATATTATAATGTTCCAGTGCCAGCGGCTGCGTCCTTCGCCCAGCTTATCCTGTCACTTACTATCCAGGCACTGTAGTAATCATCTTTAGTTTATTGTAAAAGCATCCGTTTTGAATTTTGTTCATAACTGAAAAATTGTTTATTGCAGCAAAAAACAAGAACTTTTTCATATATAGTTTTTGTATGTTAAATGGTTATGGAACAAGCTTATGGCCACTATATAACAGAGAAATATGCCCTACGTTGCACTGCCCTGCGTCCATCAACTTGAGGCACACAGGTGTAATTTCACCGGAAACCATACCCCGTATACCAGCACAGTAATGCTGCTTAGCGGCAGAAATAGGTTTGGTGATTCTTACCCGGACGAGCCATTTAACAATGAACTCTAATACTCTTAAACATTAGCCTTAATGTTATTTTTGTTGACAAACCACGCGGGCGGAAGCTAGTATAAAATAAAGTGTGCTAAAAGTACTTAAGTCTGTCAAAAACCAATTCTCATGCAGAACATTTCGGAAGCGACCTCAAAAAAACGCATCGTAATTCAAAATCTCATTGCGTTCCGTTTCTCACAGCATTACGCAACGTGACGCAACGAACGAAACGTGTACGTCCTTCCGGCATGCAGATTCATGCATGACCTATGTTTTCTCTTTCATTGTGTAGTTTTAATGTCGCGTTAGCTTAGGGCTTAGTGGATGCACCCTGAGTTTTGGAGTTGCTGACGATACGGACAAATTTATTAGGACACAGTGTACCAACTGACACTTTTGATTTTAATGTTTTTTTTACTGTCGATCCGGACACCATCAAATTATGGAAGCTGTTGAGTACAGTCAAGTAAAAAATGTTTAAGCAAAATATAATATAATGTGCTAAAGCTAATCAAATTGCTTTGCGAGCGTGTGTGGTGACTTACATCAATGTTAAAAAACCACAAGTTTCATTCATAGCGTACCTATATTTGGTATAAATCAACATCTTATATAATTAAGCATCTATTTATTGATCACTTAAAAATATCTCAAATAAAGAGATAGAGAGAGTGTGACCTTGCTATGCATCTATTTCGTCATCTTGCTGTGCCGCCGCCATGCCTGGGTAAAAACCTTTTTTTTTAACTTACTGTACAATGCAGCTATTTTTAATGGTGTTCGAATCGACAGTAACAAAAATAGTGTCAATTGGGACATTGCGTCCCAATATATTTTGTCCGAATCGACAGCAAGTCGACTTTGATCTGGAGGTTAGGGGTCCGAGCAATGTGTTGCCGGCAAGTACAGTCAAGGCAATGTATTCACTATGCTCGACAATATACGACGAGCTCGATTCGCTCCACGTGGGTTCGATTCCCGTCCCGGGACAAATGTTTGTATGATCGATAGGTACAAGCATTTGTTTCGGGTCTTGGTGTTATTTTTAACATTATATGTACGTATTTAAAAAAAAGTGACACTCCGGGAGTGCCGACAGAAGTAAAAACTTGAATAAAAGCAACACAGATAAACACTACAGATACTTATACCTATATACAGAGGTGTCAGTAACCAAATAAGTAACAGTCAGTGATAATAGTCAGTGACAGGTGTCGGTAACAGTGTCGCGAGTTAATGGTTTTTTCCCATCTCAAAAAAATGTTCAACGCCTAGAGAAGTTTTCACTTCAAAAATATGTACATTCTATCAGTTATCTGGTTCCCGTAGTACAAGCTTGGCTTAGTATAGGGCTAGGTAGCGCGGTGTGCAATATCCAGAATCCAGCATCTCCAAATCAACTTCAGCGAATCGGCGTTGTATGTTTTTGTTTGTCCGAGGATAACTTTCGAAGCGATAATCCGACCATAGTTAAATTGGGTAGTGATAGCACAATCCTGGTGTGTAAATTAAGCTAAAATTATGGGGGGCATTGTTGAGATATTGGAGTTCAATCAAGCGGGGTAAAAAGTTAGATAATCTGGTCAATTGGGACGTCTAATGAAAGGTCTTCAGCTGTATATTTTGACCACGTTTTAATTTTTTGTATTTTTTTTGTTATTAGCCATGATAAAAACTGAATTTTGATGAAAATCACTGAGTACACCAGTAACCACACAGAGCTGAAATTTAGTATGCGTGTAGCTTTAGAGACACAAATGTAGGGAAAAGTCTAAAATCCAGAATAACTGCAATTTATACCACAAAAAAGTGTAACCACTTGGTATGAACTCCTGTTACTTGTAATTCGAATAAAACTGGGTCAAATTAGAAGGTCGTGCATTTCGTCGATAATTTACACTGTAAAGTTAAATAAGATAAGATAAGATAACTCTTTATTGTACACCAAAGTAAAATACAGAACATAATTTTTACAAATAGATTTAGTACAATGGGCGGTCTTATCGGTAAAAGCGATCTCTTCCAGACAACCTTTGTATGGACAGGATAAAAATGTAACACATGACGGCGGTGCATCTATATAAATTTAAAAACATATATACATACTATAAACCTAAATTACCAGTAATAACACAAATTTAATTTAAATAAGCAACTCTAAAAGTGGTTATGATGAATTAACAAGCAGCTACAACTTCAACACAAGGACAGATAATGGGTGTGCACTTTTGTTTTAAAATTACTAATAG
Source organism: Philereme vetulata (assembly GCA_918857605.2). Taxonomy (NCBI): domain Eukaryota; kingdom Metazoa; phylum Arthropoda; class Insecta; order Lepidoptera; family Geometridae; genus Philereme; species Philereme vetulata. The sequence goes on from OU975425.1 coordinate 13,577,842, forward strand.
ACTTGGATGTTCTTATAGAGAGGGGCAAAGCGTTCCACAATCGTACGGCTGTTACAGTGAAGGATCGACTATAAAACTCTGTCGTATGGACAGGAGTTTTAAGTTGGAGGGAATCTGAAGAACGCAAATTGCGATCATTAGCCTGGTGGAGAAACTCAAAACGCTCCTTAAAATAGAAGGGTTAAAAAGGATGTTATACAAAAGGGACAGTATGTGTGCATTCCGGCGAAGACGGATGGAGAGCCACTTGAGCTTTGTGCGAAAATCAGAAATATGGTCATACTTGCGCAAGCCAAATATGAACCGAATACAGAGGTTTTGAAGGCGCTCAAGTTTGCTCAGTTGGGCTTCAGTGATGTCAAGATAGCAGGCGTCGGCGTAGTCCAGGATTGGAAGTAAAAGGGTCTGTGCAAGCGTAACCTTGGTAGCAGTCGGCAAGAAGTTACGAAGTCTCCGTAAAGATCCAGATGATGCAAATACCCTGCGGCTAATTTCATTGATACAGGGAACCCAGGTTAAACAGGTATCCATCTGTATTCCTAGATTTTTCACTGACTGGGTGATGTCTATAGAGGTTCCGTCAAAAACTATGGATGGTAGTTGTGCAAAATTGATTTTGGAGATCTGTATGGAGCTACCAATTATAATGGCCTGTGTTTTGTTTGGGTTGACTGTAAGGCCAAAGGATTTACTCCAGTCACATATCCGGTCAAGGTCAGTATTTAGTAAGCTAATGGCTCCGTCAATATTTTCAACTGTAGCTTGAGTATAAATATGATACTTTAGTAGTCAAAGATACTAGATATTTATTTTGTTTCTATGGAAGACTCACGAGATCTCAGTATCTCCATTCTTCCAATACTTTTTCTCTCAGGTCATCGGAAAACTTATCCCTCAAAACACCCGTACACTCTAGTTCCTTCTACGGAAAATCATTCACTGTCGAAGCAGTGCGCCTTAAATTAAACAGGCTCCTTCACAGCACTCTTTAAGCTGAGATTAAAGCAGCATTACCTAAATGCTTAGCTTTCTTGTCATTTCAGTTACCTATTTATTTATTTATTATTTGTTTTAATTTTATTGTCCTCGCTATATTAGATTTGTAAGAATATTGATTTAGGTTATTAGTTTGGTATATCTATATATTAGTCTATCTTTAGGTATTTATTTATGTATTAGGATTATAAGTATTTCTTTCATTTGTAAATATACTCTGTGCACCGCTGCCCATTACTGCTTCGCTCTTTACTTTCCATCTAAAGGTTGCCTGGAAAAAATCGCTTTCAGCGATAAGACCGCCCATCGTACTATATTTAACATAAATTTGTTTTTTTTAGTATTCCTGGTGTTCAATAAAGAATTATTCTATTCTATTCTTTGGGGCGAACCACGAGTTTTTTATTAGGTATTAGGCTTTAGTCGACACCGGCCCTTGTGTATGTTACAATACCAACGAATACTATCTAGATATCGGGTGTGGCAAGAGGCGGACGTTGGTAAGGTAGATAGGAAGGTACGTATGTCCGGTATGCATGACCTAGGCTAGGTTCGTTTCGCTCTCTTTGTCATTTAGAGAACGAACTATAATGATTTTATCATTACGTACAATAAACTATGATCATTCTACATTATCTCTATAATATAAAAAAGAATCGCAAAATGTGTTGGTAAGCGCATAACTCAACAACGCCTGGACCAATTTGGCCAATTCATTTTTTGTTGTATTTCTTATTGTCAGGAGAAGGTTCTTATGAAAGAAAAAATTAAGAAAATTGCGCGCAAAATTAGAAAATTTAAGAATACTTAACCACCATATAAAATTATTTATAATCTAACCTTAGCGCTTTTATAATGTAACCGTATGACGTTTGACATAGAATTGACAGAATGCGTGCTGCAAATATCGTCAAAGAGGATGTAAAAAAAATGAATATCGTTTGAAACAGATGCTTCGGTAGGAGTTATCCCGAGATATATTGTCTATATATATAAAAAATAATTGCTGTTCGTTAGTCTCGCTAAAACTCGAGAACGGGTGGAGCGATTTGGTTAATTTTGGTATTGAAGTATTTGTGGAAGTCATTCATTTTCTCATACATAATGATGGCCGGGGACAACAATTGACAATTCTACCAGGGTGACTTATATTGACAGCCCGCGTTATACCTAAGTTTCGGTATATTAAAGATTTAGACTAATATCCATATCTACTAGGTAAAGTTTGTAGGGGTTTAAATAAAATTATTTTTACTGATTTAACTACACTATCCCTTATTGCTGACTTATATTTTAAATTAAATAAAATATGTTAGTTTCAAGACTACTCAAACAGGTTAATAATAGAAAATAGAAATTAAATCAAAATTATTTAAAAACTACAACACATACACATTGAGTATTATGTATTTTTCCCGGGTCTGGTTGTTTTTCTATAATATATAAGTATGTATTTACAAAAAAATGTATATAAGTATTCTATCAGTTATCTGGTTCTCATAGTACAAGCTCTGCTTAGTTTGGGGCTAGATAGCGCTGTGTAAAATGTCATGCAATATTTATTTCTTTATGAGTATGGTGTGTTGCTAATTATAAATGTTACGAAGAAATTCGACGAATGTGAGTACACAGACAAACCTTGCACGGTTTTTAGGGTATAATATTAAGGTTATAATGTACTTACTTATAACATATACATAAAAAAACACATACACACACGTACAAGGAGGACTATCAGTGACTGCGGCAACGTCCCTTATATAAGGGTTGCATTTTGATAATTTATTAATTAATCAATTAATAAATTATCAAAATGCAACCCTTATATAAGGGACTTATATTACGGCACACAAAATAGAATACAATCAAACAGATACAAAATACAATTATCAACTTGTAGACCTAGATTGTATCCCAAAACATTGACTATTCTAGAGCAGTTCTGTGTAGACTAACTGAAATATAACATACTAGCTGTTGCCAGCGGCTTCGCACGCGTGATTTGCCAATAAAAAGTAGCCTATGTGTTAATCCAGGTTGTGATCTACGTATATACCAAATTTCATCGCAATCGGTTCAGCCGTTCCGCCGTGAAAGAGTAACAAACATCCATACATCCATACATACAAACTTTCGCGTCTATAATATTAGTAGGATATTGTGACATAACGATAATAGTTGGACATAATATGGTATCCCGAAGTTTTTTGTATATATTGATTATTGTAGAACATACTTTTGTTCTATCATCAATAGTTTCCGCAGCGCATGCGACGAAAAACGTTTTAGGGCACTTTTTTTACACCTTGGGTTACGTTACTTAAGTTTTAGTAAGGATCCCTAATCGTTTCTAGCAATAGATATAGCCTATGTCACTCAAGGTGACTGTAGCTTTCCAATCGTGAAAGAATTTTTGAAATCGGCACAGCAGTTTTTGAGATTATTCATTACAAACCATACACACACACAAAAATACAAATCTTTCCTCTTTATAATATTAGTATAGATAATAAAAGAAAGTCGTGTTAGTTACACTCTTTATAACTCAAGAACGGCTGAACCGATTTGGCTGAAAATTAGTGAGGAGGTAGCTTAGAACCAAGAGACGGACATAGGATACTTTTTATCCCGTTCGACCGCGTTCCCGACTGACGTGACATAAAACGTCAAAGAGAATACAAGTCACTATAAAACGTGGTATACCAAAAACGCATCTGACACGGAATAACAAAACGCAAATGACAGCTAATCGTTATTTTGTCAATTCTACCCTGGTGACGTTTATTGACAGCCCGCGTTATATGCATTTCAAAGGTGGTACGAAGTTCGGCGGGTCAACTAGTATAACATACAATGATAACAAGTAAATTTTTATAAAATTCAAAACACGCCGACTTCCTCATTTTACATTGTGGTTTACTAACTGTCATAGATGATTGGACAATAACTGATTAGTTTATCTTATTGTGTAATTTAACCTTTAATTTAACCTGTAATTTGCGATGCTAATAAAGGGAAAACAAGTATAAAGTGTCATTGCCTAGTTTTTAAGAGCTTATTATACACTTGTTTAAGCAAATACATATGTTGTATCTTGTAATCTTGTGGCTGAGAACCACCCCAGTTACACTGGCTAACTATTAAAAAAAGCGGCCAAGTGCGAGTTGGACTCGCCCATGAAGGGTTCCGTAGCAAGTAACATAATATAAAAGTTCTTGTAGTTCGTTGTAACTTTTTTTATATTTGAGTTGATTGAATGAAAGGTAAATTGCGGTTTACGATTTACATATGACGTATTAAAAAAACTACTTACTAGATCTCGTTCAAACCAATTTTCGGTGGAAGTTTGCATGGTGTACATCATATATTTTTTTTAGTTTTATCATTCTCTTCTTTTAGAAGTTACAGGGGGGGGGGGGGGCACATTTTACCACTTTGGAAGTGTCTCTCGCGCAAACTATTCGGTTTAGAAAAAAATTAAATAAGGCACCTCAATATCACTTTTGATGACCTATCCATATATACCCCACACGTATGGATTTGATGAAAAAAAAATTTTGAGTGTCAGTTCTAAGTATGGGGAACCCCCAAAATTTATTGTTTTTTTTATATTTTTGTGTGAAAATCTTAATTCGGTTCACATAATACATCTACTTACAAAGTTTCAATAGTATAATTCTTATAGTTTCGGAAAAAAGTGGCTGTGACATACGGACGGACAGACAGACATGACGAATCCATAAGGTTTCATAAGACATTCAAAATTGTTTATTGAAAATGTATCGATTACTGGATAAATATTTAATATAAAGCTTAAATATTTAAGCTACCGGTGTTAAACCTACCTCTAAAATCAGTTAATACTATTCCGGATGTGTGTTTTAAATCAATGTCGTACTTAACAAAACAGGTTGCATAGGCGTCAAAGTTATAACACTCCTCTCGTTCATCTGGGATAAAATTATATCCGATGCCAGGTAGGGTCAACTAGTGAATAAATAAAATTAAATAAAAGTTTCTATATCATTTTTCTCGTACAGCCTTCTACTTCGTAGCAAGGGATGCACGATGAAGTCTTTTGTATGGATACTTTTTTAGTAATAGTAATTTTCTTTGCATATTTAACCTGGTAAGGGGCCTGACGGTATGACTCTTATACCATGGGAGAAGGGTAGGCCTTTGGTGTGTGACGCCACGTGCGTCGATACCCTTGCGCCATCTCATCTGTCTAGTATAGCAGTCGGGGCGAAAATCTCGAGCGGCGCAAATATGGAAGTCTCGACAGAGCTTACGTGTTTAAGCTATTTGGGGTCGACGACACCCTGGATCCATGGGGTACCGGGGCCCATCGAGTTTACAAAATTCTTTCTGGGCGTCTGGCTGAAGCGACGTGTGATCCGAGAGCTGGCGCTTATCTGGGTCAACGCATAAGCATTGCAATTCAGCGGGGTAATGCCAGTGTCTTGGGGACACTTCCGCCTGGTGATCTGAAGCAGTTGAGCTATCTATAGATTGTTTGCAACGGTCTTTAGATAATTCAACTGTTTCTTCTGTATTTTAGTCATGTAAATATTGATTGTTATTAAAGGCATTTTGCCCCCAGCATTTTTAACCTGACACGCCAATACATTTTTGTATACAGTGATGCCAGACCGATTAAACAAGTTATAATTACATTCGTCGTCATCATCATCATCATATCCACTAGTGAACAAAGGATGACCTTAGATTTCCAGATTATTTCATTTATTTTCAAATTGTTTATGACGACTAACTGACTTCATCCCCCCTCAAGAACAGCTTCCACCAGGGCACGACCTGCCGTGGCCAGTATGGGGGTGCAAGGATCCCAGCCAAACGCAATGCGACTGTGGTAATCCTGCACAGTCGATGAAACACCTGCTAATGTGCCCTTTGTGCCCCAATACCTGCATAATGGAAGACCTAACAAGTAACTTTTTAACAAGAATATAATCGACTTCAGATAACAGTAAAAACCAAACTACTCAACCAATTTTTGATAAAACCTAACTTTCCAAATCGGTTGATATATAACGGAGTTCTGAGCTAACAAACAAAACATAAAAATTAAACAAATTTAAGACTTATATAGTTTTCTCAGGGATGCCACTGTCAGAACTGGACCAAATGGAAAAAGGGACCACACGGGAAGCACCAGATTTTAAATAAAAAGAAGAATCATCAAAATCGGTTCACCCAGTCGAAAGATAAACAAAAAAAACAGTCGAATTGAGAAATTTCTTGTCGATTTTTTTGAAGTCGGTTAAAAATAATAATAAAATAATAAAAATAAATATCGCTGGACATGTCACACAGCGCTATCCAGCCCCAAACTAAGCAGAGCTTGTACTATGGGAACCAGATAACTGATACAATACTTATATGATTTTTTTTCTAAGTACATACTTATATAGAAAAACATCCAGACCCGGAACAAATATCTGTAGATCATGCAAACATTTGTTCCGCGGCAGGAATCGAACCCGCTACCTCCTGCGTCTCAGCCGGCTATTCGCCCATTGCGCCACGGAGGTAGTCAAAGAATGTCTTCTCCTGACACCATCAATCTATCTAACACAATATAAGTAGAGTTATATTGACACGCTAAGAAAAAGAGTTGGTTTATTATTATTTGCCGCTATAAAACTAGCTGTTTTTTTTTTAATTTTGTGCTTACTTAAGTACTTAACTATAATTCTAGAGTGAGGGGACTAAAAGTGTTCCCCAATTAACTAACCCTAGTCTAGCCATCTCCTTGGAATAATGGAGTAGGGCTTTCGGTTGATGGCATCAGTTTTCGAGGATGTACTAGTAGTTGTTGTGGTATTGGATTAATTAACGTAAAAAAACGTTTTGAAGACTGTTTTGACCTCAGTTTAAGTAAGTACTTAAAAAAAGCACCGATAAAACTGTGGTTTGTATGTTGTGTAAATACTTAAATTTTTGTATGTAGTTTAAATACTTAAATTATGATTATCGCTATTTGTAATACTTATGTACCCGTACTGTGAAATAAAATATTTTTAAGGTTCCGTACTTAATGGGTAAAACGGGACCCTATTACTAAGACTCCGCTGTCTGTCCGTTTATCACCAGGCCGTATCTCATGAACCGTGATAGTTAGACAGTTGAAATTTGATGATGTATTTCTGTTGCCGCTATAACAACAAATACTAAAAACAGAATAAAATAAATATTTAAGGGGGGCTCCCATACAACAAACATGTTTTTGGCTCGTTTTTGCTCGATATTGATAACGGTAACAGGTAGACGCATTAAATATTCACAGAATATTTAGTTATATATTCACTTTATATAATTAGATTAAAATGAAACATATATTTAAGGGGGGCTCCCATATAACAGACATGGTTTTTTGCCGTTTCTATAGATATAATGGTACGGAACCCTTCGTGAGCGAGTCCGACTCGCACTTGGCCAGTTTTTTTATATAAATGATTAAACGAGTCTCTGTTATATTATACGTATTTTGGAGCACACTATTATTATGTAATTACCAGTCTGAAAAATAATCGAAAAGCTAATGTACTAGTTTTTACATCATAATTTAACAACCATATTTTATAACATATAAACAATCATTGCAATTACAATAACCATTATATTGCGTCAACAAAACCAATTATCAATATGTAATGCAGATAAACGATTTTCACTGTGTCAAGGAGTGCGAAAGTTGACTGCCTTGTACAGTCCTTTATTAACAACCCCAGCCCCCGAATTCGTACGTGCTGTACCTACCTGGATATATACAGTGTTTTTTTAAACTGTAACAGTACGGCCGCACCCATAACCAGAGGAGATACAGGTGCAGTTTCTTTTAAAACATCAGCTCGTTTTCGAAGAAAAACATTTGGGCATTAAAATTTTTTTGTTCAAGTGTGAGTAAGGATCATTTTATTGTAGAGAATGAAAAAAATCTGAACAGCGGAAGTTAGTCAAATTTGATAAAAAGTATTCTCATACAAAAGGACAAACAAAATTCCTTCTACAAACATTTTATTAGATTCTAATTGCACATTAAAGAAGTATTAATACTGTAGCGATTAAGAAATTTAGGAACTCCATGCTCTCATGAGCAATTCAAAAACATTTCGTATTTCAGAACAATTTTGAATTTCGAACATGGTTCTTGCACTACACTTCCTCAATCGCGGTCTGGGTAGCGTTCCTGATACCACTTCAGCGCTAATGCGCTATATTACCCAACTAATGTTGGGTTTCGTCGGAATTTTGTTTGTCCTGTTATATGAGAATACTTTTTATCAAATTTGACTAACTTTCACTGTTCAAATTTTTTTCATCCGCTACAATAAAATGATCGTTACAAATGACTGCATCGAAAAAAAATTTTACCAACTTGATTCATTTTAAGGCGCTACTCACACTTGACCAAAAAAATTTTAATACCAAAATGTTTTTCTTCAAAAACGAGCTGATGTTTTAAAAGAAACTGCACCTGTATCTCCTCTGGTTATGGGTGCCCATAACCAGAACTGTTAAAAAAACACTATATATACTCGTATATATCTATACTATTATTATTAAGAGATAAAAGTTTGTTGTTAGACTAGGTAAGACCTGTCGTAATGTATGTTTTTTAATGTTACCCACGGAAGAGACGGATGAAAGAAGAGTGCCTGCGGCGGAAATGCGAATGTTGAGATGGATGTGTGGAGTTACGAGAATGGATAAGATAAGGAATGAGTATATTAGAGGAAGTTTGAAAGTAGCGCCAGTGATAGAAAAGTTGAGGAGTAATAGGCTGGTATAGGCATGTTATACGGAGGGCAGAAAATCATGTGACTAAAAGAGAGTTAAAGATTAATATGGATGGATATAGAAGAAGAAGTAAACCGAAGAAGGGATGAATGGACTGTGTGAAGAATGATATGGGTAGGAAAGAAGAGGCAACGGAGATGACGGCTAATAGTGAGGTATGGAAGAAATATACATGTTGTGCCGACCCCACGTGTTGTGGGAAAAGAGCAGGAAGAAGAAGAAGGTAAAGTTTGTTGTTTGTATGTTGGTAGAAGGTAATCTCTGATACTACTGAACCGGTTTTGAAAATTTGTTTACTGATCAAAGCTATGCTATTCTTATGCAATTAACGATATAGGGACATGGTTAAATATAAATAAATTAAAAATCAATATTAATAAAACAAAACTTATTCAATTTCGAAATTATAAAACAGAGCCCCCTAAGTTAAACATTGAATATCAGTCAACGGACATAGTAAGCGTAGAGTCGGCAGGTGCACATATTGATCAGGTCTGCAATAAATTAAATAGATTTGTTTATGTGTTAAAATGAGTCAGAAAAACCGTCTCTCACAAAGCGTCTCTAGCTGCATATCATGATTATGTGTCTTCTGTTTTACTTTATGGCTTACCATTATGGGGTAACTCGGTGGATCTACTTAGAGCCTTTAAATTACAAAAGAAATGTATCCGAGCGGTCTGCGGAGCCTGGTTCTTAGACAGCTGTAAGCCTCTGTTTAAAAAAACAAAACCTTTGCCGTGCATGTACATCAGAGAAATCTGTATTTTTGTTAAACAGTTTCCTACCTATTTTGCAAGACATGAAGCAGTGTTAGCCAGACACACTAGACATAAAAATAGAATGTATCTACCAAAGCACAACTCGACAAGTGTTAACAGTAACGCTCATTGCACGGCAGTAAAAATATTTAATAAATTACCAGACGAATTAAAAGATTTACCTTTGACTTTATTTAAAAGCCGAATTAATAAATGGTTGTCATCAAAATGTTTTTACACTATTGCGGAATATTTTAATCATAAGTACTAGACATGACATGACATTATTTTGTTTTATTGTCATTTTTATATTGTGTGGGAATAGTTAATTTTAATTTTTAATTATTTTATATGTAATATTTGCACACCAGTACACTATCTGGTACAATGTTGAGAGCTTAAATTGTACATTCAGACCTGTGTAAAATTGTACCAACTAACTTTCTGCGAATAAATTATCGTTATCTTTATGTGCTCTAGTCTATATTTTTTTTTGATAAAAATCCGTGCAAAGTGCAAAGCCGGGGTGGGTCAGATAGCAACACATAAGCAAGTGAAAATTTCTCCCTTTTTTTACTAGGAGAATAAAATCACAGTAGTCTAATCGTGTAACTAGCGAATGGAACCACATGCGGAAGTCTCGACATTGTTAAGTAACTGACATTCGGACGCAAAGTCACAGCGCATAGCATTGACATTGGTGGCGATTCTTTTATTTACGGACAAATTAAAATTTCGTAAAATGTGAAAGCTCTTATTTTGTTAACTATAAAGACCATATTAGCGTGATATTTAAAGCGACGTTTCTAAAATTAAGTTATTTAGGAAAAACACGTGTGTTTGCGAGGAAGTTTTAGTCAGCAAAAAAGTTGGTGTCGACTGTGCTACCCGGAAACATGACAATTGCATTTTTAATTTTTAAATATGAATTTTATATATGTCACTATAATGTGATGCTGGAAACCCAACTACGTAATACCTATGTATGGTATACATATGTATGGTAGTCTGTGTCACCCGGATCATAATAACGAACCGATTGACGCCGCATTCATCAAAATTGGAAGAGTACTTTAGGCGCTACGGTGGAACATAGGTAAGTACAAACATACATACATACACTGCTAAAACATAACCCTTCCTTTCGGCTTTGCCTTTTCATTATATATCTCGTGAAAAGTTTATAAGGAGACAGCGACACGTAAAATTCAGAATGGCTTTTTTCTCCGTTAGTCACGGGGACAACGGTAAGGGAATAAATTACGTCTCGTTGTCCCCATGGCGGGGACACGGACTACTGGGATAAAAACACATCTTTTGTAACAGCCGTTAATCTCACCCTTATCTAATTTCTGCGCAACTCTAATTTACGGCTTTAATTTTATTAATCTGGATTATGAACAGAACATTTATATAAATAAATAGGTAATAAACGCACACAGCGCTATCTAGCCCCAAACTAAGCAAAGCTTGCACTATGGAAACCAGATAACTGAAAGAATTCTTTTGTAAATATCTGCTTACTTATACATCTAGCTAGAGGAACACCCAGACCCGGAACAAATATATGTAGACCATGCAAACATTTGTTCCGCGGCGCGAATCGAACCCGCTACCTCTAGCGTCTCAGCCGGCTATTAGAATCGCGGAGGTCGTCAAAAATAACGACCACGATCTCGCCTGATGGTAAGCCGTGATGCAATCTACGATGGTACTCACTTGCCTAGAAGAACTATATATATATATACTATTTACTCGCGACTTAAAGACCTAGCGACTTAGGTTGTAGTTATCAGGAAACACAGACTCAGGCAAGGCGTGGTCTCCAGGAGTGGACTCCTTGGCGGTGCGCGTAATAAAGGTGGAAGAGTACTGCTTTGTGCGGTGGTAGAGCTTTTGTGAACGGGCTCGAGGAAGTGAGCACCACCGCCTTACCTTTATCTGCCGCCAAATAGCAGTACTTGTGCTGCTGTGTTCCGGTTAGATGGTAATGGTATGTTCCTGTAATTACTGGCACATAGGCATAACAGCTAAGTCCTATAGTATGGCAAAGTATCCACATAGAGATCAAGACAACATAATACGTTGTTTTGAATTCTATGTGGATATCCATGGGCTGCAGTAGCGTCCTCCTTTATTACGCTCACCGCAAAAGAGTGGAACGCCTTGCGACAAAAGAGTGAAACGAGGCGAGATCGTGGTCAAACGCTAGCCTATGATTTATAAAAAAAAGAAACCCTATATACTATTAACATAGGAAGTTAAGTAACCTAAGACCTCAAACCGAGGAAAGCTATAAGTACAGACATCCGCCTAAGTTGCTAGATACATACCTATTACCAAGTAAGTACATAACTATGTAAATACATAGATGCAAAATATAATGAATTATGTTGTGCGGAACCTAAGGTGCCTTACCGGTTTGCGATTGGCCGTTGAACCCTAACACTCAACTTTTACCTCAGCTTAAATTTTATTTCACTTAGCCTAAGAGTTGACTATACCTCAGCCCAAACTCGAATTTCACCCCCGCTTCTCCGCGCGCCGCTGCACGTCCTATCTCGCCGTGGTTCATAAGTTTGCCGGTTTTTTTTATCATTCAGTCCCTTCATTTTCTTGTTGTGCTTATTTCTCATTACTACGTCTTTAAAAAAACCAACTTAATATTAAATTCTACATAAGAATTACGTGATCGTTTGGAGCGATAAGCGTCTGAAAGCCGAGGCTAGACTGAATCGCGAACCAGGCATCAGAAGCGAATGGTTTAATTAGTGCAAAACTCAGGAGTTTTCATTTTATGGTAAAATCAAAAGGTATTTTGAAAATTAAAAACACAGGTGCACTTATTTATGTTGTGTAGAATTACTTTCAAGATCTAAATTGAAGTATTCATCGCATAAGAACGGTTTTAAGATAAATTTGGAGTCATCTTTGGATTTTTTTTCTATATAGAAAATTTTACGGAATCGTGTTTTCACAATACATGCGTTCTAGCACGTATCCTTAACTATAATATTTATGAATTACAGATCGAAAGCACACAATTTGTTGAACAAAACATTGTTTCTCAATAAGCGATTTATTGTCTCCCCAGGTATAGTGCGCCATCGTCAAATCTAAAAAAAGTATCTGAATCAGTTTTAAAAACGTAGACGATATCAGATCAATCGGATACGTTTTTTAACAATAATTAATTTATCGTATATACTCGTATTATATTTCTAATTTTTGTGTTTTTATTTGATATGCAATAATATGTTTCTTTATTTAATCCTAGTAAAAAAATATATGTTCTGGCAGGACTTCTTACTATTTGCTTACCACTCTTCGTAAAACATGTTGTTCATCATCATCATATCAGCCGTAGGACGTCCACTGCTGGACAAAGGCCTCCCTCATTGATCTCCAGGAACTGCGGTTGGAAGCGGCCTGCATCCAACGCCGACCTGCGGTTCTTACCGCAGTAAGAATCGCGGGCAGCCGTTGGGCGCAAACGGCTACCAACCGCTCGTTGTGGCGATCTAAGGGGGAGGCCTATGTTCAGCAGTGAACGTCTTCCGGCTGATGATGATGATGATAATATATTTTGTTATATGTATGTTAGCCTACACATAAGCAAATGAATATTTTTAATCGTTTTTTTTATCTTTATTTTGAGCTCTATAAAGTTTTGTAAAAGCATTACATATAATTTTATTATACAGGAGATACAGATAAGCTAAACCGATTTTTAACGTCCATTAGGTTTACCATCATTTTTGGTGTAAATGCAATTTCTAAAATAAATATCTCAGTGATAAAAACGAACCTTATCTATTGCTAATAGAGGATATTGAAAAAAGATAATTATGTACATATTTTTAACTGACTTCAAAAAAGGAGGAGGTTATCAATTCGACTGTATTTTTTTTATATTTGCTACCTCAGTACTTTCGACAGGGTGAACCGATTTTGATAATTCTTTTTTTATTTGAAAGCTGGTGTTGTCCGTGTGGTCTCATTTGCATTTGGTTCAGTTCTGACAATGGCATCCATAAGAAAACCATGTAAGTCTTAAATTTGTTTAAATTTTATGTTATGTTATGTTTGTTAGCTTAGAACTCCGTTATTTATCAACCGATTTTTTTTATTCAACTTATATGGCAAACGAGCATGCAGTCCACCATATGTTAAGTGGCTACTGCAGCCCATAGATATCCACATAGAATTCAAAACAAGGTATTATGTTGTCTTGATCTCTATGTGGATACGTTGCCATACTATAGGACTTAGCTGTTATGCTTATGTGCCAATAATTACAGGAACATACCATTACCATCTAACCGGAACACAGCAGCAGAAGTACTGCTATTTGGCGGCAGATAAAGGTAAGGCGGTGGTGCTCACTTCCTCGAGCTCCTTCACAAAAGCTCTACCAACAGTAAAATTTTAAAAATCGATTTGAAAAATTCTTATATATACTCGTACATTCAGATTGGTTCCATAGAAATTTTATCGAAATGGGCTTAGTTAGTAGTTTGGATTTTACTGTTATCTGAAGCCGGTTATATTTTTGTTAAAAAGTTACTTGTTCTTAAACCTAACCGGGCTGAGCCCACTTATTGTGGCAAAAGAGCAGTTAAATTATGATGATGATGATGATTAAATAAAAAGCTTATGTTATAAAGCTACCGTTCTTTAACGTTCTCGTAAAATCCAGTCCATCCAAAGGTTGTCTGGAAGAGATCGCTTTTAGCGATAAGACCGCCAATTGTACTATCGCGTATCTAGTTTTAAGTGTTTTAATTATGATTTGTTAATTAATTTAAGAGTGGTATACAATAAAGCGTTCTCTATCTATCTATCTATTGGTAAATAACCTAATAAAGATTATAACTCTGATAATGCAATGACACATGCACGATAAACAAGCATCTTCGGCACATATAACCCTTCAGATAACAGAAACAACAAACTACAGAACCGATTTCGATGAAGTTTCTACGGGACCAATATGAAAATATATCCTTTCTAATAATATAAGAATTTTACAAATCGGTTGATAAAATTATCTATTTTCAATATCCTCTATTTAGTGATGATAAGGTTCATTTTTATCAGTTTAATGAGATACGTCTTTTATAAATTGCATTGGAAATTGCAAGTCAGTTAAAAAAGGAAATACATGATAATATGTGAAATTAACCTAGTTTATAATAATTGCATTATTTGTATTCCTATTATTATATCTAATTAGTATATTATATTATTATCTATTATTTGGCAGAGCTTTATAATACTATTAATAAAAGTACTTACAGAAACTAAAAAATCCAGCCATCTCGAAAAAACTGAACAAAAATCACCACATTTATATAAGTATCTCGATCCTTATAAATCACAAAAAAGGTCCTCGCAAAAAGTATGCAAAATACAGCCTTCTTGGTTCCAATATGAATCGCACTGAGAGGTTGCGCGCGCAAGTTTACTTTTTAAACAGCTTCGGTAACTGGTGGGTGGGTTGTTCTACCAGATGAATATAATGTGTTGCTGGAATACACTGCGCGGTCGGAACGAGCCAGGAGTTGATTGAAGTTTGATTATGCTGCATTGGTTAGGTGTTATTTGTTGTAGTCGTATTACGTACATACATACTTTTGTATGTACACCGCACTCCGTATCTTCGTAATTTTCGCTCCATACAAAGGTTGCCGGTCTCTTCGCTTTCAGCGATAAGGCCGCCCATTGTATTGCCTTATTTATTCAGGCCTAGTACTTATTTTTGTATTATTTTTATTTGTGGTAATATATATACTTTTAGGGAAAATAAATAAAATTATAAATCAAAGTTTAAAATTTATTTAAGTTGACATAAGGTATGTACATACGGCTACACATCAAGGTAGAGGTTCCAGTATAAGTTGACCTCTCATTCTACGAAAAGCCTACACAATGCGAGGTCGGCTTATACTGGAAATTTATAGTTTGATGTGTAGCCGTGTGTACTAGGTAAGTAGAATATGATATCGACTTTTTGTCGATTATGTTTCCTGCTCTTCTTAATGTAGAATCGAATGCCAATAGAATTTTTAGACCTTTATAAAGCAAATACCTAATGTATGCTAGTGCTAGTGTTGTTTAGATTGTTTGCGCGAGTTTTTGTCCAACATAATAAAATTTATATAAGATCACAAGCTTCAACGAGCGGCTTCACTCGCGTGTTTGTCAATAAAACATTACCCTTCTGCGCAATCGGGTAGAAAGAGCCTGTCTCAATCCCGGTTATCACAATAATATTATAAATGCGAAAGTTTGGATGTTTGTTTATTTATTTGTTTGTTACTCAATCGCCTCGTAACGGCTAAACCGATTTCGATTAAATTTAGTATGTACGTAGATTGTAACCTGGATTACCACATAGGCTTTTTTATCGCATAAATCAGGTCCCATGGGATAAAAATGGGGTGTTATGTCAAGTTGCAACAGTGAGTTTAGCTTTTTTCTAGGTTACCTACACATTTAGTTGTGTAACGCGTACGAAGTCTCGGGCAACAACTAGTAATATATATACATGTATATACTAAATTTCTTCAACTTTCTTCAGCTACGACTCGTTTCTCCTTGAAAACGTGTCAAAAGTTTGACGCTAGTTTGACACTTTTTCAAGGAGATACGAGTCGTAGTCGATTACCGACGGATATAGGAACGGATAACGGATATAGCCATTATAGAACACGTTGCCGGCAAGGGCGGATCCAGGGGGAGGGTCATGGGGGTCATGACCCCCCCCCCCCCTGGGCTAGGTCCAGGACCTAGGTGGACCACTATTTAAAATTGTTAAACATAATGTTTTTATATATATTTTTGTCACAATATAGATTTTATGAAAGTACATTCAATATTTAATTAATTTAAAATAATATTTTAATTTGAAAAATTGATTTGTTATATATATATATAGGTGCAGTATGTAAGTACATTAATTAAATACTTACTTTTTACTTCTATCCATAATTATAAAAATTAAATTATAACTTCTTGTGACTTGACCACGGCTATGTGACACCCCCCCCCCCCCCCCCCCCCCCCCCCGGCACCAAAGCTGGATCCGCCCTTGGTTGCCGGTCCATAAGAGTATCCCCGGGAGTGTATAAATCTAGGGTTAATAGTTACCTCTCAGAAAAGTCGTAATAAATTGTCAATTTTATTTGACGTTCATCTGAAGTATAATTGGTTAAACACATATCGCTACTCGACTATCGATTGCGACGTTACATATTGAACCAAATAAATTTCAGATCAACTTTCATATACTTACAACTGACGTCACTTAGGTAAGCTAGTCCAATTACTAATTATATTGTGTTAATTTGTATATATGTATATTTTAGTTGCATATGTATTTATTATTTATTTGTATAAATAATAGAATGTTTATATATTATTTATTTGTATAAATAATAGAATGTTTATATATTATTTTATCCATAAACATGACGTGTAATAAAAAGTTTTTGGAAGTCATCCTTCTACTAGTTTTTGAAATAAATTAATAAATAATTAGTCTACGACATCCGTGGTGCAGTGGGCGAATAGCCGGCTGAGACCGCAGGAGGTAGCGGGTTCGATTCCCGCCGCGGAACAAATGTTTGCATGATCTACGGATAGTTCCGGGTCTGGTTGTTTCTCTATAAGTATGTACTTACATAAAAAATGTATATAAGTTTTCTATCAGTTATCTGGTTCCCATAGTACAAGCTCTGCTTAGTTCGGGGCTAGATAGCGCTGTGTTAAGTGTCCATTTCAATACATATACATATTTATATATTTTTATTTAATATTTAAACATGCAGGCAGGGGGTTAGGGGCCGTCAATTAATTACATGATGTGTTCGGGGGGGGGGGGGGGGGGGGGAGGGGGGTCTAGCCGAATCTCGCCCAATCTCACGAAGGGGAGAGGGGGGGTCTCTTTTTTTTAATTATATCACTGTAAATCTAGATTACGGGAGAATCAATCTTGAATTAATGAAGCCAATTGTGGTTTTCTAAGTCCAACGCATTTACCCTATGAGTACTTTTTTTTACTAGCCCATACTGTCCCACTGCTGGCCAAAGGCCTCCCCCTTTTCCTTCCACTTCACGGTCAAGAGCCATATCCCGCCAGTATCTTTGGAAGACGTCCAAGTCATCGCTCCAGTGGTTTTTAGGCCTTCCTCGGCATCGCTTTCCGTCTTTAGGAGTCCATAATGCTTGTCTTCTTGGGCCACCTATCGGGTTGCATACGGGAGACATGACCCACCCAGTCCCATTTCAGCTTTCCAGTCTTGATGCCGGTCTTCGAGCGCAGCCAGGAGTTTGGAATCCGGTAGATCCGCTTTACACCCAAAATGCTAAATATAAATTTTGAAAAATCTCACGTGAGGTAAAAGTTGGGGGGAGGGGGTCGAAACAAACCTCGCGACAGCTCACGACGCTGTCTGAACACATAATTTAACAATTAGCTAAATCTCAACTCCACACACAGCTAGCTATAAATGGAGACAATCACAAGTACTGATCGCAATCTAGTTTTTTAGATCCGTGTGATGTGAAATAATTTTCACTTTGTATTATCGCGAGGTTATGTACTGAGAAATACTTTGAACTGAGGTTATGTAAGTGATAAAAAATTTACAAATGCAAGTCTGACTCGCGCACCGAGGGTTCCGTAATATTATATTATTTATGATGATACAAGTGAGCTAAGTTGCTCATTATACACGAGGCTTTGGGTTGCAGCCCGAGCCGTAGGCGAGGGCGTAAATCAACCGAGTGTCTAGTGAGCAAGTTGCTCACGAGTTTCAGACGCACTTTTTCAACACACTTGCGAGGAAAAAACAAACATGCATTGCATAAATAGTTTAATTATTAAAACAATTGGTGAAGGTACAATTTTCAAAACAATATTGGATTGTTTTTGGTGGCAATTTCACAGGGTATTATTCTTTCATTTGCATTTTTTGCTGCATTTAGTATTTCTTGCGGGGTTAAATCTATCAATTGTTCATTTTTTGTACTAAAACTTGACATTTTTACAATAATTTACCACACAGCAACAAATGCGATACAAATAAAAAAATGGGAAATGGCGCGCAAGTTTTTGTCTTTGCACGCGCCAAATGTAAGGTTATTGATTACATATAGCCATACAGCTTACTTAAAATTATAATTTTAGTGATAAAATGCAAATATTTTATAACAAATTATTGTGAATTATAAATAATTTGATATT
Source organism: Philereme vetulata (assembly GCA_918857605.2). Taxonomy (NCBI): domain Eukaryota; kingdom Metazoa; phylum Arthropoda; class Insecta; order Lepidoptera; family Geometridae; genus Philereme; species Philereme vetulata. The sequence goes on from OU975425.1 coordinate 13,596,673, forward strand.
AATAAATGTTTTATCGTCTTAATTAAATATAAATGGATTTTCAGTGGCATAAAATCTCTTTGTTGTTACAATAACTGTAATACCCGGTTAAATTGAAAATGCTCTGTTTACTCGCATATAATTTGCAGTTAGGTACTAACTTAACTTTGTAGAGATAATTCTATTATGCACTTGTGTGTAATATTATTATGCACGTTGTGTTATAGTTCGGTTTTTGGCCCTAAGAACGATGTAATAAGGCTCACTTTACGAGCAAGTATGTTGAAATTTTTTTAATAACGTGATATAACTGCAAATCGGGTTATTCTTTGACTTATGCTGTGAGACTACTTCTTGTTAAATTTCATGATTTAAGGGTATATTTTAGGTACTGGAAGTATCCATTTATTTCCAAGTGTCAAAATATGCGCCATAAATTGCTGTATTTTTTGATTGTGTCGACTAAAGTCGACTTAGAAGCTTTATTTTTTTGCTACTCTACGCCATTTGTCCACCGCCACCGTCACTGGGACGTCACCGAGAACGAGATGACGGCGCCGATTTAGCGATACATACATACATTTACCTATAGGCCGTTTGTCCACCGCCGCCGTCGCCGGCACTCGGGTGATGGGCGTGCGGTGGACACACGGCCTAAGGGATCGTATATTAATTTCAACCTTTACGCGTTCCTGAGAAAAAGGTTCTTATCAGACAATTTAAGGGTTTATTATTTTCCTTTTAAGATACGGAACCCTAACAACAACAAGTGAGTTTGTTTGTTTAATTATTTATTGGATAAAATTGAGTGTCGAGTGTGAATCCAAAATTACTACATAATATAGGGTATGATAATATACGCACAAAAATAAAGGGGTTTATTTGTGAAATATTTACCTAGAATGTGAAATTTATTTTGGCATGTAAAAATCAAACACTTTATTAAACTATGTTGTGCTATTGCATAATGGCAAGCATTATGCAATAGCACAACATAAGTTTAATAACTAAATATATATAAATAATCTAACCACAGATACTGTATTGGTGACGTCTCGAGATATCTCTTGTTTTCGCTTTCTAACCCAAAACCCGCGCCATTTCAGAAAGAGATATCTAATCGGCCTTTATTTTGGGATGTCGATTTCAAGAGTAGGCAGTAAGTATTATATCGAATTAATCACCAAAACTTAAAATTGGATAATATACTTAACTAGTAGTTTCTCTTTCGAGATTTTTTTTGTTTCGAGAAACCGTCACTCGAATATCGTCAGTATATTACCAAACATCCTGTATACTTAGTTATGTCTTCTCATCAACATCATCATCATCATATCAACCCCCAGGATGTCCACTGCTGAACATAGATCTCTCCCATAGGTTTCCAGAGCGACCGATTTTGTGCGATCTGCACCCAACGGCTCCAAACCTTTTTATGGGGGCAAATACATAAAACACAATTTAAAGAAAACAACGAAAGTTGACCCAAATGAGATTGGATTATGAATTGAATATATTTTGGCATTCTGCTCCATTAATATTAGGTACTAGCTGGCGGATCCGCAGCTTCGCACGCGTAGTTTTTCAATAAAAACTAGTGTTGCCCAAATTCAGTCTTGGTCTTGCAGTCTTGGTCTTGTTCTTGCGTTTTTGCAAGACCAAGACCAAGAACAAGACCGCGTATTTTTAGCAAGACCAAGACCAAGACTGACCGTGCAAGACTTGAGCAAGAACAAGACATAGCCTGCAAGACTCTTGCGTCTTGCAGCTAGGACTTAGCGCTATTTCACTGAGTAGTTAGGTGTAACAGTTCGGTGTATAGGTAGGTACGCTTAGGAATTCTATGAGACGCAAAAAACTGTATCAAAGAATATGAAAAACTGGACCTATGCGCATTACGACTAATACCATAAACATAGCGAATAAAAAAATATCTATTAAAATCAAACTGAGTGCATGCATAGTTATGTTTTAACCATCGGCACTTTGATAATGCGGCGTCAAAGGTTTTGTACTTACTTCTCAAAGAAATTTGCCGCTTTTCGGAAGTACATGGTTATGATACACGCGCCGGCGGCTTCTTTTGAAATCTAAAACAATCGTTGCCGCCACGCCGAAATCATAACATTTGACACTATTTGATTGCCGCCATAGGGCGTAGGTATACTCATGCAAAATAATTTCCTAGTAGAGTACCTACAGGTGTTCCAAAGAATAAATAAGTTTCAGAGTGCTTAGAATGAAAATGAATACATTATACTGATCACGCAAGTAGTATTATGATTAGGATAAAATTGTAAGGATAGGTACAGTCCGCGAGGTATAAGCTGAGCTTTGCATTAGTGTGAGTGATCACCAAAAGTACAGTCAGACAACAAACTCTTAAAAATTATTATCATTATATTTTAGGTAGGTACTTAAGGCATAACATAAGTCGGAGAAGTATTCTAGTATTAAAATAAAATAAAACTAAATTGATAAAATAAAGTCCAGCTGTGTATTTGACTGATGAGTACATATTATTGTGTGATTATTACTAAAAATTCAATTTGAAAGACAAAATAACTACACATCTTCTACACCAGACATTGCACCATAGTCACTTTCTTTATCACTCTCGTTATCATTTTCACTCTCGTCTGATGTGTCGTTTGTTTTAATAATGAATCTTTCCGTTATATTGTCAATAACGGCGTCGTATCCATGAAACTTTTTTTCTTCTTTTATTGCATGGTCACAAACATTTTTCCATTCCTGTACAGTGATACTTTCAATTTTTTCATTTGCTAACCTCATTATTGTATCCATATTCATTGACACGTTTTTTTTCGCGACGTATCCTTTTATCATTGCCCATATATTTTCAATCGGATTGAAATCTGGGTGATAGGGTGGTAGACGAAGGACGCTGTGACCATGTTCTCTTAATAAGGTGTCAATTTTATATTCAATAAATCGTTGTTTATTATGCAGTATCAATTGATAAAGTTGTGGTTTAAGCATGGATATTGAGTGATCGATATTGCGTAACTTGAGCCAGTCAATCATATCTTGTTTGCGACTATTTGAGTTGGGAGCGGAATTTTTTAACGAATTGTGGTAAGATGCGTTGTCAACTACAATAACGCTATTGGGCTTCAAATTGGGAATTAATTGCGTTTGTAACCATTTTGTATAGTTTTCTGTATTCATATTGTTATGATAATCACCACTTTTTTGATTAGCTTTAAACATCAGCAGCGCATTTGGTATGAAACCGTCCTCGCCGCCGGCATGAACGATTATCAATCGATTTCCTTTAGAAATAGGTTTCTTCAAACCAGAAGTGCTGCCATCTGAATATGATTTTGATGAAGTGTGAGTGGTGTCAATATATGTTTCATCGGTATAAACGATAGGCCTGCCCTGAATACGGTATTCGGAAATTTTAAGTAAATAAGTTATACGTAGGTGACGGATCTCATGCTTTTCCATTAAAATTTTTCTGTTATTCTCTGTCCTTGACCATTTGAATCCTAAAAGAGATACTTCTTTTCGCAATGACCATATTGATCCTGGATAGTTAATGTCAGCCTTTAATTTTTCATGAATTCTTTTCATTGTTGGCACCTCTTTGTCAGTAATGTGAAAATTATGAATTGTTCTACGGATTACTGCTTTATCAAAATCATCAATGATTATTATATTTTTCCTGCATCTGGTCTTTTTCGGAGATTTGAATTTGGTTCCATCTTTCAAAACACGTTTACCTTCCAATAAGACTCTTTTAACAGTTGACAGTGGAATTCCTGTCGATGTCGATACCAATTGGGCTGATGTAGTCACACTTGACATGTCTTTATCGTTCATGTCTTTAAAATAGCTATTTAAATTACACAAAATTTCTTTTACTTGGCTATTTAATGGTTTCCGTATTTTGCGCTTATTTGTGTTGGCATCCATTTTACTAACACTTATATCAAACAAAAACAAAATAATATTAAACACGTCACGCTGCAGTCTGTACAAGAGGTGAAGTGCGGCAGGAGCGCGGCGAGACAGAATGGCGCCGCGCCTCAGGCCGGTTACCCAAAATCAGTTTAAACCGGTTTTTACCGGGCGAAAATGGCGCCGCGCCTAAGGCCGGTTGTCACACCTACACTATCCATGTACACTCACACAAATGCAAAGCTCAGCTTATACCTCGCGGACTGTAGTAGATGTCATATTAATTCATTATAGTAAGTATATATTATAATATTGATTACTTATATGGTTTTAAACTAATTACTTAGGTACTATTGTTGTACATTTAGTCATTATATTTCTTAAGTTTTTACAAGAAAAAATAGCAAAAAAGTGTTCAAATATCACCCGTTTAATAAATATTGTAGCCACTTTTAAATATCCTTGAAACGTGTAAAAAAATTCTACGAAACTAATAAAATAATATAAAAAGCGTAGGTACTTACCTACTAATAAAATAAAAAGCCTGCGATAAGAGTTTTGTATTACTTACCAGCCCGAATATCTCTGAGAGAGATGATGAGAGTAAGTATTTACTAGCTGTGCCCGCGACTTCGTCCACGAGGAATAGTAACTTTGGAGGTATAGTGACGTTCAGGACTTATTTATTTATTTTAAAACTTCTGTCATCAAACATACAAACGAACTCTTCAGCTTTATAATATTAGTATAGATGTACGCCAAAACATTCACTTATATGTAAAGAATAGTGATTGGCACTAATTCTATTTTATTCACGCGTCGCGTCTGTACAAGTAGGTTATATTTAGTGTGTGTTTGTACGCCGCACGCGGCATTGTTTGATTTGCGGCGGCATCCTTTTCATAGAGCCGGCACGTAGCGAGGCGGCGCGGTAGAAAGCAAGGAAACGTACTATAAATAAAGGAATTATTTTAATTCCAGTCATTTCCAATTGAGCTGTGCTTCGAGTCTAACTTAATAATTGTTTTTACTAATTCTCGTTGTTTTCTAAAAACGTATCACGTGTACAATTTAATATGAGTGACGAAGATTCAAATTATTCTAGTCCGAGTAACGAGAGTTTGAGTCACAGATCTAAAAGACCCAAAAGTAAATTTGAGGAGTTTTTCGAAATAATTCATGCATCCCAAACTGCCTTCTGTAAATTGTGCCAACATAAAAAGATTGAAATAAAAATGAAAAACAGAAACACTTCAGGCTTAAGGAAACATCTAATATCTTTCCACAAAAAGGAATCAGAAATATTTCTTCCTGTTAAACCAAAATTAAGTGGAGATATCACAAGCTTTTTAGTAACCGCTGGAAGAAGTGGACAGGTAAGAATATTTTTTTAACAGTTAAAAGAATTTTAACTCCGCGTAGCTATTCATGCGATACTTTCAAAAACGCCATTAACTTACGTAAGTATTTTTGAGTTAGTGGTGTTTTCACAGTTTTCATCTAGGGGTGCGACATATTAAGTACCTATGTAATTATCGTCTTAAATATTTTTTATAAACACCCATATTTTCATTTAATCGGCCAGTAACAACTAAGTACTTTATTTTGGTAAATTACAGTACAGTGCAACCTTAATATAACAAATATCAATTTAACGATTTTCTCGATTTAACAACAACAAACCTCCTCCTCTTATACGCTCAAACCTAGTATGTTTTAAATAATAACACAAGATTTATTGTTTTGTTTCAGTCGAAAAACAGCAGTGACAACATCACGACAGCTACAGTTGATTGGGTGGTGAAAAAATATCTTCCCTTCTCATTGTTCGATGACGAAGCTACACAAGTATATTTTCGACGTATTTGCCCTAATATGGTGTTTCCTAAAAGGTCTACACTTAGAAGGAAAGTCAAAGAGCGATTTGAAGAGCTCCAATTGAATCTCAAGGAACGACTTCAACAATTATCATCTAAAATGTCTTTTACCATTGATGGGTGGACGTCAATTGCTGGTAGGAGTTACTACGGGGTTACTATTCATTATATAGACAACGAATGGAAGTATCAATCTGTAGTTCTTGATTTTATACCATCACGCGGTCGACATACTGGGGAAGATATTGCAACGATTTTCCATGAATGTTTATTGGTATATGGCATAATTGATAAAATACAAGGTATCACGGTCGACAACGCAACTGCAAATACCAAATTTATGTATGAACTGGGCAAACAGCTGCCGCCACACTTTGATTCAGACAATCAACATTTCCGGTGCTTTGCTCACATTTTAAACCTTGGTGTACAAGATTTATTAAAGACCTTAGCATTACACTGTGAGTCTGACACTAACGCGCAAGATCAGCAGTACGAAGACTATGCAGACGAAACTGAGGATGAGGAAGATGAAGAATCTGCACCAAATATTGCTGACTCGCGTACATCTGTAACAAAGTTACGCAGTATTTCCAGTAAAATAAAAAGAAGTGAGATAGTGAAGAAGAAGTTTCAGTCTGCTTGTGAAGCAGCTGGCGTGCCATCAAATCTAAATGCCATTCTTGACTGTCCAACGAGATGGAATTCCACACATGATATGATTGGATTTCGTTTAAAAGTGAGAGCGGGCATTGACATATTGTGCAGTTCTGTCACCGAATTAAATGATTTTCAAATCACAGCTAATGAATGGCAGGTACTCGAAAAATTACATAAATTTCTAATAAACTTTAAACTTTTAAGTACAAAACTTGGTGGAGACAAATATGTTACATTACCGCTAGTCATTGTATCATTCAATCTCTTGCTAGATAAAATTGAATCCATGGTAAAACAGTTAGATGAGAAACCTAATCGATCTGAAGTGGATGAAAGGCTCATTCTAGCTTTCCAAGCAGCTCGAGACAAAATGCTTAAACATTACAAGAAGAGCAACTGGATTTATTGTACTTCTTTAATTTTAGACCCAAGGCATAAGGCTCAGACTTTTGACCTGACAATGTGGGGGAAGCAACTTAAAACAGAAAGTCTGCGCAAGTTCAATGAACTTTATGAAGAATATAAAAGTCTACACTCACTGAACAAATCTCTGGAATTACCAGAAAAAGAAAATAAAGTATGTGATGAAGATGAAGACGTAATAGACTTTGATAAACTCTATGAATGTCCCTCGACGTCATCTGGATCTTGTCTTCAAGGCTTGGTGATAGACGAGTTGGAGGAGTACCTAAGAAAACCAAGAACTGCCAGCTCGGAAGACATTTTAGATTGGTGGAGGACGCATGAGACAGAGTATCCGATTTTATCGAAAATGGCCCGTGATTTTCTCTCAATACCTGCAACTTCAGTACCTGCTGAGAGGTTATTTTCTAAAGCATCATTAGTAATTAGAAAACATAGAAATAGGTTAAGTGATGAGTCAGCCAGATGGTTACTTTGTATTAATTCTTGGTCAAAAAAAATTATATAAAGTATCATAACCTAATGATAAAGCTGTTGATTTGTGTTGTATTTTATTTTTTATTCAAATAAATGATAAATCGTAAAACTCTTTTATTAAATTTCTTATAAGTTGAGGGTTCAATCTCTTTCTAGACAGATAAGTATTGTTCTTTAAAATACAGTCAAGTTATTGTAATTAATTTGTTTTTTTACATGTTTTAGCAAATGTAAGCTTATAAATCATAAATGTTTATTAAGAAACAGTTACTTCCATGGAAAACGACATATAGGTCAGTTGATTTTTCGAATTTCTTATCAAATCTTCAGTTATTTATTAATCTGCTTGATCTTTACTATGGCTATGTTAATTTAAGCTCACAATGTTCCAATTCTAATACGTTTTTCTAAGATTTAAAGTAAACTTTAATAAATAGTAATAGACTAATAGGTAATTGCAAGACTTGCAAGACTCTTGCTGCAAGACCAAGACCAAGACCAAGACTGGGAGCGCAAGACCAAGACCAAGACCAAGACCAGGTGTATTGGCGCAAGACCAAGACCAAGACTGGCTAAGTCTCGTCTTGTTCTTGCATTTGGGCAACACTAATAAAAACCTTACCCTCCTGCGCAATTGGGTAAAAAGTCACCCGGGGATAGTGTAGCTTCCCAACAGTGAAAGAATTTTTTAAATCGGTCCAGTAGTTTCGGAGCATATTCAATGCAAACAAACAAACAAATCTTTCCTATTTATAATATTAGTATAGACAATATTAGTACGATATTAGCTTGATATAAATAAAGTGTATAATCGCATGTCAGTCACCTCATGTCATTGTTACTTTACTTAAGTCAATGTTACTCATGTCAGTTACGTGAATGCCGTTTAGGACATGCCTTGCTCACTTAAGCTTGCTGATCCTCTTGGCTATGTCTTAGACCTTGGTTTGTCAACAACTTTGGATTCAGAGGTTGTGGGTTCAAATCCCGGTCGTGCACTGATGGAAAAAATTATGGACGCAATAACGAGAGCTCAAACCGGCGAAGAAAACCCCCAAAACACATCAAGCGAATCTAAAAATATCAGCAACATTTCTTTTATACAAGACTTGGCTTACCACAAAAAATTTAAACACTGTTAGGCGAGTGTTTAAAAAATCCTATACAAAAAATTGTACGAATTTTTAAACCCGCTCTAAACAGTTGTTTAACTTTTTGTGGCAACAAGGTTAACTGTTAATTTATAAACGTCTGTGATTCTGTTTATGCTAATCAGTAGTCTGCACAGGTTCTCTGTAAACATCATAATAAGATGTTTACAGAGCCTTAAAATATTATTTAATGTTCAGAATAGGTACACAGCATAACATACTTAATTTCAAACGTTTCCTCAGGTGGCTCGTTGGTCTAGGGGTATGATTTTCGCTTAGGGTGCGAGAGGTCCCGGGTTCAAATCCCGGACGAGCCCAAATTTTTGCTTTCGATTTTTTATTATTTTAGTTTTTATGTACAGAGAACTGGTAAAACTGCTTAGATTCGTACATTTATACATACCCGACTACCGAAGGAGGTTTATTGTACTTTACACCCAAACTTAAACCCAATTCGTTATTTATATTATATTGTATCAAGGTAGCATACCTACGTAAGTAATTTTTATCTGTTGATTTTTAGGTATGTTTCGTTTTTTATTTTTTAGTTTTACACGTAGCGCCATCTATCGCGTCGGAAGTAAAACTTGTTTCGATAATAATGCATTGGCAGATGGCGCTACTTTTGTTTGGCTGGTAATGTTTTAGTGGAAATTCGTCTGAACCCTTGCTAATGTTCATATTAAAGGAGAAACACTTCGCAAGAAAATGGTTGAGTTAGTTCCAAAATATTCATTATATTTAATACGCACAGAGAATGGTAAGTATAGACTTGGAGCTCGGCAAGTTTACTTCATCTTTAAACCTGATCATCACAACCCATGCTTGAGCTTGCCACAGTCACGCGGTCACAGTCGGCGTCGGATCATCTTCAATAACAGATTAATAGCGGTTTCCTATACCGTCGGTAACCGACTACGACTCGTATCTCCTTGAAAAAGTGTCAAACTTTCGATACATTTTCAAGGAGAAACGAGTCGTAGCTGGTTACCGACGGATATACCGACTGCCATAAAAGGTTTGAGGATCTCATTAGCAATTGCTTGAAAAATCTATCAGGCGACTTACAAAGAGAGACAATAAAATAAACAAAACATAGAATGAGATAAACGATTTATGTTACTCGAGCACTATTCATACAGAAAACTAAATACTAGACATAAAATAGTCCTCAGCGGGACAAGGTTCGTTAGTATCTATAGGTTTATACTTGTAGATTTTCCCTTTAGTCCCAATCACTATATTATTTTTCGCGTCAAACGCCATTCCTGTTATTTTGAACCCCAATTGACCAATTTTCTGTGGCAGCATACTCTTCGTCGTCAATTTAAAAAGAGACCCCTTAACAGCTACGATAGCTTCATCATTTATATTCATTTGGAGGATGTATTTCAACTGTCGCGTGAACCCTTTATATTGGACGGGTTCATAGTATTCCGTAGAAAAGAAATACATTCGTCCATCTACATATTCGTAGAAGGCATTGCCTTTGCTATCTAAAACAAAGCCGTACGCTTTAGGTATCCTCTCATATCTCTTCACAGCAGCAGATCCATTAAGAAATCTAAAGACTTCATGGCCGGATCCTGTAGTAATATACATCTGATTGTCTGTTTTATCTATGAATATAGATCTAACATCGTCGTCTCCGATAGGTCTTTCAGCAGTGATTTCTGTCCTGGAGTAATCATACAAGACCAGACCTTGATTCGTTCCAATATATATAAGATTATTGACGACATCAACAGCCACACATTGGCCGATCAACTCATCAGAGATAGGTAACTCTCTGATCCCCAAGGACCCGTGTTTGAGAAGATGTATGCCTTTAGTGTAGTTTCTTTTATGGAGGATGAAGAAAATGTGTTCAGTTCTAGGGTCGATGACGATGCCAGTGGGATATCCATCGATGGTAGCTATGAGTTGTCGTTTGTAGAATTCGAGGCCGATTTTCGTTCGGTCGCATTTCTCGGCTTTTCTAGCGTGAATTAAGATAAAGATGACGGGAATAATGGTAATAAAAGTTTGGATTACGTTCATTGTGTCATCTCAAGTGGATCTGGAAAAAAAGATTTATAATGAAACAATCGTTTTTTTTTAGAGTTTTCGAGCAAGACATTACATTACATTACCATTTACGCCTATAGGATTAGTTTAGTCATTGCTATGGTAAAGTTTTAGGAGCACCTACAAGTTTAAGTTTTTACAAGAAACTAATAAGCTTTTTTTTATTATTAGCCCATACTGTCCTACTGCTGGGCAAAGGCCTCCCCCTCTTCCTTCCACTTATAACGGTCTAGAGCCATATCCCGCCAATCTCTTTGGAAAACGTCCAAGTCATCGCTCCAGCGCTTTTTAGGCCTTCCTCGGCGTCGCTTTCCGTCTTTAGGAGTCCATATGCTTGTCTTCTTGGCCCACCTATCGGTTTGCATACGGGAGACATGACGCGCCCAGTCCCATTTTAGCTTTGCAGCCTTGATGCCCACGTCAGCGACGCTGGTCTTCGAGCGCAGCCAGGAGTTTGGAATCCGGTCATTCGTTTTACACCCAAAATGCTGCGCTCCATCGCTCTTTGGCAAACTCCTAGTTTGAACTTCAGAATAAGTTATTAACCTGAGAAAAATGGCCATATTTCCAAAATAAATGCGAAAGAGGTCACTAAAGTACCTATCTAACAGTCTGTTCTGATAATGGTTAAAATTGAATCATAACTTTGACTTTATTTCTTTACTAATTATTATGATCAACAAATACACATGCGTTGTTCGATCAACAAATTGTTGATCAAAGCATGCGTTAGATACATTAAAAAAGTTATTTAGAACACCGATAACAACAGACTTCTAGGTAAGCTATTAAAAAACTGTCTTTTAAAAAAGATTAATAATAATTAAGTGCAAAATAATATCTGATGTTCCACGACCCTATGTTGAAGTTTGTGTGTTGAAAATGAAAGATCAATAAATCTATTATAAAGAATATTAATATTTTATCGTGGATATATTAGTCAATATAATTTAGGCTCAAAACAGGATGACTGCAAAACTTTAATTTCACCAATTTAATTGTCTGTTTTTCCTTAAGATTACAATCCGGGCCTCTAGGTCTTCGTGCTTCATTTAACACCACATCATCGCTTACCATCAGGTTAAATAAAAAAAAGATGTAAACATCTTACATCTTTCGATAATAAAACACCATCTACGCGAAAATTTACAATTTAAAAACCTATTCAGCGCGGATATAACTGATATTTTATATTTTTTCTCATGATATCCACCCTTGAAGCTTCTGGATGGTATTTCCTTATTTCTAGGCTAATAATTGTGAGATAATTGACTTACCTAGTCCAACACACACTGCACTAATCGAAACTTGACTTCTGTCTTTATAAACATTATGGCTGTGTCATATATTAGAACGCTTATAAACATTGGGCAGTGTTTATGAAAGAAAAAAGTATACAGGATGGTTCGAAAAAATCCTTACTGTGACGGACGGTCTAGAACGAGATAGCTGGTCGTAATATACATGTCTCTGTTAAGCATTTAACGGTCATTTGGACACTTATATACATTATGTACGAACTATGGCAAAAAAACAATAGTTCACGAAGGCGCACAGCTTTATAATACCTTGTGATATAAAAAATTTAAGCTCATTTAACGCAATAAAAACTAAACTCGCTCAATATATTACAACTAATGTTTACTAAATAAAGTAGTTATATAACTAACGAACGATCTACCTGAATGTGTTAATTGAGTACCTACTTACATAACTCGAACGAATTACATTAACTTTTCTGTCTACCGATTCTCATGTAAGTCATAATTGTTATCTTTTTGAGAATAAATGATTATTAAACTTATGTCTAAAATTATAAAATACGCTTTGCGCGGTAGGCGCTAATAGAATGTCTTAGTCGCGTGTTTGAGAAAACTCCTGAGTGGCCTGGGATCGATCGGTGACACAATGAAGTACAGCCAATTATAATTGTTCACATTTTATTGTCATAGAATAAACTGCACAATTGAGGTAAGTGAAATCTTATTAAATTATTATTACATCACCAATATAAAATATCGCGTGTATCTTGGAGCGTTGCACCGGAAGAAGAGAAAGTCCATCATGGGTCTTCAACACTTCGACTATTTTTGTTTGAGAAGTGTGGGTAAGGGTCGGACTTTCGTGCTTAACCCTGGCTTTAACGTCAGAGACGACCATCTCTCAGTCACTGGGTGATGTCCGGAGTGCCATCCTGGCTTGCAGTTTGGCCTCTCAGACGTTACGTGGCCGATGTCTTGGCTAACGTTGGTCCTCTTGTGGTATACGCTATGGAGAGGATGGTGAGTACAGGAGTTTCCGCGGTGTTGGACGCCAGGGAGTTCGAATGTCAGGTGGCCGTGCGTGCAGCGGAGCGATGGCGTTGAGGTGAGCGTGGCGGCAATTTTCGGCGCGATCGTGCGTACGACGCGCTAACATTACCACAAAGTCCTCGACGCTGGACATCTGCACGTCGCGGGCGATTACGTCGTTCCTGACGTAGCGTCCTGCTCCTGTGCAGACACGTAGGGCTATGTTTAAGAGAAAGTAGAAAAACTGTCATGTGACAGTATGAACACTGACAGCAATGACTACTCGACTTAATATATTAGTGAGGACGTCAGGTCTTTGTAGCATTGTGTTGATTAGGTGTATATATTTCAACAGGCGCTAGGACGAGAAACTGATAGTTTAAGTGTATAGCGCAAATTTCATATAAAATTGTGAATATCAAGTGCACGCCTTTATATTGTAAACCTAGAACATGCGAAGAAAGAAAAGACAGTCCATTCTGCTGAATACATAGCTATAATAGAAGCCTGGGTAGGAACTCTACACTTAGGCCGGCTTGCACAACGACCCGGTTGGGGCCGTTTGCAGATCTTACGTCTTCGAATTGGCTTTTTAGAGCCCATAAGATAACTCCTGGAGAACAAGATAGGGATTAAGGATGCGCCAACTAACCTTAGATATCCTTTGAAACGGCTTGGAATATTCCTCTTGCGCGCACTTTTACAGATTCACAAGGAGTCGTGGTAATTTTGCTACACCATATCAAGTTAGAGGCTAGTTATATTTATATTTTGCGACGGGATTCAGCGTTAATTTGCGGTATGTTTCAGCGGGTCGCATACTTAAGCCAAGATTTTACTTTCTCGCGTAGCGGTGAGGTTGCATATGCTTGTCCTTACAGCTAGCGGCATCATGACAGGTGCGGGCGTGCAAGTATAGGAAATGGTTTTGCGGATAGAATATGGTTCAAGGAAAGAGTTAACTTATATGGACGAGAGATGGCGTTACCAGATGCCTAAACGTATTTAGCGGGTAAACACGTTTAAATTTGACGTATTTGTATGACTTGACAACTCCTTAAATCATAGAACTTTTTAAATTTTCGCGAACTATACTCATGTTTTTAAGACAAAACGGGTCTTTTCGCGCACAGATTTATATAAAAATTATAATTTTGACTAACCTCGACGTTTCGGCCAAGTTACATCGGCCGTGATCACGAGAGACTCATATAAATCATATTTACTCAAGTCGGTACTATCCAACTAATACTATAAATTCGATAATAACTCTGTCCGTTCGTTTGTTGCGTTTTCACGACTAAACGGTTAGACCAATTTCGATGAATTTTGGTATACAGATAGATTATGACCGGGACTGGAACATAGGCTACTTTTTACCCGACTGCGCAGAAGAAAGAAGGGTAATGTTTTTATTGAGAAACCACGCGTGGGAAGCCGCGGGCGGGTCAGCTAGTAATATTATAAATACGAAAGTATCTCTGTCTCGTTGTCTGTCTGTTTGTTACGTGTTCAAGACTAAACGGCTGTACCGATTTCGATGTTTGATGAAGGCGATTAAAATTTAAACAAATAAGAAATCGTTTTTCATATCCTTTTCTAACACATGACGTGTGACTCGTGTGTTTAAAGGAATTCTATATTTTGGCAAATATTTTTTTTTAATGTTTTCCTACACCATTTTATTTATATCATTAATAATATTAAAAAAAAATCTGGGAATTTCACACAGCGGTAGGTATCTAGCCCCAAACTATTATGGTGTTATGGGATCCAGATAACTGATAGACTACTTATATACCTTTTTTGTAAATATGTACATAGGTACTTAAAATATGTAGAAAAACATTCGGACCCGAATCTGTAGATCATGCAAACATTTGTTCCGAGCCGGGAATCGACCCTGCTGCCTTCTGCGTCTCAGTCAGCTATTCGCCCGCTGCGTCACGGAGGTCGTTTAGTATACAGAATCTCAATCATACAGAAGGTTACAAATGAATGCTACTTGCTATTCCTACAAGTGTGTGATAAATAACCCGCCCTGTATCTAAAAAAATCAAATAGCGTTAATCGAATGATGTAACTTGTCTAAAGAGTATTTGTTATTGATGACAAACAATTAATAATTGATTTCTAGTTCTCTCTTTCAGTTAAGACCTAGAAGAGTTGTCGTCTAGTCTAGAATCACAAGGTACATTTAATAATATCTTTTATATTAAACCTATGTTTTTAACTTAAAATAACTACATATAGAAACAAATTATACGCGCGAAAAATAGGCCCTTAATTATTCTAATTTGAGCCATATATGGCTACAAATTACGACGCACTGTGTTTTCTAGGAGCCAGTTAGAGAGTGCGGTTTTCGGAAAAATAAAAAAAATATGACGGTTTGTGCAGTGAAAATGTCCACCTGTTTGCTGCATTACTTCTACGTTTGTGTGCATGTCGGCGAATATAAAACATTCGTTGGTTTGTGGTCTACGTTTTAAACGGTGTCGAAACTTCTGTGCTATGTGTAGTTACTATAAGGTTTTTAAATATTTTCAATCGAGCTTGTCTTAGAAGATGGTTAACTTTTTAATAGACATAATTTTAGGCATTTTCCTACTTTCACAATTATTAAATTCCCATTGTCAAATATACTCAAATTCAAGATTCGGTCGTTGTTATTTATTTAACAAAATCCCCAGATTCCATAGTCCTTGGCCCGTAGCCAAGTTACATTCGCTTCGAATCGATTCGATTTCTACATAGGTTTGTTGTCGATATATCACTCTCAATTTCGTTTCCTAAATTGAGTCGCTAGCCCAGCTGGCCGCTAAAAAGCATAGTATACTTGCAAAGGTGAGGCAATACTTCACACCAGGACAGTTGCTCAACTTATACCAAGCAATGACGAATTAACACATGCAAAGCTCCACAGCCTCGAGCATCGTCGAAAGGTTGCAAGCCTCTCGGTTATCTATCAGATACATTTCGGAGAATGTGGTGCGGAGCTCTTCAATCTGATCCAACCATCCTCATTCTTTCATCGGACAAACAGACGCTCCACGGTGTGCCACCTTTACACGGTGGACATACCTCCCACACGCACAAAGCGGTACTCTTGCACCTTTATTATGCGCACCGTCAAGGAGTGGAACGCTTTGCCTGAGTCTGTTTCCTGATAGCTACAGCCTGGGTATCTTTAAGTGGCGAGTGAATAGGTTTCTTCTAGGCAAGCGTGTACCATCGTAGACTGCATTATCGCTTACTATCAGGCGAGATCGTGATCAAACGCAAGCCTATCTATACTTTTTATCTTATTTATGATTTATTTCTTTACTAGCTGACCAATCGGCGGCTTCGCAACGCGTGGTTTGTTAATAAAAAGTAGCCTATGTGTTAATCCAGGTTATGATCTACGCACATACCAAATTTCATCGCAATCGGTTCAGCCGTTCCGGCGTGAAAGAGCAACAAACATCCATTCAAACTTTCGCGCTTATTATATTAGTAGGAAGTAGGATAATACTATAAAGAGGAAAAATTTGTATTTTTGTGGTTATGTTTGTAATGAATAAACTCAAAAACTACTGGACCGATTTCAAAATTTCTTTCACCCTTAGAATGCTACACTAACCCCGAGTAACATAGGCTGCTTTTTACCCAATTGCGCAGAAGGAGGGTAATGTTTTTATTGAAAAACTACGCGTGCGAAGCTGCGGATTGGTCAGCTAGTAATTTATAAAAAAAAAGTGATATTTCCATAGCATGTGTCAAATCCCCATACATTTTCGGACTTATCGACTAGCGTCATCGCTAATCGATTGTAACTTGGCTAAGCCCTCTTGTTACTTAGGTATATAGTATTCTTGCTAACCTTATCTTGCGGCCAATTATGGTTTTTTTATATTAAAATAGTTTTTTATTCTTAAACAGACATATTGATAGAACTAATAAGTTAAAAATACTTGGATATTATCAGCATAAATATCATTATATATATTAAAATAACAATAAATAAAGGAATCACACATATACTTAAACCACAGAGCACTACTGTACCCACGGAGCTAGAATCCTTGAGCGCGAGTATAAACTCGGGATCAACGTAAACATAACTAACCAAACTACTCCACCGATTTTGTTAAAATTTCTACGGGACCAGGCTGAATGAAACTATATATTTTCAAATAATAACAGAATTTTCCAAATGTATTCATAAATGATGGAGTTCTGAGGTAACAAACATAAAAAAGTACAACTGAATTGAGAACCTCTTTCTTTTCAAAAATCGTCGTGGGAATCTGTTATTTTTCTTCTTTTTTATAAATGTTCCCCGGTTAGGTACTCGAAGACGCCTGGACCGATTCGATAAATTATTTTTTTGTTTAAAAGTGCCCAGGTGGTCCCATTGGCACCAACTCAGGATCTGATGATGGGATCCCAAAAAATCGAGGACAAACCTCAAATTTTATAGGGATGCATAATGTGTTTTTTATATTTTCTGTAAAAAAACTATTAAAGTCGGTTATATTGTAATAAGAAGTTATGTCGGTTAATAAAACACAGAAACTCGAACATCAAATCGTTTATTGTTCTTCATCACATCCTTCCATACTATACTTAAAAATAACGCCATTAGTTGACATATAAAAGTCATCCCCTTCAAAAGCTAAGCCAGCTGGAGTAATATCCAAACCCATAAGCTTAACTGGTATCATATTATCAGGTCTTAAATGATAAAGACCATCATTAGAAGCCAATATTGCTCTACCGTAGTTATCCACAGCAATAGCTCGACCAGAATTCTTCCCTATTCCGACATATTCAATCGGTTCATGAAATCCTTTTAATAAAACTTTAACGTACTTCGAATTGCACTCGTAAAATACATTATCTTTATCGTCGACTGCCAAAAAATACGCACACGGGATATTCTCAACTCTTATCTTCTCATTTTTGTAGAGATCTATAATGAACACTTCGTTCTCCGGGAAGAGAGTCGCGTATAGGACATTGTTGTGTGCCGGTTTGAATACCTGCACTATATCTTCGTCTATCATACTTACAAAGTTTGCTTTGAGTGTTTCGTTCATAACAGCTAGTCCTGCTTCAGTTCCAATGTAGACTTTGTTATTTTTAACGTCAACGGCTGCTGCCTGACCTTTTATATTGTCGATTTTGATCGGTTCTCCATTTCTGAGTACGTACTGGTCCATTTTTGTTTGAACCTCATCGTTATGCAGTGTTTCTAGGTCTATGAGAGTGAAGAGTAAGTCTTTGTTGTTCGGGTTGTGGACTAGATTGGTCGGGAGACCTTTTATAGTTAAGATGGATGATCTGGTGTAGTGCTGCCCTTCGAAGTAGTAGGAGCAGTTTTGAGCTGATGCAGTAGAGATTATTAGCAATAATAAAGGCAGCATCATCTGAAAATGAAAAAGAATTCCTTAAAGATTTATGATGATCGAACTCCGTTACGGTTTTGACAATTTCGTCCTAGCCAATGGTCGCCTAAAAGAGATCTCTCTCAGCAATAAGGTGGCCTATTGTATTGTCTTTTTTACTCTTGCCTTAGTATTTGTATTCATGATAATGTGTTAATACAATAAAAGTTATCTGGATGGATTATATGGATTGTGAGAAATTGCAATTCATATTCGAAAGGAACTCTGTCTGTTTGTTTCTTACGTTTTAACGACTAAACGGCTAGACCGATTTCAATAAAATTTGGTATATAGATGGGTTATGACCAGGGTTGAGTAATAGGCTACTCTTTATCCGACTGCGCAGAAGGAAGGTAATGTTTTTATTGAAAAAAACCGGCCAAGTGCGAGTCGGATTCGCGCACGAAGGGTTCCATACCATTATCTATAAAAACAAGCAAAAACACGTTTATTGTACGGGAGTCCCCCTTACATATTTATTTTATTCTGTTTTTAGTATTTGTTCTTATGTCGGCAATAGAAATACATCATCTGTGAAAATTTCTACTATCTATCACGGTTCAATACAGCCTGGTGACAGACGGACAGACAGACAGCGCAGTCTTAGTAATAGGGTCCCGCCCCCAAATTACCTTTTATTACCTAAGCCAAATTGATGTCGTGTCGCTATCGCTAGTCAGGCCATCCTTTTCACACGTACAGTACGTATCTCACGTGTGAAAAGGATGGCCTGACTAGCGATAGCGACACGACGGCAATTTGGCTTAGGTAATAAGGCTACCGTTTTACCCTTTGGGTACGGAACCCTAAAAACCCCGCGTGCTAAGCCGCGGGCGGTTCAGATAGTATTCTATATGTAGGTACTTATTTATTTAGTTGGATTGTAGCTTGCAAGTTACTGTATCAACTGCAATTTGGGTCGAGGGGCCAGTGGAAACTGAGTTAAGGTTATCAATTCATAAACAAACAATATAGAAATACCTTGAGGGAAAATCACTAATTATCATTGTATATTACTCAAGTGTCAGACTGGCAAGAAGTGGCTCAGAATAGGGACCAGTTGCGTTTTTTAGTGTCGGAGGCCAAAACCCGCTTCGGGGTTGATGCGCCAGGACAGTAAGTAAGTAAGTAGGTATATAATAACTAGAATTTCCATTAATTATGTAAACACTTCTTGAAGGAAGGTTCGAGATGTCAGAAAATGCATTATGGGAGCGATTTTTTAACCGATTTTAAAATAGGAGGAAGTTCTCAATTCGACTGTATTTTTTTATGTTTGTTACCTCAGAACTTTCGACTGGGTAAACCGATTTTGATGTTTTTTTTTATTTGAAAGCCATTTCCGTTTGATCCAGTTCTGACAATGGCATTCAAGAGAAAACCATATAAGTCTTAAATTTGTTTAAATTTTATGTTATGTTATGTTTGTTAGCTCAGAACTCCGTCATTTATCAAACCGATTTGAAAAATTATTTTATTATTTGAAGGGATATACTTTCAGATTAGTAACATAAAATTTTATCGAAATCGTCAGTAGTTTGGTTTTTACTATTATCTGAAGTCGGTTATATTTTTGTTAAAAAGTTACTTGTCTTTATTATGTTATGTTTGTTAGCTCAGATTATTAAATTGATCCCATGGAAATTTCATTAAAATTGGTAGAGTAGTTTGGTTTTTACTGTTATCTGAACTCGGTTATATTTTTGTTAAAAAGTTACTTGTTATTCGGAATAATTAAGAGTTGATCACGATATCACCTGCTGGTACCCTTACGTAATGTCTATCAAAATATTTAACAAACTACCTGACGCGTTGAAAAATGAAACTATAAATAATAATATTGCTGGACATTTCCCACAGCGCTATCTATACGTATTGTTTTTTTTGTAAATACGTACTTATAATATTTAGTGAAACAACCAGACCATTTGTTCAGCTGCGGGAGTCGAACCCGCTACCCCCTGCAACCCAGCCGGCTATTCGGCCACTGCGCCACGGAGGTCGTCTGAAAAAAGTATGAACAGGTTCTATCTAGGCAAAAGTGCTCCAACTACCACACCATTGCTCACACAAGCTTTGTTTAGTTTAGGGCTAGATAGCGCTGTGTGGAATGTCCAGCATTATTTATTTTATATATATTTTTTTCCGATTCAGATTTCCAAAAGAACACATTAACAAACAAACAATTACAATGATGCATAAAACAGATCCAAAAGAAAGTGAAAAGCTGTACAAAAACGAAGAAAAGCGTATATGTTGAGTTCTATGAGTGCATTGCTGTGTTTCAGTTTCAAGGGTATGGTTGCCGGTGAAATTGCAGGTACATGAGTCTTTACTCCTGTATGCCTCAAGTTAATGGACATAGGGCAGTGTATCTTAGAGTATTATCAATACGTTGGTTTATGGGCAATACTTTGATAAAGGCGATGATGGTTACCACTTAACATCCAGTACAAAGTGCTTCGAAATATGTTTGTCATTCCAAAAAGAGGTTTTACCCATGGCACTTAATAACTTTTCATGAAAATAACTTCGAACTTGTACGCAATTTTTTGTTCTTGTATGAAAATTTTTCATGAACTTAGTTGTCTGACTTCATGTCAGCTGTCTCATAATTACTGTGCTTAGTAACTTTAGACTAAAGATAAACTTGCAAGATACCCCATACTTATAACCCCATACTTGCAAGATGTGGAATGAGCTACCATCTGAGGTTTTCCCATTAGACTACGACATGGCACGCTTCAAGAGAAATGTAAAGAGGTTTTTACAGTCTAGGGAACGCATCGACAATACCCCGGGTGTTGCCGGTGTCAATAGGCGACGGTGACCACTTACCATCAGGTGGGCCGTAAGCCTGTTTCCCCACAAATACCATAAATTTACAATATGTTAAATTAGGATTTTGCATCTAAAATCTGATATTATACAGAACTAGCTGTTGCCCGCGACTTCGTACGCGTTACACTACTAAATCTGTAGGTAACCTAGAAATAAAGCTAAACTCGCTGTTGCAACTTGACTTGACACCCCATTTTTATCCCATGGGAACTGATTTATGGGATAAATGATAGCCTATGTGGTGATCCAGGTTATAATCTACATACCAAATTCCATCGAATAGGTTTCAGCCGTTACGGCGTGATTGAGTAACAAACAAACAAACATCCAAACTTTCGCATCTATAATATTAGTGTAATTTTCTTCAAAAACAACTAATTTTAGGCTTTTTTTATTCATAAATTAATAAATAATACTAGATGTTTCACACAGCGCTATCTAGCACCAAACTAAGCAAAATTTGTTATATGGGAACCATAACTAATCAACATCAAAATTCAAAAAACGTCGTACAAACATTTTTCGCGTGCGTGAGGACAACGACTCATTTTCAAGATAACATACATATGACGAAGCACCCAGTAGATATTCATATAATAAAATAATATACTTACATTTCGGTACATTTTGCACACAAGTGAATCCAAAGATAATGGCCGCAGTACTGAGGCAAATATCACTTAGTTATGTTATCTCTTTATTTGACCTATCTTATTCAGTTCAATGGACTTTATATCAATTTGACACTATTATATGACAAAATATATTTTAATTTAAAAAAAACATTGGTTATATAATTCTAGTTAAAAGTTGAAAGACCTATATAATTTAGAGTTCTAGACGTGAGGTTAATTGGTAAATGGTAAATAAAGGTTTACAGTCGACTACCTTCTATATATCTACAATAGGAAGGAAGGAAGTGAGTGTTGTGTGTTTCCATTGTCTACTTACTAGCTTCTGCCCGTGGCTTCGCACACGTTGTTTGTAAAAAATAAGCCAATGTTTCAATCCACTTATAAGTAATAAAAATGTGAAAGTTTGGATGCTGTATATTTATTTGTTTGTTTACTGTTACTCAATCACGTCGTAACGGCTGAACCGATTTCGATGAAATTTGGTATACACGTAGATTATAACCTGGATTACCACATAGGCTACCTTTTATCCTATACATCAGGTCCCATGTGATAAAAATGGGGTATCAAGTCAAGTTGCAACAGCGAGTTTAGCTTTATTTCTAAGTTACCTACACATTTAGTAGTGTAACACGTACAAATTTAATCGAAATCGGTCCAGCCGTTACGACGTGATTGAGTAACCATAAAACATCTTAACTTTCATATTTACAAGAATTTATTAATAAAAATAATATTTTACACGTCATTTGGTCGAATTTTATAAATTAATAATAACCTACGTATTTGTGGTTCATCTTGTGAAACATTTGCTACAGTATCTTCATCAGGTAGGCCATTTGCTTGATCCAAAGAGATTTTCAATTTTTTTAAAACCCTCTCAAAAATATTACGACATGTTCAAGCCTAGCTACAATGTACTAGCTACCCGCCCGCGCCTTCGCACGCGTGGTGTACGCTCTACAGTCTGGTAAAAAGTAGCCTATGTCCCAATCCCGGTTATAATCTATTTATGTATATACCAAATTTTATCGAAATCGGTCCAGCCGTCTAGTCGTGAAAACGTAATAAACCGACAAAGAGACAGAGTTACTTTCTAATTTATAATGTAACCTGCGCAGTAGGTGAATAGCCGGCTGAGACGCAAGCGGGTTGGATTCCCGCCGTGTAGGAAATGTTTGCATGATCTACAGATATTTGTTCCGGGTCTGGATGTTTTTCTATATGTTATATGTATGTGTTTACAAAAAAAAGTATATAAGTATCAGTTATCTCGTTTCCATTGCACAAGCTCTGCTTTGTTTGGGGCTAGATAGCGCTGTGTGAAATGTGCAGTATTTATTAATAATATTAGTATGGTTAGTGGAAACCGATACGCATTTACGCTTGGGCAGGCAGACATCGCGTGTTCAACGCTATTTTTCTTACACAACACTCACACTAGTTTTTTTTATTGATGATAGCCAAGCGCTTGACCACTACCTCACCTGATGCTAAGTTATGGTGTGATCGAAGATGGTGCACGCTCGCCTAGAAAGATCCTATTCACTCTGGACTTGACGACTCCGATTATACTGATTTGGAAAAACATACGCCGGTAGTGAATTCCACCCCTTGTGCTAACAAGAAAAGTTGAAGCAAATCGTTTGGTACGGCAAGGTAGTATGCCGACCAGGTATGGGTTGTACTTCTCGGTACGTCTTGTCCGGTGGTGGAAGGGGAAAAGAGGAATAAGGTCATGAAGATCTTGTCACATTCACCAAAATGAATCTTGTAAAAAACTGAAAGTCTGGTTACTCGGTGTCTATGCTCTAAACTTTGTAAATTGGCTTCCACTAGGGAGTCATCACCAATGAGTCTAGCAGCACGTCGTTCAATCGAATCAAGGGCTTCAAGCTGATACTTGGTCGAACCATCCTAGAGATGGCAGCAGTACTCCGTACATGAGAAGTATCTACCGCCGAACCTTAGCTAGAATGCCCAGCTGGATAGCAGCAATTTTGGCCCTAGATTCGATGTGCAAGCCGAAGTTCAGGTTGGAGGTGAGTTCAACACTAAGTATGCATAACTAATTAAAGAGATACCTACTTAGTAAACTCGTATTAGGACTACAGGATAAAATACTTAAGTTATCAGTACAATTGAAATTAATGCAATAGTTGCACACAGACACCGTGAATTGCGCGTTTAAAATACGCCGAGTGCAAAGTGCAACAGCTGCTGCAGGAATGGCTTTTTTGCGACTCTATAATATTGCAGAATAATTGTTATTAAACGGGTATTTATCCCGTATTTTTCATCATCATCATCATTAGCCGGCAGACGTCCACTGCTGAACATAGGCCTCCCCCTTAGATCGCCACAACGAGCGGTTGGTAGCCGTTTGCGCCCAACGGCTCCCCGCGATTCTTACTAGATCGTCGGTCCACCTTGTGGGGGGCCGGCCTACGCTGCGTCTTCCAGTCCGTGGTCTCCACTCGAGAACCTTTCTTCCCCAACGGTTATCGATCCCGTATTTTTATTTGTATATAAATAAAAAGTTCTGAGGTAACAAACATAAAAAAATACAGTCGAATTGAGAACCTCCTCCTATTAACAGAAAAATATTATTTGTAATCTTTGACTATCAAAATAGTGCCACGAAAAAATAACCACCTTACTTGACCTAAAGTTTCATTGAAATTACAGGTAACGGGAGTTCATGTTCTGTGGTTAAATTTTTTTGAGGTACAAATTGCAGTTATTCTAGATTTCAGTGGGATCACTGGTGTACCCTGTGATTTTTGTCAAAGTTTAGTTTTTATCATGGCTAATAACTCAAAAACTATATAGAATTTACGAAAAATAAAAACAGAGTCTAAATGTACTAATGAATACCTTTCATTTGACGTCACACTTAACCTGAAAGTCTAATTTTTTTTACCCCTCTTGAACCCCAATATCTCAACAACCCCCCCACATTTTTAGCTCATTTAGTCACACCAAAATTGTGGCATCACTACCTACCTATGTATTAAGTTTCACGATGATCGGATCAACGCTACGAAACTTATCCTCGGACAAACATACATACATACAACGCCGATTTGCCGAAGTTGATTTATGGCGGGTTCCTATATCCGTCGGTAACCAGCTACGACTCGTTTCTCCTTGAAAACCTATCAAAAGCTTGACACCAGTTTGACACTTTATCAAGGAAATACGAGGCGTAGTTGGTTACCGAAGGATATAGGAACCCGCCATTAGAGATCTCGCTTCGCTCGATCAATTAGAGCTCGTACAATTACACCTAGACGTTTGAACGCGGCATAATTATACGCGACTCTTTCAAATGTGTACGTTCACACGGCTACACATCAAGCTATACATTTCCAGTATAAGCTGACCTCGCATTGTGTAGGCTTATCGTAAAATGATAGGACAGCTTATACTGGAAATATATAGCTTGATGTGTAGCCGTGTGTACGTTAAGCCGAAAGAAATATAATGTATATTCTACGACTATTTTACCTTTTATTATACGATGTATTTCATTTTTTTATCAGCTGTTTGTGGTGAAAATTCAGTTAATTTCCCGGGCGATCACAACCGCCCTAGAAAAGTCTCTCTCAACAGACGAATAGAGAAGAATTACTATTTATAAAATCACGTAGAAATGTTTCCACATTCTACAAAAAACTATTTCTAATAAACAGTTATAAATTGTTGTAAATTAATTATTAATTGAAGTTGCTTTCTATTGGGCTAATACAATTTAGAAGTCAAACAGCCATTCAAACGAAAGAAGAAATTATAAATTAGATCATCTGTAGAATAAAACTTCTTTCGAACGGTAATGCAAGCCTGGCAGCTATTTTAAATCAAACATAAGCCCCAACCAACTTTTAGGTTGTGCCTACTTTAGTCTAAAACAGCCAATTTTAAGGTACACAGAACATGAACATTTTCAAAAAAATAGTTGAAATAACATTTTCGTACCACTTGCTCAAAAAAGTGACATTCTATTCCACAAAAAGCGAACATAACAATAGTCATTTTTGATCTGTTAAAAACAGGGAAAGAAAATTGTACTGAATTTCATTCATCCTCTAGGGGGAGAATGTGATTTAAATTTGGAATACTTACCGAGTTTGTATATACCTAGTCAGGTCATAAATTCTGTCACATGTTTAATATAAAATAATTGAAACAAGTTTATTCATTATGTAACCATTTATATACCAAAATGAACTTAACAAAACATAGATTCTTATGACACTAAAGTTTATTCAAAATGACCTCCGTGATTTTGAATACAGGCCTTCAATCTGCGCGGCCAGGCGTCTATCGCAGCACGAACGAGGTCCATGTCAATATCGGCGGCTGCCTTAATCAAGGATGTCTTGAGTGACTCCAAATTGGGATGAGGCTTTGAGCACGCCTTTTCCTCCAAGTGTTGCCATATCTTGTAATCTAACGGATTCAAATCTGGACTGGAGGAGAGCCAGTCTTCGTGCCGGATGAAGTCGATTTCACGCGCCGCCAGCCAGTCTTGTGTGCTCTTCGCTCTATGAGCTGGCGCCGAATCTTGTTGGAATACCCAGTGCCTGTTATTGAACATGGTATGAGAAACAGGTTCCACAAGGTTCGTCAGGGCTGTATTTTAATACACAACTGCATTTGTTTTTACACCTTTCTCACAAAAATGTACCTCTGTTAAGCCCCAATAAGAAACTCCCAACCATACCATGAGCGAGGATGGAAAATGACCTCGTTGGACACGCGGAATACGGTTGCTCGCTTCTTCACTACTGTGTGCGTACACCTTATCATTTTGTTTGTTGTAGCTCTCTTCTACGGTAAAAATTTTTTCATCCGTTAAAGAATTTCCCGATATTTTTTTCCCGCGTACCGCTTCAACAAAGCGCGGCATCTCTTCAGTCTCAGGTCCATAAGACGAGCATTCAAACGATGTCCTGTTTTTCTTCGATATGCCCGAAGCCCTAAGTCTTCATTTAACACCCTTTTCACCGTGGTTCTGCTTAACCCAATCTGAAGGTCCAACAGTTTCTGCTTACGTTTGGGATTTCTTTGAATTCGCGCCTTCACAGCTTTTCAGAGTCCTAACAGACCGAGGGCGACCACTTCTTGACCTGTCATCTACACTAGAGTCTTCATTGTATCGTTTGATGGTGCGATAAACGAATCTTTTGGTTATATTCAAATTTTTCAGTATGTCAAAAATTTGAATTGGCGAGTAACCGCAACAATGCAACGCAATAACTGCAACACGGTCTTCTTTAAGCGTCCACTCCATATTTACAAATGAGTAAAATTCTAAAAAGTATACATTTTTATTTTCATGAACAATTCGAAAGTCGAATTCTATAAACTTTTTTGTGGCCAGCATTCTAAAAGAAAAGTTTTTACTGCGTGACAATACTTATGACCTGACTAGGTAAAGCATTATACATCTTTTTGAAAAAGGAATACGGATTTATTATGCAGTTATGATTATTAAATAAAATTACAAAAACCGACGAGGCCGTATGAGCTTGATGCCTTTGCTTTTCCGACAAAAAAATATTAGTCTAGGAATTTGCCGCATTTTTGTTTTCTTCAAATACATAAACGTTAAGTTTATTTTAATTTATTTTTACTTTTAATTGTCATTATTTTTAATAAATGCTTATCTGATATTATTATTGTGTTAATTTTTTCGCAAATGGTACGAAGAGTAGAGTATTTTCCTCGGTGATAAAGCTGTCTTAGTCTTGGGTGAACTTAAATCCCTCGCTTCGCTCGTGGTTTAAGTTTTTAACACCCTCGCTACGCTCGGGAGTAAACCTCGAGTCCTTCGTTACACTCGCGATTTAAATCGTCACCCGCGACAGAAGACACTGCTTTATCCCCTTGGTTAATAATCTACAATTTTATTTTTACCGGATTTTCACAAATGTAACAACATATATTATATTATAACAATAACCAATGTATATGTCGCAGCCAACTGGCTTAATTAGCTGTTCAATCAACAGCCTAGCCTGTTTACTAAACAGCGCCGTTCAACTAGCGGCCTGAATGATTAGGCTGATAACCTAGCCGTAGCGTTTGTTATAACATTTAAATTCTAGGTGGGCGGGTGGGCGGTTGGGGGGGGGGGGTTGTTCTTTTTGAGTCTGCTCTCTTAGTTTTCTTACATAATAAGGTAAATTATTTTTTATTTACTAGTGGTTCGCCCCGAACTGAGATCTCGCGAGTCTCCCAAAACACAAAAAAAAATATTCTTATGGCGACTCGCGCAACCATGTCTAAACGTATTCAGCGGCTAAATATGATTTAAGGAATTGTCAAATCACACAAATACGTAAAGTTTAAACATGTTTAGTTGCTAAATACGTTTAGAGATCGTTGTGCAAGACGGCCTTATTCTTTGACTAATAAAATAGTGCCACGAAATGCAACTAACTTACTTGACCCACGGTGTCATTCAAATTACAGGTAACGGGAGTTCATGTACATTGGTTCTTATTTTTTGGGGTACAAATTACAGTTATTTTAGATTTCAGATATTTGTGTTACTAAAGCTACATGCATACCAAATTTCAGCACTGCGGGGTCACTGGTGTACCCTGTGAATTTTGTTAAAGTTTAGTTTTTATCATGGCTAATATCTCAAAAACCATAAAGAATTTACGAAAAATAAAAACAGAGTCCAAATTTACTAATAAATACCTTTCATTTGACGTTACATTTGACCTGACAGCCTCATTTTCATTTTTCTTTTACCCCTCTTGAACCTGGATACGCGGATCCCTTTTGCGCGGGACCCGTAGCAGTTGCTACTCTCGCTACGTGGTTAATCCGGGACTGACTATTACCTTTGTCCAGTTGTGGACAAAGTAATACGTTGATGATAATCCTGCTAATATTAATAATTCTAAAAAACTTACCAATATTAAGTATTGATGTAAGTAAAATAATCGGCCACTCCTGTCCAATCCTCACGACTTATTAATCGTAATTATAATCTTATTAATCATAATGTATTTGCTTCAATATGGTTTAGGTACAGAGATCTTACAAATATTATTACAGTGATTCACCCTTAGATAAAACTTAGTAGGTATATGTTAGCAAACAGAGATGATCACTGCTGGACATAGCATCGGCGTCTCCAAATACAAACCACTAAGCCCGGTCTTCGGCTCTGCTCATCCAAATTCTGCCGCACACTGTCAATTTAAAATAAAAAAATGTACAGTTGAGTACTTACCCGTAATTACTTTTACCTACCCACCTTTTTTTAGCTTACGTCGGCCCTATGTTGAGCAAATATTATTTTATTGTAAACTAGCTGACCCGCCCGCTTCGCATGCGTGGTATTTCAATAAAAACATTACCCTCCTTTTGCGCACTCGGGTAAAAAGTAGCCTATGTCCTTCCCCAGGGTATAGTCTAACTCTTTTTCAAATTTCATTACGATCCGTTCAGCCGTTTAGTTATGAAAAGGTAACAAACAAACAGTTACTTTCAGAGTTACTATGTATGTATTATACAGATAAACCTTTCTCTTGAACACTCATCTATCTATTGCTGAAAACTACATTAAAATCCGTTGAGTAGTTTATAAGATCTAAGCGAACAGACAGCGGGAGCGACTTCATTTTATACTATGTAAAGATAATTGTATTTTATTTCTGTTATTAAATAAAATTACTATAAAATTTTCTTTGGTAATAAATTTGAAAAAAAAACTAGCCCTACTACTAGGCATTAGCCCTACCCGTGTACACTTATAATATCAATTGGCAGTGCATCCTCTTATCAAGAGGAAGGTTGCGGGTTCAATTTCCGCCCGGCTTGAAAGTTTCTGAGATGGTTTTAAAAATCTTATAAAAATATAAAAATAAAAATGCATTTCTAATGTTTAATTTTAATGATCTATTGACTTATCAATTAGTAATAAGGTCAGTGACGAAATTGTCGACGGCAGATTTTATTCCTCTCAGAAAAATACTAAGAACATCAAAATGATATAAGTCTTGTTCATGGCCGAAAATTAATATAATACCTAGATCGAAAAAACATGCCGTTGGCACATTTTCAAAAACATATTCAGAAGCCACACTAGTACCGTTGGAGAAAATTCTATACACTCGCTTGTTAAGAATTAAAATGACCCCTTCTGTGGATATGACGCTCCTTGTTAGTTTTATCTGATTATATTTATCAGGAAGACCTTTGACATCAATTATTTTATCACCAACTATCACTTTAGGTTTGCTGTATTTTTCTTTGAAAAGCTTAGCATTATTAGCACATTCTTCGTAGAAATATACATTATTGTCTTTATCTAACACTATTTCTTGTACACCGTTAACTCCTTCAACTTCCTGTATCTTCGTCCCACTCTCTGTGATTTTGTTCAATTTGTTTTTAGTTATAACATAAATTATATCTTTCTTGGTATGTTTTTGTATCGCTCTAATATCTTCTGTTATATTACCGTATCTCTCGGCTTTCTTACTTTCAAAATTGTACGTGTATATGCCATCAGAAGCCCCAAAAAATATAGTTTGATTATCAGAAGTTGTGCATTGTCCGTTGTTCAGAACTTTTGTATATGTTATAGTATTATCATCCCCAGTAATTTCTAAGCTGTATAGCCCTTTGAAACTTCCGTCTGCTAAGTTTTTTTCAACTATAAAAACCTTATCGATATAAGAAATCGATGTATGTATATCAATAACAGCGTTTTGTACTGTGTAAAGCAGTGAATCATTTTTGTATATCCTGTTGTCTATAACTACCGTCGTTTCAGCGACGACTGAGATTACGAAGGCAGTGAATATACTGAATGTTAATATATTCATGGTGTCTGAAAAAAAGGATTAAGATTAACATCTAAGTGATATCAATAGGATACTCAGCAGTAATGAGGTACAGATCTACTATTCAATTTTATAACTGTTAGGAGCTGTTTAAAATGTTTACCTACCAACCTGGCGGCCGCTAGATATTTTACCTATTTCATGTCTAATTCAAAATTCATTTAGATATTCATTAAAATCACAAGGATGACTTTGAAACGTCAAATTTACTGCCTGTTTCTCCGCGACCAAGCCAGAAAATAAAGGCTTAATCTTAATCTTTGTAATGATACTTTTACAAAACAATAGGTAGATGCCTACATTAAAGAAAATTAGTTATGTGTACCTACCTATCTAACACTTTTGCTCGAGTTGGAGGAACTTTAATCTGTGGATGATGTCGTGGGTCATGCATTTATTCATGTTACTATTAGCACTATGTTCTACTTCATAATGTATGACTGATCTTCCCAAATAAATAAAATAAAATAAAACTGCATTTCCAAGCTTTTTTATCATTTAAAAATAATCCAAAATGGTGTTGTATTAGGCCTTTTTAAAGGGTTTGTATACCTAATAAAATAATTATAAATTTATAACGTTCGTTATAAAACCTTAGGTACCTACACCTTGCCCTATAAACGATTTACTAACAGGAAGTTTACAAGTGGCAACAGCGATCTTTATTACTACCTAGTCAAGTCATAAGTATTGTCACACAGTAAAAACTTTTCTTTTAGAATGCTGGCTACAAAAAAGTTTATTGAATTCAAATTTCGAATTGTTCATGAAAATAAAAATGTATACTTTTTAGAATTTTACTCATTTTTAAATATGGAGTGGACGCTTAAAGAAGACCGTGTTGCAGTTATTGCGTTGCATCGTTGCGGTTACGCGCCAATTAAAATTTTTGACATACTGAAAAATTTGAATATTCGTTTATCGCACCATCAAACGATACAATGAAGACTCTAGTGTAGATGACAGGTCAAGAAGTGGTCGCCCTCGGTCTGTTAGGACTCCAGCAGTGATAAAAGCTGTGAAGGCGCGAATTCAAAGAAATCCCAAACGTAAGCAGAAACTGTTGGCCCTTCAGATGGGGTTAAGCAGAACCACGGTGAAAAGGGTGTTAAATGAAGACTTAGGGCTTCGGGCATATCGAAGAAAAACAGGACATCGTTTGAATGCTCGTCTAATGGACCTGAGACTGAAGAGATGCCGCGCTTTCTTGAAGCGGTACGCGGGAAAAAAATATCGGGAAATTCTTTTTTCGGATGAAAAATTTTTTACCGTAGAAGAGAGCTACAACAAACAAAATGATAAGGTGTACGCACACAGTAGTGAAGAAGCGAGCAACCGTATTCCGCGTGTCCAACGAGGTAATTTTCCATCCTCGCTCATGGTATGGTTGGGAGTTTCTTATTGGGGCTTAACAGAGGTACATTTTTGTGAGAAAGGTGTAAAAACGAATGCAGTTGTGTATCAAAATACAGTCCTGACGAACCTTGTGGAACCTGTTTCTCATACCATGTTCAATATTAGGCACTGGGTATTCCAACAAGATTCGGCGCCAGCTCATAGAGCGAAGAGCACACAAGACTGGCTGGCAGCGCGTGAAATCGACTTCATCCGGCACGAAGACTGGCCCTCCTCCAGTCCAGATTTGAATCCGTTAGATTACAAGATATGGCAACACTTGGAGGAAAAGGCGTGCTCAAAGCCTCATCCCAATTTGGAGTCACTCAAGACATCCTTGATTAAGGCAGCCGCCGATATTGACATGGACCTCGTTCGTGCTGCGATAGACGACTGGCCGCGCAGATTGAAGGCCTGTATTCAAAATCACGGAGGTCATTTTGAATAAACTTTAGTGTCATAAGAATCTATGTTTTGTTAATTTCATTTTGGTATATAAATGATTACATAATGAATAAACTTGTTTCAAATATTTTATATTAAACATGTGACAGAATTTATGATCTGACTAGGTATTATTATAACATTAGGTATTCAAATAATAATTTTCGCTATTTTTTAAAGAAGTTAATATTTTTGTGAAAATATATTGGATACTTATACTTCACACATTCTAATCTAATCTAGGTCTAGGTAGGTCTGTCTTGGTAGAGCAGAAAACCCAGACCCGAAACAAATATCACTGATATAGCGTTCCGCGGCGGGAATCGTACCCGCAGCCTCCTAGGTCTCAGCCAGCTATTCGCCCACTACAATTCGGCGAACACGGCGGTCGACATTATAAAACCAACTTCATCATCGCTGCCATAGGACGTCAACTGCTGAACATAGATTTCCCATAGATTTCCAGAGTGACCAATCTTGTGCGGCCTATAACCAACGGCTCCCAGCAACCTTTATCAGGAGTCTCAATTCAGGTAGTAAAATTTTCAAAACATGGACAGTTGACCCAAATGAGATTAGATTATGAATTGAATATTGGAATTCTGATCCACTAATAAATAAATAAAAGATTCTTTGTTGCAGACACAATGATCCATATTTTAAAATTAACACTAAAGTTCAAATAAAAAATTAAACAATTATTAAACAACAAAAAAAAATATATAAAAATAAAAAAAACATTATAAATTAAAAATTACGTTCAGTCTTACTTAGATTAGGTGGCTATTTCCACCCAACGTCGATACGCTGCCGTCAGCATCAGTCCGTTCGCCACTCTTGATGATAGTGTTTCTACACATGTCGACTCTGAACATGAAGGAGGCGATCCTTTTTTTGTTTTTAAACTTAATAGATCTTCGTTTGACCACAATCTCACCTGATGGTAAGCGATGATGTGGTCTAAGATGAAGCACGAAGATCTAGAAGAAACCTATTCACTCTTAACTTAAAGAGGCCCGGATTGTATTCTTTAGGAAAAACAGACGACGGCAAAGCGTTCCATACCTTAGCTGTACGCATCAAGAACGTAGAACCAAAACGGTGTGTGCGAATGAGTGGTATATCAACTAGGTACGGATGGTACTGAGCCGTGCGCCTGCTTGTCCTTTGATGGAAAGGAGATCGCGGAATTAGATCGTAAAGTTCCTGGGCACATTCCCCGAAATGTATTCTGTAAAAGATCGATAAGTTTGCAACTTTACGGCGGTGTTCGAGACTTTGGGTCTTAGCTTCCGCCATATATTGCTCACCTATAAGCCTAAAATCCCTACGTTCTATCGAGTCTAAGGTAGCGAGCTGGTATTTGGCCGAACCATCCCAAAGGTGGCAGCAGTACCCCATACCAGACCGGACTTGGACTCTTTCTTTGGATCGCATTGAAATAGTCAACCCCAGCCTCTGCGTACATTTCCGAAGCGCTACAATAGCGCCTCAGACCCATCATGTGTCTGAAGACGTTATTGTAAGCCACTCGTATACCACTGTGCGACTTCTTCCTACCTGTCCAGAGTTGACATGTGTAGAACTCTGGCAGAAGGATCTGAAGAGGATCTAATTAATATTACAATATTAGCTTGATATAAATAAAGTCTACAATCGCATGCCAGTCAATTCATACCATTGTATTGTCAGTTACGTGAATACCGTTTAGGATATAACGAGAATAGATCGAAACCCGTATTTTACTATTTGACGTCACCTGAATTGGCCCCCAGAGGGCTTAGCGAAGTTACATTCGATTAGCGATGACGCTAGTCGATAAGTCCGAAAATGTATGGGATTGACACATGCTATTCTGACGACCTCCGTGGCGCAGTGGGCGAATAGTCGACTGAGACGCAGGAGGTAGCGAGTTCGATTTCCGCCGCGGAACAAATGTTTGCACGATCTACAGATATTTGTTCCGGGTCTGGTTGTTTCTCTATATATTTTAAGTATGTATTTACAAAATAAAATGTATATAAGTATTCTATCAGTTATCTGGTTCCCATAGTACAAGCTCTGCTTAGTTTGGGGCTAGATAGCGCTGTGTGAAATGTCCAGCAATATTTATTTAT
The DNA here is from genome assembly GCA_918857605.2 of Philereme vetulata. Lineage (NCBI taxonomy): Eukaryota > Metazoa > Arthropoda > Insecta > Lepidoptera > Geometridae > Philereme > Philereme vetulata. Next base: position 13,631,262 of record OU975425.1, read on the forward strand.
TTATGGAAATATCACGTGACGTATCGACAACAAACCTATATAGAAATCGAATTGATTCGAAGCGAATGTAACTTGGCTAAGCCCTCAGGTCGTCTTTCCATATAGTGTGGGGCCGTCCTACGCTGCGCTTTCCAGTGCTTGGTCTCCATTCGAGAACTTTCTGCCCCAACGGCCTTCATTTCTTCGAGCTATGTTTTTAAAATTGACTTACCTTAGGAATATTGATGCAAAACAAATGACACAACCGCTCCTGATAAGTTATAACGACCTTTTGCTTCGAAACTCAGATAAAACTATTATTTATCAGTCTATAGTTATTTTAGTTTGTGTAAGTATATTTACTTGAAATTAAAACTTTATTTGCTTGAATAACATTGGTTCTTATTAGTATCAGTGTAGATAGGTAGGTACTCGACCAATTTATTTACAAATTAATAACTATGCCACTACAATATGGCATAGTTATTCATTTGTAACTAAATAAATTATGCAAAATAAATGGATAAAATATTAGAATATTTTATAATAATTAAATACCATTTGAAATAAGTAGGTACTATTTTAATATTTAAAATCATCATCATAATTCACAGACTGACTTCACCCATTGTTGGGTATAGGCCTCCCCAATTTTGTGCCATCCACCACGATCCTGCGCTAGTCTCACCCACTGCGTCTGCATAGCTGCTTGCGAATTTCGGTATTAGGAACTCAATTTAAGAGTGTGATGCCGACCATGGCGCGCTCCATAGCACTCTGTGCTACACTTATTTTGTACACAGCCAGGTAAATAATAAAAAAAAAATCCAATGCGTAACAGTTTTTATCTCCCCTTTTTCATCTATACTGGGTATCTATACCGCGTCCACACGGTGAGAGAACGCTTTGTCAAAGTAGCAACGGCCGTCAGTTCTTCGAGCTATGAGCCCTGTCCACTGCGACTTCAGCTCGCTATTCCTCTGGGCTATGACAGTGACATAAGTTTGTGTTGTATTAGATTACATTACTCTGTGGTCTTTGTTGACAGCTAGGTACTAGTTATAAGTTTGACATTAGTGTAATTTAACATTGTTTTTTTTTTTTTAATAACATATACTGTCCCACTGCTAGGCAAAGATCTCCCCCATATGCTTCCATTCTTTGCGTTCTCCAGAAATCTCCTACCAGTCAGATTGGAGCCCATCCAGATCGTCACGCCATCGTTTTCGGTTTTGGTTGAAATAAACTGGTTTTTATCACTCTACTAGGCCTACTTGAATATTCACTACCACTTTGTATAACTTCAGTTTCTCTACTGTAGTTATATATACTAGTAGTATCTTGCTCATTGACACTCTGACCATCGTAACTTGAAACTTGATTCTCTAAGGGATCATTATTACATTTAGATTCAGTAGAGTCAAACAAAGACCAGAGTAATGTAATTTAATACAATTTTTCTACAGATCTCCTCATTTCTGATTGTACCTATCTCGTAGAGAAACACCAAGCATAGCCCCCTCCATATCACGCTGAGCGACCGCAAGCCTTCTTATGAGGCCCATAGTGAGAGATCACGTATCTGTGACATATTATTATGTCAAGTTCAATTACAAAATAGTCCACACTTCTGTAGGTCGACCAGTCTATGTTCATTCTGGACAGACGCAACTCGCACTCTCACATTAACGTTTAAAAATATACGAAACGTAACTCTCTTTCTATCTTCACTAACTCATATCTCCCTCTCAACTTCCGTTCGCACTTTTCGTGACGCATTCACCAGCTTACTCCCCAAGTCAAGCGTGCGTAAAGAAGTTTTACTTCAAAAACGTAGTCACTGGTAACACTCACTGATCAAGGTGACAGGATAAATAGCAACAAATTATTGTAGTTAGAACTTCATCATTTATTTAAATTTTATTTTATCGTACTCTATTTCAACATTATACTTACAGATATAGCAAACAATGTCTATTTTTAGTATCAATTAAGATCCTAAATCAAAACTTCGACATTTTCTGTATATAGGTAATTGTGTTGCAATTTAAACTAAATATATGGAAGGGACGGTTTCTACACAAGAAAATAAAAATCCATTTTTTTTTTATTATCAAAATCTCGAGAAAATCGATCATAAATGCTGGTCCACGAAACGTTAGAGAACTAGCGTACGATGCCACAGATTACTAAAAAGTGACTGCAAGCCGTTCAATAACCCCGCTCGTTAAATTGCAGCACCTTATACTACCTGTTTTGTTATGTACGACATTAAATGAAAACACGGGTAGGGCTAATGCCTAGTATTGTTGTAAAATAGGTTTTTTCAAATTCATTACCATAAAATTTTAGTTTTCAAACAACCTTAACATCAAGTCTTAAAATATCACTGAAACAGCCTGTATATGTCAAATAGGTAAACAAATCATATTCATTCATCATGTAAGTAGGTACCTGTTAAACTGACTAAGTGGCATCGTGGCAAAGCCGCCGATTTACTACGTTAAATAAAAATATTGGAAATGTTTCGATTACTGGATATAATTCAAGCTACCGGTATTAAACACGCCTCTAAAAACAGTTAATACGATTCCGGATGTGTGTTTTAAATTAATGTCGTGCATAACAAACCAGGTATCGTAAAACACAAACATTCGTCGTTCATGCTAACGACAAAATTGGTATAACGTAGTGATTATATCCTCTTTGAAAATTAGTATGACATTTAAAATGACATTTCTAAAATAAAGTTACTTTAATTAAAATTAAATTGGTGTGTTTGCTGGTCGTATATAGGTTTGGTGCGTGAGCGCTTCCTTGAGAAGTTGAAGATAATTTAGCGACCGATACCCAAAGACTTTATACCTTACTACTAGACTGTGTAGCAAAATGTTGTTTAGCTAAAATGAGATCTATCGTAATTCACCTAGGGTAGCTATTTCTTTTTATGCGGTAGTTAGTTTAAAAACGGTCCTGGCGAGAGGGCTCCCGCTGGTAGTGTGTCTTTGTCTGACGTCTTGCCAGCTCAACTAATTATTGGGTTTGGTAGAAATGGTAGAAAATTTTATATTTTTCTTTTTATGATTTACTAAAACGAATGATTCACCAACTTTGAAACGTAGTTAAATAATTATACAATTAATTATCAATGCGTTGTTTTTTAAAAATAATTCAATAATACCGAGTAATAGTAGTACTTAAATGTTTGGGCCTGGTAATACTAAATGTAAGATGGTGGCTTGCTCGCTTGGTTGTTTGGTTGATTCTCTTGCTTCGATTTGCGATTATGTAAATTTTCATACTAAACCTGTTTGTTTTTCATGAAAAATGGTGAATTCTTGGACAGGGTGCAAAAATGAGTCTTATCCCGGTAGCCACTTTTCTTTCCACGGGTAAATAAACACGATATGATTGTCGGGGTTCTTTAGGATAACCATGAATTTTGTTGATCAGAGATTTTTATACAATCTCGTAGTAGTAGGTAGGTACGTACCAACTGTTTTATCAATTGGGGATGTACCGGTCACTAATAGAGTGTACCTAAGGGGCAAAAAGCGACACTTAGATTTTTTATATAACAAAAAAAAAATGTTATCATGTCCTTCGACTTTGCGCCGATGACGTTTGTTATTAATTATATTTCTTGTATTGTAGATTTCAGAAGAATGAAAACCAGGGAAGGACTTTCCAATTTATTCTAATTAATAGAGGGGGTGGGAGGTTTTACCCACCCCTTACACCCGTAAGGGGTGGGTAAAACCTACCCCCCCGGGTGTTGGAATTTTCAGCACACCAATAGTTATTGAGAAAAAAAATAACTATTTTGAGGTTAAGTATAGAAAAACAATTTAAAATGTCGAAAGAAATTTAGAATAAAATGTTTACCTCATAGCTAGGAGGTTCTGTACTCGAGGTGCTCCGTGTCGATTTCTCCTCTAGCGTCGGAGTGGCCAAATAGTTTTTTTGGGGTGGGCTCTCGCCAGAACTCTCGCGTGGTCGGCCCTGAGCCCAGGACCTTCCACGCGAGCTTCTGGCTCCGCGCTTTTTTATAACACTCTAGGGGTGTCACGCACAAGACTACCTAAAGTCGGGGTGCCCCGCGTCGGTTCTCCCACTCATCTAGACCTAACCTACACTTGTCGGTTTATTTGAGTACAATACGTAAACGTCTCGACCGCAAAAATAAACACGACTAAAATAACCGACCATTTACTACAAAACTAAAAAAAACCTTTTTCAGTCACTGTCAATGTCAATTTACTGTCATAATAATCGATGATACGCAAAAATAGACGATCCGACATTAATTTCAAGCAAAGATCGAGCACGATTTAGGTATTTCAAAAATTAATATCTCAAAAACTATGGGGCTTCGGAATTCGAAACTTCACATGTAAGCTATCCTATAAGTATATCTATACATACAAAATTAAATGAAAGACCTAGCTCACAGAATACATTGGAAAGGTTAGCCAAAACCAGAAATTGTAGTGGGAAAAGCAGTGCCTGGAAAAATCGCAAAATCGTCTGTTGTTTGCTCTGCGTATTTTAAATGTCATACATCAATTCTCCCGAAAAATTAAGCACATTTTGCCTGCCCATACAAGCTCTGAATCTCACGAATTGGAATTGATTATATGTCATCATCATCATCATATCAGCCGTAGGACGTCCACTGCTGGACAAAGGCCTCCCTCATTGATCTCCAGGAACTGCGGTTGGAAGCGGCCCGCATACAACGCCGACCTGCGGTTCTTACCAAGTCGTCTGCCCATCTTGTGGGTGGACGTCCTACGCTGCGCTTGCCGGTCCGTGGCCTCCACTCGAGAACCTTTCGGCCCCATCGGCCATCTGTTCTGCGCGCTATATGGCCACTTCAACGTGCTAATCCGTCGGGCTATGTCGGTTACTTGAGTTCTCCTACGTATCTCCTCATTTCTGATTCGATCCCGTAGAGAAACCCCGAGCATAGCCCTCTCCATAGCTCGTTGAGCGACTCTAAGCTTATTCATAAGGCCAATAGTGAAGGACCACGTCTCGGTTCCATATGTCATCACTGGTAACACACACTGATTGTAGACTTTCGTCTTAAGGCACTGAGGTATGTTGGACGAAAAGACGTTGCGAAGTTTCCCAAACGCTGCCCATCCGAGTTGGATTCGACGATTGACCTCTTTCTCGAAGTTGGACCTACCTAATTGGACTGTTTGTCCTAGGTATACATACGCGTCGACAACTTCAAGAGCCGAGTTCTCAACCATAACTGGGGCAGGGACGACATGAACATTCGACATGATTTTCGTCTTGTCCATGTTCATTTTAAGTCCTACCCGTTGGGAGACTCGATTGAGGCCTTCGAGCATCGTGCTGAGCTCTTCCATCGACTTTGCCATGACCACAATATCGTCGGCAAACCGAAGGTGAGTGATGTATTCGCCGTTAATATTGATGCCCAGTCCTTTCCATTCCAGAAGCTTGAAGGCATCTTCCAATGCGGTCGTAAACAGTTTCGGAGAAATGACATCTCCCTGTCTTACGCCTCTTTTTAAGGGAATCGCCTTCGAGCTCTGTTCATGTACTCGGACTGACATAGTGGCGTTTTTATACAAACACTTCAACACTTCGATGTGCCGATAGTCAATACGGCATCGTTGGAGAGACTCAAGCACTGCCCATGTTTCGATCGAATCGAAGGCTTTCTCATAGTCCACAAACGCGAGACATAGCGGCAAGTTATACTCTTCGGTTTTCTGTATGACTTGCCGCAGCGTATGTATGTGGTCTATGGTACTGTAGCCTTTACGGAACCCGGCTTGTTCGGGAGGCTGGAAGTCATCAAACCTGCGTTCGAGACGGTTCGCGATGACCCTTGAAAACAGCTTATAAACATGGCTCAAAAGCGAGATGGGTCTGTAATTCTTAAGCAAGGTGTTGTCACCTTTCTTGAAGAACAGAACCACCACGCCCTCGTTCCATGCTTTTGGCGTCGTACCTTCAAGCAAGGCGGAATTAAAGAGCTTCTGAAGGACTTTAAGTAACGGTGATCCACCCGCTTTCAGAAGCACTGAAGTGATTCCGTCCTCACTCAGCGCCTTGTCGTTCTTAAGCTGCTTCAAGGCCATCCTGATCTCATACAGGCTGATGTCCGGAATATCTTCGGTATAATGTCGGGTCAGCTTGGCTCTTGGGTCGTTGGCCGCACTGCAAACAGGTTTAGTGACCGAATCGTAGAGCCGTCCATAGAACCTTTCGACTTCCCTTAACACTTCCGCTTTACTTGACGTTATGCTGCCATCTTCCCTCTTCAGCTTCGTCATGCGGCTCTGCCCAATAGAATTATCTCTCACGAACACTTTGGAGCCTTTATTCCGCTCTATCGTATCTTTAATACGAGATGTATTAAAGGTACGAATATCGTGCCGCAAGGATTTCCAAATCTTTCTATTGAGCTGCCTATGTGACTGAGCGTCATCGGGAGACTGCAGTTGCAAAGAACATCGTTCAGCCATGAGGTTAAGGGTGTCATCAGAGAGTTTCTGAGGTCTATTGGTACGGGGGGTCTTAAAGAACTGGGACCCCACCGTATGGACGATTTCTACGAACCTGTTATTGATCTCGTACACTGATGCATCTACTTCTTGACAGTCAAAGCGATTTGCATGTTTGAGTTGAAAGCTCTCGAGGTTTTGGATATGTGCGCGAGTGGGTCGGAGCGTAGATTTCATCAAACGGGACCTTTCAAGTTTATATGTATTGGTTAAAAATACTTGAATTTAAGGCTTAGAAGCTACGGGAAGTCCTTAACCCTCAAGCACGTAGGAGGTAAGACTACATTACGACAAAAATTGCGTAAAACTATATTGTTCAGTAATGTATAAAAATGAACCAATAAAACTTTATTCAAACTTCAGTCTTTTATTTTGTTTGGAATATTCATTACTCATCGCTCTGGCTACGAGACTCAAAATGAAGGAGTGGTAGCATTTGTTCAAGAAGGCTTGGCCTGCTGCGTTGTGCCCACGGTGCTTGCGGACTCTAACTCCTTATTATTAAAGCTTGACAATGGGGTTGCAGTGGTGGGAGTCTACCGTTCTCCTTCAAATAAAAATATTGATGAATTCCTTAATAGCCTTGACAGTACTCTTTCCCAACTTAACGAGTTCTCTACTATTGTTTTAGTTGGTGACATTAACATTAACATTGTTCCAAACTCAAGCGACTCTAACTCTGATGAGTATCTTAATCTGGTCTCATCACATGCGATGCTCCCAGCACACGTTTTACCTACTCGTAATAGTAACTGTTTAGACCACATCATATTTAAATCTCCCTATTCCGCCGTAACTATGGTCCTTGACTCTCTGATCACTGAGCACGCCCCTATTCTTTTTTGTATTAATATGAAAGCACAACGTAGAGCTCCTAAGAAATCCACAGCTAAACTAGACCTCGCTGCAATTGATAAAGAGATAGCAGAAACAGACTTTTCATCAATCTTCACTTCAAGTGACCCAAATTCTGCTGCTCAGATTCTTGTTAACTTGCTCGGCTCTATTATTCAAAAATACAGACAATCTGTAAGCATTTCAAATAAAAAGCGCATCATAAAGCCATGGATTACTCCTGGTCTTCTGAGGTGCATTCGACACAGAGACTCGCTGTACAGAAAATTTAACAAAGACAGAGAAAATCTAACAAAAAAGACTATATTTACCCGCTACCGCAACTTTTGCAACAATCTTCTAAAAAAAATTAAGCGCGAATACGAACGTGACGAGCTACGGAAGGCCAGGAATAATCCAAAGGCAACGTGGAATATTATCAAGGATATGGCAAACCTAAATATAAAACAATCTTCCTCAGGGAAGCTACTAACACTGTATGTAAACCCATCCACCTCTCTCAATATGATTAACAGTTTCTTTGCAAATGTGGGAAAAGACTTGTCCTCTAAACTACACCTAACCCAACCGTATCTAACTCATAAGAAAGCCTTCCCAAACCCTCCTAATTCAGCTCCTCTCGACTCTATAGCTTTATATCCCACTGACAATGAAGAGATAGAAAACATTATCTTAAACCTCAAAACGAAATGTGCCGCCGGTTGGGACGGCATTCCTACATCTGTCGTTAAGGGCTCCAGACACATCCTAGCCCCCATTCTCAACTATCTTTATAATTTATGCATGTCTACCGGCACCTTTCCCTCGGTATTTAAGTAAGCTTTAGTTCATCCCATTTACAAGGGAGGTGACAGAGACAGAGTCACTAATTATCGGCCAATTTCAGTGCTCACCGTATTGTCAAAAGTGTTTGATAAATTTTGAACAACCGTCTTATAAAATATCTTAATGATAAAAATATATTGGCAGATAACCAATTCGACTTTAGAAGAAACAGGTCGACTGAAGATGCTGTTACTGAACTCACTACTGCGATTGTCAAAAACCTTGACAAAAAGCTTAAAACAATTGGTATATTCATTGATTTATCTAAGGCATTTGACACTGTCTCTGTCCCCGTCCTATTGGATAAACTCGCGGAGATTGGTATTAGAGGTATTACTAACAGCCTTTTTGAGAGCTACCTCTCCGACCGCAGACAGGTAGTCGTAATTAATAATTTGTCTAGCAAGGAAGAGGGTATAAGTTTCGGTGTCCCGCAGGGCAGTGTTCTTGGACCCACTCTCTTTCTTATATACATTAACGACTTGTGCAATTTGTCTCTCCCGAACTGCAGTATATTTACGTATGCTGATGATACAGCTCTTCTAATCGCAGGTCACGACTGGGCAGAGGCTAACTCACTTGCGGAATCTGCTCTTAAATCGGTCCTGACATGGCTCTCACAGAACCTTCTTACTCTAAATGTTCCTAAAACTAAATTCATAACTTTCTCCCCTAGTATCAGAACTCAACCTCCCTCTTCTTTCATTCTTCGTGCCCATGCCTGTTCTGCAGCAGGACCAAACCCATGCCACTGTCCCAAATTGGAACGCACTCTAAGTATTAAATATTTAGGTGTCTGGTTGGATAGAACAATGTCTTGGGTGCCGCATATTGAGAGTACAGTGTCCAGAATCAGAAAATTAATGTACATTTTTAAGCAACTTCGTAACAGCGCTGACATTTTGTGCCTTAAAATTGTTTACTATGCTCTAGCTCAATCGGTTTTATCCTATTGTATAACTGCATGGGGCGGTTATACTAAGACTCTCATGTTGAGAGTGGAAAGAGCCCAGAGAGCTGTATTGAAGGTCATGACTTCTAAATCTAGACTCTTTCCCACTGCTACCCTATATTCGATCTGTGAAGTTCTTACAGTGCGTCAACTATTTGTCCTAGCGACAGTTTTGCGGAAACACGGTGAACTTTCTTTCGATCCAGTTTTTAGCTCTTTTAAGCGTCGCTCTGATATGGTTTGCAGCATACAGCCCCGCAGAACTGCCCTAGCTGGAAGACACTACTTTTATATAAGTTGTCCTTTGTACAATAGAGTAAACAAAGCTATTGACATTTATCCGCTGTCATTCCACAGATGTAAAATTAAATGCAAAACCTGGCTTCAGTCACTAACGTACGATGATACCGAGAATATTTTGATCTCTCCTACCTAGCAAACTTAACAACAAGCGAACACGTATGCACTCACACACTCACACACAAACTCGCGCACACACTCACATCTACACACACACACACACCACACAAACACTCACCACACACATACTCACACACACGCAGTATTCAACTTAAAATCATAATCATATTTAGAATAAACATTTCCTTGTATCGACTTGTTTTAAGCTGGAACGTTGTTTGGTTTGGTTTTGGAAGAGGGCGCTGACACTGCTTCTCAGTTTTTTTTTAACTTTTGCAGTTGTCAACGTTTTCATTTGTCTATTGTACTTTGTTTATGTTCCAAATAAATAATTTTGAATTTTGAAAAAAAAAAATATTTCATCACGTTCATTTGATCTAACACTCATTTATTAATAATAATATGTGGGGATATCTCACATTTGACAAACATATCTAGCTTTTTTGTACTAGAGCGAAAGGTTTGTTAGCTTGTTATCAATTAACGGTAAGTCAGATGATACCTATTATATAGGGAGGGAAAAAAGTACTTTCGTTTCGACCCTTAACCTACGTGTAGGGTAAGTGATGTAGATTCTAAAAAATATACACTGTTTTGGTTATTTTTTTTTACTTATAATAAATTAGGTAGGTAGCGTAGTTAGGTAGAATCAATATAACAGTATACCTACTTACACAATCGTTTTTACAAGTAAATTATCCCGTGTTCTATTTGGTCATGGTGACCTCATTAGAAAGGGACACACTACCAACGGAAGCCCTCTTGCTCGGACCGGTTTTTGCGCCCTAGTGCACAGTCTAGTAGTAAGGTATAAGGTCTTTGCCGATACCATCATTGCGTTTGACTTAGGTTTGCAATGTAATTTCTATTATATTATATATTTTTTTAACTTATTTATAGGTTTTTACGTTATATAACTGGATTTATATATATATATTGTTTTATATATAAATAGCTTACCCGCCGAACTTCGTACCACCTTAACATGCATATGACGGTAGAATTGTAAATCGGCATTTTTTTGCGTCGGCAATCGGCAATTTTTGCGTGATTTTTTCAAATATTTTAATAGTTATTCTGCTATTCGGGCGGCAACAAATATCACAAATATAAGATCATCAAAATCGGTCCAGCCGTTCTCGAGTTATAAATGGTTTATCTAACCAGACTTTGTTTTATAAATAAGAGTTAAATATATATATATAACAAAGTCTGGTTTTAGTTGTAGTATATCTATATTAAATACTTAATATATTATACTATAATATATTATATTACTTAGTATAAGGTCCTGTGGGGTAAGAGAAACTACGGGGGAAGTGGGTCTGTTTGCCTTAAATCAGAAACTGCCTAGCGTTTCTATAGGAAACTAAGCTTTATTAGCGGTAAATCACGATTTAGTTCCAATGCTTTGACACAGATGGCATTGTGACATAAAAATAGGAGTAAAAGAGACAACAAAAAATCTCATTGTCAAACTTCGGAACCACGAGTTGATGTGGAAATTTGTGTGCGAGTGTTTCAGCATTAAAAAAATTATTAAACAGTGTGTTTTTGCCGGTAAGTGTGACTTTATAGTCATGTCTTGATTCTTTTCTTTATATTATGTATAAATATTATGTTAAAAGTGTTTTATTGATGCCTACAAAATACTAACCTCAAAAATGCCAACTGGGGTAAGTGAAACTACCCAAGCCGGGTCAAGTGAAACATATGTTCCTCTTTCCCGATTCCAGGAGTCACAAACCTTTTTTTGATTGTGTGTTAAGTCTGTTTGGACTGAATTTTTTTTTTGTTTTGTACGTTTGCTGAATCGGTCACAAGGCAGTAGAGTAAGTTCACTGACTATTATGGAATGGTAATGCTTAGAACTTCCGTATTTTTGTCGCAATTTATAATTGTTTTGTCGTTAATTGTCTCATTTATTTATTGTTACAGTTAAAAAATGCCACGAAATTACATTCGTAAAACAGATAGAGCGATAGAATACTCACAAGAAAAATTAAAAGAAGCTGTTAACGCTGTTAAAACAGGTAAACTATCTGGATATGCCGCTTCAAAACATTATAAAATACCCAGGTCTACCATTATAAATCATGTTTATGAACGCAGAGGCCTAAAGTCAAATACATTGGGTAGATCGACCATATTGTCACGAGAAGTAGAAGAAAACCTTGTTAAGAATTTGCATATTATGGAAAAACATGGTTTTGGCCTCACAAGAAAAGAGGTATTGGAAACAGTAGGACAATTCGTTTCCACAAACGATATTGAAAATCCATTTAAAAATGGAACTCCTGGGGAAGATTGGTTCCTTTCGTTTAAAAAAAGACATAATTTGTCTGTGAAAAAGCCGCAACCTGTTGAATACGCTCGAAAAAAAGCCTGCAGTCCAGGTATTATATATCCATATTTTGAATTGCTCGAGGAAACAGTGGACAAGTTGGGGATACGCGAAAAACCTTCGCATATATGGAATGTCGATGAAACCAGCTTCAGCAAGGACCCTTGCAAATCGAAAGTTGTTGGCGTCAAAAACTATACCTCAACTAGAACAATAGCGTCACCAGGAAAAGACAACACAACTGTTCTATTAGGATGCAACGCGATAGGAGAAAAAACTCCACCTATGATTGTGTTTAAGGGTAAAAATGTTTGGGATGAGTGGACAACTGAGGAAGGATACCCTGGTACAGCGTATGCTGCGACATCAAATGGGTGGATGGAAACAGCTGTTTTCGAGGCCTTTTTCGAAAAGGTGTTTCTACCACTAGTAGGAGAAAAACGCCCTATCTTATTAGTGTATGATGGTCATTCTACACATGTAGGTATAAACATAATTGAAAAAGCACGTGCAGCTGATATAACGATTCTAAAAATCCCACCACACACCAGCCATCTATTGCAACCGTTGGACCTCGCGGTAAATAAATCATTTAAGGACAAATGGGACGCCGCTCTTGTTAAGTGGCAGCGATTAAATATAGGTAAATCACTACCTAAAAAAGAATTCGCGAAAATGCTGGGCCAAATTTGGACTAAGTTGGAGCCTAATATATGCGCAGCGGGGTTCCGAAAGGCAGGTATATACCCATTAGACAAAAACGCAGTACCAGAAGAAAAATTTGACCAAGGACTTTTACAAGAGTGGAAACAAAAGAGACAGTACAATGTTATCAACACTAATGCAGAAGACGACACATACTCGCGGTCAGCTCTTGTACCAAAATCTTCCAACGAGACTCAACACGATCACCAATCTGGTCTAAATATCTCTGGCCACGATTTTAACTTACGGATGGTTCAGTCTACGCGCAAAAAGTTTAGCCCAGACCCATTAAGTACACTTACATTAGCTAGCATCAATTCCAAAATACACCAAGTACAAAGCTCTTATATATCTAAACAGCAGGCGTCGCAAACAAAATGCATTATCAGCAATAACCAAAGACACAAAAGATCCGAACTAAACAACAACAACCAGGTACAAAACAGTTTGGATGACCGTCTTGTAACATTTAAAGAGCATTTAGACATAAACAACCATTGCGACCAATACAATAAAGAAATTGTGAGTTCTCCACATAAAGACACACCGGAAAGAACTAGTCCAAAATCGACAATTCAAATTCTAGAAAACAAAGTAGTACATTTTAATGTTACATTTGAAGAATTGCTGTTAAGATCAGTAAAAGCCGGAACCAGCCTTAAAAATAAAAGAAAGCGTATAGCTACTGGGGCAGAAGTAATAACTCACGATGACGTCTACAAAAAAACAAAACTACTGGAAGAAGAAAAACTGAAAAAGCTAAATGAACAACTACAAAAAAGGAATAAGGTTAGAGTAGAAAAGATGAATAAAGATAATACAGGGAAAGAAAGAACAGAAAAACAGAAGCCTATTGCAATCAAGAAAGAAAGCGAACAAAACTATCAACCTAAAGCTAAAAAGCGAACTACAAAAAGTCGAATTTCTACTGGTGAAAGTGAGAGCAAGATTGACAACCAGGATGAAAATGACGTTAAAGGCTACAAGAAAACTACAGTAATTAAAGAGGAAAGACTGATTACAAAAAAAGAAATAACGTTGAAAAAGAAAGCAGATGCAATTAAGACGGAAAAAAAACAAAACTTCCAACCTAAATCTAAACAACGACATACAAGAAATCGAATTTCTTCTGATTCATCTAGTGAAAGTGAGAACGAAATTGAGTTCCAAGATGAAAGTGACGATGATTATGGAAGATATTGCGAAGAAATCCTGTCTTCCACAAATGATAATAAAGAAAACATGACCGACGAACAAATTAAAAGTGACATTAACCCTGAAAATGAAGCCATTAACAGAGTTTATATAGACGAATGGCTGTTGGTTAAGTTTTGTACTAAAAAAACTATCAAACACTATGTGGGAGTAGTACATTCATATACTACTCCAACAAAATATTATGATAACGGCATTCCCATAATAAAATATGCCCGAAAAACAATTTCGAAAAATGAAGGCAGTGTGTTCACTTTTCCTCCCGTCGACGACATATCCGATTTACTTCATATGGAGGATGTTGTTGTTAAACTGCCAAAACCAATTATTGGTCGCAGAGGGCAAATAATTTTTAAAAATTCTTTTGATAACTATAATATTCAGTAAATTTTGGATGTGTATAGTTCGTGTCCAGTAACAAATATTTTTTTTAGCTGAAATTGTCTTTTTGTTTTAGTGGTGCAGTGTTTACAACCCCTGCTCGAACATGTATGTTTCACTTCCCTCAAAAACATTAAACCTATCTTTTTTTTGGAAACTAGACCATATTACTATGGTATAAGATTAGAATTACAATGATTAAACCTTACTGTAGTAACTGACCTTGTCTTTGATTTGTAGTGTTTAAGGAAAGGCAAATTATGGAATCTGTTTCTCTTACCCCGTTTTCGGTGTAAGAGGGACAGTCGCATCGGCCCTGCGTGTTTTCATCAATAACCAGAGGTGGTTTTTACGTAGTAAAGTGAAAATAAAATCTGGATAAGATTAATGTTTATTAAGTATACTACAAATACTTTAAATAGTTTCAGACGTTTTTTTTACAAGTTATGAATTCTCAAATATTTTTTGGGATAAAGTATGTTCCACTTACCCCACATGACCTTAGTATAAATATACTTATTAAATAAAATAACTTGTACGCCCTCCGTTATAGCTTCACTATTTCGTTCCATCCAAAGGTTGTCTGGAAGAGGATAAGACCGCCCACTGTTTTGCCCATTTAGTTTTGTGTTATATAGTTTCTGTGTGATAATAACAATTAAAGAGTTATCATAAATTTAGAAATGTCACCTTATATGTCATGCTAATTTAGTCTTTGGTGACAACAAAACAAGAACGTTAATATTTTAAGTAAATTTAAGTTTTTAAACAACAGAATCGCCCCTATTTATAGGCGGAAAAACATTAATTATAGTAATTTATTTTCGCTGATAAATATATTTTTTTAACCGAATTATTATCAGAATAAGATATACAATACATAAATAATGAATACAAATATCAATTAAAATTAATACACCAGGTACAAGAAAACTACTGACAAAAAGTTCAGGGGTTAACATAAAGTATAATATAAAGAACTTGGAAAACTTTCGTGTTTAATTTTAATCATTAATATTAATTTTCTCTTCATGATGCAAGGCGACGGAGTGAGAGAACTAAACTATTGCAAAAAGTCAAAAGATTACACTAAAAATAAAAACGGGGTCGAAATGTACTAATACAGAACTTTCATTACACATAATAGTCTAATTTAGATTTTTTTTACCCCTCTTGAACCCCAATAGCTCAACAACTCCCGCACATTTTTAGCTCATTTAGTCGCACCAGGAAATTGCCAACACTACCTACCTATATACCAAATTTCACGATCAACGCTTCAAAAGTTATCCTCGGACTAACAAACATACAACGCCGATTCGTTCAAGTTAAACTGGAGATCTCGCTTCGCCCGATCTATAATGATTAATGACAAACAACTTAGTTTTCGTTATTTTATCCTAAATCTCTAACTCGTAACAATATGTATGGTGCAGATGTTTTTTGAGTCAGATAAGTTACTAAGTTAAAGTTATTCGTTTTTATAAGAACTTTGAGCCCTTATGTTTTGTTAGTGGTCTTCGTGTACCCTATACTTATAATAAATTAATGAAATACTTTAATAAACAACTTACAAACTAGTTACAACAAAAAATATGTACTATGCGGTCGTATCACCTAAAATACTTTTTATAATATGTCTTATAATAATATTAATAAGATATTTATTTATTAATTATATTTTTTAATTGTTAGAAATTGCTTAATGTTAAATATAAACTAATAACTATACAGGGTGAGATTGTAATTTTGAGGATCGACTCTGAAAAATGTCATAATCGACAGTATGAATAATAACCAGAAAAACGGTCACCACTTTTTATTTCTCCATTCGATAAAGAAAATGATTTCAAATGCATGAGTAAACACCCAAAGTTCAAATGTACGTAGATCCAGAGATACTTATGATTTTTTTTAAATAAATTGTAATTTTGTAAAATTATAAATATCTATAGTAAAACAAATATTTTTGTATATTTACTAGTGTCCTCATAAGGCTTTTACGTAGGCATATAATGCATGAAATTGTTGGATGCTAACTCCAATAGCGTAAAAGGTTTTTAGTTATTTTTTTATTGTCATATTTTGCAAAACCCGGATTCATTCAATATGGTAAGTGGTAAACTCTTGATAGTAAGCGATGATGCAATCTACGATGGTACACGCTTGCCTAGAAGAAACCTATTCACTCGCGACTTAAAGACACCCAGGTTGTATCTATCAGGAAACACAGACTCTGGCAAAGCGTTCCACTCTTTGGCGGTGCGCATAATAAAGGTCGAAGAGAACCGCTTTGTGCGAATGGGAGGTATTTCTACCATATAGCGGTGGCGCACCGCGGAGCGTCTGGTTGTCCGTTGATAGAATGGAGATGGTAGGATTAGGTTGAAAAGTTACGCCGCACACTCCCCGAAATGTACTCTATAAAAAACCGAGAGGCTAGCAACCGTTCGTCGATGCTCCAGGCTGAGGAGCCTTGCATCAACTAGCTCATGGGCAACGATGAGGCATTCTTGGATTCGATGATCCATCCACGAGGTGAGAACAGTACTCCAAACACGATCGGACTTGTGCTTGATACAAGTTGAGCAACTGTCCCGGTGTGAGAGCAGTCCGGTTCTTTATAAGCAGATAGCTGTAATCCAAGTTGAATTGAGACCCCCCCCCCTTATACGGTTTGAAATGAAACTGGTGGCTTAACCTTGGAATCGCCCACCACATTAACTACTATACAAACATCTTAATCTTACTTCAACCAGAACACGGTGGAGCTACTTCGTCCACTCGGCCTCTCGTCGACGTTCGCTAGAGACTTCACTAGCCCTCAACACCAAGGGAAGCGCGCATTCTACCGGTCTTGCAGACTCTCGGATATATTGTACACGATGGTAGTGGGACAATAAGTGTTTTGAGAATGAATTTAGAGTTTTGATGTTAAAGTATGATAAAAGGAAACACAGAATCTATCTCCCCATGTAAGCATTTACATTAGATAACGCGAATATCGCGATCAAAATTCTAATATGTAAACAAGTAACTTTTTAACTAAAATAATAGGTCTTTACCTATGAAATTGCGGTTCTTCAGTACTGGTCATTTCAAATAGAAAAAAAGTTTGGAATGGCTTTGAATTCTAAATTCAAACTAATTTTGTTTTAAAAACATGACATTCCTTTTACAAACTCAGTCTTTTGTTTATTGATTAGCGTTGTATTTTCATTACATTTGAACATTTTTCGTCTAAATGGATACTTTAAAAATTCGTGTAATTATGGAATATGAGTTCCGTCGCGGCACCAAAAACGCGACACAAACTGCACGTAACATCAAAAACGTTTACGGAGAGAACTGTACAAACGAACGCACAACCCGTTATTGGTTTTCCCGGTTCCGTTCTGGAAATTTTGACTTGAAAAATGAAGCTCGTGGTCGTCCGGAGACTTTGGTCAACAATAATGAATTAAAGGCGATTGTGGAAGCTGACAAAACTCAATTTACAGCTGAGCTAGCAGCAGCTTTTGATGTTAGCATCAAAGCAATTTTGATCCATTTGCGACAAATAGGCAAGGTAACTAAACTTGATAGATGGGTGCCCCACGAACTTAACGATCGCCAGCAACGTACGCGTCGAGACCTGCCTCGCGCTGCTCAATAGGCAAATAAATTAAGGAATTTTGAACCGAATTGTTACGTGCGATGAAAAATGGATTCTGTTCGACCATCGAAAGCGCTCAGCAAGTTGGTTAGATCCTGGTTCAGCACCAAGGCAATCCCCTAAACCAAAAAGGACCCTTAAAAAGTGATGGTCACTGTTTGGTGATCTAGTGCGGGTGAGATTCACCACAGCTTTTTACAAAACGGCATGAGCATTACTGCAGATGTTACTGTGAAGAACTGGAGACAATGACGGAGAAGCTTGCACATCGGCAACCAGCTTTGGTCAATCGGTCGTCCCCACTGCTCCTTCACGACAACGCGCGACCCAATACTGCACAACAGACAGTCTCCAAGCTGCAAGAGCTGGGGTTGGAAGCTCTCCCTCATCCGCCATACTCACCAGACTTTATACCTACCGACTATTACTTTTTCCAAAATTTAGACAACTTTTTATTGGGTAAAAAATTCAATTTCCGACAGGCAGTACAAAATGCCTTTGAAGAGTTTGTTACCTCCCGTCCAGCTGATTTTTACAAAAAAGGCATCAATAAACTACCAATGCGTTGGCTAAGATACGTCGATTGCATGGGTGATTACTTTGAATAACAGAAATAAAAAAGTTTTAAAAAATAAGTACTTTCACTTATTCCATACAAAACGGCAATTTCATAGGTAAAGACCTAATATAACCGACTCCAGATAACAAGAACCGATTTCAATGAAATTTCTATGGGACCATTCTGAAAGTACATTCTTTCAAATAATAAAAGAATTTTCCAAATCGGTTGATAAATGACGGAGATATGAGGTAACAAACATAAAAAAAACACAGTCGAATTGAGAATCTCCTCCTTTTTTGAAGTCGGTTAAAAAGTGATATTACACGCTTCACTATGGCAATGGTATCGCAAAATGGTCACTTAGATACACTGTACGGGCCAAACCGTACATTCAGCAATATCATTGTTTAGCAGGTATTTTTATGTTGATCAATAAAGTTAGTTGCAAACCCACATCAGTCGCGTGCGGTCGTTGTAATCTAACAAACCCGATCCCATCAACTATCAATAGCAATCGTATTGTATAGGGGTAGCAGCAACCCCGTACATACTGGTCCTTCGAGCCGGATGTACGGGGTTGCTGCTACCCCTATACAATACGATTGATATTGAGTTGATGGGACCGGGTTTGTTAGATTACAACGACCGCACGCGACTGATGTGGGTTTGCAACTAACTTTATTGATCAACTTAAAAATACCTGCTAAACAATGATATTGCTGAATGTACGGTTTGGCCCGTACATACACCATTTGGTATTCGACCAACACAATCTTTTTCAATGACCATCGTTGCTAGGACAACACCATTGAAATTTTGACAGCTTATGACAGAAACAACAATCTTATTCGTTAAATAATGCTAGTTTTTCTTATCAGAATTAGGGGCCCCTGGTAAAGGTTGCTGGGAGCCGTTGGGTGCAGGCCGCACAAGATAGATCACTCTGGAAATTTATGGGGGTTTAGCAGTGGACGTCATTTTAACCGACTTCAAAAAAGGAGGGGGTTCTCAATTCGACTGTATTTTTTTTTAATGTTTGTTACCTCAGAACTTTCGACAGGGTGAACCGATTTTAATATTTTTTTTTAAATGAAAGCTGGTGCTTCCCGTGTGGTCGCATTTCTATTTGGTCCAGTTCTGACAATGGCATCCATGAGAAAACCATATAAGTCTTAAATTTGTTTAATTTTTATATTATGTTATGTTTGCTCAGAACTCCGTTATATCAACCGATTTGGAAAATTCGTTTTTTATTTGAAAAGATATACTTTAAGATTGATCCCATGGCAATTTCATCAAAATTGGTAGAGTAGTTTGGTTTTTACTGTGACCAAGTCTGTGACTGTGTGACAAAGTCGTTCTCAAAATTTGCCAAACAAAAAAACCCTGTATAATAAAAAAAAATATTGCACTTAGCAAAATAATACACAGAGTGTAAACACAGAATGACAACACAGTGTAAGTTGAGTACGAGTGATAATATGCGTACGCACACATAGACGCGCGTACGAGGATCTCAGCTCAATTAGGTCGAAGCTTTAACCAAATAAAGGCTTTTCATTTACATTTTTTTTAAACTAGTTCCATACTTCCAACTAGCGTAATTGTCCGGAGATAGCCGTCAAAATCTCAAAGACACAATATCAAAATTTGTCTAAAACAATTTAACGTCAGTTATACAAACACAAATATTCTTTTATTTCATGCGTATTATACTTTATATATGTCCCAATCCAATAATCTATCTGTATACCAAATTTCATCGAAATAGGTCCAGCCGTTTTGTCGTGAAAACGTAGCACACATAGTTACTTTAGAATTTATAATAATAGCATATTACATATGGATAACGTCGAAGACTACATTATCAATAATAGCTCACACAAGATATACAATGTACTAACACAGACTGTCTATGTGTTTGCGACTGTTTTCGTGTATTATTAGAACCAGATAACTGATATAATATTTATATACTTTTTTAGACGTGACAACGTCTTGTAAATCGATGAACGCCGGCTGCACGCACGAATAAGTATCATACGTTCCGCCTGAGCCGAGCGTGCAAGCAAGAGCGCGGACCAAGCGATAGAGGCACGATCGTCCTACGCGCTCGGCTTGTGACGCATCTATCTCTCTTCTGTCCGTCCGTAAACCAACTTTACAGACATTTTTTTTGTAAATATGTACATACTTATAATTTATAGAAAAGCATCCAGACCCAGAACAAACATCTATAGACCATGCAAACATTGGTCCCATAGCGACAATGGAACCCGCGACCTCCAGCGTCTCAGCCCCTCATTGATCCGGGATCCGCGCGCGTCAATGTGCGCGTGCTATTGATAACCTCCGTAGTGAAGTGGCCGAATAGCCGGCTGAGATGCAGGAGGTAGCGGGTTCGATTCCCGCCGCGGAACAAATGTTTGCATGACAGATATTTGTTCCGGGTCTGGTTGATCTCTATTTATTATAAGTATGTATGTATTTACAAAAATAATAGTAGCTAAAAATAATACCTAACTAGATTGAAAAAAATACAATATTAAAATAATGAATAACTTTTTTTTTTTATTAAAAGGAGCCATCACTACTTTGGTTCATAGGTTCTACCCCAATTGGTATCACTGCCATCGTCGTCCTCATTCGCTCCCCGACCCGAAGAAATAATAACAAAGTCCAAACGTAACAAAAACAAAAAACTTTAACTCGGAAGTGAACTGAAATGACGCGCACGCGTGTATCGCTAACAAGTATGCCAACTCTACTGGCGGGAGTGAGGCATGGGGAGCGGAAGAGGGGCCGCGTTTCGAGTCAGGTACCGACTTAAGGCGCTAACCGTAGCCGATGTCCTTGAGCGAATGGGCGTAGCTATTGTTTCGGCCCCTTCCACCACACGCATCTAACCGACCAGCAAATAGGTGAGCGCGAGGCAGACGAGCACAACCCTTCCATATGACAGTCAGCGGTACACTGCCGCCCGTCGTCCGCGCAACCACCTTCTAAGAATACGCCCGCTAATTATTCGGAAAAATTCAATATAATTAATTGCCACGTGAAAGACCGTCGCAGCATAGCATCATATGTTCAACTTGAAGGTATAGTCTTTGCCCACATTTAGGTGAAAGAAAAATAAAATAATTTTACCTCGTTTAGAAGTTGAATCAAATTGAAAGTCGAAAACTGCTACATTTTGTTATTTTTTTTTCTCATAGTAAATAAACAGGTAGAACTTTTTTGTATGTTCACTTTGCAGATAAAAGGTCAATGAATGACATATATTTTTTGAGTACATAAAACTGATTCCTCCCTGAGGAGAAAGCCTCAAAATAAGACCAATCAGCTACTATATTCGCCTTAAGTGGACGGAGTTATATATGATTCTATCAGTTATCTGGTTCCCATAGTTCACCGTCGTCCGAGACACGTTCTCGGAGCCCCGGGTGACGAAATCACCTCCGCTAATGCGGAAGAGATTTTTGAGTCATCTACATTAGACAGAGCAAACAATTCACAGATACACCGACCTCGCCGGCGAGGTCGACGAGTCCCTTCAGTCACCGCCTATACGAGGTACAAGCACGTACCCGGACGTTTCTCTCCTATCCCCATCCTGGCAACAGCCCAAAAAAAGGTTCCCATAGTACAAGCTTCGCTTAGATTGGGGCTAGATAGCGCTGTGTTCAATGTCCAGCAATATTATTATTATTAATACTGACTTGGCTTTGTCATTCCGAGTTTAAAAAAGTCCTGGGCTTGGTCTAATACCTGGACACGGGTGGCCTAAGGAGAGGAGAGTGGTCGCTCTAGCACTGCATCGGGGTGACAGTGTGGTTCGGTAGCACTCTTTGAGACAAAGCAGCTTTATTTAGAGAGGCACTGCTTTCCTCGCTCAGCCGGGGAGGGGGCTAGAAAAGGTGCCCCAAACAAACGCTCATTCCTCGCAATAAGAATAAATCTAAAAACATGCAGATGAATATGACTTTTGGTGCGTGGAATGTACGTACTCTTTTAGACCGACCCAACAACCTCTGCCCAGAACGTAAAACCGCCATTGTGGCTCGCGAGCTCAAACGCTATGACGTCGACATAGCCGCTCTCAGCGAAACACATCTAGCTGACGAAGGTGAGCTTGTTGAACGTGGTGGTGGGTACACTTTCTTCTGGAAAGGCACACCAGCTTCTGAGCCTAGACGGTCAGGAGTAGGCTTTGCTATTAAAACTACTTTAGCCTCTAAGTTGGAAGAACATCCAGTTGCTATCTCTGATCGTGTCATGTCCTTACGTTTCCATCTTCGAAACAATAAATACTTAAATGTTATCAGCGTATATTCGCCAACACTCGACAAAAGTGATGACGTCAAGGACAAATTTTATGAGGAAGTGTCAGAAGTGCTGACTAAAATCCGGCGCTGTGAGAAAGTTTTGCTTCTTGGCGACTTTAATGCTCGCGTCGGACGTGATTTTGAAGCTTGGCCTCGGGTGATAGGGCGACATGGCATTGGTAACATGAACAGTAATGGGCAACTGTTACTAAGCCTCTGTTCCCAATTTCATCTGGGTATTACCAATACCATGTTTAGACTCCCAAATAAATACAAAACTACCTGGATGCACCCAAGGTCCAAGCATTGGCATCTTATTGATTATGCTATAGTCCGTCAACGGGATATAGCGGATGTCAAAGTAACGAGAGTAATGAGGGGCGCAAACTGTTGGTCGGATCACCGACTTGTTGTTACAAAACTATTTTTGCGTCTTAGCCCTTGCCGTAGACCTCGCAGGGCTAAGCCTAACTGTCTCCATCTGAAAAAGCTAGAGTCTGCTGAAATATTGGCAAATTACAGGGAAGCTGTCAATACCTTTACAGCAGGCATACACCCCGAAGATGAACAGTTAGACGAGGGCTGGAAACTGTTAACTACAAATACCATCAATGCGGCTACTGAGATCTTAGGCCAAAAACCTCGTGTCTGTGAAGACTGGTTTGACGAAAATGATAATACATTGACAGTCGCCCTAGAAAAACACCGCCAGCTCCTTCGAAAGGGAAATCAGACAACTGCTTCTGAAAAAATAAAGGAGAGTACGAGCCAAATAAGGAGACTAACTCGAAACGCAAAAGATGAGTGGTGGCTGAACAAGGTTCGCTATATTCAGTGGCTTGCTGATTCGAATAGACTCGGCGATTTCTTTAACGAGATTAAAAAGTTAGTAGGAAGTCCACATCGAGTAAACGTACCACTGAAATCACTTTCAGGTACCCTCCTGGTAAGCAAAGGAGAAGTTCTTACTCGCTGGGCAGAACACTATAACAGCTTACTCAATGTGGATCGTTCTGCTGACATAAACTATTTAGCATCACTTCCTGCCTTACCACAAGCCGTAGATCTGGATCAGCCTCCTTCTCTTGAGGAAGTTATCATCGCCATCAAAGCGCAGAAAAACAATAAGGCTGTCGGCATCGATAACATACCAGGAGAACTATTAAAATATGGCGGAGATGAGTTGCACTACAAGATTTGGCAATTTTTCCAGCGCATGTGGGAAATGGAGTTCGTTCCTCCTAGTTTTGGCGTATCACTAATTTGCTCTTTGTATAAAAATAAAGGTGATCGATCTGTTTGCAACTCTTATAGGGGTATATCACTTCTGTCTACTCCAGGAAAAACTTTTGCCAGAGTACTCTTAAATCGTCTTATGGAGCTCTCTGAAAGTATATTGCCTGAAACGCAATTTGGGTTTAGACCCAATCGCGGCACATGCGAGGCCATATTCTCTCTTAGACAACTGCAAGAGAAAAGCAGGGAACAGTGTCAACCTCTGTTTCTCTGTTTTGTTGATCTGGAGAAAGCTTTTGACAGTGTACCTCGCGAAGCTTTGTGGATTGTGCTTTCGAAACTTGGTTGCACCGACAAATTTATACGCTTGATAAGACTTCTTCACGACAACATGACTTGTTGCGTAACCGTCAATGGTGAGCAGACAGAGCAATTCCCTGTCACTTGTGGTGTAAAACAAGGCTGTGTATTAGCACCCACTCTTTTTGCTCTGTACTTTTCCGTTGTCGTGAGGGAGACTTTACAAGCCAACACCGAAGGGATCCGCATACGTTTTCGCACAGATGGCAGTATCTTTAACCTGGCTAGGTTAAAAGCGCACACAAAGGTATCGTATGACCTCATTACCGAATTGATGTATGCTGATGACCTATGTTTCGTTGCGGAATCTTCTGAGGGACTCCAGGACTTGATGACTCGGCTTGACGCTGCGTGCTGTAGATTTGGCCTCAAAATTAATATTACAAAGACAGAGGTGATGGCCATGGACACTGTTAACCAAGCTCCACTGAATCTGCAAATCGATGGAAAGCCCATAAAACAGGTCGATACATTCAGATATCTGGGAAGCAGCATAACAACAAAATGCGACCTTGACTCGGAGATCAACAGCAGACTTGGCTCCGCTATGGCTGCTTTTGGTAAACTACGAGTCCAGGTATTTCGCTCCCATAACATCAAATTGAGTACCAAGATTAAGGTGTATATGGCTATTGTACTTCCTAACATCTTGTACTCGTCAGAGACATGGTGCCTGTATCGCAGACACATACGCACGTTAGACAGATTCCATCTGAAATGCCTCCGCGACATTCTTAACATCAAGTGGTCGGATCGGGTCCGTAATACCGATGTTCTACGACGGGCTAATGTCTGTGGCATAGAGGCATATTTGATGCGGCGTCAGCTGCGTTGGTGCGGGCACCTGTCTCGGATGTCTGATGAGCGAAGGGCGAAACGCATTTTCTTCTGTGAACTAGAACATGGTAAGCGGAAACGCGGAGGTCAGTTCCTACGTTTCAAAGACGTACAGAAGAGGCACATGAAGAGGTGTTGTATCGATCCGTCGCGCTGGGAGGCTCTCGCTGAAAAACGACCTGAATGGAGGCGTCATGTTCAGGACAAAGTGTACGAGTTTGAAGAAGAAAGGAGGCAAGAACTAGACTTAAAACGAGATCAGCTTAAAAGTCGACCGCCGGCTAATATCAATTACAACTACATTAATGGCGCCTTAACTTGTGTTCATTGTAACCGGACTTTTAGCGCAAAAATAGGGTACATCAGCCACATACAGGCTAAACACCTAGGCCAATAATCACAAAGTCAAGTCTCTGTAGCCGAAATCGGCTAGGAGGATTATTATTATTATTAATGTTTTCGCTCGTTAAACTTAACTAAACTTCTGTCCGTATCTTTTTTGTGGTGTGAAATTGGGGTACAATACTACTAAAACTATTATTGCTACAAGAAAACTTTCTAAGAGACTAATATTAACTTTAAGAGTTTCACTTTTGCATTCCCAGTTTTTTTAATAAGTAAATGTTTTTGAGAAAAATTTGCAATATTTTTTGTACGCCATTCTGCTCCTAATGGATTAACAAAAATCGTAATAGATTTTTCGATTTTATGTACAGTGTTTTGGCTTTAGATATGGATGTCACATAATTATACTAGACCCAATTCTGTACATGAAACTTACCAGTCCCGGACCTGGGGGAGGGGGGGGGGGGGGGATCAAACCGTTCCAGCTGTATACTTACCAGCCCCGGATCTAACCTGGGGGGGGGACCACCGACGCTCGTGGCATCCAGCGCTCGTGGTACTATCGATTATTCCATTCCCTGCCCGTGCTGTTCATTTGATTTGAAACGCTTCAAATTAACCCCCCCCCCCCCCTCCCTCTCCACCTTCAAACTCTGGAGGGGGCGCCACATTAAGTATCTGCCTTTCTGCCCCGGTTAGGAAAAATTCTAGATCCGGGGTGAATGTAAAATTCCATTCTGCTTGTGACATAATCGATCGTCGAGAAAAGGGTCCATTTCACACAATAGACAATTCAATCCATTTTTTGCTTCTTGCAATCTTTAGGCACATCTGCTATCGATCGTTTTAACGCTAAATTGTTCATCATTCTGATCTCGTTAGCGATTCCTTTGATTTTCTGTACCTCGCTGGCGATCCCGCGGTGTCTGATTGTTTTATTTGGCTTCTCCTCGGTTTTGGGCAGTTTCCGGGGAGGCTCGTCCGATTCGGAGAGGCTGGGGAGCTTTATTAATGGCTTCCTGGGTTTGATGTTGGGGAGAACTGGAATAAACGAAACATCATATTTAAAAAAGAATATGGTTTATTATGCCGTGTTCGTCTTTACTGGGACAGTAATGGCAATTCTGTACCCATATCTGATATAGAGGACCTGTTTGAGGAGCCTTTTAGTCTTTTTTTATAGAAATATTTTTGGTCAAGCGTGAGTTCTCCATTAAGTTAATATAAAAAGCATAAAGTCCACAATTTTTTGAAGTAAAACTTCTTAACGCATGCTTGACTTGGGGAGTAAGCTGGTGAATGCGTTACGAAAAGTGCGAACGGAAGTTATATAAGTTATAAGTTAGTGAAGATCAAGAGAGAGAGGTGCGAGCACACATTTTCTTTCTCTCTTTCTCTGATAGCTAGTTGAGCATAGCTAGTCGCCAAATTAGCCTAAATTAGACAAACTGCAAATATATATATATACATATGTACATATAGATGGAGCTAAAGAAGTTTTACTTCAGTCGTGTGCTCTTCGTTTTTTTTAAATGTGAATCGACTCAATTTCATGTAATTATAAGCAGACTAGCTGAACCCGCCCGTGGCTTCGCACCCGTGATTTCTCAGTAACACATTACCCTCCTTTTGCGCAGTCGGGTAAACAGTAGCCTATGCCCCAATCCCGATCATAATCTGTATACCAAATTTCATCAAAATCGGTACAACCGTTTTGTCGTAAAAACGTTGAAAATTTATAATAAACTAGCTGTTGCTCGCGACTTCGTGCGCGTTACAATACTAAATGTGCAGGTAGCCTAGAAATAAAGCTAAGCTCGCTGTTGCAACTTGACTTCATTTTTATCCCATGGGACCTGATTTAAGTGCTAAAAAGTGGTAAAAAAAAGCCTATGTGATAATTTAGGTTATAATCTACGTACATACCAAATTTTATCAAAATCGGTTCAGCCGTTACGACGTGATTGACTAACAAACAAACATCCAAACTTTCACATTTATAATATTAGTGCGACATCCCACCTGAAACTATCGCGTAACCTGCTAAAAATAATTCGAACGAAATCGCTGTTCGCATCGTTCAAATGCAGTTCATTCTACCTACGATCTAGCAGATCTCAACGAACTCCGATGAAATCCACATGAATATCATCGGAATTCATCGGGCGGTTTCGTTTGAATCTGATAAATAGCAGATCATTCGATTTTCATCGCAAATCATCATTCGTATTCGTTCGCATCTGCTAAACCGCGTAGCAAGTGAGACATTAGGCTATCTACCACCACTAAACATCAGGTGGACCATATGCCAGGTCGTATAAAATAAATTTAAATGAAATTTCAAGAGTAGCAGAGATCCTTGTGAAAGGGCTCACCCGGGGAATTGCTACCGCCATAACTATTGCTGCCGCCAAGCAGCATTGCTGTGTTGCGGTTTGAAGGGTATGGTTGCCTATGAAATTACAGGCTGCATGCATCAATTTGATGGACATTTCTACATGTGTGACCTTCAAGGCAATTGTTATAGGCGATAGTTACCACTTATCATCAGGTGGACCATAAGCTTGTTCCATCTCAAGAAGTACAAAAAATAAAAAAAAATACAGGTGAAATAGCAGCGAAAAAAAATTCATCAGATGAAAATGATTGGAATAAGTTTTTGTTGAAAAATTACTTTTTCAAAACAAGCTTTTATAAATTTCATAATCGGAACCGCAAGCAGATTCAAATGAGCCCAAACACTAGTAGCCTACTATAATCCATTCGGAGGTTCCGTTGTCTAGCATTCGTCTCCACCATCACCTCCGTGGTACAATATTATTGCATTATCACCGAAGTTACATATGTATTCCAAATTTCAGCTCAATCGGTTGAGGAGAACGGGTTTAAAATTCAGTTGCAAGATTCCACCCGGACATACATACATACATTGCATGTAAATAAAAAGCATCTAAAATGACAATCATATCCATGCCGACTGTATATCTATTGGCTTCACTCACGTGAATTGGAGTTCCGCTTGGAAGTACCGATCGGTAAAACGGATAAGTCCAGCTTAATCTGACTCGAGAAGTGTCGGAGAGGCTGCGATGTAGACGTTACTTCGCTTGCACCTAAGAAAAAACAAGACCGGTCAAAAACGAGTAGGAGTCGCGCACCGAGGGCCCCTAGCCTAGATATG
Organism: Philereme vetulata; assembly: GCA_918857605.2. Classification (NCBI taxonomy): domain Eukaryota; kingdom Metazoa; phylum Arthropoda; class Insecta; order Lepidoptera; family Geometridae; genus Philereme; species Philereme vetulata. Next base: position 13,659,987 of record OU975425.1, read on the forward strand.
TTTATTTATGTTAATTAAGCAGCGCCATCTAGTTATGTGACCGGAAAACCAAGAAAACTATTATGACATATCGAAAAAGACTTCGTTATAATTTTCCTGTAATCTTTGCATATTGTTATGCCGAGCCTTTTACAGAATAAGTAATAATCGGTTTCTCGAAGTTATTTATACCTACTGTGTCACAGAATAAGTAATACTAGGTATGATAGTTACCTACTACCGTTTTTATCTACACTTACGCAGAATAATAAATAATAGTCGTGTGGAATGCCTTTCTAGTTGCTATCGGAACGTTCTCGAACGTTCTAATAAGTTTCTAGTAACTGCGTGCGGTATAAATAGGGCGTGGAGGCGCCCGAAGGGAGTCAGTTTTGATTTGGCAATACGTGCGAATATTTCAGCGACTTTTATTGGTTTATTGTGCAACAGTGGTGTGATATTAGTGTGTTGTGATTACTTGTGATTAAGATCGTGTATTTTGCGTTTTAGTGTTGAATAAAAGAGTTATTTTGGTTGGATTGATTTTCATTATTTTATCTCGAACCTTCAGCTCGTAACAATATAATTCCTATTAATTTCAAATTTATCACTTCGCAAACTTCAGAGTTGAGGGAATGGAATTTTTTGATTTTGTCATTTTTGATTATCAATCCAAAACTTCCTCCTGTGCACTGAGATATTTATCTTCCAAATTTGTAAGCAATAAAATTATTTAAAACATTTACCAGTTAACGTTTTTCCTCCAACATTCGTGTGCGTAATTTCGCTGTACTTGATATCGCATTCGTCGATCCTTTTCTTCAAATCAGCTGCAAATAATAGTAGATTATTAAACGAGGGAATAAAGCAGTGTCTTGCGTCACGGGCGCTATATTGAATCCCGAACGTAACGAAGGATTCTACAATTAACTCACGAGCGCAGCGAGGGAGTTACTAGAATCTTGAGTGCAGAGAGGGATATAAGCGCGTCCAAGATGCATGCAGACAGCTTTATTCGCGAGGAGAATACTCTACTTTTCACACTTTCTGCGAGACAATAAAAACCAAATCTAGGTTTAATTATCATTGAATACTAAATATTTAACATAAATAGTGAATTGTAACCTAAAAATACCTTTATAATTGGCCAAATATAATAAGCTTTGCAAGCTTATTACACGATATGATTATTATGATTAGGATAGTCAAATATTACAAATAATAAAAAAAAGAATAATTGGTGCATTTGATGTTAACTTATTGTGTCTTTTTTGTTCAAATTTTAATACAGATGAGATTCCAAATTCAAAACACATTATACCCTCGAGGGCATAATGAAATTCAGAACAACTTTACTCCCGTTTCTGCCGTAGGGATTTAATCACCTGCTTTCGGTGAGGCGTACATGACATATAATTTGACATTGTCGAGTATTAAAATCGACATTGTCGAGTAAAAAAATAATTAAAATCTCCCAAGTTGGCAACCCTTTTCGTTTATGTTTTACGGGGAATATCTCTATTGTATTGTACGTCATTTTTATTTTGCTCTCCAAAGTTGGCAACCCTTTTCTGTAAAAATGGTCACTTGGGTGTTTGTTACGTAACGTTTAGGAAAGGGGAGGGGGGTACAGAAAAAGTTACGGCATGTTAGGCGTTACATGGGGGGGAGGGGGGGGGGGGTCAAATATCTGCAAAAAATGCGTTATGTAAACATTGAACTCATCCAAAGTAAAAAAAAGTTTGTAAATGCGATTCGCTGTACGTAAAATAACTAGAATGAGGCTCATTGCGTTCTCAATGAGCTAAAATTAAATACATCTCCATGACCAATCATTACTAGTGACAATATTTACTAGTGGTTCGCCCCCAACTGAGATCTCGCGAGTCGCCATAAAAACAAAACAATATAGTTTTCATTTCGTGATACTATTTTGATAGTCAAATATTACAAATAGACCTAGCAAAATAGTACCACGAAATGAAAACCATCTAACTTGACCTACAGTTTCATTCAAATTACAGGTAACGGGAGTTCACTGGTGATATCACTGGTGTACCCTGTGAATTTTGTCAAAGCTCAGTTTTTACTATGTCTAATAACTTAATTTAATAACGTATTAGTAACAAGAGACAATCATAATTTTCTGGCATTTGTGTATATTATTACCTATAGTAGCATCTTGTTCCTTCTGCCTTCGCGCCATTTGTTTTATAATTCTTTGTTGTCGCCACACCACCATTTTGTGATCCAACATCTGAAAATATATTTTTAAATGTAATAATGGTAAAGTTTTACTCTACGCAAGCGAAGTTGCGGACGCTCATTATACATTAACTGACATATAACTCTATTATTGACGTTTAGGTTGCCACTTTTAGTCTCCCCCGCACACGGGTACCGAACACCAGCCCCGGAACACCCCGGAACATCTACGATTTTTCCGAACTGGTGGCGCCCCCTTTAGCGTTTGAGAGACGGGGGGAGGGGTATTAATATAAGACAAGCACTTCCTACTTTCCTGGTTAGATTTCTGAGTCATAAGCCCTCCGTCGTCCGAGACACGTTCTCGGAAATCCGGAAGACGAAATCACGAAATTATCTACATTAGACAGCGAAAACAGCAAAAACACTTCACAGATACACCGACCTCGCCGGCGAGGTCAACGAGTCCCTTCAGTCGCTGCCTATACAAGCATGTACCCGGGGGCGTTTCTCTCCTATCCCCATCCTGGCAACGGCTCAAGCTGAGGCTCGTAACTAAGTGGTGCCCTTGCTCTAGTTGCCTCATCAAAACTTACAGGACTGAGCGCCATCTGCGCTCGCCAAAAGTTCGGTTAAGCTGCAACGGCCTCAGATGCCAACATCGAGAAAAGTCCATCCGATAAAAAAACGAGTGTGCTTTAGACCACACGACTGAAGAAAACTTCTTTTTCAAAATATGAATTTATAAAATTGTTCAATTACAAAATAGTCCACACGTCTGTAGGTCGATCAGTCTATGTTCATTCTGGACAGACGCAACACGCACTCGCACATTAACGTTTAAAAATATACGAAACGTAACTCTCTCTCTTTCTATCTTCACTAACTTATATCTCCCTCTCAACTTCCGTTCGCACTTTTCGTAACGCATTCACCAGCTTACTCCCCAAGTGAAGCGTGCGTAAAGAAGTTTTACTTCAAAAAATACTTTCCTAGTAGCTAGTGCACCTCGCTCTCAGCCTCAACACATTGTTCATCTTGAATACGCAACAAACAGACAGTCACTTTCGAATTTATATTATTGGTACGAATAACTTACCCCTTTATACAGCTTTTTGTATTGATTGGCCAGGACGAGCGACATTTTGGCATTGAGGAGCGATCTCCGACGGAGGTTGGAAATCTCTTGACGCATCACGAATGGAGCCAACACAGCTGTGGATATGACAATTGAGTACAAAGATTCGCCTGTAATAAACTAGTGGTTCGCCCCGAACTGAGATCTCGCTAGTCGCCCATAAAAACAAAATATATTATTCGTAATTTTTGACTATCGAATTAGTGCCACGAAAATAATAACTAATTTAGTAGACCTACAGTTTCATTCAAATTACAGGTAACGGGAGTTCATATTATTTGGTCTCTTTTTTAGGGTACGAATTGCCGTTATTCTGTATTTCATACTTTTGCCTATATTTGTGTCACTAAAGCTACACGCATACCAAATTTCAGCACTGTGGGGTCACTGGTGTACCCTGTGAATTTCGTCAAAGTTCAGGTTTTATTATGGTTAATAACTTAAAAATTACAAGGTTTAATCTAAAAATAAAAACGGCGTCAAAATGTGCTAATGAAGACCTTTCATTTGACGTCCCACTTAAATATTTTTTTACCCCTCTTGAACTCCAATATCTCAACCCCCCCCCCCCCCCCAAACATTTTCAGCTCATTCAGTCACACCAAAATTGTGCCATGACTACTTACTCGTACCTATGTATCCAGATTTCACGATGATCGGATCAACGCATCGAAAGTTATTCTCGGACAAACAAAAATACATACAACACTGCTTTGCCCAAGTAAATTTGGAGATCTCGCTTCGCTCGTTCAATAAAATAAATATATAATCCAGTGCCAACCTAAATTTTTGAGCAGTCGACATCGTTTACAGGCGCTACAGAGAAGCGGCTACGAAACAAAATCCCACAAGAAAATAAGTATTAGTTTTTAGGGTTCCGTACCCAAGGGGTAAAACGGGACCCTATTACTAAGACTCCGCTGTCTGTCTGTCCGTCTGTCACCAGGCCGTATCTCATGAACCGTGATAGTTAGACAGTTGTAATTTTCACAGATGACGTATTTCTGTTGCCGCTATAACAACAAATACTAAAAACAGAATAAAATAAATATTTCAGGGGGGCTCCCATGCTACAAACGTGATTTTTTTGCTCGATGTTGATAACGGCAACAGGTAGACGCTTGAAATATTCACAGAATATTTAGCTATATATTCACTTTAAAAATAAATAATTAAATTAAAATAAAACAAATATTTAAGGGGGGCTCTCATACGACAAAAGTGATTTATTTTACTCGTTTTCATAGATAATGGTACGGAACCCTTCGTGCGCGAGTCCGACTCGCACTTGGCCGGTTTTATTAAGTTATTAAACTCCCCAAGTCAAGCGTGCGTAAAGAAGTTTTACTTTAAAAAGTAGCCTATGTGTTAATCCAGATTATAATGTACGTACATACCAAATTTCATAGAAATCCATTCAGCAGTTTTTGCGTGAAAGAGTAACAAACATCCACACATACATCCAGACAAACTTTCGCGTTTATATATGAAGTGGGATAATTGACTTACAGTGCGCGGGTCTGGGCGGCTGTGTGGCGCCCTCTTGCAACTTCTTCCGGAAGGCGGGCGATATTTTATCATCGAAGTGTTCTATCGCCATGCTCGATATATCGCGCAACTCCTGCAGCACCTCGTGTGCTCGGGGCGGGCTCGATTCCGTCTCCACGAGGATAAGTACGCGCCGGATTTCATCTATCACCTGTCAAAAAGTTTCAACTCTAAAAAATCATTCATAATCATTTATTAATTTGCAAACAAGTGTAAATATGCATAACACCGAGAACTCAATGTGTTTATGTCCATACTAATATTATAAAGAGGAAAGATTTGTTTGTTTGTATTGAATAGGCTCCGAAACTACTGGACCGATTTAAAAAATTCATTCACTGTTGGGAAGCTACACTATTCCCGGGTGACATAGTCTACTGTTTAACCAACTGTGCAGAAGGAGGGTAATGTTTTTATTGAAAAACTACGCGTGCGAAGCTGCAGATTAGTCAGCTAGTAGTAAATAAATATAAGTTTTTATTGTTGACCGCGATCGAGCGTAGCGTCTCAGTTTCGAGAGCCAAAAAATGCTTTTGTCCGTCTGTCAGTCTGTTTGTTCTCGCCTACAGATTTTTTAAGTCAAAATTTTGGTTACAAAAGGTTTTTACCGGTTATGAGTTTTGACTGTATGTAACATGACCGAGCGAGCGAAGCGACTCCGCTTCAAGCACTTGTCTCACCGCCGGCGAGTAAGCGATTAGCTACCAACTATTTTCTCGCTCAAAAATCGAACAAAAGATATAGATTCCGTGCCAGTAAAAGAGACATATATTATTAGTTGATCGCTGGCCGTTCACACTGCCGGCGGCGAAAACTCGCTCTCCGCTATTTTGTCGCAGCGACTACAATACTCGCTCAGCGATGCTCGCTTGGCGGTCAGAACACACGCCGTGAGATGAGTATCGCCCGCTTTTTTTTTCGAATGGACTTATCTAGCTGTTGGCCTCTGAGGCCGTTGCAGCTTAACCGAGCTTTTGGCGAGCGCAGAAGGCGCTCAGCCCTAAAATTTTATTATTTTTTAATGAGGCAACTAGCGCAAGGGCACCACTTAGGTACGAACCTCGGCTTGGGCTGTTGCCGGGACGGAGATAGGAGAGAAACGCCCGGGTACGTGGTTGTACCTCGTGTAGGCGGCGACTAAAGGGACTCGTCGACCTCGCCGGCGAGGTCGGTGTATTTGTGGAGTGTTTGCTCTGTCTAATGTGGATGACTCACCCGCATTAGCGGAAGTGATTTTGTCATCCGGGTCTCCGAGAACGTGTCTCGGACGACGGAGGGTTGAGTATCGCCCGCCGCAATCGCTCACTCCCTTTATAGCCCAGCGAAACAACTATAGGAAACACACACGCTCTACTCGCTTCTCGCTCATCGCCAGCGGTGAGCCTTAAGTCTGGTAAAATTCATCTATCAGTTTGTAGGTATATACTCCTCTACAGGTCTTGTTTACAGGTGTTTTTTACAAGTTTCATTAGGTGAATGTGCGCAAGATCGTCATGACCTCATCCCTCCTTCCCCCTTCCACCACCGGACAAGCAGACGTACCGAGAAGTACCACCCATACCATACCACCTTGCCGTACCAAACGATTTGCTTCAACTTTTCTATTCTTAGCACAAGTAAGAAGTGGAACTCACTTCTGGCGTATGTTTTTCCGAACCAGTGTAATCTTGGAGTGTTCAAGTCCAGAGTGAATAGGTTTCTTTCTAGGCAAGCGTGCTCCATCTGCGACCACACCATCACTTACCACAGTTACCACCAAGTGAGATAATGGTCGAGCGCTTAACTATCATCAAAAACAAGTAACTTTTTAACAAAAATATAACCGACTTCAGATAACAGAAAAAACAAACTACTGAACCGATTTCGATGAAATTTCTATAGGATTAATCTGAAAGTATATCCTTTCAAATAAAAAAAAATTTTTAAAATCTGTCTACTATTGACGCAGAAATCGGTGAACACGCATAAAAACAAAGAATATACAGTCGAAACTTTTTTGAAGTCTGTTAATAAAAAATATAAAAAAGTCTGTACGAAACTTGTATACAGGTTATACGACTTTATAGAATTTGTTTGTAGTCGGGGATTCCTCCAAAAAGGGGCAAAAAAGGAGTAAAATGGGCTACTGGATATCGCCGCCTTACAAGATCCGATTTCGATGATTCTTTTTTTATTTGAAAGGAAGTAACTTAGAGTTGGTCTCATAAAAAAATTGGTAAAGGTCTGATAAGGACCTTCAGCGTGATAAGCAGAATAAGGTATATTAAATAAAGGATTTTAAACTGACATGGTTACTTTCTCTACTAAAGTTATTTATAACGGAATATTTAGATTAGGTATTACAGAATCCCTAATACTGAAATTCGCAGGCGGACTAAAGTTCAAGACGTTAACAATCGTATATTGGGACTCAAATGGAGTTGGGCAGAACACATGTCCTGTCCATGCTCCACCTGTCATCACCGCGCCTGGCCATGTGGCCAGGCGCGGTGATGACAGGTGGAGCAGGGTGCTGACTGAGTGGTGGCCCCGAGATGGAACCAGGAACGCAGGTCGTCCGCCGGCAAGATGGGTCGACGACATTATAAAAATCGCAGGTCGTATGTGGGTTAGAACAGCGCAGGACAGAGGCGAATGGCGACAACGAACGAAGGCCTATGCCCAGCAGTGGGATGAGAAAGGCTGACGATGATGATCATGAGATATTTTTTTATTGCACACCATAAAACAATACAAATAACAAAGAACAACGTAAATCTATGGATACAATTGGCGGTCTTATCGCTAAATAGCGATCTGTACCAGACAACCATGTTTAAAATGTTTTTAAAAAACAACATACATGGTAGTTAACCAGTTAGTTTCAAATAACTAGTTTGTACTCACGAGGTCTACTGTTCGCAGAATATATGGGTCTTAACCACAAAAAAGTTAAACACCCGCAAAACTCCGTTTAGAAATAATCCTACACAACAAGTAACTTTTTAACAAAAATATAACCGACTTCAGATAACAGTAAAAACCAAACCTACTCTACCAATTTTGATGAAATTTTCATGGGATCAGTCTAAAAGTATATTCTTTCAAATAACAAACTAATTTTCCAAATCGGTTGATATATAACGGAGTTCTGAGCTAACAAAGATAACATAAAAATTACCAAATTTAAGACTTATATGGTTTTCTCATGGATGTATTTGTCAGAACTGGACCAAATGGAAATGGGACTGCACGGGAAGTAAAAGCTTTCAAATAAAAAAAGAATCATCAAAATCGGTTCACCCAGTCGAAAGTTCTGAGGAAACAAACATAAAAAAAATACAGTCGAATTGAGAACCTCCTCCTTTTTTGAAGTTGGTTAAAAATTGATACGGATTTTTTAAACAAGCGTCAAACAAGGTTTAACGTTTTTTGTGGTAACATGGAATAAGTTTGGTTAGTGACCTTCCCAGGTATAAAGCAGCACATGTTGTGGTCGATGAACTTGGAGTATGTCATGTTCAACATGGAGATGCGGGTCTCGATGGACGTCAGGATATCGCAGTGTCGCGAGAGCTGGTGGTATCTGTAAAGATAGACATCATTCATTTATTTCAATTTATAATGATTTTGAATTGAATTTATTTTTTGTAATCTAACTAAATTGATTTGTCTTTAATCTTTACTAGTTGACCCGGCGAACTTCGTACCGCCTTGACATGCATATGACGCGGGCTGTCAATATACGTGTATAGTTCTGTTCTATCTAGTTATGTGACCGGTAAACAAAAAAACTTTTAAGATCTAAAAAACTGTTCTAGATGGAGACTTCATTATATTTTTTCTGTAATCCTTGCATTATCTATCAACAATATTAATTAAAGATTTTTCTGTTCGCGAACTTCGGAGATAAGGGATTTTGAACAAACCTGCGTTCTGACTCCCTCCGAGGCAGCTGTGCTTTGACATTCTTCAAGGCTAAGGAGTGTCGTCTCTCGATCAGGCAGAAACCTCGGTTTAGCATTCGGCTGCTTATCTCATTGAAATATTTTGACACCTGGAAATTATAAAAAAAAAAAATTTGTTCAATGAAAACTTTCCCAAATTCCAGTAAACAGGTTTCTTCTAAGCAAATGTGTTCTATGTTTGACACAATCAAATTATTTAATAATTATTTAATATTGATTTAATTTGTAAATCAATATTAAATAATTATTAAAAAATGTATAACATAAAATTATGTAAAATTATGTATCGGTGTAGGCACATGCTGGAGCAACACACCGGAAGTCAAGTGTAGTGTCAACGCTCCTTTCCCGGCGCACCAAGATCCGAATCTATAAAACTGTTATTCGGCCTATCTTGATGTACAGATGTGAAGCCTGGACGCTGACCCAGAAAAAAGAGCGCAAACTTTTGATGACAGAAAGGAAGGTGCTAAGAAATATCTTAGGCCTGGTGCAACGAGAAGATGGCACTCTGCTGAACTGGTGGCCGAGCCCAACATCATAGGCGAAATAAAATCTCATCGATTACGCTGGCTCGGCCACGTTGAGCGAGTGGGGGACGATCGTGCTGCTAAACGTCCCCACCCAGGAATGCCAGTCGACGACCCAAATATCGCTGGAAGGATGAGGTGGAGAAAGACTTTCGCGCTCTTCAAGTGTCAGACTAGCAAGAAGTGGCGCAGAATAGGGACCAGTGGCGTCTTTTAGTGTCGGAGGCCAAGACCCGCTTCGGGGTTAATGCGCCAGGTAAGTAAGTATGTCTACATCACACAAACAGAACTATATATATCACACAGTGTAGTCTCCTTATGATCACTTTTGGAGTAATGTCTTATTAATTCATAGCAAGTTATAGTTTGTTTTTTAAATGAGTTTATTAAGTAACAGTTATAAAAATTTCTGGTGGTATGCTATGCTACAATTATAATTTTGAGACATGATTATGAATTGGTCTCAGGAAGGCCAAGATTGTGTGTTTAGATAATGAAATGGGCTACATAGGGAAAAGATACCTGGATCGCCTAAAAAGCCATGATAATCCGCTGGCAAGAGCGCTGGTGGAAAATCATGGGACTATCCGGTCAAGTGGCACATCTAATAAAAGGTATTTGTGAGCACATTTCGTCCCCGTTTCTATTTTTAGTTTAAACCTTTTTTTAAGTTCTTATTATAGTTATTAGCTATAATAAAAACTTAACTTTGACAAAATTATATATAGCTTTAGTGACACAAATATAGGGAAAAGTCTGAAATCCAGAATAACTGCAATTTCTACCCCAATTATGAGTAACAAGGTTACATGACCTACCGTTACCTGTAATTTGAATGAAACTGTAGGTCAAGCAAATTGGTTAACATTTTGTGGCACTATTTTAATATAGTGTGACCATTAGTGCTGTGCACTCCCTGAGGTATGCGCGGCGAGGTGGGAGGCAAAGAAAAAACTGCATGAGTTCACATGAGATCAATACATGTCGGACATATCTTACGATATCAGTTTGCATTTCTAAGGCAAGACTTGTGGCGGGACAATGGTCGGAGGCTATCTATCTGTAATATATTATACTTACTTAGTTGATTAAAATGTAACTTAAATATACTCATATTTTATTAAAAATATGCAGGTGATAAATAAGAACTAAACTTATAATTTAAAGGACTTGTTTTATTGAACATTTTTTATATTTACAAACAATTATATATTCTAACGAAAGTTATTCTGACATAGATTCTGTTTCAACTTCATCTTCCATTTCGTCATCATCTTCATCTTCCACTTCGCCACCGGAACTTGAATCAGAGTCTTGCAAATTTATTATGAATGAATCGATAACATTATCGCACGACCCATCTTTGAATATTTATCTCATGTGTGTCTGACATAGACAGTCCGATACAAATAACACTACTTGCCGCCACGAGCGTTGACGGCGAACTGACAGAGCGCAGCAGTCGATTCTCCCCCCCGTCTCGCCACGCGCATACCTCAGGGAGTGCACAGCACTAATGGTCACACTATAGTCAAAGTTTACAAATAATATTTTTTTGTTTTTATGCGAGACTCACGAGATCTCAGTTCGGGGCGAACCACTAGTTAAACATTCAGGGAGTTACCAGTTAGCAATGCTGTCTCTAGATGATTATGATACAACTTCCAAGTTACATTTATTGTATTTAAAGACTTCGGGATGTTTACTTATTACTACAGGAGTGTGTACATAGATATGTAGTACCTATATATTTTTTCTTATTTAGTTGTGCAGTTTTGCATGCTTCTATACATTTTTTTTCAATTTAAAGCTAGACATCCTATATAACCTGGTGTTACACATGTAGTGTGGTACACTCTGTCAAACTATACTAAGCAAAATTTTTGTCTATGTAGTAGTTATTTACACTTATAACTATCACACCTATTTACTATTTTAGATAGGTATGTTAGGTATTAGAAGTATTGAAGCAAGATATGTTTTATCTCTAGTACCTACAGATGCCTTTATCTTTACACTATGTGTACTTGTATGCCACAATACAGCAATGCATTATAAATAGATCCAACACATCGGTCGTAAGTAGTTAGGTACGTAAGAACCTTTGTCATGGCAGCATTAGGGTTTCCTAGATTATTGCACTTGTTACGTGATCTTAAAACTAAATCTTAACCTAAACTTTGGATAAACATTTCCAAGCCTTTTTAGAACTAGTAAAGCTTCTATATAACCTATCCTTTTACATAAAATACAATGAAATTCACTTACCATTCTGGTTTTCGCGATTTCATCGTACGAGAGATATGAAAATATGTTTTCTATCATCACAAGCGGGAGGCTCGTGAAGTCCATGGTTCTGTATGGATTCTATCGGCGTATTATCACTAAATAACACATACACCTGTGAAAATTAACGTTTTATTCCAATGTTTACCACAAAAACAAACACGGAGTTCGCGATGTTTCTGTAGCTAAAGCTTAGCTTCCTTCCTTCAGACAAACTCGAGAATTTAAGCACCGCAATCGATCGTTTCACGCCTATTTGAAAATTGCGAGTGTAAGCGAGAAAGGATGCAAATATTTATTTTGACAGTTCAGTATCCTGTTTTTGGTAATAGTGACATCTATTGAGTAACATGTACAACTCAATTTACAAGCATGAAGGCTTGCATTAGCAGAAACAAAAATAATATATTTGTAGGTATTGTACCGATTGCTAGATAGATGACGCTGCGCTCACCCTGCGGTCCACTGATCTTAGAGATCCTGCGGTCCTAGAGTGACTTAAAATATAACAATTCTGTAGTTTTATCACTCGTTTTATTTTTGCTTATTCTTGCTTTTGTATGTAGCCAGCTTATAAAGGTTTTGTAGTAAAACTTTTTACGCACGCTTGACTTGGGGAGTAAGCTGGTGAATGCATTACGAAAAGTGCGAACAGAAGCTGAGAGGGAGATATAAGTTAGTGAAGATAGAGAGAGTTATGTTTCGTATATTTTTAAACGTTAATGTGCGAGTGCGAGTTGCATCTGTCCATAATGAACATAGACTGATCGACCCAGTGGCGTAGCTGGGGCAAAAAATAAACTAGGGCCCCAACTAAACTATTTTAAATCGTTTGTTCCGTATTCGTCGTGTTCCGAATTCGATGTACTCGAGATTCGTCGTAATACAGTGGACTCTATAGTAAAAATAAAAACCAAATACAAATTGTAACTTATTTTAATGAACATACTAAAACTATTTTATGAAAATAAAAGGAAATCTCTACCTGTTACCGTTAAAAAAATAGTCCTGTGACACAGACAGCGGAGGCACGTTGATAGGGTCCTGTTGAGCACCCTTTGGGTACGGAATCCTAATTAAGTAGAGATTTTTAAATCAATAACACCACTTTCTTGACCGACTATACGTTTATATTCTGAATGTGACAGAAAGTTTCAATAGTTCAATTTATAATTTGTAAGTCAGAGTCCGAGGGGGCCCCTGAGTTTGGGGGGCCCCGGGGCACTGCCCCGTCTAGCCCTCCGGTAGCTACGCCACTGAATCGACCTACAGACTCTAAAGCACACTCGTTTTATTTTTGTTGTTTTAAAATCGTCTGTGCCATACTGCTTTTTGTGCTAACAACGGCCAGCGCCCGGCGCGGCGCGTAGAAATATTCCGGCTCGTTTGCATGAACTAAACTCAAATCAGAATCGTGACTCAAGTATTATTTTTTATCCTTAATGTTTGAGCACATTCCTACACCTGCGGGCAACGCCATCTATCACTAACACTGGAAGTTAGATCGAAGACGACTAGAAAACGCTCATTTGAAATCACAGCAAACCTAAATCAAATGGGATGAAATCTTGTTAGACCTTTATGGCTTTGCCGGTCCATTTATTTTTTTTTATTTGTACTTTCCCACAACTGGGCAAAATTTTTCTCTGTATATCTTGCGATCACGTGCCTTCATAGGACAAAATAAAACAAAACCATTTAAAAACATTGTAACATTTATTTCATTTTAACGTATCTTCAAAATGTTCCACTGCTATTGACCAGTTTATCACTATCTATCTATATACAGTTTTTTTTTTGCACCAAATACATTCTTCACATCATATATTCATATTTCATAACACAACCTAATACCTTGCTAAAAATAATCCCAGAGATATTTGTTGTGGCAATATTTAAGAAAACTCTGTGATTTTAACTCGAAAAGAAATGTCAATTTTATGCGAGAGCGAGTAAGAGCACAGACCACTTAGATGTACTACGTAAGATGATAACCATTCCCTCCCCTTCGCACCCATGAAAAAGTGACATTTCAGTTTAAAAATATCTCATGAGGGGTTTTCACGGCCTTTAATAACTGCTAACAGATGTCGTTGCTCTGTTATGCTCTGATTAACAAAGGAAAGTGAATTGTCAATGTCAATTACAGAGTCAAAATACTTTTCCGAGTAACTTGAAAACAAACATTTGTGTTTGTTTATTTGAAGTGTGATTAATTTAGACAAATTTTGATATTGTGAGATTTTGGCATATAAACCATATTTTTCGGCGGTGCATCTCCAGATAGCTCCATCTATTACGCTAGTTGGAACTAGATTTTTCTTTAATAATCAAATGAAAAGCTCTCACTAATAATCAGAGTATAGCTATCTAACACGACAGAACATACCGCGTCAAAAATAATTATTATATTAATTTACAATAAATCATGAACCGATTATTATTTTATAACATAAGTTAATGAAAAAGTCGAGGGCTAAGCCACGCTACTTATCCTTCATTGGCTGGCTATATTTTTCGTTACTGGTGCGGTTTTATAGATACAGCTAGCCGTCACACTTATGGTGCTTCACTATGAAATTAGTGGCAATCTATAGTTTTATTTTTAAGAAAACATAAAACTATGGAAACTCTAACTTTTGAGTTTAAATTAAATAACTGGCTTGTCGAAAGGACAGTGAATAAAAATAAACCTTTTACAGTATTATCGAATTTGAAGAATATAATGGCGTCACATGAATGAATTTCTAATTTGTTTAATTTTATAATCAATTTCATAATGCTGTATTTTTAATATATATTACAATTGACAATTAAAACACTGTTTAGCGTGTGTTTAACAAAATCCTACACAAATATTGCTGAGGAATTTATTAAACATGCGTTAAACAGTTGTTTAACTTTTTTGTGGTAACAAGGTATGTGTCTATCTGTCATATCTGAATATATCTAGGAAGAAATATTTCAATATTTCAGTTTATGATTCCATGGCACCAGATGACGCCCTCGTTGCGCAACATTAAATCAAAATATTATTTGAGCAACATAATAAAAATATACCCTTTAAAAATATATTTATAACTAGTTGGCTTCGCACGGATTTCAAAATAAAATATAGGCTTGAGTTCATACAAAAACCCCATAGAAAAAAGAACTTACTGATTCTCCAGAATTATCAAATTTCCCAGGCAGCTTTTCAAAATTGTTTTTCTAACAAACCTTCATTTTTTTTAAAATCAGCCAAATCGGTCGAGCCGTTTTCGAGTTTTTGCGAGACTAACGCACGTCAATTGATTTTTATATAATAGAAAAAATAAGAAAATTCATAATATCAACGCATTCGTCAAGAGATATTTAACATTTATGTACAAAATTGTTTTTCTATTTACCAAGAGATGAGATATCAACACATTCGTCAAGAGATATTTAACATTTATGTACAAAATTGTTTTTCTATTTACCAAGAGATGAGATATCAACACATTCGTCAAGAGATATTTAACATTTATGTACAAAATTATTTTTCTATTTACCAAGAGATGGATATCAACTCATTTCGTCAAGAGATATTTAACATTTATGTACAAAATTGTTTTTCTATCTACCAAGAGATGAGATATTATTCAAAGCTAAAATGGCATGCCCCTTCAGTGTTTCATCATCATCATATTAGCCATAGCACGTCCACTGCTGAACATAGGCCTACCCTATAGATTTCCAGGGTCAATTTTTTTTAAATAAATTATAGCCTAGCTTTTGGCCACGATCTCCGTAACCGTAAACGTAACCGATGATGCAGTCTACGATGGTACACGCTTGCCTAGAAGAAACCTATTCACTCGCGACTTGAAGACCCCTAGGTTGTAGTAATCTAATATTTAAAACTAAAGGTAGATTTTAGGTTGTCCTTTAAAATCGCGTCCGCTATGTATTTATTATATACCTGTTTATTTGTCTCTCTTGGTCCTAAAGGTCTCAACGGAAGACCAGCGCAGGTCCTAACGTCGAGTTGAGACCTTTTTGCAACCAATTTGTGTACCTACCTAGCTTTAAGTTATTATGTTGTTTTTATTGATATAAGCTTTATTATTTTTGTATTATGTGTTGTTGCAAATAAAATATTTTAATCAGATTTTAATCTGGAAACACAGACTCAGCCAAGGCGTTCCACTCCTTGGCGGTGCGCATAATAAAGGTGGAAGCGTACCGCTTTGTGCGTATGGGAGGTATGTCTACCATGTAGCGATGGCGCACCGTACAGCGTCTGGTTATCCGATGATAGAATGGGGATGGTGGGATCAGCTTGAAAAGCTCCGCCGCACACTCTTCGTGGCCTCTAGCTGGTATTTCGCTGATCCGTACCAGAGGTGAGAACATCCAGACATGATCGGCCTTGTGCTTGGTATAAGTTAAGCAGTCACGTAGTCAATATCGCACTTTTTGCAATCGCGATTTAAACAATAACAAACGTGTTTTAGCTACTTTCCAGTAATTTGCGCTAAATAATTGTGACTTTTAGTTAAAAATGATCACTAGGGAGTTACGTCACGTTTAGCCCCCCCCCCCCCCTCCTAACGTACCTAAACGCTACCCCCCCCCCCCCCGTATAAAAAAAACGTCATGGCGCGTTACTTTGGGGGGTCAAAAATCTTCAAAAATTACGTTACGTAAGACTCGAACGCGCCCTAAAGAGGCCTATACCCAACAGTGCGTGCAGACGGGCTGAGATTATGATGATACCAAATTTAACTTCTGTGGCTATTTTGTGCTTCTTTTTTTATTGGTGATAGTCAAACGCTTGATCACTACCTCATCTGTTAGTAAGGTACTCTACTCCAAATGTCTTAACTATAAGTTTATCATTTATAATTTATTTCGTATGTGTTCATTATACATACATTTGACAAGATGGCAGCCCTATCTTATTATCTAAAGCTCCTGGTACACGAGTCATCGGCGATGGCCACAAGTGGCCAACAAACAATATTTTGTCAAAAATTATTTAATTATGCATAATTTTTGACAAAATATGTCTCCCATTGAAGTTTTCTTATGACCGGTTCCTTTAAAGGTAATTAACCGCCAAAGACACGTTTCACTTTAAAAAGTGTCAACTTTTCAAGCAGGATTTCGTTATCAATTACCGATGTTTAAAGGAACCGGCCATAAATCTTTTTGCTTGAAAGACGCGGTCGATCACTTGCGTCAAATTCTTAAGACTTTTCTGGAAGATTATTTATCTAATCTATAATAGACCATCTTTCATGCGCTAAGGTACTATAACGGTATATAGCGGAATTATCACAAAAAGCCAGTTTTTTAAATCCCATCGATATATATTAGTTTTTATAAGTTATCAAAGAATTTTTAGATTGTTTTCTAGATTCTTGTAAATACCATTATATATATTATTACAATAGTAGCCATTAAATAAGAAGTGACCACGTGTGACCACTGCCGAGTGGCTGCACCAGTGGCCACTCATGGCCATCACAGATGGCTAGTGTACAGAAGTCCTTATATTCTTAACCTGTTGAAAAACTAACAAATGCACCAAAACTAACTCATAGTTGGAAGATCACAGTGTTTCTTCTTAACATGAAACCGCAATGAAGTATTATACTTCGTTGCGAATGGACACACTTCACACTTAAACCTCTTCTCCGTGGAATGCTTATACTTATGCTGGACTAAATTAGCTGGGAGTATCGTAGCATAATCACATTTATCACACTGGTAACGTTTTTTCCCCGTCTCATGGGCCTCCTCATGGTATCTTAAGATGTATTTGTTCATAGTTTGGAACGGACAGCTCGCACACTGCAGTTTAACGCCCTGATCTTGATGGCGCTTCTTGTGTTTAACCATTGCTTCATCATAAAACGTTTTATACCTACAATTTGGGTATTCACAATTAATAGATGCTGCGTTCTTGTGTCTGAGCATGTGTTGAGTCATACTAAGTTTGTTTTTGCTTTTAAACTCACAAAATCGGCATTGTACTTCGATTTCGTCGTGGCTTTTCATGTGTTTACCTAATTCTCCTCTACTCAATAAATCCCCACACATTTGGCATTGCACTTCTTCGGTCATGTGATGGGATTGCTCGAAGTGGGTACGTAGAAACTCCCAACTTTCGAATTGATCTGAACATTTAGTGCATTGAAATACATCTTTGAAGTCCTCTTCTTTTTTAATAACTAGAGGGAGTGGATCTCCGTGGACGAAGTTATTATGCTTACAAAGTTGAAACTCATCCTTAAATTTCTCCGGACATTTCTCACACTGATGCATGACCGGTTCCACCGGTGGATCCGTTGCATGTTTCAATGACATATGCCGTTTATAATACTCTCTAGTCTTAAAAACTTTGCCACAAGTCTTACACGTGTAAGTTACTTTTAAATGCACACGGTTATAATGTGGTTTCAACTGCCGCTTGTTAACGAAACCTTGGTTACAAATCGGGCAGAAGACCGTCTTAACAGTATCAATTTTATGGGTGCACCTTAAATGCTTAGCTAAGCCACCTTGATTTGCAAAAATCAACCCGCAAATAGTACACTCTTTAACATCCTTAGCGTGAGAATGGGTTAAATATGTATCCCGGTCAGGAAACTGTCGATTGCACTCGTAACAAAACGTTCCCTTATCATGTTTCCTTCTCACATGTCTCTTAAGACTTTCAGTATTTGCGTAAGACAGATCACAGATCTTACATCTTAGTCTAAAATCAGCTATATTAGCGTTATGTTTTCTTCTCATATGCCATTTAAGATAATTGATCGTAGAAAAGTTAGCCGCACATTGCTTACAAGATAGTTCACCAGTTTTCTCATTGATGTACGTCTTTCTAAAATTATCTTCTTCCTTCCTAGTTTCATCGTCTTTAACTCTATGATTTCTCTGTATATGTCTTGCATAAGTCTCTCTTTTATTAAAAGTTTTAGCACAGAATGGACAGCTCAACCATAAATTATTCTTCGGTTTAATTTTGTGAGTATGTTTTCTTCGAACATGTACAATTAAGCTGCATTGTTTATCGTAGGTCAGACCGCAGTAATCACATTCAAAGTTAAAGGTATCTTCATAAGAGCCGTGCTTCCTCCTCATATGCATCCGTAGCCGGGCTGAGCCTTTAAAGACTAAAGCACAGAGATCACAAGTTCTTTCTATCATATCATCTTTGCTTGCATTGGGTCCGTGTTTCCTTTTAATATGAGCTACTAAACTGTTTTTAAACTCATAAGACATTCCACAGTCATTACAAACATGTGCGAATGCTTTTCTAAATCGTTTATGAGTTCTTTTCTGATGCATATCTAAGGTCTTCGCTGTTCTGAACACAAGATGACAAACTTGGCAGAAATGGGTTTCGGATGATTTTTCATAAGTAATTTTCTCAGTTTTATGGAGCTTGTCAGTGATAATATTATCACTAATGATATTTTGGAAGGTTAGTAGAACAGCATCTCGGTTCTGATCTTCGAGTTTCACGGATGGTTCCATTTGGCAGTCTTCGTTGTAACCCTCCATTACGAGGCCGTCATCATTGTTGAACTGGAAGTTAAGAGAAAATTTATCAGAATTTATTTAAAAGTAGATGACATAATAAAGATTGCTGGAAACCTTTGTAGCAGGTTACCCAAGACTGGAAATATATGAAGGACCTATATTCTGCAGTCGACATCCTACAGATGGCTGACATGATGACAAATCAGAATTGTTATTTAATAAATGTTGCTGAGAACCATTGGAGCAGGTCACCCTAGAGTCTTGCTTGGGTGACCTGCTCCAATAGTGTCTTGGGCCAAGACTCTAGAAATGAAAATGAAAAATGTATTTATTGCTACATAAACAACTTAATAGGTAACTTATTTTATAAACATTAGAAAAACAGGTTTATGCAGATATGGTTAACAGATATATCTTAACCAACGATCCCTGCACTAGGCAAAGCCTGTATCGCGGGCTACGATTAACAAAATAAGATTTATTTATAACCACAGTCGACGACTAAAAAAAGTATAATGATAAAAAACTAGAGAAAAAAGAAAAAAATAAAAATCTAAATATTAATACTAATATAGTTTACAATTGTATCTCCAGTAACTGCTCGGTTTCACTGTATGTGAGCGTTACTAGCCATTTTCAGACAACAGATTTAGCTTGATTTACAGAAAGTGATTTGACATTACATTTTTTGACAA
This sequence comes from Philereme vetulata, assembly GCA_918857605.2. NCBI lineage: Eukaryota > Metazoa > Arthropoda > Insecta > Lepidoptera > Geometridae > Philereme > Philereme vetulata. The sequence continues at coordinate 13,679,830 of OU975425.1, forward strand.
TGGTATTGTATAAATGTGATTTAATAAATTCTCCGAAGCGCTGAGCAAACGACGTCAGAACAGGAGGATTTAGGAGTTTATAAACTCTACGCTTTTTTATTATTTCGTAACTTGTCGAAGACAGATTTATGTGTAGACAAAAATATTTTCAGAACAAACAGCTGACGCACATTGAGAACGTTACACTCTCTGTACAGATCATCCGTTGGGTACATGCGTGGTTTTTTTGACATGACCTCGAGAACAGAGCGTTGAGCTCTTTCAGCTTGCAGCATTGTAGTTTTTGCAGCAGATCCCCAGCAGGTGATGCAATACAGAGATTATACAATAAGAGATTGGCATAATGCATGGTACACAGAGACATACCTAATAGTGACAGGGTTTGCAACATCGCGAAGTTGTCTCATTACATTTACCACTTTTCTGACCCTGCCCGATAAGACTTAAATGTGATTTTTAAATGAGAGATTCTCATCTAGTAGTACCCCAAGATATTTAATAGATGCGGCTCTAGTGAGTTCTTCGCAGTTACAGAGTGCACTACTCTCACCGCAGACGTGTATTTTAATAGGTGGCAGTGACAATGGCGGCTTTGAGGCTATGGTTTTGTGGACGCAGATGTATAATGTTTTTTTTAGTGTTCAGTGTTAACAGTTGTGTACTTTGTAACCACTTTTGAATTGTAGACATCCCTACCTCGGCAGCCAAAAAGGCATGCTCCCATGTCCATCCACTGAAAAGAATAGCAGTATCGTCAGCGTAGCACAGTGTTTCCGCGTTCTCCAAAGGAAGGGCGTGTATATCATTTATGTATAGAATGAAAAGAGTGGGGCCCAGAATACTACCCTGCGGAACACCAAAATTAACGATTTGCTCCCCGCTCATCATTGTTTCGACCTTCACACACTGTCTCCGCTCCCTCAGGTAACTGTTGAACCATTCAAGAGCACATCCCCGAATACCCAGACTTTCTAGTTTCCTCAGTAAAATAGGGTCGGAGACAATGCCAAACGCCTTGGCTAAGTCGAGAAATACGCCTACACTGCACTGTTTCTTGTCCAAATGCGATGATACTATTGATGTTAATATCGAGACAGTGTCCTCTGTGGATTTCCCCTTCCTAAAACCGAATATGCCTATCTGAAATAAGTTTCCGAGATTCAACATATTTCACCAATCTTTTGTTTACAAGCTTTTCTAGCAGTTTAGAAAATACACAGAGTAGTAAAATAGGCCGATAGTTATCAATTTTGTCTTTTGATCCACCCTTGTGAATCGGGCAGACTAAAGCCAATTTCCACGCTTCAGGAAACCTACCAGTGGACATACTAGTATTGAATATTAAGGTAAGCGGCTCGACTACAACTTCTTTAATATCTTTTAGCAGAGAGTTACTAATACCGTCTATACCGGGTGCCTTATCATTTAAAAGACCTGTACTAAGATTCACAACTTCTTTACAGTCCATGAAAAATATCAGAATTGTTATTTAATATAGGTTGCTGAGAACCATTGGAGCTCTAGAAAGCAAGACTCTAGAAATATATGAAGAACCTATATTCTGCAGTAGACTTCCTATAGATGGCTGACATGATAAAAAATCAGCATTGTTATTTAATAAAGATTACTGGAAACCTTTGGAGCAGATTACTAAAGACTCTAGAAATATATGAAGAACCTATATTCTGCAGTAGACTTTATACATGGGGCACACTAAAAGTTATGCACTTCTAGCTAATCGGAACTATTTGAATTTCGAATGTTATATTTTGTGAAACGTTGCTACCTTCTTAGTAAAAAAAAATTGGCAGAAAATCATTTGTCAATTGTTTTTTATCACACATCAAAGTTCTACATACGCAACGAAAATGGAATAAAGTCGAAAAGATTTTAGAGCGATGATTTTTTTATGATTTTAAAATTTCTCTCTCTCCGCAAGACTGTGCAGCTCGTCTTCAAAATGCTTTTGGGAGAAAAGCACCTTGTTTAAGCACCGTAAGGCGATGGTTTGCTGAATTTGAGAGAGGTCGGATTTCTTTACATGACGAATTTCGTAAAGGGCGGCCTTCAACTGCCGTCAACGAAAAGAATGTGGCTACTGTTAAGCGACTAATTGAAGAAAACCCGCGGATTACCTATGAGACAATTCGAGGACTATTGGGGATTGGTATGAGCCAAATTCAGAAAATTTTACACGTAGAATTGAAAGTTCGGAAACTTTGTTGTCGTTGGATCCCTCATGAACTGACAGCGGAGCAGAAGCGGGCTCGCGTGGAATAGTGCTCACAGATGCTACTGAAGTACGACTACAGACATTCTAATGCTGTTTATGACATTGTCACAGGAGTTGAAACTTGGATTTATTGTTTTGAACCCGAAAAAAACAGCAATCTTGTGAATGGGTTTTTGAAAATGAGAACACGCCAACAAAAGTGAGGCAAGCGAGAAACATTGATAAAAAAATTATCGCGTTTTTTTCTCAGCTACGGGTCCCATCTGCACAATTCCACTTGAAGGTCAAAATAGTGTTAATGCCCAGTGGTATTCTACCATTTGTTTACCCTGGGTGTTAGAAAAAGTTCGCGAAAGACGACCAAAAAGCCGCGTTCTCCTACATCACGACAAAGCGCCTTCACACACGGCCAACAAAACAAAGTCATTTTTAGCTTTCGAAAGAGTACAACTCGTCACCCATCCTGCACATAGATCCAACCTAGCACCCTATGATTTCTGTATTTTCCCCAAAATCAAAGATTTGATGAGAGGTTTCACTTTTACCAACTCTGAAGAGGCAGTGATAGCAATCATCAGCACGTAGAAAACATGCCTTCAGATCTGTGGTCCTCCTGTTATGGTTCGATCGCATGAAAAAATGTTTAAAATATAAAGGAGAGTATTTTGCAAAGCAATAAACATAATATTTTTGTTATAACATGTTGTTTTTCTAAGTTACGCAAAACTTTTAATGTGACCTACGTATAGATGGCTGACATGATGACAAATCAGAATTGTTATATAATAAAGATTGCTGGAAACCTTTGGAGCAGGTTACCCAAGACTCTAGAAATATATGAAGAACCTATATTCTGCAGTAGACTTTATATAGATGGCTGACATTATGACAAATCAGAATTGTTATTTAATAAAGGTTGCTGAGAACCATTGGAGCAGGTTACCCAAGACTCTAGAAATATATGAAGGACCTATATTCTGCAGTAGACTTCCTATAGATAGCTGACATGATGACAAACCAGCATTATTATTTAATAAAGGTTGCTGAGAACCATTGGAGCAGGTTACCAAAGACTAGAAATATATGAAGTACCTATATTCTGCACTAGACTTCCTATAGATGGCTATAGATGGCTGACATGATGACAAATCACAATTGTTATTTAATAAAGGTTGCTGAGAACCATTGGAGCAGGTTACCAAAGACTAGAAATATATGAAGTACCTATATTCTGCAGTAGACTTCCTATAAATGGCTGACATGATGACAAATCAGCATTGTTATTTAATAAAGATTGCTGAGAACCATTGGAGCAGATTACCCAAGACTCTAGAAATATATGAAGTACCTATAATCTGCAGTAGACTTCGTATAGATGGCTGACCTGATGACAAATCACGATTGTTATTTAATAAAGGTTGCTAAGAACCATTGGAGCAGGTTACCCAAGACTAGAAATATATGAAGGGCCTATATTCTGCAGCAGACTTCCTACAGATGGCCGACATGATGACAAATCAGAACTATTATTTACTTATTTTAGCAGTATTGTTTATTTTAACCATGTGTTTATGTTGCAGTTTAAGTTTAAATTGGCAAAATTTTACTATTTTAAGTTACGTGAATTAGCTTTCTGATCAAAACAGCATTTATGAAATGTTTATGTAAGTGGTTGTAATGTGCGTCTAAATAGACTAGTAGTTTGCCCCGAATCGATCTCGCGAGTCTCCCATAAAAAACAAATATTATTTATAGTCTCTGAATATTAAAAAAAGTGTGTAAATTATACATGAAATGCACAACCAACTAACATAACCTACAGTTTCATTCAAATTACAAGTAACGAGAGTTCATCTTTCACAATGATCGGATCAACGCTTCGAAAGTTATCCTCGGACAAACAAACATACAATACAAGTTCTGCTTAGTTTGGTGCTACATAACGCTGTGTGAAATGTCCAGCAATATTTATTATTATTTATACATACTCGTACAACGCCGATTTGTCCAAGTTGATTTGGAGATCTTGCTTCGCTCGATCAATAACAGTGCTATCACTACCTATATACTTCAAGACAATCGGATCAATGCTTTGAAAGTTATCCTTTGGCAAACATAAATACATACAAAAGCCGATTCGCCCATTCAAATAGATTTGAAAAAAATTATATGCTAACTTATTGCCCATGAGCAATTTCTTGCTTTATACAAATAGACTAAGATAAAAATACTCACATCATCAATATTCAAATCCACCTCTATATCCTCCACCTTAATAGTAACCTCTGGATCCAAGCACCCTATATCCGGATCCAATGCCGTTATATCCGGTGTCCGGCTGATGCTAAATTTCTCTTCCACATCTTTAAAGGGATCCTCTTGCTTTTTCTTCTTCTTCTTCTTTTTTTTCTTTTTAATCTCATAGCTCATCTCTTCTTTTGGTAGGAAGGACGTGGGGTCTTTCCGTTCATCATTTTCTAATTTTATTTCGCTTTCAGTTAATAGCGACATTTTAATTAGCTAGACCTGAAAATAATAGAAGTTGGATTTAAATGTTATTGTCTTGGAGATTTGTAAAAATGTAAGGTACTTGTGGGTAACCGCAAATTGTGCAAGTTTCTAGGCCGATATAACTCTACCATAATCCTGTGCCAGTCTGACCCAACTCATTACAACTGAAAGAGCTCCATAGGAACCTCCCTCCAACCTTCTGTGGCCGGTTTTTAAATTTTTTACCGACTTGTTAACTAAGGTTGGCCAGCGCAGGAAGCACTTGTGTAGAAGGAGAATATATAGAACCCTACGCTAGCTGGATGTGACTTTGAGGAACATAGCAAAAAAAAAATCACGTTATTAAATGGACGAGTCCTTGTTTGAAAGTCAGGAAGGGGCAACGGGCACCTAATAAAAACATTTTAGCTACAAGAAAACGTTTGTAGAAGACTAACTTTTTGCAAAAGACACTTCTGAATTTACAGATCTTGAAAAAACTAGAGTCAGAGAGGAAAGTTGCCATAATCACAAAACTTTTGTCTTCCCTGAGGTACCACTTCACACTCGGTGATTTAAATTTTAGTATGGCGTAGCAGTAAGTGAAGCTAGTTAAAAATAATTTATAGCAGACATTTGGTGACCTATTTTATAAATCTCTTTGATCTCAACTGTAGGTATACTCTGCCGTTTCAGTGTAAAGACATCCATCCAACATCCATCTGTCCTTTTACAAGTAAAATATTATAAATGAGATCAATCCTGTGATTTATTCATATTTTAATCAGACACCATATTGGATAAGGTTTTAGATAGTTGTATGTGTTATATTTATGTTTCCTTTGTTGTTAATCAAATTAAATAGACAATTAAATATCAAAATTAGTAGAATTATTTTCAACAAAAAGTTAGTTGATCATGTATTATCCTGGCAAACCAAAGTTGTCTGGAAGAGATCGCTTTAAGCGATAAGACCACACATAAATCAATTTGTAAGTTTATGTTATAGTACTTAGACTTATTTATTTGACACACACACAAATAAACATAGAACGGATCACAAACAAAATAGGTAGACAGACAGGAAAAGTATAATACAATGAGATTATATTATACCTACAGCTAGTACACATACGTACCTACCCAACCAGTAGGTAGTAAGTAGGTGCACCATCTAGTCCCGGTCCGTGTCACGCGTGGCCAAACAGGCTCTGCTTCAGCTTTATGCTCCTTTGCAATAAATGATGCAAAGCAGCGCTGGTTTTCAGGCAGAGCCTTATGTAGGGCGACGTTACAAAATTACTTAAACAAAGTAGTAAGGTAAAGAGTAGTAAAGACTTAAATAATCTAATCTAAAAAGTTATGATTCTGATTACTAAATTGAAGATTTGAACCAAATTGCAAGATTCCTATAGGTGGGTAATTGGGTACTCTTTTCACAAATGAGACTTCATTAGTATACATTTGAGGTTAAAGACTTAAAAATAAGACATCACATTTCACGATTGCTTTCCATGGGCCTGGACATTTTTTCATTTTTAGGGTTCCGTAGACAAATAGCAAAAAACGGAACCCTTATGGATTCGCCATGTCTGTCTGTCTGTCCGTCCGTATGTCACAGCCACTTTTTTCCGAAACTATAAGAACTATATTGTTGAAACTTGGTAAGTAGATGTATTCTTCTGTGAACCGCATTAAGATTACAAAAATAGAAAAAAAACAATAACTTTTGGGGGTTCACCATACTTAGAACTGAAACTCAAAAATTTTTTTCATCAAACCCGTATGGGGTATTTATGGATAGGTCTTCAAAAATGATATTGAGGTTTCTAATATATTTTTTTTTCTAAACTGAATAGTTTGCGCGAGAGACACTTCCAAAGTGGTAAAATATGTGTGTGCCCCCCCCTCCCCCTGTAACTTCTAAAATAAGAGAATGATAACACAACGTTAAAATTGTATTGCAGTGGATTCCTTCACACATTGGACTATCTGGCAACGAGGAGGCAGATCGTTTAGCAAAATCAGCTGTTGTAGATGGATCAGAAATATATATTTTACCATCATATTCTGAATTACTACCCAAATATAATAAAATATATATACTATGATCACTTGCGGGAATATTTTGACGAACATTCTAAAACTAAAGGCATTTAGTATAAAATTATACAAAGTCAACCTCCTCGTTTGCCATGGTTTATTGTGGGAAATGTAAGTAGGAAAGAAATTGCTACCGCACACAGGCTTCGTTCTGGACACATGCCGCTCAAGAAGTTCACATACTTAATGAGAAAGGTGTCTTCGCCTAATTGTGAAGAATGTGATACACCAGAAGATGTGCACCATATTTTGATGGAGTGTGTCCGGAACCAAGCTGAAAGGCGTATGCTTCTTGTTGAGTTGGGTATAACTATTGTCAATGTTGGAATTTTTCACAGCATCTTATCGCATCCTAACTCAAAAGAAGCCAAATTGATTTATAGTTTTGTTGATTCGGTAGGTATGTAGAATGTATGCAGGTGCGTACTTGTCGATAAATACATCAAAGGGTGCGCGCTTGCAACTGTTTTGCGCACTGTGTAAACTAAGTTATGTTTATTTCAACTAGGGAGTTGTATTTTTTAAGTTTGTTAAATTTATGATTTTGTTATTATAGGGCTGACATAAACATAATTTAAAAGTCCTTAAATAGAAAAAAAAAAGAGAATGAGAATGATAAAACTAAAAAAAATATATGATGTATTACCATGCAAACTTCCACCGAAAATTGGTTTGAACGAGATCTAGTAAGTAGTTTTTTTTAATACGTCATAAATCGTAAACCGCAGTTTACCTTTCATTCAATCAACTCAAATAGGTATATGATACGGAACCCTTTGTGCGCGAGTCCGACTCGCACTTGGCCGGTTTTTCTTTATTAAGGACAACAAACAATTATACAATTAGGTTACTTAATGCTCATATTAAATAAGGTTCTTAAGTATAATCAGCCCTGGTGTCCACAGATTGGGTTGACAAATTATAAGGGAATAAAAAGTGCATGCTTATGAAAGAAGACAAATAATATCTGTAGGTTACATTAGATACAAGAACAAGATTTTAACTTTTACTTTAGGTCAAACAGAAAGAGTGTATCGGACATTATGACATCAGATACACTTTCTGAAAGAGCCGGGTGAGATTGCAAACAGTTTGATACCAGTAAAGAGATCTTTATGTTGTTTCTTGATGCTGTTTAAGATTGCGCGCTCACTGGCGTTAGTTTTGCAGGGAATAGGCGCAAACAAATTACGTTTGCGAGTCTCTCGAGGGTAAAAACGATGGGTATGTGTAAGTAAATTTGGTTTACAAGATTACTACAGTGGAATCCATGATGACAAAATATCTTATAAAGTAACATTTGATCAAGGCGTTATCTTCTCATCTTAAGAGTTAGTAATGAGTATTTATATAAGAGAACGTCGTAAGAGGACTTATAACGAAAGCAGCGATAGGTTACCGAAAGCAGAAACTTACGTTGAACTGATTCTATCTGATCTTTATAATTGATTATAGAGTGGGTTCCATACCGAAGTAGCATATTCTAACTGAGATCTAATTAATGATTTATACAAAAGAATGTAAGATGCAGGATTCATAAATGGGATACAAGTTCGCATTACGAACCTGTATAACTTATAGGCTTTATTGATGATATGGTTTAAATGAACATCAAAGTGAAGCTTTGAGTCCATGAATAATCCTAGGTCTTTTAAAAGCGGGACCCTTTCTAGTGGCGTGTCACAAAGCATAATGTAAAGTCAATGTTAGACATTGTTAGAAATGACTTTGCAGTTGTTAAGTTCTGACTAACAATGTCAATACTATGCACAAGCGTATCAAGTCATATGCTGACACATCAGCGACTTATTTGAAAATACCGGAAAACTGCTGACCTTCTGCTCAGCAGAAATAGACCTGTGACAAGATCTAGGTCATACAGTCTGCTTTACGTTCAATATATATTTGTCACAATGTCACCGAAGTCTGCAGGACAGTCCGAGCAGCTGTTGTAACGTGTATGGCCACTTTTAAAATGGCTCGAGTTGGGTTAGGAGTGTAATGCACAATACACCCCATTGCAAGATCTCTTGGAAATGTTTTACCCTCACCCTAGAATTAGAATGTCAATACTATGAATAGCAACCAATAAGTCATCCCTAACAATGTTAAACTTCCACCCCAAGCGGGTTAGTGGGATTTAGCACGAGAAAGAAAAAGAAGATAAAGGTCTCCTTTACCCAGCCATGGGATAAAAAGGAGATTTCATTACCTACTCAACAGCTTACTTAATATGTAAGTAATATGATAAGATTTGAAAGAATTTGATCATGGCGATAATGGCTTCATACCAGTTGCAGCTGTAGTTACATATTAATTTGGACTAAATATTCCCCGGTAGGTACAAATATAATTTCACGTATTCACATTAAAATTCGTCCAGCATTCCAAAACTCAGTCCAAAACTCGAAATTTGTCTACGCACGCTTCGCCTTATCAAAATATCTCCGTAAATAAATAGATAATTTCCATGTATTCCATGTAAACCGATGCGCAAGATCCACAAGGTTACTCAAATAACACGTCACATAAATAAAATAATACTTACCAAGAATTTTACAAACATAAAAATATCATCAATTTGACCAAATAAATACGTTGGCTGTATTCACAACACATAAACAACAATATAAATGACGATAGCCTAAATTAGATTAACTACACACGCCCAACCAACCACCACCTTTGTTCTAAAAATCGATATTTTTGTAATAAAAATTGAAATTATCCAAATTCCAAAATGGCTATCTTATCAAAAATGAATGACGTGACGTCACGACACTACGCTTTTAAAGGAAATTTATGAATGCTGCCATTGCACGTCAGCTTTTATCCCAATCATAATCCAAATCAACATAAACGAAACGGCGCGGCGTTTGTTTGTATGTTTGTTAGTATTTTTATAGTGTTATCCGAACTCTTAGTACACTTACGGAAAATTCCAAAATTTTTAAAACCATCTCAAAAATGTTCAAGCCTAGACGGGGTTTGAACCCGCAGCCTTCCTCTTGATACGAGGATGCACTACCAATTTTATTGTGCTACATGCTCTTGTCACCTAAGGTTCGAAATTAGTGACCGTAGGTATTATAATCTCTTTGTTATTGATGATTAGTGAGATGATTCAGTATTCAGTATTTTAATGCGATCATACAAAGTGGATTTTATTGTTACATGTCAGATCTTATTGACTAGTCAAGAGTCCAGCACTTCATAAAATATGTAACCTGCAAGTGAGGGTGTAGCAATATTATAGCTAGGTAACTATAACTAGGCAGGTATAGTGGAATCGAAGTTGAGCAAATTTATGTTTTCATTTTATTGGTTAGTGAAAACATTAATGTAGAAAATTAAACATATGTAGGTACCTACATTATTATTGTAGATTCAGATTTCGACTAAAGCGCTGTCGAAAACTTAGACAGTTTAATGACCTACTCAATGCCAAACATTGCAGTTTAGTGCATTAACAAGAGATATCGCGTTGCTTATTTCAAATAGTATTACTAAATTTAGTGTTATCAATATCAATCAAATTATCTGAAAACTTACGGAAAACTTCAAGATTTTTAAAACCATCTCAAAATTATTATTTTTTCCAGGGTCAATCAAACACTGTCCAAGTTTTTCTGTAGGTGGAGCTACACGCGAATCGTAATCTGAATCATCTCACTAATTTCGACCCTGACGTGACAAGAGCCTGTAGCACAAAATTGGTAGTGCATCCTCGTATCAAGAGGAAGGTTGTGGGTTCAAGTCCCGTGTATGTATGTTGTATATACCTACCTATATATATATGTGTTTTGTCCGAGGACAACTTTCGAAGCGTTCATCCGATCATCGTGAAACCTATGTTCTTATACTCCCTATTTGAAGATGCAAAGAAAAGAATGGGTAAAGTTGTATGTTGGTTGTGTTTGTTATTATTATAATCAGTTCCACTCTGTGGTTTACGTACGAGAAAATATACCTACCTAGACTTGTTTGGTGGAAGCTCAAATGATTTTTTAAAAAACATAAAAATGATTAAAATTAATTTATTTATATATTTTAATGTCTAATACATTTGGCGACTTGATACAGAATGAATCTCTCTAGGTTAAAAGTACTGCAGTTGAATTTAAACATAAGCAAAATCTTATCTGGCTAGCCCGGCGACCATGCGTGGGCGCTTGTGTGAATAAGCTATAATATGATTAGTTGGCTGAAAATATGGAAGGGGCAGTTATGCCAGTATCTGTAACTCCTCCCTCCGTAAGTTCGAAATTATCCGAAGGATGAGGATCATTTCGGGTTTTCCCCATAATACAAATATTTTTAAATTTATGCTTAAATGCTAACAATAAAAGACAAATTACAATAATAAAGCAAAACACAAAATTTCCTATACTAACACTTTTATAATCTAGAGCACTATCACTAATAATTTCACTTCCACTTTTCTGTAGTATATAGTTCAGCGACTGAACGTCGGTGAGGTCGATTCCATTGAGATTGGCAGGTTTTCTCTGCATATCTGACGGATCGGTCGATATTTGAGGTAAGTTGATTACTGGAAGTTTCATGAAATTTACGTCCTTTCCTTGAGTTTGGTGTCTTTTAAATGACAGTCCCTTTATCTTTACTAGACAATCATCATCCATGGTCAACAGGTATGTTCCAATGATAGATTCTTGTGTTATATCGTCTTTGCAATACTTGGTGAGTAAGGTTTCTGTTCTTACGTGGATGATCCAGCGATTGGGCTGCATAGAGTCAGCCTTTACATCGTCGATGGTAACTGGAATCGGGTGACAGCTCGAGATATTTGTGGAAAAGCTCATAAGTTCGGTAATGCAATCATCTTTGATTAGTAACGTGACATCGTTCTCATGGCATAGAAAACGGTATTCATCAATCTCGCGGCATGACTGGGAGAGCGGCATCGCTTTTAACCCTTTCACAAGGACATATGGGTATTTAGGTAGGATAATAGAGGTAAGGTTATTGGCTCTATCGTGGATAGGTAATGGAATCATTTTAAAATAGTTAAAAAGCTCATTCCTGATTAAAGGAATGTGCATAATGAATTTTATCTGATTTTGTTTTACATATGCTTTTATCTTTATACATTGCTCTATTTTTAAAATATTTTCAATACTAACTGGAAAAACTAATCTGTCTGTTTTCTCAATTTCCTGCAACAATGCCACTAACTCTTCAGTGTCTATAATTGATTGATGTAACAAATTAATTTTAGCAAAGGCAATAGCTGTCTCAATTTCATTCAGTCGAATGTAGAGTGTTTGAAAGTTATGTATAAACGCGTTATATATGTGAATAATCTTATTACTGATTTGGGATAAGTTTAATTTATTTAAGCTACGATTGATATCTTGGATACTGTCTTCAATCTGAATGAAATTGTATTTGGTAAAGTTGGCTATTTTTGTGAACGTACCCACCATTTCGGCAACGATAGTCATTTTACTATTTATGGCGTCTTGTTTTGTATTTATTTTATTAATTAATTTTTCATACATTACAGCGTCATCATTATCTAGATTTCCTGTGATCGCTTTGATAAATGAACCGAGAGGATTTATTAAACCACGTTTAGATCTTACAGTTGGAATCAGCTGTTTGTACTTAAATATAGTTATGTTAATAGTGTAATCCGTTTGTAACTCCACATCAGTAAAGTCTGTGTCAAAAGCTTTAATATCGAAACATTTTTGAATGTGCGTTTTAAATCTTTCATAACTACCTAAATTGAATTCCAATTCCTTGTATAAAAGTTTTAAATCCAACACCTTTATAACAGTCCATGTACCATGACTGATGACAGCTTGACCTTCTTTGACGGGTAGCAGTCCCGGGTTCTTATTAATAGGGTGTAGTTGAAGGGCCTGGTTTTGGATCACTAGGACCGCCAGAAGAATTAACCTGTGGAGGACGTTTTATGTCTTTAATAGGAACTTTAGTATGTCGACTATGTGTTATAACGGGTACAACGTTTCTTTGTATGGCTCCGGTAACCTGAGCTTTCTGATATCGCGGTTTATCCTTACTACGTCTAGTGTTTACTCCTTTGATATATACTGTATCGCCTACATCTATATCGAATTCTTTCTCGCCACCACGTTTCTCTATTACAGCTTTCTTTTTGTCAATTATTTTATCTGTTAGGTATTCATACAAATGCTTAGTCCTTCTAACGTGTTCTTTAACCAATTGTTGAGTAAATTGTTTGTTAAAATTTACATAAAAAGCGCTATTAGACTCGGTATGACCGAAAACTACTTCAAATGGGGTAAGACCTGTAGTAGAATGAATTGTGTGGTTATATGACATAACAGCGTAACTCATAACAGATGCAGCGTCAGTTATTTTTTGTTCGTATTTAGCTATCCGATATATTTCTATGATGGTTGAGTGAAATCGTTCAACTATTCCCATAGAGTTAGGATTATGAGGGGTACCAATGTGAAGGTCGATTTTATAAAATGATAACATTTCCTTCATTAATGTATTATTAAATTCTGTGCCTGGATCTGAACTGATTCTACTAGGTGTTCCATACAAAGAGAAATACTTAATTAAGGCTCTAACTGCTTCGGGCGTGGATTTCGTGTTAATCTCGAATGCTTGGCCTAACTTGCTGAAGGCATCGACTATTGTTAGGTAATGTTTTCCGTCAATTGAAAATGTGTCAATAAAAAGTTCTTGGAATGGCTTTATTTGAGTTTGTGATAACTGTAATTCCGGTTTAAATGGTTTTCTATCATATTTCATTTTCTTGCAGAGTTCGCAAGCATTTATAATGCTAGCCACCGTTTGATCCATGCTATTCCAATAATAGGTGCGTCTTATGTGCGCTAACGTCTCTTTTATTCCCCTGTGACTATTTTTTCCTACATGATATTTGAGTACAACGTCTCGTTGCTCCTGTTCGTTATCAACATAAACAACTCGCTTGGTACATTCATAAAATTTTACTGTTCCTTTTTGAAAAAGTAATATGGTAGCCTCCGAAAACTGCTTTCGATGTAACGGGTCTTCAAAATAAAAGAAATATTTTATTTTAGGCCTAATGTAATTTTTCAGGAATCTTTTGATTAGATCTGGATGATCTAAAGGTAAGTGAACCTGTAAAACCTTTTGTTTGTCCCTAGATAAGTCTTTAACTGATATTTCGTCCCTGTTCCAGGTATGTACGAGTATTTGATTCGGCTTGGTATCTACAGCTTCTTGCAATATAAGCATACCATCTGTATCTAAATCGCGGGCTGAATGTACTGTCCCCATACTAGCGTCGTCTTGACGACCTTCAGATGCAGATGCAGTAGTACTACCTCCAGATGGAATTGAGTAGGGAGATCGACGTCGACCTTTACCAGCTTTCGATGTATTACTTTTCTCAGAACCGGATGATATAACTATCGGAGATGGCGTTCGCTCGCGCGGTGTAGAGGTACGGGTGGTGTCCTTATTACTCAAACGTATAATATCATTAGTTACTTTTTTAATATGGCGTTTTAGTTTTTGTTCCTTTTTATCTAAATTCACCTTCATCGAATCGTCATCATCGTCACTTAGGGCGTTAATCCTAATTCGCGACAATGCATCGGCATTACAATTTTGTTTTCCTTCTTTATATTTAATGTCATAATCAAACTCCGATAAGCGTAATTTCCATCTAGTTAGCTTGCTGTTAGGTTCCGTAATGGATTTAATCCAAGTTAAAGGTCTGTGATCCGTATAAATCATAAATTTCTTTCCGTATAAATAAGGTCTAAAATGTTTCGTAGCCCATACTATGGCTAAAAGCTCTTTTTCTATTGTACTATATCGCGTTTCGGCGTCGTTCAAAGTACGACTAGCATAAGCTATCGGCCTATCGCTGCCTATAGGACCCTGCGAAAGGACAGCTCCTATAGCGAAGTTTGAGGCATCCGTCGTAAGGACGAATGGTTTTGAAAAGTCGGGAAACTGTAAAAGCGGTGCGTTAGTTAAAAGTTCTTTACACTTTTCAAATGCATCTATGTATTCCTGTTTTGTACAATCTATCTTATTTTTCTTTTTTAAACATGAAGTTAATGGTTGTGTGAGTTTAGCAAAGTCTTTGATGAATTTCCTATAATAACCAACTAAACCCAGAAAGCTTTTAATTTCAGTTGGTGTTCGAGGTAACGGAAAATTTAAGACTGCCTTTATTTTATCGTTGTTAGGCATAAGGCCATTTTTGGTGATGGTATGACCAAGATAAAGGACCTCTTTTCTCAGAAATTCGCATTTGTCGAGAGTTACCTTAAGGTTAGTTTCCCTTAACCGATTGAATATTTTACGGAGTTTATCGACGTGTTCCTCTAGACTAGAAGAAAATACTATAATGTCGTCAAGATATACCAGACAGTGAATACCCTGAAGTCCTCGTAGTACGTTGTCCATAGCCCTCTGGAACGTCGCAGGTGCCGTTTTTAAGCCAAACGGCATCCTTTTAAACTCATAATGGCCCGATTGTGTTGTAAATGCTGTTTTTGACCTATCTGCCTCATTTACCTCAATCTGATGATACCCGCTAGCAAGATCTATTGTGCTAAAGTACTGAGATTTACCTATCTTATCAAAAAGGTCGGTAATATTAGGTAACGGATATTTGTCGTCGACTGTGATTTCGTTAAGTCGTCGATAATCGATCACCATCCTAAACTTCTTTTCACCAGATGCGTCTACTTTCTTTGGAACCAGGTGGACTGGTGCACTCCAAGGTGAGTGAGAATCTGCTATTACGTTATCTGTTAGAAGTTTATCTACCTGATTTTGTATTTCCTGGTTAATGACAGGCGGGTGTCGATAAGGTCGAATATAAATCGGGTCTTCATTTGTCGTTCTGATGTTATGTTTAACTTGATTTGTGAAGGACAAAGGTAGTTTATCACAATAAAATATATCACGATATTCGTAACACAATCTGTAAATCCTATCACGTTCCTCTTTATTAGTGTGATCTAATCGCAATTTTCCTAAATTCTCTTTCAAATATTCATCATTCATGCCGTAATTGTTCACATAATTTACCTGACATTCTTCATTATTAAATGCCGTAACATCGAATGGTTCTTTAAACGTGATAACAGCTTTCACATCGGATGTATTTTGTATAA
Organism: Philereme vetulata; assembly: GCA_918857605.2. Lineage (NCBI taxonomy): Eukaryota > Metazoa > Arthropoda > Insecta > Lepidoptera > Geometridae > Philereme > Philereme vetulata. The sequence continues at coordinate 13,695,802 of OU975425.1, forward strand.
CCGTTTCCGCAAAGTAGTTCTCACACCTAACAAGAGCGGTAGGCATACGGACGCCTTCCTGATATTCAAGATATTTTAATATCGCATCACCGTGATGTAAATTGGTTGGAATTTTCACTCTTGTTTCAGATCGCGGAGCTACGTGAATTTCATATGGCGGAGTATAAATGATTGGAATTCTCGCATTGTGTGTCATAAGGACTTGGTTTCTCATGTCAATATTAGCTCCTAATTTGGATAAAAGGTCAGATCCTATTAATCCGTCGTATCGTCCATCAACATCATAGATGTAAAATTTATGAGGTAATGTGCTTTTGAAGGTCTTTAACAATGGAATGTAAATTATCTCATTGTGCATGCTCTGAGCATGTGTACTGACCACTGTGAATGGTTCGATGTGTTTGAACTCACTGAAAAACTCATTAGCTTTAGATGGGCTAATAAAAGATCTGCTACTACCAGTATCGATGAGAAACTTTGATTTTATTTCAGGAATCACCACGTGAGGTAATTTTAATATACTATCACAACAATTTAAATTAATCACTTCACCACGTTCTTCGAGGCTGTTTTCTGAAAATTTTCCGGCATGGTTTCCACACAGATGTTTTCCGTATTAGTGGAATTTGTCCCTTCGACATATTCCATATAATTACTCTCGGTAGAGGGGTACTCTACATTATCATTCGCATTATAAACGTCATAATCGTTGTAATCAGGGGTGTATTCGTTATAAGGGGATGGATCCTCTATATAATATAGATCGTCCGCAATCATATTCTGTCTAACCGGCGCTGTGCGCATCGAAATGTCACTATCCTGTAACCTTGGTTCTTGTACTTGTCGGGGTGGTACACCAAATTTATACTGGTTGCCTGAGTGAGGTTGGTTCGAAACACCGAACTTATAACCTTGTTGTTGGGGGATACCAAGCCTAAAACCACCGTGTTGGAAAGGCGCGCGAGGCGCGGGCGCTTGAGCAAAATTTCGTTGAGGCTGAGTTTGAGTCCCAAATCGAAAACCTTGCGCGGGCGGCGCGAATCGCATTTGCTGAATAAAGTTTGGTCTATATCCACCTTGATTTTGTGGTATACCGTATTTGAAGCTATTTTGTGGGATGCCAAATTTAAGATTTGAGTTAGGCACCGAATTAAATGTAGTTTTGAAACCTTGAGAGACCGGAAATGGTTTTGGTGTATTATTTGATGGCATCTGGGGGAATGTTTGTTTTAGTGCTTTATTTTTAGCGTCGTACTGAAACTTAAAATTAACTTCCTCTGTAACAATGCTTAAGGCATTTTCTAACGTCGAGCAACCTTTTAACCTTACTATCCGAATCATGTCCTCAGGTAAATTATATAAAAATACATTTAGTGCAGTATTGTTGTACACGATCATTTTTGCTGCCTTGATGCCCTCGTCGGTCAGTCTATTTACCTTCGCGAACAAGGAACTTCTAGTGTTTTGAATTCTATGGCAAAGCTGTATGTATGACTCGCCCTGTTTATGTTTTGTTGTCTCGAGTTCTATGGCAATACACTCCTCTGATCTGGGATCACCGAAATGCTGGGTAAGAATTTGCTTTAACTCCTCGTATGAGTTAATATTTGGGTGGTCACTGAGTAGAGTCGCAGCTCTACCAGTAAGTCTACTAGACACGGCATGAAATAAGTAAACATTTTGTGCCGCGTTTCCAACGATCTTACTACCACTCACGACATAATCACATTTGGAAATAAATAAATTTAAAAGATTTTCATCCCCATCATATTTAGGGATGAGACTAAGGGTCTCTTTCGGAATTGCTTTAAATTCCATTATAAAATTTATTTATTTTTAACACAATTATATTTTTCAATGTAAGTAAAAATCAATGTGCCTATTCTATTCTTAACTACTCTATGGTAAACTATAGTGCACTGATTTAACCGATTTAAGGGTCAATCAATATGCCTATTTTATATACCTCCCTAACTAATCTATAATAAACTATATAGTCACTGACTTAACCAATTTAAGTGTCAATCAATATGCCTATTTTACTAATTACTATACACTAATTAAATACGTCTAAACAGTCTGCCTATTTATGTGCAAACAAAATCAGATAAACGCAATTAACTAGGTGAACTTCGATAGCTCAATAAAAGTGGAAAAGACACAGGAATATGAAAATACAGGAAGTGAAAAGGTTTACTCACAAGCTGCTCGATCCCATGTCCTCCTGAAACTGCACCAAGTCACTATTTCACGCTTTACCGAATAGTCGTATTTATTTGGTTTTTCGTTTCCGCGTCCGCTAATAGTCGGTTTCTTATAAAACAATACTCTCTCGTGAGACTGATTTTGAATCTTCACGAGTGTATGGCTTCGAAAATCGCGGAAATCCTACCGGCTGCGCCAGACTTGTTTGGTGGAAGCTCAAATGATTTTTTAAAAAACATAAAAATGATTAAAATTAATTTATTTATATATTTTAATGTCTAATACATTTGGCGACTTGATACAGAATGAATCTCTCTAGGTTAAAAGTACTGCAGTTGAATTTAAACATAAGCAAAATCTTATCTGGCTAGCCCGGCGACCATGCGTGGGCGCTTGTGTGAATAAGCTATAATATGATTAGTTGGCTGAAAATATGGAAGGGGCCGTTATGCCAGTATCTGTAACTACCTACAGTTCACGTTTGTTGTTTTTTGTTTGTTTCTGTTGTCAGTGTCGCACGCACAAAGTACTTTATAACCGCTTACTTTACCCGCACGAAAAAACTGGAAAAAGACTAGTCGCGAGCTCGATGTGACGGACTCTCGCAATATTTATGAAATTATCTTTCTATAGCATTTAATGTAATATTGCAAGGAAAGCTTTAACAGATAGCAGCACCACTGTTCGGATATATAATTTGAACTCTTTGCCTTGTTGTGTCGACCGACGTCTTTCTCATCAAAGTTATTTTGAAAGTCCATTGCTCTGAGATTTAAAATATAATTTTGAAATTTAAGTAATAAAGGACATTATTTAACTTCTTTTTAATACAAAATTACCAAACTTAATTAAAATGAGTTTTAGGAATCAAACTCGGATACACGTGCATCTTCGATCTCAAGTGTCAACGTCAAATTAATACAAATACATTTTGAATTGCCAACTAAACTCGTTAGATGCCAGTTAAATTAAAATATTGCCTTAGCACCTCAAGTTGCTTTGCTAATATAATATGGTATGTGTTTGTAAAACACGTTAAAAGAAAAAATCCTAGTTTCAATAATTTAATCTCATCGATTTAATCAGTATTAGTAAATCAGTGCTATCTATCAATATTTTGACGCCTATCGTCACTCGTCATCAGTGTCGTCCACGGTCCGTCCGTTATCGTCCAATTTTCTTATTATTCATTATAACGAGGTGGCAAGCAGTACACCATTTATCAGAGTTGCCAGTTCGGCCCCTAGGGGGCCGATTATCGGCCTTTAGGAAGTTACGTCAGCCCTTGGCAGCCATCGGCCTTTTTGTGGCCTTTACCCGCCATTTATACAACAACAACATTACCAGCAAAATCTTTATGGAAAGTAGTTTTTCAGTTGAAAAATATAGCTGGAAATCGCCATTTTTTTAATTTACGTAAATTAGTTGGCTTACTGCTGGTTCTCCCATTTTCAAACGCGAGTGTTGAGCGTGTTTTCAATAAACTCAAGAGGATTAAAACTGAAAGCCGCACTCGTCTCATTACCGAGATGGCAGCTTCTTTAATGACTACTACTGCAGGCATAGAAAACTGTGGTGGTATAATAAATTACGAGCCATCACCGGAAATGTTATGTGCTAAAATAAAATATAAGTAAATACTGTCCAGTGTTTGTTATATATTTTTGATATTGAAATATATTTTTTAAGTTAAATTACGTTTTTTTATATCAATTTCGGCTTTTCGTGCCAAAAGTCGACCTTTTTCAACAGTTACCGGCCTTTTTCTAATTGAGGTGCTGCCGTGCTGGCAACACTGCTATTTATTTGCTAAATCTTATAACCTATAACAAAAGTAATTATATTTTGCGCCGCTAATTAAATGTATGGGAAACAATGTTCCAAACTGTGCTAAAACGTTATCTAACGCAAAGTAATTTTAAAATACTACGTACTCATTTGCCTACACATAGACGATCATTCCAGACAACTTCTAGTAAGACTACTACTAACTATAAACTATTGAATTTGCCTAGAAAAATAAACTTATCCATATTTTTTACAGAGCTTAGACATGGGGAATATGAATGGCAAGATCCGAAGTCAGAAGACGAAGTGTAAGTTCCGAATTTACCTTGTTTTATTATGTATTTTCATCAGCTGTTGCAATATTGAATAAACTGTTTTTTATGTACATTGTAAATGAATAAGAACTTACAATCTGCCGAGGATTGTGTTTGACCACGATCTGATCTGATGATAAGCAATGATGCAGTCTGCAATGGAACACATTTGTCTAGAAAAGACCTGTTCACTAGCAACTTGAAGATCCCTGGATAGAGCTTTATTGTAAATCACACTTAAATTAACAAACAAATAACTAGACATGCGGAAATGCATTATTGTAAATACATATTATTGCTAAAAGCGATCTCTTCCAGACAATCTTTGGATGGACAGGATTTCTCGAGAATATTATCGGACGGTAGCTTTTATAATATTCATAATTCTTTATTGTTCGTGAATCTAGGTACATAATTGATGGTTGAACTTATAATATAGAACTATTCTACATACATTTATATAACAATTACTTAATACAATATTTATCATAATATGTATATATTTTTTCCATAATAAGATTAATACAATTCAGAATCACATTAAATAAGTAGAGTAAACAGATATTTAATATCTGTTAAATAAAAAATATCTAAAGATTTGCATATTTCAGAACAAAAATAATTACAATAATAGATTATAATAATAATTATGTCAAAATGGAGATGTCAGTAAATGAAAAGTAATAGGAATAATAATAAATTTATATAAATTAATGGTAAATAATATTTTGGTCATTAAAATTTTTTTTTACAGTATAGTATGCTTTTCTAACAGAATAATATCATTCGACCTGCTCTTGAATTCATTATTGGAGAGCAAGTAAATTTTGTAGTAAATAGTAGGAGCCATGCAGAACACATTCATTATTGAATAAACAGGTTCGAGCACAAAATAATAAACTCTTTTTGTCCATTTCAGTGTAAACATAGTGTACATAGATAAAGACGGAAATAAAACAAAAGTGAGAGGCAAAGTCGGTGACAACATTTTGTATTTGGCACACAGATATGGGGTCCATATGGAAGGTAAGTGGTTAAGCAGTCTATCCTCAATAGTTTACTGGAAGAAAACTCTTGTTAGGGTTAAGCTCACCTTTTTACAGTCCTTTATGTACAGCTTTTTTGTCTGTAATCTATTTGCGTACAATGACGAAATATGGAGTTTGATGTTCTAGGCCTAGGGTAAATAGCCAACTGAATAGAAGTCAACATTTCTTATCTGAACTCTTTTAAATCATCATGAATTGTCAATTTAAGCTTGTTTAACAAAAAATCTAAGGTGTGCTGATGTTTTGGTCTAGTCATAGGTAAAGTTTTTTAATCTACCACATAAACAAAGTTATCACTTACCACTGTTTTTCGTTCGTAAATGTTTTTGTTATTGTATTAAGTTTACCGAAATAAAATATTTGTATTTGTACTGTGGTTCTTCTAATTATGATATTGCTATAAATTTCTTTCAAGATTTTAAAACCATCTCAAAAATTTTCAAGCCTAGACGGGACTTGAACCTCTTGAGACGAGGATGCACTAACCAATTGTGCTACCGGGCTCTGTCACGTCAGCGTCGAAATTAGTGAGATGATTCAGATTACGACTAAAGCGCCGTTAGTTCCATCTACAGGAACGGATAACACTATAAAATAAAAATACCAACTTCTTCTTTTCTTTTTCAGGAGCATGTGAAGCCTCACTAGCTTGCACCACATGCCATGTGTACATACCGCACCAGTTCATTGACTATTTACCACCGTCGGAGGAGAAAGAGGATGACTTGTTAGATATGGCGCCGTTTCTGAAAGAAAACTCTAGATTAGGTTAGTATGGTTGTAAAGTTGAGAATGTAAACTGAATTTTTTTTATGTTATTTGTGGGGAAACAGGCTTACGGCCCACCTGATGGTAAGCGGTCACCGTCGCCTATTGACACCGGCAACACCCGGGGTATTGTCGATGCGTTCCCTACACTGTAGAAACCTCTTTACATTTCTCTTGAAGCGTGCCATGTCGTAGCCTAACGGGAAAACCTCAGATGGTAGCTCATTCCACATCTCGCAAGTATGGGGTAAAAAAGATCGCGTGATGACATCGGCTTCGATCGTGACACATTACTTTAAATAATTTTTGCCACCGAATGGGAAAGACCAGTTCTCCGAACTATGCTGAGTGTGATATGATATAAGATATTTATCATATTATTGTATAAGTGACCGGAACGAAGCAGAAAGAATAATCACACTAATATTATAAATGCGAAAGTTTGGATGTTTGTTTATTGAAAACTTCTTTTGGCGCGTTGGGCATTTTTTGAGATGGAAAAAAACCATTGAACTTACGTTACCGTTACCGACGCCTCTGTATATAAGTATGCTGTAGTGTAGTCTGCTTTTAAATTAAGATTACCCAAACATTGAGCGCTAAATTTTTCACTTCTGTCGGATTTTTTTTAAATTATTTGTTTGTTTGTTACTCAATCACGTGGTAACGGCAGAACCGATTACAATGAAATTTAGTATGTAAGTAGATTACAACCTGGATTACCACAGAGCAAGCCAATAATAGCTGAACAATCATCAGACGCAGCTAACATGCTCTACCGGTTCACATACGAGCTGGTAAATGAAAGTGTGCGAGTAATTGTGATTGTATTGTTTTAAAAGAGAGTACTATGGAGCTGACATCGTCGTAAAACGATGCAAAGATCCCAAAAAAAACTATAAAAAAGAGCAAGCCAAGATGCTGAAGTTTGAACAATTTGGTGTAAGATGATTGGGTTTTAAGTGCCTTTTCGTGGGCTAAGTCATGTTGATTAAAACCTCATTAGATATAATAAAAACTAGTGGTTAGCCCCGAACTGAGATCTCGCGAGTCTCTATTATTTGTAATCTTTGACAATCAAAATAGTGCCACGAAATAAATAACCAACTAACCTGAGCTACAGTTTTATTCAAATTACAGGTAACGGGATTTCATATAACGTGGTTAAGTTTTTTTGGGGTAAAAATTGCAGTTATTATGGATTTCAGACTTTTGCCTATATTTGGGTCACTAAAGCTACACGCATACCAAATTACAGCTCTGCGGGGTCACTGGTGTACCCTGTGAATTTTGTCAAAGTTCAGTCTTAGTTATAACTTAAAAACTACAAGGTTAGATGTGCCACTTGCCCGGATAGTCCCAATATCTCAACCCCCCCCCCCCCCCCCCCCTCCCCACATTTTTAGCTCATTTAGTCGTAACTGGATGGAAAGCGACACTGTGGAAGGCCTAAGAAGCGGTGGCGCGATGATTTGGACGCTTTTTATAGGGACTGGCGGGATTTAGTACAAGATCGAAAAAAGTGGAGAGATGAGGGGGAGGCCTTTGCCCAGCAGTGGGACACCATAGATTAGTCACACCAAAATTGTGCCAACACTACCTACTTAGATACCAAATTTCACGATAATCGGATAAACGCTTCGAAAGTTATCCTCGGACAATAAAACATACATACAACGCCGATTTGCCCAAGTTGATTTATGGCGGGTTCCTATATCCGTCAGTAACCAGGTACTACTCGTTTCTCATTAAAAACCTGTCAAAAGTTTGACCCTAGTTTGACACTTTTTCAAGGAGATACGAGGCGTAGTACCGACGGATATAGGAACCCGCCATTAGAGATCTATGTTAGAATTTATGTTAGATTACCATTATGGTTATTAAAAATGTTACCTGTAGATTGTATACAACCTGTTTTGTTATGTACGACAATAATTTAAAACACACATCCGGAAACGTATTAACTGATTTTATCCTAAATCCAGTAATCGATACATTTCCAATCATAAAACAATTTTTAAAGTAAATCGGCAGTGCGTTTATAGTGCCGCTTAGTCAGTTTAACAGGTACCTACCTACTTAGTACATGATAAAACGGTATGTGATAAATCTCGTATCCATAATAATGATGATGAATATGATTTGTTTACCTATTTTATACAGGCTGTTGCATTGACATTTTAGGACTTGATATTAAAACTGTTTGAAAATTTGATATGTTCTATCGTAATTAATTTGAGGAAAACCTATTTTACAACAATACTAGGCATTAGCCCTACCCGTGTTTTCATTTAATGTCGTACATAACAAAACACGTAGTATACGTCAAATAAGGTAATTAATAAAAAAATATGTTTTCAGGTTGTCAAATAACACTTACGAAAGAGCTGGAAGGGTTGGAAGTGCAGCTACCAAAAGCAACGAGAAACTTCTATGTAGATGGACACACACCTACTCCTCACTGATCTATGTATTCTCTTAAATTGTTTAGGTATCTACAGTTTGGCAAAAATGTTTAGACACGGAATTAAAATTGTAAAACTCACAACCCTTTTGAAAGTATCAAGAACAAGTACAGTAAATCAGTCAGGAGTAGGGTTGCCATACGTCCGGAATTTTCCGGACATGTCCGGTAATATAGGTCTTTGTCCGGAATGCGGGGAGAAAGCTAAACCGCCCGGAATTGTAGGTAACGAGTAAAATAAAACATAAAAAAACCAAATATTTTGCTTAGTTCATTCACATGCACGGTGCTAACGAAATTAATGTTATATTTACAAGACAGTCAGGAATTTTCATCAAATGTCAGAAATTTACTATGCAATTAAAATTTTTTCATCTGGGAATCTAGTCAGGAGTGAATATCATTTGTAATTGAATTTATCAATTTCGATAATTTACTGTGACTACTAATGTTTAAAGAAGTCCTGACGCTTGACAGTCATGCAGTCCCGGATCTAGGGCGGTGCAAACCGGGGCACTTCTCCCGGCAATTTCAGGGTGTGCTAAATTCATGTTTGAAAAAAATAACTTTTACACAAAGCGCTTCGGTAGCATCCAGCGCACGTCGTACTATCGATTATTCGTTTGATTTGAACCCTTAAAACCCCCTCTGGCTACGCCCGATATCAGTGTAAATATGTAGTCCTGTCAAATAGCGCTAAACCGTATCAGAGAAAATGAAACTGACAGAAAGTAAAAAGTGCGTGTCTCAATTCATTTAACCCCCCCAAAGGTTGCTGCCCCGGGTGGGAAATATCATAGATCCGAGGCTGCAGTGGCGCCTCTATTATTTTCTATATTTTTTTCCAAGCTGTATCAAAGTGCTATAATATTAGATTCTAGCTTTGGTCTTCAAAATTACGTTATGTTTGATATTGATATTTAGAAAAAGTTATGTTTGATATGTCATCAATATCCAAACAAAATTTAAGGTACACTATTTATAAAACCTAGGGGAGGTGAGTACATACTCAACAAACACAGCATGGACCTAACCCGAATATGTTACTATTTATTGCTGGCCGGGCAGACTTACAAAAACGACCCCTGAAAGGGCAAATTTAACACAATTTTGACACAAAAGGTACTGAAGCTTTAGTTTAAGCTTTAAAAATGTATGTATGAGAGGTTTGAAGTAAAATATACCTATTTACCTTCATTCTTACAATTTAGGTATTTTGAAATTATGTTTGTCTTACAAAGTATAGAAATATTATTATGGCATAGAATTTATTTTATAGAAGAAAACGTTAGGTTATAGTGTAGGTAGTTAGAAAATACAAGTTGTAAATAATTTTGTGATAAGTGATGGATGTATACATAGAAGTATATTCCTTACATGTTTATTCTGTTTTATTTTGCCTTATACGTATAATACATAGAGAAACACCCAGACCCGAAAATATTCTAGAGTGGAACGCCTTGCCCGAGTCTGTGTTTCCTGATAACTACAACCTAGGGGTCTTCAAGTCGCGAGTGAATAGGTTTCTTCTAGGCAAGCGTGTACACCGTAGACTGCATCATCGCTTACCATCAGGCGAGATCGTGGTCAAACGCTAGCTAGCTATTTATAAAAAAATATCTGTAGATCAGCAAACATTTATTCCGCGGCGGGAATCGAACCCGCAACCGCATTTCAGCTATTCGTCCACTGTGCCATGGAGGTCGTCAAACCGTCGTCGTTTATTTTCGAGAACCTATCTTCAAAGTCAAGAAGAAAAACAAGCGAATACACACAGAGGAATAATGTAATGGAATTATACAGAGAAATCTACGTGAATGACGTGTGAGAGTCTTGAAAATAATCTCCAAAATGCCGCAATCAAACGATCTTAAATAAAAAGCCCAACATTTAACCTGATCATGGTATGCATGACCGACTAGATGGTAAGGTATTAATATGTGTGCAATAAACCATAGCACAAGTGCGAGGAATCAAACCTTCTGACTAAAATAAAGTATTCAGAAACACTCTGAACATCATAAATACCTATATTTGAAAAAACATAGCTTGATCTATGCGACATTTGTTAAACTGACATTCCTAGGGTTGTTATGATACAGAAAAAAATATCGATAGAAGCTTTGCAGTAAGACCAATTGTTGGACTTTTGAGGGCTCCAACAACCCGTAACGACTGCCATTAGATATTCGTATGGCAGCCGGGACCGACGGCTTAACGTGCTTTCCAAGGCACGACCAGACCAGTGCAAAACCCATATTCATGCATACAAATAATTGCACTGAGCGAGGATCAAACCCGCGACCTCCTGCGCAGCAGTCGTGTTCACTACCGCTTCGCCACGAAGGATGTCTGCCATAATTATATGTATATTGGATTATATTATGATTTGGGTAATAAAATGAAACGAATATTTTAATACATACATTTATTTGTTCCAAAGGAGTACACCCCAAATCAATATCCGAATCACTTTCAGAATCGCTAGAGCAATCTTGTTTTATAATGAACTCTTGTTCGCAAATATTATCAAATCGAACGTCCCGCTCCCAATCTTCTTCCATTAATTTTTTGCAATTTTTGTGACAGGAGCAGCCTTTCTTCTTATTTTATTTGGCGTTGAAAGCTTATTTTCCTCGTCTTCAGTCAATACTGCGGTTGAAGATTCGCCATATTTTTCTTTGCTGATGCGAATTACTGTCGCACGTCCAATGCCAAGAGCATCTGAAACTCAGTCACAAACTTTTGCCATGGGTAATAGCGGTCCACTATTTTGGTTTTCTCGCTCAAAATATTCACGCAAGCGAATCACAAACTCACAACTTTGACTGTTCAAAACAGTTTTCTTCGTTCTCTTTGGCATTATGCCAACAATCAATGAAAACAAACAATAAAAACAAACAATAACAATAAAGAAACTAACAATAATAAATAAACTTAACAAATTAACAGCAATAGTAACAAAAACAAAGTGACGAGAACGGAAAACACGTGGCGTATACAAGGCGTTAGCACTCGTACTGAGGAGAATGGGTCATGTCAAACAAGATGGCGGCGCGTTGGCGCCATCTTGCTGAAGAAGACACGCCGCGGTCTCGAACCCCAAAGTTGTCGGAAGGAATGTTACGAGTAGGTTAGAATTTAGATTTTATTTATTCACTATTGTAAATAATGTTATTTTTTTAAATATTCAATAATGTTACTTTTTTAAATTAAATGCTAAATTAATTTTGAATTAAGTTTTATACGAAATATCGATAGTTTATAGTCTGTGGTCACGATGATTCATCGCTCATCCATCACTATATTTAGCTCAGCATGCCCATAAAGTATGACATTGACTGGTACGTTTGTCCGTACTGTTAAATTCAGAACTTCATAGGCGCGATTTTACTGACAGCTGTCCCAGAGATCAAGCTATGTTTTTTCTAGTATAGTAGGTTTTTTAACTCCTGGCTACACCTCACCAATCGCGTTCCTTTTATTCACTCATACACTCATACTCGTTCCCGATCGACAGCGCTATTCATTTCATTCGTTCAACAAAATCAGTCAACTCGCGACCGCTACAGGAGGAGGTTGTCTCGTCTTGTTCCGTTTTAAACGCGATTCGGTGTGATTAGTGTTTTGTTTTGTGGTTCATGATGGCTTACAACGGTAGTGGTGGCAAGAGATTGTGTACAGGCACAGACCTGGATGTGGAAAGGGTAAGTGTCGCTAATTCACAAACGATTGTCAAATTTGTATGCTGTCTCGACGAAAATGGCCGTGTTTTATACATTTCCCCGTTTGATGTTCGCGTTAGGGCGACGATATCGCGTAGGTGTGCTTAAGCATTAGTTGTTTTATAATGCTTTACAATTCTCTAATGTGAAGGATGTTTCGTTTACCTACGCGTCTTGTCAACATGATGTTTGTTGTTGGTTCGTTTTGAGGTTACGTGTTGTTGACATATGATTACTTTTTTAATTCGATGGCCACGGAAGTGATTTCCATGCTGCCGAGAAATTTTTCTAACTCATCTTCCCACTCGAAATCTCATGGATTTGTTCTAAAATAACTTTGCCAGACACTTGTCAATTAATGTGATTGACACCGGTCGGTCATTAGCTTACGTTACGCGATGTTCTGTTTTTGGAATTGACGACGTTTTTGAAGCACCGGCATTTTTCTAGGTCGGTAACAATACCACATTCTCCCAGTTACAGTAGGTATTTAAAATTAGAAACTTATCTCATTGTTTCCTAAAGCCCATCCCCTGCTCATAGACAATAGAGCGTCCCAATTAAATTACAAACAGTTGTAAATGACATAAAAATCTTTATAAATTGTTTAAAATGTACCATTAGATCGGAACTTGTGTTTAGTTATGTGTATCAGCTGTAATTTTATAGATTAAATCTATGTTAATACTGGTCGAGCCTATAATTATATCTTTGTAACAAAAACATTCGAAATAAGAATTTCAGATTGCCAGGAATAAATTAAATCCAAATAAAAAAGTTATGGGCCCAGGCCAAAGTAAAAACAATGTAGGTATGAGAATTATGTTAAATGACTAAAAATCTTGTAACTAAACTTGAAACTGGTAAGATACCTACGTAACTAACACGGCCGATTGTAGGAAATACATACCTACATATAGGTATAGAGTAGATAAGAAATATGTAGTACCTAGATGCAATCATTGATTACGTAACAAGCAATCTTTTTGTTAGGTATCATAAACATAAAACATGCAAAAAAACAGAAACTTTTACCTAATTAATTAATTAGCTTAGTTTATGTACCTAGCACATGACTTCGTAAAACGATGTCTATCTTTTAAACTAGGTAGGTACCTATCATGTTTTTATAAAATCATATTCCAATAGTGCTGAAATATCGAGAAACTCACGAATCATGGTTGGTAGGTACCGAAATGTTTTTAATACAATAGATAATTACTGATTTAGACGGGTGTTTATCGTGTATGTACCTACCTTTTTTATTTGTTATCCCGACGTTTCGACTGTGTTGCAAGTTGCAACAGGCGTGGTCGCGGGCAGACTGGATAACAAATAAAAAATCTACATACGCGATAAATACCCGTTTTAAACAGTAATTACAAATTAATTTATTATTTTAAGTATTTTAAGGATCTAAGTTGCTCAGATGTGGGTTGTGGCGCGCTTAACTACCCTTCGTCACTCCTCTCTCACCGCTGCTCTTCTGGTACATTCGTTCAAAGGAACATCTATGGCAGCTTTTATTTGATCCGTCCATCTCATAGGCGATCTGCCACGCGCTCTTTTGCCGTCAACCTTCCCCTGCACCACCAAGCGTTCAATGGAGAGCTTCCCGCGCCGCGACACGTGTCCAAAGAAGGTGTGGATGCGAGATTGTACCGTGGAAGAGAGACGCTGCTCGATGCCGAGTTTCTGAAGTATGGACTGACTGGAACGGAATTCTGTCCGTTCTTCTCCAGCACTACATGTCGAGAGCATTTACCTTCTTTTTCTCACTTACCCGGAGCGTCCATGTCTGAAGCGTACAGGAATATGGGAAACACTAGCACTCTGAATGTTCCTGTTGCTCCATATCTTCTTGAGTTTGTGTTGTCATAATAATATCACTAAGGAATAGACATTACGTTTGGTAGACCCACTTTTTGCATAGAAATGAGCATTCACGTGGCGAGTTGCAAGCCTATCACCACCACTCATTTGAATAGTCTATTACGGATGGCACATGCCGTCGAAATTTTGTTAAAAATAAACATTTCTTTAAAAATGTCTACCATCTGTTTTTATGACTCAGGAACAGAGAACAATAGGGTGGAATTAAAATTAATTTAGTGGATACTTATGTAATAAATTTTATATCGTCATAAAAACCTCATTACTTTCGTACATCTTTTGTAGAAAGATTTGATTCTAGAGATCATGTACTTAATTATTAAAAACATAAAACTAGAAATTGTGAATTCTTGAAAAAACTGAGTGGGTGGTATATTTCTTAGAATCAATATTACGAAGCGTGAACAGATTTATGCACTAGAGATTTTCGTCTTAAATTGCACGTGAAGTATTGGATATTTCTTTATATGAAAGCCTACCAACAATCATAAGGATCATTTTGAAAAGTCATAGGCACTGTGTGTCTCAAGTTGACGCAGTAAATACCTAGATCTAATATTTGTTTTTTATACAATAAAGGCTTGCGTTTGACCACGATCTCGCCTGATAGTAAGCGATGATGCAGTCTACGATGGTACACGCTTGCCTAGAAGAAACCTATTCACTCGCGACTTAGATAACCAGGTCGTAGTTATCAGGAAACACAGACTCTGGCAAGGCGTTGCACTCTTTGGGGGTGCGCATAATAAAGGTCGAAGAGAACCGCTTTGTGCACTGAGAGGTATTTCTACCATATATCGGTGGTGCACCGCACAGCGTCTGGTTGTCCGATGATAGAATGGAGATGGTGGGATTAGGTTAAAAAGTTCCGCCGCACACTTCCCGAAATGTGAGATCAATTAGGTAGTTCTAGTACTAATATAATAATAATGCTGGACATTTCACACCACGCTATCTAGCCCCAAGCTAAGCAGAGCTTGTGCTATGGGATCAGATAACTGATATACCTAATACTTAGTAGGTAGTATATATGTTTTTTGTAAATTCATACATTTATTAGGTATATAGAGAAAAGTGACATCCCCAGACCCGGAACAAATATCTGTAGATCGTGCAAACGTTTGTTCCGCGGCGAGAATCGGCTCGGGGGGGGGGGGGGGGGGGGCATCCTACGCTGCGCTTTCCAGTGCGTGGTTTCGATCAGAACCAATAAGTAACTTTTTAACAAAAATATAACCGACTTCAGATAACAGTAAAAACCAAACTACTCTACCAATTTTAAAGAAATTTCAATGTATTCTCGGTATCGGGGTAATATACTATATTATTTATATTTATGTACTTATTTTATCTGTTAGTATAGTTTGCTATATGTATATACCTATATATTAGTCTATTTTATAAGTATATTAAGTATTAGGATTAAAACTTCATATTATTATTATATCTTAGAATATATTATGTGTAAATGTATCCTCTAAAGTACACCGCACTCCGTATTTTTTATAAATTTCGCTCCATCCAAAGGTTGCCTGGAAGAGATCGCTTTTAGCGATAAGGCCGCCCATTGTATTGCCTTATTTATTTTAACCTAGTACTTATTTTTGTATTATTTCTGTTTGTGTGGTAATTCAATAAAGAGTTATCTATCTATCTATACTAATGATGAGGGTAATTAAATTATTTCATTAGTTTGACACTCATTGAGGGTATAAATACAAAATTTTATTTGATTGTCGCCATTAGTATTCAAAATATCATTTTGGAAAGGCAACTACGATGACTGATACGACAATCTTGAAAAAAATCGAGCATCGCGCTGTGATAAAATTCCTCACAAAACAAGGAAAGACTCAAAAAGTAATTCACGAAGAAATGATGGCTGTTTACCAAGATTATGCCCCTTCACTATCTACAATTCAGAAGTGGTCAAGTGAATTTACACGGGGTAGAAGGAGTATTGAAGACGACCCTCGTGCCGGTGGGTCGGTTAGTGCCGCTACTGAAGAAAACGTAAAAATTGTTGAGAAACTTGTACTCGAAGATGCCCGTGTGACAGTGAAAATATTAGCAGAAAGAACCAAGCTATCCGTGGGTACCATTCACACTATCCTTCATGACCATCTGAATTTGTCAAAGGTCAGTGCAAGATGGGTGCCGCGGTAATGCTCACAGCGCTTTAGAAACAAGTGCGAGTTGATTGTTGCAAGGAGTTTTTGGAGCTTTGTGGTGAAAATCCGCAAAGTATTTATGATCAGATTGTTACTGGTGATGAAACGTGGGTTCATCACTATGATCCTGAGAGCAAGCAGGAGTCTATGCAGTGGCATAAAAAAGGAACAGCCCCACCGAAGAAGTTCAAAGTCAGCCCAGCCGCCGGAAAGCTCATGGCCACAGTGTTTTGGGATTCCAAGGGAATCTTATTAATTGAGTACACAAAAAAAGGTGAGAGTATTACTGGCGCAACTTACGCTAACACCCTGCGCAATTTAAAGGAAGCAATAAAAGAAAAAAGACGGGGAAAATTGACCGCAGGTGTATTGCTTCTGCACGACAGCAATTAACGATCATTTTTCAGATCAGGAAAAAAATATTTATTGGAGGGAATTGAAAAGTTATTTTCCAGGACAAATAAGTGTGATCAGATTCTAGGGGCCTACATTGAAAAATTAATTTTATTCAGAATTTTCTGCTTATTCTTTCATGCCTATACCGAGAATACATCGAACTCCCCTCGTAAACAAAGAACTGGACCAAATGGAAATGGGACCTCACGGGAAGCACGCTTTCAAATAAAAAAATAATCATCAAAATCGGTTCACCCAGTCGAAAGTTCTGAGGTACCTAACAAACATAAAAAAATACAGTCGGATTGAGAACCTCCTCCTTTTTTGAAGTGGGTTAAAACATATATTGGCTTGGTGTTATTCGGGTATCATCATTATCATCATCAACATCTCAGCCATAGGACGTCAATTGCTGAATGAACATAGTCCCCCATAGATTCGGGGTACTTACGAAATATCAAAAAAATCCTTGGTCCTTGGCCTTGTATTTTTCGCACCATTAAAAATATAAATAGGTATCATTAAAGATAAATCTATGTTCAATTCCAAAACGGATCTCTCGCCCGACAGATCCAAAAGCATCCTTGATCTACTTCCGGTCAACTGAGCTTCTGAATCCGTTTCCGGTCTGCAGGGCTACCGGGCTAATCCCATTTTTTTGCTCGACTGCCGAAGTTGGTTAGTATTAAGTGGTATTTATGGCCCATACCTATAAAGCTTTGTAGAAAATTCCGCTCCGCAAATTAGAGTGGAGACCACGCACTGGAAAGAGTAGCGTTGGATGCCCCCCCTCTAGATGGGACGACCTGATAAAGGTTGCTGGGAGTCGTTGGGTGCAGCATATGCATATGCACTTATGTTTTATTTTTAAAGTTCCGTGACTTACTCACAAAGGTTTCAACGGAAAACCAGCGCTGTGTTATCTTGCAAAATGCTAAGTTGGAACCTTTTTGTGGCGGCAACTAAATAACTAATTTATATTTCATTTAAATAAATAAATATTGCTGGACATTTCACACAGCGCTATCTAGCCCCAAACTAAGCTTATACCTATGGAAACCAGATAACTGATAGAATTTATAGGTGCTAAACTTTTTTTGTAAATAAATACTCATTATATATAGAAAAAACATTCAGACCCCGAACAAATATCTGTAGATCATGCAAGCATTTGTACCGCAGTGAAAATCGATCCCGCTACCTCCTGCATCTCAGCCGGCTATCCACGGAACACTGTGTGTGTTGGTATAAATAAACATTTTTCTTTCTCTCTTCCATATGTCCATGAGCTGTTTTTGAGGCAGATTCAGGTTGCCCTTCAATTCCTTCATGGCCAAGAGCTCCTTATCTTTCATTATTATAAATACGGGATTTATCACGTACCATTTTATCGGTGTTTCGACCGACAATGTTTCGCATCAATTCGTGAACCTTCATCAGGCTGAGTGCAATCCGCTCCGAACTGCGTCTCGCCTCGCACTACGCGCCGTAGCCCTCTGCGTGCGACGGGCGCGGTGGTGGGGATTGCGTCAATGGTCAACCATCGTGTTGACAGGCTGCATCATCATCATTATCATCTCTGCTGTTCTCGGTACTGGCAAACACATAACACTAACTATGTCTCGACCAGGATCACTCGCTCCTCTGTCGCTTGCACTATGAAGACATGGCCTACCCTTATCGATGTAAAAAAAGTGTATGTAATTCGGATGATAATGTAATAATTGGATAGCATCTGATCATGGAGATAAAAGGTGGATACTGAAACTCTTCAATGGCTATTAGTAATCCCGAGTTTAGTCTATTGTTTATACTACCTGGAGATGGGACAAGCTTATGGCCCACCTTATGTTAAGTGGTAACCATCGCCTATAACAGAGACTTGCCTTGTAAGTCAACACGTTAGAAACGTGCCCCACAATGCACTGCCGGCCATCATTTTAAGACATACAGATGTAAAGCCTCGTTTGCTTGTTATAGGCGTTATACAATAAATGAGCTTTATTTTATACTTCAAAAACTATTTAAATTAGAAATCTTGCGGAGCCGCGTCGTGTATCGCTGTACGTTCGCGACTACTACTACCCTATATGAAAAAAATTATCAAGCCGGTCTGCATCCACCTTCAAAACTAGTATCTCTTATCCAAACGTAAAGTCGCCAACAGATGGCGCAACATGTATCGGAATGCAACATAATAAAATACATTAACAGCGTGTGTCGTCTACACTTGTAATTTCACCAACAACCATACCCTTCAAATCGAAACAGCAATGCTGCTTGGCGGCAGAAATGTAGTACGAGCCCTGCGTACTAGTACCGTGCGTGCCCTTTCACAAGGAGCTCTACTGTAAGTACCTACTACTGTTTTGACGAGTCCAATACTGTTTTATTACTGACTGCGAGAAGCGTGTTTTTAGTTTTTTCAGACTATAATTTACGCACGCTTGTCTTGGGGAGTAAGCTGGTGAATCCGTTACGAAAAGTGCGAAGGGAAGTTGAGAGGGAGATATAAGTTAGTGAAGATAGAAAGAGAGAGAGAGAGTTACGTTTCGTATACAGTGAAACCTAAATAAGCGAGAGTTCAAGGGAGCACAATCACATTCTCGCTTATAGAGGTTTCTCACTAACCCGAGTTTCTCGCTAATGCAGGTACATGGGTAGTGTTTCTCTCTTATAAAGGTACGCAGCAATAACAAGTACGAATGTAGTAAATATGTAATATGATAAGATTATGTGCATAATATGCACAACATATATGTATTATGTACATATATATTTTAATAGTGTGTATATGTTACGTTCATTAGATTTCGACATATAAGTACTTAATAAGGGTAGGAACTTTCCTTCGCAATTGATAAACTATAAATTGAGTAAGTCCGACAAACAGGACGGTACACAGGCACACGTGTCCATTCGAAAAGAATGCGATAAAATAACAACGTTATTTAGTTCCAGTTTGATAAAATGTAATAGCAGTGACATATACGAAAATGATATAAATAACGCCATATCTCAAATAATTAACTGGCTTGATTGTAATAACCTAAAGGTTAATTTAGAAAAAAGTAAAATTATGCATTTTAAACAACGCTGTCGAATAACGAATTTGAATATAACCTACAGAAGCCAGCGCGTAGAGAATGCTAAGAGTGCAAAGTTTTTAGGACTGGTCATTGACGACAAACTAAACTGGTCTATACAAGCCGAAAATGTACGTAAGTCACTCAGTAAATATGCATATATGCTCTATAAGTTGCGTAAAGTAGTCAGTTTGGATGTTCTTAAAACAGTTTACCATAGTTACGTGTCCTCTAAGCTTCGTTACGGTGTTATATTCTGGGGAAATTGTACAGAGAAAGAAAATATATTTAAATCGCAAAAAAGTTGTATCAGGGCAATGTATGGTCCGAAAACAACTGATAGCTGCAAACCTTACTTTCTCTCACTTAATATTTTAACTTTACCCTCACTATACATTTACGAAATATCAATTTTTGTCAAAATGAATCCCGACTTATTTGAAAAGCCTACCCATTCACGCTGCAGACGCGACATATACCACCTGTGCCTAGTTAAAAGCAACACTGCTCTTCTTAATAAAAGTGTATGCGTATGGCTCCAAAAATATATAATAAAGTACCAAATAGAATAAAACAATTAAATTTGACTGAATTCAAGCATGAATTGTTTAAATTTTTGAGAATTAGATGTTATTATACTGTGGACGAGTTTCTTATGGACAAAGACATGCAAACTCGATAATAGCGTAATTTATTTAATTTTTAGAGATTTGACTGTTTTTTTTATTGCATTGATTTTTATATACATGTTGTAGATTGAAGGAGACAGACAAATAAACTTCGGAATACTTTTCCTTTATTAAGTATAAAATGCAAGATAGAATATACAGGTACAATTTTAACTTATTTAATACAGTTCCTACTTATTTTAAGAACGTGTTAACTTGTCGAGCGCCAACGAAGATCTGCCGGCTCTTCGCGACATCTTCGTTGAGGCTTTTTAAGTCAAGCGAAAATGAATCATTCGACCCACCCCAGCGCGTTTTATTGCCAGTTTATAAAAGTATAAGGCTTAAACTGTCTTGCTGTCATTACGAGAAAGAACGTTTTGCAGTAAAATAATCAAAGATCACGACATTCGGCCGTCCGACATCGTACGACCTCCCGGCGTACGAAATCTGACAGCAGATAATGATCGTACATACTTACATTAAATAAAAATATCAAAAACTTGACTTTCCATTATTTTACAAACATCATTATTTATCCATGTAAATAACCTTATTAACTAATAGTAATATCTGCTTTACAAAATATTGCATTCTTACTTAACAAATAATCTAATTAACTTGTTCTATTTCAAACGCTACCTAATTTAACAAAAACATTAACACAAAATAAACATTTTTCCTTTTTAATATTATTGACACAAATAAAATATAAAACAAATCATAACTTTAATTTACGAATACATTGGCTTGTTGGCTTTAATGGTTTTTCTTAAAATGGTAACAATAATATTTGCAAAACTAAGTAAATAATAGTTATAAAATAACATTATAGAAATATATGATCACGATATTCTGCCAGAAAACATGATGTGTATTCTACTTAAATAACAAGTTGGTTTTTTTTATATTACCACCCACAATGGGACTTCGTTTTTACGGTCTGACAACACTCCAACTAGAAAAAGGATCGGAACTTAGTGTGCATTTAGCATTGGAGAAGTTATATTATTCCAATATCTCATTGTGTCGGCTGTAAAAACGGTTTAGAACCTAGAACATTCGGTATTTTATCTATTTATCGGTCTGGTGAATTTAGACAATTATTTTACAGTATTGCAGCGAGCAATAAAATTAATTTATCTCTATACAATCATTCTATACATTTTAGACTATAATATACACAACTAGCATTTATGAAACATCACATACTATTTAATATTTATTTTTTGGTTATACTCAATATTGTAAGAAATATATTCAGTATGTACAGTGTGTACCGAATTACCGATACGAGGTACCATTATAAATTATGACGTGTAATATTCTTACCAAATAAATAATTATGATTAGCCACAAGTTCTAGTAAGCCAGTTACGTACGAAAATAAGCTTCTACGATAAAGTTTTACCCGAAATTTAAACCCCTATACAAATGTAACTAGGTATTAGGGTTATATTACTCTATTGGAAACCAAAATAAATTTCGGAACATAATTTCTTAGAAATAGATTTAGTACAATGGATAGTATCGCTAAAAGCTATAGTTACATATGTTGGTTAGAGATGGCTTAATATTATACGCTTCTTATTTTGTACAAACTTATTGTCACCCCGTGAATTTTTTTCTAACAATTCCACATCTATTTAAAGAATTGTTTGTTAGGTATGTTACATTAAACACCAGATACCAGAATTTCAATTTCAATGTATTTCATCTGACTCATTAATGCAACTAGCGAACAAGATAGGAATAATATAGATAATTATGATATCTACTAAATACATCTAACCTTTTCTGCAAATATAGAATCATGCTTCATAATAAATAACGTTACCTCCATTATTGTCCAAGTTTCCGGTCGCTTCTACATTAGAATTTCGAAACTAGAATCAATCCACAATTGTAATAATTTGTCTGCCTACCCCACCTGTACTGCGCGGAGCACGAGAGTGCAACGGTAGCTAAAATAGTGTAGCTAAAACGACATAAACTACTCGCCAAGATACAGTTTTCAACTAGTTCGGCGGGTAGGATGAATCCCATTCAACTACTTGTCATCAAACTACCTGCACAAATTCAATTGAATACGTATGACATGGTATACTCACAATACTGTTTAACAAGAACTTAGTATTATGCATAACCGTAGGCAGGTGTAGGTGTAAGGTTAAACCCGTCAAGGACTGCCAATACATTTTTTTTGTATGGTTGTGGTGCCTGATCGAGTAAGTAACTAAATATGTAGTAGTAATAAGTAGTTCATGTACACTTTTTGGGAAAGTAAATTATTTGTATTTTTACTTATTTGCAAGGAAGAACAAGTGAAAAGACGCTAACTAGCTCTTCCATTGATAAACTACTGGGTTTATACTTTGACCCAGCCTTGACATGGCATCAGCATATTGGCATAATATGAATAAAAAAAAATGAAATTTGGAATGTTTGCTGTAAATCAAATCGAGCCTATGACATCACCAATCTCTACAAGAGAAGTTTAATATGCATATAATCGTTATGATCTCATAATAGTATACTGCTGTGGCGACAATCAAACGATTTCAAAAGAATACTACGAATGAAGAAAAGAGCTATACGTGTACTAATGCAAGCAAATTATAGGCACTCGCGTAGACAACATTTTAAAACCTTTAAAATAATAACCTCATCAGTGCACATCCCTGAAATTAGAAATTAAAGTAAGAAATAATATGCGACTCTAAAATGAACTGCGACAATAGCAAGTAAAGTGTAAGGATGAACACACAGTTAAAAACAGATTTGAACAGACTTAAATTAATCAAAACGATGTCCAACAATTATTGCAAAGAGTAATATAACAAACTAAAATAAACAATTGTTCTATTCTATTCTAAACTCTAGCTTAAGATTAAACTAATAAATAACGACAATATTTCTATCTCTTAATATTTATGGTTAATATTCTGGTTCTATCTCTTTTGGATAAAACTCCATTCTCAATGAATTTTTAGATATAAACTCCAGTCATTTCGACAGTGATATTCAAATCTGATTAAACTTTAACTGATAATGAATCACAAGTAACAACGCGATTAAAATAAATAAACCTATGCAGCACAATTTAAACTTTATATTTGATAGAGAATAATTTTATCCAAATACATATTGTATTTTACTACTGGCAGGTCATAGCATTATAGCGCTTAACTTTTGTTAAATGTTAAATGAATTAAATGTATTTTTACTAATGTACTTTCTTTTATGATAATGAATGATTCTAAGTTATTATATTTATAAGTCTTATCTCTTCATTAAAAATATTCTTTCAAATTCTAACCTAAAATATTAATAAAATAAAATATGTAATAAAAATAATAATCCTAAAATATGTTAGGTATAACCTAACATTTCTTTGAGAAGCCGACCATAGTTTTGCTTATTTGGAAAATATGCTTTCTGTTAATTTGACTGTCAGTAAACCCCACTGAATACTACTGATGGAATAGCCTCGATTTTTTTGTTTGCAAGGCCTGCAGAGTCAATTTCTGGAGAGCAAAAGATATGGTTTGCTTCTCGTTCCATTTAAATAATTAGGACGGCACACTCGTCGACTTTTCTGATCCAACTTTCTATACTTGCTGGTAGGACCAAATTCAGAAACGACATTGTTAGTCAATCGGTGAGATTCCTGTTCATCTGGCCAACATACCGAAGCTACAAGATGCAGTACCTTGTCAGCAAGTAAGCTTCATTTAGCTTTCTCCTCCCTTAGCCACGTGATGTAGAGACGACGAGGTAGGGCTCCACTGCACCCCATTTTCTTACGAGCGCGTCAGTTGTCTTCGTTTCGAGACGTAGCGTCTGGGCATCTTGAATGTCGAAGCTCACGACCTCGGAATAAGATAAAGAAACATAGTGTGAGCAAATTCAGTTATAGATGAATGATACTAAGAGGTATTCTAAATTTATATAGCATAAACCTCCAATTTTTTTTTATGTGACGTGCCGCCTGTGGCCTACCTATTTACGTTTTGATTCTTGTATTAATAATGTTCGTACATTTTCGTAAGTTATTAATGCCTATTATTCTTCAAAGTAATAAAAAATAAGTTAATTGAATGATTGAAAATCAAATTTAGAACAAAATATATCCAAATCAAAAATCATAGAATTCGTAATTATGATGCAATCAACGTAGTGGCAAATAAAGACAATTCTTCCATTGTTGCATATTTAAGCCACTGAAAATACTTGGCTCTTAACGTAATTAGAGCGTTTTAATTTGTTCATTATAGCATAGGTACTTAACCCACTGACTACTCTTGTTTCGATACGTTGGCATACAATTATTATTAGCCCTTAAACTGGTTAACGTTAAACGCACTTGGTTTTCTATTACGTGGTGGCATACATAGCTACCAATCTGAACACACTTGGTTCACAATTATGTGGTGGCATACTTAGCTACCAATCTGAACACACTTGGTTCACTATAGAATAATTAACCCAGTGAGCGTATCTAGTTCACTTTGATGGCATACCTAGCCCCTAAACTACAGAATATTTTAAAATATATGTTTAATTTTTATATGACATGTAATTTGCACGCCACTATGACTGAATATGGTGAAACTATTTAATTTTGTAACATCTGCATAATTTTACTCATGTTTTGGCAAATAAATAAATCTTTTTTTTTTAAATTACAGAAGTTAAGCTTAGTATAACGAGCAATAACAGGCCCACGCACACATACACGCGCTTACGGGATCTCAGATCAAATCAAGTCGAACGCTTTGGCGAGACGCAAAACATGTTTTGTGCGACATAATTTGTTACCTGATGGTGAATTTACTTGTAAGCATTTACAAAAAAAGTATTTTCGAGACAAATAGACGATCTTACTAAATTTGTTGTGTATTTAATTGTAGACTATTGAAGGTGCTAGCCCTAACACTACGCTCCAGCGAATGTGAGTAATTAAAATCAAAATTGGCTCGAACTTCACTTCTGTACTTACCTATCTATTTTGTGTCTAAACTGAACGCACTTTATTCATTATAGCATAATTAACCTAGTGAACGCACTTGGTTTACTTTAATGGGATACCGAGCCGACTGATATATTAAAACATAAGTATACTGAATAAATAAATGATTGTCTACTGATATGGTCTAATTCGAAACATATTTACTATAAATTATATTTGATAAAAATAAATCGAATAGTAATAATTTTGTTGGTAATTACTTTAAATAAAAACATTCTGGTTAAATATAGACATTTGAAATGCACATGGAATTTAGCCATGTGCCATCATCTTTCACATTATCAGAGAGTCGCTCGACCGACCGAATGTTTCGATGAATGAATACTACCCACAAATTGGTTTAGAAAACCGCTATCAGGGAGTTGCCCTAACGAAACGGTTTGACAATCCAATATTGCGGATCAAATATATATATATATAGATAAATAGCGGTGCTAGCTACCATATGTCTAGATTTCCAATGCAGATCACGTCCACATAATAACAAAATATTCTAATAAATCGAAATACAAGAATGCCAAGCCAGCACGACCGGATAGTCTCGGAATGATTCCGACCGGCCCGTGCTAGCAAAATCAGTCTAGCATTTCACAAAATGGAAGCGTAAAATTTTTTTGTAATACAGGCACCAACCATTCTACCAATTGAAATAAGTTAACACGGCCGGATAGTCTCGGTTTAATCACGACTGGTCCATGCGAACAAACATTCAACTAAAATAAAGCAATGTAGGTACCTATATTTTAAGTAATGTTAGCGTAATCGTAAAGTCAATCCCGATCACTATGTTCGTTTAAAAATAATTCTAGTAAATATGTAACATTAAATAAAATTATATAAGTGGGTACTTCTAACGTATAAATATTTACGTACCTTGGTTCATCCCGCTTCTGATTTGTTGTACATTGAAGGAGACAGACAAATAAACTTCGGAATACTTTTCCTTTATTAAGTATAAAATGCAAGATAGAATATGCAGGTACAATTTTAACTTATTTAATACAGTTCCTACTTATTTTAAGAACGTGTTAATTTGTCGAGCGCCAACGAAGATCTGCCGGCTCTTCGCGACATCTTCGTTGAGGCTTTTTAAGTCAAGCGAAAATTAATCATTCGACCCACCCCAGCGCGTTTTATTGCCAGTTTATAAAAATACAAGGCTTAAACTGTCTTGTTGCCATTACGAGAAAGAACGTTTTACAGTAAAATAATCAAAGATCACGACATACATACTTTTTTTAAATCTAATTTCCTGATCTTCATTATTGTTATTATTTTTAAACTTTGACTTTGATTGAATTCAATTCTAGAAATGTTTCTAATAGACTAAGTTATATTATATTAACTGCATTTGCATGCCAACTAATATGGTAAAACATGTCTGGAACCTATATATTGTATTTGTCACCTGTTTTTATACATATTTACCCATGTTTGCAAATGAATAAATGAATTATGAATTCCACGAAATAGAATAGGTACAATATTGACGAGAAAACAATACAAAAACAATGGTAGGAACTTCCACGAAAGTCAAGAATGAGTTATAAAATAGCAGATGTGTCCATTCGAAAAGAATGCGATAAAATAACAACGTTATTTAGTTACACGAAATAGAATAGGTACAGTATTGACGAGAAAACAATACAAAAACAATGGTAGGAAGTTCCACGAAAGTTAAGAATGAGTTATAAAATAGCAGATGTTAAATTTGTAAATAAACCTCGACTGTCGCTTATAGAGGTATAGATAAGTAGCAGTCTCACTTACGGAGGTCCATGAGGGAAAACGAATCTCTCTTAGAGAGGTTTCTGTTTCTCGCTAATAGAGGTTTTGGGAGCTTAAAATGACGGGTCCTGCTATTACTCTCACTTATCCAGTTCTCACTTACCCAGGTGTGACTATATTACTATTAGGAGCAAGAGAGAGAAATGCGCGCACACATTTTCTTTCTCTGTTCCTCTCATAGCCAGTGCATGAAATATATATATATATATATATATATAGTATATATATTTATATAAATATCTCAGTCAGTAGTTCGTTTGATTATTTTTCGTAATTTCATTTCGTTCTTGCACAATTTTATAAATAAATATTTTGAAAAAGAAGTTTTACTTCAGTTGTATGGTTCTTTCGCCTGGCTTCGCTCCCTTACGTTTAACTTCGAGTTTCTTTATTAAACCCCGTCCCATCTAATATTCCCCGCATAATGCAGAATAATGAAAACTAAATAACATTGCAAGAGTTGATTAAAATTTGAATTATGCAAAGAACGGAGTAGAAACACTTGGGGCCCTTTGAAGAGATATATTTAACACAAATCATTTTGGCAACGCCAGTATCTAAGGCGTGCCGCAGCGAGGACAGAATAGCTGGTCAAATTATGTTTTAATGACGAAGTTAGAGACGCGGATGAAAATTACTTATTAATAGAAACGTTTATTTCTATGTCCATAGATACGTGGGTTCGCCGTAAGCGATCCGGAAACCATCATTTAATTGGCGGTGTTTTATTTAGGTTGTTTCTCAAAATAAAATAACCTTATACCATCACACAAAGACATACCTATTTATATAGGTTGTTAAACCTCTGCATTAGGTACGTATACGGGCTACGCAAGTGCGACCACATCTCAACAGTACCGCTCGCAGTTAAAGTGGCTCAAAGACCGGTTTCGTTGGGATACTCATATACTCTGTCTTCTTTATAACATCCTTCAAAATCCTGTGTCTCCGTGCTATCTTAAAGAACGTTTTTCTCCTCTTTTTCCACCTGATCGCCCTTCTCGTTCTTCTCAACATCTGTTATTCAAGACGCCTGAGCATAAAACTTCTTTCTTCACTTACTCTTTCACTGTGACTGCTATCTGCTTGTGGAACTCTCTTCCAGTGGAAATCCGCAAGGCCGCCTCTATGGGAATCTTCAAATCCAAACTCTTTAAATACTTCATCTCTCTTCAAGATACCCAACAAAATTGAGCACTTTATGTAGATTTGTGTATTTCGTTTATGTATGTGTATTATTATTATTTTTAATTTTTGTAAGTTTATTTCTAAGCTAAAGTTTGATTAAATTTCCTTTTTCTGGCACTACCACTTTCTCCACACTACACAAAGGTTAGCTGGAAGAAAATGCTAATTAGCATTACGTTCGCCTATGTATCTTTTTATTAGTGCAATAAAGAATTTTCTAATCTAATCTATCTTATAGAACGTTTTTCTCTATTTTTTCCTGATCGTCCTTCTCGTTCTTCTCAACATATTTTACTCAAGACGCCTGAGCATAAAATTTCTTTCTTCACTAACTCTTTCACCGTGAGACTGCTATCCGCTTGTGGAACTCTCTTCCTGTGGAAATCTATGGGAAAGCACTTTATGTATATGTGTATTAGTATTATTATTCATTTTTGTAAGTTTATTTTATGATACCTACGCTAAAGTTTGTTTACCTTTCTATTTTCTGATGACAGATAGAATATGCATAATATACTTTTTTTTGTAAATACATACTTATAAATTATAATTTAGAAAAACACCTAGACCCGGAACAAATATCTGTAGATCATGCAAACATTTGTTCCGCGGCGGCAATCGAACCAGGCCTCCTGCGTCTCAGTCGGATATTCGCCCACTGCGCCACAGAGGTACTCAAAATAAAGAGTAAGTTGTTACCATTAGAACCTCTCCAGCTGTTTAGAATATGCTGTGTCTTGAATTAAATTCCTCGCCCATTAGCCAGTTGATGTCATAAATCATACGTTTATGAGTCGTTAAATATTTTAAAGATTTAATTGTCACTATCACAAATGGGGGGAGCCTTAATGTTTAATGGCGATAGATTTAATTTTAAACTCGTAAAAAAATTTAGTAAGTAACATAATTTATTCTTCTTCTTAGCGTGTCAAGGGTCCTACGTTTTAATTTATACTATGTAGGACAGGTGTTCGGCCACAACAATAGCATTAGGCGAGGCTGTTATTAGATCCTCCATCGTGCAGGTGTTCGGACACAAAGGGCACATTAGCAAGTGCTGCATCGACTGCGCGGGATCACCGCAGTCGCACTGCGTTAAGTTAAGAGTCCCTGAATCCCCATTTGCACATACATATTCGGTCTGCAGCGGCCAACCTGGGTGCGGAGCCTGTTTAAGGACTTAAATATAATTTATTAGGACTGCTGACGGACGTACACCAAAATAAAGCCTCTTTATACGCAGTTGGGTAAAAAGTAGCTTATGTCATAATCCTGGTCATAATCTATCTGTGTACCAAATTTAATCGAAATCGGTCGAGGCGTTTAGTCGTGAAAGGGTAACAAACAAACAGAGTTACTCTCGCATTTATGATATTTGTATGAATATCATTCGGGGATAGTGTAGCTAGCTTATCAGTGAAATAATTATCAGAATCGGTTCTGTAGTTACTGAACTTACAACCAGCTTTACCTTTTTACCCGACTACGGTAAAGCCAAAAGTAAGGGTTATGTTTTTAGCAGTCTATGTATGTTATATTTGTATTTACATAAGTTGCATCGTAGCGCTTAAACTACTCATCCGATTTTGTTAAATGAGGTGTCAATCGATTCGTTGTTATGGTCCGGGTGACATAGGCAACATTTTTAGCCGACTGCAAAGAAGGAAGGTATTGTTTTTATTGACACGCGTGCGAAGCCGCGGGTGGCAGCTGGTAGTAATATAATGCCAGCACATACATTCAGTATTTCGATTAATATTTAAACTAGTCTCAAATATCATTGTGTTTCATTTAAATACTCATTGATTGTATATGATGATAACAACATTAAAAGTAAAGTTCATTGACCTTAGTTGCATGTTACGGAACACGTTTTTCAAGTTTAAGAATGTGATAACAAGTTTTAATAATTTGGCATTATAATGTTTAAATTCACTGGTTATGGGTTAGACAAAATGAGGGTAAATTATTTTTAGGGTTTCGTAAATAAAGGGACCTTTATTAAATAAAGAATGCTGGACATTTCACACAGCGCCATCTATCCCCAAACTAAGCAAAGCTATGAGAACCAGATAACTGATATAATATTTATACACTTTTTTTTGTAATTACATTTTTTTTGTATACCTCATCATCATCATTATCCACAGCCTGACTTCACCCATTGTTGGGTATAGGCCTCCCCAAGTTTGTGCGACCCACCACGATCCTGCGCTAGTCTCACCCACTGACGGCCCGCGTCCTTTACGATGTCGTCCACCCATCTTGCTGCTGGTCGTCCTACCCTTCTATACCCTCTCCTCGGCCACCATTCAGTCACTGTCCTGCTCCATCTGTCATCACCATGTCTAGCCAAGGGCGGGACCCAAGACTATTTGAGCTCCATAACTCGAATCCAAACGTCATGAGCCTTCGTTCGTCTAAACCCCATTACATACCTACTTATCATAAATAGAGAAACAACCAGACCCGGAACAGATATCTGTAGGTCATGCAAACATTTGTCCTGTGGTGGGAATCGAACCCGCAACCTCTTGCGTGTCAGCCGGCTATTCGCCCACTGTGCCATGTAGGTTACCGTATTACTTAGCCTGTCTGTCTGCGTGTCGCAGGGGTAGGTATACTGTGTATAGTCTACTAATATTATAGTGCGAAATTGAGTTTGCTTCGCTTTCGCGTCCATAAAGCTGAACCGATTTTGATGAAATTTGAGATTAATGATGTATATCATCGTATCAGCTTGTAGCGTTACAACTGTCTCCCGTATAAGGAGAGAGCTGGAAGCTAAGTTAATTTTAAGTTCTACCTAACGGTTTGAAAGAAAGAGGGATTTTACAGTGACTAATGGTTTAATATAATGATATATAATGACTATAAATACGTTACGTATCAAAAGCACTTAATGTCCACTAGGTTTGCGCACACTATGAATTCCGGGAGTCTGCAGGTCCAGTTGGATGAGCGCTTCCCGCGCTTCCCTTAGGGATGAGGGCTGGCATAGTCCCGGCCTCTTGTAAATGTGTAGGGCGATTCTAGGATTAGGTCACTAGATCTCAACAACAACAGGTAACAGGTGGGACCTCCGTGTCCGTATTGGGAAGGTCAGGCTCTCAGGCTGAAGCCGGTAGGGCTTCGCCGTCTAGAACAAAAAAAACGGACGGCGCTGACTGTTTTACATAATTTCCTTTTAGATCTTTCTCAGGCTTCCAAGGGCAGACTGCCTCTTTTTGAAGGATGCCCCCAACGTCATTCGGACCTGTTCCAAAATGAAAGATTTAAAAAATAATAGTTAGCGGCCAGTACAGCCATACATCAAATTCAGAGGTCCTATGTAGATTCCAAGTAAAACCTTACAGTTTTACCAAGAATTAAAAATAAAGAAATATATGCCTAAAATGTAATGTCAGTACCCATGTCAGGTCTGTTTATTTTTGTGTTTCTAGGCCTAAAAAGTCAAAATAAACATAGCATCTTAGAATAATAACGCTCAGAATGATAGTTTCCTTCGTAGTTCTGCGCAACATTGAAGCAACATCAAAATGAATGTGTGCGTAAACGTCACGTAGTTACACTCGCTAGCATGCACACACGCGGTTGAACAATGTTGCAACTTGCAAGTAAATAAACATTATCCCCAAAAAGTGAATAAATTTGCAATTATTATGTAAGTTGTTTTCAGAACAATAAAACAGGTTTTCAGACAATAATATAGTTTTTTTAATATAGTAAATCAAACCACGCCAAAAAGTTATCTGACAGTAAATTCTGATAAATGATAAACTTGTGTGGAATAAGAATGGGATATGTAACTAGAAAGACGATATAAATTTAAAATGTCTTTATAGGTAACACCAACTATAGGTAACTTACATTATAATCAAACTTAAAATTAACATCTTAGTTAGTTAAAAACCTTGAAATTGCACGAGTTTTCTAAATTTTTGACGTTTAGAAGAGGTTATCAGCGAAACGTTGTCTTTTTTACATTCATAGAAGAATCGAATTCTTAGATATCGTTCTACGATAAGCCGTGTCAGATTTATATCGTGATGATGAATTTGGCCATTATTTTCAGAGTTAACTCTTTTTTTGAATTGCGCTTGTGCTCATTCTGTTTAATATAATCTCGCAGACTAGTTTCAGCAACACTACAAATTGAGTATACTTTTTTGGATGCAAAAACCAATCCACCTTTATCCCTCAAACACACCAATTTATGGAACCACTGTTTTTCATTAGCTAACATGTTGTCTACACAAAAACGACATTTAATGCGGGTGGTGACGTATCTCACGACGTTGCCTGCAATATAACCAACGATGTGATTGGTATAATCTGGGTCATCAATTGTTTCTATTTCAGACGAGATATCCTCGTCAATCGGTGCTACATTTATCAATTCTTCGTCAGCATCATCAAATCTCTCTGCCATGGTTGAAGAATTGATACATTGAAGGGCTGATGAGCAAGTCAGTATCATAACAGTTTCAAGTGGGATACAGTTTCCTGTTACTGTACACTTGCAACTCCATATGGCAGAGTAATTTTCTGTAGCTGCCTTTGAACTGAAAGCGTCAATAATTAAATTCATTCAATATTTCGGCTGGGAACCAGATGGAGAGAAAAACAGGTTAATGCCTGCACATAGGAATAGCTGGGAGGGTATTGCAAGCCAAGGAGGTCTATAAAGAATTAAACAATAGACAGACAGACAAACAGACAGACGTACGGACATGACGAACTTATAAGGCACTACTATATAATTCTACCGAACCATAAAACGGGCAGTCAGGGCAAATATTTTTTCTATGACTGGCAACTTATTTTTGTACCTAATGGCGTCTCGTTTGTTTACAATTTACTTTTCTGTTTTGACGAATGTATTACTGAAAATTATTTGTTATCATATAGTACTTACGAGTGAAATGTGATCTTCATACCCTTATTGTGGTTATGAGATGCGTTATGACACCCTTTCACTGTGCAGTAGGTCATTATTAAATAAAATTACGAGAGCTGTTTGCAATGGCGCTTTATTGTGAACACTGAAGTGACAAGTAACGTACCTAGCCTTTGAAGGCTAGCTTGAAATGGCTTCACTCCTCTTGGGCCTACTCGGGTTCTGAGCGTTATTATTTTAAGCATAGCATCATTTATACTACTGTGACGAGAAAATTCTGCTCTTTCCACCCATATAAAAATGTAACAATGGGTATTTGAAGGGTTTTAGAATGAATTTAGAGTTTTCTGACCAAAATAATGATGAAGATGTTAAAGTAGGTATGATAAAAGGAAACACAGAATCTATCTCCCCGTGTAAGTATTTACAATTGATAAAGTGAATATCACGAACAAAATCTAGATAAAAAGTGAGTGATATTACAAGCTACAAGATGTCCACTGCTGAACATAGGAGTCCAGAGCGACCGATCTTGTGTGGCCTGCGCTCAACGGCTCCCAGCAGCCTTTATCAGGTCGTTTTCCCATCTAGTGGGGGGTGGTCCTACGCTGCGCTTTCCAGTGCGTGATCTCCACTCGAGAACGTGCGTGGCCCCAACGGCCGTCAGTTTTTCGAACAATGTGCCCTGCCTACTGCCACTTCAGCTTGCTAATCCTTTGTGATATGTCGGTGACTGATGAGTATGTACATGGTATGACACTACTATATGTTGCCCGCGACTTCTTACGCGTTACACTACCAAATGTGTAGGTAATCTAGAAATAAAGCTAAACTCGTTGCTGCAACTTGACTTGACACCCGTTTTTATCCCATGGGACCTGATATATGGGATAAAAAGAAGTCTATGTATTAATCCAGGTTATAATCTACGTACATACTAAATTTCATCGAAATCGATTCAGTCGTTACGACGTGATTGAGTAACAAACAAATAAAGAAACATCAAAACTTTCGCATTTTTAATATTAGTGTGATTTTCATGGTCGAAATATCGAGATACTCAAAAACTCACAAATCATGGCAAATATGTATCCCGTTTTTAGTGAAAATAATGACCTAGATTGAGACATGGCCAAATGCTTGCTACAATTCGAACACCCGGAACCCTTTCCAAGGAGTTTCCTACCACAATGCATCACCCAGTCAGCGGCCCGCCAATCGGCACGCAGTGATGACATACACGCGGGCACGCCCATTTGGCAACTACCCACAATGATTCATAGCAAATGTCGCGTGCGCACTGTCACAGAATAATTATTAATACTACGTAATCACAGTCATATGCAAATTTTGCATCGCTAAAACGCTTCACTTTTACAAGCTTTTATTTAGTTTTTTTAAACTGAATAGAACTTCGCTTGACCACAATCTCACCTGATGGCAAGCGATGATGTGGTTTAAGATGAAGCACGAAGATCTAGAAAAAACCTATATACTCTTACCTTAAAGAGGCCCGAACTGTATTATTTAGGAAAAACAGACGACGGTAAAGAGTAAAGTGTTCCATACCATACGCATCAAGAACGTAGAACCAAAGCGGTGTGTTCGAATAGGTGGTATATCAACTAGGTATGGATGCGACTGAGCCGTGCGCCTGTTTGTCCTTTGATGGAAGAGAGATGGCGGGATCAGATCGTAGAGTTCCTGGGCACATTCCCCAAAATATATTCTGTAAAAGATCGATAGCTTGCAATGTTTGTTTCGGTAAAATCTTGCGAGCTGAATTAGAACCACTTCCTAAGGAGTTCCGATGACAGGGGCCCATCGCGTTTTCAAAAATTCTTTCTAGGTGTCTAGTCTGGTCGGAGCGATGTGTGATCTGAAAGTTGGCGCTTATCTGGGTCAACGCGTAAGCATTGCAATTCAACTGGTCAATGCAGCCAGTGTCTTGGAGACACTTCTTTTTGGTACTGATCTTGAGCAGTTGAGCTATCTATAAATCGTTTGCAACGGTTTATAGATGATTTGCTATAGATATAGATAGATTGTCTATAGATGATGCTTCTTCTGTTTTTATAGCAATGTAAATAATGATATAAGTATTATTTCTGTTGATATATGTTAAACCTAAAAAAAGATGTTAAATTGTACGAATTCTTTTATAATTACTGCGAAATTCCAACAAACTGATTCAACTTGGCAACAGCGCAGACATTGTCATCACCGCAACGTCAAAAGAAAAGTTTTTTTGGCGCCTTACATTATCATTGTCTCGAGGTGTTTTAGTGTTCCGTAGTAAATTTGGGAAATCGGAACACTTTTGGAGACACTGTCGGTCTGTCTCCACAAGCAGAAACCTGTACGTATTTTAACAAGATCCCATTGTACAACAGTTAATGACAACAAATGTATCTGATTTCTGAAAAAAGCGTGTTAAAACGCGTTTTTAATACGCTTTTTTTAAAGAAAGATTAATAAAATAAACAATTTCCAATAAATTAAAATTAAGAATAGTGTGATTCATAAAAAAATGCACGCTTTTTTACAATTAAATACATTTTTTTTGTTAATCACACTATTTTTAAATTAAATTTATTGAAAATTATCTTCTACTTTGTTGTTCAGTTATCTATAAAATATGTTCTTTAGTCTGTTAAACTATTTTTTTATACGACCGGAGATGATGATGAGAACAAGGATGTGGCCACCGGATGTTAGGTGGTCACCATCGCCTATAACAAAGTATTGCCTCGTAGTTCAATACAGGCGCCAATATTGTATAGGCATAGGTCATACCTTAGACCAGTGATTCCTAAAAGGTGGTCCGCGGAACCCTGGGGTTCCGTGGATGGGTCACAGGGGTTCCGCGGTCAGTCCGAGAGTTAAAGTTGAATTGTACTTACCCGGCAATCGTTGAAAGCTGTCCTGGTTCTGATTAAGTTTGTGAAGACTTACCGATGCGAGACTGGTTTGCGTTCAATTGTCAGACATAAAGCCTTATTTTACGGCTACTATAAGAAATAATGTGAAAAAAATTCATTCTTCACGATAAATTATTACCTAGGTAAGTACATTGTATTTCTTTGTTACAATAAATTATTTGCAATACTTATAATAATTATTTTCATTTATAATTTGTTCATTCTTGGAGTCTAACATGAATATATTCAAACTACAAGGTAAACCAAAAAAAGTATGATCAATTAAGGTTCCATGGCCAAATAAAATTGGGAACCTCTGCCTTAGACAGGCACCCTACGATGCACTGTTCTGCGTCCATCAACTTGAGGCATGCAGGTGTTAAGCCTCATGTGCCTGTAATTTTACCGGCAACCATATCCTTCAAACCAAAACACAGCAATGCTGCTTGGCGGCAGAAATAGGTATGATGGTAGTACTTCCCCGGGCGAGCCCTTAAATAAGGAACTCCAAGGAGCATGATTGTTGTTTTTAAATCTAGTGATAAAACCCGCATTTTTTTACTGATTGTTCTTAAATTATTCCCATCGTACGGAACACTTGTTTTTCAAGGCTGGACTCTCGCTTGGCAGCTCTTTTAATTGGATAAATGATGTTTAAACTTCTCATAAGTAATTGTTTGAAAAATTCGTTGTATCTGCAAATTACACGGTTAATGTTTTTGAATGTATTTAACTTTTGATTTTTGCTTTTAATTTATCCAACAGAGATGAGATGATAACTCACAGGTATGAGATCTTACTAGAATAGGTTAGGTACAATCGGGACATAAAACGTTTACATAAACAAAAACAAGTAATCTATTTGATGGTCGTGCTGGCGCCACTCCAACTTCTTAAGCTGGTCATACACGAGGACTCCATTTCCATCACTCCACGTCTCGTGGAGTCCGGCGGAGTGAGAGTCAAAAAACGGGAACACACACACGAAGACTCCACTGAGTCAGTGGATTTCAAAGACTTCGGGTGTGTATTAAACTATAACTTATGACTTTTTTTATAGCGCTGTGTAAATAGTTCAATATTATAAAAAAGAACTTATACACAACCGGCGCGCGCGGCGTGGAGTTGTGCGTAGGATCTTGGATTTTTTAATGATTAAATATACAAAAAATCTTATGACTCCACGCAATCCACGCAATTCGCAAACACGGATGGTTTTTGGAGTCTTTTGGAGTGTTGGCGTGGAGTCCTGAGGAGTGAAGCCTCGTGTATGGCTAGCTTTAGGTGTAGAACAAAAGCTAGTCTTGCAGATATAAATACTCACATGCTTGTACGGATGTCGGTGAAATTACAGGCACATGGAATTTATGAACTGATAAAAAGTTACACATTATTATTGCTATCGAATCTATTTTACATAACGAGCAACATCAGCAAATAACTAATATCTTTTTAACAATAATATAACAGGATTCGAAAACAGAAGGTTGAATAAAGTTGGGATAATTATGTCCCACAGCGGAAATCGAAGCCGCTACCTCCTGCGTATCAGTCGGCTATTCGCCCAGTGCGCCACAGAGCTCGTCAAATTAAACTTAAATTAGCATGTTGTATCAAGCTCTTAAGATTTTCTATACATGTTTCAGGGCAGTATGTGACCTATGAGGCAGTACTTTGTTATAGGCGATGGATACCACTAAACATCGAGTGGGCCATATGCTTGCTCCATCTGCAGGGTTCATAAAAAAATAAGAGTCAAACAACTTTACTTAGAAAATTATAAATACGGGATTTATCACGTACCGTTTAATCGGTGTTTCGACCGACAATGTTTCGGTTCAGTTCGTGAACCTTCATCAGGGTTTAGTGCGATCCGGCTCGCACTGCGTGCCCCAGCTAGGGTTGGCACCTTTTTTATGCAAATAGTGTTTGTTTAATTTTGTAGGCTAAAAAAACAGTACAACATCTGAAAATAAAGTACTATTATTTACCAGACCAGACCAGATTTTTTATTTCGCTTCCCTAATTCTCTTCCAAATATTTGTTACTCTTAAATATATTAACGGCATCTTTACAATCAATCCCTAAATTTAAATAAGTATAGAAATAATTAGTTTTTTTATTAGGATAAGGGACGCTCTATTGCGTTCATAGTTGTATAAATGTCTGGGTGTCCGTGAGGTCAACACTGTCCTCAGCAGAATACCAGCGCTCCAGTATGGCAACATGCTGTAGCAAATGCTGAGCTGAGGACCCTTTCGCCACCACATTTAACATTTTTAAGTATATTATATTTTTTGTGTCATTTGTTTCTGTGTCCGTTTGTGGTGGTCTGAATAAATATTTTTTCTTTCTTTCTTTCATCCCGCCACCTAGCATTCATCAGAGAAAAACTCTCTCTGTAAATGCTGAAGTGGCGGGAATGGATAGCAGAAACGACACAATATTTTTACAATTCAATGCAACATTATAATAGGTAGGTACATGACATATTGACATTGACGTTTTAGGTTACGTTCCAAAGCAGTCCGTACCGTTACACGTAAAAACAGCAGTCTAAAAATATCTTCACAAGTAAAAATAAAGTATTTGTGCTTTACTGCCCTCATAAAGTATAAAGTACGATTGGCCAAAATAGAGTACAATACTTCATTATAAAGTACGGGTGGCAACCCTAACCGCAGCCCTCTGCGCGAGTAAACGGGCGCGGTGGTGGGGATTGCGTCAACGGTGGCCCAACGTGTTGACAGGCGGTAGTTCTCGGTACAGGGAAACACACAACACTATGTCTCTACCAGGTTCACTCACTCCTGTGTCGCTTGCATCATGAAGTCGGGACAACATCGGGTGGGCCTTCTCCTCGTTTTTAAGAGGTTCGATCTTGTCGGATTATGCAGCTGATGCAATTCCCTGTTCAGTAAGAACCACGTGGATCCATTCCTAATCTGTAGTTACTGGTTAGTATCATTCTAAGTGGATCCATTATCTCGACTAGCTTTAATTACTGAAATGGCTTTTCGGCATCTGCTTTTTATTAGCGCGTTCAAATAATAAACTTAGGGCGACTTGCGCAACGATGCCTAAACGTACTTAGGGGCTAAATATGATTTAAGGAGTTGTCAAATCATACAAATACGTAAAATTAAACATATTTAGTCGCTAAATACGTTTAGGGATCGCTGTGCAAGCCGACCTTATTTATTAATTGGTCACAAAATGTGCAATTATTATTCATTTATTCACTTCATTATCACACAATATAATTGCATTTGAAATAAACATAGAATGAGAGACATATAGTAAGTACATTTACAATTAAATTAAATAATCTGAAAAACCTAAATTAAACAAAAAACAGTGAATAAATTAGGTATAGCTCAAAGAACTGCCGACCGTTGGGGCAGAAAGATTCTCGAGTGGAGACCACGCACTGGAAAGCGCAGCGTAGGACGCCCCCCCCCCTAGATGGAAAGATGACATGGTGAAGGTTGCTGGGAGCCGTAGGGTGCAAGCCGCACAAGACCGGTCTCTCTGGAAATCGATGGACCCTGTGAAAAAGTTACGTCAATTGATCAATAGCGCAGTGGGCGAATAGTCGGCTGAGACGCAGGAGGTAGCGGGTTCGATTCATACAGATATTTCTTTCGGGTTTGGTTGTTTCTCTATGTATTATAAGTATGTATGTATTTACAAAAATCAAAATATTTAAGTATTTTATCAGTTATCTGGTTCCCATAGCTTTGCTTAGTTTGGGGCTAGGTAACGCTGAGTGAAATGTCCAGCATTATTTATTTATAATGTCATAGTGTGTCAAAGTATTATGCTTTAACTCTGTGTCTGAGTTTTTAGACCTCCGACAAGGCTTGGCGACTTTTAAAGCCATTCGAAGCCAGTCTAAAATGTCAAAACAGTGGCTCCATTTTCCCCTCTAATATTCCCATTTGTACTCGTAATTTGCCATTACTAATGACGCTCGTACAATGAGCGCTGGTAATATCAATTCCTATGGTTTATTGATAATCGTCACGTAACCTATCACTTCCAGACGGTTTGCAATGGAAAATTACCTTTTTCACCCCCCCATCTCGGAAAGAGTATTTTTGCTCTTCGATATCTGAGTGCAAAAGCCGTTTTTATCCGCTAGAGGATAAAGTAAATTGAATTTAGAACATCGTGTGCACTAAGTTTGTGAATTCAAAACATCATTAAACCTATTTACTCCTACCTCCGTGGTGCCTAATTTATCATACAACCTTTCTTAATTTATTAAGAACTCAGACTCGCAACCTTCTTGGTGTATTACTTTTTTTGCATTTAGTTATTTCCTCGCTGAGGTGGGATGAAAAGTTACGTGTTGCACTCGAGTCCAAAGATTTTTTACCTCGTGCTCTTTTGGTTCCCTCGCCGACGCTCGCTGCGCTCGTGATTCAATTTTAGAATCCTTCGCTTGCCCGGTCATCAAAATTGAGCACGCGGTTAAAAAGCAACTTTGCACTCTTGTATAACAAATAACTGTTATTTCATTGAGTATAGATCAGCACTTAATGTATTAAAAAAAAATTAGAAACTTTTGTACAAATTTAAATAACCAAAGAGTGGAACGCCTTGCCTGAGTCTTTGTTTCCTGATTACAACTTGGCTGTCTTCAAGTCGCGAGTGAACAGGTTTCTTCTAGGCAAGCGTGTACCATCATCGCTTACCATCAGGCGAGATCGTGGTCAACGCGTGCCTATATGCCTATATATGTATAATAAAAATGTATATACCGATAAAATTTAAGACTATATATAGATTTTGCACGATTAGACGCAGCGTCTAGCTTGCACGCACGTGTAGACCTAGAGGATTCGATCCGGGATACCGGTCGTATTTTAGTCCCGCAATTTTGCAATCAAATTTTACAAATCTCGGGGTTTTCGGGGTAAAAATATGCCAGTAAAAGTTTATATGAAACGAAACGTGTAAGTAGAGCGTTTTTATTTTTTAGATTTTATTTTCGTGCTGGAATAAGTAAATCATAAAGTGTCTGGTCAATTTAATTTAAAAATACGAGTTAAAACATTGATCTCTGTAGCATATCGTTTTAGTTATGGGTTAACCTAAATAAGTTTAAGGTGATTTTTCGACAGTTTAATTGTTAGTTATATAGATGCTTTATAATATACGCACAAAAATGAAAGGGGTTATTTTGATGAGCTTAATAAATAAATTTGTGAAATGTTTACCATGGAAATGTGAAATTTATTTTGGCATGTAAAAACAAATATTTTATTAAACTTATGTTGTTCTATTGCACAATGCTTGACATATGGCAAGCATTGTATTGGTGACGTTTCGAGATATCCCTTTCTAACCCAAAACCCGCAGCCATTTCCGAAAGAGATATCAAATCGGCCTTTATTTTTGAATGTCAATTGCAAGAGTAGGCAGTAAGTTTTATATTGAATAAATCACCTAAACCTAGTCGATTTTCTTTAAAATTTGATAATATAACTAGTAGTTTTTTTTCGAGAAGTTTTTATTATGTTTTGAGAAAGCGTCACTTGAATATCGTCAGTATATTACCAAAGAACCTGTTTAGATCACTTACAAAAGTGTCTAGTTTGTTTATTTAAGAGGAAATTTTAAGTAGGTATAACTTTGTATAGTCGGCTGTTTGAAGGTTAAAAACTTAAATACATTGCCAAAAGATAAATTAAATAAACTGATTTTGACATGGTTTACTGGCAGTTTGTTACTACATTTCAATTACCAATATAATCCCGGGACAATCTCGGGATCCCGGGATTAACTACAAATAAACCCGAAATCCCGGGATTAGAAAAAAGGGCCGAGAACGAATCCTCTAATCTTACCGTACCGCTAGAGTGAATTGAATGATTGAGAAATTTAGTAAAAATAGTGTTCTTAACCATGATAGTTTCAAAAGTTATATTAGAGTGAGACTTCTAATTCTAACGTAGTAATATTCTTTTGTGGTAACATCTAGCCTCGATAATAAATCAATGGAAAAATTGATTTTCAAGTTATTGGTTTCAAGGCTGGACATATTGATTCAGAGGCTTTTGGAGTTACTTATGCTTTCGTGTCATATATTGCCACTGGTTCTTTCTTAGACACTGACCAAATGAAGAAGTGAGGGGGAAATTAAGGTTTGAAAAACGAATATATTTTTGTATTTTTAAAACTATTAACTTTCGCATTTGTAATATTAGTATGGATTTCACGATGATCTGATAAACGCTAAAGTTATCATCGGATAAACAAAGATACATACATTTTTTTCATTTATTTACTACTTACAATCTAAGTAAGTAACCTTAATATTATAGGTTTGTCTGGGTGCTCACATTCGTCGATATTATACGTAGGTAGGTATACATTTTACACATTACACAAGACTGTACTAATTCACACAACCAAGGCAATACAGTACTCAAACCGCTTGTGACATACTACGCCGATTTGCCCAAGTTGATTCGGAGATCTCGCTTCGCTCGATCAATTATTCGTATGAGTTAGAGTTACATCCTGATGACGTAACGTTACCTTTCAGTCATCAAAATTAATGTCTGGACCATGACTCTTGCATCATAAATAGACTCCTAGGTAACTCCTACTCAT
This sequence comes from Philereme vetulata, assembly GCA_918857605.2. Taxonomy (NCBI): domain Eukaryota; kingdom Metazoa; phylum Arthropoda; class Insecta; order Lepidoptera; family Geometridae; genus Philereme; species Philereme vetulata. The sequence goes on from OU975425.1 coordinate 13,738,782, forward strand.
TGCAATGCTATGTTTTCTTTGGACATGCATCAGGCCGATTCTGTTGACATTTATTTTGACTAATAGCCCGTGGCGTATCACACAAATGAAAACATATGTTTCGCTTCAGTGCCTGGCGGGGGCGTAGTAGAATAATGTAGTATATCATCTTATAGGCATGGCTGACTCACGGCCGCGCTACGCCGCGCCTTCGTCATGCTAATTAAAATTCAATATTAATTTATTCACAAAAATCATTTTGTAAGATCAATTTTACTGTTCCTCTGCGAGGAGTTTTTCATTCTCAACCTCTGACACAAGAAATCTCTGGTGATTCCGAGATAATTCCTGTTTATATTTTGTGAAAATCTAGAGCGGTTATAAGTAATTATTTTAAATACTTGCATATATGATATTCATAATCTTTATCAGCGAATCCCTTGTTATGTTGAACGTTTAGCTTCAAAAGTACACAGTGTCGCCAAAACGCCTTAAATACAATTCTTTATTTATAACGCCAAGTTACATGTCAAAAACAAAAAAGATATAAAGTTAAGCAATAAATTCAATATTGACCATTAATAAAAATATCTAATACAAACATAATTAATTAATTGTATAATCAATTCATTTATAACAAATTAAATAATAGGCAATGTGTAGAACTCGTCTACAGATTATAAATAACTCCCTAAGAGCCATTTTTTAATCTATTTTTAATTAATCATTTATTTTATATATCAATTAGAACGGCGATTGCCAATTACACTGATTAATTAATTACAATATCATGGTGGAAGTTGCATCCCTTTTAATCGTGTCCGGTACCGGTAGCCTGTTGTAGACTGAGGGACCCGATTACAGCGATGCAATACTTGTAACATTGTCAAAAGCGCAAAAAAAAAACTCCTTCCAACTGTGAATATGTAATAGAAACCTCTCTAAGTTAGAATCCCGGTACTATCTTTATAATGCGCTACTGTGACTAATATTTATTACGTCGCATCGTTCAGACGTTGAGTATTCTGTGTGATTTTAACATCTATTTGATTTATGATCAAACTTTTAATCTTTCCCCCATTTTGAACTCTATCACGACGGTATAAGAGTGAACCAGTTTTGATGTATCACAGCTGATTCTGCATATAAATCATTGCGATTTTTTGATGATGTTTAGTCAGTTATTTTGAAAATGTCCACAGTCTATTGGAGTTGATGTGCTTTGATCGAGTTTAACGCGTTCTGAGTAATTGTTTTGAATTTTAATGGATTTTAATTTATAACAGTGGTTTTCCACGGTCTGTGATTTTACGGATGATACCACGCACAGCCGACGCGATGGCCGCAGGCACCACGCACCGCACCGAGGCGATCCGAAGCCATTTTGTCATTTGTGCGAAAAAGAAAGTAGAACGAGCTTCGCATGAGCTCTCCTAGCACCTTTAATTTCCGGCGGATCCGACGTACCCCTACAGACGTGTCTCGCTACCACGGATGTGGCCCTGCCCACGGTGCTTCAGTGCGGGCTTGTCTGCGTCCGTCTGCAATATCACAAACTGTGGAAAACCACCATTATGGTGATGATGCTCTCATCGTCATATCAGCTATTTCCACGGCTGAACATAGGCCTGCCCCTATTTCTAGAGAGACAAATCTTGTGCGGCCCGCACCCAACGGCTCCTAGCAACTTTATTAGGTACACACGGCTACACATCAAGCTATACATTTATAGTATAAGCTTTATAAGCTGACCTCTCATTCTACGAAAAGCCTACACAATGCGAGCTCAGCTTATCCTGGAAATTTATAGCTTGATGTGTAGCCGTGTGTACTAGTTGGTTCGCTCTGGCTTTCACACGCGTGGTTTGTTCATAACAACATTACCCTACCTCCGCGCAGTCGGGTAAAAAGTAGCCTTTGTCCCAATCCAGATCATAATCAAATCAAATGTATATATTGCTTGAAATATAATGTCATGTTACAAAGATGTCAGAAGTAAATACATACATTTCTGCCTTTCAAGGCATGCAATATTAAAATCTACGGGGGCATATATTAATACTAAATAATAATAACGTCAGTTTGTAGGTCGTGCATAACGTAAGATACTTGTTCAATCAATCAATCAAACATTGAATTGCTTCAAATAAGAGTTAAAAACAAAGTTCTTAAAATTATATATAGACGGATGGGTTCAACTTATTTGTACCACGGGAGCGTGCAAATTATTTAAAAAAATTCGATTTAGACAAATTACCAGATAATGCTGAACTTGTCACACAGCGCCATCTAGCCCCAAAAGGCTTGTAAAAAGCTTGTACTATGGGAACCAAACAGCAGATAGAATACGTAAATACACTGTTTTTTTTTGTAAATATATACTTATAATATATAAAAAACATCCAGACCCGGAACAAGTATCTGTAGATCATACAAACATTTGTTCCGCGGGAATCGAACCCGCTACCTCCTGCCTCTCGGCCGGCAATTCGCTCACTCCGCCACGGAGGTCGTAGAGATAACTCTACGTATTGCAATAAGTTAAGTATTTTGACGACAAACAGCCCTCGTTCAGTTAAATAGGACCAGCTCTGCCCCACTGGATCCATGGAGCCATAGCTATAGGCAGACCCGGCAGTTTGTCGAGGGAAGTCCCCATTAGCGGCACAATGGGCCCCGTCACGATATCGCGTCACGCTATTTGTTAGCGTTATGGCCCTTTGAAAAGTGACGTAACGCCTGGGAGGTTCACACGGCACTGTTTTCTTCCTTGTATTTTATTTATCATCATCGACCTATTGCGTAATTCATAATTATTTTTCGTGAACCCTAGGTACATAATTGATGGTTGAGCTTATTTTATAAAACTATACTTGGTTTGGTCATTTTAGCGTACAAACATTTATACAACAATTTATACATATTTATCACAAATAGTACATTTTTTCCTTAATTAAATCGATATACAGTGTAAACTCTATATAACGACACTCAAGGGACTGAACATATTTTGACGTTATAGAGAGTTGTCGTTAAAGGGAGAGAAGTAAAATCTGTGTGTGTCACAGTGATTTTCTCTTACTAGCCATGTTTACAATTTGAAAGTTTGTGAGATACTAAGAATATGACCACGTATAGATAAAATCCATCACTTCTACTAACAACAGTCTGCAGCTACACGTGCAAGCAATCCCATTTTGTAAACAAAAGAACGGATTTCTTAGAAAGTTTGGTGTGTATGATGCCGACAGTCGAGTTTATTATGGTCTAGGATAGTAAAACGACAAAAGGATATACACAGCTGCGCAGTTTTTACTAATTTGGCAACTTAAAAAGAACTTTTTATTACAAATTGTTGTCGTTATTGAGAGTGGGTGTAATGCTATACAGAGTGTACCATTGTATGCAAGGCAAGCTAAACCAACCAAAGCCGAGTGATTTCGACGCTTTAGAGAGTTTGTCGTTAAAACGAGTGACGTTACATGGAGTTTACACTGTAATTCATAATCAAATCAAATATGTATAGTTAATAGGTATTAAAAATTTAAGAAAAAAATTACAAAATAATTTAAATAGTACAAAAATAATGACCACGCGGCCGCGGTACACGGTACGGCAGAGAAATTATAATAATACGGGTCAATATACATCTATTCATTAAAATCACAAGGATCAATTTGAAACGTCAATTTTACCGCCTATTCCTCCGCGACCAAGCCAGGAAAGAATTAGGCATAAAACAAGGCTAGTTATTGTTTTTAATGAACCTTTACACAAAACAAAACTAAGTAATATAAATCAATTGTAACGCAAAAGAAAATGTGTTCTTACTGATATAGAAATAATATCAGCTGTCGAGAGCCTGAGCGACATCGGACCACGGGATTATATCATCAATATTTGAGTATAATTGAAGTGAATCACGAAAGTTTTCTTAGAAAAATATGTTGACAGAACTATCGAAAAAGCTTCCCTAATCACATCCCTAAGTTAGGGGCGGCTAACGCCATTTTGCTACAGAATAATATAATAATTCATTGTGTTTATTTGACACGTGATGTTTAATTGATGTCTTGGGGACGCGAAGTGGCCTTGAACAGATGTTGTCAGCCTATTTTGGTGGATACAATTTTTGCTAGAATAAAATAAATATTATGACATTCCCTTGTCAATACATCTATGAAAATCTGATGTATGTTCACAAAAATATTAATTTGTTTAAGAAAAATAGCGATAATCATAATTTTAATACTAGAAATAAAGATAAACTCGCTGTTGCCACTTGTAGACTCCATAAAGTTAGTAAATCGTTTAAAGGGCAAGGTGTTCTCTTTTATAACTTTATAACGAAATCTTTATAAAAAAGCCTACTATAAAATATCGCATTATTTAAACGATAGAGAAGCTTGTGATTGAAATTGCTCCAACTCGTTCAAAATGTTACAATTTAGACGTAATTTATTTCCTGTATTGTAAAAGGATCATTAAAAAAACAACCAGCCTTGTTTCTTGCCTTTCTTTCCTGGCATGGTCGCGAAGGAACAGGCAGTAAAATTGACGTTTCAAAGTGATCCTTGTCATTTTTAAGGAATAAAAGATTTAGACTTTGAATAAATGAGTATCCGACCACGATCTTGCGAGACCACGATCTCAGAGAAGTTGGTTTGGAGGAGGGAGCAGTACTTATCAATACAGAAGAAAAAGTTAATCATATTAATATTCTTCCTCTTATTTCATTGTTAGCACGTGACACACTGGCAATTTGCGAGTGTGTTTCGCCTTGGCTGAGTCTGTGTTTCCTGATAATCATAACCTTCAAGTCAGCGAACAGATTTTTTCCAGGTAAGCGTGGTCCGTCTCAGGCTGCATCATCGCTTACCACCAGGCAAGATCGTGGTCGAATACCTTTATAAATTACTAGCTGACCAATCCGCAGCTTCGCACGCATAGTTTTTCAATAAAAACATTACCCCAAAAGTAGCATATGTCACCCGGGGATAGTGTAGCTTCCCAACAGTGGAATTTTTTTTTAAATCTGTCTAGTAGTTTCGGAGTCTATTCAATGCAAACAAATCTTTCCTATTTATAATATTAGTATAGATAAAAAATGTTCCTCACGTCCGTGACTGACGACAGTATTTGGGGCCATTTTTATTACTGTAATCTGTAATCTTTGACTTCTGACATTTTATGTTTTTTTTACGTATCTACTTACCTCATCATCATGATATCAGGCACAGGACGTTCAGTGCTGAACATAGGCCTCTCCCATCGGTTTCCAGAGCGACAGTACTTGTCCGGCCCACTCACCTAACTACTTATATTGAGCCGGAAGTAAACGTTTATTATTGTACTAGCTGTTGCCCGCGACTTCGTACGCGTTACACTACTAAATATGTAGGTAACCTAAAAATAAAATTAAACTCGCTGTTGCAACTTGACTTGACACCCCATTTTTATCCCATGGGAACTGATTTATGGGATAAATGGTTGCCTATATAGTGATCCAGGTTATAATCTACGTATATACCAAATTTCATCGAAATCGGTTCAGCCATTACGGCGTGATTGAGTAACAAACAATCCAAACTTTCTCATTTATAATATTAGTGTGATTTCACCTTTTTTAATTTTTTGTATCTAAAATAAAATGTTTTCTTATTAAATTAGCTTTGCGGCTCACTTTCGCGTGCACGAAGGACGAGCGTGCCATTCATACGCTCGCAAGCTATTCGTCTCGTCAGTCGTCACTAGCCTCGCTCGCACGGTGTAGTCGCGGTATTACATAAAAGCACAAGCATCTTCCCTATGTCACAATCGGTAACCTGGCAACATTGATTACGCACAGCAACACATTGATTGATCGTATCTGTTTGCTTGTTATTTGAGTCGGTTGTGCCATAAATAAATAGAGGGTTATTGATTGCACGAGGGTTGAAATTATGGGGTGGCTAAATTTAAAGGTTAGCGAATACCGAATTGAGCGAGGATCACTTCGACTAACTCACTGATCGCACGGAACAAGGTATAAAAGGTTTAGAAAAAAATTGGCGAGTCAAGATCCAAGCGAGATAAAAAGCCTTTTAGGATCATAAACAATTTAATTTGGTAGGATGTTATTTTTATTTGTGAAAATTTAGTTTCAAAAGTTGAAGCTTATTTCTGTCCTCTGTGGCGCAGTGGACGAATAGCCGGCTGAGACGCAGGAGGTAGCGGGTTCGATTCCTGCTGCGGGACAAATGTTTGCATGATCTACAGATATTTGTTCCGGGTTTGGATGTTTTTGTTTATTATAATAAGTATGAATTAATATAAAAAGTATGTACCTAAGTATTCTACCAGTTATTTGGTTCCCATAGTATCTATATCTGCTTAGTATCGGCCTAGATAACGCTGTGTGAAATATCAAGAATGTTTTTTTTTTATTTGTGAAAATGTATGTAGTTTCAAAAGTTGAAGCTTATTAGCTTATTTCTGTCGACCTCGACCTACCTACCTACCTATAAATAAATACCCAGAAATATTTATTTATATACATATATATATTCCTTAAACACAATACATCGGTAACTTATCTACCAATTGGTACAGCAAATATGATCCTATTCTTTATTGTACACAAATAGATTTACAGACAAAAATAACTTACAAAATGGACATGTACAAAGGCGAGCTTAACCCTAATAAGAGTTTTCTTCCAGCAAACCTTTGAAGATAGAGATCCTACGTATTATTTTTTCTGTTTGATAGCAATAATAGATTCGATTAGAAATTCCTAGTTATTATCCTAACATCAGAACACTATCTAAAATGAAAACACTCCACATTCAGATCACACGTGAACTATAAATCGAAATACCTGCAACTAACTGCAGGTGTGTTTAAAAATGCATCATATAGATCTTACTAGACTAGACGCTTCCAACGAAGTTATCGACGAGCGTAGCCTGAGAGAATACTTAAAGGTCCATATTTCCTCGGATAGCTTCAAATCCTTATTATAAATACGGGACTTATCACGTACCGTCTTATCGGTGTTTCGACAATGTTTCGGTTCAATTCGTGAACCTTCATCAGGGTGAGTGCGAACCGCTCCGAATAACGTCTCGCCTCGCACACCGATAAACCGGTCGAAACACCGTTAAGACGGTACTTGATAAATCCCATATTTATAATAATGATTGAAATCAATCACGAAAGTTTTCTAAGCTTCAAAACCTATATAATGGGGAATGTTATGAGGAGCTATTTGATCTCATCCCGTCGTCGCTACCACCGCACTTCTCGACAACGTAATAAAGCTCATCCACATATCATCGACAATTGGGTATCACGCACCACACGCTTCACGCGAACTTTTCTACCCCATACTTGCAAGATGTGGAAAGAGCTACCATCTGAGGTTTTCCCATTAGGCTACGACATGGCACGCTTCAAGAGAAATGTAAAAAGATTACTACAGTGTGGGGAACGCATCGACAATACCCCGGGTGTTGCCGGTGTCAATAGGTGACGGTGACCGCTTACCATCAGGTGAGCCGTAAGCCTGTTTCCCCACAAATAACATAAAAAAAAATATCGCAATCACACATTTATACTGTACACACACTTACCCACACACACTCCCGTATTAGCGCCCCTCTAATCATACTAGCTGAGCTGAGATCAACTGTATTTAGTGGTTAGGTTTTTTCTTGTAGTAGTTTAGATTCTTAGACGGTAAGCGTTTTCATTGTAATCCGGTTTCTCGCGATACAGGCTAGACATAGTGCGGGGATCATTAGCAACTTACGTCTACACTTATATTTTTAACAGTGATACTGCATCTATACTTTGTAATAAATAAACGTAAAAGTTGATAATCTTCTTCTTTCCGGTCAATGGCTTCTTTATTTGATATGGTTCACAAAACAGAATACAATCAATCAGATAAAAAATACAATTATCAACTCTGACCTAGATTGCATCCCAAAGCATGTGTACACAGCATGACGATTCTAGAGAAATAGTAAAATATCGGGAACATGTTTGGACTTGCAACTTGATCATGAATTCGTTCGTATTTAATCGCGTAAGCGTCAAATAGAGAGCAAGTCAAAACGCGCCTGAAAGACGTACGCTCGAACTCATTATCTTGCACAAACTTGTCCACACTGACTTGCCGAGTTTTTCATCTTGAGACTTTACGTTACTACAACAATGCTATTTCCTACAAAAATAATAATTATTCTTAGTACACGTAACACAACATAAACAATACAGTACCTACCTACCTATCTTGAAAGATTTAAATAAGAACTTGTGTTAATTAAATAGGGGTCGATTTTTAGACCTCGTCGACCCCCAAAATCAGTTTTCGTTTATGTCGACCCCTAGGAAACCGAACTTTGGGAATCCCTGATCTAAATTTTATAAGCTCAATAGAGAGCAACTTCTACACTCCTCTCTGTTGCCTAGTTGAGGATACAATCTAACCACTATGTGAAGTGAAAACAAGGTTTCTTATAATTGTAATGTAATGTGTAACTTATTTATGTTTTTATATTTAAGTTAGCTATATAAATATTATGTATATTATTTTATGTTAGGTTAGTTCTTATTAGGGATTTACTAGTATGTTCTTATTTGGAGTTTGTTAGCGTTGAAATACTTTTTTCCCTGTTTCACGCCGCTTCTGGTGACTGGTAGATAATGCTTTTAGCATTAAGTCCTCCTAGCATGATTCTGTTTTTTGTGAAAGTAATAAATAAATAGTATTCAATAAATACTATAAATGAGATCGTGAAACTTTGCATATTTATTGATACCGAGGACGGGTAGGGGAAGCGTTGGTCCTCCAGTGGCGAGGTGGGTCGACGACATAGACCTGCAAGGCTAGGACAGCGATTTGCTTGTCTACTCTTCGAAGAGACGACAAGGCTCTGACCGCAACTTGTATTTCTGCGTGTATTGTTATTAGTTTTTTTTATTGTTTTTAAATTTGAGTGTGATGTACAATAAAGCGTTATTCTATTCTATTCTCTGTCGATTTGTTTTTGCCCCGAGCAGGCTAATAAGGTTTCTTCCTAGACAAGAGAAGGATACTCGTATCTATAGCAACGTACGTTGTATATATAATTAATTAAATATCTAACCAAAAATTATTGGCAAGCGCGCGATTGAGAAGAGTGCGAGAGAGACAACTTGAGAAGACAGCGGTCTTGCAAGACCTAGACAATTTCAGAAGAAAGTTGTCAAGAGAAAATGATGGCTATCGTGCTCGGCGTTGTAGACTACTGTCGAAGAAGTGTCGACAACGTTTCTTCCCGTACACTTTCGCAATCGCCGTACTCGAGACGGTCGACAAGTGTCTTCTTTGTTCCGAAAAATAACTAAAACTAAACGCATCTCTACAATTAATGTGCTAGGCCTACTGGATGAGCCAGCAGTGAAGTGAAGTCAGGCTGTGAAAGATGATTATGTGACTTAGAATCATCAGGAAGCATTTGTATTCTTCGAAAATGTATCCCTCATTGCGCAAGCATAACCCTCCGTCGACAGTGGGGCAATAACTGGCATACATTAGATAAATCTATATTTGCGGCGCGTGGGCGGAATGAAGAGGGCTTATTAATAGGAGACGCTCACATTTCTAATAGAAGGTAAACACTGCCTGGAATGTGGTAGGACTGTGAAGTTGCTAGATTTTCTTTTTGTATTTAACATCATTATCATATCAACCGGAGCGTGCCATGCTCGGTATATCACTCTTGGACCAATGTAGAAATCCGACGTTGCACAAAGGTTGTGGACGTGGGTATGAGGATCGAAGGACTGAAGTGGAGATGGGCTGGACACTTGGCAAGGAGGGATGACGGGCGTTGGACGAAGGTGATTACAGAGTGGTGGCTAAGGGATGCTCGTAGACCAAGAGGCAGACCACCCGCCCGATGGCATTGAAAGCGTAGCTGGGTGTCAATGGATGAGATTCGCAAGGGACCGTAAATAATGGCGTAATAAAGAGGAGACCTATACCCAACAGTGGGTGCAGACGGGCTGAGATGATGATGATCATATCAACCACAGGACGACCATGACAGCTGAACATAGGTATCCCCTGAAGAATTCCAGAGCGACCGATCTTGTGCGGCCTGCACCCAATGGCTTCCAGCCACCTTCACCAGGTCGTCTTTCCATCTAGTAGCGGCCGTCTTATGCTGCGCTTTCCAGAGCGTAGTCTCCACTAGAGAACATTTCTGCCCAATGACCGTCAGTTCTTTAACGTATGTGCCTCACCCAATGCCACTTAAGTTTGCTAATCCTCTGGGCTATTGTCTACTAATCTCCTAATTTCAGATTCGATCTCGTAGAGAAATACCAAGCATATCCATCTTATGGGAAGCGGCTACAAAGCAAAATCCCTCAATGAATAATCTAATAACAAAGTGTTAGTTTTAAGCATAATGTTTTATGTATGTTAGCCTTGTAGATGTGAGCCTTGTTATATTTGTTTTGTATCTGCTTCTTGTTGTCTGAAATAAACATTTTATTATTATTAATGAGAGAGAGAGAAACAATGTTTCCGTGCTATACATATGTCATCAATGGTGACCTGCACCGGTCATGATTTTTAAGATGAAAGCTACTTATCAAAATCAACTTGGGCAAATCGGCGTTGTATGTATGTATGTTTGTCCGAGGATAACTTTATAACGTTGATCCGATCATCGTAAAATTTAATACATAGGTAGGTAGTGATGGCACAATTTTGGTGCGACTAAATGATTTAAAAATTTTGGGGGGTTGTTGAGATATTGGGGTTCAAGGGGGGTAAAAAAAATGAAAATGAAGCTGTCAGATCAAGTGTGACGTCAAATGAAAGGTATTCATTTCATTAGTTTTACTCCGTTTTTATTTTTTGTAAATTCTTTATAGTGTTTGAGTTATTAGCCATGATAAAAACTAAACTTTGACAAAATTTACAGGGTACACCAGTGACCCCACAGTGCTGAAATTTGGTATGCGTGTAGCTTTAGTAACACAAATATAGGCAAAAGTCTGAAATCCAAAATAACTGCAATTTGTACTCCAAAAAAGAGGAACCAATTACATGAACTCCCGTTACCTGTAAATTGAATGAAACTGTGGGTCAAGTTAGTTGATTGCTTTTCGTGGCACTATTATATTAGTCAAAGATTAAAGCCGGCTTGCACAACGATCCCTAAAAGTATTTAGCGACTAAACATGTTTAAATTTTATGTATTTTTATGTTTTGACAACGCCTTAAATCATATTTAGCCACTAAATACGTTTAGGCATCGTTGCGCGAGTCGGCCTAAGAATATATTTTTTGTTTTGGGAGACTTGCGAGATCCCAGTTCGGGGCGAACCACTAGTAATAATAAAGTAGGTATGTTTTACAGAAACCTCCATCAACAACCAGTAATGCGTTTCCAAATAAACACAAAATCAAATGGAACAGTACAGTGAACAATTCCGGAGCAATAAATCAACGTAGGCAAACTCCGCGTTGACAATCCGTGACTGATGCCCTAAGAGATCTACGAAAATATGATGTGATCGTTGTCTTTGTGCACAAACAAGTTCTTTTAGGTGGCGCCCATTTATAACGTGAGGCGTTTTTGACTACTCCCCCCCCCCCCCCCCCCCCCCCCCCCCCCCCGGAGAAATATTGCGAGATTTGATTCGACCCATCTCACGTGAGATTTTTCAAAATTTGTATTCATAGGTTAAATTTGTTGGACTTTTGATTAAAACTGGTATTTATCGCGTATGTACCTTTTTTATTTGTTATCATGACGTTGAGTCTACCCGTGAACACGGCTGTTGCAACACTGCCTAAACGTCGGGATAACAAATAAAGAAGGTACGTACGCGATAAATACCCGTTTTAATCAATAATTATGTACAATGTTCGTGAAAGTTTGAAAAATACTAAAAACACAATTGGTTTCATTATTTGTATTTACGACTAGTATTCAAGATTGCTTCTCGTAATCTAGAATCACAGTGATAGCCCCTCCTCTCCCCCACGTGAGATTGGGCGAGATTCGGCTGGATCCCCCCCCCCCCCCCAACGACTCAACGTCGTAATTAATAGACGCCCCCTTAGCTATTTTCACTCTGCGCAAGCCTTATGCAAGCCTCTGTGGAAAGACTGTTCATATTTCTAGGTTTGTGAACGGCTTCCCCATATAAATCGTTGGCGTGCGTGGCTACGGGGATAAAGAACCGTAGTGATGTGACCTAATGGAATGTAGGTACCTCCACATCCGATTTGTGGGGTTGAATCCCGGCCGTGCATCAATATATTTTTCTATTGGTGCATTTACGCGTGCTCAGAACTGTGCAGAAACGTCGCTAGGAAACCGGCATGCTCTAGAACCAAGGTGTGCGTCCTTTTTGGTGTCATCAGTTACTGTTCCTGAAAGACTGCCACGTGAAAGCTAACTTCAATTCAAAAACTGGGCATGTATTTCTTCCACTCCTTTTAATCTTCAGCCAATTTTATCCATTCCCTGCTAAAGAGATCCAGTTTGTACCATCAAACAGTTCCATCTGTTTGGAAGCTATGATTTTACGGATAGACAGACAGTTGAACTGAACTTCAAATTTGGACGTAACCACATTAGAAGGGCCAAGAGTTAGTGCAGTCGTCACTTCTAGAAAACACACGACCACACATGTCACATTTTGCGTCGAAGGAACTTTTGTCAGAATGACAAACTACCTATCTATCCTCTTAGAAAATTATATTATTAGTAGCATCAAAGAGAAAAGGTCCGAGACGGATTATCCAAAACACCGAAACTTGTTCAAAGTGTTGTTTTCGTTAATGTTTTACGCGGAAATTGAGATCACAGACGTAATTCTAAGAAAAGACAGTAGTCATGCACGGGAAATTTAAGCTTCTCTCCCTAGTTTTTTTGTCAATTTACGTCTAGTACAGTAGTCCTATAGGAGTTTATAGACGACAGTGACCATTTAATATCAGGAAGCCCGTCAGCTTGTTGGTCTAAATGATTAATATTATTATTATTTATTTTATAACTCAGGTTATAGACTTGGACCTTTGCTAAAGCATTATCGGGGCTGAAGCCAACGAGTAAGAGGCCTGTTAGTTCTTTAAAAATTACTATGACAAGCAAGATGGTAGTACTGTTGCAACACATGGATTAGAGTTCGGGCTATAGTTAGAGTAATGCTTATGGAATGGATGCTGGGCTATGGGAGAGATGACATACTGCACCTGCCAATTATTGAAGTAAAACTTCTTTACGGACGCTTGACTTGGGTAGTGAGCTGGTGAATGCGTTACGAAAAGTGCGAACGGGAGTTGAGAGGTAGATATAAGTAAGTGAAGATAGAAAGAGAGAGAGTTAGTTTTCGTATATTTTTAAACGTTAATGTGCGAGTGCAAGTTGCGTCTGTCCAGAATGAACATAGACTGATCGACCTACGTGTGGACAATTTTATAATTGAACAATTTTATTGATTAATATATTGAAATAGAAGTTTTACTTCAGTCGTGTAGTCTAAAGCACACTCGTTTTTTTATTATTTCTTTATTATTATTAAGAGCCTGTAGTGTTCCACTGCAGTGCAAAAGCCTCCCTTCTCTCCAATCTTCTCTATTTTGGGCTATTGTGGACCAATCCTGTAAATGCACATCAATTTCGTCTCTCCATCTTCGCCGCGGTTTGCCGCAAGATCGTTTCCCGTTAAATGTATAATATTAAAAAAAAATATCTATAAAGATCTTTCTTGAGACTGCGGCAGTGTGTACAGAAGTTACGGCTGAACCGATTTGGATACAGTTGTAGCAACTAATAACTGAAAACATCTCGCCAACGAGCTCGTTCACTTATTGTAGATGCGTGAAGGTCACATACAGTGCGTGCCACCCGCTCGTTTCTTCTATACGCCTGCAAGATGTCTAATCAACTTTCTCCGGGGGTTTTCCGAAGGGGTTCAACAGCTTCAACACAGGTATAAATACGTTTTTTGTTGTACTTTTTCAATACAAGCTTTTATAAAATTCATAATCAGAATCGCAAGCAGATACAAATGAGCCCGAACACTAGTAGCCCACTATAATACATTCGGAAGTTCCGTTGTCTAGCATCCGTCTCCATCGCCCACCTCCATCCCTAACATATTATTGTATTGTCACCAAAGTTATTCCAAATTGCAAAATGCATAAACAAAATTTCGTGTCTGAGCTGTTGACCGTTGAGGAGTTCCTCCTTGGAAGCCAACCCTGAGTGTAGCAGTTATGCCATGGTGGAACTTTTAACTATCATAATTAAATGCGTATACAAAATGTGTATGAAAATATGACGTTGTATTAAAGTCAGGCCATTTTAATAGGTAACATTTGACAATTCATCAAAATCAACAACGTAACGTAACCTTGTAACGGCCGGCGGGCATAAAATAATATATTTTTTCGTTTTGTTAGAACTGCACAATTGCTTAACTTTTTTCAATTACGACAAATACATATTTATTGTATTAATGACCGATACGAGTACGAGTTCGGTACGAGTTGTACCGAACTGACAGACGTCAACAGACGTCAAATGTCACCTATTAAAATGGCCTGACTTTATTTTCGTGTTCTCCTCAGCAAGCCCTTTCATTTGATACCCATACCGTGGTAAAAAATAATTAATAACGCGCAGAAAAAATAACTAGTCCGCCATCGTGGATGATCCGTCATATTGGAATTAGAATGACGTCACATAGCTAAGCATGCCTTGCCATCCAAAATAAGTGTGTATATAATTTCAGCTTAATCGGTTAAAGATTTAAAATTCAGTTGCAAGATTACACCCGGACAAACATACATACGAGTACATTGCAAGTTAAATAAAAGCTTGTAAAAAGGCATTAAGGTAAGATAACTCATTATCGGACACTAAAATTAAATACTGAACATATTTTTTACAAATAGATTTAGTACAGTAGGCGGTCTTATCGCTAAAATCGATGTCTTTCAGACAACTTTTGCATTAAGTGGTGGCAACGCGTCTGCGGTACAATGAGTTCTACAGGCGTTTCAGGGTGACAATGACCACGTAGCATTAGGATGACCGTCAGCTTGTGAGCCTGAAAAAAAACTAAGTTGTAGTACGACGCAGAACCAAAGTCGTGGCTGTGGGTAGAAGGATCTACCAGCTGAAGTGGAGATGGGCTGGACACTTGGCAAGGAGGACAAACGGAAGATGGACAAGGGCAGCAACCGAGTGGTGGCCGCGAGAAGGGCGCAGACCAGTTGGCAGGCCACCAGCCAGATGGTCGGACGACGAGTTGCGGGAAGCCAATGGATGGGCTTGGCACAGGACCGGAGAGAGTGCCTATACCTGGCACTCTCTGTCTATGCTGGACCTATACCCAGCAGTACCCACTGCTAAGTGGGCTGATGTGGGCTAAGATGATGATGATGAAGTTGTAGTAAATAAATAGAAGAGCAATCAATGTACAGACATAAACTCATTAGGATTCTAACGCTAGGACCAACCACTACTTTACGAAGTCTGATTAGCCTGACCTCCGTCACAATTAATTTCCATTGTCAAATACACTAGCTTTTCTAATTAAACTTGAGTAATAGGAACTAATGCAATAAGCCCTGTTTAATAAAGACCCTTCCTCATATGATCAGGCCCGTTTCTTGAACACATTTTGTAGGGCTGGCTCCTTTACGCTTCATTGAGCTGTCTAATAAAACTACTACTGGTCAGTTGCTGACTTCCTTTGGGGCGTCAACATAGGCCTCCCCTGTAGACTTACAGGGAGACAGATCTTGTGCAGCCTGCACCCAACGGCTCCCACCAACCTTTCCACCTAGGGCCGTTCTACGCTGCGCTTTCCAGTCCGTGGTCTAGACCCGAGAATCTTGTTGCCCCAACGGCAGTCAGTTCTCCGAGCTATGCGCCCTTCCCACTGCCGTTTCAGCTTGCTAATCCTTTGTGCTAACTTACCCTATGTTACAACAAAAGGTAATAAATTCTTAGATAAATCCTCACCTTTAGCTAAATCTCATGAAAATTAAAACAAATCTATGAGACCCGTACGCCCTTTGATGTGTTAGGGTTTTCGGAGACCTGTTTTAGGCTTAACCCAAGTTTGAAAAAAACTCGTTTATAAAATTAATTCGGTAGAGAAAATGTTAGTTTGGTTTAAGGTTTTAAGTGATTTGGTTGGCACTATTTATAATATTTTTATCATAATTTGACCACTATCTCGCTCACCTTACGGTAAGCGATGGCGTGGTTGAAGATAGATCATGCTTGCCTAAAAAGAACCTGTTCACCTTGGGCTTGACGAATCCAATGTTATAGTGCTCCGGAAAAATAGAATCCAGAAGCGAGATCATCGACGAGGTTGTTTACTTTTGCGGGGTAAATATTTGCATGATATGCAACTTCTCCAATAATTTTAGCTCATTTAGTCGCACAAGGATTGTGCCATAACTGCCTATATTACTACTATATATACTAAGTTCACGAAGATCAGATAAACAGTACGAAAGTTATCCTCGGACAAACAAACATACATACAACGCGTTGTATGTATGTTTGTTTGTCCGAGGATCAAATTAACTTGGACATCTCGCATCGCTTGATCAATTATGACCGGGATTGAAAAATATGCTACTTTTTACGTGATTGCGAAGGAGGTTAGTTATTGAAAATTCACGCGGTCTGAAGCTTCAATTTAAACTTCAAAAGCCTTTATTTAACAATCTTAATTTTAAGTTTAACAAATTATTATTTACTAGCTTCCTCCCGCGGCTTCGCACGCGTGTTTTGTCACTAAAGAATAACCTATGTGTCAATCTAGGTCATAATCTATCGACATACCAAATTTGATTAGAATCTATTCAGTAGTTTTTGTGTGAAAGAGTAACACACATCATAATCATAATCATAAATTCTTTATTTGGAATATAAACAATGGTACAAATGATGTGAAAAACGATGATATCTGCAGAAGTATTAAACTGTGTCGCAGACATCGACACATACATCCATACAAATTTTCGCGTTTATAAAATTAGTGGGATTCTATGGCATCTCGGTATCGACACGATTGTTTTGTTTTTCAGCATAGGCCTCCCCCAGACTTTTCCAAAGCACGCGATCGTGAGCCTTTCTTCTCCACAGCGCTCCTGCTATGACTTTGATATCTTCTTCCCATTTTCGGAATGGTCTTTCTCTTTTCCCTTCTCTAGATGACTAACTTCCGTTTATCTTGTCTTTTCTTCTAATGTTTAACAAAATCTTTTCTATGCTGTTGGCATGTTTTTAATCGGCTGATATTTTATTTAGTAAGGGTCCATGTCTGGCAACCATATGTCGTTGTAGGGAGAACACATGAATTATACGAATCCTTAGTTTCATTGGTATTGTGGAATTCTTTGTGACTTCCTGTCTGAAAGCTTGTCAGTTTATAAATAAATGTTAGGAGGTTCTGCCAGCCCTAAATGTAGAGACCTCTGTAATCCTCTGATACTTCAAGACCCTTTATCCCCAAACGAGTCGGCATTGGGCTTAGATGTAGCGTGTCTGATTTCGGTCAGTCTTTTCGATTTGGGTCAACACAAGTAACTTTTTGACAAAAATATTAAAAACCAAACTACTCAACCGATTTTAGTGAAATTTCTATGGAACCTATCTGAAAGTCTGTCCTTTCAAATAAAGAACGCAGTAGAAGTGGCAAATTTTTATTCATCCATAAAGTGATTGTGAAATGAATCGTCAAAAAGTCAAAGTCGTCAAAGTCTAGAGCACAGACGCCGGCAGCCTGACTTTCAGTCTTTTACAAGATTCATTTTGGTAAATGTGCGCAAGATTTTCATGACCTTATCCCTCTTTTCCCCTTTCACCACCGGACAAGCAGACTTACCGAGAAGTACCATCCATACCTGGTCGGTATACCACCTTGCCGTACCAAACGATTTGCTTCAACTTTTCTTGTTAGCACAAGTAAGGAGTGGAACTCACTTCCGGCGTATATTTTTCCGAACCAGTTTAATCTCGGAGTGGTCAAGTCATAAAAAAAAATCGTTGACTCGAAAGAACAATAAATAATTTACAAATCAGTGGATAAATAATGGAGTTTTGAGGTTACAAGGCACAACAAAAAAAAAAGTACAACTGAATTGAGAACTTCCTCCTTTTTTTGAAGTTGGTTTAAAATACTATATGGCCTCATGACAAAGCTCAAGGTCGCTCAACGAGCTATGGAGAGGGCTATGCTCGGGGTGTGAGAATGCCCCGTGCGTGAGAAAATCCGCAATGAGGAAATCCGCAGAAGAACTAAAGTTGCCGACATAGCTCTCAAAATTAGCAAGTTGAAGTGGCAATGGGCAGGCCACATCGCTCGTAGAACCGATAACAGTTGGGGAAGAAAGGTTCTCGAGTGGAGACCACGGACTGGAAGACGCAGCGTAGGCCGGGCCCCCACAAGGTGGACCGACGATCTAGTAAGAATCGCGGGGAGCCGGTGGGCGCAAACGGCTACCAACCGCTCGTTGTGGCGATCTAAGGGGGAGGCCTATGTTCAGCAGTGGGCGTCCTCCGGCTGATGATGATGATGATGAAAAATACTATCAATAAATGGTGTACGCTAGACGGCTCCAACTCAACGGAAACTAATTAGGTGTGTCATAAATAAGAGCAGTGGTGGACTAGTGTGCCCCGACTTTCTATTCGGAGGCTGTGGGTGCGAATCCAAGCCGTGGATTTTATCTTTTTTTGGACAAAAAAACGTGTTTTTATAACCAAAATCCTGACAAAAAATTTGTCCTACGTTTCTACTACTACTTTGCGAGGGATATTCCTGTTATAATTTTGTTTTTACGAACTGCTTCGTAATCTCCGACTTCTGGCATTTTAAGCGCCTCGGCCACGGAGAGAGAATAGAGCTAGACCGCTTGGAGACTAATCTAATCTATTTTCTAATTTCTACGTACACTTAGATATGTAGTACACGTAGTGTCTACGTAGACTAGTGATACTCTAGCTAGGGTTAGTCTCGCTTATGTGTACACGTCGTAGATTGCCCTATGAGAGTCGCTCTCCGTAATTTTAATTTATCGTGGACGAGGCGCTTTAATGTGTTTTAATTTATATTTTGGGCCGTGTCAAATAAATGTTTCTATTTCTATTTAAAAATAAAGTAGATTAATTAGGCCTTAAAAAGTAATTTCTTATCAAAACATTAAACCTCTCCATAGTTCATAGAAGTAGGCCTGCGATTCTGTAATCCGAAGTTTAACTTACAATCCGACCAAACTTTGCGTTTCCGTAATGAGTTTGTAAGATCCTTATTACAATAGCAAAATGACAATGGGGAACTGTGAACACGTCTACGGCCAGTAGACGCCCACGGCTGAACGTGTTTCTCGCTCTAGAAAACATGGTACAACTTGTAAAATAGTTTAAAAAAAACAAGAAAGAAGTAATGTACAAATTGTAAAAAAATACAAATGGTGGACACTAGGAACAGTTTTGTCTTAAATATAAACTTTTTTCTTACTAGGTCTTGTTAGTCGGATTCGCACTAGAAGGGTTCCTTACCATTATCTGTAAAACGGCAAAAAAAATCACGTTTGTTGTATGGGGGACCCCAAAAAATATTTGCTTTATTTTAATTTTATTATTTATTTTTAAAGTGAATATATAACTAAATATTCTGTGAATATTTCAAGCGTCTTCCTGTTACAGTTGTTAATATCGAGCTAAAACGAGCAAAAAAATCACGTTTGTTGTATGGGAGCCTCCCTAGATAATTATTTTATTCTGTTTTAGTAGTTGTTGTTATAGCAACATAAATACATCATCTGTGATCAACTGTCTAACTATCACGGTTCATGAGATACAGCCTGGTGACAGACGGAGAGACAGACAGCGGAGCCTCAGTAATAGGCCATTTTGATATTGTAATCGGGGGGCGGTTAAAGATAGGATTAAATCCATTATCTTTTGTTCTTATGCGATAAAATGACGGAGTAAGTTTAAAATGACTGATCTTTGATAATATTAGAAGAATCTGCGTGCTATTCGGTTTTTACTATGGCTTAGATCACTGCAACCTTATGTTAAGGGTCGCGCAGCTGCTTACCTCTATCTAGCAGTAAAAAAAACTATCTATCATTATTATCACCATTCGATCCGATCAGTGACCGATCTTGTACGACCTGCACCCAACGGCTCCCAGCAACCTTTAACAAGTCGTCTTTCCATCTACTAGGGGATAGTCCTACTCTTTTCAGTTCCAAAGTTTATAAGTTTACTAGTTGCCGCCCGCGGCCTCGCACGCATGGTTTGTCAATAAAACATTACCCTCCCTCTTCACAGTCGGGTAAAAAGTAGCCTATGTCCCAATCCCGGTCATAATCTATCTGTATACCAAATTTCATCCAAATTTATCCAGCCGTTTAGTCTTGAAAACGCAACAAACAGACAGTGGGAAAGAGTTACTTTCAAATTTATAATATTAGTAGGTATGGATTCCACAAAACAGATAATAAACACTAATTAAACTAATCATACAATTTTGTTTTGATTGTAGATGTAATGAAATATGCGAAAACGATACAAAAGCGTTGCATGCATGTAACGAAGTTCGACGACTCTGACGAAGTTAAAGTCACACTTTTTAAGGCATATTGTCAGAGCCTGTACACGGGTAATCTATGGGCTAACTACGCCAAAAAATCGCTGGATGCCCTACGATACTTTTAGGATGATGTTGAGGCTCCACCGTTTTTGTAGTGCCACAGAGATGTTTGCTCAGAATCGAACTGATGGCTTTCACGCCATCATTCGGTAGAAAACAACATCTCTGATGGGCAGGACGCGAGCCAACAACAGCATCTTACAAACTGGAGGGGCGGTGTGGGTCCCCGTATGTGGACACACTTCGTCCAGTGTGTTGCTCCAGAGCATACACCGATGGCTAATTTTATTTTTCTAATTTGTAATTTCATCATCATCATTTGCCGGAAGACGTCCACTGCTGAACATAGGCCTCCCCCTTAGATCGCCAGTTGGTAGCCGTTTGCACCCAACGGCTCCCCGCGATTCTTACTAGATCGTCGGTCCACCTTGTGGGGGGCCGGCCTACGCTGCATCTTCCAGTTCGTGGTCTCCACTCGAGAACCTTTCTTCCTCAACGGTTATCGGTTCTACGAGCGATGTGGCCTGCCCATTGCCACTTCAACTTGCTAATTTTGAGAGCTATGTCGGCAACTTTAGTTCTTCTGCGGATTTCCTCATTGCGGATTTTGTCACGTAAAGAAACCCCGAGCATAGCTTAGAGGGGTCAGTCCTCCGAGGTATACCAGTCTAGCCAAGCTGGTCTAAATTGGCAACCACTCAAATGTATCACAGTAGGTACTGTGGTGAGATATAAGTCGATCGCAAAGAATTTGTAATTTAATTAAATTTTTTTTTTCTAATTGCAAATTTTATTTAATTAACTTTTATATTTTAATTTCAATATATTTTGTTTGTGACGTATTATGGATTAATGAATTATCTGAAATAAATGAATACAAAACAATCTAATCTAAAGAGCCCGCTGGATCTCACTGCTGGGCAAAGGCCTCCCTTCCCTTCTTTCATCCCGGTGTAGGGCTTCTGTCGAGCAGTTCGCAGTATGCGCGTCAAGTTCGTCCCGCCATCTGCGCCTGGGCCGGGCACGCGGTCTCGCGCCTTGTGGGACCCGCTTGACAACACAATGCAATACAAATATAAATTAACCATAAACTAGATGATGATTATAAATAAATCGATTATGTTACTTGTACTCATATCATTTTACTTTTGTTTCAGGTATGTACTACAAATACAAGTGTTTCGAAATGATTAGTGGAAGTTCTAACATCTATAACTTACTCGGTTGCCGCAGGGACCCAAAGTGAGTCTTGGCCTCCAATACAATCGTTTATTTGCTGGAATACACAAAAATTACAATAAAAGGTCTTAAATGCCGCATTAAATAATTTAACTTGGTTTGATTTGACATGTCTTATTTATTTTAAATTGTAAGTATACTTTTTGAAACGGCACAAACGCAACTTGCAGTGCCCTGGTAGTAAACCAGTGGTGGGCAAACTTTCTTAATGGTGGGCCAGAAAGTTTAAGAAATTTCAGAGGAGGTCCAGATTTATGGGAAAAATGCATTTTGTGTTGAAACTTTTAATTATATAAAACATTACAGCATTACACACTAAGAACAGAAGACTCCACACTAAGAAGAAAATCTTTAGCTCCGAGTTGGGAATTATAGAACACTGTACTAAGTAGAATCTACTCTATATATATACTTTTGGACCGTCAAAATATAATTATCGCGGGCCATATACTATTCATGTCGAAGGACCGTCGGCGATCCGTACTTTGCGCATCACTGTACTAAACCAATCGCTTCACTATGACAATGGTATCGTCACAAAATCGCCACTACCTATATTGGTATTCTACTAATTTCAATATCCGCCGTTGCTATGCCAGCACCTTTAAACATTTGGCAGCTTATGACAGGAATAACAATCATAATGGCTCCATTATAGTTTTTCTTATGACCACCTCTGTGGTGCAGTAGGCGAATAGCCGGCTGAGACGCAGGAGGTAGCAGGTTTGATTCCCGCCGCGGAATAAATGTTTGCATGATCACAGATATTTGTTCCGGGTCTGGTTGTTTCTCTATATATTATAAATATGTATTTACAAAAATAAATGTATATAAGTATTCTCAGTTATCTGGTTCCCATGGTACAAGCTCTGCTTTGTTTGGGGCTAGATAGCGCTTTGTGAAATGTCCAGCAATATTTATTTATTTATTTTATTAATGAGCAGAATTGGGCCCCATAGTACATGTATTTGTATTTACTTTATTAATTAAGCTACTTAGACCCATTTATTTAAACCGTAGGGACACAATAGAACACTTGGTTACATCAATAATACTTGATTTGGGCATTTGGGCACCTACCTAGTAGCTCATCGCACCATAATTGTGGAGGTGTAATTTGGTATAGGTACACACGGCTACACATCTGGCTATACATTTCCAGTGTAAGCTGACTTCGCATTGTGTAGGCTTTTCGTAGAATGAGAGGTCAGCTTATACCTACTGGAAATTTATAGCTTGATGTGTAGCCGTGTGTACATAACGTGACCATTTTTTTTTGTCAGAGCGGGACGCTTGCGGAATTAAACAAATTATTTTACTAGGTATTTATTGAAAAAAGGAACGCACATGAAAAACAATATATTAGGTATATTAATATGAAATTTTAACATTACATTTCCGTTGAAGACGCATTTGTTTTGTATTTGTCGGTGGAGCAAATTAATTTTAAAATGTCGATTCTAGTTTTTATGTAGGAATGGAGCTTATTACATGATTTGTCGATGTTAGTCTTTGTAATTAAAATGGATTTCAGAACTGGGGCACTTGGTCCCTTTGTAAAAGCGGGACATTTTTTGCTCTGGTTGGGGACAACAGGACAGACAGCCTGAAAGCGGGACTGTCCTGTCCAAAGCGGGACGAATACGTAAGGTATACAGATAGATTATGCTCAGGATTGGAATATAGCATAGCATGTTACCCGACTGCGCAAAAGGAGGGTAATGTTTTTATTGAAAAACCACGCGTGCGTGCCAGCTAGTTAATTATACATTCACCCTCGCTACTTGCACGCGGGAGGAGTGACGACCCCTGTGGCACAGTGGGCGAATAGCCGGCTGAGGCGCAGGAGGTCGCGGTTTCGATTCCTGCCGCAAAACAAATGTTTGTATGATTTACAGATATTCTAGCTAGACGATCCCCTTTGAGTGCCGGAAGGGGATTATTGAAAGAAAATGTCCAGAAATTATTTTACGAATTTATACATAAAAAAAACCAACTAGATGGCAGTAGTCCCTTATAAGTTATTATAAGACGTAGTCAAATCAAAACATTAGTTTTGACCGGTTACCGGTACCGTAGATAGATTACGACCTGGATTGAGACGTAGGCTTCTTTTTATTGACAAACCACGCGTACAAAGCCGCGGGCGAACCCTTTATTTGATAAACAAGCGTAAAAGCATACCGGGCCACAGATAATGTCAATCAAAGTTATTGATTTAACGTCAAAGCTTGACTAAACGACGCTTTGTACCGAGTAGAGTTAACGACTTTAGAAAACATGATAGGAGAATGTGCAATTTATACACAATCTCTATTTTGAAATTGATTGCTGGCAGGGTTTTTGAGGTTTTAAAAAGGGGTGATTGGAAAGTGGTGTGTGGATGGAAAGTTCGTTCCTGCAGGATCTAAGAGGGCAAATGAACACCACCTACCCTTGCTAGACTTTGCAGGGACCGAAGATAAGTTCCTGGCGTGCACGGCACGCCACAGACAGTCCAGGTGAATTTTAGTGGTTAACAGTTGCACTGCACGACAATGAGTCCACATACACGATGCCAGAACGTCTAGCGTGAGTATATGACACGAATTTCAACTCAACGCGCAAAAGCTTCCTGCTTTACCGCGAGGCGCCGTGCCGGGCGGGGCGCGGGCGCGCGCGGTCCACCGTTGAAAAGGATAGGTGGTGATTTACCAACTACCCTCAATTCAACTGCATACAGTTAAAAATCTGTATTTAACACTTGAAATCGTACTCCATTGGTTTCCTCCATTCGTATATTCATCCGAGTATTCCGGAAGCTCTCGCAAAAAGAAATGTAAGCGCATAAACAGTGGTTTAGCTCGAATCGTAAGTAAAGATAGGATTTACTGTGAAGTTGGCCAGTAGCCAGTCTATTCAATTCTTTTTAGGTTTGTGGGAATCGGATGGACCTACTACCCTTTGTGAGTTAAATAATAAAGTACTTGCGAATAAGCTTGTCTAAGGCCTATTCTAGAATTAAGGTCAAACATGAATCCAGACTTAAGAGTAGATTTTCTGACAGCTTCCAATAAACAAACTGTCAACAATCCGAGTCTCGATTCTGTCGGCATCTTCATCCTAACCTTCAAGTTGGCCAGTGCGGGAAGAACTTGTTAATGAGGAATGCGAGACCCTAAGCTCTAGCTAAGCACTAGCTTCACATGCATAAAGACCCACTCAGAGCGCATTACAAGTAGCTAAATTATATTCATCTATATTATGATTGTAACCTGTTTTATGGACTGTAAATAAAGAAGGCTACCATAAATGCAATAGAGGTGGGTAGGTTCTACTCAACCCTAGTATAAAAAAATTGCGAATTAAAATATGTTGTAAGCTATTGTATTGACACGAAGGAAGAGAATAATTAAGAAGATTCGGTTTTGATTTTCGTTCTGGCATACGGCCTTGGGGGACTTGCAAAGGACTGCAAATGCTGCAATATGGACGCTTATTTCTGTTTTCGCGACTATAAATCTCTTATGCTGGTGTGAGCCTTCTTACAATCGTTCTCCACTTCGCTGTGTCCTCGTCATTCTCTCCAGAATCATTATATAAAACCACGTGAAGGGGCGTGGTGACATGTAATGTTTCCAGTGCGTGGTCTGCTATCGAGAACCCTTCTGCCTCAACGGCCGTCAGTTTTCAAGCTGTGTCCCGCCAACTGCCACTTAAGCTTACTTATCTTTTGGGCTATGTTTGTGATTTTGGTGTGCACGGATCTCCTTATTTCTGATTAAATCTCATAGTCTCTAGGCATATTAAGTGCATCAACAGAGTATTAAACATGATGCTACACGTCACCTCCATCAAACCCTGGTTAGGGACCAATAAACACAATTACGGGAGCATCTCGACCACACCTTATTCCACTATTAATGCTCCTGCCTCGTCAGCTGTGTTGAGCTACGAAACCAAAACTGTTATTTCTTATAACTTTGTTTTGTCTCGCAATATAAATTCAGGCTGTCTTTGGTAAACGGAGGGTTGGTGACAACACTCTTCTCCGTTACTTCAAGTAAACGGTGTTTATGTCAGATTAGTAGAGGCGTATTGCACAATATATCCCAATACTGGATATCACTGTAGTGCAGATGAATTAGAATTAAAATCGAAATATTCAATTTTAATCTCGGCGCCTTGCATGATCAGTACTATAGAGCCTAAATGATTATTCTAGTCCAGTTTTCTGTGTATATCTATACATTCTGTATAAAGGTAAGCATTCGCCTCGTTCTGGCCTTGAGATATTAGGATTCTATAGGAGTAAAAAAATGGGACTATCCAGTCAAGTGACACGTCTAATAAAAGGTCTTCCTAAGTACATTTCGAACCCGTTTTAATTTTTGGTTTAAACCTTGTAGTTCTTAAGTTATTGACCATAATAAAAACTGAACTTTGACAAAATTCACAGGGTACATCAGTGAAGCCACGGTGCTGAAATTTGGTATTCGTGTAGCTTCAGTGACACAAATATAGGCAGGATATAAGTCTGAAATCCAGAATAACAACATTTTGTACACTAAACCAAAGTAACCAAAGTAAATGATCTCCCGTTACCTGTCATTTAAATGAAACTGTAGGTCAAGTTATTGGTTTCTATTTCGTGGCACTATTTTGATAGAACTTTTTAAATTCTCGCGAATAACTTTTTTTTTTCTCATGTTTTTAAGACAAAACGGGTCTTTTCGCGCACAGATTTATATCAAAATTATAATTTTGACTAACGTTTCGGCCAAGTTACATCGGCCGCGGTCATGAGAGACACTTGGCCGAAACGTTGAGGTTAGTCAAAATTATAATTTTGATATAAATCTGTGCGCGAAAAGACCCGCTTTGTCTTAAAAACATGACTATTTTGATAGTCAAAGATTACAAATATTATTTTTTGTTTATATGGGAGACTCGCGAGATCTCTAGTATTAATAAATACACATACAATTTTTTTATTATTAGTGGGAGTAATGGAGGACTTCTATGCTGTTTGGCATGCATGTTACTTTTGAATATTAGTCATTTGGCTGGACCTAAACTGTTTGAAAATTGATTATCGTATCTTTAGCGTGCTTTCGTACCATGGGCCTTTGGACATCAGTCACCACATTTCCACATCAATGTTTCAAGATTCAAGATATTTATTTGCACATATTTATTTGCATATACCTATATATTTATTTGATATGTTACTTTTAGCAATCTACGAACTTATTGCCCGCTCCTCTTATAGCCTCATTTCATTGCTCATATACCTAGCTGGTATCTCAGTGAATTATACAGCTTTGATGACTGACCTAGTAATACGCAACTGAAATCTTCACCTGAGTATATCCCTTTGTAAAATATGACTTTTGCTTCCCTTTATTGAGTCCATGATAAAGGTGTGGTGGTTTTTTTGGGCTATTATGATGCTAATACCACTAATGCCGGGTTCCTATATCCGTCGGTAACAGACTACGCCTCTTATCTCCTTGAAAAAGTGTCAAAACCAAATTTTCAGAAAGTTGAAACCCTGTCAAAAGTTTGACACTAGGTCAAACTTTTGACAGGGTTTCAAGGAGAAACGTGTCGTAGCTGGTTACCGACGGATATAGGAACCCGCCATTAGGCATGCGGGACACCTAAACAAAAAAAAAAAGCAAAATACGGACGTTACGGATCCCTTAAAAAATTCAAGGGCCCATGACGTAAATACCCAAGGTTGTCTCTTAAAACATGATAGTCGACGCGTCACGACAACTCTAGCGTGAAGAATTTTAATTAGAGTTTAGAAACTTAATAATTTCTGAAGGATGCTGTGAAATATGAATAGTGACAGATGGTTCGCCTGTTGCAAATAAGCTTTAAGGTGGCGGTTGGAGTCGAGAAGGAGTCTCATGTTTGCGTTTTCTGTGGTATACTGTGCGCAGATACGCAAGACTAAGACTACGCAGAGACTGTCTCCTTGTCCTAGCTTTTGCTCGCGAACTGAACACATAGGTACCTGCCATGCTAGCATGATCACCCTAAAAAGTGTCTCAATACGGAAGAACAGAGAAACTTTTATAAATCCATACTAATATCATAAAGATAAAGATTTATTTATTTGCCAAAACATGGGTAAAATTATACAGATGTTACAAAATCAAATGGTTTCACCATATTCAGCCACAGTGGCGTGCAAATTACATGTCATATAAAATTAAATTAAATACAGATAACTATGAAATAATAATAGATAATATAATGCCAGCACATACTAATGAAATAATTAGATTAAAATTGAAACTAGAGATGTCATTGTGTATCATTTAAATATTCATTGATTGTGTAATATGCTTTTTGGGTCAGGTATTTTTTTAATTTTATCCTAAATAGATGGGAACTGTGTATCGATTTTATAGTAATAGGAAGCTTATTATATATGTTCACTCCCATACAAAACACACTCTTATTAAACAAAGCTGTCTTAGGCGGTATTGATCGAAGGTGGCACAGAACATAAAAAACAATAGAACTAGCATGATGACTTTTTACGAAGAAAACCAGTGTAGCTAAACTCGCACATGTAAAAACTAGCACACTTAGAAATAAAAGTTATAATTGGTTTGAAAGAGAACGTTCAAAGAGGCCTAAAACCATAAAACCAATTTAACGAATATAAAACCTTAGCTTCTATGGAACATGGTTTAAAATTCCATAAAATAAACAGTAACAAAAAATTAAAGTTTACTTCTTCTACTCGGCAAAAGATGGCGCTTTAGAAAATATTTTTATTTTAGTTTCTATTAATTAGAAATAAGACTGATAATGCAATGGCTGTTACTTGATTACCCACAAAACAAAGCCACTCAACAACAGAAGGCGCTGTCGCTAACGATTTTTGTTAGTCTCTAACAGCAAAGTATAAGATCGATAATGCATTGGCTGTTACTCAGATGCTCAAATAACAGCGCTACTCACTTAGTGATGTACCAATGAGCATACAAGACGAATGTATCGATATCGATTATCACCTACCTACTACGGGTAACGAAATAGGTACGTCAGGTTATATTTGTGATGGTCGAAATAAAAAGCTTTTCTTTTCTTTCTTTCTTAACATAATCACAAGTATCCATTTCATACATACTTACTTAAAAAATATTATATTACTGGAATATTATACAGTGTTTTTTTAACTGTAACAGTACGGCAGCACCCATAACCAGAGGAGATACAGGTGCAGTTTGTTTCAAAACATCAGCTCGTTTACGAAGAAAAATATTTTCGCATTAAAATTTTTTGGTCAAATGTGAGTAGCGCCTTAAAATGAATAAATTTGGTAAATTGTTTTTGATGCCAATCGATGCAGTCCTTTGTAAGGATCATTTTATTGTATAGGATGAAAAAAATCTGAACAGCGGAAGATAGTCAAATTTGATAAAAAGTATTCTCATACAACAGGACAAACAAAATTACTTCTACAAACATTTTATTAGATTATAATTGCACATTAAAGAAGTATTAATACTGTAGCGACGTCGGTTAAGGAAGTATGCTTCAATGAAAATATGCTTTATGTCTTGCGCCTTGGGGAAACTGAAAACATAAGTTATTATATTATTTCACACCATAGGTCTAAAATACATTCAGAAAATAATTAATAAAACAACAAGGAATTAACGCCCTAAAACTTATACACCTTTTAATATGGGGTAACTAATTAAAGCTATCGATAACACATTCATCAGTATATTGGGGTCACATCCCTAATTGAGTAGCTTAAGTTGAGGTTTAAGAGAAACGCGACCTTAAGGAGTATGATTCACAGTCTATTTTGTTTGACGATTTTGCATTTTAAACAAAACTAACAAAAAACAATAAAATAATACTTACCGGTGATAGGCCTATCACCGGTAAGTATTATTTGCTTAAAAGGTGTATAAGTTTTAGGGCGTTAATTCTTTTTGTTGTTTTATTGATGATTTTCTGAATGTATTTTAGACCTATGGTGTGAAATAATATAATTCTTTTTTCAGTTTCCCCAAGGCGCAAGACATAAAAAAAAATAAAAAAACGTACAACTTATGAGTCATCCAGCATACAGAGTCATGACCTGGCACCGTGTGACTTTTTTCTGTTCCCAAAAATTAAGAATCAATTACCCGATCAAATCTTATGAAAAAGTGCATTGACATATATCATAGGACATGCCCCCTTTTGTTAAATTTTTGGTTCGGCTATAATGTTTACACTCCAAAACGGCACAATATGGCATTTTTATATTTTTTTGAAGTACGTTTACCCCACAGTAATTGAAACACGACTGAAGTGAGCGAAGCTTGTAGTGCGCGGAACTCCGCGTACTTGGTGTTACGTGGGCCCCGCCTACTTACGACTAACATTGTTTTTGTGTTCTGTGGAAGGTGGCCTTTATGCCTGTTGCTGTTCAAGGTTTCGTAGTTTGTGATATTGTTTCTAACATGTAAAGCCGATTCGTAGTAAATGCGAAAGTAACTCTGTATATTCTTACATTTACAACTAGACTGATAAAACTTTTATCTCCATAAAAAGTCGTGATTCATTCATGTGATCTATAATATTATTAATATGCACGTATGTAAATACATATTTATTTTATATATGATATTTATTTCATCATCATCGTCAGCCTTTCTCATCCCACTGCTGGGCATAGGCCTCTCTTCGTTGTCGCCATTCGCCTCTGTCCTGCGCTTTTCTAACCCATATACGACCTGCGATTTTTATAATGTCGTCAACCCATCTTGCCGGTGGTCGACCTGCGTTCCTGGTTCCATCTCGGGGCCACCACTCAGTCAGCACCCTGTTCCACCTGTCATCACCGATATTTATTTATTTACATTTATTTATGTATCTAATATGTATGTATTTAAGGTTAAGTATTATTTCTTTTTCTATTATTAAGTTTATTCTTATTACGGAAAAGACCTTGGCTTAGGTGGAAATCACTCAACCGTCTCGGGACACAAGTGGGTCGCAGCAGGCAAAATATGAATAAATGGTGCTACATTGGAGAGTCGGCGACTAGTTGCCCATGCGGTACAGACCCTCAGACTATGGCACACTTGCTGAGCTGCCTATTGTGCCCTTATTCTTGCACCCTGAGGGATACTTGTTCCGCCACAGATAACACTGTTGCAATGGCCGAGTATTTCCAACACAACATTTGATGTTTAAAATAATTTGAACTGAACCATATCGACACGAAGAAGAATTGTTAGATTAATAAGTATGCTGTGTTCGTATATACTGTTGGCAAACCAAATTTACAACTAAATAAATTGTTC
Source organism: Philereme vetulata (assembly GCA_918857605.2). NCBI lineage: Eukaryota > Metazoa > Arthropoda > Insecta > Lepidoptera > Geometridae > Philereme > Philereme vetulata. The sequence goes on from OU975425.1 coordinate 13,770,002, forward strand.
TTCTAAAAGCTAAGCAAACTTTTATAAGAAGCAGCTTCTACAAATGTAATCAAATCTTAATGCTTGCCCTAAATGCGGTTTACTCATCGGGTCTAATCTTGCAAAACAACACGGCCCATTCATTCTATAAACAGATGTGAATCATAAGAGCATTGTATTATTTATTACTATTTGAGATTAAACAAGAGATTATACTCGTATTATAATTTCAATCGATCTTTTTAATCAAATCATAACAAGAGTAGAAAGATCTTCATTTGACTTAACCTCCGCTGATGGTAAGCGATTATGTGGTGGTCCCCACTGTTCCAACTGCTGTCAGTTCTTCGTGCTACGTGCCCTGCCCTCTGCCACTACAGCTTGCTAATCCTCTGGGGTATCTTAGAGGCTTTAGTTCCTTCATTTCTGATAAAATTTCGTAGAGAAATTCAAGCATAGTCCTCTCCATAGCACGCTGAGTAGCCGGTATGAGATAATGCTCAGAGTAAAAACCATTTATTTGTGTTTTAGAGTATTTTGAATCACGGCCAGAACAATATTTATTGGCTCGAGGTAATTATGTGATCTAGGCTTAATTCGTCTGTCGTTAAGTCATTTGTCTGCGTTCAGCCGAGTTGAAATAGGAGTGAGTATGCGTTTGGTGTAAACTGTTTGAATACATCTGTCGTTTGGTGATTTGTATTTTACCGATTGATGGAGTTGGTGTATGCGTTTGACTTAAGAGGTGTTAGTTTGTTTTGATGTTAATTTTAATGTTTTTTTAAACGCTTACTATTAGCTTCACTTGTATGTAAACAAATCTAGGAAGTCGATTTTAACCTACTTGTAATTATTATTGTCGTATAGATTTTTACTCAAGTATATAAATCAGAAACAATACAAACATGTATGTATAAATGTATGCCGACGACCTCCGTGGCGCAGTGGTCGAATAGCCGGCTGAGACGCAGGAATCCCGAATCGAACCCGCCACGGGTTTGATTCCCGCCGCGGGACAAATGTTTTCATGATCTACAGATATTTGTTCCGGGTCTAGATGTTTTTCTATATATTATAAGTACGTATTTACAAAAAAAGTAGGTATATAAATATTCTATCAGTTATCTGGTTCCCATACTACAAGCTCTGCCTGTTATCATTCAATAATATAATATATCAATTATTCGGAGTGGATCCGCACTCACCCTGATGAAGGTTCACGAATTTAACCGAAACATTATGGGTCGAAACACCGATAAAACGGAACGTGATAAATCCCGTATTTTTAATAATGATTGAAATCAATCACGAAAGTTTACGAAAGTAAAATAAATAAACAGATAAAATGAAATATATATTATGGGTCAAAAAACCATCAAATTAAAGTGATTGCACGTAACATAGAAATGTGTATAAGGCCGTACCCACACGCTACAATTAGGCTGCGTATTTCAAGGTTCTATAAACACAATCATGCACTTAAATCAGGTATAAAGGTCTGGGCTGGGAGCCGTTGGGTGCCGCACAAGATCAGTCGCTCCGGAAATCTTTGGGGAGGACTATGTTCAGCCGTAGGACTTCCTTTCGTCTTTTCTTATAAATTCAATAGAAACATTAATTTTTAAACTATCATTTATTGATTACGAGCATAATTTTCAGAAATAACGGGATATTTACCATGATTTGTGAGTTTTTGGAAACCAATATATCAGCGTTGCATGCACCATAATCACGTGTAAACATAATATAACAAGGCATTCAGAAACTCACAAATCTTGATAAATATCCTCAATGAAAATAATAGAAACATTGTAGTATTAAAGTGCACGACCATAAACACAAATATGCACTAAACCCACAGTGTAACATACCAACACACCTACGTCACCCATTGAGAATTCACTCATCGCGAAATAACCTAAACGGATGGAAATAAATCTGTCAGTACAAATGAGGGAGATGGCGATAAATCTGTGCTGACAGTGGTACAAATGAATGAGACGGGAATAGGAGTGACCTTTAAACGGCAGGTGTTCGACCTGTGTTACAGTCCAGCGGGATAAAGTAAGACATAACATTTTTCTAGATTAATTTAAAGACAAAGCTTTGTATGTTTGTTGTTTGGCAGTCGAAATTAGGACACATTGTAAAGGGTATTTTTCATATTATCATCATTATATCCGACATAGGACGTCCACTGTTAAACATAGACGACTTTCGTGGCGCAGTCGGCTACTACCCGGCTGAAACGCGAGGTTGCGGGCTCAATTCCCGCCGCGGAACAAATGTTTGCACGATCTACAGATGTTTGTTCTGGGTCTGGCTGGATGTTTTCTATATATTATAAGTACTTATGTATATAAAAAAATGTGATGTATAAGTATTCTATCGGGTTGTCTGGTTCCCATAGTAGGTACAAGCTTTGTTTAGTTTGGTGCTAGATAGCGTTGTGTGGAATGTACAGCATTTTTTAATTGTTTTTTTGAGCCCGATCTTCAGCTCTTCTGATCCAATCTTTGCCAGCTAGCTACAGGTCGCAAATCAAGATATCAAGATACCCTACTGTTTATCATCCACTGTGGCCCCGATAAACTTAAAAAATGCACTCATTTATTTTGTCACAATAGTGATATAAATTCTTCTCTTGGATAGTGAAATTCTTCAATCTGTTGATGGAGAAAAGATAAATGGTGCTCTGTTTATGGGATTTGACAGTTTATGAAAGTTTAAGAGATTTTGCTGGGAGCCGTTGGGTGTAGCTGCATGGGCTAGGCCTATGTTCAGCATTGGATGTCTCATGGCTGTAATGTGGATGATGATGCTGATATCCTATTAAAATATATAAATTTATCCAGCCGTTGCTAATCGGTTGATTACCTATGAGAAAGCAGTATCTGACATCAAATTTCAATAACAGTTAACGTCAGTCGGCTCTAACAACTTAAACGATGGTTATCACGCGAGAAGATATAAATTTTACGGTCTTTATAACCTTCTCGTGTGGAAGATGTATGCTAATTTTAGTGCGTGACTGTGTCTTGAACATGAGCCCGAATATGACCGAATATTTAGTGAGTTAGGGCCAAAAATTGCTAAAACTGAGGAAGCATATCATAGTGCGTTACTGTGTTTTGAACATGAGCCCGAAAATGAACGAATGTTTAGTGAGTTAGGCCCGAAAATTACCAGAACTGATGAAAAGTTAAACTTAAAAATATAACATGTGCATTGTTTTGTACCATCACGCGTATAAGCTTATTTTAGTGCGTGACTGTGTCTTGAACATGCGCCGAATATTAAGTCAGGAAAATGCCCGAAATTAATGTATATTTAAAACTAAATACGTATTACTCAGGCAATATTTTAATAACCAACTCGTGTATAAATTTATTTTCGTGCGTAACTTTGAAGACGTGATCAAACATTTCTGAATTTATGGTGAAGTTCATAGTTATTACACGTTTTTGGTATTTGTTTAATCATGAAAAATAGGTTAATCGTTTTAGAATTTGTCTAACTACCAAGTTTAAGTTTCTCTACCGAAGAAATTTATTTCTGCCCTCTTTCTTTTCTGTTAGCGTTTGTCTTGTCTATTCGTAGCATTTCAGCTCGTAAACAGATGGACCGTTTTCAATGTGGTTTGAACCGATTCGGATGCCGTTTTATTTTAGATAGAAAGCTGGTTTACTTTCTAAGCAATGTTTACCCCTGACACTAAAAAGGGGGTCGGGTGTTTTTAAATTTCGTAAAAATTGGTTTTGCATGGTAGAAAGTGTAGCCAGTCCTTAAGATCAATCCTTGATTTTTGTGTATAGAACGTTTTCAGCATAATGTATGTTGTTATCTTCTTTATATTATAAATCTCGTGTATGAGAATAGGTTGTAAAGTATTTTGCACCCTCCTACCCCCACCCCCCATTTTTAAATCGCAGTTTTAGTATTTTTTGTATAAACAATATCCATATAATATAACCATCGTTCATTGACGTGAAGTCATTTACATGAAGTGTTGCGTCACTTTGACAAGAGTGTTTTATATAGTTTTTATCCCGAAGTTCCCACGGGAACGGGAAATTTCAAGCGTGAAACCGCGGGCGGGTCAGCTAATTATACATATTAGTTGCCAGAGCACTATGGTCGAAATTCAACCGTAATATTTTTTTTAGCATAATATTAGTATTCGCCCGTGTTATATAAACTTCAACTATGCCAATTCTCACACTCTTCCGCAATAAGCTTAAAAGAGGTACAAAGTTTTCTCTTCGCGCATTTATATAGCGATCCTTACAATCATACTAATACCAGCTATCCATAAAAATGCAGCGCTACCTTCGATATCCATGTGCAAAAATCTTTCGAAATACACGCAAATTCGGCCTGAAATTCGCGGAAACCTGACAAAATGTTCACCACTATTTGTTGAAAATAGTAAAATCAGATTGAGCGTAAAGAACTCGCACAATTAAGAGATTGCAGAAGAGCGACTCAATGTACTCTCACCAAAATATAGTTGTGCCCAACAGGGTCCATAATGATCATGTACCTATCGATTACCACCTGCTATTACATTGTGGAATACAATAAACGATGAGTATTGGTTACTGATATTGACATTTTGACTTGTTCGCAGTTTTTAGATGAAGGCAAATTTACATTGAGTCAGAGATTGTAAGGACTTCAAATTGAAGACAAGTCAGTGCTGAATTGCTGACACGGTATTGCCATCGTGGGAATTTATTTTAGTCAGTACAGCGCTGTCGCGTCAGTGTTGACTTATTATATTCCCATTGTACCCAGTTCTCGGCCCACTGAGTAAAACTGCTCATATGATCAAGAATTTTTTCATAGTACTACTATTTATATATTTTTTTTATTTAATTAAATATTTTAAGAATCAGCATAAAGTTTCTGTGTTTACCTAAATAATTCTAAGTTCAAAAAGTACCCTGTGAGAATATATAATTTTTCCTTCGCAAATTTATTAGTCAAGCTTTCTGAACTCTCTTTACTTTGTGCTCCAATTTGAAATCACTATTTCGCAAGATGCATAGTATAAATAGTACAGTAGCACAACAACTGTTTAATGTCTAGACTTGACCTTCTGGTATGATGAACGTTGTTAACATCTTGTTTAGTGTACGTGTCGATGATCAAATGTTAATGTCTTAGATATTTCAAATAGTTTAGTAAACGTTAGTGCGATTTGAATGATATGGTTACAAGGCCTTCTTCCTAAGCGTGTAGGCTTCGAAATACACTTCGAAACGGATCCCAAAACCCTAGTATAAATGGGTCTTCACCGAGCGCAATAACGCTTTTCCGGAAACTCATTTCTGTATTTTTATTTGGTGTGGAATAATGAGTATATCATTCTATCAATCATTTCCTATTCTGCGCTCAAGCAGAACCGCAGTTATCGTTAAAATATATTATAAATTATAAGCTTCGGGCGGAAGCTTATAATTTATAATATATTTTAACGATACGCACGCGTGGTTTGCCAACAAAAAGTAGCCTGTTAATCCAGGTTCTGATGTACGTACATACCAAATTTCATCAAAATCGCTTTAGCCGTTCCGACGTGAAAGAGTAACAAACATCCATACATACATCCATACTAACTTTCGCGTTTATAATATTAGTGGAATAAATTATATAAATGAATAATTACTTTGTTTTATAATATACTAGCTGACGCGCCCGCGGCTCCTGCGCAGTCAGGTAATCGATATTTTTATGTATACAATTCTGTAGTACATTAATTTGATCTATCTCGTAAGATTTAGCCAGCGTGTGCGATTTAAAAGCACAAAATAAATCATTTAATAATATATTTAATAACGTGTACTAAATTGGTTGGTTTTATTTAATTTAAAGTTTATTTTCTTCTTTTTAGGGCAATTAAAGAAAAGCTTGCTTTTAAAAGTTTTTTTTACCATTAATTTGTTTTATTATTTTTTAGTTATGATTGGGAATGTTACTAACTTTTGTTCAAATTTAAGTGTTACTGACTTCAGAAAACATCCTCTGTCATCTTGGAGGTCCCGCCATGTTGGATTTATAGTATACATCTTGGATGGTCTCCCATATTTTTGATTAAATGTGACGTTGTATTAGTTTTCGTGTTCTCCTCAGCAAGCCCTTTCATTTGATAGCCATACTGTGGTAGTGCAGAAAAAAATAACTAGTCCGCCATCTTGGATGATCTGCCATATGAATCCTGAATCCTAATTCCTATGTAAATTAATTTCAAGTGATCTTGCCTGCCTTGTCTACAAATGTAAAATAAAATCAACAGTAACTGTAATATTTAATCAGATAATTCATATACCTACATAATGTAATTTGTTTTTAGTTGACATTTGTACTTGTATCTTGGCACTAATTGCCAAGATACAAGTTTTTCACAAACAAGATAGGAGTTTTTCACAAACAAGATACAAGTTTTTCACAAACAAGATACAAGTTTTTCACAAATAAGATACAAGTTTTCACAAACAAGATACAAGTTTTTCACAAACAAGATACAAGTTTTTCACAAATAAGATACAAGTTTTCACAAACAAGATACAAGTTTTTCACAAACAAGATACAAGTTTTTCACAAACAAGATACAAGTTTTTCACAAACAAGATACAAGTTTTTCACAAACAAGATACAAGTTTTTCACAAATAAGATACAAGTTTTCACAAACAAGATACAAGTTTTTCACAAACAAGATACAAGTTTTTCACAAATAAGATACAAGTTTTCACAAACAAGATACAAGTTTTTCACAAACAAGATACAAGTTTTTCACAAATAAGATACAAGTTTTCACAAACAAGATACAAGTTTTTCACAAACAAGATACAAGTTTTTCACAAACAAGATACAAGTTTTACACAAACAAGATACAAGTTTTTCACAAACAAGATACAAGTTTTTCACAAACAAGATACAAGTTTTTCACAAACAAGATACAAGTTTTTCACAAACAAGATACAAGTTTTTCACAAATAAGATACAAGTTTTCACAAACAAGATACAAGTTTTTCACAAACAAGATACAAGTTTTTCACAAACAAGATACAAGTTTTTCACAAACAAGATACAAGTTTTAGTTTGGCAAGTAGGGCGCCATTTATTGTAAAGCATGACAGAGAAAATAAAGAATTTTTGATTTTTTTTTTGATTTTTTTTTTTCATATTGGCATTAGATTGACGTCACATTGCTTAGCATGCGTTGCCATCCAAAATAAGCGTGTATACCAAATTTCAGCTCAATCGGTTAAAGATTTAAAATTCAGTTGAAAGATTCCACCCGGACAAACATACATACATTGCAAGTTAAATAAAACCTTGTAATAAGCGCTCTCAGTAATCAGTTGTTTGCGATGCTCGTGAAGGGCAAACAAGTATAAAGTGCCATTACCTAGTTTTAAGCCCTTATTGTACTTATTTATGCAAATAAATATTTTGTTACGAGTGTTTCAAACAAGTAAATTAAATATAATTAAAAAAATAACCCGGAACCTTGTTAAATTTTCACATTAAGAAGAATAAACTTAATGACATATTAGTTAGGAAAGCATATTAAAATGATAATGAGTTTTTAGGTGACCAAAATATTATATAATTCACCTTCAATTGACATGAATCCTAATTTAAATCTTAATTACAATTTTTGACAATCCGTGTTTCTGAATTTAAGTAATTGATCGAGTGAAGCGAGATCTCTAAATCAACTTTGGCAAATCAGCACTATGTATGTATGTAAGTATGTATGTATGTATGTTTGTTTGTTTGTTTGTTTGATAATAACTTTCGAAGCGTTGATCCGATCATCGTGAAATTTGGTATATAGGTAAGTAGTGATGGCACAATTTTGGTGTGACGAAATTAGTTAAAAATGTTTGGGCGTTGTTGAGATATTGGGGTTCAAGAGGTTTAAAAAAATGAAAATGAGATTATTAGATCAAATGAAAGGTATTTATTAGTACATTTAGACTCCGTTTTTATTTTTAGTAAATTCTTTATAATTTTTGAGTTATTAGCTATAATAAAAACTGAACTTTGACAAAATTCACAGGGTACACCAGTGACTACACAGTACTGTAATTTGGTATGCGTGTAGCTTAAGTGACACAAATGTAGGCAAAAGTCTGAAATCCAGAATAACTGCAATTTGTACCCCAAAAAAACCTAACCAAAATACATGAACTCCCGTTACCTGTAATTTAAATAAAACTGTAGGTCAAGTCTGTTGGTCAAAGATAAGGCCGGCTTGCACAACGATCCCTAAACGTATTTAGCGACTAAACATGTTTCAATTTTACGTATTTGTATGATTCGCATACATACATGTATGATACACGCAAAGCGCCTTATAAAAAATTGATTAAAAAAAACAGTAATTAGGTGGCCATATACTTGTTCCACCTCCATGTATAAAGGAAAAAAAGGTTATCCTTTTAGGAACTACGATGGCACAGACAGACAAACAGACACACATACACAGAGCAGTGCAGTGGACTGATATAGGTCAGCTCAATCTACAGGAAACTCAGAACTCAAGTTAGAAATAGAAATTTAAAATGCATCTGGTCTAACTGTCAATTTCTCAATTTCCTCTATCTGAAATCACCCAGACGCGAACAAAAATACACTGAGAAATATAACGAAAGTACTGGAATTTTAAAACGAACCGTCTATATGTCAATTTCTCACCAATTCAGAGCAATTCTTAAATATAGACCACCTCTTAGATCTTAGCCAGGAGAAATAGTAAACTTACAGAAGGCTGACTCCGATAATAATGACGCTAGATTTAATCGCTAATTTTTAGAATCTCTCTGTTTTTTGTGAGCCGGTGTTCAACACAGATTATTTCGAAACTCGAAATCAAAAATCGAATTCTTTGTACAATACAGCGATCGGTAAATGTTCGGCTTGACATTCTGAGCTCGCTTTCTGCAAACTTTCTACTCTGTGAGCGGGGTGAAAGGGTTATTTCAGGTTCTCCGGGAATATTTTAACAGTCTGGCTGTCAAGTAAAGATAGCTCTTAACTTGGTACTGACCTGTCTAACTTCAGATATAATGGTACAGTGTTTGAGGCGATTTAACTCACGTTGAGACTAGAGACTTGTGAAAGGGCTCGCCCAGGGAAGTATTATCACTATACCCATTTCTACCGCTAAGCAGCATTGCTGTGTTTCGGTTTGAAGGGTATGGTCGCCGGTGAAATCACAGGTACATGAGATTTTACATCAGAATGCCTCAAGTTGATAGACGTAGAGCAGTGCATCGTTGGGAACGTTTCTAAGGTGCGTGACCTGCGAGGCAATACTTTGTTATAGGCGATGGTTACCACTTAACATCAGGTGGAGCTTAAGCTTGTTCCATCTCCAGGTCGTAGAATTTTTTTTTACTGATTTTCTTGATAATTTGATAATAAAACAAGAACATTTTATAGATACATTTATTTTTGTGTAAAAACCGTCCCATCAATATAACTTTAAATTGCAACACGCTACATTTATTTCTGTCTATACAAAGGTTGTCGGGCAGAAATCGCTTTTAGAGATAAACTCGCCCATTGTGCCTCTGTTATCAATTTGTATTCTTTCGATGTTTCTCTTAAATGGTATGATAAAATAAAGATAATGATGAAGTGAATTGTGAAGAACATTACTCTTGTTACCACAATAAAAATTAAATGACTATTTAAATAGTAACTCATTAACAAAAATATAACCGACTTCAGATGACAGTAAAAACCAAACTACTCTATCAATTTTGATGAAATGTCCATGGGATCAATCTAAAAGTATATCCTTTCAAGTAAAAAACTAATTTTCCAAATCCGTTGATTTATAACGGAGTTCTGAGCTAACAAATATAACATAACATAAAAATGAAACAAATTTAAGATTTATATGGTATTCTCATTAATGCCATTGTCAGAACTGGACTAAATGGAAATGGGACTACACGGAAAGCACCAACTTTCAAATAAAAAAAGAATCTTCAAAATCAGTTCACCCAGTCAAAAGTTTTGAGGTAATAAACTTAAAAAAATACAGTCGAACTGATAACCTCCTCCTATTTTGAAGTCTGTTAAAAATCGTTACCATTTTTAAACAGCTACTTTTACCGCTAAATAGTGTTTCACTTTATTTGTGGTACGACCCAAAAATTTTAAAGTCTATGCGTCTATCTGGCTGTTTGTTACGCTTTCGCGACGTAACGGCTGAACCAATTTCGATGAAATTGAAATAAAGTAAGCAAGCTTGCTAATTTTGATAGTCACAGGCCGGGCCATGTTGGATTCCTTGAGGCTCAAAAGCGTATGCCAATCTCTTGGTTCGGACGATTCCAATTTCCTGATTTGTCAAAATATATATCTGTCAAGCCGTGTTAGTCTACAGGATCCGTCAAATGATCATACATACATTATTCTCCTGCGCAGTCGCCTGAAAAACTGTAAGAAATGTTCGTATAACAAATCGCTAAGACTTAGAGGAAGAGCTCTTAAATTGTATGCCTATCGCACTTGTGCATTTTACGAAGTTCCTAAATCTATGTAAGTTGCGAGGAACTTGACTTACTCTGAGTTAATATTTATTGCAAACGTGCTAAGTTACCGAGGAGTAAGCACAGATGTGCAGACAATACAACAAGTTTTAATTTAACTTAAGAGGCCGTTCCCATATCTGCCGCTATCAAGTTTAGGTATTTACGAAGTTGGGCGGGCGCGCGACTCGATGCTTACCGAATGCGCGGCTCGCGGATTTGTGTGCTTGTGTCCTATACACCTCATTATAGGACAAACAATTTTGATCCTTTGTTCGAGATTATAATGGTCTGAGAAGATTTCTACAAGTAAAATAACTAGTGGTTCGCCCTGAACTGAGATCTCGCGAGTCTCCCACAAAACAAAAAAATAATAATATTCACAATCTTTGACTAATTGATATAGCGAAGCGAGATTTCCAAATCCACTTGAGCAAATTGGCCGTATGTACGTATGTATGTTTGTTTGTCCGAGGATAACTTTTGAAGCGTTGACCCGATCATCGTGAAATTTTATATATAGTTAGGTAGTGTTGGCACAATCCTGGTGTCACTATGTGAGCTAAAAATGTTTGGAGATTGTTGAGATATTGGAGTTCAATAGGGGTAAAACAACAAAAATAAGATTAATTGCCTTTTACGATTTATGACGTATTAAAAAAACTACTTACTAGATCTCATTCAAACTAATTTTCGGTGAAAGTTTGCATGGTAATGTACATCATATATTATTTTTAGTTTTATCATTCTCTTATGTTAGAAGTTACAGGGGGGGACACATTTTACCACTTTGGAAGTGTCTCTCGCGCAAAATATTCGGTTTAAAAAAATTATATTAGAAACCTCAATATAATTTTTGAAGACCTATGCATATAGATACCCCACACGTATGGGTTTTGTGAAAAAAAATGTGACATACGGACGGACAGACAGACAGACATGAAGAATCCATAAGGGTTCCGTTTTTTGCATTTGGCTACGGAACCCTAAAAAGTTACAACGAACTACAAGAACTTTTATATTATGTTAGTTGCTGCTACGGAACCCTTCATGGGCGAGTCCGACTCGTACTTGGCCACTTTTATTATTATTGAAAAGTATTGTCATTCGAATTCTACCAGTGTGCAAAGTTTCAGCTCAATCAAATAACTTGTTGAGGACTTCCATGACACAGCTCCTGACTCCATCATCAGATCAGGTCGCTGTCATAATAAGCATTAGGATTCTAATACTTAATATAACTATCTATAATCTGATAGGATAATAAAGTTTACAAAATAATAATTTTATAAAATGGATACTTACAGATCAAATCACTCGGTCACGCTGCGCGCGACGAGAGCAATACGTCCTCCCTCCAAAGCGCTCGGCGCAGACTGGCCAGGGCCACGTAACACGTTGCGTTTTATCATTTTATTAATGATTTAAAAAAAAGCATAATAAAATAATTAATAGATAATACACTTCCAGTTTTTTTTATATGTAAATAAAATGTTGATCTTTGTTATAGTATGTGAGTTTTAACTTATAAATTTTCTACTTTCGAATAAACGACATCTTTTGAAGCGCAAAATTGCGCAGTTTTTATTCGTTATTTTTTTTGAAATGTTGTATTAATATACTAAAATTTTTTGAAGGCATTTAAAAGAAGACAATGTTTTTGTTGTAATGTTATTTTTGTTAAAAACTTTACGAGTCGTTTTTTGGCTAAAAACTGGGTTAGATAATAGTCACAATTGCTCATTTTACGAAAACGCGAGTTACGAATTAATTTATTTGACGAATGTTATTTGTTTAAATTATTTTTTTTAAGCTTTTAGTTTTTGATGAATCAAACTTTGAGTGTTATTATTTGTTTGTTTATTTTTTCTATTCGATCTCACGGAAATCCGATTTTACGACGTTTTAAACTAAGAAAACATATATTTTTTATATTGATTATAATTATTATTGAAAATACCGATTAAATCTATATTAATTAAATATATACCGATGTATGGCAATCTAGTTCTTAGGTATGTTAGTTTTTAATCCCCGAAAAAGAGAAAAGAGAATAGAAAAACCGGCCAAATGCGAGTCTGACTTGTGCACGAAGGGTTCCGTAGCTATAAAAACGGCAAAAAAATCGCGTTTGTTGTATGGGAACTCCCCTTTAAACATTTGTTTTATTTTAATTTCATCATCATCATATCAGCCGTAGGACGTCCACTGCTGGACAAAGGCCTCCCTCATTGATCTCCAGGAACTGCGGTTGGAAGCGGCCTGCATCCAACGCCGACCTGCGGTTCTTATCAAGTCGTCTGCCCATCTTGTGGGTAGACGTCCTACGCTGCGCTTGCCGGTCCGTGGCCTCCACTCGAGAACCTTTCGGCCCCATCGGCCATCTGTTCTGCGCGCTATATGGCCTGCCCATTGCCACTTCAACGTGCTAATCCGTCGGGCTATGTCGGTGACTTGAGTTCTCCTACGTATCTCCTCATTTCTGATTCGATCCCGTAGAGAAACCCCGAGCATATATATATATATTTTAATTTAATTATTTATTATTAATTATTTTTTTATTTAACTACTATTCTGTGAATATTTCAAGCGTCTACCTGTTGCCGTTATCAAAATATCGAGCAAAAAACGAGCAAAAGAATCATGTTTGTTGTGTGTTTGTTGTATATGAGGCCCCTTAAATATTTATTTTTTCTGTTTTTAGCGTTTGTTGTTATAGGCGGCAACAGAAATACATAATCTGCGAAAATTTCAACTGTCTAACTATCACGGTTCATGAGATACAGCCTGGTGACAGACGGACAGACTGCGGAGCCTTAGTAATAGGGTGCCGTTTTACGCTTTGAGTACGGAACCCTAAAAATGGATTTTGCTTTTCAATTGATTTTATATTTTACGACATTTCAAACCACATTACAATGTATAAATTGGTTAATTTTATGCTAAACTCTGCATACATCAAGATAAAGTGCAATTTAGATTATTAATTATTATGTATACAATTCAACCTACGAATTTAAAACATACATTCTAAAAAGAACACATTGTTATAAAACTCAATTTTTATGTTACTTCGAGAGGCATAGTAAAGAAACGTGGGCAGTATATCAACTGTGGATATTAAACGTTAATCATGCAAGAATGAATGGATGGGTACTATTTTTCAACAATTGTTTACGCAATTCGTTGAGGATGTAATTTGTCTCGGTAATATATCGTGTTGAATGAAGATGTTGATTTGCGGAATCTCTTGATTCTTGAGTACTTTATTTTGCATAACAAAAAATTGTGTTTGATTTTTTTAAAGCTAAAGTTTCTTTATTTTTAATCGTTAATCGTGTAACTAGTTATCATTTATTACGCGTTTAAAAAAGTATAAACCACACGTTAAATTGTCCCAATAAAATAGTTTTGATATGTACAATTATTATATGTGTGTGCCTTGATTGAGGTATAAGTCATCATCATGATCTATAAGGCGTCCAATGCTGAACATATGCCTCCCCTATTTCAAGAGTGAACGATCTTGTGCAACCTGCACCTAGTGGCTCCCAGCAACCCTTATCAGGTCGTCTTTTCATCTAGGGGGTCCGTTCTACGAAGCGCTTTCCAGTGTGCGGTCTCGACTTTAAAACCTTTCTGCCCCAACGGCCGTCAGTTCTTCGAGCTATGTGCCCCGCCCACTGCCACTTTAGATTGCTGATCTTCTTGGCTATGTTATAGTGACTTTGTTTTGTTTACAAATCTTCTCGATTCTGATTCAAGCACGCTGAGCTATCTTGAGCCTTATGAGACCCACGTCCCACCAATGAGTAGAAGCCTGTGCCTATATTTCCTGATAATTGCAATCTAGGAGTCTTCAAGTCGCGTGTGAACAGGTTTCTTTTAGGAAACTGTATCATCGCTTACCATCAGGCGAGATCGTGGTCAAATGAAAAAAGTGTTAAATCATGATATACCAATATCTATTCAAGTGGTTTGCATAAAAGCTCACCTGCGTCAATAACAAACACTCCGTAGATTCCAGTGCATCATTCATCATGATTCACTGCCAGCCCCAACTGGCACCGGCACCAGTTTTTAACCATTCGTCTTATTTTTACGGCGGATTTCGAGAGTTTATTTTTGAATGTTGATTGATGTGGCGAATTGGGGGGAATGTCTTCAATTCTTAGCCTTGGTGAAGAGATACGCAGGTTTAATAATTGTATTGATGGTATTATTTCACGTTTCGGGCTAAATGTTTGCATTATTTGCAAATTTTTGTACTCTTAGGTCCTGATTGTTTTCAAATTTCTGGTATTGGTGAGTTACAAAGGTTGAGGATTGGAATTGGTCTTCACTATCGTGGCTAATGTGAGTTTGATTCCCCGATCTACAAATAGGATAACATTATATATTTATGTAGTGGATCAGCGATTCCCAGTGTGAAGTCACGACAAGATTAAAGAAAGAAAGAATGAAAATACCTACATTTATTTGAAACACACACACACACACACACAGGACAGACCATTCAGAATAGTACATTATATATCTACCTAGCTACATAAAGATCATACATAATTAATACTAGTGGTTCGCCCCGAACTGATGTCTCGCAAGTCTCCCATGAAAACAAAAAAAAATATTATTTGTAATATTTGCTTATCAAAATAAGTGCCACGAAATGCATAACCAATTAACTTGAGCTACAGTTTCATTCAAATTACAGGTAACGGGTATTTGGATATTTTTTTTTTGGGTAGAAATTGCAGTTATTCTGGATTTTTGATTTTTGCCTATATTTGTGTGACTAAAGCTACACGCTTACCAAATTTCAGCACTGTAGGGTCGCTGATGTACCCTGTTAATTTTGTCTACCCGTCTTGAACCCCAATTATCAAACAATTTTAGCTTATTTAGTCACACCAAAATTGTGATATCACTATCTATCTATATACCAAATTTCACGATGATCAGATAAACGCTTCGAAACTTATCCTCGGACAAACAAACATATATACATACATACAACGCCGATTTGTCCAAGTTGATTTGGAGATCTCGCTTCGCTCTATCAATTAAAAACACGTATCATCCAAGATAACATAGGTAGGCGAGTACCTAGATAATTATGGTTTTCCGTGGCGTGTGCCAAACAGGCAGATTACATAATATATGACTGTGTCTAACGGATATTATTGTATGCCTTGGTGTGTCGAAATCATTCCCATAGCGTAGCACCAGTTATTTCGCTACCGTAACTTTAACGCTATGAAAATCCATCAAACAGCTTCACAGACTCATAGTAGAATCGCGTTTAAAAACAGGGAATAATCCTCGAATGAATCAACACTGAACGGCTTTTACAACTCTTCACGATCACCTCCCATTAAAACTTCGATCATAACACGGTGGCATACGGTTCAAATTATGAGAATAATTTACATCGACACTCATGAGATTCATCGTAGCCTTTATTGTAAATGACGTAAGGTTTACTTTCGTGAGTGTTTACGAGTGGTGTTGAGTATTTAAACGAAATATGCAGAATTTCTATAGTTTTGGATTATTGCCAGTGATTTTTTGGGTTTAGGCGCGCGGCAGACTGCTCGACTTTTTTAGATGCTATTTTTGTTGATTGATTGACAGCATTCTATGATGCATATTTTTGGATGGGTTTTAGCTGGATCTGGGAGTATAGTTTTTCAGGTTTTTTTTGTCATTTATGAATGTTAACAATCTGAACCTTTTTATTCCCGGTAGGTATGGTTTTCTGGAATATTTTTATTTTACTGCATTTGATGTATCTACTTTTGTTAATGGCAGATCTATTAACAAACATTGATAAAAAATCAGACAGATATATAGTATAGCAGGCTTCAGTACCTCATGTCTTGTAATTTTAACTTCACTCAACTTTCGGTCGCATTTCGATCTACAGAGGCAGCATCACCTTTCATTAAAAACTTGACGGCATCAAGGCTTCCCAAGTTGATTTAGAGATTTCGATTCGCTCGATCAAATATTAGACGCCGATGGTCCACCTGATGTTAAGCAGTTACTATTGCCTAAAACAATTAAATCATCAGCATTTAAAATACAGTATGTCTTCACCTTTATATGTGCGTGCATACGATCCAATCCAGATGTTTTTTTTAAGGTACTTACTCAGAAATGAGTAAAATCTATTTACGTCAATATATTTGTAGTAATTTTCTAGACTTAATGTGTCAACCGCCAGTGTCATTGACACAGCTGTTAAGAGAATTGCCGGTTTATTCTACTGCAGATGTCATTTTGATTGCAAATATTGCGATACGTAAGTGTGAGAATTTAGGCAAGAATTTACGTTTAACTGTACGGTGTTGTATATTTTACAAATATAACATTTACGCACATTACCTGACAGCTAAAAACCATTCCAGTTAAATTATTTATTATTATTATTTATTTGGAGCCTGTACTGTCCCACTGTAGGGCAAAGGTCTCCCTTTCTTCCTTCCACTCCACTCTATCTTGCGCGTGTGTAGTCCAGTCTTCCATATAGAGCTAAAAAACTGCGCATGAATCGGTCCATCCGTTTCTGAGCTACGATGCCATGGACTCATTTTGCGTCAGGGTTGAAGAGTTAATTTCAATACTGTTAGCTGATGTGATGTCCTATGGTTGTTCTGATGATCACGATTGTTAGCCAACAAAAGTCATAACAGCGCAATGGAGGACAAGTTTAAACATATTTCATTCAAATGCGCTTCTACATTTTACTATTACTACGTCACATGCATCATCGCATGCTCTAGCTGTTTATATTCACACACTGCGATGACATTACACTGTGTTTTAATTTCTTTGGAATTACCTCAAGTGATTTACGAAGGCAGCTTAGAAATGCGAGTTTAAAGAGTGAGTGTGCATGACCGAATTAGCCAATCCATTTGTTTATATTTCACGTGTTAGTCATTAAAAAAAAAGGAGAAACTGTTGTAATAAATATGTCTGGCTTGGTTTTTTATACTGATTGTTATCGTTTTGTTGATATTGTGTGTGCAGAATTTAATTCTTCGCCGATAATTAGCGTGGTCTACTTTTAGTAGACGGAATAGATTTTTGCAAATCTTTGTTTATTTCAAATTTATACTCATCGGCACGTTTAAGTAACGGAAGGTTTGATAATTTTGCAAATATGATGAACAAATTTAAACAATTTATGATATTAGAAGCATCTGACCGCTGCTTTGCACGCGTGCTTTGACAAGGAAAAGTAGCCTCTCTTAATACAAGTCGTAAGCTGTATGACAAATTTAATCAAAATCGGCCCAGCCGCTTAGTTGGGAAAGCATAACAAACAGACAGAGAAAAAGTTACTTTCGAATCTAAGATATTAGAATGGATTTCCAAGTAAATTATTGATGACTAGCTGACCAATCCGCAGCTTCGCACGCGTAGTTTTTTAATAAAAACATTACCCTCCTTCTCCGTAGTGGGGTAAAAAGTGTAACTTCCCAACAGCGAAAAATTTTTTTAAATCGGTCCAGTTGTTTCGGAGCCTAATCAATACAAACAAACAAATCTTTCCTCTTTATAATATTACGCAATTTTTTGTAGATATTGATGTGTTCTTTAATATTGAGAACATACATTTATTCTGTCATCAATAGTTTCCGCAGCGCATGCGACGAAATACGTTTTAGGGCACTTTTTTACACCGTGGGTTACGTTACTTAAGTTTTCGTAAGGATCCCTAACCTTTTATAGCAATAAATATAGCCTATGTCACTCAGGGTGAATGTAGCTTTCCAATGGTGAAAGAATTTTTGAAATCGGCACAGTAGTTTTTGAGTTTATTAATTACAAATATACACACAAAAATACAAATCTTTCCTCTTTATGATATTAGTACTTATAGATGATGTTTCTATGAAGCGTGGTTGAGTAAAGGATACTTTCCCGAAAATAATATTTTATGAAATTACAATTTAAATTTATCTTTTTGTTTACTAAACAATTTTTAAAACATAAATCTATTCAACTTCAAACATCAATTTTTTTAAGAATTCGTAAATCGTTTTGCTAAATAAATAATAAAGAATACTGGACATTTCACACAGCGCCATCTAGCCCCAAACTTATACTATGAGAACTAGATAACTGATAGAACACTCAAATACTTTTTTTTTAGATAAATACAATATTAGAGAATTAACTAGACCCGAAATATCTGTACATAATGCAAACATAATGAACATGTTCCGCGGCGGGTATCAAACCCGCAACCAAGAAATCGATGAAACGAATATGAACTACTGTAGAGTGCACTGTACTATGGCAATAGAGCTGACGCATTGATGTCTTAATTAACTTTATATTTAGACGTTGGATTAGAGTTAGTAATTAGTGCATGTGCATCCTGAGACTGCATGCATGGTATTTCTTGTAATTAGTGCATTCCTGCTACGCCAGGTCTTAGGATAAATAAACAAACAACAGTCACATACATGAATGCTGAAAATATATGTGATGCGAATAGGGGATTGTGTTTAGGAGGCACTTGCACTTGGCCGTCGTGAGCAACCGAGGATAGACAATCCCCGAGTTGCTGACGATACGGACAAAATTTATTAGGACACAGTGTCCCAACTGACACTTTTGATTTTAATATTTTTTTTACGGTCGATTCGGACACCATCAAATTATTGAAGCTGTTGAGTACAGTCAGGTAAAAAATGTTTAAGCAAAATATAATATAATGTGATAAAGCTAACCAAATTGCTTTGCGAGCGTGTGGTGACTTACATTAATGTTAAAAAAACCACAAGTTTCATTCAAAGCGTATATTTGGTATAAATCAACTTCTTTTATATTTAGGCATCTATATAATGATCACTTAAAAATATCTCAAATAAAGAGATAGAGAGAGTGTGACCTTGCTATGCATCTATTTCGTCAGCAAGATGACGACTGTGCCACCGCCGCGCCTCGGTAAAAACCTTTTTTTTAACTGACTTTACAATGCAGCTATTTTTAATGGTGACCAAATCGACAGTAAGTAACAAAAATATTAAAAACAAAAGTGTCAGTAGGGACATTGCGTCCCAATATATAAAAAATAATTAAACCTTATCTAATCTACCGGTATTTTTATTACCATTACTTTTGTTTTCTGATGTAAACTCAACAGCTTGTGTCCGGTATCTTGTGTCGAGTTAGTGAATAAACCCTTCTAACGACTCGCGCATGTGCGATGCCTAATCGTGTTTGTGGTTAAATATGATTTAGAGATCTCAAAAAATTTCAGATAATTCGATTCGATTGCGATTAAAGCGCCTGTGGAGGGAGCTAACGGCGCTTAGTCGCAATCTGAATCATCTCACTAATTTCGACCCTGACGTGACAAGAGCCTGTAGCACAATTGGCAGTGCATCCTCGTGTCAAGAGAAAGGCTGCGGTTTCAAGTCCCGTCTAGGCTTGAACATTTTTGAGATGGTTTTAAAATTTTGTAATTTTCCGTAAGTGTTCGGATAACACTATAAAAAAAACTATTGAGAGAGTTGTCAAATCATATAAATACGTCGAATTGAAAACATGTTTAATAGCTAAATACGTTTAGGGATCGTTGTACAAGCCGGGCTTAACAATCAAATTTATTTAATTTAAGTGTTATCCGACAATGAGGATCCGTAACGTTATTAGTTGAGAATGCAGATTTACAGAGCTAAGAAATCCTTAACATATAGTGCAAAAATTTTTGTTCTACGACAAAAATTTACGAAGTTATGACCAAATTATGAGCGAAGTTCACTGAACGGCCGCCGCGGTAGCTGTGACGTCACTGGGACGGTCGCCGCCAGTTTGCCGTTGGCAGCGAAAGAGCGCGCAGTGTTTTGTTTGGTTAGTTGTGACTTTAAAAGAAACTAAAGGTCTGATTTGTGTCTAATTCACCTTTTTAACTATGTATAAATATTGTATAGTGCCGAAATGTACAAACATTTCTATTAAAACACCAGAAAAACTATTTTTTATCGTGCCAAAAGACCCAACACTTCGTAAAAAATGGTATTCTGTTGTAAAAAGAGATGATAAAAAAGCAGCACAGTCTAGACATTCCACGTTCAAAACCGTCTTTTTCTTTCTCTTTTTCATCACATGTAAATGTGCAGCAATAGGTCTTACTTTTTATTCTATGTTCAGGCGTTATTTTTGCTTTTATTGTACAAACATGTCCCGACCTCTCAACTTGGACAAATCCTACAACATCATCTCCATAGGTTTCACGAGCAGATCTGTAATAAGTAAATAAAACGGAATAAAAATATATATAAGTAAAAACATATGATAGTGAAGTAAAAAACAAATTATTGATCGAGCGAAGCGAGATCTCCAAATCAACTTGGACAAATCGGCGTTGTATGTATGTATGTTTGTTTGTCCGCGGATAACTTTCAAAGCGTTTATCCGATCATCGTGAAATTTGGTATATAGGTAGGTAGTGATGGCACAATTTTGGTGTGATTCAATGAGCTAAAAATGTTGGGGGGTTGTTGAGATATTGGGGCTCAAGAGAGGTAAAAAAAACCAAAATGGGACTATCCGGTCAAATGGCACGTTTAATAAAAGGTCTTTGTGAGTACATTTCGACCCAGTTTTTATTTTTAGTTTAAACTTTGTAGTTTTTAAGTTATTTATCAGCCATAATATAAACTGAACTTTGACAAAATACACAGGGTACACCAGTGACCCCACAGTGCTGAAATTTTGTATGAGTGTAGCTTTAGTTACACAAATATAGGCAAAAGTCTGAAATCCAGAATAACTGCAATTTCTACCCCAAAAAAAGTATAACCAAATACATGAACTCCCGTTACCTGTAATATAAATGAAACTGTAGGTCAAGTGCATTGGTTATGCATTTCGTGGCACTATTTCGATCGTCAAACATTACGAATAATATTGTTTTGTTTTTATGGGAGACTCGCGAGATCGCAGTTCGGGGCGAACCACTAGTTATTTATATTCAACCCATCCTAAGTAAGTACATACCGAATTAATGATTTGTAACAATGACCGAGATAGTAATAACAATGTTAATGATCAGTAAGTGCAGAGAACCATGCACTGTATAAAGTGAAAGTTGGTTAAAAAGTCATCCGCGAAAAGATTTACAACAACGTAAACAACGTTCGTTTATCAAGATACTAAAACACGAATAAAGCTATGAATAAAGATTCATAAGTTTAAAAAGTAAGTTTACATTAATTCTTTTTACACTTACCTCAAACGTTCTGAATACATCCCTGTACCTATACTTAAAATTGTAGGTACTTTACCTACAACTAATAGAGTAGACCTAAAGGTTACTAATAAGTACCTATGTACGTAGATAAATAAGCAGCACCCTTACCTTTGTAGTTTCCAACCACCGATTTCAGCGCTCGTGAACTTAGAATGATTACCTAAGTAATCAAATACTTACCATGAAAGAATCCACTTTTGGAAGGTTATCTGATTGAGCTTGCACAAAACCAGGTTCTATTTTATTAGTACTCATATTATGTACGTTTTTTACACACTAACTTATACTCTAACAACTCTATAAATAAAGAAATTGACAAATGTAGTGAACAAACGCGTGGCCTCTACGCCCTAAGAGTGCCGCTTGCGCTCGGTTCCGTCGTAGTGACGTCACACGCACCCGCGTACATTGAGTTTTAGCGGGAGGAACGGCATAAGTTTACTACTTAATATCTTCGTAAATAAGGGTCCGATTTTGATAATTCAAAAAGATATATCATTTATATGTCTTAAAGAATAACGTGGATACTAGTTCTATTGAATTTTCTATAACATTACTGATCCTCATTACAGGAAATTATTAAGATTTTAAAATGATTGCAAAAATTACGAGTCAGACGAGTTTTGAATCGGGTAAAATTGGGTGTAGGTACTTGACCGCATACATCCTAGTGTAACACAACTTTCATTATAAATGCGAGAAAATTGTAAAATTAAGTTTTATTAACTTTTTATAACAGTTTGTAGCTGAAAAAAAATTTGCGTTCCCGGTATCCAATGTTTTTTTACTTGACTAGGACCTCTTTCATTTTATATACATAGGTCACACTAAAAGTTTCCGGAATTGGACAATTACATAAACAATATTTAAAAAGTTATAACTACATTTGAAAATGGAACTCTTTATCCGTAGAATAAAATTTGTTTCATCTGATTGTCAATTGTTTTTAACATTGTGGCGTCATTTTAAAAATTGCGTAGAAATAAGGATTTGTCATGGAGGTTGTATTTCAATAGATTCCTTATTCTCGCTTTCCAGATCGTTATTAATAGTTTCTTTTTTTACGAAGTTTGTATCTACATGCTTTTTTCATTTAAAGTTATCACCTAAAAAAGCTTGTGATTGGAATGCGAAATGTAGTGGACCGATTTCCCGGTGGATAAGTATGATGGATGGCATTAGAATCTAATCAAGTAAAAACAATAGATTTTGAAGCTAAAACTAAAAACTGGGACGACAGCCCAAAAACTATCGGGTTGGCTACACTGATCTGCAGGTTCATGAACCACCAGTCTTCTTTAATCATCATATCAGCCAAAAGACGTCCACTGCTGAACATAGGCCGATCTTGTGCGGCCTGCACCCAACGGCTCCCAGCAACCACTATCAGGTCGTCTTTCTATCTAGTCAGGGGCTATCCTACGCTGTTCTTTCCAGTGCGTGTTCTCCACCCGAGAACCTTTGCCCCAACGGCCGTCAATTCTTCGAGCTATGTACACTTTCCATGATGTACTCTAATATTCTATAAGCAACGCAACGCCGTGACATCGGATCGCTCAGTGTATTCTACCGCCTGTATAATAGGGAATGTTCTGAGGAGCTATTTGATCTCATCCCGTCGTCGAGATTTTACCACCGCACTTCTCGACAACGTAATAAAGCTCATCCACATATAATCGACAATTGAGTATCGCGCACCACACGCTTCACGCGATCTTTTCTACCCCATACTTGCAAGATGTGGAATGAGCTACCATCTGAGGTTTTCCCATTAGGCTACGACATGGCACGCTTCAAGAGAAATGTAAAGAGGTTTTTACAGTCTAGGGAACGCATCGACAATACCCCGGGTGTTGCCGGTGTCAATAGGCGACGGCGACCGCTTACCATCAGGTGGGCCGTAAGCCTGTTTCCCCACAAATAACATAAAAAAAGCATGTACAGTGCTGTTAAAATCAAGCCTCTGAAGCCGATTGAAAAAGTATTACAGCAAGTTACGTTTTATGAATATGTAATGGGACGTGGATGTTTTATGCCATTGAATAACCATTCTGTATGATGAATATGGAGGGAGGCAAGGCTCCAGGTTAAATCCCCCATTTTAACCAACTTCGAAAAGATGTGGTTCTCAATATGAAATGACTTAAACTTGGCTATGGCATGTAGACGTAGACGTTATAAACAGTTTAATGTAATAGAAAAGTGATTTAAGATGGAATATGTCGTTGGAGGTTGTGGGTTCGAATCCCGGCCGTGCACCAATGCATTTTAGAAATATATAAAAGACTAGTTGTTGCCAGCGGCTTCGGCCGCGTTGTTCTGGGAGTGTAAAATACATATATATTCAATAGATTTATTTCACGGAACGCCACGTAAGTATAATTCAAGACAAACTGGCATTGTCACGCTGACCTGACCGCACAGGCACCATGGTTCGCGATGCGCCAACAGCGCAACCGGCCTTCGCTTGGTAATTAGCAAATCTTGGTGAAGCAAGTGTAGATAGTGATGCAAGGGCAGCATCCGCCACTGCAGCAGCTTCCGCAGCAACCTCCGCAAGGCCCGCAAGGTCCACAGGATCCGCAAGGTCCGCACATCTTGGGTTGTTGAGTTGAAAAGAGTACAACTAAAGTACTAAAAACAGGTCAAAAGAGCTAAAGTTGCGATTGAAAAGTTGACGAATAGATAGACACTGAAATTGTATGTTTCAGACTGTTTTTAGGTTTTTTAAATAGTTTTGAAGTTTTTAATGTGTATCTCGCAAAGAATTTGAGTGTACTGTATATATATAAACTTAGACATCCCATTTTTATCCCATGGGAACTGTTTTATGGGATAAATGGTAGCATATGTGGTGATCCGGGTTATAATCTACGTATATATCAAATTTCATCGAAATCGGTTCAGCCGTTACGGCGTGATTGAGTTACAAACAAATAAACTTTCATCCAAACTTCCGCATTTATAATATTAGTGTGATATAATAGTGTAATAAAGATAAAAATGTTGATTGCCGAAAGAAAAGAACGCCATTTGCCAGGTTACTTAACCAGATACAAAAAAATTTTTAGGAGCTTGATAGCGTGACCCATACTAAGCATGGATCTTGTGTCTTGGACTTCTAGAGTGCAGTTAGCAAAATTAGGTAAGTTTATAAGATGTAATATTGCTATCAGGTATACATTACAATTAAAAAAAAATAGGTAAGTACTCATATATTATGTCAGTGAACGAGGGACGAAGGTTAGAAGGTGGAGGGGTGTGTGTAGATATGGATGTGTGTTGGTGGGTGTTGGTGTGTAGTGTGTAGTGTGTGATAGAGTGTGGTGCACGTGGGTGTGAATGTACGAGTATGTGCTCAAAACGGTGATGGTTAAACATTATGCTAAAACCGGCGTGTTCTAGAACCATACATTTCAAGGTAGCGGGCTAGTTTTCTTATAAGCGGCAATAGGCTTGCAACATGTAGCTAAGTTAACTTCAATGCTAAGTTAGTAACATGAATATTATGTACATATGTAATTAACTTACATATGAATGAATTTAAACACTTTATTGATATTGCGTTTATTGGTATTAACAACACACATACATATTACTTACAGAACGACTTATTAACACAAATTAAAGATACATAAAGAAAGCACGAAACAGACAAAATATATAAAAATGAACTTAACTAATAAAAACCGGCAAGTGTGAGTTGGATTCGCGCACGAAGGGTTCCGTACCATTATCTATAGAAACTGCAAAAAATCAACTCTGTTGTATGGGAGCCTAAAAAAAAATATAAATTTTATTTAATTTAATTATTTATTTTTAGAGTGAATAATATAACTCAATATACTGTGAATATTTTAAGCGTCTACCTGTTGCCGTTATCAATATCGAGCAAAAAAGGTTCATGAGATACAGTCTGGTGACAGACAGACGGACAGACAGACAGCGGAGTCTTAGTAATAGGGTCCCATTTGACCCTTTGGGTATGGAGCCCTATTAAAAAGTAACATAATAAAATATGTGCGTTGCGTTGCGTGCGGCAAATGATTTACAAAACACTGATTTTAAGTTATAACCATCCGAGAAAACAAGTGAAACGAGATGCAATACTACAAAACAAGTGATGTCTCGACTTATGTGTAAATCATACAAAATAAATATACAGACAAAATAGAATACACAAAGCAAATAGTACAATGGGCGGTATTATAGCTTTGAAGCGATTTCTTCCAGACAACCTTTGGATTGAGAGGATTTAGTTATTTCATAGATTATGGTCTAGGTGCACATTTAAGACTAAGAGTTACGGGGGATATAAGATATAAAGGGAGTGCCTAAATTCTACCTAAGCCCTTCTATCTAAATTCTTAAAAGTACCTATGTAAGTGAACTTATAAGTAGGTAACTAATATTATAAAGAGGAAACATTTGTTTGTGTGTTTGTATTGAATAGGCTACTAAACCACCGGACCGATTTAAAAATTCTTTCGCTGTTGGGAAGCTACACTATCCCCGGGTGACATAGGCTACTGTTTAACCAACTGTGCAGAAGAAGGGTAATGTTTTTATTGAAAAACTAAGCGTGCGAAGCTGCGGATTGGTCAGCTAGTCATAGATAAATAAACTGATAAATCTACTTTTGCCTTGTGATATTAGTATAGGTATTTGATAAATACGTAATAATAGCATTGTGCAGCTCATATTTTGGACTAACTTTTTGTACTAAACACCTATTGTAAAACAAACATAAACAATAAATAAATATGAATTTGAACATGTCATGTGAGTGCTTAGCTTAACTTCTATGCAAAAAGTGGGCATGTAGCATCCCTTGGCTACCACTCTGTAATCGCCTTCGTCCAGCGCCCGTCATTCCTCCTAGCCAAGTGTCCAGCCCACCTCTCTGTGAGCTGTATTATTATTCAAAAATAAAAATAAAAACAATACACATGCTTTTTTTTTTAAATTTATTTTACCCTTCAAATGCAAAGTGACATTGACCGGGCGATTATCTAAATAATTTATTAGCCTGGTAATGACGTCAATTGATAAATAATTGGTGCTTTGTGGTGTATAATGGTTGGTTGTTTTGTCTAGGGCTATAACTATTTTTAATATTAGACTATCGTTGTTTGTGTTTTAAGTATTTTCCCTAATATTGACATAACGCCATGATCAAGATTATAACATAAGGAAAAAAAACAACACATCACAATCTAGTACCAAGCTGAACAGAAGAGAACTTATCTCCACACGACGGAGTTTTATTGTATTACTAGCTGACCCGCTAGCGGCTTCGCACGCTTGAAATTTCCCGTTCCCGTGGGAACTTTGGGATACAAACTATATAAAACATGCTTGTCAAAGTGACGCGGCACTTCATGTAAATGAGTTCACGTCAATGAACGACGGTTAAATTATATGGATATTGTTTATACAAAAATACTAAAATCGCGATTAACAAATGGGGGTGGGGGTAGGAGGGTGAAAAATATTTTATAACCTTTTCTCATACCTACCTGTATAAATCTACAAACAAAATTTCATTAAAAAGTTCGACCCATGATAGAAGAAAGGAAAGAGAAAGGAGTGCCTGAAAGTATTTACAGCTAAGTATGGCCATATCAAAAAACTTGCAAATCTCCCGATAATAGCTCAACCTGACGGCCGTTGGGGCAGAAAGGATCTCGAGTGGAGACCACGCACTGGAAAGCGCAGCGTAGGATGCCCCCCCACTAGTTAGTAAGATGACCTGGTAGAGGTTGCTGGGAGCTGTTGAGTGCCACATAAGTACGATCGCTCTGGAAGTGCATGAGGGAGGCCTATATTCAGCAGCCTATAACTGATATACTGATTTGAAAATTAAATCTTGAGTTCATACAAAACCCCAAAGAAAACAGCACTTTCAGTATTTTCCAATTTTACGGGCAAACTTTTCAAATTTTTGCTATTTAAAAACCTTATTCGGACTATAATGAACATTGAAAAAATGCCAAATCGGTCCAATGTCAAATTGTTCAAATGATGCGCCTGCGAACGAACAGCTTTATTTTTTTATTTATATAGATAAGTATGTTCTGTGAAGTATCGACACGCTAAGAAGTGTCATAACGCATTTATTGGCTCGTATGATAGGGATTTTTATTTGATTGTTCTGGCATAGATATTTTGACAGCGACTTTTACGACATAGCCCTCGTGTAAAAAAGCTAAACACCCACTCTTTAGAATTTTAAAATATAAAAAATAGGTTACAATTTGGCGCCTCAGTATTGCAATTATAAATATATTAGTATAGAAGCGAAACTCGTTTATTACTCGTCGTTAGTCGATCGTCCTACATAAATGAATACTACTTTTGATTGATTGATACACATAACAAATAGTGCGAAGGCGAACTTACTGCTAAAAAGACCTATATTCCAGATAATCTTTGTGTATTGCAGATTTAGATGTTTGGATGTTGGCACATACCGTTGTACTTTTGTAAAACTTATTTTTGTAGTAGTTTATAGTAGCGGTTCGTACAGAAAATATGTGCTAATAATGTAATAATGTGGCTGTAATAGTACATTAGAAACTTTCTTAGCTATGTATTATCAAGTCAAGAATAGAACCTGCAGTCATTGTCTCTTGTTTTCTTTCTTTGCTAAAGTATGAAAAACAAGAGTACTCCTTAGAGAATTAGAAAATTTGTAAAACAATATGTTAATTATAAAACTATGCGTTGGGTGCCTGGTCGCACAAGATCGGTCGCTCTGGAAATCTATGGAGGCGGCCGAAGTTCAGCAGTGGACGTCTTGTGGATGATATGATGATGATAAAACTGAAATCTCTGATTCTTATTAAAAACAATTAAATCTAAATTCTTATTCTGGCAGACCGCACTTTTACCGCGTCACTTATAAACTATCCTTGGAACATGTTTGAGCTGGTTGTACCTTATTTTCTATCGCATTTGAAACTTTTAGTCCACGACCCGTTGGCCGTTGGTAATGAAATCATAGTGCGGCTTTTGCAATAAATACGTAAGTTTATTCGTGACACGGTGTATGAATGAATGATTTTTTATCAATCCTTAGAAGCTACCTTAGAAGATACCACAAATTATAAAATTAAACAAATAAATGTAGGGTGGTCTTATTGGTGTATTTTAAGGTGCATATTATCTGCTTGTTACAACTGCAATACTTAATAGGTCTCGTCTAATCTAGATTCACTTCTATCAATAATAGGGCATTATTAGTTTATGCTTTTTGATATTACTGCGGCTCAATCAGAATCCTTTAAAATACGTTTTATTCACTTGACATGTAGTAAATATTTATTCATCGTAGTTTAATGAAATTTAATTTTAAACTCTACGGAATAGGAAGCCATCTTGCTTGAACATATTTTAGTTTAATGTACATACTGTTTTGTCATATCAAATTAGACTCTATAACTATATAGTAAATGAATTATTTTTGCTTGTATGTTACTTATAACAATTTTATTGACTACCGGTGTTTTGTCAGATTAAATTCGACTCTGTGTTGTATAAATAGAGTTTTATATTACGTGTTTTTACTTGATTAAATGTTTGTTTTATAGCATGCTTATTTGCTTATTTCTAGTTTGAATAGTCGTCTACTATGTAGTTTTACGATATTATGACTGTTTTTATAGTATTTTAAAATAATTTGCTTTGGTTGAGAGGAAAGTGGGCCGTCCTACGCTGCGATTATCAGTGCGTGGTCCACGCGAAGCTTTCTGCCCCAACGGCCATCAGTTCTTCGAGCTATGTGCCTGCCCACTGACACTTCCGATTGCTAATCCTCTGGGTTATGTCAGTGACCTTAGATTATCTACAAATCTCAAAGTTTCAAAATAGGATTACTTTAAGTCAAGTGGGATATCATTATCAAAAATATTGATTTATACATTCCGAATCAATTTTTTTTGTATAGTTTTCTTCTGTTCTAGCGGTCTTAATAGTTTTCTTGGTTTACCGGTCACGTAACTAGATGGCGCTGCTTTACACTACAGTGCACGCGCCCCTTTTTTTACATGGGTGCTCGCATGCTCTACCATATCGGTCCAGCCATCCAGTTCTGAAAACGTAACTTACAAACAGACGGACCGCTTACCGTCCTCGGATGGTTGGCAGCAATCACTGAGTCGGGGCATGTTTGGGCCGCACAACACGAAGGAGCCTATTATCTAGGTACTCGCCTACCTATGTACGTAATACCAATTAGCGCTTTAATAGTTCTTACTAGATCTAATGACTTGCCTAATGTAGGTTTCGGCAGAGTGCGCCGAGCTGAAACCCACTAGCTGCACATATCTATTTACTTCTTGTTATTTGTTCCCTGCATGCTTACATTGTATAATTATTATTTTATTCCATTGTTCCTATTTTTGTTGCATGTAATTTTCTGTTTTTAGTCCAGTCAAATTACGAAATGGCGCAGATTTCGCTCGGTAAAGTAATGTATAACTCCGAAGGTATTATTGGCATTACAGAAAAAAGTTTAAGAAAAAAATTGTTCATAATTAAAAGATCTACACGTTGATGATCGGTAAGATTTAATAAAATTGAATGGTTGGGGAGAAAACGTCGAAAAATAGAAAAAAAGTAAAATTTATGCCTTGCGGGAGTAATAAGTTGAAAAATATTAATGTAAAAAATAAGTTTCATAAAAAAAGTAAGTAAATTTAATTAATAATTTGTAAGAGAAAAGGTCTCAACAATTTTTTGCCTAACACTAACCATTCTCGAGATATCGAATTAAACGCGTTTCCATCGAAATGACCTTGAGCTGACCTCAGTAGAACCCCTCAAATTGGAATTTATGCTCAGAATACACCCCCCTATCGATCCTTAAAATCCCCAAACTGTGTTCGTTCATGTTTATTTAACCCATTTTAGCCGTAATTTTACTGGACTATTTCTCTTACTTTATTTTGTGCTTGTCTTTAATGTTTTGTTTGTGCTAAGGTAGTAAATAACATCTGTCTTTTTTTTTGTTTTTTCTTTTTAATTATTATTTAAAAACTGGCTTGTGTTTGACCACGATCTCTCCTGATGGTAAGCGATGATACAGTCTACGATGGTACGATGTCCTAGAAGAAACCTATTCACTCGCGACTTAAAGATACCCAGGTTGTAGCTATCAGGAAACACAGACACTGGCAAGGCATTCCACTCTTTGGCGGTGCGCATAATAGAGGTCGAAGAGAACCGCTTTGTGCGAATGGGAGGTATTACTACCATATAGCGGTGGCGCACCGCAGAGCGTCTGGTTGTCCGATGATCGAATGGAGATGGTGGGATTAGGTTGAAAAGTTCCGCCGCACACTCCCCGAAATGTACTCGATAAAAACCGAGAGGCGAGCACATTTTCGTCGATGCTCCAGGCTGAGGAGCCTTGCATCTACTAGCTCATCGTTGCCTATGAGCTTCTTGGCTCTTCTCTCAATTGATTACAGAGCCTCAAGTGGGTACTTCGCTGATCTAAACCTCACCGAAAGCAGGTGATTAAATCAGTACGGCTGAGCTGGGTTGGGAGTAAAGTTCTACTGGATTTTATTTGAATTTAGAACCTCATCTGTATTAAAATTTGAACCAAAGAAACCCACATATTATGACTTATTCGTAAATCGGACTAACCTCTGCACAGAATGCACCAATCTAGATTGGGTTCTTATTGTCTCGCAGAAAGTGTGAAAAGTAGAGTATTCTCCTCGTGGATAAAGCTGTCTGCATCTTGGGCGTGCTTAACTCCCTCGCTCCGCGCTCGTGAGTTAACACTAGAATCCTTCGTTACGTTCGGGATTCAATATAGCGCCCGTGACGCAAGACACTGCTTTATCCCCGTCCTTTAATAATCTACTATATCTTACGTTTTTTTCTTATTGACAGATATACAGAGAGACTGAAAGACAGACTTTCGAATTTATAATATTAGTATGGATTCGTTTGAAATCCAAGAAATCAAATACGAATACTTTTGAAAGCAATAAATCAATTGGAATTCCTAACTCTCTGTTCTTATCGGTGGCACAATTGTGCTATCGCTCGCAAATTAATTAAAGTCCTGTACAGCGGCGCTTTGTTCAAACTTGCACATTTACAGGCTGTTTTCTTCGGAACTTGGCGTTTGGGGAGGATCGGAAGCGGAAAATCATATTTATTTTAATAAGAAATATTATACTAGTGGTTCGCCGCGAACTGAGATCTCGCGAGTCTCCCACAAAAACAAAAATAATATTATTCGTAATTGAATAATATTATTTTTTACTATCAAAATAATGCCACGAAATAAACAACTACATTACTTGACCTATAGTTTCATTTAAATTACAGGAAACGGAGATCATGCTATTTGGTTACATAATATTTTTGGGGTACAAAATGCTGTTATTCTAGATTTCAGACTTATGCCTATATTTGTGTCACAAATGCTACACGAATACCAAATTTCAGCATTGTGGGGTTACTGGTGTACACTGTGAATTTCGTCAAAGAATTGTTTTTATTATGGCTAATAACTCAAAAATTACAAAGGTTAAACTAAAAATAAAAACAGGGTTAAATGTACTAATGAAGGCCTTTTATTTGACGCCCATAGGTCAAGCACCTAATAATCTCCTTATCATTTATTTTTACCAACAACACTCCAACATTTTCAGCTCATTTAGTCACACCAAAATTGTGCCATCACTACCTACCTATGTATCAAATTTCACGATTATCGGATCAACGCTTCGAAAGTTATCCTCGGACAAACAAACATACATATATACAACGCCGATTTGCCCGAGTTGATTTGGAGATCTCGCTTCGCTCTATCAATTATATTTTATTTCACTGAAAAGACTTAAAAGTTAAAATTATAGAACAGATCTAAAACTAGTCGTTAAGATTAAAGATCCCTCTAAAAGTAATATAATGATAGTTCCTATAATTTATCCATTCAATTTGTAATGAATTTATCGATTCTTGTACACTGTACCTTTAAAATTATCTCTCTCACCTCGAAGGTTTGCTGGTAGAGAACTCTTCTTAGGGTTAAGTTCGCCTTTGTACATGTCCTCTATGTCTGTACTTTTTAATGTATTTTCTTGTGTACAATAATAATGAATAAAAAATTGTGTATACCAGTGATAATTGATAACTTAATCATGAGTAAGTAATCATTTAGTCAATTAAGTTCAGGTAAATGTTATTTTACACTGCAATATCTCAATATTATTAATGCAAAAGTTAGGATGTTTGTTTGTTACTCAATCCCGTTGTAACAGCTGAACCGATATCGATGAAATTTGGTATATAATAAGACTGGATTAAATAAAACATAGGCTACCTAATATTGACAAAACACATGTGCGGAGCCGCTGGCGGAAACTAGTTTACAATAAATCTATTCATTCTTTTTTAAATGAGTGCTTGCTACTGTTAAAGATATCAACTCTCGAGCAGCGCTTATTGTAACTAGAACAGATTATATTAATGGGTTCAAACCTAGATACTGAGTAAGAGAGATCTGAGGATATCCATAATATTGAGGGGTATCCCCTAATATTACAAATTCAAAAGTAACTGTCTGTATCCGTCTGTTTGTTTGTTACGTTGGATCGATTTCTATAAAGTTTGGTTTATAGATACATCATGAGCTGGACTGAAACATAAGCTGACATACTTTTTAGGGTTCCGTACCCAAAGGGTAAAACTGTACCCTATTACTAAGGCTCCGCTGTCTGTCTGTCTGTCCGTCTGTCACCAGGCTATATCTCATGAACTGTGATACTCGTAGTTAGACAGTTGAAATTTTCACAGATGTATTTCTGTTGCCGCTATAATACTAAATACTGAAAACAGAATAAATATTTAAGGGGGGCTCTCCTTACAAACGTGATTTTTTTCCTTGTTTTAGCTCGATATTGATAACGGCAACAGGTAGACGCTTGAATTAACCACAGAATATTTAGTTCTATGTTCACTTTAAAAATAAATAATTAAATTAAAATAAATCAAATATTTAAGGGAGGGCTCCCATACAACAGACGTGATTTTTTGCCGTTTTTATAGATAATGCTACGGAACCCTTCGTGCACGAGTCCGATTTGCACTTGGCCCGGTTTTATTATTGACAAACCACGGGTGCAAAGCCGCGAGCGGAAATGAGATTTACCATAATATGAATCAACTACAGTTGACCCGCGGTAATCCGGCCCTTGTCGAATCCGACACCCTCCTATAATCCGACATGCCGTTATAAGTAAACAAAGTACATTCAGCACCATTTTAATAAGTGTCTAAGTAATTAGCAGATTACAAGGTAAGAGTAGAAATTACAAGTTAGAGTAACAGCAATAGGCATGGTGGTAGTAACTACTGTACTATTTCAGCCGCCAAGCAGCATTGCTATGCTCCCAGCGATGGGACACAAATGGCTGAAAATAAAAATATTTTGGAAACCAGAGTTGACTATATTTGCCGGTTTATTATCATTCAGTCCCTTCATTATCTTGTTGTGTTTATTTCTCATTACTGCGTCTTTACAAAAACCAACTAAATATAAATTCTACCTAAGAATAACGTGTTCGTTTGGAGCGACAAGCGTCACGGGTACCCCGTCTGAAAGCCGAGGCCAGACTGAATCGCGGAACGGGCGTCCGGAGCGAATGGTTTCATTAGTGCAAAACTTAGATATTTTCATTTTATGGTAAAATCAAAAGATATTAAGAAAATTTAAAACACAGGTGCCCTTATTTATGTTGTGTAGAATAACTGTATAAAGTTTCATGATCTAAATTGTAGTATTCATCGCATAAGAACGGTTTTAAGATAAATTTGGAGTCATCTTTGGATTTTTTGTTCTATCGAGATAATTTTACGAAATCGTGTTTTCACAACACAGGCGTTCTAGCACGTATCCTTAACTATATATATGAGTTATAGATTGAAAGCACAGAATTTGTTGAACAAAACATTGTTTCTCAATAAGCGATTTATCGTCTCCCAAGGTATAGTGCGCCCTTTAAGAAGCTACTGTTTT
This sequence comes from Philereme vetulata, assembly GCA_918857605.2. Taxonomy (NCBI): domain Eukaryota; kingdom Metazoa; phylum Arthropoda; class Insecta; order Lepidoptera; family Geometridae; genus Philereme; species Philereme vetulata. The sequence continues at coordinate 13,804,858 of OU975425.1, forward strand.
GGTCAGGTGTTTTTATTTTTAAAGGGTCTTTATTCAATATAAATGTTGACAACGTATTATAGCTAAACACGGTTAGTACAACAATAGCTTATTTTAAATTAAAATGACTCAGCAGGCTATAGCACCTATATAAGTTTTTTGATAAAATTACTTCTATTTACTATTGTTATTACTAAGACTTTGTAAATCTGTTTTATAAATTTTATTTAGCAAACATGATACCGTAGGTACTTTGTTAAAAGTTGATATGAGCACTGTATTGCGCGCATTTTCAATATAAATCAGTCATGCGGTGTTGCAGTCGATATCATGTGATAAAACTCTAGTGTGAGGTATAAAATGATACTAGCTATTTACGACGGTAAGTAGTACTAAAGCTAGTTTTCAAGCTAATTGGAGTTGTGTTTATGGTTGGTTGGTTTACTGTTTATAATTTTTACTATATTGCTTGTATTTTAGTACTACAAAAACTTTTTCTCTCGTACAAAAACAGTTAAACATCGTATTTTGGATCTCAAACGTCGTACACTAACACCCTACCAGAATAGAGAATAGTAAATTGCTAAATAGACTTGTTTATTATTTGCTCTGACTCTTACACTATAACCGCTACTCGTCTTTGGAATAATATGCCACCAAACTATTTCGGAACTACTTCAGTGGAAGCATTCAGATTGCACCTGCTCGGTCAAACCGACCAACAATGAGCAACCTAATCTTTCCTTATTACTTCTTCTATTGTTAAGTATGTATTATTATTTGATATTGGTATAGTTTAGTCTATCATATAAAGTATTTAAGTAGGTTTATTTATGTAGTATGTATATATACCCAGTCAGGTCATAAATTCTGTCACATGTTTAATATAAAATAATTGAAACAAGTTTATTCATTATGTAACCATTTATATACCAAAATGAACTTAACAAAACATAGATTCTTATGTCACTAAAGTTTATTCAAAATGACCTCCGTGATTTTGAATACAGGCCTTCAATCTGCGCGGCCAGTCGTCTATCGCAGCACGAACGAGGTCCATGTCAATATCGGCGGCTGCCTTAATCAAGGATGTCTTGAGTGACTCCAAATTGGGATGAGGCTTTGAGCACGCCTTTGCAAATTTTCATTAGTTCCTATTCCTGTGCACTACCTACACATTTTTATCTACAATACACAAAGGTTACCGGGAAGAGAATGCTCTTTAGCATTAAGTTCGCCTTTGTATTCGTTTTATAAGTGCAATAAATTATTTTTAATCAATCAATTTATACGAATGAGCTTAAAAAAGGACATTCTACAGGACGCTGTACTGTACACAAGACCACAAATCTTGTATTTGTAGGAAGATCCTCGTATGGTTGGCAACCTTGCTCGCCTTAGATCGTCTTTACTAGGGCACAGTATCATCATCATCATATTGAGCACGCATGCGGAATACAATATCATAGTAATAGTGGAACTCACTTCCGGCGTATGTTTTTCCAAACCAGTATAATCTTGGAGTGTTCAAGTCCAGAGTGAATAGATTCTTTCTAGGCATGCGTGCTCCATCTTCGATCACACCTTAACTTACCATCAGGTGAGGTAGTGGTCAAGCGCTTGGTATAGGTGGTATAATATAGGTGATTTTAGGGTTCCGTACCTCAAAAGGAAAAAACTGAACCCTTATAGGATCACTTTATTGTCCGTCTGTCTGTCAAGACCCTTTATCTCGGGAACGCGTGAAGGTATCGAGTTTAAATTGAAACCATATACTCAGTATATGGTTGAAGCCTTGAAGCTGTGAAAAAATAAAACTTAAGTTATCGTAAAAAAAAGATACGGCCGTTTATGCCGCAAAAAACGTTTATTTCGACACTCTCAAGGGAATCAAAATTTATAGGTTACTTTCCGTTGACCTATATGTATGAAATTTGACAAGTAATATCGTCTTATACTACAAGTACTTACAAGGAAAAATCTGAAACTATACATTTGTAATTAAGGCGAATATAGTAGCTGATTGGTCTTATTTGGAGGCTTTCTCCTCAGGGAGGAATCAGTTCTAAGTGCTCAATAAAATATATGTCGTTCACTGACCTTTTATCTGCAAAATGAACTTACAAAAAAGTTCTACCTGTTTATTTACTATTAGAAAAAAAATAACAAAATGCAGCTGTTTTCGAGTTTCAATTCGATTTTACCTCTAAACGACGTAAAATTTTGTAATTTTTCTTTCATCTAAATGTGGGCAAACACTATACCTTCAAGTTGGACATATGATGCTGTGCTGCGACGGACGGTCTTTCACGTGGCAATTAAATATTTTTTAAATTTTCCGAATAATTAGCGGGCGTATCCTTAGAAGGTGCTTGCGCGGGCGACGGGCGGCAGTGTACCGCTGACTGTCGTACAGGAGGGTTGTGCTCGTCTGCCTCGCGCTCACCTATTTTCTGGTCGGTTAGCTGCGTGTGGCGGAAGGTGCGGGGCCGAAACAATAGCTACGCCCATTCGCTCAAGGTACTACGGTTAGCGCCTTAAATCATAAAAAATATAGTCTTTATTTAAAGTGCGTTATTAATTTTCGAAGTTAAGCAACGGTATGCGCGCTCATTATTGTATGGAACCCTCGGTGGGTGACTCCGACTCGCACTTGTCCGGTTATTTATTTTTAACATGAATAGATCTTCGTTTGACCACAATCTCAGCTGGATGGTAAGCGATCATGTGGTCTAAGATGAAGCACGAAGATCTAGAAGAGACCTCTTCACTCTTACCTTAAAGATATGTAGGATTTGTAGTCTTTAGAAAAAATACACGACGGTAAAGTGTTCCATACCTCTTATTTTCTCTACTTTGACTGGATTTCATCAATGTTTTTCCTTCAATGAAAACAGCGACGCACTGAGTAACGTCAATTTATCTCATCCTTCGTAAACCCACGTAAGTTCATTCGTTGTTTTTCCAATATTCATCTAGCTAGTAACATCTACTTTTCCTATAAAAACGGCACGAACATAACTTTCAATATACAATCTCATTTTGCAGTAATAATATCCCTATTTTTCACTCTACAATTTTATATCTCCCTGAACGACACTATCTTGGAAAATGGCATAAAGTCCATATATTCTCGAGTATATCAGTGTCCTGTTCCCATAAGGTTGTAGGGGTGAAGTCTAAGACGCGACTCTTAAACGCGATTTCAGTTATGTTTCATTGAATTCGAATCACATCGATACACCCGTCCTATAAAGCGTAATTTAGAATATCGGGGAGGCCTATGTTCACCAGTGGACGTCCTGTGGCAGATATAATGATAATAATGATGATAAACCATGAACGCGGTAAAAAAGTTTTTCTTTACGAAATAGAGTGAAAACACATCGTACTTTACGCGAGTATTAACGCAATTTCTTCAGTGCGGTAAACTTAAAGTAAGAGTAGTTTTGTCGCCACTGCTTTCTTCAGAGTACATGCTACATGCTACCATATACACATGTCGCGCGACAATAAGTCGAGTCTTAGAATACAGGTGGTGTGTGCCCCACTGCCACTAGACAGTTTAAACCTTATTTAGTATCTCTAATGCAATGTACAAAATTTATTTTTGTTGGAAATTATCGCTACACTTATGGTCCAGTAATAGAGTACACATTCCCGCTGTATCCTGTTTTATAGGGGGGAGGGGGGTAGTATTTATTTTATATGGTAGTGTACTTAGAAACCGCTGGTTTACTCCACACGACACCTTCGATACACCAAATAAACTCTATTTATGCATCATCATTTTCGTTAGTCAACACTAGCTGATCCGCCCGCGGCTTCGCACGCGTGGTTTTTTAATAATATCATTACCCTCCTTTTGCGCATTTGAGTAAAAAGTAGCTTATGTCCCAATTGAGAGAAGAGCCAAGAAGCTCATAGCCAACGAAGCTCTATAAACGTTAACCTGCTTATTTCAAAGCTGGCATATTATGGCTTCGATCATAATGCTCGAAAATGGTTCACCAGCTATCTTTGCAATCGTTCTCAGCACGTTAAACTATCAAGCAGTAACGGAACGTCACGCTTTTCGCGCACAGTGCCAGTAAACAGAGGAGTGCCCCAGGGTTCTATTTTGGGCCCAATCCTCTTTATTTTATATTCAGCTGACATAAGTTCCCATATTAAACATTGTCGGTTTCATATTTATGCCGACGATATACAGGTCTACATCTCGTGTCATCCTTCCGAGATTAACAATGCAATTGATAAACTTAATACCGATCTCGCAAATATTGCGCTATGGTCTCAAAATAACAGTCTTATATTAAACCCTGATAAGACTAAATATATGATTTTTGGTAGCACACATCAACTGGCAAGTATCGGCCCGAACGCAAGTGTTATACTTATGAATAAACCAATTGATCGAGTTTACAAAGCACGCAACTTAGGCCTGCAAATGGACTGTGACCTTCGATTTGAAGACCATATAGCTGACGTAGTTAAATCTTGTTTTTATAAGCTTAAAATGTTGTATAAAATGAGGCCGTACTTATCAGAAGAATTGCGTATTCAATTAGTAGAGTCACTTGTCCTTTCAAAGTTGAACTACACAGACGTGGTTTTTGGTCCACGACTTTTGGAGAGGACGGCTCGACTGATACAACGGGTACAAAATTCTTGTACTCGTTTCTGCTTCCACGTTCCGAGAAGGGGACATGTTACTCCTTTCCTTAATGCACATTCATTATTGAAGATGAGACACAGACGTAAGCTTCATTTAGCATGTCTCCTCTTTGGTGTAATGAAGCACCATGCCCCTGGTTATCTCTACAGTAAGATAAGTGAACCGTCAAACTGGAGATCCTGCGATCGCCGACAATGTTCGATGCCGCTTTCAACACAGCGACATAGAACAGTAGGCTTTCGAGGCAGTTTTCGCTACGCTGCATCGAAATGTTGGAACAACATTCCACCGCCGATAAGGAACCTGCATACTATTCACAGTTTTAGATTAAAACTAAAAAAATATTTATTACACTGGCAAAAGGAGCAGGAACTTAACAGATTTGATACAACTGCAATATAACTCTATATACCTACCTACCTTTAACATTTACATATATGATTTTATGAATTGTTTTGATCATATTTAATACGTTTAATTTCTTACTTTTAAATATTTAACTAGTTTATATATTTAATATGACTTTGTTTATTTTTCTTGTTATTGTAAAACTTTTTCTGTTTGAAACTTCTTTTTGTTTTTGAGTGTTATTTTTTTTTTAAGTACATTAAAATCGCGTCCGCTATGTATTTATTTTTAATTATTTGTCTCTCTTGGTCCTAAAGGTCTCAACGGAAGACCAGCGCAGATTCTAACGTCCTGCACACGCTGAGTTGAGACCTTTTTTTGCAACCAATTTGTGTACCTAGTTTTAAGTTTTTATGTTGTTTTTATTGCTATACTGTTTTATTCTTGTTGTTATTTTTGTATAATGTGTGTTGCAAAATAAAATATTTGATTTGATTTGAACGATGAACTAGTTGATGCAAGGCTCCTCAGCCTGGAGCATCGATGAAAGGTTGCTAGCCTCTCAGTTTTTTATCGAGTACATTTCGGGGAGTGTGCGGCGGAACTTTTCAACCTAATCCCACCATCTCCATTCTATTAACGGACAACCAGACGCTCTGCTGTGCGCCACCGCTATATGGTAGAAATTCCTCTCATTCGCACATATCGGTTCTCCGACCTTTAATATGCGCACCGTCAAAGAGTGGAACGCCTTGCCGGAGTCTGTGTTTCCTCATAGCTACAACCTGGGTATCTTTAAGTCGCGAGTGAATAGGTTTCTTCTAGGCAAGCGTGTACCATCGTACACTGCATCATCGCTTACCATCAGGCCGTGGCCGTGGAGATCGTGGTCAAACGCGAGCCTATAATGTATAAAAAATCCTGGTCATAATTTACCTGTATACCAAATTTCATCGGAATCGGTCCAGCCGTTTAGTCGTGAAAACGTAACAAACAGACAGAGAGACAGCGTTACTTTCGAACTCATAATATTAGTATTAATCTAATACCACATCTTCTGGGGCCGGCACCCAACGGCTCCCAGAAACCTTTACTATGTATGCGTTTATCCATACTTACTACTTATTACTATTTATTAGTATTCAATTTACATTAACAATTTTAGAAGTAAAACTTCTTTACGCTCGCTTGACTTGGGGAGTAAGCTGCTGAATGCGTTACGAAAAGTGCGAACGGAAGTTGAGAGAGATACTCGTATAAGTTAGTGAAAATATAAAGAGAGTTACGTTTCGTATATTTTTAAACGTTAACGCTAGTGCGAGTTGCGTCTGTCCAGAATGAACATAGACTGATCGCCCTACAGACCTATGGACAATTTTGTAATTGAACAATTTTATAAATAACATTTCGAAAAAGAAGTTTTACTTCAGTCGTGTAATCTAAACCACACTCGTTTTTTTTAAACCAGAGATCCTAGGTAGCCAAAAAAGGTTGCACCAATTTACATCAAAGTTAGTTATGAATCCCAATTTGTTATTAGAATTCAGTTCATTCACTTCATAGCTTACCGCATCAACAAAATATACCTACCAATCTTCCAGAATAAATGTGAAAAGAAAATCTTGTTTTTTCTGCACCTAGAATAAATTCCCGCACACACAAAACGCGTGCGAACAGGTCGCTGCACCTGTAGAGGTAATCGGTAATTAAATCAGTTCGTTTATGCACTGTCAGGGGTCTGTTAGAGAGCTCCCACCGTGCTTATTTAAGCAGTTGATAAAACATTTTTTGCTTTTCAAAACAACTTTCCGTTGAAATCGTACCGCTCGGATTGCTTACCTACGCAGATTTCACAGACTAACGCTGCAAATTAGTTTTCATCATCATCATCATCCACAGCCCATAAGTACCCACTGCTGGGTGCAGGCCTCTCTTCCCGGTCCTGTGCTGCGCTCATCTAGATAAGTTTTAACGAAAATAATTTGTTCAAGAGAAGAAAATGTTTTAAAGTATACTTTTATTTTTTCCAGGTAAGTTTTTGTAACTCTGATGAAATGGACATTTAACTACACGTAAGTTTATGTAAAACTGGGCATACACGAGGACTCCGTTTTCAGCACTCCGCGTCGCGTGGTGTCCGGTGGAGTGCGAGTTAAACATCGAGCGCACACACGTATACTCCACTGACACACCCAAAGACTCCAATTGGGCTTATCATTAATTGCGTCAGCTTTGAGTTTATTGAGATAGCGATTTGTAAGATTTAAAGAATTATATAAAAAAAAAATACTTATACACGACTTATTCCGATGGCTGCGCACTGCCAAAACCAACTGAGCGCAAATTGGATTTATTGGATTGTTGTATCGGTGACAGAAAAACGGAAATTTGTTCGAAATATCTGTTGAATAGGTAGTTATTCTAAGTCATTCTTCTTAGTCGGGCACTCTTGGCTGAGTGGTCGTGGTGATGTCAGGTCTTGGCTCGTGAGTAGCGTCTCAAGCGATGCGTCTCCATTCAGCTGCATTGAAGGCATTGCGAGAACATTCAGTCACGCTAAAGTGTGTGATGGACTTGAAGACTATCTCTAGGTCTGACTATCTTGTTGGAGAGCGGCCACGTGGTGTCTCACTCTCCACTCTGCCTTGCACAACTAGACATCCCATTGAGTCGTCTTTACGGGTAACGCTTCCAAAGAACTTGGGCACTCACATTTGCACGGACAACAATCTTTCTTTTATCTTAAGCTCTTTTGCAATCGAACCATTAGTACGCCGTCCACGAAACTCTCAACAGACACCTCCAGCATCACATCTCCAGTGCATCGATTTTCCTCAGTTCCTTCAGCCTCAACATTCACGTCTCAGCTTCGTAGAGAAAGATTGGAAAGATGAGACTTCTTTTGAGACGAACTTTAGTGTGTTTTAATTATTCTACGATTTTTCCATATCTTCGTCAGCTTCTCAACAGTTGAACGGGTCACAGCACAACGCTTTCTAATCTCATTTTCACAGCCTCCGGTTTCGGATATATACCTAAGAGCCTAATTAGATTATAGCTCTGGATAAAATCACAGTTCGCTATGCATTTAACGTCCGGTTGGTTATTCTGAGTTATACTCGTAAGCTTAACTATCTCGTGGAACTAGAGGACACTTCCGCCTGGTAGTGATCTGGAGCAGTTGAACTATCTACAGATCAGATCAGCTATGTCTGAATCGGTACTGCAAAATGAAAAAATATAAGTTACTAGATTTGTATGATAAAAATATCTTGTACTGCAAAATGAAAAAATATAAGTTACTAGATTTGTATGATAAAAATATCTTGTTTATCTTCATACATTAAAATTGCATTAAAGTGCCTTTAAAAACAGCTTAAAATCCTAATCGTCAACCCACTTTATTTACGTGTTTTTTTATCACCTACCTACTCTTTAGTGACTTATAAGTACCGATTCGATTTTTTAGGATTCCATGGTCGAAAGCTCAACCCTTATAGTTTCGCCGTGTCCGTCTGTCTGTCCGTCCGACCAGTTACAGCCGTTTTACTCGTAAACTATAAACTACTGTCGTACTGTAAAGCTGAAATTAGGCATAACGGTAAGTTTTATAGACGCCAAGTAATTTATGAAATAACAACAAAAATTTTTTAGGGTACCTGGCCTATGTCGCTACTCCCCCACACCCCACTTTTGGAGTATCGCTGAATAGGTCTTTCAAAAACACTAAGATTTTCCTAACACTTTTTGATAAAAGAATCCAATTACGAAATATGAAGTTCATTTTCGTAATATTCGCGAGTGTGTGTGTCCAACGAACCCGCTTTTAAGTATCCACAAGTTAATGTTTATCCACCGTATGTAGTTTCTGTGTGTTTGTTACGTGTCTATACACGAAATGTCTATATCTATATAGTACAACCTTTGCTTAGTTTGGGGCTAGATAGAGCTGTGTGGTATGTCCAGCATTATTATTTATTTTTCTGTCTATCTCATAGTCTATTGACGGATGCTCTACTAAAATCGTGTCGTACAGACAAGTCGTGTCGGACGCTGCAATTGTTCCCAGTAACCGTAATCTGGTTGTGGTTTTAATCGCGATTAAAACATTAATTGGTAATGTTTCAGATTATTCTCGCTTGAAACGAGCAAACTGAGTAAACAGACAGTATTCATCATCTCCCCTCTACCACGCTTATTATAAATGCTTAAAAAACAGATCGCACGTTGTCCGTCGGACAGCTAAGAGCTGAGAGCTTTATATAATAATCTAGTCTGGAACTTCGGGTTCGATTCCCGTACCGGAACAAATGTTTGTATGATCTACAAATATTGGTTCTGGGCCCGTGTGTTTTTCTGTATATTATAAGAATGAATTTACAAGAAAAAAGTATATACATATTTCATTTTCATTTCATTTATTCATATCCTTCGACAAATTACATGTGCTTGGACAAATCAGATGAAACAATTAAAATATGTTACCTACGTAATTATTACATAATCCATAATACATAAAGATACCTATAGTTAATAATTTTTATAAAAAAAAGAAACAGTTCTAAATAATAACAACTTAAAATAAGGTCTGCAAAAACATCGTCGAATTGTAAATAATAATGAGAAAAAATAATAATAATAAATTTATATATGTCAGGTAATCTCTACAATTCATCAAATTTAAATATTGTACATATTTTATCAGTTATCTGGTTCCCATAATACAAGCTTGACTTAGTTTGGGGCTAGATGTGTGTGAAATATCCAGCGTTATATAATTTAATTGTAAGCTAATTAGAAACGTGGTAATAGTACATTGTTATACAAGGGGCGTAAGCGATCAATTGCACCCGATATATTTTTGCGTACGAGCGAGCGAAAGCGATCGAGGACGCTAATGAGTCGAGGGTGCTAATGAGTCGAGGGTGCATTGATCGTTATTGATCGCTTACACCCGAGTGCTTTTCACACATAACTTTTCATCAAGAAAGCGAGGAAATTAAAAAAGTCTGTAACAGTTTGTTGCTAAAAAGAAAATGTACGTACCGGTATTCATTGTTTTTTTGGTACTAAACTATGGCCTCTTTTATTTAATAGAAATAAGGATTCGTCATGGAGGTTGTATTTCATAAATGTGGGCTCTTTCATTTTTAAATAGAAATAAGAATTTTGCATAAAGATTGTATTTAATTTCAGCATTTATGAATACTCTTACGGTGAAGGGACCTCTTTTATTACAAGCTTTTTATTAACTTGCAATGTATGTTTGTCCGGGAGGAATCTTGCAACAGAATTTTAAACCCGTTTCCCTCAACTAGTAGGCTACTAGTGTTTGGGCTCATTTGAATCTGCTTGCGTGAATGATTTTTTCGATGCGATGAATTTTATAAAAGCTTGTTTTAATAAGTATTTTTTCAACAAAAAACTTATTTTAAATAGAAGTATGGATTATCATCATGGAGGTTGTATTTCAAAATAGAATATTATGAATTCAATGAGCATCATTCTTATTTCAAATTTACTTACAGTTCTACCCTATATTATATACCCTAGATTTAACAATATATTAGCTGTCTTCTATAGTACTCTATATTTTGTGCTATCGTGTCAATATCGGAGGTAGCGTTTCGATTTATTGGGACGTTAAGCTTTGACGACGTTATCAGCGTTTTTAGCGCTGAGGTGGGCAGCTTTTTAGGGGATAATGGGGGAATAAGAGGAAAATACGACCCTAAATTGTTAACTGATAAGCAGTTTTTTAATCCTCGATACAACAACCAATAAAACTAAAGGATAAAAACACTGTAAGATAGCTTCGAAGGAGAAGCAACAAGACAAAGATGGCTTCAATAGAGTGGAGAAGAAGGAGTTCATTCGTCAGGAACAGTGCGGTACCGCACCGATTGGACATATTCTGCTGAGTCCAGCAACTCCCGCGACGCAACTTTGTGTCCCGCGTGCATTACTCGGTGAAGGCTTAAGAGGTTGCGGAGTATAGGCGCATGAAGACCAACTTCAATTTGAGGGTCGAGGGGGCTACAGGATTAATTGAAATGGTTTGTGGTGAGAGTGCCAATCCAACATCTGACGACCTTCATGAAGGAAGATTTTCGTCCGAAGGTTGTCGCATTTCGTCATTTCCGAGGACGGATACCGAACACCGAGAACTCACGTCTAAACTTGCAGGTGTTTATGTATTCTAGGCTAAGGTATATATTATGGGCAGATGGTGGTGAGACAGATGGTAGTACTGATGCAACACATGGATTAGAGTTCGGGCTATTGTTAGAGTAATGCATATGGAATGGATGCTGGGCTATGGGAGAGACGAGATACGGCACCTGCCAATTCCGCAATATCAAGCATGATTGAGGCAGGTGGTGGACTGGGCACCTACACAGGCCCCCATAAGTGCTAATAGAAGGCAGCGTAAGGGGCTACGTTGGTGTGTGCGCTTAAAGGGCTTTGAGAGGTGTGCTGCAGTTTCACTAAGCGCTACTCCCGGCTTTGAGTTTATAAATTGAAACCCGACTACGCAATACCTACATATATCGATGGTAGCCTATGTCTATTCCTTATAACGAATCGATTGACAACTCTTTCATCAAAATCGTAGGAGTAGTTTAGGCGCTACGGTGGGAGGAACATACGTAAATCCACATGCATAGACTGCTGAAAACATAACTCTTCGTTTTGGCTTTGCTGTAGCAGGATAAAAAAGAGAAGTGTTAGTTTTTGAGAAGCCTTTTTGTGTGTGGCACTGTAGCCAGATTTTCAGTTTTTACATGATTCAATTTGGTGAATGTGCGCAAGATCTTCATGACGTTATCCCTGCTTCCCCCTTTCACCACCGGACAAGCAGACGTACCGAGAAGTACCACCCATACCACACCACCTTGCCGTACCAAATGATTTGCTTCAACTTTTCTTGTTAGCACAAGTAAGGAGTGGAACTCACTTCCGGCGTATGTTTTTCCAAATCAGTATAATCTTGGAGTCTTCAAATCCAGAGTGAATAGGTTCTTTCTAGGCAAGCGTGCTCCATCTTCACTTACCATCAGGGGAGGCGAGGTCAAGCGCTTGACTTATCTTCAATATAAAAAGTGGGCGCTTAGATTTGAATGTGTTTAGGGTTCTGTAGTCTAATCAGGTACCCTTATGTCTACTTTCGCAATGTACATCCTGTCTGTCCGAGCAGTTATAGCCGATTCACTCATGCACCCCATTGTGTGGGGTATCATTATATAGGTCTTGTCAAGCTTTTCTTATCACTTTTTTGATACAGGAGCCCGTTTTACTTCATAGAGTTTCATTTTCGTATTAAATAAATAAAATAATAAACATTGCTGGACATTTTACACAGCGCTATCTTGCTTCAAACTAAGCTATAATATTTGATTATTAAAGTGGTGTAGAATAAAACGTTTTCTATCATATTCTGACCACTGAACCCTTCACTCTGCGTGCTCGGATACAATTCTAATACACATCACAATTCTTAAACATTTTTTAAATTTCTTTTTTATTAGTTCAATTTATCTTATATAATTATTATAATGAATGAATGAAATACTCTATATTGCACACCAAACAAAAATACAGTAATAATGGAAATAAATAATAAATAAAGGTACAAAGGATAAATAAAATCAAAAGACGGCGGTGTAAGAGTACCTACAGACATATAAACAAAACCCACAAAATGAAATATACCTATTGATTATACTAATAAACATAAACTTAAATACATACAAATAATAACTAAAAAACTACACTACATAAAAAGGATAAATAACATAAACACTAACTAGCAGTTACGAAAGTAAAAAAAAAATGGTTGTATACCTTGACTTTGAAAATAGGAAGAGATTGGGACGACCTTATAGACAAAGGTAAGGCGTTCCACAGTCGCACAACTTGTACTGTGAAGGAGTCACCATAAAATTGTGAACTATGGACGGGAGTTCGAAGCTGTAGAGCTTCGGAAGAACGAAGGGTTTGAGAGTGTGCCTTATACAGAAACTCGAAACGCTCCTTTAGATAAAAAGGTGAAGTGGGATTATAGAGAATGTTAAAAAGAAGTGATAGAATATGTGCACTCCGGCGAAGACGGATAGGGAGCCACTTGAGTTTTGCGCGGAATTCTGAGACATGGTCATACTTGCGCAAGCCGAATGTGAACCGAATACAAAGATTTTGAAGGCGCTCAAGTTTACTCATTTGGACTTCGGAAATGTCGTGGTATGGTAGCTGGCGTCGGCGTAATCTAAGATAGGGAGTAGAAGGGATTGTGCAAGCGCAATTTTGGTGGCGGTCGGTAAAAAGTTACGAAGTCTACGCAACGAAGCTGAAGAAGCAAACATTTTGCGGCTGATCTCAGCAATACACGGCTCCCATGATAGCTTGGTGTCCAAGATAATTCCCAAGTTTTTCACCGTCTGAGTGATAGCTATTTGTGTTCCATTAAAAAGTACAGGTGGAAGTTGTGCAAAATCTAGCTTAGGAATCATTTTGTGACTACCGATTATGATCGCTTGTGGTTTTTTAGGGTTTACCGTAAGGCCAAAGGATTTGCTCCAGTCACAAATTCGGTCCAAATCTGAGTTTATTAAACTGATAGCTCCGTTAATGTTGTTAATCGGGGCTTGTGTGGAAATTTGTAAATCATCTGCATACAAGTGGTAGGAAGAAGAAAGATTTTGAGATATTGAATGAATAAAAACACTGAAGAGGAGAGAAGATAAGACGCCGCCTTGGGGAACACCAGCAGGAAGGCTGCACCATGAAGAGTAATTATCTTCAATACGGATGCGCTGCCGGCGTCCAAACAAATAACTTCGAAACCAGTCAATAGCCGTTGGAGATATGTTAAGTGAGCTTAATACACCCAGAAGTATGTCGACGTGAAATCGACGTTGTTGAAGGCGTTGCTGAAATCAAGTAATGACAGCACTGTCACCTTCCCACTCTCCATACCAAACCGAATGTCTTCGGTTATCTTGACGAGCGCTGTGACTGTGCTATGTCCAGGGCGAAAACCAGATTGGAGAGGATTTAACAGGATATTATTGGATAGGAAGGTACTGAGTTGTTTATGGACAAGGCGTTCAAGGACTTTTAATAGGAAGGGAAGTATAGATATGGGACGGTATTCAGAAAAAGAAGATGGATTGGGTTTCTTAGGTAAAGGAATTATCTGTGCTTCTTTCCAGACGTCAGGAAAAGAGCCGGAATCGATTGAGGCATTCAGGATGTAGGTGATAATAGGAACGATTTCGTCAAGTATTGGCATAATCGTAATCCGACTAACACTGTCACTGCCAACAGCATTTGAATTAATAGATGTAATACTCTTCTTAACATCACAATCGGCAAATTGACTAAACTGAAAAGATTATTAATAATAATTAGATTATAATTAATTTAGTTCAGACGTTAACAGAATAACTTAATTATAGATTTTAATAGTGCATGCCTTGAAAGGTAGAAATAGGTATTGATTCCATTATTTCCTTCTGACATCTTTGTAACATGACATATATATTTCAAGCAATATATACATTTGATTTGCGTTGTGGCCACGATGTGGCCGGACGCTAAGTCCCGTACTATTGCAAACACAATATATCCTTTAAACATGTATAAAGTATCGGATATTAAATTCCTCAGTGAAATACCGTGCGGTATCCAACGTTAGAGTTTGGTCGCTTTTCTTGTATCGTACACTTCCGTGCAATATATTGGACAATATTTTCGAGCTGTGTAATGCTTCTTGTGTGCACTCGGGTGCAATATGCTTTACAATATATCTCTGGGTCTTGCGACGCTATTCAGTTTTATGTGAAAAATCGTCCTCGCATAAGCATGTTTGTAGTATTATAAACTATTTTTTTCGAGTTTTTAATACTTACCAATTGCTACATTAAGCCGATAGGCATATAATTGCTACACCGCCGCTAGATTATTGTTTATTTATCCGACCAGTCTATATTGGGTATTCGTGAGCTTAAGGAAATAAAATGATAAATCCTCTTTAAAAAGTCGTACAGGGTTCAAGTTTTTAAATAAAAAAAACTTACAAAGAAAACTTTCGTGATTTATTTCAATTCTTATTATAATGTTAGTGTTAGTATTAATGTAGTATGTACCTTATGTTATTTTTATTAGTCCTGTGCAAATTTTCATTAGGTCTCTTTCCTGTGCACTACCTACACATCTTTATCTACAAAACACAAAGGTTATCTGGAAGAGAATGCTCTTTAGCAGTAAGTTCGCCTTTGTAGTAGTTTTATAAGTGCAATAAATTGTTTTCAATCAATCAAAGTTAATTACGGGATTTATTACGTATCGGTGTACGACCGACGAATGTTTCGGTTCAGTTCGTGAACCTATAAAACCGATGAAACGGTACGTGATAAATCCTACATCACATCACACTAATATTATAAATGTGAAAGTTTGGATGTTTGTTTATTTATTTGTTTGTTTGTTACTCAATCACGTCGTAACAGCTTAACAGATTCCGATGAAATTTGGTATATACGTAGGTTATAACCTGGGTTACCACATAAGCTACGTTTTATACCATAAATCAGTTTCCCTGGGATAAAAATGGGGTGTCAACAGCGAGTTTTGCTTTATTTCTAGGTGACATACACATTTAGTAGTGTAACGTGTACGAAGTCGCGGGCAACAGCTAGTTTATTATAAAGATTAAATTAGTTAGTTTACTCAGTACTTTTTTTATTTTGTAGTAACAGAAAGATTACAATTAGTTGCGATGTGCCAGTCCCTTATATCATATTGCATCACGTGTTGGGGAAGTGCCGCTAAAACTTGCCTTATTCAAGTCGAACGAGCGCAACGCTCAGTACTCAAAGTCATGCTTATGAAACCTTATAGATATCCAACTACAGAATTGAACAAAGAAAGTGGTGTTCTAAGTGTCCGGCAACTTTTTATCTTAAAAACATCGGTATCAGCGCATAAGCATGTACTTTCAACAGAAAATTACTTGGAGCTGATAAGCAAACGAGTCTTTAAAAAATTTCTACCCCGCCAATCAATACATCCTTTGCGCAACGTTTTGGTCAGAATGTAAGAGCATGTGTTTATAATAATGTTTTAAAAATTTGCGATCTAAAAAATAAATCTGTAAGACAAGCAAAACAAATAATACAAAAGTGGCTAACTACGCTGAAAGTAAAAGTTCCAAATATTTATCCTATGCATTTACATTATATTACTTATATATATTTAAGTATATTATATACATATTTAATACTTTATTAGAAGTTGTATATATATTTTTTTGTATGTGTATATATTTATGCATTACAAATTTAGGTTATATTAGTATATAGGTTTTCAATTGTTATTTTAAACTGTTTTATATATATATATATATATATATATATATTGCAAACATTATTAATTTAATTTATTAGTCCGAGGTTTAAACAACTGAATAATCTATATAAGAATTTCAAGGTCTTCACGATATAGACTTGGCCTAGTGTGAAGACCACCGACTAAACCTTTTAGTTTTATTAAGCTCTCTCAACAATAAGTTCATTTAAAAATTATTTGTTTTAAACATATTAGTCATAAGGTGTGCTTTTTGTTGCTAAATAAAATATTTTTCATTTTTTTTCAGTTAAATACTCGTTCCTCTATAAAAATGCAAAAGAAACAGCTGATTGAATCATTTATACTTTGTTTACATTGCGCGCTGTTTATTCGCCTTACGCCGTCTCGTCGGCCTTAACCATGAGTGGCGTGTGATGGCAATATAAAATGATTTTTATTTAATATATTTACCTTAACTAGTAGGCATTAATAATGATTATTTACCGTCCGCAATTCTGCAGTCGACGGTAGTTTTTATTACCTGAATTGCAAATAATTGCTCGTTGAAATTTTTATGCACAGTTTTATTGCACTGGCGTGTAATCGTTATATGGTGGGGACCAAGGTCTATAGAAAATAAAGCATAGATTTTTTAAACTTTCCCATTGGCTCCCATAGCCAATGAGGCAGCACAGGTGATGGAAATGTTTGCGTAAAATAAGCAGGCAAAAACTACATATGTACTTTCTAGTGTATCACTTTCTAGTTAGTAGCGCCTTGTTAATATTTTTTTATTTATGCATGTATTTGAACTTACATATTTTTTTTTGAGTTTTTTTTAACCTGTTTTGTCCCACTGCAGGGAAAAGGCCTCCCTCCCTTCTTTCCAGATTTTTCTGGCCCCTGCTTTAGTGGGCCAGTCTGGTAAATGCACATCCAAGTCATCACGCCATCTCCGTGGTGGTCTACCGCGTGGGCGAGTTGCGTTAGGGACCCAATCAGTTATTATCTTTGCCCATAGATCTTCGGGCATGCGACAGACGTGGCCGGCCCAATCCCACTTGAGCTGAGCTGATTTTTTCGTGACATCCAGAATTTTTTTTTATTCATCATTTAATTATTTTAATTAACTTAAGATTATAAAAATAGAGAGAGAATACATTAATTTGAAATACACAGGACAAAAGTAGTTAATTCAAAAGGATTAAAGAAGTAACTACTTAACAGACATATAACTTACTTCAGATAACAGAAAAATACCAAACTACTGAACCGATTTTGATGTAATTTCTATGAGACCAATCTGAAAGTAAGTATACCCTTTCAAGTGAATATATAATTTACAAATCGGTTTCTGACGGATTTCTGATAAATGACGGATTTCTGTGGTATCAAACATTAAAAAAAATATACAACCGAATTGAGAACCTCCTCCTTTTTTTGAAGGCGGTTAAAAATGATTTTTAATTGATAAACGTACAGGAGAACTTTTACTTTGAAAACTTTCGTGATTGATTTCAATCACTATTATAAATACAGAATTTACGGGGATAGAGTGCGAGGCGAGACTTTATTCGGAGCGGATCTCACTCACCCTGATGAAGGTTCACGAATTGAACCGAAACATCGTCGGTCGAAACACCGATAAGACGGTACGTGATCCCGTATTTATAATAATGATCGTATAGGAGAACGTTGAAGTTGAAAATTCCTATTCGGGAAAAGGCTTAGCGAATTCCGTTGGTATCTTCATTTGCAGCGGTAACAGTAAAACTGGAGTTGCCATAGCACGTATCGTAACACGCTGCGCCGGCCAAATGTGCACGTTTACGATCTCTGTCGACTAATTGAATTGCCGACGTAGGATTTCAATAACAGTTATAACATTCGTGGCGTTAGGTATTCCGGAACAGTGCATACAATACAATCGTGACATAATTTTTGATAGAACATATACTTGTCGACATAATCAATAAAGATAAGATAAGATAATTTATTTCGGTAACAAACTTCACAACACTAGGGTAAGGTATATCAGATTCAGTATTTAAGTTAAATATTAAAACCTAGTTGCAAAATAAACATAGGCACCCAAACTAGCAAGGCGTGGGAGATGGCATGTCTATGCCCCCCGCAGGAGTTACACTTGTACTGAAGAAGATTCATTCTTGTTTTGTACCTACTATCTATAAAAACGAAAAAAAAATCATGTCTGTTGTATGGGAGTCCCCCGTAAATATTTGTTTTATTTTAATTTAATTATTTATTTTTAAAGTGAATATATAACTAAATATTATGTAAATATTTCAAGCGTATACCTTTTGCGGTTATCAATATCGAGCAACAACGAGCAAAAAAATAACGTTTGTTGTATGAGAGCCCCTTTAAATATTTATTTTATTCTGTTTTTAGTAATTGTTGTTATAGCGGCAACAGAAATACATCATCTGTAAATATTTCAACTGTCTAACTATCACGGTTCTTGAGATACGGCCTGGTGACAGACGGACAGACAGACAGCGGAGTCTTAGTAATAGGGTCCCGTTTGACCCTTTGGGTACGGAACCCTAAAAAGGTACATACGCGATGAACACCCGTTTAAATTAGTAATTATTAACTAGATTAGTTTTGTAACTGTCAATTTTATTAGCTGTATCTCCTAAATTTATTTGTTTTACTAACAAAATGGTATATAGAATATAATAGAATATAATACTTTTTATTACACACCAACAAAATTAAAAATACAAAGAAATACACAAAAATAAAGGTAAGTACAATGAGCGGTCTCATCGCTAAAAGCGATATCTTCCAGACAACGTTCTATGTATATGTTGTCCGAAATAAATTTCGATTTGATTTGATAAAGCTTCTTGCCGATCTTGTCCTTATTCTTGCACCCTGAGGGATATATGTGCCCAAGTATTGACAATACACAATTTAATATTTAGTTATGAACCATAGCGATGGAGAAGAAGAATGAAGTGGCAGTGGGCGGTGCACGTTGCTGGAGGATTTTGACGGCCGTTAGGACAGAAATCTTCTAGATTGGAGTCTACGCTGGAAAGCGCAGCGCAGCCTTTATCAGGTCGACTTTCCACCTAGTGGTGGGCTGTCGAACGCTGACAGCTGTCAGTTTTTCGAATTTTATGCTCCGCCCACTGTCTCACAATTCTCTGATGATCATCACCATTATATCTGCCACGAGATGTCTACTGCTGAACATAGACGCATAAATTTCCTGAGCTACCCATCTTGTGCGGCCGCAACTTAAAGGCTCCCAGCTACTCTTATCAGGTCTTCTTTCCATGTACTAGGAGGCGGTCTGCAATGAGAAATCGTCAGTTCTTCGAGCTATATGCTCCATCCACTACCACTTTAAACCTCTGTTTTATGATATTCCCTAAATATCTTGATGACTTCTGTGGCGAGTCGTATATGGCTATTAGGAACCAAGATAACCACCAAAGTCAAAGTCAAAATATTTTATTCATTAAAATCACAAGAATCACTTTGAAACGTCAATTTTACTGCCTGTTCCTTCGCGACCAAGCCAGGAAAGAAAGGCAAGCAAAACAAGGCTGTTTGTTTTTTTAATGATCCTTTTAGAATACATAACAATGAAGAAAATAAATTACGTCTAAACTGTAACATTTGGAGCAATTTCAATCCCAAGCTTCTTTAACATCTACATAATCCGATATTTAATAGTAGGCTTTTTTATAAAGATTTTGTTTAATTACGTTTTTAAATTTGTTAATTGTCAATTTTTGTACATCACTTGGGAGTAAAAGCGAACACCTTGCCCTTTAAACGATTTACTAACTTTATGGAGTCTACAAGTGACAACAGCGAGTTTATCTTTATTTCTAGTATTTAAATTATGAATATCACTATTTTTCTTGAAAAAATTCATATTTTTGTGAACATACATCAGTTTTTCATACATGCTGTGACAGGGGAATGTCATAATATTTATTTATTTAAACTTATTGCGTATAGCGTATGCGTAACCATAACATATACACCCGAAACAAATATTTACATAATATGCAAACATTTATCTATTAACGGGATTCGAACCCGCAACCTCCACCTCGCTAAGGTCGTCAAAGATGAGCTAAAAACGTCTTAGTGTCGCATCGAAATGAACTCTAAAACATGAGAATCTCTAAAAGTCTGAATAAACACACAAATTAAAATAAATAGTCCATTAGTAAGAATTAATTGTACAGAAACATTTCAATGTTGATTTTGGCGCCAAAATTTCTGTGGGCGAGGCAACATTGTCGCTACTTGAATCCAATTCTAAAATTGGATTGATTCAGATTTGATCAAAGGAATGAATGGAAACATGGATCGGTGAGCTGTAAGTTGGCACATGAACGGCTTTTGCTCGACTGATTCAGTTTATGCGAGTATTTGTGTATATGTAACATTCATCATATCTTAAGTAATGTATTGTATTTTTTATTCCTTTACGTCACAACAGAATACATTGTAAAAGTAAGTAGGCATCATTCTAACAGAAAATAACACTTAGGTACAAACAGTAGGTACATACCTAATGCAAAATAATTAGTCACACGTACTTAAGTATGTGATAAAGTCATCAGCTAGTGCTTCGTCAATATCATAATATGATTTAAACGATAATCATTTTCCAATTATATTCCTTACTAGCTGACCAATCCGCAGCTTCGCACGCGTAGTTTTTCAATAAAACATTACCCTCCTTCTGCGCAGTTGGGTAAAAAGTAGCCTATCACCCGGGGATAGTGTTGCTTCTCAACAGTGAAAGAATTTTTTAAATCGGTCCAGTAGTTTCGGAGTCTATTCAATAAAAACAAACAAATCTTTCCTCTTTATTAGTATAGACAATATAAATCTCTTATAGGCAAGATGGCTTCTCTCAGTCTGTGGTATTACAGATAATAACCACGTACAGCCGACGAGCACTGACAGGAGCGCACCGCACCGAGGCATTTCCACAGTGCGTGACTGTCTGTACGAATCCGAGATTCGAAGCCATTTTCTCATTTGTGCGAAAGAGTAAGTAGAACGTGCCTCGCCTTTGAAGGAACCGCAGCCGATCCGACAAACCATTACAGACGTGTCTGCGGTAGGTCCCACGGACTGGACCATTCAAACGGTGCGTTGGTGATTATTGGCGTTCATCTGCATTATCACGGACCGTGAAAACCCACCTTTAGAACTATCTATCTATTAGCCTACATCTAGCCACTGCTGGGCATATGCCTCCTCGTTATCACGTCACTCTCTCCTCCTCACGCCTCGTGTGCCGAGCGCTTCCATTGTCTTCTTTCTGAACTCTTCCGACCATTTAGCCGGTAGACCACCAGCCATATGGTCGGATGACTCGCGTAAAGTCGTCCGACCGACCGCTGGTGGTCTGCTGACTGGGCTGCGGCCTTCACGTGGCTTCTCCACCACTCAATGCCGGAGACCAGTTCGCCTATCAACGCGTGTCTTAAAACTACAGATATATACACATAAATTATTTGATCATTTTCGTCAAATTTACAGTATAAATACATGAACAGATACATATTCATTCATACTTATTATTATAAATTAAAAGGTAACTGCCTTGACCGATTTGGATGAAATTTGGTATACAGACAGATTATGATCAGCATTAGGATATAGGCTACTTTTTACCTGACTGCGCGAAAGGAGAGTAAGGTTTTTATTGAATAACTACGCGTGCGAAGCCTTGGGCGGTCAGCTAGTACAAATAAATACGAAATCACGAAAGTTTTTTTTGTAAAACAATGTATTTGTTTACTTAATTTCTTAACAACCATCGTCTTAGATTTTATGGTTTGCCCGTAGTTTGAACTCAAATGTTAATTAAAGATTTTACGAGCACAGTCTTTGTTATTCAGTGTTTTAATTATTCTAACAATTTATTTTCTGGTTTGGTTTATGTTTTAGCTGTGGTTTTAGTAATCTCTCTTTGTATCATTGGCTATTATAATCAATTTTTTGACAATGCACCTCTACAGCAGCTATAATCTTATGTACCTACATCATTAATAATCAGTATTTTTAAGCTTAAATGTAAATGTATATAAAATGCTTGTCTGTTTCTGGCACCTCTACATAGATAAAGACATGTAATTAAGTAAGTAATATTTTTGACGTAACCAAGTGTTCCATTGTGTCCCTACGGTTTGAATAAATGAGTATGAGTAGTAAACCGACTTCAAAAACAGAGAAGGTTCTCTATTCATATTCTTCCTGGCCTTTTCCCACATTACGTGGGGTCGGCACAACATGTATTCTTCATCCATACGTCTCTATCAGCCGCGGAACAAATGTTTGCTTGATCTACAGTTATTTGTTCTGGGTCTGGTTACTTTCTCTATTTTACGTATGTATTTTCAAAAAAAAGTATTTAAGTATTATATCGGTTATCTGATCCCATAGTACAAGCTTTGCTTAGTTTGGGGATATAGATGCTGTGAGAAATGTCCAGTATTATTTATTTTTATCAACCACTTTTCTTTTTAAAGTTTTGCATCCGTTTTTTCTACAGTATTCTACAGTATAGATCTGTATCTGATCGAGCGAAGCGAGATCTCTAAATCAACTTGGGAAAATCGGCGTTGTATGTATGTTTGTTTGTCCGAGGATAACTTTCGCAGCGTTTATCCAATCATCGTGAAATTTGGTATAAATGTGGTAGTGATGGCACAATTATGATGTGGCTAAATGAGCATAAAAAAGAAAAACTATATCTATAAAAAGTTATTGAGATATTGGGGTTCAAGAGGGGTAAAAAAAAACAAAATTAGACTATTCAGTCAAGTGGCACGTCTAATAAAAGATCTTCGTGAGTACATTTCGACCACGTTTTGGTTTTTAACATTGTAGTTATTAGCCATAATAAAAACTAGTGACCCCACAGTGCGTGTAGCTTTAGTGACACAAATATAGGGAAAAATCTGAAATCCAGAATAACTGCAATATATACCCTAAAAAGAGTAACCAATTAACATGAACCTCCGTTATCTATAATTTGAATGAAACTGTAGGTGAAGTTAGTTGTTGCGCATATCGTGGCACTATTTTATTAGTCAAAGATTAAACATGCGACAGCGACTAAACATATTTAAATTTTACGTATTTGTATGATTTGACACTCCTTAAATCATATTTAGTCACCAAATACGTTTAGGCATCGTTGCGAGTCAACCTAAGAATATTTTTTTTGTGTTTTGGGAGACTCGCGTGATCTCAGTTCGGGGCGAATCACTAGTTATAAATACGGGATTTATCACGTACCGTTGTATCGGTGTTTCGATCGACAATGTTTCGGTTCAATTCGTGAACTTTCATCAGGGTGAGTGCGTACCGCTCCGCACCACGTCTCGCCTCGCACTACGCGCCGCAACCCTCTGCGCGCGAGTAGACGAACGCGGTGGTGGGGATTGCGTCAACGGTGGCCCATCGTGTTGACAGGCTGCATCATCATCATTATCATCATTTCTGTCGACAGGCGGTAGTTCTCGGTACAGGCTAACACACAACACTATGTCTCCAGCAGGTTCACTCACTCCACTGTCGCTTGCATCATGAAGACATGGCCTCCAGGCTGGTAGAGCCCATCCTCTATGTCTCTTAAAGTTCGGCACACGACTTATTAGTATATATGTGTGATTTAGTATCTAAGTATCTACGATGATCCCTCTAATCTTTTCAAGCATCGCGAAGAGTATTTGACTCTGAACACAAAGCTAAGCCCTGAGGTTAGGACCGGTCCTAAATACATAAACAACAGGACGAGCGATCAGCCCTTCAGGGCATCGGCTGTTTACAAGACTTCGCATTGAAAGCTGCTAAAACGTGACTCAAAATCAAATTTACCTGAATGTGAAGAAGACGTATACTACGTGTTTTGTTGTTACTACGTAAATGAAAACACGAGTAGGACTAATGGCTTGTGTTGTTATAAAATAGATTTTTTTTCAAATTCATTACCATAGACAATTTATAATTTTCAAACAACCTTAATATCAAGTCCTAAAATAGCAATGAAACAGCCTCTATAAAATAGGTAAAAAAATCACATTCATTCATCATGTAAGCAGACCTGTTAAACTGACTGAGCGGCATCGTCGCAAAGGCGCAGCCGATTTACCTTAAAAATTGTTTACACAATTCAATTCTGTGTACTGGGACCCATTGCGATTTCAAAATTCTTTCTAGGCGTCAACCCCCTTTTTAAATTGACATACAATATTAAAATAAATAACTAGAAACGCGCAATCATGACTTGTAAATTGTAAAGCTAATGTCTTGTAAAGTTTAATGACATTTTACGAGTAGTATATGTTTTAACTGATATGGATTTAGGCACAGCGATGCCTAAACGTATTAAGCGACTAAATATGTTTAAATGTGACATATTTAATTTACTTTGACGCTTTTCTCTATCAGATCATCTAAATCTCTTCCTATCCTTAAAGCTAAGGTATACAACCATTTCCTTGCTTTGTCTACGCACTGCTAGCTTATCGTTAAGTATAATCTCCTTTAATGTATTTTATATATTATTATATTTATATATTTTATTTTTATTTTATTTTATTTAATAAAAAGGCGCCACGAGGCGGCGGCCTCGTGGTAGACCCAGGCGGAGATAGAGGGATAAACTGGATGCATTCCAGAAAGAGTAGCCCCAATTAACCAATAACCGGGATTCGTGGAAAGAGGGAAGGAGGCCTTTGCCCTGCAGTGGGACTCTACGGCCTGATAATATATAATATTTATATATTATTATATTTGTATGGAGGGACTTGGGGGAGACCTTTGCCCAGCAGTGGGACGAGATAGGTTAGGAAAAAAATATATTTGTATATTTTAGTTTATTAGTATAGGTAGTTTATGCAAATTTATGAACATAGATACACCGCCGACTTTTTGATTTTGTTTTGTCCTGCCCATCCAAAGGTTGTTTGGAAGAGATCGCTTTTGGCGATAAAACCGCCCAATGTACTTACCTTTATTTTTGTGTATTTCTTTGTACGTTTAATTTTTTTGGTGTGCAATAGTGAGTATATCTATATTTGTATGATTTGACAACTCCTTAAATCAGATTTAGTCACTAAGTACGTTTAGGCATCGTTGTGCAATTCGCGATTAAAAAATAATGGATTATTACCAAGTTAAGAGTTATTTGAGTTTCTCAGAGAGCAATAGAGAGTGCCATATTAGGCATCTCGCTGTTGGACCACATACCCAACATCGAAATACGACGCAGAGCCAAAGTCGCGGATGTGAAGGATCAACTAGCTGAACACTTGGCTAGGAGGAAAAACGGAAGATGGACGAGGGCAGCAACCGATTAGTGGCAGCAAGAAGGGCGCAGACCAGTTGGCAGACCACCAGCCAGATGGTCGGACGACATCGCGAGAGTTGCGGAAAGGCAAGGGATGTGCTCGGCACAGGAGCGGAGAGAGTGGCGTGATAACGAGGAGGTCTATACCCAGCAGTGGGTGGATGTTGCCTGAGCTGAGAGGATGATGATGATGAAGATGATGTTTAATAATTTAAAGATTCCAGTATGTCATTCTGTCCGAATATTGCTACTGTTCACATCGGCATCCTGTATATGTGAAGGTTGGCAGTATTTATTTTGCGTACAATGTTATGTAACCTACAGAATAGATATTGTTTGTCTTATTTGATAAGCATGCACTTTTTATGCCCTTATAATTTGTTAACCCAATCTGTTGACACCGGGGCTGATTATACAAAGAACCTTATTTAGTATTAGCATTAAGTAACCTAATTGTATAATTGTTTGTTGTCCTTAATAAAGAAAAATAAAAATAAAATTTGGAGAGATGTTATCTAATAAAATCTGATCTGGTCAATAACTTATTGATCGTTTTTTATCGTCGATGCTATCTTGTATATCCGTGTGAGCAGTAAAATCGTGCGTAATTAATGTCTGACGAGCGACAGGGTTGCCACTTTCGATAAGTTTATCGTCGTAAATATATATTGCTGGACATTTCACACAGCGCTATCTAGCCCCAAACTAAGCAGAGCCTGTACTATGGGAACCAGATCACGAATACTTTCGACTTATTAATACCTACTTAAAACATATTAGTTGACCAACGAGCAGCTTCGCACGCGTAGTTTTTCAATAAATACATTACCCTCCTTCTGCGCAGTTGGGTAAAAAGTAGCCTATGTTACTCAGGGATAAAGTAGCATTCTAATGGTGAAAGAATTTTTGAAATCGGACCAGTAGTTTTCGAGTTTTTTCGTTGCAAACCTAAAAAAATACAAGTCTTTCCTCTTTATAATATTAATATAGATAAAAAAAACATCCAGACCAGGAACAAATACCTGTAGATGATGCAAACATTCGTTCCGTGGCGGGAATCGAACCGGCTACCTCCTGCGTTACAGCTGGCTATTCGCCCACTGCGCCACCGAGGTGTTATTTATGTATTGAGGCTTGGTTTAGAGATAATTTCTTCCTTTAGGTTATACTAGCTGGCCCGCCCGCGGCTTCGCATGCGTGGTATTTCAATAAAAACATTACCCTCTTTTTGCGCACTCGGGTAAAAAGTTGCCTATGTCCTTCCCCAGGATATAATCTATCGCTTTGCCAAATTTCATTACGATCCGTTCAGCCGTTTAGTTATGAAAAGGTAACAAACAAACAGTTACATTCGCAGTTACTATGTATGTAATATACATATAAACCTTCCTCTTGAATCACTCTATCTAATGCTGAAAACTGCATTAAAATCCGTTTAGTAGTTTAAAAGATCTAAGCAAACAGACAGCGGAAGAGCGACTTCATTTTATACTATGTAAAGATAAAAATTACGTTGGTTCCTAAGTGCAACTCGCCCAAGACGGTGGAACGTTTTGTAAACCAACCGCGTTTGTTGCCCAGTGATTAGTACTGCGTG
Source organism: Philereme vetulata (assembly GCA_918857605.2). Classification (NCBI taxonomy): domain Eukaryota; kingdom Metazoa; phylum Arthropoda; class Insecta; order Lepidoptera; family Geometridae; genus Philereme; species Philereme vetulata. The sequence continues at coordinate 13,832,173 of OU975425.1, forward strand.
AGCAAGAAGCGTATATTCATTAATCAAAATAATCTAAATGATTTCAAATCTTCTTTTTCCTGTCCTTTTCCCACATAACGCGGAGTCGGCACAATATGTATTTTTCTTCCATAGCTCTCTATCAGCCGTCATCTCCGTTGTCACTTCTTTCTGACCCATTTCATTCTTCACACAGTCCATCCATCTCTTCTTCGGCCATCCTCTACTTCTATATCCATCCACACTCTTTTAGTCACAGGATTTTCTTCCCACGGCATGATATGCCCATATCACGCTGGACTCTACTCCTCAGTTTATCTATCACTAGTGCTACTTTCAAACTTCCTCTAATATACTCATTCCTTATTTTATCCATTCTCGTTACCCCACACATCCATCTCAACATTCGCATTTCCGCCGCGTGCACTGTTCTTTCATACGTCCCTTTCGTGGCCCAACACTCAGAACAACATAACGAGAGGTCTTATTATCGTTTTGAATCTAAAAGATTTCAAAAAAAATATCCACAAAATACAGCCAAAAACGAACCACAATCAATGACATAGCACAGAGGATTAGCAAGCTGAAGTGGCAGTGGGTAGGGCACATAGCTCTGTGACGGCCGTTGAGGCGGAAAGGTTCTCGAGTGTAGACCGCGTACTGGAAAGTGCAGCGTACGTAGGACTAGATAAAAAGACGACCTCATAAAAGGTGCTGGGAGCCGTTAGGTGCAAGCTGCATAAGAACGTATGGGGGAGGCCTATGTTCAGCCGTGGACGTGCTGTGGCTAATATGATGATGATGACTACAACAAAAAACGAGAATTTTCTGTTTGCAAGAAGGTGGGGAACCCTACAGTCTCGTCTCGATTCCTCACGAAATGCAAACGTCTCGAATTCAGCGGCTATAGCCGTTATTGGCATTCCGCTTGTGTAATCGGACGGAATCGCGTCTCTAGCCAATTTCATATTTATTTTCACATTTTATAATATTGCCTCGAAAATTCTGAAGGTTGTAGTGGTGCAGTTTGTCTAGTGTTTCTTGGCTTAGCCGCGGAGGAACAGACGGTAAAAATGATGATTAAGAGAAACTTTGAGTTTTTATTAGGTACTAGCTATTTTTAAAATAAAATATATTGTCTTGAGTACAGACAAAAATCTGACTGTTCGGGTACATTTGTCGAAACATTTCTAAACTAGTGGTTCGCCCCGAACTGAGATTTCGCGAGTCTCAAAACACAAAAAAAATATTCATAGGGCGACTCGCGCAACGATGCCTAAACGTATTTAGTGGCTAAATATGATTTAAAGAGTTGTCAAATCATACACATACGTACGTAAAAAGTATTTTATTCTTTCAAGTTTATTTTATTATTTACGTATGTGTATCCATGTATGTCTATGTATCTGTTTACTACTGAGTTCGTGAGGCTACCCATGGGTCCCATCTGAAAACCAGTGCCGCTTACCTTCCTCGGATGGTAGGCAGCAATACGCTGAGACGGGGCCTGTTTGGCCCACACAGCACGGAAGACCATATTATCTGTATCTACCTTTGTATAAGTATACATTTTTATCTTGTGTTTTTCCCGTAATTCTGTACCTAAATAATTTTTCATTTTAATAATATAATCTTTAGGTAAGTAGGTATGTTTTCTGTATTTGTTCTGTTCTTAATGGTCTGTCCTGTGTGTGTGTCAAATAAATGTATTTATTATCTTTCTTTCATTCTTTCTTTCTTTCTAAAATTTAAAATACGTTTAGGGATCGTTGTGCAAGCCGGCCTATAACTTTGACCAATAAAATAGTGCCACGAAATGATCGGATCAACGCTTCGAAAGTTATCCTCGGACATACATACATACAATGCTGATTTGCCCAAGTTGATTCAGAGATCTGGCTTCGCTCGATCAATAATTATAGTAAAAGTGTGTCATGCTTTATTTACAGAATGAATAAATAAAAGCACGAAAGAGTACACTCTGGTTGATCCGTTTTCCAAAGTGGAAAAATTCATTTCAAAATGTCAAATTCGTATTGTCATTTCAATTATTATCAAAGTACTTCGAAACTCATTTCAGTATATCGTCCACTGGTATTGCCTCCTGAACGTAATAATTATTATAATGGCCCGAACATCGGCCGCTCTGGTTATGTAACGATGTGGCTTTTTCAAATAACGAAACGTAACGATAAACAATTTCAATCAGCGTTGGATTAACTATTTATTTTTAGCTACCTAATTTTTCAGTTAACTGCTTTTTAGCCGGTTACACGCAGCGAATATTCGCGAGCTAGCAACGCGGGGCGCGTTGCTAGCTCGCGAATATTCGCTTGCAGCGAGCGAGCAAACGGTTGACTACAACGAAACGTTCGTTTAATTTTATTCGCGCTTCTTGGACTTTGCTATCCATTGCGATGCCGGGTTCCTATATCCGTCGGTAACCAGCTACGACTCGTTTTCCTTGAAAACGTGTCAAAAGTTAGACACTAGTTTGAGACTTTTTCAAGGAGATACGAGTCGTAGTCTGTTAGGAACCCGCCATAAGTAATTAAAAAAAAAAAAAAATTATTTATTAGCAAAAAAGTTTCAAAGTATACAAAAGGGTTCGGGTACTAACATAACTAAATAAACTTATCTATAAACGTATGTACATTATCTGTTGCTGTAAATAACCTCTTGAGTGAATCCATAATCTATTCATGCTTATCCTGGTATTTATAAAAATAGTACATTATTATATAAGGGGTGTAAGTGATCAATTGCACCTAAGATATTTTGACATACGATATTTATACATATTTTTATAGCGAGGACGCTGTAAGTCGAGGGTGTTATTGATCGCCTACACCAAAGTATAACACACAACTTTTCATCACGAATGCGCGGAAATGTAAGTTTCTAGAACAGTTTGATGTTAAGAAGAAAAGTTGTGTTCCAGGCATCCATTGTATTTTTTCACTACTAAACAATTTACACTTTACACTTTTAATATGTTGGATCAGTGATCCTCACACTAGGCCAAGCCTGTATCGTGAGGACCAAGCTAAGAGATTTACAATAATATACTTAATTGCAAAAACGGACTGAAGTTTTAATGCTTTAAATAAGAAATTACAAAACAGCCTGATGAAGTTCCTAGTTATATTTTAAATTATAAATATTGTGTACATAAAAATGATTTTAGAATAATGATATGCATTTATTTAAAATAGAATATACTGATAGATAAAAAAAGAGAAGGTAAACTAATATATAGTACTTATAAATAAATAAATGAAGGTAGTATAATATAATGTTAGTTAATGTGTTTGAGGATTTCTTCTGAATCTATGTATGTTTGTATTGATAACCAGCTAGTTATATAAGTTTTGGCCTCTCGTACGGATTTACCTTTAATATCACAGAATTTTAGAACTTTGTTATAAACGTGAGCTCTAAGATAATCTCCAAAGCGCTGTGCAAATGAAGTTTTTACTGGTTTAATAGGAATTTTATAGACTCTTTTGTTATTGGCTATTGAGTCATTTGCAGACAATAAGATCTTGTGCACATTTAATGAAATTCTTAATATAAAAAGTTGACGTACGCTCAAAACGCCAGCCTCCTTGTATAAATCTGCTGTGGGATACCTGAACGGTTTCTTGTACATGACTTTTAATACAGACCGTTGTGCTCGCTCAACTTGTATCAAACAAGTTTTGCAGCGCTTCCCCAACAAGTTACACAATAAAGTATAAGAGATTGGCACATAGCTAGGTATACTGATTTAAGCAGTTCCTTACTTGCAACCTCTCTGAGACTGCGTAGTATATTAATGGTTTTCCTAACTCGGCCTGAAAGACATTCTATGTGTTTTTTAAAGGTTAAGTTTTCATCAATCAAGACTCCTAGGTATTTTATAACTTTGGTTCTAGTGATAGGTTCACAATGACATGAGGTATCATCAGTACACGCAAAGTCATGAATTCTTATTTTCATATTATCATCATTAGTGGTTCGCTTTACATTACCTGCTATGTTAGGCGTTGAGAAATTTATATGGTTATGGTTTGCTATTTATATGGCTGTCGACAATGCCTGGAAGAGCTACTGGTCCATGAAGACATTCATCAAAGGCGACCTTCCATTATCACTAAAACGTCAATTCATCGACATGTGTATTCTGCCTGTCCTAACCTACGGTGCCCAGTCTTAGTCACTGACTGAATCTCAAAAGTCCAGGCTCGGGGTTTGCCAAAGAGCGATGGCACGCAGCATTTTGGGTGTCAAAAGAATAGACAGGATTCGGAACACCTCGTTGCGCTAAAGGCATCGCTGACGTCTGTATTAAGGTTGCCAAGTTAAACTGGGATTGGGTGGGTCATGTCTCCCGCGTGCAACCAAATAGGTGGGCTAAGTTCGTAACTGGATGGATCCTAGTAGATGGCAAGCAACACCGTTAAAGGCCTAAGAAGCGGTGGCGCGATGATTTGGACGCTTTTTATAGGGACTGGCGGGATTTGGTACAAGATCGAGATAAGTGGAGAGATGAGGGAAAGCCTTTGCCCAGCTGTGGGACAGCATAGGTTAGATTGTATAAATAAATAATGGTTTGCTAGATATCGAGCGATGGTTGCGAAGCTTGTTGACGTAACGTTATCCTACTCGTATCAAAGCTAATTCGCGCCCATCCCTAGACGCTCTTACCTATGGAATAGGGTTTAATTGGCCCTAACCTAAATGTTATTGGATAATTTACAATGGTATCTAGTTTTATGGACTTTTTATTGCTATATTTATTGCTACGATAAAATTTAACGGTTTTAAAATGTAACAAAGTTAATATAAATTTATTTTCAAAATATCAGTGACGAGCTGAGCTGAGCACCTGAGCTTCCTGACTAACAAAAAAGTAGGGTAATGTTTTACCAAGGTAAATTGGCACAACCCTTCATTGAAGCCTTTCAAGGACCGAAATGTTCAGTTATTGATAACGTTATACAAATTGGTCATTAGTTAGTGAACTCATTCTAAAGCTATCTCGGAATACTTATTCAATATTGAAATTGTGGAAATATTTTCCTTGGTTATTCGTATGTAAGTGGTTTGGGTTTGAATTTGCGTAGTGTTTACAACGCGTAGTCTGTTAGTCTCTATGCGTAGTCTATTCAAGTGAACACTGCGCAAATTCAAATCCAGAGAAAAACTCTATTCAAGTCGTTTCTTCCTCCTTGCATCGATATCCTCACTGCTGAGGTCATTGAGAGGGCGGGGTTATTGAACGAGCGGGGTGGTAGGACGGCTCGTAGTAACTTTTTAGTGATCTGTGGTATCATACAATACGCTAGTTCTCTAACATTACGTCGAGCATCATTTTATAGATTTCCTCGAGATTTTGATCTTTGATTTTGGTCTATTTGCCTCATGGTGAGGCAGCTCAGCATCGTTTGTAGAAAAGAATAGAATGGAATAACGCTTTATTATACACATAATACTTAAAGAACTAGTTTATTCTAAATATAGGCAATGGGCGGCCTTATCGCTGAGATCGATTTCTTCCAGGCAACCTTCGGATGGAAAGTATATGAGAGATGATGAAAAGTCATGTCTTGTGTTTTATGTTTTTTTTTGTACTCCCTGGTAAATGGAGATGGAACAAACATTATGAGCCACCTGATGTTAAGTGGTAACCATCGCCTATAACAAAGTATTGCCTCGTAGATCACGCACCTTAGAAATTTGCCCTACAATGCACTGCCCTGCGTCCATCAACTTGAGGCATACCGGTGTAAAGCCCTCATGTGCCTGCAATTTCATAGGAAACGATGCGTTTCATACCGAAATACAGCAATGCAGCGAGCCCTTTCACAAGGAACTCTACTATTAAAATTAAGTACACGCTTATTTTACATTTTTGTTGTTTTTTTTAGTATTTAATTAAATAATAAATAATGCTGGACATTTCAAACAGCGCCATCTAGGCCCAAACTAAGCAATGCTTGTACTATGGGAACCAGATAACTGCTAGCATTTTTATATACTTTTTTATGTGTAAACACATATTTATAATATATGGAGCAACAACCAGACGAGGAACAAATATATGTAGATTATGCAAACATTTGTTCCGCGGCGGGAATCGAACCCGCAACCTCCTGGGCCTCAGCCGGCGGCTATTCACCATGTGCGCCACGGATGACGTCATTATCATTGAGTATTATTTGTGGTTTGTTCTGTATTTTCTATAATATATTGTCCAATCAGATGGTACAAGCAAATACGAAATCCTCGAATTGTCGTATTCTTAAGCTATGCCAAATGCTTTATCGTAACACAGAAATACATCGACAATCCGCGAACGCTAGATTTAATCAATCAATGCCTAACCCTCCACGATTTATGTTGCACACAATGTACCGATAAATAATGTATTCCATCGCCTCTAAACCACATGTAGACCATGTTTTAATAAAACGAACGGTTATGTTTGAATGTCAAGGTTTGTATACACGATACTAGCTACTGGTTCGAGTTAGTGGTTAAACTACTGTCAACTGCATAACTCAATGCCTAAAAATTGTCGAGAAATTCTACAATTTTGTTGAGTTTTAACCTCAATTTGTCGATCGACAAGTTCCGTACTTGCACTGCCGGCGTTTGAGATTATATGACACCTGAAGGCCTTCGACAAGGCTGTTGAAATGGTGACTAAAATTTTCACCAAAACTGAACTTAATAAAACTTAGGTTATCAGTATATATTTATTTCAAAATAGTTTACAATCACTAAAGTTTTAATTCAATGATACAATATAATTTGTTAGCTATTTCATTCACGAATCCCACTTCACTAATTGCCCTTAGCTTGAATGCAACTTGCACTGTGTGAACACAGACCACGCCTCTCATTGTTTTATTACAAAGCTTAGCGCTCGGTTAGCTTAGTTATGAACTAGTAAATACGACTTGTTACTAGCCTCGTGTAAACCGACCGCAACTTATTGTTTTGTTGGCGCGCTATCCTCGTGTGGTTTGGTTTTACTCTTATTAGTATGTGCTGTGTTAGTATGTGGAGTGGAATTTATAAAATTGCTGTGGCAATTTATTGTAAAACAGAATTAAAAACAGGCGTAGGTTTAGGTCTTATATACTCATTTTTTTATTCAACCTGTGTCATTCCACTGCTGGGCAAAGGTCTCCCCCATTGTCTTCCAGAACTTTCGCTCGCGTGCCAAATCCCACCAATCTGTCTGGAAGGCATCGAGATCATCATGCCAGCGTCTACTAGGCCTTCCTCGGCGCCGTCGCCCGTCTTCAGGCACCCACTGCGTGACGTACGTTGCCCATCTTACATGTTCCGCCCAATCTCATTTTAGCCTGGCAGCCTTATTTCCTGCGCCAGCAATGTCTATATACATTTTATTTGTAAAATATTTAGAGGGACACCTAAACCCGTTACAAATAGGTAAATCATGTAAACATTTTGTTCCACAAAGGAGTACAGGTGACTGTAGAATTAAAATGTTCAGAAGTATTTTTCAGAATATACAACCTGTCTTGTTATGTATGACATTAATTTAAAACACACATCCGGAATCGTATTTATCTATTAACTGATTTAAGAGGTGGAGGTTTAATATCGGTGGCTTGATCCAGTAACATTTCCAATAAATAATTTTTAACGTTCATCCGTTTTTGTGACGATGCCGCTTAGTCTACTGCTAGAGTAGTAGTTTAACAGTGTACCTACTTACATAATGAATGAATATGATTTGTTTACCTATTTTATACAGGCTGTTTCATTAATATTGTAGGACTTGATGTTAAGATAGTTTGAAAATTTAAAGTTTTCTATGGTAATTAATTTGAAAAAAAACCTATTTTACAACAATACTAGCCAACAGCCCTAACCGTACTCGTAGTATACAACACCTAGTATACAATCCTTCAGTCACGGGATAAACATATAAACTTTTTTGGCGACAACAAAAGCGGAAAGTTTTTAAAAAAACCAGCCAAGTGCGAGTCGGACTCGCGCACGAAGGGTTCCGTACCATTACCTATAAAAACGGCAAAAAAATCATGTCTGTTGAATGGGAGCCCTACTTAAATATTTGTTTTATTATAATTTATTATTTATTTTTAAATTGAATATATAACTAAATATTGTGTGAACATTTCAAGCGTCTACCTCTGTTGCCGTTATCAATATCGAGTAAAAACGAGCAAAAAAAAACCGGTCCAGTGCTAGTCGGACTCGCGCACGAAGGGTTCCGTACCATTATCTATAAAAACTGCAATAAAATCATTTCTGTGTTATGGGAGCCCCATCGTTATTAAGACCATGAAAAAAATTAAAACAATCACGTTTGTCGTATGGGAGCCCCTCTTAAATATTATTTTTTAAATATTTTATTTAAATTTAATTATTTATTTTAAAGTGAATATATAACTAAATATTCTGTGAATTTTTCAAGCGTGTACTTGTTGCCGTTATGATAAACGAGTTAAAACGAGCAAAAAAATCGCGTTTTTTGTATGGGAGCCATTTGTTATTGTAAATTTCAACTGTCTTAACTATTATGGTTCAAGAGATACAGCCTTGTGATAGACGGACAGACAGCGGAGCCTTAGTAATACCCTTTTACCCCGTTTTACCCTTTGGGTACGGAACCCTAAAAAGTTTTCACTTCAAAAGGAAATGGAAAATATACCTCAAGTGTTCCTATAAATATTGATAGTTACGACAGGCCAAGTCGAATTTTGTTTATGGCAGTCTTTACGACTTGGAATACTTGGCTGCCAAAATGCACCTTTCTAGTTGCCATCCCCATTGCCAAATTGCAGTCGCGTCGATACGGACGTGTACACACGGCTACACATCAAGCTATATTTTTCCAGTATAAGCTGACCTCTCATTCTACGAAAAGCCTACGCAATGCGAGGTCAGCTTATACTGGAATTTTAAAGCTTGATGTATAGCCGTGTGTACACGCACACTGCGAATAAGAATTAATTTGCAGAAAGTATTCTATTACTCTAACGATATCGTCTACCGTCGTGGGCCACCAACGGGTGAGACTAGCGCAGGATCGTGGCGGATGGCACAAACTTGGGGAGGCCTATACCCAGCAGTGGGTGAAGTCGGGCTGTGGATGATGATGATGATTCTAATACTACTGAAGAATTTTTTTTGGGTTTTTAAAATCTGCCAGATATATCTAAGGCAACTTATGATAACCAAAAAATGCGACTAAGAAATGCAAATAAAGTTTTATTACGTCCGCCGAGGACAAATTATGGTAAAAAAAATATTACATTTGAAAGTGTAAAAATTTACAATGAACTTCCTAATATTTCAAGAGAAACCAAAAAAACGCATATTTTCATAAAAATACTTAAATTCCATTTACTTAGTTAACTAAAAATCCCAACATTCAAATTATTAACCTTGCATCATTTCATACTCAAACGTATGCCACATCTAGTTGTCGCCGATCTGCGTAATACGTTTCACTGCTTTGTTTGGGGTCGGCTGCTGCTGATTTTTTGGTCTCGTCATAGGTAAAGTTTTCAAGTCTACCCACATAAACAAAGTTACAACTGCGCTGTTTTTCGTTCGTAAAATATGATATTGTTATTGTGTTAATTAGGTAATATTAAGTATGTATATATGTTTATTTTAGTGATATGTAGCACGCTCGCGTATGCGATTATTATATTTGTCAAAGTTTTTTGTTTTAATAAGTTCTCATTTAAGTGAATTGTAAATTCTTATGAGAATAAATGACTTAAACCTGAACTTACCGCACTGGCGATTTTTAAACGAGGCCAATGAGGTGATTTGTGAATGTGTACACACGGCTACACATCAAGCTATACTATTTCAGTATAAGCTGACCTCGCATTGTGTAGGATTTTCGTAGAATGAGAGGTCAGCTTATACTGGAAATGTATAGCTTGATGTGTAGCCGTGTGTACGCCACGTTCGCTCAATAGGTAAATGCGCCCCGCCGCCCTTCAGTCAGTTATGTTGTAGGAACTAATTGTATACGTATTATTAACGTACTTATATCGGCTTAAACGGCTGAACGGATCGTAATGAAATTTGACAAGAAGATAGATTATATCCTCGAGAAGGACATAGATTATCTTTTGTCTCAAAAAATAATCTTGAAACTGGTGAAAATGGGGCTGAAAGTTTGTATGGACAATCCATAATTCCTTGAGTTAGGGATCTGAAATTCATATTTAGGCTTTTGGTAAAAGAAATATGTGTTTCAACTTTTTTGAAAATCATCCCTAAAAGGGGGGACAAAGTAAGGGGTAAAAATTATGAGGTATTCTTTAGATGCACTTCCTATGTACCGTTGGTATATAGATAGATTATCACCGGGATTGGGACAAAAGCTACGTCTTTTTACCCGACTGCGCAGGAGGAGGGTAATGCATTTATTGACAAACCACGCGTTTGAAGCCCCCGCGGCTTCTAGTCAGCTAGTATTTTTATGTTATTAATCATAAAGTAACAAATACTTACTACAATATATAAAATTAACAAAATGAATGCACGTAAAAAACCTTAGATGGTTTGTCCTAATCAATAAAATCGCAAACTTTCATTTTTAAAAGACATATTACCTCTAAATAAAAAATTACAATTTTAATGAAATTTTAAGTAATTGAAAATGATTAACGCTGATATTTATGAGTAACTAGCTTCCGTCCGCGGCTTCGCACGCGTGTTTTGTCAATGAAAAGTAGCTTACGTGTCAATCCAGGTCATAATCTATAGAAACTCTAAATTTCATCGAAATTGGTTCAGCAGTTATGACGTGATCGAGTAACAAACAAACATCCAAACTTTCTCATTTATAATTGTAGTGTGATACTGTGATATCAAAGTATTACATTTTTTTATTGATTTGCCGATAATAATAAGAGGTAACTAATTGGATACGCATATATTTATACATTTGTACTGTTCAGTTATCTTGTGAATGTGCACTGATTGTTTGCATACAAATGGAACCACCTTAATATTTTAAACAAAACGATAAACTAGCAGTGCAGATACAATTAAAGTATGCACGGCGCGTTTCACCCGCTCGTTTCTTCCACGCACCTGCAACATGTGGAATTACCTTCCTCCGGAGGTTTTCCCGGTGGGCTTCAAAATGAACGCCTTCAAGAGAGATGTAAATAGGATATTCAGTGGTAGGCAACGCGACTGCAGTACCACGAGTGCTGCAGGAGTTTATAGGCGGCCTGACCCCTTAACATCAGGAGGCCCGTCAGCTTGTGTGTCTACAAGTTTAATATTAGTGGTTCGCCCCGAACTGAGATCTCGCGAGTAGCCCAAAACAAAAAAAAAATATTCTTAGGGCGACTCGCACAACGATATGATTTAATGAAATGTAAAATTATACAAATACGTAAAATTTAAACATGTTTAGTCGCTAAATACGTTTAGGGATCGTTGTGCAAGCCGGCCTTAATCTTTGACTAATAAAATAGTGTCAAAACCAACTAACTTGACCTACAGTTTCATTCAAATTTCAGGTAACGGGAGTCAATGTTAATTGTGTCTTCTTTTTTGGGCTACAAATTGCAGTTATTTTGGATTTCAGATTTTTGCCTTTATTTGTGTTACTAAAGATAATGTAATGTATCCGCTGTAATTTTTAAAAATTTCGCTCCATCCAAAGGTTGCCTGGAAGAGATCGCTTTTAGCGATAAGGCCGCCCATTGTATTGCCTTATTTATTTTAACCCAGTACTTATTTTTTTTATTTTTTCTGTTTGTGTGGTAATTCAATAAAGAGTTATCTATCTATCTATCTATCTAAAGCTACACGCATACCAAATTTCAGCACTGTGGGGTCACTGGTGTACTCTGTGAATTTTGTCGAAGTTCAGTTTTTATTATGACTAATAACTCAAAAACTATAAAGAGTACGAAAAATAAAAACGGAGTCTATTGAATACCTTTCATTTGACGTCCCATTTGACCAGTTAGCCTCATTTTCACTTTTTTTACTCCTCTTGAACCCCAATATCTCAACAACCCCCCATCATTTTTAGCTCATTTAGTCACACCAAAATTGTGCCATCACTACCTATCTATGTATTAAATTTCACGATGATCGGATCAACGCTTCGAAAGTTATCCTCGGACAAACATACATACATACAACAACGATTTGCCCAAGTTGATTTAGAGATCTCGCTTCGCTCTATCAATAAAAAAAGAATGCACTTTTGATTTCCAGCTACTAATCCACTGTAAACACAAAGGACAGTGTGTAGTAAGCACATTATTTCGCAACCGTTATATTAAATTCTTAGCAGTCGCCATTATACGGCGGGATGAGTGTGCACGGTAACCAGATATTAACATATCCTGAAGCTTCTAGACTGGCTTAAGGCAGTGGATTGGCTTGGAAAGTTAAGAGTAAATCGGGTTTATGAATCTGTTGCTTGTTGTTGAGAATTGACGGCCGTTGGGGCAGAATTTGAGTGGCACCATGCACTGGAAAGCGCTGCGTAGGACAATCCTCTACTAGATGGAAAGACGATCTGAAAAGATTGCTGGCAGCCGTTGGGTGCGCCACATGGCACACTGGAAATCAGATAAATGCAGGCAGACATTTAAATTCATTAACAACAAAAGGATCATTTTAAAACGTAAATTTTACCGTCCGATTCAGAAGGCGTCAGAAAGATCCAGAAGGTACTCGAACCTGGAATAAACAAACGCGTCATAAAAATAATGTTTTTCCCCAAAAATATTCTTAAAAGAAAGTGACGAAGACGGTATGAAAAGGCATAACAACCTAATAAATTCTTGAAGTATGTGCGCAAATGACAGGCTGCATGTAAAACGACGCTTTTGTCACGATTTAATAAACGTCATATTTGCCGCCATTATATCTGTCAAAATGTTCTTTGCCGCCGATTTGAAGCGAGTGACAATTTGTTTCAGTTGAATAACAGAAAGAAATTGGAAAAAATAAATATTTATAATTTTATTTAATCATGTCCTGTCGGATCACACGATCCAACAGGACATGCCAGAGCACGTACAAACCTGCTTTGAAATTCTGAATTGAATTTAAATATACAGAGTAAGAGTGAAGGCGGGTAGTTGGTATAAATATCACGTTGGTGGCGACTCCTACCTTGCCTTGATCGGATTATGGATCGGAGATAATTCCTTTACCGTCCTCTAGTCCAAGATGTGACGCAAATTCAAAATCAGTTAGGTGTTGTTTTTAAGAAGTAAAAACTGCCCCTAAATTATAATGACTCCAATGATGTCGGTGTAATTTTCATTAAAATCTCTTGGGCCCATTTTACAGAACTTAATTCAAAACTGTATCGAGAGCGAGACTTAAACGTCTTTTACAGAAAATGTCTAAATATCTTCGTTTGAGTGTCGGTAAACGCTATTAACAGACGACCAAGTTTGGTTGGACACAGTCACCCGACCGACGTGACGTTACGAGTTCACGACCCGACCACAAAACTAGTAAAAATAATGAAATGGTTGGCCCGACCAGTCTAAATGCAATATGGTTGTACTGACTTGCACTTGACGTCGCATCGGCCCAAACGGGTCCACCAAACTGAGTCGTGTTATCAATGCTTCTAGGCTCGGACTTTATGGCATCAGGGTCTCCCCGATTCCCGGTTGCTTCAGGTAAAAATCGGAGTCGGATGGCGTCAGATCGTGTGTAGCCGATGCAGGAAAAATTCAAATGTTTGGTTGTGCGACGGATTGGTCAGGGGCCATTACAAAAAACGGTCCCTTACAAGCCCGGATGCCATATAGTCCGAGCCTTAGTTTCATAATATGACCCTTAGAATATACAGTAACAGTTACTTTTTCAAATGTAGACTAGTTTAATTTAGTCCGACGAAGAATTGGAGTCACTTAATTTTCTAAGGCCTCTGTACTGTATTTACGACTTGATGTCAGGATCGAAATCTCATCAGCACACACCCAACAGCAGTGTTCAGTTAAAAATGTCACAAGTGGTCGCCCAAAGTCATTGTTCAACCTAGCGGATTGTGAAGAACGACTATGCAAAATACGATTCCGTTTAGTACATAATCTATGACGACATCTTAGAGTTGAGGACGCAATGTTTTAGTAATAAAATGAAATAGGAATCTAGAAGTGTTGTAGCTGTTGAGTTGTCTTTTTGATCGTCTGATGATGGGTTGCTCTTCACACTGACGTTTATGCGCCGTCAAACCACATATAATAGAAATAAAGAGGGGTATTACAAGGTCAATTCAATTTGTAACAGCTGGAAACGATGTTAATATGTATTTTCATCTAAACTGTCGACATCTTGGAAAACGACTGCGATCTGTGGTTATGTCATTCAATCATTATAAATACAGGATTTATCACGTGTGTTTAGTGTTTTATCGGTGTTTCGACCGACCATGTTTCAGTTAAATTCGGGAACCTTGCCACCGACCCATACCTGGTCGGCATACCACCTTGCCCGTTCCAAACGATTTGCTTCAATTTTTCTTGTTAGCACAAGAAATGAGTGGGATTCACTTTCGGGGGTTGCGTCGGCGGTCGCCCGTTGTGTATTTAATTCGAACTGAATTTTCTTGGGCATCACGTGTAGCAGATGGTGGCTGCTGATAACCTCTGGAGCCGCTTCAGCCTCAGTCAGCAGTTCCCAAACGCAGGTGGTGGGCACTGGAGAAAAGGAGGAAGTGCGGCATTGTGAATATCAAGACGTATACCCTACAGCCACGTTGTCGGAGTACGTGTTGTCTATCTGTATCATTCGTCGCATGGAAGACAGAGGCATGAAAAATAGCCGTAGTTCGACTATACGTCGTATATACGATGTTTTACTTAAGCTACTCAAATTAAGTACGTTTAGACACTAATCGTTTATAATCAACTCATATTCTGTTGATACACTTGTTCCTCTGCCTCCATTGCCCACCACCTGCGTTCGGAACAGCTCAATGAGGCAATTGACGCGGCTGTAGAGGTGGCCACCTTGAAACACCTATTACAGTACCTGAAAAGTGTACAGAGTGTCCCATAATCACGAAAGTGTGTTATCACGAAAGATAGTTTTAATGTTAATTAAGTCTAATCTTGAAATTAAAATGACTTATTTACTTAGTATGGCTGAGCGACTCGAAGTGTGTCTTTGCCTCCAATAAAAACAGTCGCTATTATGGTCTGTCCTGTGCAGCTTCCCGCCAGTTTACCGCCTGAAGCGCACACAGGTCTGCTTCCACTAGATCTTTCCAGCGGTGCCGCGGGCGTCCAACGGGTCGTCGACCGGCGCGCAGCGGACAACCGAGATAGGCGTTGTGAACTTGTCGGTCCTCTCCCATTCTCTGTAAATGGCCGAACCAGCGAAGACGACGCGCTTTCGTTTCGCCGATGATGTTGCGTACTTTCACTAGCTTCTCAATCTTTTAAGTTCTTTCGGATTCTCAAGCTTTCGTCCTCTCTGCGGATTGGTCCCAGTATCTTAAGGAGGACTTACCGCTCTGCCATCAAGAGTTTGTTCTCTTCCTTCAGTGTTAGCGTCCAGGTCTCACAACCGTAAATCAAAATCGGTCTAATAACGGTCTTGTAGATCCGAATTTTAGTCTTTCTGCTCAGATAAAATGGATTTCTCTAAATCCGTTTCGCGTAGAATATCTCCATTCACATTGGAACACTCTGTATTAGTAATAGGAACATTGACCTGCACATAAACGCTGTAAATATTATCAAAATATTACTACAACCGTGACCGTTCCTATAACAGCATTCGCAAAATATCATCACATCAACATATCTGTATTTACAAACACTATGCAAACGCCACGTGTACTAATTTGGTGGGTCGAAAAACAATAACAATGCAACGCTGCCAATGTAAATAGGTAAACAGTATGTAAGCTTAATGCATTAACGCCTGGCGTACCAAATGGATCTTTATGTGCACGTGCTCATTGCTTTTCTCTAAGTTATCTTTCAGTTTACGAGCCCAGAGTTAGCTAATGTCTGCCAAATTCGATAATACATTGACAATGTAGATAAAACAATTGACAAGTCGTCGTTTTGCGCATGTGTGGCATATTATAAGTTTTCGAGAATGCCATTTGGTTTCAAAAAACTTAAGGTAAAGTGCCTATTTCAGGACCTCCGCGTAACTTTAATTGACGGAGAAAAATCATTCTCTCTTTATCTGTTTTAATGTGAAAACAAAAGACGTATATATTTTAAATCCGTTGGATAGCGTTACTTAGAGGTGGTGAAACAGGCACTAACAATTGCTTTTATTGCGATATTTATCTGCGTAAAAGTTTGTCATAAAGTAATTTTTATTCATTTATTCTTTGTTTTTCCAGTTAAGACACAATTATGTTCACCCATAGGCTGAGGTTGACGAAGTTATAAATGGTCCGACTTGAAGGGACTTCTTTTAAATTTTAATATTTTATACATAATACAATAAAAATACTTACATAATTATAAAAGAATAACATATTGTAAGTGGCTTGTGTGTACAATTGAGTTTATAAGACTCTACCTACACCACCGTACAAGGCGTACAAGTCGTAATATAGATAGATAGATAGATAGATAACTCTTTATTGAATTACCACACAAACAGAAATAATAAAAAAAAATATAATTCTCATTTAAAACTTCTTTACTCATACACTCCTGTTTACTGTTTCAATTTTTCAGTCATCATAATAACAGAAGATAGATCAACATAAGAGACAGAGAAAAGATCACAAAAATTCAATAAAAATGAATTGTTTTGAATTACAGCAACAAAAACAAACTTGCAGCAGAAAATACATTTTTTTCTGTAATACTCTGCATTTGGTGAAGCAATAATCGTTTTAAAGGATTAAATGGGCAGCGAACTTCGCCGATAAAAGTCAGTGTTTCCCGCCAAGTGAAAAATGGCGGCAAGAATCGCCATATTTTTCACACTTTAGTACTAAAACAAAATATCGAAGTTTGTTAGCACCAAAATGCTTATTTTAAGGATCTTATATCAATAAACAGGTTGGATGTTTTTATGCAGCTTATTAATTTTGGAATAATGTCAGACAAGCAAAATATTAACCGTTATTTATTGTATACTAGCTGGTCCGCCTGCGGCTTCGCACGCGCGGTGTGTCCTTCAGAACATTTCCTTCCTTCTGCGCAGTCGGGTAAAAAGTAGCTTATTCTTTATTGTGCACAAGAAAATACATTAAAAATTACAGAAATAGAGGACATGTACAAAGGCGAGCTTAACCCTAAGAATAGTTTTCTTCTAGCAAACCTTTGTGCAAACGGCTACCAACCGCTCGTTGTGGCGATCTAAGGGGGAGGCCTATGTTCAGCAGTGGACGTCTTCCGGCTGATGATGATGATGATGATGAAACCTTTGTGACGTGAAGGAGCAGTGGGGACAACCGATTGACCAAAGCTGGTTGCCGATGTGCAAGCTTCTCCATCATTGTATCCAGTTCTTCACAGTACACATCTGCAGTAATGCTCATGCCGTTTTGTAAAAAGCTGTGGTGAATCACACCCGCACTAAACCACCAAACAGTGACCATCACCTTTTTAGGGGTCATTTTTGGTTTAGTTTAGGGCATTGCTTTGGTGCTGAACCAGGATCTTAACCAACTTTCTGAGCGCTTTCGATTGTCGAACAGAATCCATTTTTCATCGCACGTAATAATTCGGTTCAAACATCCTTCATTTCTTTGCCTATTGAGCAGCGCGAGGCAGGTCTCGTCGCGTACGTTGCGCTGGCGATCATTAAGTTTGTGGGGCACCCATCTATCAAGTTTTTTTACCTTGCCTATTTGTCGCAAATGGATCAAAATTGTTTTGATGCTAACATCAAAAGCTGCTGCTAGCTCAGCTGTAGATTGAGTTTCGTCAGCTTCCACAATCGCCTTTAATTCATCATTGTTGACCAAAGTCTCCGGACGACCACGAGCTTCATTTTTCAAGTCAAAATTTCCAGAACGGAACCAGGAAAACCAATAACGGGTTGTGCGTTCGTTTGTACAGTTCTCTCCGTAAATGTTTTTGATGTTACGTGCCGTTTGTGTCGCGTTGGTGCCACGACGGAACTCATATTCCATAATTACACGAATTTTTAAAGTATCCATTATGACGGAAAATGTTCAAATGTAATGAAAATACAACGCTAATCAATAAACAAAAGACTGAGTTTGTAAAAAGAATGTCATGTTTTCAAAAACAAAATTAATTTGAATTTAGAATACAAAGCCATTCCAAACTTTTTTTCTATTTGAATTGACCAGTACTGAAGAACGGCAAATCTCATAGGTAAAGACCTATTATTAAGATTTTGTTTAATTACGTTTTTAAGTTTCTTAATTTTTAATTTTTGTACATCACTTGGGAGTTTGTTATAAAAGCGTACACCTTGCCTTTTATACGATTTACTAACATTATGGAGTCGACAAGTGGCAACAGCGAGTTTGTCTTTGTTCCTAATATTAAAATTATGATGATGGAATTTTTCTTAATCATCACTTTTCTTTTCACGTGTACTTTTAATTTCTTCTTCTAAGCGTGTTAATAGCTCTATTTATATTGTGTTAGATAGGTACTTGACTACATTAATTTTAACTGATTACTTGTACAAAACTAACAAAACAACTGATTACAAAACCTACCAACTACTAAAAACACAAAATATGACGTCACTTGAATGAAATCCGCCCACTCGGCGAGACTCAATGGCCCTCTAATTAGTGAAAGCCTTTTCACGCGCACCGCTGATTGGGACTAGGGGCTAGATGCTGTGGAAGGTGTGTGGGGGGGGGGGGGGGGGGGGATTGCTTAGAGGTTCCTAGGTTCCATTGATGATCTATTTTTGTTTAGTTTGTAAAACGCTAGCTAAACCGCCGCGGTTTCGCACTGATTTTGTACAAAACAGAATATAGCCTATATCACTCAGTGATAGCTTTCTATCAATATATATATTTTCATAACATAACTAGTGCCGGACAGTATCCCTACTTCCAAAAGTTTTGTACTTTTAACTGACAAATTTTAACTCATTTTAATGATCCGGGTAAACTGTTTTTAGTGCAAATAAGGTGCATATTCATGATAGTTTCAAAAGTATACAAGTCGGTATAAATATATTTTCACACCAGCTGCTCGACAATGTCAAATTATATGTCGTCACCGAAAGCAGGTGATTAAATCCCTACGGCAGGAGCGGGAGTAAATTTGTACTGAATTTCATTAATGTAACTTGAAGTTGGAACTTCATCTGTATAAAAATTTGAACCAAAGAGACCCACACAATAAGAACTTATTCGTAAATCGAACTAACCTCTGCACAGAATGCACCAAACTAGATTTAGTTTTTATAGTCTCGCAGAAACTGTGAAAAGTAGAATATTCTCCTCTTCGATAAAGCTGTCTGCATCTTATGCGTACTTATAACCCACTGCATTCTAGTAACTCTCTGGATTCTAGTAACTCTAGAATCCTTCGTTACGTTCGGGATTCAATATAGCGCCCGTGACGCAAGACACTGCTTTCTCCCCTCGTTTAATAATCTACTATTATTATATATTATATAACATAATTACATGCTTTATATTTGAGCCTTTTGGGTTTGAGACCCTTGGTCCGTGGGGACCGAGCGCCCACAAAATTTATAATGACCTTTCAAAACGCCTGGTCGAGGCGACGCGTGACCAAAATGCTGGCCTATATTTTGGCCAACGTTTAAGCATTGCCATTCAACGTGGCAATGCGGCCAGCATTCTGGGCACGCTGCCCACTGGCAGCGGCTTGTTAGATTAGGGTTTTATACATATTTTAAGTTGTTATAAAATATTTTATTTTGTAATATTACTTAAAATTATCTTTATACATTACAATTAGCTTTACTTTAAATTAACACATGATATTCATTTTAGTAGAAACATAATTTAAATTCACTCGCCGAACACTGCACTACCTTGATTATTAACCTTTCTTGTATTTAATCTCCACAATACAGGGAATCCTAGTGTGGAGGTCAAAGTTAATGCATAATATTGTTATATAACTATTTGTATAATTTTCAAATGATTATCCATACATAAAAATGATAATTAGTACCTAATGCAAACTAACACCTATGTTTAAAATTGTTCATGACATCTTTTCTGGTTCCAATAAAAAAGTTTTTATTTTATCGTTGTACACACGGCTACACATCAAGCTATACAATTCCAGTATAAGCTGACCTCGCATTGTGTAGGCTTTTCGTAGAATGAGAGGTCAGATTATACTGGAAATGTATAGCTTTATGTGTAGCCGTGTGTACTGATAATTTCTTTAACGTCTTGATTTTAAAGTTAACTTTTTTTTGCAGGTAAGCGACGATGTGAACGTCATATCTATTTGGAGATCCGGTTAAGGTTTGGGAAAAGGTTATCTTGTTAATTATACGATTAACCAAAAATTCAAAGTATGTTACCGGGTTAGTGTTCTAATGAAGTCCATTTACGCCAACTATTTCTTTTTGCAAGGCTTGCACACGCTTCTGTAGGAAGCATTTGTTAAAATTTGAAAATTGTCATAACTGATATGATAATGACTGATAATTTCTACG
This sequence comes from Philereme vetulata, assembly GCA_918857605.2. Classification (NCBI taxonomy): domain Eukaryota; kingdom Metazoa; phylum Arthropoda; class Insecta; order Lepidoptera; family Geometridae; genus Philereme; species Philereme vetulata. Next base: position 13,852,780 of record OU975425.1, read on the forward strand.
AAAATTAGAAAATGACATTGTAATTCATTTTCATTAGTATTAATATGTAGGTACTAAGTACTCAATTATAATATTTTATTATAATTCAGTTAATTATTTATTATTATTTGGAGCCGGTACTGTTCTACTGCAGGGCAAAGGCGTGGCAGACCGCGACGCCGATGGAAAGACGAACTCGACTCGTATATGGAAGACTGGACCACACACGCGCATGATAGAGTGGAGTGGAAGGAAGGAAGGAATGGAGGCATTTGCCCTGCAGTGGGACAGTACAAGCTCCAAATAAATAAAATAATATAATAACGTAGTTTAAATGGACTTGTAAACTTATTTTACTAATAAATTGATTATCCTGCTTAATCTGATTATGCCAAATGCCACACCGCTCCGTGCGCACAGTAAGCTTAAGCTTACTTAAAAAGGGGTACAAAGTTTTCTCTTCACGTATTAATAATAATGATAACTACAGTATCCTTTAGGCACACACACAGAAGGGTACAAAACAATAATTGCAACTTTGCATACGAACTAGCAGTTATTACAAACCCTCCTAATGTTACAAACTTTACTGGGATCGCAATTAAACTCTAATCCTCGGGTTGAACTAAAACACCCGGACTATCCCCTTCTCAAGTTGAGGCGTTAAACCGTGCTTAATACCTGGACTAATGTAATACTCCATAATATTGTAGTGAATTCCTACAATATTAAATACGGTGGGTCATCAATTTGGCATATTCCCAATAGTTCAATCAACAGTTCATTGAACTGCTGTGACTTTAGTAACGGATGTCTCAATAAGAGTGCACTTTTTAAATTTTGTGTTATTTATTTTCGTGAATGTGGCAACTCTGAAATTTGACAGTTGTCACCTGATTCATAAAAATGGAGCGTTACACAAAAGAAGAACGTGTTATCATTGTGAAAACTCATTACAAATTACGCTGAGGACCGCTCGCAAACTTTGCGAAATATTTGGTCGAGAAAGTGCACCTAATGTGTCCACAATTCGAAGAGTACCTTATAAATTTGAAGAAACTGAGTCGGTTGTGGACAGGAAGTCTCGTCTCGTACGTCGACGTACCGGTAGATCTCTTTAAAACATTGCTGCTGTAAACGAGATTGTGGCCGAAAATCCGAAAATATCAATTCGGCATCGTACTCAACAATTGGAAATTTAACAAAGCACTACGCAGCGAATTTTGACGAAAGACCTCCACCTTCACCCGTACAAGATTCAGCTTACTCAGGAGCTCAAACCATGCAAAGCGTCGGTAATTCGTTCAATGGGCAATAGAGCAAAGTGAAGCGAACGCCGACTTTTCGAAACATGTCATCTTCACCGATGAAGCACATTTCCATCTGAATGGCTTTGTGAATAAACAAAATTGTTGAATTTGGGGTTTAGAAAATCCGCAGGTAAATCTATGAGAAACAAATGCATCCACAACGAGCAACTGTCTGGTGCGGATTTTCGTCATGCGGTGTGATTTTTTTTTTTATATAAATTATAGGTCAGCGTTTGACCACGACCTCGCCTGATGGTAAGCGATGTTGCAGTCTATGATGGTACACGCTTGCCTAGAATAAACCTATTCACTTGCGACTTGAAGACCCCTAGATTGTAGTTATAAGGAAACACAGACTCAGGCAAGGCGTTCCACTCCTTGGCGGTGCGCATAATAAAGGTGGAAAAATACCGCTTTGTGCGAATGGGATGTATTTTTACCATATAGCGGTGGCGCATCGCATATGACCTTACTGTAAACGGCATTCGTTACAGGAATATTATAACGGAGTTCTTGTGGCCTCAACTGGATGGTATGGATCTGAACGACATGCGGTTTCAGCGGGACGGCGCCACCTGCCACACCGCCCATGAAACAATCGATTTATTGCTGCAACGATTACCAGACCAAATCATCTCACGAAATTCAGATGTCAACTGGCCACCAAGATCATGCGATTTAACGCCGTGCGATTTCTTTCTTTGGGGTTTTGTGAATCCTCGGGTTTATGCAAATAAACCAGAAACAATTCCTGAGCTCAAGGCTGAGATCCAACGCGTTATCAGTGAGATACAGCCACATCTTTGTCAAAATCATCGAAAATTTAGTAAAAAGTGTAATGGCCTGTGATCAGAGCTGTGGGGCCCATTTGCGGGATATTTTATTCGATACATAATCGGAACATGTCTTCTTTATAATGCAATATAAATATCACAACTTACGAAAATAATACGTGTTATAATTTTTAAACGAAATAGTGCACTCTTATTGAGACACCCGATATATCATAAATAAATAAATACAATCTAATCTAGACCGCTATCTAGCTCCAAATTAAACAGAGCTTGTACTGTGGGAACCAGATAACTGATAATATATGGAAAAACATTCGGACCCGGAACAAATATCTGTAGATCATGCAAAAATTTGTTCCACAGAGGGAATCGAACCGCTACCTCCTGCGTCACAGCCGGCTTTTATGTTAGGTATTTATTATTATGTTCTTATAATTTAAAGTCTGTTTTTATTATTAGCGTTGAAATTCCTTTTTTTCCTGTGTCACGCCTACCTTCTTTTAGCATTAAGTCCTAGCACTGTTCTGTTTTGTGTGAAGGTATTAATTAAATAAATGATGATCTAACTAAACTATTTATACCACATTTATCCAATATCACTCCAACACAATAAAACCCCAACAAGATTAAATCTCTTATCTCAAACCTTACCGTCAACTGAGTAAAGTGCCAAGATAGAGACGTGTTCTAACTTCCCCCCTCATGTTTGATTTTGGTGTGATTTTTGCTGACGTCACATACCTACATGTGGAGATGAGATTATTATCCAGGCGCGTTACACACCGGTCAACTTGCTAAGGCCAGTTTACACTATGCTAGTCGCAGCCCTCTCTTAGTTTTATTTATTTACATGCTCTCTCTAGAAGTCTTCAAGTCCAGAGTAAATAGATTCTTTCTAGGCAAGCGTGTTCCATCTTCGATCACACCATCACCTACCATCAGCCTAAGGTAGTGGTCAAGCGTTTGACTATCAACAATAAAAAATAAAAACGAAATGCTCAGAGAACTTGAACTACAACTTAACTAAAAACAACACAGCACAAAATTAAAAAAAAAATTGAGGGAATGTTGACTCAGTCGAGGTATTTTTGAAACTTTCGCGATCACTGTACATAAAATAATATTAAACGGGTATTTATCGCGTATTATATGAGTATTAGTAATTATTACATTTAAAAAAAATCTCGAAATGAATTGATAATTTGTTGATCGACAAGTTCCGTAGATGCACTGAAGTTAATATAATGCTTTATTTTTTATGTACCTATCTTGTCCCACTGCTGGGCAAAGGTCTTCCTAAGTCCTTTCAACCGTCCCTATCCGTCGATAATTCTCACCACCCTATTTCGAAGGTTTTTGTTCATAGTTCGAGTAAGGGGTGGAATTCACTTCCGGCGTATGTTTTTTCGAACCAGTATAATCTCGGACTCTTCAAGTCCAGAGTAAACAGGTTATTTTTAGGCAAGCTTATTCCATCTTCGATCACACCATTACTTACCATCGAGGTAGTGGTCAAGTGCTTGACTATAAACAATAAAAAAAAGTTCATACTTATTTACTTGACAACTTGGATAATATACGGATTAAGGTAACTTGATGCCCTAACCAATCTTCTCCTGTGGGCTCCCCTATTTTGCGTGCCAGTGGGGCGGCGGGGGGTAACCACCTACGAGCGAGCGGAAGTGAAGTCATGACTGCGACCGAACCGAACGTCAACGACAATTTAAAACGCGCGGATTTTGAAATTGCTTTCGTGTCCTCGTTTTTTTTCGTCTCTGGTGCCCCCTAGACGGGATGCCCTAAGCAATTGCTTATATAGCTTATAGGCTAATCCAGGACTGCATGAATGTGTGTTCTCAAGAAGATTAAGCTTTGCGAAATCTACTTGGTTCGTAGTTACCTGCAGTCCAAGCAGCGTTGAAAATTAATGAGCAGCAACTAGGATATACAAGAAAGCTAAACGGCTTTAATAGTTCAGATTAATATTTGGAAATAAAACTTTAGTTAATGAACAAAAATTACACGTTTTTTCTGTGAGAAAATACTTACATTAGTATTTTTCAACTTTCGCGATCGCTATACATAATTACTGATTTAAACGGGTATTAAAAAGGTACATAAAAAGGTAAATACCAGTTTAAATCAGTAATTGAATACTTATATTATTGAAGTGACGTCTTTGTCAAACCACCTGTCAAATTTTTTTTTATTGATGATAGAACACTACCTCACCTGATGGTAAGTGATGCGATTTCCGCACAAAATGACCGTAGCTCATAAACTATTCAACATTAACTAAAAAAAATTAACTGTTCAAAAGTTCTGCAAAGTTCTTCTTCTTTACGTCGTTATTTGGATGTACAAAAGGTTATTTGAAACATAATACTTTTTGGCATTAAGTACGCCTTTGTACTGTTTCTTAAGTGCAGTTAAGTATTTTCAATCATTCAATACAAATAAAACACTATGTTATACGATTTTACCCTGTTTACTTAAACTATACTGTCTGATACACACTTAGCCAGTAACTAAACCAAGCGAACTTGCACTCGTCAATGTCAACACATACAAAGCTGCCAATCCTGCGATTTCAACATCAATTTCCAACTGTATCTCTACGTGTCTAAGGTTTATTTTTAAGGCTTATCGTGGTGATATAGTCGATAGGGGTGGACGTATGTGATCAGCGCTAAAATAGGATTTATAGGGATGACCATTGATGTTAAATAGGGATCCTTTAGTTGATATTTCTATCTTGATTTCAGATAAATGGGTAATGGTTTAATTGAGTGGCATTGATTCCAACCGACCGACTGTGAAGTGAGAATCGTTTGCGCTCACAGTTTATTTACTTAATTTATATAATAACACTAATATAATAAATGTATAAGTTTTGATTTTTGTATCTTACTCAATCAAGTCGTTGCGGCTGAACCGATTTCTACGAAATTAGTTATATAGATAGATTATATTAAAACATAAGCTACTTTTTTTTAACACACCACGCTTTCAAAGGCTGCCGGTGGAAGCTAGTATTGCTTTGTAGTTCGAGCCTTAATATGAATGTTTAAATATTTATTTAAAAGTCTGGTTTAATCTAATGTCCATAATAATATGAACTCCTCAATTTACTCGACCTGATGAAACTATTTTTATATCGAGCATTATGACATATGTAATTGTAGTTGGTATGACCATGGCCGTTCTAATTGCACAAATAAACATTAAAAACAAATGAAAGAAAAATCATCACTCTCCTGACCGCTAATCTATTGTAAAAGAGGCATCAGGGAGCATTTTTCTAAAATCCCGCTGCCATCGAAGGGAAAAAGTACGTCATATACGATTTCTTTAACATAAAATGGGTTGTAACTATCTTCGCGGAATCTGAAATGAAACGTTTTATTGCTTCTTGGGTTGTGGGAACTTGGGCTTAGAGGCAATCTAGTGGTCACGACACGACTTTTACGGCAAACAAGTCTATGTAGAATAGAATAAAAAACTTTTTTTAAATTATACAGTGCAACCTCGATATAACAAATCGGAGGGGAACAAGAAAATATTCGTAATATCAAGTAATTCGTTGAACTGAGGTTTGTTATGTTGAGGTTAGATTGGTCTAAAATTCGTTATAAAGAGGTAAAAGAATAGTTTTATTCACCTCAATATTACGCACTTATCTTGTTATAGCGAACAACTTCTACTAATAAATGATAACACATTTTTATCAAATTACTATATGTATTTGCTATGTATTTAAAAACAATTAGGTAGATAATAATTTTTTTTTCTTACATTAATAATCAAAAACAATTAACAATGTGGTTATATAGTAGCTTAATCTCAATTTTGATCATTGATTAGAAAAAAAGTCATTGATAGTTGTCTGTTTACCACCGGTATGAGTTATGACATCCAAAGCGCAATCTAATTTCGTGATGGATTTCACTACATCGTCACTCAAACCTCCCTTTTTGAGAAACACAGATTTTATTGTATTCAAAGCATTATAAGCATCTTTTATTGTGAAGTTATGCTCGTCAATTTCACCCTCTTCTTCCTCGTCTTCATCCGCTTCTGCATTAGTAACTGACAACACAGATGTGACGATGTCAGCATCAGTTAGTTCTCCACAGATGGCCAAATCATTATCAAAGGTAACGAAGTCTTCGAAGTCAGTCTCTTGAAGGTGTAATTCTTCTTGAACTCTTTGCCAGGTCCTAGCAAGTTCTGCGATTGGTAAATCGTCCTCCTCATCTTCGCATGTTACTTTAAACCCACTTTTCTTGAAGCAGTTTGCAATGGTCTTTTCAGTGACTAAATTCCAAGCTTTGGCGATCATCCACATGGCTTGTAAAACGTCAATTGTAGTTGGTGTTTGACGTTCAACATCAGCAAGAAATCGTCTGACAACTTCCTTCCTATAATGCATTTTGAAGCTTTGGATGATGCCCTGATCCAGTGGTTGTAGTTTTGAAGTGGTATTTGGAGGTAAGTACTTTATTTTTATATTTTTCAGGTTAGGAATTTCTCCGTGTGCAGTACAATTATCGATGAACATTAGAATTTTCTTGTTATTTTTCTTCATCTCTTTATCCAGACTTTTAAGCCAATTGCAAAAAGCATTACTGGTCATCCAAGCCTTATGGTTGGACGTGTAATCTGTTGGCAGATTATTGACATTCTTAAAACATCGCGGTTTTTGATATTTTCCGATGATGAGTGGCTTTAGTTTGAAAGTCCCAGTACAATTTGTTCCCAGCAGTACCTACTGTTAAGCGAAGTTTACTGTTTTTCCCACCATTACATTTATCGCTTTTGAATGATAAGGTTTTGTCAGGTAAACATTTATAGAATAGTCCAGTTTCATCGGCGTTAAAGATGTCTTCGGGATCGTATCCGGTGGTCAGCTCTGCCAGTTTGTCTTTCCAATCATCACATACTTGTTCATTAACACTACCACTTTCACCGCATATTTTTCGAAAAACAACCTCGTTTCGTTTTTTGAAATTTTGAAGCCACCCGTTGCTAGCACGGAACCCTTCATGTCCCAATTCTACTGCAAACCGCTGAGCCTTTTCCTGAAGAATAGGGCCTCCGATTGGGATTTTTTTGTCTCGGCACTGTTTTAACCACTTTAACACACATTCCTCTACGTCCTTGAACTCGCATGATTTTAATCTTTTACTGTTTACATTCACACCACTTTCTTCTGAAAACTTATCTTTAAATTTTAAAATTGTAGCCTAGTAAAATGTAGTAGTAAAATGTACTTGCGGGAATCCCGAACTTATTAGCTATGTCTAATTTTTTCGTCATGGGATTTTGGTCAACATAATTAATGATGTTTCGCTTTTCTGCGACCGATAAGGAACACCTTTTACGTTTCTGAGCCATTTTAACTTAAATCTTTAACAATAGTGACGAGCAGAGGTGTTTACATTACTTTCCATCAAAACAACAATGATTACTTTACAAACAAAAGCGTGTCGAAACATGAATCACATTATAAGATTAAGAGTTATATTATTAGTGGAAACTTTATATAAAGGTTTTGGGTTGGCAAAATTCGTTAAGTAGAGGTATGAATACTTTTTCTTGATAGTTGAAAATTCGTTATTAAGAGGTTGTACGCAAAGAATGTTCGCAATGTAAAGGTATATTTTATATTGACTCTTATGGACAATTCAAGGGGATTACGAAGAATTTGTTAAATCGAGGAAGTCGTTATATTGAGGTACGTTATATTAAGGTTGCACTGTATTTCGTTAAGCGGTTACCGTAGCCTATAGACGTTTGTAACACCAAAGGTGTTAGAAACGTCTCCAAAACGTCACAAAAACTCGCGTGTTGCCTGCCCTTTAAAATTTCCAAAACGCCCTTTTTAAAGAATTAAAAAAAACGAGCAAAAAAAATCACGTTTGATGCATGGGAGCCCCTTAAACATTTGTTTTATTTTAATTTTAATATATTTTTTTAAAGTGAACTTATAACTAAACATTCTTTGAATATTTCAAGTGTCTTGTTGTCGTTATCAATATCGAGCAAAAAAGAGCACTAAAATCACGTGAGTTGTATGGGAGCCCCCCTTAAAAAAATATTTTATTCGGTTTTTAGTATTTGTTGTTATAACGGCAACATAAATACATTATCTGTGAAAATTTCAAATGTATAACTGTCACGGTTCATGAGATACAGCCTGGTGACAGACGGACAGACTGACAGACAGCGGAGTCTTAGTAATCCGGTCCCGTTTGTCCCTTTGGGTACGGAACCCTAAAAACAAATAACTAGATACATGGAAATACAAGACGCGGTCTTATAGCTAAAAGCGATCTCTTCCAGAGGTGTAAAGGCACGTGACCTTGTGTGAACCACGCCTAGACCACAAGGTCACACGAGTCCAGTCTATTCCCAATTCAGTTTGGCAGCTTTTTGGGCAACATCGGAGAATTATGTCTTGGAGCGTAGTATGATGTTTGTAATGCGATCAGTGAGTTTAATTTAAAGTCGAAAAGTAAAAGAGGAGCCTAAATTAGTTTATTATTTAGCTAGTTTATTTTGCCCATAAATAAGGCGCATAAATCGTTCAGCGCTTAAAGCATACGTGAATTCTAATAGGCAGTTAACCGCTTAATGAGCCGCAGTTACCGATTCGCGACTAGGTATAAATCATCGCGGTAACGTAAGTATACGAACTAATACTTATTTATTGGTCAGGGAAAATGTTAAAAGATTAGAATAGGATCATTCATTTCACACAACGTCCATAGGAAACCTAAGATATCAAAGTAATAATTACAAATACAAATTAAAAATACAAATTAAACCCGTACAGATCAAAAATATATAAAATAATAATAAAAATACAGTTTATTTTATAAATATTATTTAAAAACGATAACAATAAATTAAAAACGCTTAAATTAATTAAACCTAACTACAACCTGGGGATCTTCAAGTCGCAAGTGAATAAGTTCCTTCTAGGCAAGCGTGTATCATTGTAGTCTGCATCGTCGCTTACCATCAGGCGAGATCGTGCTCAAACGCTAGCCTATAATTAAAAAAAAAACAATTATTTAATTACCTTCGTGCTTTGAATTGCCAGTAATGATCCCTACACAGTGCTTCTGAATAGGGCAATCAAAGCGGGCAGCAATCATCTTCAGAATACTGCTGGGGCTACTGCTCAATCTAATATAAAAATTGCAATAGATATAAAATGTACAGATCTTTTTTTAATGTAAACAACAAAGGCGCGCCTTGGGGTATGCCGTCACGCCGTGACGTCATGCCGTCCCGCATATGTGTATGAATAATTGTCAAAAGTCGGTAAATAAAGAACGGATAAATAATTATTTGCCGTCATGCATAATTATATTGTGTATGATAAGATAAGATAAGATAAACGGTTTTCTTTAATTATAAATTCTTCATTATAATTTACATGTTTCACATTTTTTTTCTACCACTAAGGTGACAAACAAGCCCGAGAAAAACTGTCCACTCTCTCTAAGTTTTTTAGGTGTAACCAATAATGGTAGACTCAATGCTTTTTGACCTAAAGTCGTGAGGTGTAAATCAAATAGCAAAATCTAACCCTTATGCTCGTCTTATCACAGAGTTTTGCGCGCCCTCACATACATACATACCTACCACAGTACACGCACCCCACATATTATATTCAGACCCTTTTCTAATAGACCTAGCAAATATGTCGAAGGTTTATACAATTTTGTATTTGTATAAACCAATGTATACAATCTTGCAAATTACATTTATTGAGATCTTTTATTGAAAAATCTTAATTATTTCCTTTTCTAGAATATAATATGAAAAATAAAAAGCACCCTATATCTTAGGTCCCTATCTATTTATATACCAAATTTTATCGAAATCGGTTCTGCCGTTAGATTGAGTAACAAACAAATACGACACTTGACGCACTCCATGGCGCAATGGGCGAATAGCTGTCTGAGACGCAGGAGGTTGATAGTTCGATTCCCGCCGCGGAACAAATGTTTGCATCGTCTATAGATAATAGTTCCGGGTTTGTTGGTTTATCTATATGATGATGATGTGATCCAGGCCGATTTCGGCTACGGCGACATTGTTCCTGCCTGGTTCCGTTGATGCGCTCTGATGACTAGCATAGCTTTTTTTTTAATACAATAAGTATGTCATATAAGTATGGCAAACGAGCATGCAGTCCACGAGATGTTAAGTGGCTACTGCAGCCCATGGATATCCACATAGAATTCAAAACAAGGTATTATGTTGTCTTGATCTCTATGTTGATACGTTGCCATACTATAGCACTTAGCTGTTATGCCTATGTGCCAGTAATTACAGGAACATACCATTACCATCTAACCGGAACACAGCAGCACAAGTACTAGTAAGCTAATTTTGGCCTTAAATGTGCGCGAACATAATGTGCATGTCATATGTAATTATAGTGTATGTTGGCAGGTGGTTAATTTTTAAGATGATCACGTCTATTGTCTAGATCACACCTGCGCTCATCTTTAAAGTTGTAGACACTTTGTGAGACCAATCGTCTCCACTCTGGCCGATTTTCTGCCAGTGATTCCCACTGAGAGGGCTCAATCTTGCACTTTATCTTGCGTTTATCTATATTGTACCTAAGTATGTATTAACAAAAAAAAAGTATTTAAATATTTTATCAGTTATCTGGTTCAAGTACAAGCTTTGCTTAGTTGGGGCCTAGAAGGCGCTTTGTGAAATGTCCAGCATTATTTATCAATGTGTCAGAACTATTTGAAAAGGAAAATTGGAACAATTACGTATGCCGAAATACCACATTACATTGTGTGCTAAAAGGTACTACATTATCCAAAATAGTAATGTTTCACCGCGTTCAAAACCGCCGAAGTAAATAGGGCGATGCCTATCGAAATATGAATGGATTTAAAGCAAAAGGGGCGAGGTAAGGTATGGTTGCGAATTGGGATTTAGCTGGCGACCTTGGTTGTCGGCTCACCACAATGGGGTTAGTGATAAATCTGTGTGATAGATTTCACGAGTGGCTGTTTAGTTTTCACAGTCTGTCATGATTTTTGAAATAAGTATTGTCTTAAACGTGTTTTGTTATGTACGACATTAAATGAAAACACGGGTTTTTTTATATACTATTTATATGGCAAACGAGCATGCAGTCCACCAGATGTTAAGTGGCTACTGCAGCCCATGGATATCCACATAGAATTCAAAACAAGCTATTATGTTGTCTTGATCTCTATGTGGATACGTTGCCTTAGCTGTTATACCTATGTGCCAGTAATTACAGGAACATACCATTACCATCTAACCGGAACACAGCAGCACAAGTACTGCTATTTGGCGGCAGATAAAGGTAAGGCGGTGGTGCCCACTTCCTCGAGCCCGTTCACAAAAGCTCTACCACCAGTAAAAAATGTATGGCTAGTGTTGTTGTAAAATAGTTTTTTAGGGTTCCGTACCCAAAAGGTAAAACGGCACCCTATTACTAAGGCTCCGCTGTTTGTCTGTCCGTCTGTTACCAGGCTGTATCTCATGAACCGTGATAGTTAGACAGTTGAAATTTTCACATATGATGTATTTCTGTTGCCGCTGTAATAACAAATACTAAAAACAGAATAAAATAAATATTTAAGAGAGAGGGGGGGGGGGGCTCCCATACCACAAACGTGATTTTTTTGTTGGTTTTAGCTCGATATTGATAACGGAAACAAGTACACGCTTGAAATATTCAAAGAATATTTAGTTGTATATTTCCTTAAAAAATAAATAATTAAATTAAAACAAATATTTAAGGGGGGCTTCCATACAACAAACTTGATTTTTTAGCTGTTTTTGTAGGTAATGGTACGGAACCCTTCGTACGCGAGTACGACTCGCACTTGGCCGGTTTTTTCTTATTCATTACCATAGAAAATTTGTTATTTTCAAACAACCTTAATATCAAGTCCTAAAATATAAATGAAATAGCCTTTATAGAATAGGTAAACAAATTATAGACGTTCATCATGTAAGAAGAATATACCTGCTCAACTGACTAAGCGGCATCGTCGCAAACGCGCTGACGATTTACCTAATTGTTTTTGTTTGGTTATTGTTGTAGGTACTATTTTCGCTTATAACGTGATATTAGATAGATAGATAGATAGATAACTCTTTATTGAATTACCACACAAACAGAAATAATAAAAAAAATAAGTACTGGGTTAAAATAAATAAGGCAATACAATGGGCGGCCTTATCGCTAAAAGCTAAAAGATATTTAACATGATTTGTAAGTTTTTAAGTGTTCCAATAGGTACTTACTTTGACGCAGTTGCATGCGCCATGATCACGAGTACAGTTTTAAAAGCACCAAGCCAAAATATAGATCGTTGATCTCCGTGACACACGATCGGTGCTCTTAAATCGTTGCTTTTCGTGGAATGCCTCGTTTTTAGTGTTCATAAACTTGATAGTTACAAAAGTTATATTTGTATAACAACAATCTTGTTTTGTTTTTAATCCATTTGAATGTTTTCTATATTCTAATACTAGCTGACCTGCCGAACTTCGTACCGCCTTGACATGCATATGACGCGGGCTGCCAATACATCGCAGGTAGAATTGTCAATCGACAATCATCGGCTGCATGAAAAAATGAATTTTCTTCATAATTTTTTTTTTCGTGTTTTTATCCGATATATTAATAGTTATTCTGCTATTCGGGGCGGAGACAAATCCAACAAATCATCAAAATCGATCCAACCGTTCTTGAGTTATAAATGGTGTAACTAACCCGACTTTGTTTTATACATAGAAAAAAGATTATAAAGAATTCAAGTTTGTTGTTTATATTTTTTTCAGGAGCTAATCTTTGAAACTACTGAACCGATTTTGAAAATTCTTATACTGTAAAAATGCTACACTATCTCTGAGTGCGTAAAAACGTTAATTTCAGACCAGATTAGACAGACAGCCATAAGCTATATTTTATTCTGATAAAAAATCGGGTCGGTGCGGGTGCAGCTACTTAGATAAATTATTTTAGTTCGACGTAAAATAATGTTACAAAATTACAAAACAGTATTTTTTATTCACTCTCAAATTGGCACATTCGTTCAAACTGTTAATTGAATCGCATTTAAAATTAAGCAGCAGGAAACCGCATTCGAATGAATTTGTTAATTAAACGATATGTTACCGAATCGGCCTTTTAACAAATTTCATCGGTAAAAGTGAAAATGCTCACTCTAAAAGCAGGTTTCAGCTGGCTCCGCACCGGCGAACCCCGAGCGCAACTTCAATTCGGCCGCGTCAAAAACTTCGGCCTGAATATCGCTATCCCTGTTTAGTGACGAAGTTCAGCCACGCAGAGCGACAGTGATAGCAATAGAACGATTCTTTTGATTAGATTTTGACCGTGTTCCGTAATACCAAAAATGATGACTGAAAACTTGTTGTATTTTTCTCATTGTGTTGTTAGTCTGTAACTAGATGATATAATCTATGTTCCCATGACTAGGATACGTAAGATGTTGTTGTTTTTAATACGAAACAATTAGGTTGAAAACAGGTCTTTTATGACGTAAAAACATGCAGAATGCGATACGCTTCTATTTCATTTTAGGTAAGTATTTTGATCTATTATATGGTTGGGAACCTAGATAAATACTATTAAAATTAAAATAATACCTTATTAAGCTAGAAATATGCTCCAATTAGAAATGATCTTGGTAGTACGTGTTGTATGGGCGATTGTCCCTCCAGTGTCCCCTTAAGTAATTAAGAGTAATAATAATAATAATAGTGTCCAAGTGGACACGATTTAATAAGACTTATGGCGATGCTCGAATTTTTTGTGTATTTGAGGTTATTTCTCGGTAACAGCTAAAAGTACACTTATAATTTTTTTGACTGAGATAACTAATGGATCTATAATGTGTTAAGACAGAAACTCGATTTGTAAAACTTTTCTGAAACTTTCTCGATAAAATTATTTTTTCTTAGTTGGCTCTTGCAAAACTCTTATGTTATTATCTAAAGTATACATACACGTAATAGGTATATATAAACTAGTAAGTTTGTAGACAATCAAATTATTTAAGTATTTCAAAGTTTTTTTATTTTTGATTTAAAAGATTTTAAAATAGATAGATAGATAATTTCTTTATTACACACCATTAAAAATAAAACAAACAAAAGATAATACAAAATTAAATCAAAGGTACAATGGGCGGCCTTATCGCTAAAAGCGATCTCTTCCAGGCAACCTTTGGATGGACAGGATCTGTGTGAACAAATGAGAACGGCGGCGTTAATCAAATAATAACTAACAGAATAAGTACATAAATGACTAAAATAAAATATACATATAAATAAATATATATAATTTTATAATATTAAATAACCTACTTCTAAATACCTAGTCAGGTCATAAGTATTGTCACACAGTAAAAACTTTTCTTTTAGAATACTGGCCACAAAAAAGTTTATAGAATTCGAATTTCGAATGGTTCATGAAAATTAAAATGTATACTTTTTATGTATATTTTTGACATACTGAAAAATTTGAATATAACCAAAAGATTCGTTTATCGCACCATCAAACGATACAATGAAGACTCTAGTGTAGATGACAGGTCAAGAAGTGGTCGCCCTCGGTCTGTTAGGACTCCAGCAGTGATAAAAGCTGTGAAGGCGCGAATTCAAACAAATCCCAAACGTAAGCAGAAACTGTTGGCCCTTCAGATGGGGTTAAGCAGAACCACGGTGAAAAGGGTGTTAAATGAAGACTTAGGGCTTCGGGAATATCGAAGAAAAACAGGACATCGTTTGAATGCTCGTCTAATGGACCTGAGACTGAAGAGATGCCGCGCTTTGTTGAAGCGATACGCGGGAAAAAAATATCGGGAAATTTTTTTTTCGGATGAAAAAATTTTTACCGTAGAAGAGAGCTACAACAAACAAAATGATAAGGTGTACGCACACAGTAGTGAAGAAGCGAGCAACCGTATTCCGCGTGTCCAACGAGGTCATTTTCCATCCTCGCTCATGGTATGGTTGGGAGTTTCTTATTGGGGCTTAACAGAGGTACATTTTTGTGAGAAAGGTGTAAAAACGAATGCAGTTGTGTATCAAAATACAGTCCTGACGAACCTTGTGGAACCTGTTTCTCATATCATGTTCAATAACAGGCACTGGGTATTCCAACAAGATTCGGCGCCAGCTCATAGAGCGAAGAGCACACAAGACTGGCTGGCGGCGCGTGAAATCGACTTCATCCGGCACGAAGACTGGCCCTCCTCCAGTCCAGATTTGAATCCGTTAGATTACAAGATATGGCAACACTTGGAGGAAAAGGCGTGCTCAAAGCCTCATCCCAATTTGGAGTCACTCAAGACATCCTTGATTAAGGCAGCCGCCGATATTGACATGGACCTCGTTCGTGCTGCGATAGACGACTGGCCGCGCAGATTGAAGGCCTGTATTCAAAATCACGGAGGTCATTTTGAATAAACTTTAGTGTCATAAGAATCTATGGTTTGTTAAGTTCATTTTGGTATATAAATGGTTACATAATGAATAAACTTGTTTCAATTATTTTATATTAAACATGTGACAGAATTTATGACCTGACTAGGTACATAGGTAATTAGAAAAAAAAATAAAAAACTATATACAAAATTTAAAGTTGCGAAGTCTTAGTGAGCGATGGACGACAGATAATGTTTATTAACCATGTTTTTAAAAACAGGAAGGGATTTGGCGTTACGAATTGAAACAGGTAGTGCATTCCAGAGTCTGGTAGCCTGAAGAGTGAAGGAGTTAGTATAAAATACTGAGGTATAATGAGGAGTTTCCAATAAAGATTTAAGTTTAAGATTTATCTTAGAAAACTTTCGTGATATATTTCAATCAATCAATACGGGATTTATCACGTACCGTTTTATCGGTGTTTCGACCGACAATGTTTTGGATCAATTCGTGAACCTTCATCACCGCTCTGCGCTGAGTCTCGCCTCGCTCTGGGCCTCGCCTCGGACTCATCTTTATCTTTACATAGTATAAAATGAAGTCGCTTCCGCTGTCTGTTACCTTAGATCTTACTACTTAACGGATTTTAATGTAGTTTTCAGCAATATATAGAGTGATTCAAAAGGAAAGTTTATATGTATAATACATATATAGTTACTGCGAAAGTACCTGTTTGTTTGTTAACTTTTCATAACTAAACAGCTGAACGGATCGCAATAAAATTTGGCAAGGAGATAGATTATATCCTGTGGAAGGACATAGGCTACTTTTTACCCGAGTGCGCAAAAGGAGGGTAATGTTTTTAGTGAAATACCACGCATGCGAAGCGGCGGGTGGGTGAGCTAGTTTATAATAGAGAGTTTTTAAGATCTTAGTTAAATACTTATTTGACGCTTATGTCGTTTATTTCCAACCACTCTCCTTCCATGTTAATTGAGATTACTGCAGACTTAACATGTGCAAATGGGGATTCAGGGACCCTAACTTGACGCAGTGCGAGTGTGGCGATCCCGCGCAGTCAATGCAGCACTTGCTACTGTGCTCTTTGTGCCCGAACACCTGCTCGATGGAGGACCCAATAACCGCCTCACCTAATGTTATTGTTGTGGCCAAACACCTGTCCAACATACTATAAATGAAAACGTAGAACTCTTCACACGCTAAGAAGAAGAAGAACCACGTTCCAACGTGTGGTCGCTATATTTGTCTCTTTCTGCATTGAAATAAAATTGACTCGCATTTTTGCCATATATGAGTATCCTCTTAAATAAGTTCGATCCTTTCCCGCTCCTCATAACATCACACTTATATTATAAATGCAAAAGTTTGAATGTTTGTTTGTTATTCAATCACGTCGTAACGGCGGAACCGATTTTGATGAAATTTTGTATGTAGGTAGATTATAACCCGAATTAACACATAGGCTACTTTTTATCCCACAAATCAGGTCCCATAGGATAAAATCGGGGAGTCAAGTTGCAATAGCGACATTTAGTAGTTTAACGCGTACGAAGTCGCGGGGAACAGTTAGTTATCATTAAATTTAAGAGATTTGTTCTTATCGGTGCAACTGATGCCAGCCCTTCCATTTATCCATTTGTAAGGAGGTCTTTAACCCTCTTGTACGACACGACAGTCATTATCTTTATTATCTGGCTCATGAAGCTTGTTTTAAAGGCTTGTTTCTGTGGCGCAGTGGGCGAATACCGGCTGAGACGCAGGAGGTAGCGGGTTCGATACCCGCTGCGGGCCAAATGTTTGCATGCTCTACAGATATTTGTTCCGGGTTTGTGTATTTTTATATAATAGTTAAAATGTATTTAGAAAAAAATGTATATAATGTATTCTATCAGTTATTAAAGTAAAACCTTTTTACGCACGCTTTACTTGGGGAGTGAGCTGGTGAATGCGTTACGAAAAGTGCAAACGGAAGTTGAGAGGGAGATATAAGTTAGTGAACATAGAGAGAGAGAGAGATTTAAGTTTCATATATTTTTAAACGTTAATGTGTGAAAGCAAGTTGCGTCTGTTCAGAACGAACATAGACTGATAGACCTACAGACGTGTGGATAATTTTGTAATAGAACAATTTTAAAAATTAATATTTGAAAAAGAAGTTTTACTTCAGTCGTGTGGTCTAAAGCACACTCGTTTTTCTGGTTACCATAGTACAAGCTTTGCTTAGTTTGGAGCAGGATAACGCCGCGTGAAATGTCCTGCATTATTTATTTGTATATATTTATTATTTTGCGGCCTACTGCGCGCACTTGAAGTTTACTCACAGTGAGACGTTTCAAAATTATCCTTATTCATATTTCAATATTATCAATAATTATAAATGATATATGCAAAAATAAAAACGTAATGAAACAGTATATGCGCAATTTATGACTAAAACTGTAAACATTTGTGCTTAAATTGTTGCGGCGGGAATCGAACACGCATCCGTTTGCGTCTCAGTCGACTATTCTATCGCTGCGCCTCGGAGATCGTATATATGTTTATGAGAAACATGTAAAGAGGTCAAGTAGTACAACGACATTTAAACATTTTTTTGTTCGGACAATTTCCAAACAAAATATAAAACTCTTTGATATTCGCTCATTAGAACACAGTTGAAGCCTCATTTACTTTTAATATATCCGCCTTTATACCCACCTCCATATGGATGGAATTATAAAAAGCAAAAACGGTTTTAATGTACCACGTCGGCGGCAGTACGCGGCGAATCGGTCTCTTAATGCCGTTAGGGCTTGACCCGAATGCTGGCGGGAATAATTTACACATCAATGTTATCATATCAGCCAGTTGGACGTCCCCTGCTGAACATAGCCCATTGATTGGGCGGGGGAGGGGGGGGGGGGGGGCAACCTCGCGGTGCTTTCCAGTGCGTAGTCTCCACTTAAGAACCTTTCTGCCCCATCGTCAGTCAGTTCTTCGAGTTGTCCTCACCCACTCTAGTTTGCTAATCCCCTGGACTATGACAGTGAGTCAGCTCAGACTACCTTCTAGTGGGATATCTTCACGGGTTTGCGTACCAAGATCGATCCGTGAAACCCAACTCTACGAGATTTCGTAGACCGTCTACACCCGTAGGCCTTCTACGCCGTAGACCATCTACGATGCCACGTAGACTTTATCTACCACATTGCAATCTTGATATTTGTAAAAATAATGTATATGTAATGGCTGTAAAAATATTTAATAATTTACAAAAGGACATTCAAGTACTGCCACTTCTTAAATTTAGACACAAATTAAAATTATGGCTTTTAGATAAGACCTTTTTATATTAGAATAATACTTTATTAAATAATGACATGATTAATTTGACAGAGAATGATTATAATTGAATACTAAATGTTTTACATAAATAGTGTAATGTAACCTAATAATACCTTTATAATTGGACAAATATGAAAGCTTTGCAAGCTTATTGCACTCCCCTGAGTGAGACAGAGTATAGTGAAACTAATTTAAATTAAATGTGACATCTTTCTGTATAACCTATATTCTGGCAATAAATGATTATGATTAAAATTGATTATTGTGATATTTTATTATACCTACTAGCTAACCCGCCCGCGGCTTCGCGTGCCTGGTATTTCAATAAAAACATTACCCTCCTTTTGCGAACTCAGGTAAAAAGTAGCCTATGTCCTTCCCGAGGATATGATCTATCTCCTTGCCAAATTTCATTACGATCCGTTCAGCCGTTTAGTTATGAAAAGGTAACAAACAAACAAACAGTTACTTTCACAGTTACTTTGTATGTATTATACATATTAACCTTACTCTTGAATCACACTATCTATTGCTGAAAATTACATTATAATCCGTTGATTAGTTTAAAAGATCTAAGCCTAAGGTAACCGACAGCGGAAGCGACTTCATTTTATACTATGTAAAGATGCTGCTTCACTATGTAGTCAGGCCTTTTTCTTATATTTGTCTTATTTAATCACACTGATATTAAAGTATGAAGTTCTTCAAAAAGGGCGTTTTGAAAATTTTAAAGGGTCAGCAACTCGAGTTTGATACCTAAGGTGGTACAAGCGTCCATAGGCTACGGTGACCGCTTACCATCAGGTGGGCCGTATGCTTGTTTGCTACCTTAGTGGTAAACAAAAAAATGCAAACGTTTTGATGTTTGTTTGTGGCTTAACAAATTTCGATTAAAATTGGTATGTCGATAGATTATGACCTAGATTGACATACAGGTTTCTTCGTATTGACAAACCACGCGCGCGAAGCCGCTGGTTTTTAGCTAGTTTTTAATTTTGTTGAAATCAATTTTTATTAAATTATGCATTTGCAGCCCGAAGACGTCGTGGCAGACCAAAGAAGAGATGGAGGGTTGAGCTCACTAATTTTCGAGCGGACTGGACCATCTTAGCCCTTGAAAGAAGTGTCCGGAAATAATGGGGGGACGCCTTTGCCCCAGCAGTGGGACACAGTGGGCTAATAATATCAATAATAATGCAACCCGAGACCACGACTGTTGCAACACAGCTGAATCGTCGGGATAACAAATAAAATACGCGGTAAATACCCGTTTTGATCAGTAATTATGTACAGTGATCGCGAAAGTTTGAAAAATAATATGCATTTGCGCGCAAATCGCTATCAATCTGACTCCTAAATATCTAACGCAAATAGTCGACCAAGGAAAATTATTATGAAAACAATGTGGATTACCAGAAAAAATAAAGGAAATATAAGAGTTTAGTTTCTTTTTCCGGCCGTTCGGGCAATCACGTCGGTTTGGGACGCGCTCATTTGGATTGTACCATTTGCTCGTGGGTTTATAAAGGTGGTTTTAGGTTAACATTTTTTAATGTGCCGTTATGGTATGTATACTTTGTAAAGTTTTGTCTTAGTCATCATATTCTCAACCACAAACACTGAGTGAGAAGGCCGAAAAGAACCTTACGTGTGTTACTCATTACTATTTTTGTACTTGACATTGTTATTATTATTATTTTATAACTGGACATATCTTCTATTGTACCTATATTTATATATATTACAAGTATATATTTACAAAAAAAAAGTAAAGTATATATGTATTCTATCAGTTATCTGGTTCCCATATATATCTAGCTCCATACAAGCTCTGCTTAGTATGGAGCTAGATAGCGCTGTGTGAAATGTTCAGCAATATTTATTTATTTATATTAAATCATTTTAATTTGTTTGATTTGACGTCATATTTCTTTTGATTAAGGTTAAATTGCTTAATTTAATGGTATTTTCTTCAAACGGATCAAACTCAAATTTCGTCAGTTACTCAAAAGAATAATGATATACCTATACAATAAAAAATAGAAAGACATCGTTGAACTAACATTGTTTTCATATGTTACAATGACCTCATTTCGGACTACATAGATATTCCGTAGCACCCAGTACGTATAAAATCGCGGTCCTCATAAAGACCTAAATAAAAGTGGGCCGTTTTAAAGAGGCCTCATTAATCTTTCGTCTCTCTCTCTCTCTCCGCGAAGAATTTGATTACGAGTGTACTTGAAATGCTTATTTGTCTAGTTGGAGTGTTGGACAAAGAACTGTTGTTAATGAATGTACCAGCACTGACAGATTTGCGCTAATATTTTGTTTAAAATGATTTTGCTGTCGTCTTTCCATCTAGTGTGGGGCCGTTCTGCGCTGTGCTTTCCAGTGCATGGGCTCCACTCGAGAACCTTTCTGTCCCAACGGCCGTCAGTTCTTCGAGCTATGTGTCCTGCCCACTGGCAATTCAGGTTGCTAATCCTTTGTGGTATGTCGGATTGCTGGGGGTCGTTGGGCTCAGGCCGCACAGGATCGGTCGCTCTGGAAATCTATGGGGGAGGCCTATATTCAGCAGTGGACGTCCTGTGGCTGATATGATGATAATGATCATGATTAGTAAAGCATAAAATAAAATAAGATAAGATAATAATTCTTTATTGAATTACCACACAAACAGAAATAATACAAAAATAATACTAGGCTAGAATAAATTAGGCAATAAAATGGGCGGCCTTATCGCTGAAAGCGATCTCTTCGAGGCAACCTTTAGATGCAGCGAAATTTACGAAGATACGGAATGCGGTGTACTTTGGAGGATACAATTACACATACCAAGTCAGGTCATAAGTATTGTCACACTGTAAAAACTTTTCTTTTAGAATGCTGGCCACAAAAAAGTTTATAGAATTCGAATTTCGAATTGTTCATGAAAATAAATATGTATACTTTTTAGAATTTTACTCATTTTTAAATATGGAGTGGACGCTTAAAGAAGACCGTGTTGCAGTTATTGCGTTGCATCGTTGCGGTTACGCGCCAATTCATATTTTTGACATACTGAAAAATTTGAATATAACCAAAAGATTCGTTTATCGCACCATCAAACGATACAATGAAGACTCTAGTGTAGATGACAGGTCAAGAAGTGGTCGCCCTCGGTCTGTTAGGACTCTAGCAGTGATAAAAGCTGAAGGCGCGAATTCAAAGAAATCCCAAACGTAAGCAGAAACTGTTGGCCCTTCAGATGGGGTTAAGCAGAACCACGGTGAAAAGGGTGTTAAATGAAGACTTAGGGCTTCGGGCATATCGAAGAAAAACAGGACATCGTTTGAATGCTCGTCTAATGGACCTGAGACTGAAGAGATGTCGCGTTTTGTTGAAGCGGTACGCGGGAAAAAAATATCGGGAAATTCTTTTTTCGGATGAATTTTTTTTTACCATAGAAGAGAGCTACAACAAACAAAATGATAAGGTGTACGCACACAGTAGTGAAGAAGCGAGCAACCGTATTCCGCGTGTCCAACGAGGTAATTTTCCATCCTCGCTCATGGTATGGTTGGGAGTTTCTTATTGGGGCTTAACAGAGGTACATTTTTGTGAGAAAGGTGTAAAAACGAATGCAGTTGTGTATCAAAATACAGTCCTGACGAACTTTGTGGAACCTGTTTCTCATACCATGTTCAATAACAGGCACTGGGTATTCCAACAAGATTCGACGCCAGCTCATAGAGCGAAGAGCACACAAGACTGGCTGGCGGCGCGTGAAATCGACTTCATCCGGCACGAAGACTGGCTCTCCTCCAATCCAGATTTGAATCCGTTAGATTACAAGATATGGCAACACTTGGAGGAAAAGGCGTGCTCAAAGCCTCATCCCAATTTGGAGTCACTCAAGACATCCTTGATTAAGGCAGCCGCCGTTATTGACATGGACCTCGTTCGTGCTGCGATAGACGACTGGCCGCGCAGATTGAAGGCCTGTATTCAAAATCACGGAGGTCATTTTGAATAAACTTTAGTGTCATAAGAATCTATGTTTTGTTAAGTTAATTATGGTATATAAATGGTTACATAATGAATAAACTTGTTTCAATTATTTTATATTAAACATGTGACAGAATTTATGACCTGACTAGGTATATTCTTAAAATTCACATATATTCTATAAAAAATATGATAAAGTTTTAATCCTGATACATACTTAATATACTTAAGAAATAGTCTAATATATATGTAGGTATATAGACATAGACATAGACAGACATTTATTTGCTACCATAACACACACAAATTCACACAATACAATTAAAATGTATAACATCAAAGAGAAAGCACAAGAGAACACCGAAAATACAACAAACATAGAAACAATAGAATGAAATAATAAATTTACAATGTAGTCAGGGAAAAATTAAAAAGAGGCAAGTAGGTATGTATGTGCTACTGCAGCAAATGGGTTCCAGCTCTGCATTAAGCCTCGCCACCGATCGACAGCTCGGCGCTGTTATTCTGCAGAAACCTTTTTTAGGCAAGTCATTAGAACTCGTAAGAACGAATGCGTTTGTATACAATTATGATAGGCTTAATTAGATAGTTATGATAAGTAGATAGAAGAAATAAATATATTATGTAAGGAATAATCATAATAATGTTAAGAAATGTTAGAGTGTAAATTATAAATAATATTACGAATAAATATAAATATACTAGAAACTTTACCCTCGCGTCAGCAAGTGAACGGCGCTATATAACAATTTGTACCAGACAACCCAATTTTTTGTTTTTCTATTAAATGTTTCCTATAATGTTTTTTAAATGTAAAGTTTGATTTTAGTAGCCGAAAAGGTGGTGGTATGTTATTCCAACACTTGGTTGCCTGGTACCGAAAACTGCCCCTAAACGCTACAGTTTTATGCTTACTATAATGTAGCAAGTCACGGGTTGGTCTCGAACTGTACTTAGTCTTTGATCGGTCAAGCTTGGCGTACAAATACTCTGGCATCTCAGATATCATGACACTATGTACCATTACTCCTAGATGTAAATCTCGCCGCGAAGCCATGTTAAGAGTAGAAGAGTTATTTAAATATGGTGTTATATGCGTTCGCGGCGGGATATTGTAGCAGAACCGGCAGCAAGCATTCTGTATTCTCTGTACAAGACGAGTAGTTTTCGCAGTTAAGCGCGGACCGTACACAAGATCACCGTAATTTAATTTTGACAATATTAAAGCTTCGCATATTTTAATTCGGATTTCCTCCCTCAGATATGCATTGATCTTATAAAGCAATTTCAATCTAAAGAAACAAGTCTTCAACATATTTAAAATGTGACCCTCAAAGCGAAGAGAACTATCAAAAGTGATACCGAGATTTCCAGCTTCATAAACCTGTTCGACATTTTGTCCGAGAATGCTCACATTAAAACTATTACCCGCTGTGCAATTTATAAATCTTTTTGAGCCAAACACCATAAATTTCGACTTTGTGGGATTTAAGACCAGTGCATTATTCCGTGACCATAGCACTATACGGCCTAGATCATCATTGATTTTTACCATTTCAGAGGATACGTTTCTCGGGCACATGGGCAAATACAATTGTACGTCATCAGCATACAGGTGAAATTTACAATGTTTGATATGCCAACAAATATCGGCGCTGTAAATGATGAAAAGTAAGGGTCCTAAAATTGACCCCTGTGGAACTCCTCTGCTAACCATCTTCTGAGATGACAAAAGTTGCGATCCATTTTCCCTGTCAATTTGAACAAATTGAGATCTGTTTGTCAAATAACTATCAAACCACTTGACCGAGGAGGCATCCACACCATAATATGACAATTTGGAAAGCAGCAATGGGATGTTTATCGAGTCGAAAACACGAGAAAAATCTAGTAGTACCAATAACGTGCCCATACCCTGATCCTGATCCGCAAGTATGTTGTCAACAACATCCAGTAAAGCTGTTGTAGTGCTTCTACCCTTACGGAAACCAGACTGAACATTAGGCAGGATATTATTGAGCTCGACAAATTTACTTAGCTGGTTGTACACTATCCTTTCAATAATCTTTGAAAGAACTGGTAGTATACTGATTGGTCTTAAGTCATTGATATCAGTTGGACTAGATACTTTGGATATGGGGTTCACTTTGGCAATTTTCCATTGACTGGGGAAGGTAGAAGTTAGAATAGACTTGTTGATAATGGCAGTTATCAACGGCAGTGTAGTAGGTAAAGTAAGCAAGACCATATCCATGGAGAGCCCATCTATTCCTTGCGCATTTGTTTTAATAGACAGCAAAACTTTAGCAACTTCCTCTTCAGATACTGATTGCTAAGAAAATAATATGCTATTATTAAATTTATTAAATTCAAAAAACGTCATTACGGATATTGGAACCGTATTCGTACCTGGAACATTTAAGAAGTGAGTGTTGATGTCATCGGGACAATTTAAATTATCAGGTAAACAGTTACTATCATTGGAACTAGGGAGAACATCTTTTTTTAAGTTCTTCCAGAGTTTTTTCTCATTTTTAAGCCAGAATTTATACTGTAATCATAGTACGCTTTTGTCTCACTTCGAATACTTTCTATGCATATAGCAAACTACTAACAGACAAAAATATAATAAATAATTAGTAAATAAATAACGCTAGGATGTTGACATCGTCAGATAATGGTTGTTTCACCTTCAACTTGAAGGTATGGAAGGAGGATGACCTTCTAATTTTTTTGGGCAGAGCAAAACATCATTTGTGAAAATACATCTTTTTCAAAGTTCCTATCCTAAAAAGCGCTAAGCAATTAAATATTGCACCGTTAACATTTAAAAGTGATTCTATTGTATTTAAAACACGTGTGGCAGAATGTACAAGCTGACCGCAGCGTGAATAGAGCTTCATTATCGTGTGTGGTCGCGTCAAAAGGCGGGAAATTGTTCACGGGACGGTATCGTTCATTCGTTCTATATTTGCTTTTAACTGAAAAAGAAGGGAATTTAAAGCGAGATTATGGTTATAGGGCCGTATAGTCTGTCCTAATACGTTAATTTCTGACGGCCTCCATGGCGCAGTTAATAGCCAGCTGAGACGCAGGAGGTTTGATTCCCGCCGCGGAACAAATGTATTCATGATCTAGATATATTTGTTCCGGGTCTGGATGTTTTTCTATATGTTATAAGTATAAATTTAAAGAAAGTATATAAGTATTCTATCAGTTATCTGGTTTACATGGTATAAGCTCTGCTTAGTTTGGGGCTAGATAACGACGTGTAAAATGTCCAGCAATATGCGGGAATCGAATCAGCGACCTTTTACGTCTCAGCCGGCTCTTCGCCCACGTCGCCACGGAGGTCGTCTAATTTTTCGACACGACGCTACAGACGTGTTTGCGTTACCACGTACGTGACCGTTCCGATGATACGTCGGTTCGGGCTTGTCCGCGTCCGTCTGTAATATCACAGACCGTGGGCACCTGTCAATAAGCAGGAAAGACAACCAACTGAACAACGTATGAAAAGAGTAAATCTGTCTTAGCAATTCACAAATGAAAATGAACGCTCGGAAATCGTTCATTCTTTACCTCTATTCAATCAAACGGTGCTCGATCCGTTCTAAATTGTACAAACCAGATCCCTTAAACCCTGCCCCTCAATTGTACTAGCAAATGGCGATGGAAATCTTTACGATGACAATCAATTTTATAAGACATTTTTAGTTGCATGATATACTTAGTCCGGCTTGCACAACGATCCCTAAACGTAATTAGCGACTAAACATGTTTAAATTTGACGTATACGTATACTCGTATGTGTAGTGCCTAAATATAATTTAGACAGTTGATTTGACAAATCATATTTAGGCACTAAAAGCGACTCGCGCAACGATGCCTAAACGTATTTAGTGGCTCAATATGAATTTAAGAGTTGTCAAATCATACAATTACGTAACATTTAAACATGTTTAGTCGCTAAATACGTTTAGGGATCTGTGTGCAAGTCATTTTATAAAGCGGTTACGGCAAACTAACAGCGTCCATTGCTAACCCAGTTGACATAATGTTGAGACGAGGCCATTTTGCTGATAATATAACATACAACATACTTTATGCTTAAATTTAATCTTAACTTTAGATTAGATTAGATAATTCTTTATTGCACACCATAAAACAATATCAATAAAAAGAACAACGTAAATCTATGGATACAATTGGCGGTCTTATCGCTAATTAGCGAATCCTACCAGACAACCTTTGGATGGAATGGACTGTGTGGACATTACCTGGGTTGTATGTAGGTAGGTTGATAATAATGTCAACTAATAATATATAATGATAAAAATAATACTGGACATTTCATACAGCGCCATCTAGCCCCAACCTAAGCAAAGCTTGTACTATGGGAGCCAGATAACTGATAGACTACATATATTATTTTTTGTTGTAAATAGGTACGTACGTATAATTTATAGAGAAAGAAACAAAACCAGGAACAAATATATGTAAATCATGTATACATTTGTTCAACGATGGGACTCGAACCCACGACCTCCTGCGTCTCAGCCGGGTATTCGACCACTGCGTCACTGAAGTTGTCTGCTAGATAACAATATCTTTGTAATCATATGAAACATGACAGAACATCAAAACTAATTATACAATTAGCAGGTAGCAAAAAAAAATATTCCAGACAGCTTTATATCAATCATTGATTTCCAGACTTAAATTGATTGTGATTGTATCCATCACCATTTGTTAACGCAATTAGGGGCGGAACGGGAAAACATCCGTTTGATTCCCTTTGACGGTAACGCTATTGTCCGGTCTCGATGGTCTCACCATTGTACCGGGGATTATGGTTGTTTGGAGATTTTGTAATGTTTGGAAATAGTGACCTTTCTTTCAGTCACTGGACTTCTTAGGAATAGGATAAGATAATGTTTATTGGTATCAACAGGATAGGTTTACAAAGCGTTGCTACAGTTATTTTAACAAGGACTGTTATTTAAAAAGCTACCGTCCTGTAAAGTTCCCGTGAAATTTACAAAGCGTTGCTGCAGTTATTTAAACAAGGCTGTTATTTAAAAATCTACCGTCCTGTAAAGTTCTCGTGAAATTTACAAAGCGTTGCTACAGTTATTTAAACAAGGCTGTTATTTAAAAAGCTACCGTCCTGTAAAGTTATCGTGAAATTTACAAAGCGTTGCTGCAGTTATTTAAACAAGGGTGTTATTTAAAAAGCTACCGTCCTGTAAAGTTCTCGTGAAATTTACAAAGCGTTGCTGCAGTTATTTAAACAAGGCTGTTATTTAAAAAGCTACCGTCCTGTTAAGTTCTCGTGAAATTTACAAAGCGTTGCTGCAGTTATTTAAACAAGGCTGTTATTTAAAAAGCTACCGTCCTGTAAAGTTCTCGTGAAATTTACAAAGCGTTGCTACAGTTATTTAAACAAGGTTGTTATTTAAAAAGCTACCGTCCTGTAAAGTTATCGTGAAATTTACAAAGCGTTGCTGCAGTTATTTAAACAAGGGTGTTATTTAAAAAGCTACCGTCCTGTAAAGTTCTCGTGAAATTTACAAAGCGTTGCTACAGTTATTTTAACAAGGACTTTTATTTAAAAAGCTACCGTCCTGTAAAGTTCTCGTGAAATTTACAAAGCGTTGCTACAGTTATTTAAACAAGGCTGTTATTTAAAAAGCTACCGTCCTGTAAAGTTATCGTGAAATTTACAAAGCGTTGCTGCAGTTATTTAAACAAGGCTGTTATTTAATAAGCTACCGTCCTGTAAAGTTCTCGTGAAATTTACAAAGCGTTGCTACAGTTATTTTAACAAGGACTTTTATTTAAAAAGCTACCGTACTAAAACATTCTTTTGAAATCAAGTCCAACAAAAGGTTGATTGGAAGAGATCACATTTAACGATAATACCGCCACTAATTTAAGTGCGATGGACAATAAAGCATTATCTATTTAAACAAAACTGTTAATATAGAATTACTAGCTAGCGCCCGCGGCTTCGTAGCCCGCGCAGTTGTGTAAAAAGAAACCTATGTCTCAATCCTGGTCATAATCGATCTGTACACCAAATTTTATCGAAATCGGTCAAGCCGTTGAGTCGTGAAAACGTTACAAACAGATTATTATATTATTGGAGTTGAGTACTCGCAATGAACGAATAAATTAGAGTTATATTGTAAAAGAAAAATTAAATGTTTTTGGAATAATATTGTTAAATATATTTCTTTGTACTCCTCTTATTTTCACAATTTTAATCTTTCTCAAAACCCCATGTCACACTATAATCAAAACGAGATAAAATCTTAAGCCCCTGTTAAAAATGTACCCTAATAATCTCATAAGCCGTCCCTAAAAAGGCGATTTTTCGAATCGCAAATTATAAAAAAGGTTCTAACCCTTCATTAGGTTGACTGAGATTATTTTCATTGTGAAAGATAATTTTAGATTTATTTTTACGCGATGTAGGTACGATACTGTCGTCGTGTCTGGCCGGTTAATTTTTATAACTTTAGCGATGTTTTTTGGCAGACTTGATTTTACAAGGAGCGAGTCTTTTTGAAAAAAAAAAAAACGAAAGTATATTATATTTTACATTTATATTTTACACTAGGTGACCCGCCCCGGCGTTACACGGATTTCAAAATAAAATATAGCCTAACTAGCTGTTGCCCGCGACTTCGTACGCGTTACACTACTAAATGTGTAGGTAACCTAGAAATAAAGCTAAACTCGCTGTTGCAACTTGACTTGACACCCCATTTTTATACCATGGCACTTGATTTATGGAATAAAAAGTAGCCTATGTGGTAATCCAGGTTATAATCTACGTACATACCAAATTTCATCAACAAATAAATAAACAAACATTGAAACTTTCGCATTTATAGTATTAGAGTTATTTTCAGTTTTGTTGCATACATAATACACACATATAGTTTTTTATAATTTGTAACAGCGTTTAAAAAGTAGGTAGTTAAAACAAATATCATATCGAAGTAATATCCTGTGTTCTCATTTGGTAACATTCTGTTACTTGATTTTACTAGTTTGCATATTTTTGCTTAACTTTGTACAGTCAGCGACGTAAATAGATAATGCTGGGCATTTCACACAGCGCAATCTAGCCCGAAACAACCAAAGCTTGTAATATAACTGTTTTTATCCTATAGCGTTTTAGTACTGGGCGAAGGTCTCCCTCATGTCCCTTTTTTTTTTAAATATATAAATACTTATGACAGAGACCAGGAATTAATATCTGTAAATCATGCAAACATCATTATCATCTACAGCCTGACTTCACACCCTTAGTTTGTGAAAGTGCCTTGAAGTGAATATCCATAAAATTATGGATATTATTTTTTCGCATTTGTGTCTGTTCGACGCCCGGTTGAAACAAGTGACTTTTCAAAAATGTTTTAGGCCACGTCCTTACTTTTAAAAATTCTTTAATATTACATTTGCTTTCTTCAATATTACTTTCTCTCAGACTCGTTAGTTCTTTCCACCTTGTTGTTTTTTTTCTACAATTTGAACGTCCGATTGAAATTTTCTCTTTGATGTCACTTTCTTGAAAAAAACTTAAAAAAACTCATCGATTTCTAATACCTTACTTTATAGTATTATTTGATGTGCTTCCGTCATCATTTGCGTTCATCAGAATGTAGCCAGAAAGAGATCGCTTTATCGATAAGACCGCGCATTGTACCTATATATATTTTTTTCAAGAGTAATATAGTTTCTTGTGAAAGTGCTCGCCCAGGGAAGTATTACTAACATACCTATTTCTGCCGCCAAGCAGCATTGCTGTGTTTCGGTTTAAAGGGTTGCCGATGAAATTACAGGCACATGAGGCATTACACCTGTATGCCTCATGTTGATGGACGCAGGGCAGTGCATGGTAGGGCACGTTTCTTACGTGCGTGACCTACGAGGCCATGCTTTGTTATAGACAATAGTTACCACTTAAGATTAAGTGGGCTAAAGGCTTTTTCTATCTCCAAGTGGTAAAAAAATATTGCTTTTTAAAATAAATGCGGTCCCCCTCAGTGACAAAATAATATAAAAAAAAACTGTTAATAAAATAAAAACGTCTAATTAGCTGATTGTCCTTGTACATTTTCTTAATTAAATGGTCTGGTTCGTGCAATACCTAAGTATGTCTATGTATATTATGTATGTATGTATATATTGGTAAAAGTTTTCCGAGATTTAAATTGCTGTTACATTGAATGTGTCTGGAATTAATTTAATCAAATATGTTGATTTCATTAAAGAAAATGCTTTTTGCTATAAAATATAACAACATGGTGTAAAGCAGTAGTTGTAGAAAATCTCAATCTTAAATGAATGTTTTAGAATTTTTCGAAATTTCATAATTAGCATATCAGCACTAAGACTATACGTATACAGACTCCACTGTCAAAAACATTTATTTGTAACAACACGAATAGTACAACAGAACAAACACACACAGGAGACATAACAAAAAGAACAAAGAAACAATAACTAAAAGATTAAAATTAAATAAAAATGCAAAATATTGCAGTGTGTGTGTCTCATCGTACTCACTGCATGTGTCACAAAAAGGCTCTTACTCAGCATGTGCTGGGTTGCACTTGCTACCCAGCGCTGGTTTTCCGTTAGAGCCTCTTTGAGTAGACCACGGATATCCGCCCACTAATTAAGCAGTGTACAACTAAATACAATTAAATATACTATGAATAAAAATAAATAACATAATAAAAAATAATAATAATAACGCGTACCTATTTACCGTGAGGCCGGAGAGAGTCAACAAGTACTAAAATAAAACTCATGAAAAGCTAGCCACACAACAACGCACTAGCTGGCCACCTACTCATACAAACTTACTCCTAGCATTTACCAATAAAGTGTAGGCACGTTTAAATGAACGACACCTCATTTTTGAGGTGTTCGTTCTCCTTTTCCTGTATACTGATTAACATTTAACCATTTTTGTTCGGTTTGCACCCAACAGAAACCAGTAAACTTTATTAGGTCGTCTTTCCATCTAGTGGGAGCCAGCCTCTGCCCCGTTTATCACTGCTTGGTCTCCACTCTAAAACCTTTCTGCCCCAATGGTCGTCAGTTCTACAGAAAAACTATTTTATAGTGAGAGCTTGTAACTCCTCTAATTCATTGACTAAGCCAAATATAGAAATTGATATATTCAACGTAAAAACAAGTAAGCTTAAATTCTAACTTAGTGACAATTACTTTAATATGTAGATTGGGCACTTAACCGTTGTCGTGTGCGTGTGTGTGTATTGATATTTATATTTCCTCTATTTCATTTCTTGTCTCAATTTAAGTGTCGTCTACTTTACCTGTTAAATATTACCTATTCATGTCTTACCTTATCTGCGGAAACTTTTAATTGGTCTTCAATAAGAAGTATAAGTAGCATTTATCGTTGTTTATTATCTATTAAAATACGTTTTCTGTAACCTAGCTGTAAGTTTACCTAAAATTCTATAAATAAAATAGAAAATGTTAAAAAAAAATCAACTATACAACATGTCATGTTACGTACGACATTAAGTGAAAACACGAGTAGGCCTAATAACTAGTGGTGTAAAATAGATTTTATTCGAATCCGTTACAATAGAAAGATTTAAAATTTCAAACAAACTTAATATCAAGTCCTAAAAATATCAATGAAAGAGCCTGTACAAAAAAGGGTAAACAAAATCATATTCATTCACCATGTAAGTAGATGCCATGTAAATTGACTAAGCGGCATCGTCGCAAAAGCGCCGCCGATTTACATTAAAAGTTGTTTATTGGAAATGTATCGGATACTGGATAATAAATATTCAAGTTACCGGTATTAATCGCCCCTCTAAAATCTGTAAATACGATTCTGGATGTTTTAAATGAATGTCGTACATAACATAACAAATTGTATGTGTAATAAAAGGTTATTTCGTCTGTCTGTTACCTACAAACGAAAAAGTGTAAAAAAGTAAACGTGACAGGAGTTACACTGGGATTAATTCCGGTATAATTTATCACGACAGGACTGTCAGGGAATATGTACTAGTACATTTGTTGCCTTTCGGGGATGACAGTAGGGTTGGCTGGTGTTTTTGTAAAGGACCTCCTAATTTTCGTATGAATATCCAACAATCGTTATTATAAATACGGGATTTATCATGTACCGTTTTATAGGTGTTTCGACCGACAACGTTTAGGTTCAATTCGTGAACCTTCATCAGGGTTAGTGCGATCCGCTCCGCACTGCGTCTCGCCCCGCACTACGTGCTGCAGCCCGTTGCGCGCGGGTAGACGGGCGCGGTGGTGGGGGTTGCGTCATCGGTGGCCCATCGTGTTGACAGGCTGCATCATTATTGACAGGAAAGCGTGTACAAAAAAATATTGTCGTATTTTATTTTAAGCATTCGACAACGATCTCGCTTGATGGTAAGCGATGATGCAGTCTACGATGTAACACGCTTAATACTGAATAATTTAGACATTTGTACCGGAATTATGACTAAAAATCTTTCTATTTTCATCCATTTCTAATTCACACAATTAAATAATTATGTATGTGCATAACATTAATCTCCTATCGTGTTTGTCTAAATTTTATGATTTTTAAAATTATAATACAAAAAAAATAAAACCGACTTCAGAGTTACATTTATAATAATAAATGTAACTCTGAAGTCGGTTTTATTTTTTATACTGAAAACTCAGAATTTAAGAGCAAGTGTAGATAATAGTATGTAGATAATAGTGTGTAATAATAGTAAATGTGTAAATTTCATGACGTTTCAAAGTAATCCTTGTGATTTTAATGAAGAAAAAACATTATCTGATTATATTTGATTATATTTTGTTTTTGTTTCTCAAAAAGCGCTAAATCAATTTTGATAAAATTTATATGGGATCACCTCTGAACTATAATCTACCAAACAAAAAAGAGAATCCTCAAAATCGATTCAATATTGGCGGAATGATCGCGTAACATGCATACAAAAAAAACATACAGTCGAATTGAGAACCTCCTCCGTTTTTTAAGTCGGCTAAAAATAGTATCGTGTTCGTCTACTGTCCCTCTCATGTCTAATCTAGTGTACAGAATAGAATAATCATTTATTTGGTACAAACAAAATGACACGTGAAACAATTGTGAAGAACATTAGGTACAATTGCATTATTTACAAGTAACTTTTTAACCAAAAATATAACTGACTTAACCAAACTACTAAACTGGTTTTGATGAGACCAATATGAAAGGATTTTATGAAATTCCAATATGAAATTCCTTTCAAATAAAAAATAATTTTCCAAATCCGTTGATAAATTACGGAGTTTGAGGTAATAACAAATATAAAACCGAATTGCGTCCCTATAAAATTTGAGAGTTACCCTCAATTTTTTGGGATCGATGGGATCACTAAATCATCAGATCCTGATTTGGTGCCAATGGGACCGCCTGGGAAGTATACCTTTTAAACATGAAAAGAATTTCTCGATTCGGTCCAGGCGTCTTCGAGTAATCGGGGAACACATACATAAAAAAAAGATTCCATCGAATTGAGAAGCTCCGATTTTGTTTTGAAGTCTATTATAAACAGTTCGACTCGTGTGACTGCGTACAACAGTTGTACAGCCGTGTTGAAATTTTTCCTCGAAAATTTCAGGCGTTATTTTTAGAATAACTGATTTGTTCCTAATCCCCCAACCCTGGACGCAGTCGATACAAGTCTGCGCGTGTCACATGATATTTCTCCCATTTTTGTTCTGCGTTTAATTAACGGAGCGGTTGTTCGTTGATTTGTTTGAATCGGTAGTGGATGTTTTGCCAGGAGTTTAAATTTGTGGCCGAAGAGTTATACTCCTTTATTTTTTAACGTTATTAACGTAAAAGTTTGTGGTTCTTATGTCTTTAGGGTTCCGCAATAAATGGTATAAACCGAACTCTTACACAGGTGTGGCTTTGTTTGTCCGTCCGTCTGTCACAGCTGAATATCAGCAATTACTGAAGCTATCGACTTGGAATAGTTATCTATAATACTGATCTAACTACAAGTAAAAAACATATTTTCATTATAATTGCCAATAAGGCTAAAGTGCCCCAACACTTTAGCCTTATATTTTAAAAATAGGGGTACTTTACTAGGTCAAGTGTGATATCATAAAAGGTGTCATGTAAGAGTTTAGATTGCGGAATTCAAAACAGTTTTCTTTATATTTACGTTAGGTTGTTTTGGAACAATTATGTAGCATCACCTCAGCCGGTGGGTTGAAATAATTCCCAGCGAGTTACACTGTGTCTCGTTTGGGTGTAACTCGCTGGGAATTATTTTCCCAACGAGTTACACTGGTACAGGGGGTGTGACCCGGCCATTCGTGCACTGAGCCACAAAGGGCGTCATAAAGATTGTCCAACAGAGGCAGGTTCAAGCACAGTTCTCCGCGGCACGCCATAAATAATAAACATGGCGGGACTTCATTCGTAATTGGCGCCCAACATGTGCCACGATTCCATAAATATCGGTATTTATTTCCGGACAAATTCGCATATGTTACACTCTGTTCTGCCATATTGTAAATGTAGGTCTTGCAACTAAAATCGGTCACCGATTTCTGTACTGTGGGCGATGAGATGTTTAACGTGAAAATGTTTTTAAAAAGGCTTCCATACTGTCCCGCCAGAGTATGCGTTCCCGCGATGAAATGCTTTTATTGTTGCCAAAAATGTTAATACTAACATCTCGCGAGTAAAAGGTTGTATCGCCAAGTGTTCATATATTTTGAAAAAAAAACCACTGCGATGCTTGTTAGGGCACTTTCGATATCGTGCGCCTACGTCATCAAAGTGTTGAAAAAAGACTCAAAGTCAAAATCTTTTAATTCATTAAAATCACATGGATCACTTTGAAACGTCAATTTTACTGTCTGTTCCTTCGCGACCAAGCCAGGACAGAAAGGCAAGAAACAAGGCTGGTTATTTTTTAACGATTCTTTTAGAATACAACAATACAAGAAATAAATTACGTCTAAATTGTAACATTTTGAACGAGTTGGAGCAATTTCAATCCCAAGCTTCTTTATCATCTAAATAATCCGATATTTTATAGTAGGCTTTTTATAAAGATTTTGTTTAATTACGATTTTATATTTGTTAATTGTTAAGTTTTGTACATCACTTTGGGAGTTTGTTATAAAAGCGAACACCATGCCCTTTAAACGATTTACTAACTTTATGGAGTCTACAAGTGGCAACAGCGAGTTCATCTTTATTTTTAGTATTAAATGTATAGTTATCGCTATTTTTCTTAAACTAATTAATATTTTTGTGAGCATACATCAGAGTTTCATAGATATATTGACAAGGGAATGACATAATATTTATTTCTTTAAACTTATTGCGTAATGATTCTCTGGGGCCCATATTATAAATAGCACGAACAGCCCTCTTCTGCAGCACAAAACGGTGTTTATATCTGCAGCACTTCCCCACAGCAGTAGGTATACCGTATGACGTAATGCTGTGGAAGTAGCTGACGTAAACTAGTCTATTCGAGTCTATAGACTCGAAATTCACGCTGCGCGACCAAAGAATTAGTCATAACTCCGCAACGGGAAGGGTTAATTACCTACCCTCTTATCAAGGCCGAGACTGTTAGTCCCATCACTAGCCGTGCGAAGCTCATTCGGGCGCGAAATTCAAATACCGAACGGCTTAAGCCCGCGTTGCACTCGTTAAGGGCTAGTTAGACTTGTTGGATAGTTTAAGCACTGGAATGGAATACTATTTAATATAGTTCTTTAGTTTCATTGAGCTGTTTCTTTATAATGAATTGGTTAACTATTTTGCTTTTGGATTTTTGTTAGGTTTGTTTATAGTGAGGTTCTTTATTCTTTAATATACACAAAAATCTAGTGGTTCGCCCCGAACTGAGATCTCGCGAGTCTCCTATAAAAACAACAAACATATTATTTGTAATCTTTGACTATCAAAATAGTGCCACGAAATACATAACCAAATAACTTGACCTACAGTTTCACTCAAATTACAGGTAACGGGAGTGCATGTTCCTTGGATATACTTTTATAGGGTTGAAATTGCAGTTAAACTGGGTTTCAGACTTTTCCCTATATTTTTGTCACTAAAGCTACACGCATACCAAATTGAAGCACTGAGGGGTTACTGGTGTATCCTGTGAATTTTGTCAAAGTTTATATTTTATTATAGCTAATAACTTAAAAACTACAAGGTTTAAACTAAAAATATAAACGGGGTCGAAATATACTCATAAATACCTTTTATTAGACGTGCCATTTGACCGGATAGTCCTAGTTTGTTTATTTTTACCCCTCTTGAACCCCAAAACCTCCCACATTTTTAGCTCATTAGTTACACCAAAATTGTGCCATCACTACCTACCTATATACAAAATTTCACGATGATCGGATGAACGCTTCGAAAGTTATCCTCGGAAAAACAAACATATATTGTACATACATACGACTCTGATTTGCCCAAGTTGATTTGGAGATCTCGTTTCGCTCGATAGAAGGGTTATGATGTTAATAAACATTACTCTTCTTCTTTGCAGTCGGGTTAAAACACAGAGATAGAGGGCATGTACAAAAGCGAGCTTTATCCTAAAAAAAGTTTATTTTTGAAGGTTTTGAAAAAAATAACTAGCTTTTATCAAATTCGAGTAATATTGTTTACTTATTTATATATTTTATGCATAGGTACTTATAATTTATAGAGAAACAACCAGACCCAGAACAAATATCTGTAGAACATGCAAACATTTGTGCCGCGATGGTAATCGAACCCGCGACCTCCTGCGTCACAGACGGCTATTCACCCACTGCGCCACGGAGGTCGTCAAATATGATGATATAAATATATCGATATTTAGATTTATTTATTAGGTCCACCAACAGTTGTTACATGATATAATGCTAGAATTCTTACGTCTATATTTTATAGCTACGTTACACAACCAATTACAGGTGAACACAACATGCACTAAAACTATGTTGACAAGCGGATATAGCTGTTTCACAAAAAAGTTGTACAAAATGTGATATGTCGATATGATGATGATTTGACTACAAAAACATTTATAATTAAAAACTGCATTTGAAAAGGCAAGCATTTCAAAAGCTTAGGAAACTTATTTCACGGCCATCTTAGCTAAATGTAGATCAGCTGTCTTGACCTCACCCCCTCAATCCTTCACAGGTCTTGATCGACTGAATTATTCATTTTTACGGAGTTTTAGCATTTTTACATATCGTTCGGATCTTAAGTCGTGGTATTCTGAAAAGCGGGTAACGTTTTATGTCGGCCAAGGTAATTTATGTTAAGGTCGATATATGTAAATTACAAGTTATTTCTTTGACTTAGAACCGAGTTTGCGGAGGTAAAATGACGTGCACCGCTTCTTAGAAAACTAGGGCTTGTCTTTGGATGTAATCCCTTCGTGTTTGGGCACTTGGGGCACTTTAGGCAATGTCAGATTTACCTACCTGCGGTTGGAATATGAGATTTGGAAGTGGCTGTCCAATTTCTAGTTAGGTCAAGTGCTTTGATAATAGGATTGGCTTGCAGTCTGTCATATTCAGGGGCTTAACACTTAATATATGTATGCTTAAAGAATTTGTTCCTAAAAGAAAATAAATATACATTTTACTTCATGAAAGCAATAGTTTAAATATTCAGTGAGCATGCAGAACATTGTAGGTAGTTAAAATATAGGTTACTAGCTTCCGCCAGCGACTTCACACGCGTTGTTTGTCAACAAAAGTAGCCTATGTTTGAATCCAGGTCTTAATCTATCAATACACCATACTTCATCGAAATCAGTTCAGCTATTACGACGTGATTGACTAACAAACAAACAAACATCCAAACTTTCACATTTACAATACTAGTTTGATACTTAAACATTATGTTTACACTAGCTGTTGCCCGCGACTTCGTACTCGTTACACTACTAAATTTGTAGGTAACCTAGAAATAAAGCTAAACTCGCTGTTGAAACTTGACATGACACCCCATTATTATTCCATGGAAACTGATTTATGGGTTAAATAGTAGCCTATGTGGTGATCCAGGTTATAATCTACCAAATTTCACCGAAATCGGTTCAGCTGTTACAGCTTGATTGTATAACAAACAAACAAACATCAAAACTTTAGCATTTATAATATTAGTGTGATTCTAATTTTAAAGTCATCCACACTAATATTATAAATTTGAACGTAATTCTGTTTCTCCGTTTGTTAGTTTTCACGGCTCACTCGCTAGATCGATTTCGATTAAATTTGGTTTATAGATAGATAAGAAAAATCTTAAAATGCCCTGTTTGAAAGATTCCACACTGTCTTTAAGGAAAACCTTGCTGCAACATTCCTCTGGAACCTCGTGGTGCGAGAAAAAATATAAATAGTTCCAAGTTATGTATATCTTCTTAAACTCAGTATTTAGTATTTTCTCAGAATGTAGTCTTTAAGCCCTTCTTGCTGCTATATTTGTCCTAGACATTGCTATATTCTTTTTGGTTCCCGAGCCACTTTGAATGCAATAAACTGAATTAGCTACAACGCAAATAGCACGACTCCATCATCGCGGCCATATTTCAAGATGGCGGCCGTTTCAATTTATACGCTGCAAATGTCTAAGCGTTTGAGTCGTTAACCATTTATGTGCTATATGTGAGAATTCTCTAATTGGAAGTATCTATGCGAATGGCGACGACGATAGGTGGACGTTGCGAGATTCAATAAGATCAAATCAAATCAATAATTTATTTGCATCAAATAAGGTTTTAAGAAAGTTCTTAAAATTATAATAAATGGGCCAAACTTATTTGTACTACACAGGCATGCAAAATATAAAAAAAAACGATTATTAATTACAAAATAAGAACAATAACAAAATAAGTCAAAAATACAAACAAATCTAATAAAATAAATAATTTATTATTATTATTATTTATTTGGAGCTTGTACTGTCCCACTGCAGGGCAAAAGCCTCCCTTCCTTCCTTCCACTCCACTCTATCATGCGCGTGTGTAGTCCAGTCTTCCATATACGAGTCGAGTTCGTCTTTCCATCGGCGTTGCGGTCTGTCACATGGTCGTTTTCTGTCTTTTGGGATCCACTCGGGGTTCGTCCATAACTCCTCCGACATGCGGCAGACATAGCCCGCCCAGTCCCACTTTAACTTGCCTAATTGGTGCTCAACGTCCGCGATTTGTGTTTGGGAGCGCAGTTCACTATTTCTAATGCGGTCTGTTAATTTCTGTCTGCTCAACGAACACCGTTAGCCTCGAGGTTGGGCTCAACATGAACATGTCAAAGACAAAACTTATGACTAACACCACACAACACAGGTTGGAGGTAAGTGGTGGGGAAATTGCATACGTCAGTGAGTATTTATAGTATCCTTCCAGAGCAGGCAAGATACTGAAGTTACAAGACGCACAGAAACCGCCTGGAAGGGCTATTGTGCCATGAAAAACATGATGAAGGGTAACCTTCCACTCACTCTCAAACGTATGTTCATGGACGCGTGCATTTTCCCCATCCTTACCTATAGCGCTCAAACCTGGTCTTTGACGGATCAACAAAAGTCCAAACTCGGGGTTTGTCAGCGAGCCATGGAGCGCACTATCCTAGGAGTCAAATTAACAAATAAAATAAATATCAAAT
The DNA here is from genome assembly GCA_918857605.2 of Philereme vetulata. Classification (NCBI taxonomy): domain Eukaryota; kingdom Metazoa; phylum Arthropoda; class Insecta; order Lepidoptera; family Geometridae; genus Philereme; species Philereme vetulata. The sequence continues at coordinate 13,893,422 of OU975425.1, forward strand.
AAAAATAATTAATCAAATTCAAATGTCAGGCAATATTAATTATACAGTACGTTTCATTTATGTAGCAAGTATTCCTGTTTTAGTAGGTAAATGTTCAGAAATATGGAGATTCTTAAACAAACCAGTCACTGACTTAGCGCAGAGGGTTAGCAAGCTGAAGTGGCATTGGGCGGGGCTAGTAGCTCGAAGAACTGCCGTCGGGGCAGAAAGGTTCTGGAAGAGCAGCGAGGACGCTCCTCCACTAGATGCAAAGACGACCTGATAAAGATCTTCAGAAATCGCTATCTATTATTACGCTTGTTGAAACGAGTTTTATTTTTTCAAATGGAAAATGAAAAGCCCTCATTGAAGGCGTAATAACGACCCGACCGTCACGGTAGGAAATCACGTATTGTTTTTTTATTAACATATACCTTCCCACTAGTGGGCAAAGGTCTCCCCCATGTTCCTCCATCTCTCAGGATCACACACGCCCATCTGCAGACACCCATTGTGTGACGACTGTTGTCCATTTGTCTGTAAGCATACGACATACGAGTGATGTGACCCGACCTGTCTTATTTAACTTGTTTTTATTTATTCTACATGGAGATGTAACAAACTTATGATCCACCTGATGTTAAGTGGTAACAGAGAATTGCCTCGTAGGTCACGCACCTTAGAAATGTGCCCTACGATGCACTGCCATGCGTCCATCACCTTGAGGCATACCGGTGTAAAGCCTCATGTGCCTGTAACTTCACGGGCAACCATACCCTTCAAACTGAAACACAGCAATAGTGCTTGGCGGTAAAGATAGGTATGGTGGGATTGGTTCTCTGGGCTAGCCCTTTTACAAGGAACTATACTACTTGAATTGTACTAGTAAGGTGTTTACTGTTTACACTAGAAGACATATCACGCGTTCTCAATACAACAATAGTAGATTATTAAACAAGGGGATAAAGCAGTGTCTTGCGTCACGGGCGCTGTATTCAATCCCGAACGTAAGAGGGAGTTACGAGAACCCTGTGTGCAGAGAAGGATATAAGCACGCCCAAGACGCAGACAGTTTTATCCACGAGGAAAATACTCTACTTTTCACACTTTATGCGGGACAAATTTTGTCTTTGTAACAAGGTTTCGCGGCATTTGCTTTATGAGACTTATGAAGACACAAGCACACCTAAATATACATAAGAAGACAGAAGAAAACCTAAGAATACATAGTACATATTTTGCGTTCTGTACAGAGAGGCTAGTTCGATTAACGAATAAGTTCTTATTGTGTGGGTTTCTTTGGTTCAAATTTTAATACAAATGAGGTTACAAATTCAAATCACATTATGCTGGCGCGGGCATAATGAAATTCAGTACAATTTTACCCCCGGCTCAGCCGTAGGGCTCGTTACCTGCTTTCGGTGAGGTTTATAGTAGGACTTATAATTTGACATTATCGAGCAGGTGGTGTGAATATAAGTGTTACTATAAATAAAGTCGAAATGCAATAATAATGTTAAAAATCGTAAATAGTTTTAACGATTTCAATATTTGAAAGACATGTATCAACATGAAACGTGACCGCAAACCCGCGTACGAGCCGCTAATGAAGCAAACGGGTTCATCAATTGGTATCGTGTAATTAGACAGAAGCTAACGCTAATTGTATGCAAATAGGACCAATAATTATGACCAGGTATTAACCAAAACATCCTTTCCATTCAATTCCATCCTTCTGCGCAATACAACACTATTGTATGATTTGACAACTCTCTTTAAAATGTTTAGTCTGTAAATACGTTTAGGGATTGTTGTGCAAGTCGCCCGTCTTTGGCGTAAACGAAATGAGAACGTCGAGTTACTTCCGAATTTGTAAATACTACTATGAATATAAATAATACTATTTGCACTAAAAACGGGATATTTACCACGATCCTGACTTTTTGTGTATCTCGATATTTCGGCGCAACATCCGTCATGTTCACGGGTAAACTGAAGTATTTGCGAGTGGGTAGTTATTGGCAGATATATCGATCTACCCTCTTTCTCTTGCTAGGAATGAATTCACTAATACTATTACTACCACCGGTTTCATTCTCGATCATAACTCTATTCCGACAAACAACACTCACGGTATCAGGACACGTAAGTAGCACCTTACTTCTTCGATTCTTAAACATTCTCACCACAGGATTGCAGGCTCCAGATAGTTGGAAACCATCTTCACATTTTAAATTCTTGTGTTTGGTAATCTCAATTGCCTCTTGAACCAGTTTTGGCATGTAATGTCGCTAAGTTGAGATTATTTGTGGGTTGTTTAGCTAGATCCAGTGGTTTGAGCTTGAGTCCAGCAAATGTTCCGCTATGGCATGCCAGCTTTTAGTGCAAATGGTGTTCATAACTATGATAGTTTCAAAGGTTATAAATTATCCTGTTCCTCATTGCCATATCACTACTGGTACAGAACGGAGCGCTTGACAATCCTAATTGGTCCTAACAAGAGGCATAACGCTCAACAAACGCAATAAGACGAGCTCTCTGAATATTCATCATCATGACTCACGGAGACGGTTAGGGGATGGTGGAAGTCAGGGGCCTGGAGCGACTTTCGAGTGATGATTCTAAAGCGCGTCACAAACGATGAAGATGCTAAGATGTTTTATGTTAAGGCAAAAGGTCGCTCGCAATGTAAACCAATAAACCAGACGACGAAGATAATATATATTTCCATCTTACTTAGTTTTACGTCCAAATCATTTGTCTTGTTTAAACAGAACTATGTATCTTGCTCCTTTGCCAGAGGAGTTGGGCATTGAAGCTGCTCAACAATTTTCATAATGTTTGCAGTTTCATCGTTCTATCTGTAATCTACTTGTTCTAAAAAAATGAAGTTCTAAATGAAAAATTCTAAATCTAACAGTATCTCAAGATATCGTAAAGCGCGTCACACACGATGCAGATACTATAGTATTTTATGTTAAGATAAACAATCGCTCGCCATACAACCCAATAACCCAATCACACCGCGAAGATAATATATATTTTCATGTCATAGTATATTAAGATACCGAGCGATACAGATATTCCATCTTATTACATCGTAAGATACGAAAGGTTCGTATGCAGATTTGACAGACTTTCAAGAGAATACAAGGATTTCATATATTAACATATTGTTACGAGCTGAGGGTTCGGGATATAATAATGATAATCAATCTAACCAAAATAACATTTTTATTCAACACTGAAACTATAAATACACGCACTTAATCACAACACACTAATTCACAACACGGTCGCACAATAAGCCACTAAAAGCCACCGAAATATTCGCACGTATAGCCAAAACTAGACTGACTCCTTCGGGCGTCTCTACGCACTATAAACACCGCGCTAGTACTATCTCGGAAGCTTCTCGACCACTACTGTTTCTTATTCTGTGCAACTGTAGGTAAAAACGCATCAAATCAAATTGTATTTATTGCGTAATATGGGGAATAACAAGGTGTTGTACAGTTTTTGTGTAGGTGCAGCCACATTCAGCGTTTAACGCATGCAATGTTAAAGCTTTACACATTCATTTTGTTATAATGTAGCATGTATATTTATTTTATTGGTATATTCCATACCAAGTATTACCTGTTCTGTGACCACAGTAGGTATAACTTCGAGATAAGCCGACTACTACTTATTCTGTAACAGCCTCGGCGTAACAACATCTTATCCGTGTATACCATAAGATACTATCATTTAATAACTTGAGATATCGTAACATATTATAGAATAGAATAGAATAGAATAATTCTTTATTGTACACCAGGAATACTTAAAAAAACTAATTTATTCTAAATATAGTACAATGGGCGGCCTTATCGCAGAAACCGATTTCTTCCAGGCAGCCTTTGGATGGAAAGTATTGAGCGAAGCCGTAATGGACAGCGGTGCACAGAGCATATTTACAAATGTAGAGAAATAAAAAAATCGAATAAAATCTATTAAAAAAAACTGTACTTATAATCCTAATACATAAATTAATACCTAAAGATAAGACTAATAACCTAAATTAGTATTCTTACAAATCTTCTGAAGCTGAAACAATTAAAATAAATATATATAAATAAATAGTTAACTCAAATGACAAGAAAGCTATCGAATACAAGAAAGCTAAGAATAGCATAATCTTCACATTCTTCTTCTTGTACTATTATGACTTCTTTATGAACTAGTAAAAACGCTTTGGTCCTTGTGGACTGTTATGTTATTTCTGGAGAATTAAACGAATTTTGTTTTTTTTTTCATCATCATGTGTTTTGCACTTAAATATGATTTATACAGCACTTGGTAGCATGTTATGAGGAAATACGTAGATAACTGAGTGGCTGATGTCAGCTCGAAAAGTTGCCACTAATCCTCTAGGCTATGTAGCCTAGAGAATTTTCGTGTTTTTCGAGCTATATTCCCCCGGCAAATACAAAAACTGACGGCTGTTGTGTCAGAAAGATTCTGCATTAAACGCACTGGAAAGTGCAGGGTATGGCTTTCCATTAGATGGAAAGACGACCTTACGAAAGTTGCTGAGAGCCGTTGGGTGCAATGAAGGAGGATTAACCCGCCTCATTCTATAACTTAACCTACTAGCGATACAGTCGGTAAACTAAATTTTGTATACACTCAGATGTAATTAAGTTTAATTCCTAATTACGTGAGCCTGCGTGGAATCCTAAGAAGGAAGACTTTAAGCTGGTATACTCTACGAAGATGAAAACAAGTATAGTTTATGGTTTAAGCATTTATTTTCTCAAAAGAATTACAAATTACACTTACAGAGAAATACTTTATTTTGTTTTTAAAAAAGTAAAACGAAAACGAATAAATATTGCTCGAAATTTCACACAGCGCTATCTAGCCCCAAACTAAGCAGAGTACTTGTACTATGGGAACCAGACAACTGATCTAATACTATTTGTAAGTACTGTCCTACTGCTGGGCAAAAATCTCCCCCATTTCCTTCCATTCCTCGCGTTCTCCAGAAATCTCCTGCCAGTCAGAGTGGAACCCATCATCGTCGCGCCAACGCTTTCGTGGTCTGACTCGTTGCCGTCGTCCTGTAGATTGCCATTAGGGGTAGTAAATTAATATATACATTATTATAAATACGGGATTAATCACGTACCGTCTTATCGGTGTTTTGACCGACATTTCGGTTCAATTTGTGATCAATTAGGGTGAGTCGTCTTGTTCGGTCGAAACACCGATAAGAGGGTACGTGATAAATCCCGTATTTATAATATTGATTGAAATCAATCACGAAAGTTTTCTAATTTATATATGTACTTCAAAATTGGAATATATTATATATTTTTGGAATATCGTATTTATTAATAGTAAATAAATACGATATTCCAAAAATATATAGGTATGCGACTTCTAACCAGTAAAATTTGTGAATAATCTTCGCAGTTAAAGAACATTATTTTCTTTTTGTTTACAGAGTAATGGCAACAACTACATGTCGAGCGAGCCGCGGCGCAAGCGCGAGCTGCCCGCCCGCCCAAACCACATACTGCTCTACACCATCATCAACCCGGCATATCCCATCACTGTGGTAAGTGTTACACCTTGCTTATAGATGTTCGACTGGAAGAGACGTAAGGCTAGGGTGAAGACAGGTTGGCTGCATAGTTTTTGTATGGACAGATTCGCATGATGTTTCGATGTTTTGACGCACACGCCGTGTCACTCTAGAAACACCTCCTTTTTAACGATAATGCAATTGATTTCTTGCGTCTTTGCGCATTCCAGTATATCAAGCCGCGTTTGCGCCCCTTTCGCGACGTTCATTTTACCTACGTCTTACGTCTTTTGCTAAACGGACATCGTTATCAGCTTTCATCAGCCGAAGTATATGTTTAAATGACAAATGTCACTATAATACCACATATTGCCAAAAACATGCCGTAAGGTTTATAGAGTAGCGTCTATAACATTGCCTTGAGGTACACTGAAATTAATATGTAACTACTAAACTCCTATATTTTAACTGCTCTTTTGGGGCAGAAGTTTTGTAAGTCGTAGATCGTTTCATAGCTTTTAAACCAATTAACCCAACTTAAACTAAAACTAACATTTTGCATTCCATAACTATAGGAATAAATACGGGCTCTAAGGCCTTAGCAAAATCGAGATTAATGGGCATTAAGTTGGTATTACGAGTATAAACATTATAATTGTATTATGTAACCTTGTACTCTCATCAAGCAAAACTAAAAATAATATTTTTTATAAGGCTAGTAACCACTAATGTTGCGGTAGAAAAGTTCGTTCTCGAGTGGAGCTCACGCATTGGAAAGTGCAGCAACCCCTAGACTCCCACCCCCTATATGTGGAAGACAACCTGATAAAGGTTGTCAGGAGCAGACTGCACAATATCAGTCTCTCGTGAATGTTCAGCAGTGGACGTCCTATAGCTAATATGATGATGAACCACCTACGTACAAACGAGTAGACACCACCAATGTTTCTAGTACAGTCTTTACAATACCCTTGGAATAAACTGATAAACCCCAATAGTAATAAACTCGAATCAGGAACAATTTCACAAGCAATGTGTTCCGGTATCCGAACTCAACAAAAGTTAGCTCTCCGCAACAGGTCTCTGTTACTTATTATTCCGTACAATTGTTTGAGAATGTCATGCGTATGGAAGAAAATCACCTGATTAAAAGAGTGTTAGATTGAATGTGGATGGATATAGAAGTAGATGATGGCCGAAGAAGAGATGGATGGACTGTGTGAAGAATGATATGGGTAAGAAAGAAGTGACAACGGAGATGACGGCTGATAGAAAGGTGTGGACGAAAAATACATGTTGTGCCGACTCTACGGCTCAAAAGGGCAGAAAGAAGAAGAAAAGTTGATAGAGATTTAACCTACGACTCAGATAGAGGGGGGTATCAAGTTTGACGTCTATGTCTTCTGTGTCTGTCTGTGGCATCGTAGTTCCATAACGGATGGACCGATTTAGACGCAGATTTTTTTAAAAGAAAGCTAGTTTAACTGGGGTGGTTCTTATCTATGTAATTTTTTTCCCCCAACTCAAAAAGAGGGGGTCGGAGTAAAGTTCGTAAAATATAACTTTGATATACATTTTTGGAAGCAGGATATTGCTACTTTATCCTTTTTAATGGGTTTATAGCCCACTTAGGCCATAAAATTTGTTATTAATTCGCCGGTGGTTTGTATGTATTTTAATCCGATGACAATGATACGAATAGTCCGGTTTGAATTGGTTTTCCTTGCTGTTTCAGAAAAGAGACCTGAAAAAAACCTGTTAAATTGATATTTAAACTGTATTAGTTATGTGAAGTTTGTAGTTATGTGTTTATTGTGTTATTTTTGGTGTTTATCTAAAATGACAGATTTTTAGTCATTATTATCATAATTTTCAGATTTTCCTGACCAGTGGCTAAGTATAAGACTTCTCCATATTTTAATCCCAAAGCAAAAAGAGGTTATGTTTTTTTTATTCTACTTGGAGATTGCAGAAGCATATGCCCCATATGATGTTAAGTGATAACCATCGCATATAGCAAAGTATTGCCTCAGGTCACGCACCTTCGAAAAGTGCCCTACGATGCACTGCCTTGCGTCCATCAAGTTGAGGCATCCAGGTGTAAAGCCTCATGTGCCTGTAATTTCACCAGCAACCTTACCCATCAAATCAAAACGCGGCAATGCTGCTTGGCGGCAGAAGTAGGTGTGATGGCAGTACTTCTCCGGTCGAGCCCTTTTACAAGAAACTCTATACTCTTAACGTTAGGTACTAAGTCCCTGTGTTACACTCCTCCTTGCGCGCAATAAGCTTTTAAGGTGTACAAACTTTTCTGTTTACTTATAAATTGTATGGATTATGAATAACATAGAGAATGGAAAGTGCCTAGCATACTTAGCCAGTGACACCCATCTAGTTCCTACGCCTATAGTATTATTTATCACGGTTAATGAGATACCCGACAATTAGAATAGGATAGTATAATATTTTATTTGCAACATACTTAAATTTAATACATAAAAAACAAATAAAAACAAGTTAAGTAAAAATAAAACACAAAAAAACAAATCTTAATTTAAACACAAAGTATAGTTGTAAAATGATCCAACCAAAGTGGTCAAAATGCAAATTGACATGAAAATGAAAGTTACCTTCTGCACTTTAATAGAAAGTAAAGGCATTGTCATTGGTTCATTCGACAGGGTACTTGAGAATATATGTATCTTTGACCCCGAAAGGGGGTCAACGACTTTTAGAAATAAGATATGATAAGAGTAGTAGAGTTCCTTGCGAAAGCGCTCGCCCGGTGAAGTACTATAGTGTGACCATTAGAGCTGTGCACTCCCTGAGGTATGCGCGCGGCGAGACGGGGGGGATGTGTCGGCCGCTCCGATCTATCAGTCTGCCGTCAACGCTCACGGCGGTAGGTAGCTTTCGTACTGGACGGTCTATGTCAGACGCACACGGGATAAATATTCAAAGATGGGTCGTGCGTTATCTCGTGATATGAAATGGAAGATGAAGTTGAAACAGAATGTATGTCAGAATAACTTTCGTTAGAATATATAATTGTTTGTAAATATAAAAAATGTTCAATAAAACAAGTCCTTTGAATTATAAGTTTAGTTCTTATTTATCACCTGCATATTTTTAATAAAATATGAGTATATTTAAGTTACATTTTAATCAACTAAGTAAGTATAATATATTACAGATAGATAGCCTCCGACCATCGTCCCGCCACAAGTCTTGCCTTAGAAATGCAAACTGATATCGTAAGATATGTCCGACATGTTTTGATCTCATGTGAACTCATGCAGTTTTTTCTTTGCCTCCCACCTCGCCGCGCATACCTCAGGGAGTGCACAGCACTAATGGTCACACTATATCACCATACCTATATCTACCGTTATTACTGTATTTCGATATGGTTTCAGATGATATTACAGGCACATGAGGCTTTACACCTGTATGGCTCAAGTTGATGGACGGAGGGCAGTGCATCGTAGAGCACGTTTCTAAGGTAAAACGTTGACCTAAACGGACAATATGTCAATTGAAACTTGCAAAACGCTTTATTAACCCCCCCTCGTTTTGAGTCGTAGGTTAAAGAGAGCTGGCCAAATATATTATCTGTACAAAAAGGACAATATGTCAGTTGAAACTTCCAAAACGCCTTATAAAACTAGTTTAGGGAAAGTATTGAGATAACCCAAAACTTATCCTTTTGGAGTTATATCATAATATAGTCAGCCCACGCTAAGTCTGCCTAGCGCTAATGTTAGATTTATAATCATATAGCGTTATCTTATTTAACTTTTGAAACTATCACGGTTATGAACACTATTTGTACTGAAAACGGGGATATTTACCATGGTTTGTAAGTATTTGAGTTTCCCGATATGTCGACGCAGCCACACACGACACGCAAAACACAAGAATTTGTAAGAACCCAAGAAGGGAAGTGCCAATTACGGGTCCTGCCTGATACTGTGAGGTTTGTCTGTCGGAATAGAGGTCTCAGTCAGCCCGATACCATGACTGTTGCAACACAGCCGAAACGTCGGGATAACAAATAAAAAAGGTGCATACGTGATAAATACCCGTTTTAATTAATAATTATCCAACATTATGCTGAGCTGAACGCCGTTTTGGTACGCGGCCACATGAGTCGAACTGTTTTAATTCATGCAATTGTACCTACTGTTCTTTATAATTGTTTCATGTGTTATTTTGTGTGTACCAAATAAATTATTATTCTATTCTTTAAGGAAAACACTTCCTGGTGGTAAGCGGTTGAACGTTTGTTCCAAAAACCAAGAGAAAGCACTCTTGCGTTGCCCATTAACGCCCAAAATGAAGCTACGGGAGAAATTTATTAGTACTTGCTATTTATTGTATCAAATATGGACTAAATAAGAGGTACAAAAAGAAAATTTAAATAAACAATGTTTATTTGTAAGCAATCTATTTGTAAGAATTATGTTCTGTATTTTACTTCGGTGTACAATAAAGAGTTATCTTAACTTATTTTAGAAATTATGTGGGTGTGCATGACCGGATACACTGGGCGGTTTAGGAGCGAAATTGTCCGAAGCATATTCGTTTTACACACAGCGTTTTCAAACAGATCTCGCATCGCCAACGGACGCGGTTGTAACCAATAATAAAGTGGCGCATCGAAATGTATTTTCTATGCGTTCCGCGTTGTGACTTGTTATTTTTTTACGCATCTCCATGTATCATATCATCATTGTCAGCCCATCCACATTAGTCCACTGCTGCACATAGGCCTCTCAGAATAAGCGCCACTGAGCCCGGTCTTCGGCTCTTCTCATCCAATTTCTCTCCGCCACCTTTCTTATGTCATCGCTCCACCTAGCCGGGGGACGCCCCACACTACGTTTTCCAAGACGCGGTCTCCACTCAAGAACTCGTTTACCCCAACGGTTGTCGGTTCTCGGGCATATATGGCCAGTTCCCTGCCATTTCAGTTTGCTAATCCGCTGCGCTATGTTGGTAACTTTGGTTATCTGTCGGATAACCTCGTTACGGATTTTATTCTTCAGAGAAACTCCAAGCATAGCCCGTTCCATAGCTCGCTGCGCAACCTTAAATTGGTGGACTAGTCCTACCGTGAGTGTCCACGTGTCAGCACCGTATGTCATTGTATTGACATGTATCATATATATCGTATAAAATGTAAAGCGCCCTGTTTGAAGAACCCCGTCCTGTAGTCTCCGGGGAAAACCTCCAGGTACACCATCCCACAACGTAAGTGTTCACTGGAGGAAATTCCTTTGGACTTACGTTATTTACAACATTTGTATTTGTAGTAGTAATTGTTGACGCCACAGATACTAAAATTCATACCAGGCCATTGACCCTGGCCGGTTTGTTATGTATCCTCGCGCCGGATACCCGGCTCCTTCATTCTACTATACCGCGAAGGACGCACGCAAATTTTCTATAAATCTTTATACCTGTATTTCATTGTTTTATATCAAGAAAAACTAGTTAAACCGCTGTAAAATCAATCGTCTCGACTTCTCATTTATAATTATAACATAAATTTAGATTAACAATTTCCTATAATCCACTCTTACACTTTTGCATACTTATCGTGGCCGGAGTAAAGTTTTTTTAGTAGTTTAACAACTACGGCGCGCACGCGACTGATACGTTCTGGGGCCCAATTCTTATAATTTAAAAGAAAAAACTATTATGAAACCATATCATTTATTTATATTTAATGATTATGATTGTTGTTTGTGTCATAAGCTGCCAAATTTTCAGTGGTGTTGTCCTAGCAACGATGGTCATTGATAAAATATTGTGTTAGTAGAATAGCAAAAGGTACCTTTAGTATGTATAGTGGCCATTTTGTGACGATACTATTGTCCATAGTGAAGTGATTGGTTTAATAGAATAGGATCCCAGATATTGATTGAGACTTCTCTAAGTCCTCGTCCTAGTGGAGTCCTACCTGCAAGATGTGGAATGACCTTACCCGGAGGTTTCAAGAAATAAGGCATTCAGTGCTGGGCAACGCGACCCAGTATGTATCACGAGTTCTACAAGAGTTTATAGGCGGCGGCGGTGACCACTTAACATCAGGAGGCCCGTTAGCTTATGTGCCTACAAGTTTAATATAAAAAAAAACACACCCACACCTATCCCTGTGTCAAAATTGACACCGTTTGGTAATCACACTAATATTATAAATGCGAAAGTTTGGATGTTTGTTTGTTTGTTACTCAATCGCGCCGTAACGGCTGAACCGATTTCGATGAAATTTGGGTATTGTACATACCAAATTTAGTGTATGTAGATTATAACCTGAACATAGGCTACTTTTTGTTGACAAACAACGTGTGCGAAGCCGCTGGCGGAAGCTAGATTTTACATAACATTATTTTGTAATTAAATATGTATTCATATTATTATATTGTTTTAGATATATAGTATGTAGGTATGTTTTTATTAAAAAAAATTGTAGATACACCGCCGTAATGTGATTAGGTAGGTGGGTTTTTCTAATTATTTGGCGCACTGAACTGTATTTCACACTAAACAATAGTTATAATACTAAATAATTATTGATGTGTAATATCTTTCCTCTCGGTTTGTTGATTTTGGCAAAAGGGACTGAAATGTGTAACAGGGAAACGGGGAAGCGCGCACTGTGGTCAGATGTTACACATCATATGCGACTACTGTAAGGCTCGTAGTTTTTTTATATAAAAAATATCAAAACATCCAGGATTACCTGTCATTGTCCCGAATTAATATGTAAATAATTATTATTAATCTGTGTTTTCTATGTTTTAAACACAATAAAAAGTTAAAACAACTATCTGTAGGCGATTCGGTTAAAAGTTCAGCTTGTATTGTGGAATGCGTGAATTATAGGAATTCGATTCTGAAACAGACTGACATCAAAAGTTGTAAAATAACTCACACTAGTCCATTTATCTCGGTCCGAAATATGCGAAACACCATTCCAAGTTTGCAACGGTAAAGTTTCGTCTGTCGTTTCTCGGTCTATGCGACCGCGATGACTGGCTGCAAACTTCGCTCATTTGTTCCGTGTGTGATGTTGCGGAGTTATCTTCAACTGTTCTTTGTTTTTGACTGCTGCGTTTTGGTCAAATGCTTCTTTTGGATTGCGTACATCTAGTACATTGATGTGCACTAAATTATATTTTAACCCACTTTAAAAAAGGAGGGGGGTTCTCAATTCGACTGTATTTGTTAGGGTTCCGTACTCAAAGGATAAATCGGGACCCTATTATTACAAAGACTCCGCTGTCTGTCTGTCCGTCTGTCACCAGGCTGTTTCTCATGAACCGTGATAGTAAGACAGTTGAACTTTTCACAGATGATGTATTTCTGTTGCCGCTATAATAACAAACACTTACTAAAAACAGAATAAAACAATTATTTATGAGGGGCTCCCATATAACAAACGTGATTTTTTAGCCGTTTTTATAGATAATGAATGGTACGGAACCATTCGTGCGCGAGTCAAACTCGTACTTGGCGGGTTTTTTTATGTTTGTTACCTCAGAACTTTCGGCTGGGTGAACCGATTTTGATGATTATTTTTTTATTTGAAAGCTGCTGCTTCCCGTGTGGGTCCCATTTCCATTTGGTCCATTTCTGACGATGGCATCCATGAGAAAACCATGTGTCTTAAATTTGTTTAATTTTTATGTTTTGTTATGTTTGTTAGCTCAGAACTCCGTTGTATATCAACCGATTTGGAAAATTATTTTTTTATTTGAAAGGATATACTTTAAGATTGACCTTATGGAAATTTCATCAAAATTGGTGGATTAGTTTGGTTTTTACTGTTATCTGAAGTCAGTTATATTTTTGTTAAAAAGTTACTTGTTAATGTTAAAATACTAGCTGACCCCGCAAACGTTGTTCTGCCATATTAACTATCAAAGAAATCAAATGCAGAATGAAATGTCAAAGTGAGGCAGCGCTTCATGTATTCGTAAATCACTTCAAGTCTATGAACGACGGTTAAATTATATGGATATTGTTCATACAAAAATACTAAAATCGCGATTACAACATGGGGGCTGGGGGTAGGAGAGTGAATAATACTTAACGACCTACCAAATATACAGAAAAACATTATTAGAATCGGTAAACCCGTTTCGGAGGAGTGCGACCACTAAAACCGTGACACGAGATTTTTATATAGGTGGTTCGATTACTATACAAACGTTCGGTGGCGATTCACTAGATAACTGAACAGCAGAAATGTCTAAACATAAACGTAGTATGTTTGTATGTGTGTCTCTGTGAAAATAAATAATAAATAAATAAATATTGCTGGACATTTCACACATTGCACACTATAAAACAATATGAATAAAAAGAACAACGTAAATCTATGGATAGAATTGGCGGTCTTATCGCTAATTAGCGAATTCTACCAGACAACCTTTGGATGGAATGGACTGTGTGGACATTACCTGGGTTGTATGTAGGTAGGTAGATAATAATGTTAACTAATAATATATAATGATAAAAATAATGCTGGACATTTCATACAGCGCCATCTAGCCCCAAACTAAGCAAAGCTTGTACTATGGGAACCAAATAACTGATAGAATACTCATATAATTTTTTTTTGTAAATACATACAAATACAAAAATACAAAAAATCTTTATTGCAACTAATAAAGAGCAAAAAAACTTAACTTACATAAAATCATCATAAAAAATATTATTAGGTAGCACGTTGGGCCTCAGGCTCACAGGCACACAGTCCTGAACCCACACTAGGATTCCCTGTGTCGTGGGTGTCAGGAATATGTACATGTACCTACCATCTGACATGTCTCGCCAATATTCGTGCAGCGTGCTACATACTAGGATGAAGTCAGATAGTAGGATGGTTCTCTAAACTCCACACTAGGATAACCTGTGTTGTGGAGTTTAGTGTCTCTATTTTAGGCATATATAAATGTAACTTTTGAAACTTACATGGTTAAGAAAAATATTTGTACTAAAAGCAGAAAAACTCACAGATCATGATTAAAAAAAAACATAAATTAAATGTGTCCAAATAAAAGGCTTATATTACGTAAGTGGGCACTTAATTAAGTTAGACAGGTAAAATGTATATCTATACATTTTACCTGTCTAACTTAATTAATTAGGTATAAAGTATAGGGTATAAATAAGTACAGGGGTAGGTATAGATGTACGTGAAAATGTAGGCATAGGTTTAGGTATAATATAATAATCTGTAGGGGAGGTCCATGCTCAGCGGGTGTCCTAGGGACATACTTAGAATATATAGAGAAACAGCCAGACCCGGAACAAATATCTGTAGATCATGCAAACATTTGTTCCGCGGTGCGAATCGAACCCGCTACCTCCTGCGTCTCAGCCGGCTATTCGCCCACTGCACCACGGAAGTCGTCGTTAATGTAAGTTAATATATATTATTTTAAATTAAAAAAAAAAAATTTAATTTCTAATTGCTATTTCCTTTTATTTGTAGCCTTTATGAGCCAATGGCTTGAAGTAAACAATTTTTTATTTTATAATCTTACTTACGTAGTATACAACATTTTCCCTTATATAAAATGTCATAAGTGTTTTTTTTCTAATTAGTCTTTTATGAATGAAAGTGTGCAATTTTATTGATTTTGCGACCATAATAAGACGTAACTAATTCGATAAGCAAATGTACTCGTAGGTACTTGTTTTTACTGATAGTAAGCGATGTTGTGGTCTAAGATTAAGCACGACATTACGATACATTGAGACATTTCTATTGTCCAGTTATCTATCGAATTGCCACTCAACGTACGTTTCTATTGGACACCATAAGTACATTAAATTAAACCACTGTCTATTATTTTAGTATTTCATAAAAATATCATGAGGCAATACTTTGCTATAGCCGATGGTTACAATTTAACATCAGGTGGGCCATATACTTGTTCCATCTTCAGATGATATAAAAAAGTAACTTTTGACAGTTGACAAGCGTTTTACTTGTCAAGTGTTAGTTGCTGTGTGATTTTCAAGTTAAAGAGTAGGGGAGCACATGGCTTATAGCGATTGAATCAGGGAACTGCAAGTATTTTGGGTTTAAAATGTTCGATGTCTCTTAAAAATGAATTTAAAGTGTCAACAGACTCGAAAAGGCCGACCAAGTATTCTGAACTCGAAACTTCTTCCATTCCGATTCGCATTTAAGTCGCAACATGTGTGCTCAGCTTAAGTTAACTCGAGTAAACTCGAAGTTGACAAAATAAAGCTAATGTTTGGATGAAATGGGTTTGGCGCTTTAAACAAGTCAGATAGAAGTTGACCTAAAACTTAAGAGATAAAAGAATCTTTTTGATGTATGCATCCTCTCCGTTCTAAACTATGGTTCGCAAACCTGGTCTTTGAACAACATCCAAAAGTATAAACTCAAGGTTTGCCAACGTGCGATGGAGCGCAGCATACTCGGAGTCAAGCGTATTGACCGCATAAGCAACACAAATCGCAGATAAAGCTACGAAAGACGCCAAGCTAATGTGGGACTATTTATGCCGTATGTCGGGTGATCAGTGAGCCAAGCTTATCACCGGGTGAAACTCCGAGACAGCACCAAGACGTCGCGGCAGACCAAAGAAAAGATGGAGGGATGAGTTTACTAATTTCCGAGCGGACTGGACCATTTTGGCCCTTGAAAGAAGTGTCTGGAAATAATGGGGGGAGGCCTTTGCCCAGCTGATGGGGCACAGAGGGCTGAAAATAATAATAATTAATAATTGGATCTAAGCATCACTCCGACCAAAAAATAAAAACAATGGTAGAACAAATCGTAATATCATGACGTTTGAGTGGTCTTAAAACTGGTACATGTGGTGTTATCAATGAAATAATAGCGACACAAGATGTTTGCCGCACCATGTCCGCTGACGTCGCACGGCATGTCTAGGGACACGTGTTTCGAGACATTTGTCGCCTAGTGAGTACGAGTACTTTAAAAACAACATCCAACTATGAATTAATGAATGAAATCTCTTTATTATACACCAAATATATAAACAAAGTAGTACAATGGGCGGCCGTATCGCTTGGAAGCTATCTCTTCCAGACAACCTTAAGGATTTCATGTACGATTAACGATGTTCGTCTCTCCCCCCTAGCTAACGCTAACCAGAAGGCAGACTAACCGCAGCTTTGTCTGTATAACAAGTTAATTTTAAAACCCCTGATTAGCTACTCCAATTTTGGTTGTCAGTAACCAGCTTTGAAAAAGACCGCAATGAAATTGGTTCCATTCGATAACGAACTAAATGCAATTGCAAACTTTCGTGATCACTCTACATAATACCGATTATAAACCGGGTATAAGGTTAAAAGATTAGCTACTAAAATAAATAAGTTGTCGACTGAAAAGTTGTGCCTTGTACACAAAAGAAGTTTACACACAAAAAAAAACATGTAGAACTTCGTTTGACCACAATCTCATCTGATGGTAAGCGATAATGTGGTCTAAGATGTAGCACGAAGATCTAGAAAAACCTATTCACTCTTACCTTAAAGAGACCCGGATCGTATTTGTTAGGAAAAACAGACGGCGGTAAAGTGTTCCATACCTTAGATGCATGCATCAAGAACGTAGAATCAAAACGGTGTATTAGTGTAGCGATACTACCAACCTCGAGTTTTGTTTGATATGGTCGGTTCAAGGGGTATGTGGAGTGGGGGGGGGGTATAAAGCTTGTTAAAACTACTTTCCTTAAAATAGTTGCACCCACTATGTATATCGTTACAATTTTGATTGAAGACTGTTCCCTGCTAGTTAGTCGCAGTTAGGATTATTTATCAACGCTTCGAGTTCCCAACTTGCCTTACCTCTTAATGGCTGATCGATCACTAGCTTTTAGCTAGTATGTTGATGTTTTAAACCGACTTCAAAAAAGGAGGAGGTTCTCAATTTGACAGATTTTTTTATGTTTGTTACCTCGAAACTTTCGACTGGGTGAACCGATTTTGATGGTTCTTTTTTTATTTGAAAGCTGGTGCTTCCCGTGTGCTTCCATTTCAATCTGGTCCAGTTTTGACGATGATATCCATGAGAAAACCATGTAAGTCTTAAATTTGCATTAAGTATGTGTGCGATAAATGAATATCACGATCAATTCGACTGTATTTTTTTTATGTTTGTTATCATAACTCCGTCATTTATCAACCGATTTGGAAAACTATTTTATTATTTGAAAGGATATACTTTCAGATTATAGGGCCAAAAAATTTCATCGAAATCGGTTCAGTAGTTTGTTTTTTTTTGTTATCTGAAGTCGGTTATATTTTTGTTAAAAAGTTACTTGTTTATTGACTTGGTCCATATTTCAGATCAAAAGTCAAACAGACGGCCAATTTTCGTTAATAATAATGGAAATAGTTATATTTTCGCAAAGAAGGCTGTTTTTACTTGCAATGGCTTTCTCTCTCACACAAAACATCCTTGCCAAGCACGTCGAGAACTATGGCTGGAAAAGATTGCCCCTCCTGAAAGCTACATAGAACCTGCCGAGGAGCTGCCAGCTGGAAAAGACTTTCTTGGCCTACGTGGAAATCATTCAACCGTCTCAGGACACAGGTGGGTCGCAGCAGGCAAAATATGAGTAAATGGGGCTACATTGGAGAGTCGGCGACTAGTTGCCCATGCGGTACAGACCCTCGGACTATGCCACGCTTGCTGAGCTGCCTATTGTGCCCTTATTCTTGCACCCTGAGGGATGCTTGTTCCGCAACAGATAACGCCGTTGCAGTGACCAAGTATTGGCAAAACAACATTTGATGTTTAAAATAATAATTATGAACCATATCGACACGAAGAAGAAGACTCGCTATGGCTGATGTAATGTTAATGTACCAGCGTGATAAAAAAACAGAACAAGGAACAGTAGGTACTTCCCTGCAGAAGCTTGTTTCTATTTTCGCATTACTTTCTACAACTGCCTCATTTCTGAGAACGTTTTATTGAAAATAATAAAACTCGGATTCTTAGAATACTTATGCCTCGCTTTTGATATGGTTTCCTTGAACTTGTTTCCTATTTCTATTTCTCTTGCCTTGTAATACTAGTTACATACAATCATTTAAAAACAAATCTTTATCATAATTACTCCCATCGATTAGTACCATCAAATTACATAGTATTTTTTTCGCATTTGTATAATTAATTCTATAATATAATTCTAATTCTTAAACATTCATATGCGAAAACTGTCTTATTTAATTGAGTTTCTATACAAAAAAATCGAAAATTACAAAAAATACCGATCAAAATGAGGTTTGAAACTTCAAGGATTAGCCTAAAAGATAATTAAACAAAAAAATAGAAATTATAAATAAATGGTTACAAAAATTCCTCCATTCAAAAGGAGAGGGTTATTCCCGCTGGTCCATTGATATAAAATGAAGCAATCTTTACAAAGACAACATAAATTCGGCCGACATAATATCGGTCTGTCGGAAACAAATCAAATAAAACAATCTTGTGGAAAGTAATAAAACTTGGAGCGGTGCAGTCGAGCCGGTATCATACTGACACAGATCATCGACAAAACAGCTGCCTAACTACAGTACTTGTGCTGTAAATCGGCGGCTGTGACGCTTGTGCAAGATTCTTCTAACATATGCCATCATAAGCCATAAGCATTTCATCATCATCATCATATCAGACGTAGGACGTCCACTGCTGGACAAAGGCCTCCCTCATTGATCTTCAGGAACTGCGGTTGGAAGCGGCCTGCATCCAACGCCGACCTGCGGTTCTTACCAAGTCGTCTGCCCATCTTGTAGGCATTTTTGTAAGCATTTATTGGTAAACAATTTTACATGTCATACATTCTATAATTATCATAATATAATTATAACATTTATAACATAAAGTAATAGATTCGTCTATTAAGTAAAAGAATGAAAAATAATTAACGTCAAAATAAATGCAATAAAATAATTCATAAAAAAATCTAGTCAATAAAACATATGAGTACTCTAATTACTCATTAAAAATTCTTCTATGCTATATAAAGAGTCTGGTCGATAAGCCAGCGTTTTAGTTTGGAGTTGTAACCAGCCAACTGTTATTAGCTGATTTTATATATTCTAGGAGTTTATTATTTACTGTTGGAGCCATGACGTGACTCATGACGCCTGGAAGACTTCGCCAGTGTACAGTGTATGCAACTTGTACACACAGGGTGCATAAGACGTATAAAAAATCTTAAATTGGAGGAGTGGGGAAGCCTTTGAGTGTGATAGGCAAACGGTAGGAAACAGGTAGGCCATAATCCAACAATAAAACAAACAACATGTCGCAAAAAGTAAAGCGGGGCGGATAAATAAAAATATATTTTATTCAATATATTTACAAATAATAACAATAGGTCATCTAAAAGACAAAGATGCTTAGAAGTTAGATCAAAAGGAAAACTGTAGCCAAACAGCCACCCAATCTATATCTATATACATATATAGATGAAATAAAGTCGGGTTAGTTACACCATTTATAACTAACGGCTTGACCGATTTTGATGAGCTTTAATTTGTTGGATTTGTCTCCGCCCCGAATAGCAGAATAACTATTAAAATATCGAAAAAATTCACGCAAAAAGAAGAAAATTCATTTTCTCATACACAGATGCAGCTGATCATGGCCGATTCACAATTCTACCGAGGCTAATGTACGTCACATTGGCAGCCCGCGTCATATGCATGTCAAGTTGGTACGAAGTTCGGCGGGTCAGCTAGTTAATAAAAAACATACCGTATCCGCTTAAAAGAGCACGCGTCGTACTCGTTAGTAATAAGTAAAAAATAATTAAACTAATTTTATACTTATCGAAAGCGTGCCTGAAGATTAAACCAGCTATTCTCCACTTCCCTGCGAGCATACTCCGACTCTAGGTGGTAAAAACTGTTCAAACTTCCATAAAGAAAATGATTGAAGTTTAACTTGAAATATGGTTGATGTCATCGCTATATTAAAACCAGATGCACAACTTTATTAGCTTTTACGCAACTTCACTGTTCGTTTTATGATTTACAATTCAGACGTTTGAATATTTTGGAAAATAAGGTTAAGCTAATTTCATCGCGGTCAATATAAGGATGGGTGTACATTTAAATAAACTTATTAGTTTGAAAGTGGTTAGTACATCGATCCGTTTTGAGGACACGTAAAATTGTCTTTATTTGGGCAAATCCAGCTGACAAACTAAAAACAGCCGATGGCAGTATAATTTAAGATAATATACCTAATAAAACATTTTGTAAAACATGGATCATTGTGTCTGCAATTAAATTAATAAAATGATTAAGCGCAAAAGCCTACTAAGTATAGTGTGGCTGAATATTTATGTAATTTTTTTAGTAAATTGTAATAACTAATTTGATTCTTTGTTTTAACTGGATTGATCTTCGTTTGACCACAATCTCACCTGATGGTAAGCGATGATGTGGTCTAAGATAAAGCACGATGTACGCATCAAGAACGTAGAACCAAAACGGTGTGTGCGAATGGGTGGTACATCAACTAGGTACGGATGGTACTGAGCCGTGCGCCTGCTTGTCCTTTGATGGAAGGGAGCTGGCGGGATCAGATCGCATAGTTCCTAGGCACATTCCCCGAAATGTAATATGTAAAATATCGATAGGCTTGCAACTTTACGGCAGTGTTCGAGACTTTGGGTCTTAGTCTCCGCCATATATTGCTCACCTATACGCCTAAAAGCCCTACGTTCTATCGAGTCTAAGGTAGCGAGCTGGTGTTTGGTCGAACCATCCCATAGGTGGCAGCAGTACTCCATACCAGACCGGACTTGAGTTTTGTAAAGACTGAGAAGCTGTCCTGGTGTGAAGTTCTGCTGACCTTGTTGAGGATGTCCAGCTTCATGACAGTTGTTTTAACTTTAAGACTCGATGTATGAGCTAAAGTTGAGAGTAGGCGTGCGCGAACCCCCTGTTTATGTAACTTTGACATTTCACTATATATTATTTTGACTGTTTTAGAATCACTGTTACATTTTATTTTTACTATTTTTAGTTTCATTTTGCATGCTGTAAAGTAGAATATGGCTGTACTCGATTCATACCTTTTTGTCGACATCTTTTCATAGTATTTTATTCCGCGAAACACGGGTAATAAACATATGTTCCGCAGAACAAAATATTATGAAATATGAAATAAATAATTTATTTATTGATTGAGCGAAGCGAGATCTCTAAATCAACTTGGGCAAATCGGCGTTGTATGTATGTTTGTTTGTCCGAGGATAATTTTCGAAGCGTTTATCCGATCATCGTGAAATTTCGTATATAGGTAGGTAGTGTTGGCACAATTTTGGTGTGACTAAATGAGCTAAAAATGTGAGGGGATTCTTGAGATATTGGGGTTCAAGTGGGGTAAAAAAATACAAAATGGGAATATTTATTTATAAGATATGATAATATTTTATTTCCAAAAAATGTTAGAGGTAAACTAGTACGGCTTCCACCTATAGAACGTATAGAACTGTCATGCGGAACGTAACAACATTTTCTCCGCTCGATTTCTCGTGTAAATAGATATCTCTTCATCCCTCTCTACCTGTGCTAACATGCGCACCATAATTTAAACAAATTTTGACGCTTCAGCGCGCGTATTTGTCGTACATTTTGAGGACGACATACCGAGATACGACGAGTGATGTTGTATGACTACAAGAAGAATGATAGCGAATGACGACAAACTTCTCTATTGACGTGCATGTTAGGGATACCGAGGAATTACTCGATTATTAAACGGGTGGACTGATTTCGATGAAATTTGGTGTATAAATAGATTGTGATCGGGACGTAGTAGTTTTAAGAGTTGTAGAGGGCACGCACAGGTAAATACTACCATCATACCTATTTGTGCTGCTAAGCAGCATCGCTGTGTTTTGGTTTGAAGGGTATGCTTGGCGGTGAAGTTACAGGCACATGAGGCTTCACACGTGGATGACTCAAGTTGATAGACGCAGGCCAGTGTATCGTAGAACACATTTCTAAGATGCGTGACCTACGAGGCAATTCTCTGTTATAGGCGATGGCTACCACTTAACATCAGGTGGGCCATAAGCCTGTTCCATCTTCAAATAGTATGAAAAAAGGGTACTTTTATGACAAAAACACGCGTGCGAAGCCACGAGTGAGTCAGCTAGTATTTTATAAGTAGCCCATCAGGTTAAATAAGTTAGTTATGGTTTTTTTGCCCGCATTTGTGCTATAGGTATCTACCGCATAGCATATTTGCAATAATAGAGCATTTTATATTTTTATTTGTATCACTCTAGCAATATGTTCAGATGTGGACGTCCTAATCTTTTGCGGCCTGCGCTTAACGACTCCCTGCAACCTTTATTAGGTCGTCTTTCCATCTAGAAGTGTTTCCACTGCGTATTCTTCACTCGAGACCCTCTGCCCCTACGGCCGTCAGTTCTTCCAGCTACCGTGCCCCGCCCACTGCACCGCCATCTCTCTTCCATCAAAGGACAGGCAGGCGCACGGCTCAGTACTATCCGTACCCAGTTGATATACCACCCATTCACACACACCGTTTTGGTTCTACGTTCTTGATGCGTACGGCTAAGGTATGGAACACTTTACTGTCGTCTGTTTTTCCTAAAGAATACAATCCGGGCCTCTTTAAGGTAAGAGTGAATAGGTTTTTACTAGATCTTCGTGCTTCATCTTAGACCTCATCATTGAAGAAGCCGAGATTGTGGTCAAACGAAGTTCTATCCAATTTAGAAAGATAAACTTCATGCTCAGCTACAGTTTTTGCGACATTTTAATACTACAGTACACGGCCGTCAGCTCTTGGAGCTATGTGCCCCGCCCACTGCCACTGCAGCTTGCTAATCCTCTGGGCGATGTCAGAGAGAGTAGTTACGTTACGTTAATTACTCGTTGAAATTAACAGTTTACTAAAACAATAGCTCCGGTGTCCGCATTTATAGCTACGTGACTGTCCGACTATAATCTGCGTCCGGTGCTGTCCGCGCCGGCCGGCTTTGTGTCCACAAATCTAATTGTGTTGGACGAAGACTAGCGTATTGTGGTACACGCAACAGATGGGGCTTTGCTGTGGTTTTAACGCAATGCTTCTACAGATAGACGTACACTAGATGAGACACAGTCGAAAAGTATAAGATCAGATAATACTTTATTGTACACAATAATCAATAAAACAATTAAAATTAACAGTATTCAAAGACATATGTACAATTGGTGGTCTTATCGCTAAGTAGCGATCTCTACCAGACAAGCGAACATAATGGTGTACCACATACTTAAATATAGTAGGGCTACTTTTAGGGCGACTTGCGCAAATATGCCTAAACGTATTTAGTGCCTAAATATGATTTACAGAGTTGTCTAATCATACAAATACGTCAAATTTAAACATTTGTCGCTAAATACGTTTAGGGATAGTTGTGCAAGTCGGGCTAAGATTTCTATTTTTAGCGTTAAAACGTCGCCACCGAGTTGTGGATTGAATTTTTCATACATTTTACATGAACTCGCTGCATACGGTTGACACCAGTGGCAGACACGCTACGAGACGCCACTTCTCGCTTTGTGTGATCGTGTGACCGCCACCGACCGAAATCAAAGAAAAAAAGTAAAAAATTGGCAGTCCCTTCGGTGCGCGAGTCAGACTCGCACTTGTCCCGTTTATTTTATACCACTGTAACTTACGATATATAATGCAATATGTTTTAATTTAATATAATTTTGTACATATTTAAAAATTACGAATAATTACCGCTAATGTTATTTTAATAGAGTACTTATGCTACGTGTTTTTTATGTACGACATTAAATGAAAACACGCGTAGGGCTAATGGCTAGTATTGTTGTAAAAAAGGGTTAAATCAAAGTGTTTACCATCGGCTATTTTAAATTTTCAAACTACCTACTTAGACAACCTCCGTGGCGCAGTGGGCGAATAGCCGGCTGAGACTCAGGAGGTAGCGGGTTCGATTTCCCGCCGCGGAACAAATGTTTGCATGATCTGTAGATATTTCTTCTGGGTCTGGGTGTTTTTCTATATATTATGTATGTGTTTACAAAAAAAAATAGTATATAAGTATTCTATCAGTTACCTGGTTCCCATAGTACAAGCTCTGCTCAGTTTGGGGCTAGATAGCGCTGTGTGAAATGTCCGGCAATATTGATTTATTTTTTTAAATATCAATGGAACAGCCTGTATAAAATAGGTAAACAAGTAATATCATTCACCATGCAACCTGTTAAACTGACTAAGGCGCCGCCGATTTACGTTAAAAATAGTTTATTGGAAATGTATCGATTGCTGGATAAATATTCAAGCTACCGTTATTAGGTTATAAAGGTTGTCTGGAAGAGATCGCTTATAGCGATAAGACCGCCACTTGTATTTCTACTTGTATTGTTATTTGTTTTTTTTATATTGTTTTTTTAATTTAAGTGTTATTTACAATAAAGCGTTTTCTATCTATCTATCTAACCAGCCTCTAAAATCAGATAATTTGATTCCGGATGTGTGTTTTTAATTAATGTCGTACATAACAAAACAGGTTGTGTTGAGGAAATAAAGGCTACTTTTATTGTATTTTATTTATAACTTGCGAACGCCTGTTTTTTTTTTCTTTGACAACATATTTCGTTCTCTTCGCCTAAACTATAATAATTTATCCCTAGAACATCTGGCAAAGTTCATTAACTTGTCGTTAATAAATAAACAAATTAAAACTGTTTCAAACATCGCTACTAGAAACAATTTTTCTACGTTCAATTCTCGTCTTATTAGGAAAATAACTTTGCATTTTAATTGAGAGCTACTAAGATTACAAACTTTTATCAGTTTTAGTAAAACTGAGAGTTTACATTTGGGGGAATGTACCCAGGAACTATACGATCTGATCCCGGCATCTCCCTTCCATCAAAGGACAATAATAGGCGCACGGCTCAGTACCATCTGTACCTAGTTGATATTACCACCCATTCTCATACACCGTTTTGGTTCTACGTTCTTGATGCGCACAGCTGAAGCATGGAACACTTTACCGTCGTCTGTTTTGTCCTAAAGAATACAATCCGGGCCTCTTTAAGGTAAGAGTGAATAGGTTTCTTCTAGATCTTCTTGCTTCATGTTAGACCACATCATCGCTTACCATCAGGTGAGATTTTGGCACTTTGGTCAAACGAAGTTATATACAATTTAATAATAAAAAAAAAACTTCATGCTCTGCTGCAGTTTTTGCGACATACTCATCCATTTTAATACTACTACTGCCACTTTTATCTATGGTAAAGTAATAGTCAAAAACGTTTATTTTGCATAACATGGGTACATTAAACACAGTAGGTACAGAATATAATGGTAATGTTGTGAAAGCAAAAACGGTCGTCACTCAGCATTATACTGTTGTAGCATTTAATTAACTTGAAACAATGAAAGATAATTCCTTTATTTGCAATAATATCACGATAACGTGACTCAAAATTGTCACGTAGCCTAAGGTTCAGAGTCTAAAGGCTCAAATACACCAAATCAGTATAAAATTACTTTATTTTGAACTAGCTGTTTTACCCGCGACTTCGTTCGCGTGGACTTTTATCCTTATAATTCGTTATTGTCATAACTGATATGTAGTTATGACGAAGCTGTAAGTTAAAAAAGATGTCCAAAAATCAGAGTTATTCGCAGAGAGAGTCACAGTATTGCTAGAATTCTAATATTTCCATACTGCGACTCGTCCCACACAGAGTCGAGAAATTAGCAAGAAGAAGCCTCCGCCACGTTCATGGCTGCGAGGCATATGCTAGGTAGTATTGATGCCAAAAACGTGTAGGTAAATAAATCCTAGGTATTCAAATATACCTACATCGGCAGGTACTTGCTACCAGTGCCTCCTGTGCAACACAATTCAAAGGTATTCGTGCTACCGATAAGTAGGTAGGTAGTACCTATAACGTTTTAAAGAATGGGTACGATTTTTTGAAGTAAAACTTCTTTACGCACGCTTGACTTGGGGAGTAAGCTGGAGAATGCGTGACGAAAAGTACAAACGGAAGTTGAGAGGGAGATATAAGTTAGTGAAAATAGATAGAGAGAGAGTTACGTTTCGTATATTACTGTAGGGGCAAGAGAGCGGTACGAGCACACATTTATTTTCTCTCTTTCTCTCATAGCCAGTTGATTTGTCGCATACCAATCTCCTATCCCAAATTAGCCTACATTATCAAACTGCAAAAACAAAACACTTCCTTCATGCTGTATAATAGAGTTCATTTTGCTAATGATAAAATAAGTATTTACGACATTTCGTATTTTGAATATACCATCTTCGATTTACGAAAAAGTTCAGCTATTCCACAACAGGTGGCAGGCAGCAGCAGCAGAAAATAACTTATACACTTACTGTATGCGCCTCGAAATACGAGTAAGGTTGACATTTCCTTAAAACATTATTTTATACATACATAGAGATGAAGCTTTTTTTTTTACATTTGCTGCGTTTGACCACGACCTCGCCTGCTGGTAAGCGATGATGCAGTCTACGATGGTACACGCTTGCCTAGAAGAAACCTATTCACTCGCGACGTAAAGATACCCAGGTTGGAGCTATCAGGAAACACAGACTCTGGCAAGGCGTTCCACTCTTAGGCGGTGCGCATAATAAAGGTCGAAAATAAAGCTAAAGATGTTTTACTTCAGTCGTGTGGTCTAAATAAAGCACACTCGTTTTTTGTTTTGTTTGGATGGTTTTGTTGGATTTGGTGTATTCAAGCCGTAAGTCTAGACGTCCTATTGCTGATATATTAATGATGATGATAACACCATTTTAAATAAAGATCCAAACTAGAACGAAAGTCGTCTGAATTTCGTCTCGAATACTTCGTCCGATGATAACAATGGACCGTGAAGACAATGGGTTGTAAACAATTATGTACCGCCATGCTGTTGATTACTGATACTATTGGAACTCGAATCGTTGCCGAGTGAGACAACAAGTAAGAGTAGTAGTGTTCCTTGTGAAAGGGGTCGCCGGGGAAGTACTACTACTACTACTAGGTTTTTTTTTACTTATGTATTTAGAAGTAGGTTATTTAGTTATTATAAAATTATTTATATATCTTTATATATATTATTATTTTTTAGTAATATAAGTACTTGTTCTGTTAGTTATTATTTGATTTACGCCGCCGTCCTCATTTGTTCACACAGATCTTGTCCATCCAAAGGTTGCCTGTAAGAAATCGCTTTTAGCGATAAGGCCGCCCATCGTACCGTAATTGTGTATTATCTTTTCTTTGTTTTATTTTAATGGTGTGCAATAAAGAAATTATCTATCTATCTACTACCATTATATATATTTCTGCCGTCAAGCAGTATTAATGTGTTTCGGTTTGAAGAGTATGGTGGCCGGTGAAATTACAGGCATATAAGGCTTTATATCTTTATGCCTCATGTTGTTGGACGCAGGGCAATGCCTCGTAGTGCATGTTGCTAAGGTGCGTGACCTACGAGACAATATTTTGTTATAAGCGATGGTTACCACTTAACATCAGGTGATCCATAATCTTGTTCCTTCTCCAAGTGGTATAAAAAAAATACTTCAATGAAACTTATCGAGTAATCAATGAAAAATCGAGAATCATCAAAATTTGTTCAGCCAGTAAAAAGTTATGCATAAATTAATCCGATGATTTGAGAACATCATTTTTGAAGTTAGTTCAAAAGGGACTTATTCGGATAGATTCGAAATGGTTGTCGAACTCGAAGTGATAATGAGAGGAGATGCTGGCTAATACAAACCCAAAATTCAGTGATCTAAAATTTTGAAAATCCATTAACTTTCACGTACGTTTCGAGAACCGAGAGTAAGAGTGGTGCAAATTGCATGCGCATCGCAAATTGATCGAAAACACCGATCTGAGCGAGTCTGAAGTTGATAAAAGTTTTGAGAAAACATCCTGAGATCTACGGGATATTACTAGGTATTTTTCTTAGATAGTTTTCGTGATTTATTTCGAAACTATTGTTAACAAGCTTCCGCACGCAGCTTTGCACGCGTTGTCTGTCAATAAAAAGTTGCCTATATTTTAATCCGTTTCATAATTTATCTATACACAAAATTTTATCGAAATCGGTTCCGCCATTACGACGTGATTGAGTATGAAACAAACTTTCACATTTATGATATTAGTGTGATCTAAAGTGATTCTAATATTGCACTTCGCAACATTAAGAAACCTAACATTCTGATTACGTTCTAATTATTATTATAAATTCGATTATTCTAATAACGTTTACGTTGCGCTTACGTTGTGACTTGCGCAACGATGCCTAATCATATTTAGTGCCTAACTACATATGATTAAGAGAGTTATCAAATAATACAAATACGAGTATGTATTTCAAATTTAAATATGTTTAGTGGATCGTTTTGTTTTTTTTTATACGACTTGGAAATGGAACCAGCATAGTATGGCATATTTAAAGAGGTTTGTATAGGGTAGGGAACGGATCGACAATATCCTGGGTGTTGCCGGTGTCAATAAGCGACGGTGACCGCTCACCATCACGTGGGGTCGTAAGCCTGTTGCCCCACAAATAACATAAAAAATGGCCCATCTGATGTTAAGTGGTAACCATTGCTAATAACAATGTATTGTCTCGTAGATCACGTACCTTGGAAACGTGCTCTAAGAAGCACTGCCCTGCGTCCATCCAAGTTGATGGACGCTGCGTCCATCCAAGTTGATGGACGCAGGGCAGGGCATACAGGTGCTACAAGTGCCTGTAATTTCGCCGGCAACCATACCCTTCAAACACAACAGTGCTGCTTGGCGGCAGAAATGGGAAACATTTGTGTTTTAGTTTCCAACTAGCTTCCGCCAGCGGCTTCGCACGCGTTGTTTATCAACAAAAAGTAGCCTATATATCCAGGTTATAATCTAGGTAAATAATAAATTTTATGGAAATCGGTTCAGGACGTGACTGAGTAACAAACAAACATCCAAACTTTCGATTTTATATAATAATATTAGTGTGATTTACCTAAATAATAGAATTAGATTTCCGTGGGTATCATCGATCACAGCGCGTGGGTGGACAACTAAAATATTTGCCATTTACAGAGACTGGTTGACATTCTAATTCAATTGACATTTATAGAATAGAACCCATAAAACTATAATTGGATCGATTTAAGGAGCATTATTAATATTATCTATTGAATTCATGAGAAAGAAAATTTACCTCTCTTATATCTATAAGAAAGGAAGAGTTCTGTGCTACTTCAGATAGCGTCATAAGATCCTATACTTTATGAAGTACTCCTCAAGCGGATTGAGTACTATGGTGTCTTGTTTATGTCGGAGTTAGTACCTGTTGTCTTGAGCAGGTAATGTATAAAATTTACGTATAATATCGAGGAATAAATGGTCTGTCCTGTGTGTGTCAAATAAATGTATTGTTACGCCGAGGCTGTTACAGAATAAGTAATAGTAAAGTATTTAGTCAGCTTCTCGAAGTTATACCTACGGTGTCACAGAATAGGTAACACTTAGTATGGAATATACCTACATACCACGTTTTTGCCTACAATTGCACATATTAAGAAATAGTAGTTAGTTGAAATACCTACACTTTTCTAGTAACTAGTAGAAACGTCGAGAAGGTTCTGGAAATAATACGCGATATAAATAGTGCATAGAGACTAGCAAAAAGAGGATCGGAAACCACGGCTATAGGCCCACATCCATTCCTCCCTCTACCTTTCACACAACTACGAACATGGATACGACATCGTACTCTAAACCTACACAACGAACGTTGGGCACAGATCATGGACTGCAGACGCCACGACTGACACGACGACTGCTCAACCTTCAGAGACTAGACCTTCGAATCATCGTGGGGACCCTTACAGGACATTGTCCCCTCAACAAACACCTCTACATCATGGGAGCAACAGACAGCCCACTGTGCAGGGGATGTCTCACCGAAAAAGAATCAGCAGCCCACGTAGTCCTGGAATGCGTGGGGGTAACAGCACAACGTGCAGAAATCCTGGACAATCCAAGGTCACTCCGTGAAGCCTGCGAAGACCCCAGGAAACTTCTGCACTTCTGGTCGGAGTTAGGCTGGCTATCTATATAGCCAACTCTCTCACGCATAATGGACCACTTAAGAGTTCAAATGCGGAAAAGGGAGTCCACCAACATAACATAACATAGTGCATAGAGACGTCCGCAGAGTCAGTCTGGATTTGGCGATACGTGCGAGCATTTCGGTGACTTTTAGTGGTGTATTGTGCGATAGTGTTGTGATTACTTGTGATTAAGTTCGTGTATTTATCATTTTAGTGTTGAATAAAAGTGTCGATTTGGTTAGATTGATTTTAATTATTTTATCCCGAACCCTCAGCTCGTAACAGCATTTTCTTTCGGTATTTTCTTTGAATGTGAGTATCCAGACAAACCTTGCACGGTTTTTAGGGTATAATTGATCGGGCGAAGCGAGATCTCTAAATCAACTTGGGAAAATCGGCGTTGTATGTATGTATGTTTTATTGTCCGAGGATAACTTTCGAAGCGTATATCCGATCATCGTGAAATTTGGTATATAGGTAGGTAGTGATGACACAATTTTGGTGTGACTAAATGAGCTAAAGATGTAGGGGTTGTTGATATATTGGGGTTCAAGAGGGGTAAAACAAAACAAAATGGGACTTTCTGGTCAAATGTACTCACAAATACCTTTTATAAGACGGCACGTCTTATAAAAGGTATTTGTGAGTATTCCACCCCCTTTTCTAATTTTAGTTTAAACCTTGTAGATTTTAAGTTATTAGCCATAATAAAAACTGAACTTTAACAAAACTCACATGGTACACTAGTGACCTCACAGTTCTGAAATTTGGTATGCGTGTAGCTTTAGTGCCTCTAATATAAGGAAAACTCTGACATATAGAATAACTGCAATTTGTACCCCAAAAAAGACAAACCAGAGAACATGAACTCCCGTTATCTGTAATTCTTTCTTGGCGAACCACTAGTATTAAGGTTATACGTATTACATTGTAGTAAATAAATTAAAAAAAATACTTGTACTCTTTAGTCTCTATTCTTCGGTATTTGAACTAAAGTAATCCCAAAAGAGCAACTTCCAAAAGCAAAGCTTACATTTCCCAGCGGGACTGCCTTAATTTTTCATTCTGGATAATAGATTTTAATGGGTGTTTGAGGTTACCAAATAAAAACGAAACTGAGAGTTAGATTGAGCAAGCTATGCACAAAGCAGATTTGGTTAAGCCTTCACGATGATTCAAAATGAGTTAAAAGATTTTAAAGTAAAGTTTATTTATTTATTTTTAACAAAAAATATACATTTGCAATCAACTCGAGCTGTATAGATTAAAGATTAGTAGGTTATGAGGAGATATAATAATAAATAAATATTACTGGACATTTCACACAACACTATCTAGGCCACTATCTAAGCAGAGCTTGTACTATGAGAACCAGATAACTGATCGAAGACTTATATACGTTTTTTTTGTAAATACATACTTATAATATCGGTCTTCGCGGTAAAGAAAGCGATTTCTTCCAGACAACCATTTTAGAAGTGTACCTCGCATAAAGTGTGCTCACGATTCATACCTTCAAATGCGCTCTGGTGATTGCTTTATACTCTACTTATTTGTGGACCAGAGGGCTTAGCCAAGTTACATACGATAAGCGATGACGCTAGTCGATTAGTCCGAAAATGTATGGGATTTGACACATGCTATGGAAATACCACGTGATATATTCTACAACAAACCTATGTAGAAATCGAATCGATTAGAAGCGAATGTAATTTGGCTACGGTCTCTGGTGTTTTGAACAATCATTGTGCCTATAGTTCATACCTTACGCGCCCTGTAGCTCCTTATACTCTTTCTAAATACCTACGTTAAGGAAACTGGATTTGATACGGCAGAATTAGCGTCGAATTAGGGAAAATTACCGAAGGAAATGGCCAACCTATTGTGGGTAATTTTTGATAATCTTTCGCCAGGATGGTCGCACTGGCTTTAATATACCGAATAATGAGACAAATTATTTTAACATACATTGCTGTTGCCGATTTGCCCGCGATTTTGTTCGCTCGACTCTTAAAAAAACATGTTTTTAGATTTCCGTACCTCAAAAAGAAAACTAGGATCACTTAGAAAATAATAGAATAAAAATTGATTTGCAATAGCACAGTAATATACACAATAATAAAGATAAAGGTACAAAATAAGGTATTTCGTTGTCCGTTCATCTGTCTCTTTCTGTCCTGTCTGTCAAACCCTTTTTCTCAGGAACGCGCTGAGGCATCAACTTGAAATTAATATCAAATACGTAAGTCTATGATACCTTTGGACTTAGAGCTATAAAAAGATGAAGCTTCTAAGTCAAAACAATAAAAAATACGGCCGTTTTTGCCGCATATTTTGCTCGCAAATAAATTAAAACCTATAGGGTACTTCCCGTTGACATCATATTGTTAATATGTTTGTATTTATGTGGTGTACAATAAAGTGTTAAGATAAGATAAGATAACTCTTTATTGTACACCAAAGTAAAATACCGAACATAATTCTTACAAATAGATTTAGTACAATGGGCGGTCTTATCGCTAAGAGCGATCTCTTCCAGACAACCTTTGTATGGACAGGATTATACTGTATCACATGACGGCGGTGCATCTATATACAATTAAAAACATACCTAAATACTATAAACCTAAAACACTAGTACTAACACAAGTTTAATTTTAATACAATAAGCAACTCTAAAAGTGGTTATGATGAATTAACAAGCAGCTACAACTTCAACACAAGGACAGATAATGGGTGTGCACTTTTGTTTTAAAATTACTAATAGACTTGGACGTTCTTATCAAGAGGGGCAAAGCGTTCCACAATCGTACGGCTGTAGTGTTTCTATTCTATTATTACTTACCTATACTGAAATTGAGACCTCTTTTTCTTCTAAAAAAATATTATTCCCATCTGATGGTGCGATCTGCTTTTCTCTTTCCACTTCGCTATATCTAATGGCTCCTCTACATGATGGCCCAGGGCTGAAGCAGCGAGATGGCCATGCGATGGTTGAAACGCGACTACACGATGGCGACATTCAGTTGTGATTAAGTCGTTTTACAAGATGGACGTGGAGGCTTTAACCGCTGCGAAAATCTATCTATACACCACTTACCAATATTTTTTTAATATAACTGATATTCTTAATGCAATACATTACATAGATAGATATTTTTCATTATACATATAAAATACCCAGTACACCCTGAACAAATATCTGCAGATCGAGCACGCACTGTGGAATGGGCCACGTGAAGAAGCGTACTGTCATCGCTACCTTTGATGTGCGGACGAAAAACCGACACCGTGGTCATCCCATCGCCATCCCGCCGCGCCATAAGCTGTCCGATACAACTACGCCCTCCACACTCTGGCCCATCTTAGTGGGCTAGTATGATGGCCCATCGTGTAGAGGGGCCATAATGCAAGGTCTTGGGAAACACTGCAGTCTGACTTTCAAAAAACACCTCATATTATTCGTGGCACTATCAGCAAGCCAGCGATCCCAAACAGCCCTTATCCTCTATCCATTCAAAAGCATTACCACGTACAAGTTCATAGAAAATCCATACAAAGTAGAAACCTCTTGCCAACGACAAACCGATGCCCTCGTAAAAAGCTACAGTGAATATATTAAGCTTTACACGATCACACGTTTAACCTATCTTCGCAGCATTGCACGTTTACAAAGTTCATCAACACTTTACGGGCTATCTGTCCAATAAATAATAAATAAATATAATTATTGCTGGACATTTCACACAGCGCTATCTAGCCCCAAACTAAGTAGAGCTTGTACTATGGGAACCAGGTAACTAATAGAATACTTATATACATTTTTTTGTAAATACATACTTATAATATATAGAGAAACAACCAGACCGGGAACAAATATCTGTAGATCATGCAAACATTTGTTCCGCGGCGGGAATCGAACCCGCTACCTCCTGCGTTTCAGCCGGCTATTCGCCCACTGCGCCACGGAGGTCGTCAATATAGGGTACACATAGTCGACTGGTTACTAACATTTTTACGTCTCGCACAGGTTTTAAATATCTATTGACATGAATACCACAGGCAGGTTGAATACACCTGACTACAATGACTGACAAGCATAGATTTAATACATAAGTATCTTTGTAATTTTTGTGTATTCTAGCAAATAAACGATTGAATTTGAATTAGATTAGATTCTTGTAGATCCGATTAAAGGTCATTAGGGTGCGACTTGCGCAACGATGCGTAAACGTATCTAGTGGTTAAATATTATTTAGAGAGTTGTCAAAAGTCAAATCATACAAATACGTCAAATACTTTAAATATATAGTCGCTAAATACGTTTAGGAATGCAAGCCGAACTAAGTCTTCACGTTCTATCGGTCTATACGTTCGATCTTGCTTGATTGGATGCAAACACATCAAGCACGCACGTGGGGTACTTAACATTATGTACAAAATATAAAATACGCTTATCAGCTATTAAGGTGTTGGTGATACTGAGATTTGACGTAATATTACAAAAAAAATGTATAACGCTTATTAGCCGCTTAACCACCGCTTAATATGTTGGTGAACATTTATCCCCCTAGTCAAATGACGCTCGATAGATATGAGTATGATGTTGGTACTTCAAGTCCTCGCTTATCCTATCTTAAGGAGTTCCGGTTCCGTACTCCTGATCCAGGCATTTAGATATTGGAAAGTGATTTACTCGTCTCAAGATGAAGTTATGAGCAGCGTTTAAAGGCTGTGGTTATGATTTTAGTTTAAGGTACTTAGAAAACTTTTGTGATTGATTTCGTACCGTTTTATCGGTGTTACGACAGACAATGTTTCGGTTCAATTCGTGAGCCTTCATCATGATAAATCCCGTATTTATAATAATGATTAAATATACGCTGATTTGATATAAAACCGATATTTTTCTAGATGGAAAGACGATCTAATAAAGGTTTGAGAGCCGTTGGGTGCAGGAAACACAGGCTAGGTCACTACAGAAACCTATGGGGGAGGCCTATGTTTAGCAGTGGACGCTCTATGAGTGATTTGATGATTAACATATCGATAATTTTGGAAATCATATCGTTGATATTGATACGAATCAGAACAAAATAAAAACCCTATAACAATAGTAATAATAATCTATATTATACAAAAAAATTTAAAAACTAAAGATTAGTTATTTTGTATTGAATAGGCTCCGAAACTACTAGACCGTTTTAAAAAATTCTTTCACTGTTGGGAAGCTACACTATCCCCGGGTGACATAGGCTACTTTTTACCCAACTGCGCAGAAGGAGGGTAATATTTTTTCTGAAAAACTACGCGTGTGAAGCTGCGGATTGGTCAGCTAGTAATATTATAAAGAGGAAAGATTTGTGTTCTTGTATGTTTGTAACGATCTAACTCAAACACTACGGGTTCGATTTTAAAAATTCTTTCACCATTAGAATGCTACATTATCCCTGAGAGAAAAAAATTAGGGATCCCTACTAAAACTTCAATAATGTAACCCAAGGTGTAAAAAAATTAGCTGTATCTAAAAAAAAATGTTTATAAAATAAATGTCCACCCGTGCGAAGCCGGGACGGGCCGCTAGTAATAAATAATTTAATTCATGCAACAATGAAACAGTTATAGTATGAACTTATTCTAAGGCCCATAAAGGTTTACTGACTAAGAAAGACCTCAGCCTAAAATACATACTAAAATATAAGCTTATATTTATTTACTACATAAACTCTGAGTTCTCGAAAAATGACCAATGGGCTTTCTTATCCATCAAAGCCGTTTCCTTTAGACAACTTTGGAGTGACGAGGACTTAATTAAATTCTGACAGATTTGATTGCGTACGTTAACTTCATGTCAGGCAGAACAATACATAGCCTATTGTTCAGCCAGGAGTAACTGCAAGCAATATCACGGTTCTATTGATTGTGAGCACGCTGTGGGCAACATTACACCTCTATTGTTGGCGGCTGGTTCAGATAACGATGCCCTATCTACCTAACCTGTACGTGAGGTGAATTGCAAGTGGTGATACTGAGCACATGGTTTACAAATCAATAGAACTATTGGTGTTTCTCTACGAGACCAAATCAGAAATGAGGAGATAAGTAGACAAACCAAAGTCACAGACAGCCGAGAGGATTACAAAATTGAAAATTTAAAAAAATATTAATGTAAATGTTTTTATTAATTAAAATCAGAAGGATCACTTTGAAAAGTCAATTTTAATGCATGTTGGTTCGCAACTAAGCCAGTAAAAAAGGCAAGAAACAAGGCTGGTTGTTCTTTTTAATAATCCTTTTGGAATAACATAACAACGAAGAAAATAAATAACTATTTATACTAAAAACGGGATATTTACCATGATTTGTGAGTGTTTGAGCATCCCGATATTTCGGCGCAGTTGCATGCGCCATGATCACGGGTAAACAGAAGTCTTTGCGAGTAGGTAGTTATTGGCAGATATAACGATCTACCCTTTCTGGAGGTTTAGCATGACGTAACACAAAAGCAATGTCTTGTCTTAGACACTCTGAATTAGTTGTCTTAGACACTAATTAAATTTTTTTATCCCGTGGGAACTGATTCATGGGATAAAAGGTAGCCTATGTGATAATCTAAGTTATAATCTACGTATATACCAAATTTTATGGAAATCGGTTCAGCCGTTACTACGCGATTGAGTAACAAACAAACAAACATCCAAACTTTAACATTTAAAATAATAATCATCATCATCATATCAGCCGTAGGACGTCCACTGCTGGACAAAGGCCTCCCTCATTGATCTCCAGGAACTGCGGTTGGAAGCGGCCTGCATCCAACGCCGACCTGCGGTTCTTACCAAGTCGTCTGCCCATCTTGTAGGTGGACGTCCTACGCTGCGCTTGCCGGTCCGTGGCCTCCACTCGAGAACCTTTCGGCCCCATCGGCCATCTGTTCTGCGCGCTATATGGCCTGCCCATTGCCACTTCAACGTGCTAATCCGTCGGGCTATGTCGGTGACTTGAGTTCTCCTACGTATCTCCTCATTTCTGATTCGATAATGATAATATTTAAAATAATAATGATTAGTAATTTATTTTTTTATTTGTTTTAGGTAAGTTTCTTCATAATATACACAGATTAACATGATAGCTGACTCGGTCAAGTAAGTAAAAGATACAGTAGATGCTCTACTGTAGTTTTTTTTGTATTTCACTACCTGGAGATGGAATGGATGGATGGCATATATTGCCTCGTAGGTCACGCACCTTAGAAACGTGCCTTACGATGCCCTGTCCTGCGTCTATCAATTTAAGGCATACAGGTGTAAAGCCTCATGCATGTGCCTGTAATTTCACTTTGCTTTTAGCTGGGTCTATAGTCAATATTAATTTATTCATTAAAATCACAAGGATCACTTTGAATCGTCAATGGTGAACGCCGAAGCCGCTGTAGTGCATACTCGTACTTAAAATGCTAAGTACAGATTATATTTGTACATTAAAAAGATTATATTTTTAAATCTTTGTAAATTATATTATTTAAAATTGTTATTTTGTGCTCGAAATGAATCATCATCATCATCATATCAGCCGTAGGACGTCCACTGCTGGACAAAGGCCTCCCTCATTGATCTCCAGGAACTGGGGTTGGAAGCGGCCTGCATCCAACGCCGACCTGCGGTTCTTACCAAGTCGTCTGCCCATCTTGTAGGTGGACGTCCTACGCTGCGCTTGCCGGTCCGTGGCCTCCATTCGATAACTTTCCGGCCCCATCGGCCATCGAAATGAATAAATGAAATTATTATTATTAAATAAAAATAATAATAATAATTTCTGTCGCACGCTAGATAGCTACAACAAGGAGTTTTCGGCAATAGACATCTTATTGCAAAACATCTTTTAAGAAACAAATTATATTTGTTCTTAGTCATATATAGCGCGTTCTATAAAATATTCAGAAATTCATTCAACACACATTACACTCTCTCCCTCACCCCCTCAAGTACACACATTTACACAGCATCCCTACCTTCTTTTGTTCTTCAAATGCGTACCTACTAAATTACTAAAATCCTTGAAAATTTAAAATTTAATTAATATAGTATGTTTCTTAATCTTTTTCTCTAGGTGACTAATTTCATAAAAGATAAGTCTATAAATTGAGAATCTGTTATTGGCATTAAGCATTAGTTAAGGATTGTTTACATTGTTAACAAGTGCTGTTGATTCTGTAATGAATAATAAAAAAAAAAAAATCTCAACCTCAAACACAAATAATGACAAATTTCGTTAGTTCAATATCTGTAATTATTTTTGCTTCCTTATTTTTGGAAGCAAAAATAGTTACAGATATTGAACTACACATTTTAAGACCGTATTCATAAACTAAACTCAATCAAATCAAAATCGAAAAATAAAAATGCAAGGATCACTTTGAAACGTAAATTTTACTGCCTTCGCGACCAAACTAGGATAGACAGACAAGAAACAAGGCTGGTTGTTCTTTTATCTCAATACAGATATGCTGGGCATTTCACACGGCGCTATCTAGTCCCAAAATGAATGATCATTCACAAATGTTATATTAATATTGTGACTATTCCAAAAACAACAATGTTGGAACAAATCACCAAACAAACCACGAAATATTCTAAACGCATACAAACTATTTGAATGGTGCTTTATTTATTATGCGCACTCAAACTTTATGCGTCGGTCGTTTTAATGCGCGTCTGTACCAACACTGAAATATCTAAATTAGGTTTGTTCACGTTTCCACAAAACTAGATATTTTGAATGTATGAAATATTGCGAAGTTTGAATTATGTTAGCGGTTTTTGCAATAAAATTTAATGCAACCAAAAAATCTAAATATTTTTATTCGTTAAAATCACAAGGATCACTTTGAAAAGACAATTTTACTGCCTGTTCCTCCGCTACTTAGCCAGGAAAGAAAGGCAAGAAAGAAGGCTGATTGTTTTTTTATGTAATGATCCTTTTAGGATACATAACAATAACAAGTAACTTTTTAACATAAATATAACCGACTTCAGATGGAAAAAACAAACTATTGAACCGATTTCGATGAAATTTCTATGTGGCCACCTCGGAAGTTCACTCTTTCGAATAAAAAAAGAATTTTGAAAATCGGTGAACATACATAAAAAAATACAGTCGAACATAGAACCTCCTTCTTTTTTGAAGTCGGGTTAAAGAACAAAATTATGCATAAACTGTAACATTTTTCAATGAATTCGAGCAATTTCAATCCCAAGCTTCTCTATCATTTAAATAATCCGATATGTTAAAGTTGGCCTTTTTATAAAGATTTTGTTTAATTACCTTTTAAATTTGGTAATTGTCAATTTTTGTATATCACTTGAAAGTTTGTTATAAAAGCGTATACCTTGCCCTTAAAAAAGATTTACTAACTTTATGGAGACTACAAAGGGAAACAGCGGGGCAACTAACTCGCCGCACACGGTTGACACCAGTGGCTACACGTCATGAGTCGCCACTATTCGCTCCATGTGGTCGTGTTGCCGCCACCGACCTAAAGTAATGTGTACAAGTAACATTTAAAAATATATAACCGACTACAGATAACAGAAAAAACCAAACTACTGAACCGCTATTGTTGAAATTTCTATAGGACCAATCTGAAAGCATATCCTTTCAAATACAAAAAGAATTTTCCAAATCGGTAGACAAAAAATCACCACACTAATATTATAAATGTGAAAGATTGGATATTTGTTTGTTTGTTACTAAATTGCGTCGTAATGGCTGAACCGATTTTGATGGAATTTGGTGTGTTGATAGATTATGACTTGGATTCAAACGTAGGCTACTTTTTGTTGACAAATAACGCGCGCGAAGCCGCTGGCGGAAGCTAGTAAGAAGTAAAAAGAATTGAGAACCTCATTTTGTAGTCGGAAAGTGACTGTCGCGCGCTTCCTCCATTAAGTAGCCACTTTAAGCTTTAGGCGGCGGCGTTTTGTTGCAGTGGCTTGTATGCGGTGACACAGTTTTCATTAATTAACGTTAACCAGTCTTATCCAATGTTTACCCAGGGTTGTCACTAACACTAACGAAGTAACACGTGATAGTATTAGATCGTTTACATGCCCCAGCCCGTACGTACCAACCACATAATGTGTAGTTGAATACATGTAATAACAGGACCGGCCGATACCGAACTCTAGCTATAGCCGGAAGATATCGTAGGGTTTCTAGGGCTGCCACTTAATGTTATTTTATGTTAGAATATGAAAATGAAAAGAAATAAAATGTTTACTTGACACGACATGAAATACAAAGAGAACGCAATAACAGCTGGTGGAATACCTAGACTTCTCGCTAATTACATTAATTTGTACAAAATGTCAGACAATGTTAATTTGAATTCATAGGGCGCAACTTTTACACTTGCGATTGCCGCACTTGAGTTTTTATGCGACCACGGCAAAGCCAAAAGCAAGGGTTATGTTTTAGCAGTCTATGCATGTTCTAATGGTGGTAGAGCTTTTGTGAACGGGCTCGAGGAAGTGGGCACCACCGTCTTACTTTTATCTGCCGCCAAATAGCAGTGCTTGTGCCGCTGTGTTCCGGTTAGATGGTAATGGTATGTTCCTGTAATTACTGGCACATAGGCAAAACAGCTAAGTCCTATAGTATGGCAACGTATCCACATAGAGATCAAGACAACAACATAATAGATTGTTTTGAATTCTATGTGGATATCCATGGGCTGCAGTAGCCACTTAACATCTGGTGGACTGCATG
The DNA here is from genome assembly GCA_918857605.2 of Philereme vetulata. NCBI lineage: Eukaryota > Metazoa > Arthropoda > Insecta > Lepidoptera > Geometridae > Philereme > Philereme vetulata. The sequence continues at coordinate 13,934,933 of OU975425.1, forward strand.
CTCGTTTGCCATATAAGTAGTGTTGGACAACACCAGCGCTGATAACAGTGACCGAGACCAACCGAATATATAAGGCGCTTCGCAGACCGCGCGCGCCCACAAGCTTTAAAGCTCGGTTAAGCTGCAACGGCCTCAGAGGCCAACAGCGAGATTAGTCCATTCGAAAAAAAGAAAAGCCGGGCCCACACTTATTCGAGACTTGTGATGTGCGGACGTGTTTTACGTGCTTACGTGGTTACTTGATTACGTGTTCTAGAGATCACGCGGTGTTTAATTAATATACGAACGCTAGTTAATTTGTTTGCAATAATTGTTAAAATAAATCACTTTGTGTTTATGAAAGTTTCCTTTTAAAAAAATAGCTTTTACATTTTATTCCTAAAAGTAGTATAAAAAAAATGTGGATTTACGTATGTGCCACCGTAGCGCCTAATCTAATTTTAATTCCGTCTACCCAACGAGCTGACGAACAACCATTTAGCCGCTGTTAATTATTAATCTGAGGCCGTAGTAAAGCGACAGCCCTATACCGAGAATCTAATTTACTCAGCTCGTTCGAACTCCTTTGATGCGTTCAGTATCAAGATCATAATATCGTAGATGATGATGCGAAGGATTATGAGAACCTACTTGGAAATACCTACTTGTGTAAAGGGAAAATAACCGTAGTAGCTAAAAAGGTTTTCGAAGAGACCGTGAATCAATTGACCTAGTTTAGATAAGGAAACAATTGTGTTATCCGTGATGACCTTTGTAGCCGAAACGTGGTCACTTGCGGAGGGGCTGGTCCACAAATTGAGTGTCGCTTCAGCTTCTTCTTCTTAGCGTATCAATTATTATTTACCCGTTTTTAATTCTTACATCGGGCACAAAGAGCCGCTAAGCGTGCTATGGAGAGTCGACTGACGTCTTTCTTGAAGTTGGGACCTACGTAACTCATGACATTTTAAGACATCATTGAAGTATTGTATTACCAGATTTTTTATTTTTATATCACTACTTGGTCATGGAACAAGCTTATGGCTACAAGCTTATGATATTAAGTGGTAACCATTGCCTATAACAGAGAATTGACTCGTAGGTCACGCACGTTTGAAATGTGTACTACGATGCACTGCTCTGTGTCCAACAACTTGAGGCATACAGGTGGAAAGCCTCATGAGCCTGCAATTTCACCGGCAACCGTTTCCTTCAAACGGAAACACAGTAATGCTGCTTGACAGCAGAAATAGGTATGGTAGTATTTCTCCGGGCGAGCCCTTTCACAAGGAACTACTCTTTCATTTTTGTGTTAGATAATAAACAATAATAATAAACTGGACTGGTTCTAACTCGTATACAAATCAGAAATACGCCAGTGGGATTAGACAAGCAAGCCTATTTGGATCCGAATCCCAAATCCTATAATTTGGTATGCTAAGCGGCGTCCAGTATCTAGACTTGCTGAAATTATAGCAACATCCGCGTATACGCTATTAGATCTGACCCTAATCTGTTGTGGTATCTAGGCGGCACACCCGGTATGCTTGTACACATAGACATAACATTATTTATTTGCCCCACACATAATATTCTTCGAACAGAGTAAGATAAAATTACGAGAGAAAGATGATTAACATATCCATATAAATATTATCAATTCGAAAGTAGCTCTAGTCTCTCTGTATTTCTGTCTGTTTGTTACATTTTCATGACTAAACGACTAGACCGATTTCGATGAAATTTTGTATACAAATAGATTGCGACCGGGGTTAAGACATAGACAACTCTTTACCCGACTGCGCAGAAGAAGGGTTATGTTTTTATTGACAAACCACGCGTGCAAAGCTGCGGGCGGAAGCTAGGAGGCAATGTGGTAATCTAGGTTATAATCTACGTACAAACCAAATTTCACAGAAATCGGTGCACCCGTTAATCGGTATGTTTGTTACTCAATCACGTTGTAACGGGTTAGGTACAACGTGATTGAGTAACAAACAAACAAATAAATACAAAAAAACATCCAAACTTTCGCATTCATAATATTAGTGTGATATCTTATAGCTACATGTACAAGCAATTACTGGTAAATTCACTTACAGTGTAACTGTATTTGCCCTTTTGTTAGGGGCACCGTATCAGTTGAACGTAAATGTCACGTGTACGATAGATTAGACCATAATCCGCACAGATAGGATCCGTGAAACGCAAGTGCTGCTACGAACGGACTGATCAGATTTGCATACACTGTTCCAACTAATCTAAACTGATGGAGCTGTTTATTGTGTAACTGGAACCTACCGGCAGGGTTACCTGAAAGAGATTGCTGTTAATGATATGTCGCCTATTGTGCAACCTGGCTATCAAAAGCGATTAAACAGACTAGACATTCAAACAATAGATCAGAGATGCTTGCAGCAAACAGCACGAGTTGTGCGCCAAAAGTCACATGACAACACATCCCAGAACACATTTGCTTATAGTCGAACGACTGATCGCAGATAATCTCAAAAACAAATAAAAAATGTCACCTATTGTACACTGACCCACATGATTTGTGTCATTTTGCACTTTACGCCAGCCATCAAAATCATCAGTCTTCAGTTGGCGTTTGGTCATCAAACTCATCAATCAAACCGCGCATCTCATTGTCATGTCATTTAATTATCAATCAATATATCAATTAAAAATGTATCAATAGTTTTACTGTTATAATAACTATAATTTGGTACCAGGGTGTGCTGACCTACCTGCCTGTACCAATTGTATTGCCTTTAAATCTAAAGATTTTATTAACAGGGTTTGAGCTTATTTTTGACTTAAATTTCGACCTGATTGATCGATTGAAAATTCTTTATTGAACAAAAAAATTATATATCGGTACATAGACGAGCTTAATGCTGGCAAGCATTCTCTTCCAGTTAACCTATGCGTAGTGTGGAAAATATATTTTGAAGGTAGTGTACGACAAGTAGCAGAAAAAGTTTATGTAAATAAAACTAGGATACATTGTTAATAATACCCAAACAGCTAATATAGATAGATAGATAACTCCTTTATTGCACACCATTGAATATAGACATATTAAAGTCAATACACTTTGATTACATTCGTACATCTTTTTCCGTGAGTGATAGAACATACTTATCAAAACTTACATAACAGAGCTAGACTTCGAACATGTTTGTAATGAATATTGTTTAATATTGCATGCAGCATTAGCTGATTATGGAGGATCTGAATTTCATGTTTATTTATCAATTTCTGCTTACATAGCAGACATTGATACCCATTTTCGCAACGACTAAATGAAATTAATATATTGAGATATATGTAAGTACTAAAAATGGCGGTAGTATAATAAGTTGCTGCTGTTAAAACTATGAAAAAACATGAAACAAAGGTATACAAATTTTGACAAAATGAAGAACCACGAAATAAATGTAAAATCCTCGCGACATCTCCACTAAATCCGAGCGTAAATCATAAATTTCAGGTAATTATGTAATGTTGCGTAAAAAATAGTCTACTTCTCTTTATTATGGGCTGTAAAAATGTCGTAACCGGGTTTGGGTTCCGTAGGAGTAAAATGTTAAGGAGTCGTACTGAATAATATTGCTACAGTCTAAAGCTGACGACCTCCGGGGTGCAGTGGGCGAATAGCCGGCTGAGACGCAGGAGGTTGCGGATTCGATTCCCGGTGCGGGACATATGTTTGCATGATCTACAGATATTTTTCCGGGTTTGGGTATTTTTCTATATATTATAGTAGTGTTCTATCATTAGAATCGTTCCAGAATATGGTAGTATTTTATCATTTATTTGGTTCACAAGCTTCGCTTAGTTTGGAGCTAGATGGCGCTGTGTGATATGTCCAGCATTATATATTTATTTGATTGATGTCCTCGTAATCGTCGATTATATCGAACCCCTTTACACACTAATTATTGCTTATCACGAGCCTTATATGGCTGGCCAAACCGAATTTGGTTTTGAATACCCTGTCGCATGTTGAACAGTAAAGATGACCGGCACTATTGTATGTATAGACTTGATACTTGATATTGTGTGTAAACTTGATACTCAGAACTCCTACGCACAGCACTTCCTTTTACAGCACTTGTTTTACTGTCCAGGCTGTTCAGCTGTGGAATGCTCTGCCCGAAGAAGTAAGACGGTCATCGTCCTTACACACCTTCAAATTGAAGGTGAAACATCATTACCTGACGATGTCATCTTCCTAGCGTTATTTATTTACTATTTATGTACTTATTTTATCTGTTAGTATAGTTTGCTATATGTATATACCTATATATTAGTGTAATTTGTTCTTATGAGAATAAACTCTTTAAACCGATATTAGTCTATTTTATAAGTATATTAAGTATTATGATTAAAACTTCATATTATTATTATATCTTAAAAAATATTATGTGTAAATGTATCCTCTAAAGTACACCGCACTCCGTATTTTTTATAAATTTCGCTCCATCCAAAGGTTGCCTGGAAGAGATCGCTTTGAGCGATAAGGCCGCCCATTTTATTGCCTTATTTATTTTAACCTAGTACTTATTTTTGTATTATTTCTGTTTGTGTGGTAATTCAATAAAGAGTTATCTATCTATCTATCTTTCTATAGACGTTTCGTTCGGATTTTGCTCTGCAGACGGTTCTCGTCAAGGGTCGCTAGGCGAGTGTCTTCGAACGATTGTACGCCCTTCTGTATGGTAGAATGCCATTCAGATCGTTTACCATCGATTCTGTCATTTATTTATAAACTAGCTAAATATATTTAAAGTAAAAATTAATTAACCGTAGACCGCATAATCGCTTACCATCAGGCGAGATTGTGATCAAACGCAACCTTATAACATATTAAAAAACTTGTCTTTGTGCTCCATCTTAGACCACACCATCAGGTAAGATTGTGGTAAATGAAGATAATAGATAAGATAAAAGGCGTTTGTTTTGTCACTAATACAACAATCTCTAATACTACACAAAAGATTACAAAGGATAGCAAGCTGAGGTGGCAGTGGGCAGGGCTCATAGCTCGAAGACCTGACAGCCGCTGGGACGTGACGTGGAGAAAGGTTCTCGAGTAGAGACCACGACTAGAAAGCGCAGCGAAGAACGGTCCCCAGCTAGGTTGCTGGGAGCCGTTCGGTGCAGGCTGCACAAGATCGATCGTTCTAGAAACCTATAGGGGAGGCATATGTTTAGCAGGTGATATGATGATAACGATATCTCACCCTAACCGCATACACCTTCTCCGTTCCGTCGTGGGTAAAAGAAAAAGGTCTAGACAAATGGCAACCACTCATCTTGTGTTAAGGGAGATTCGCTCTGCCATAGCGCTATCTTAAATCATTACTAGACAAATGGCAACCACTCATCTTGTGTTAAGGGAGATTCGCTCTGCCATAGCGCTATCTTAAATCATTATTAATATAAATCATCAATTTATATTAATAATGAAATTAAATCACGAAAGTTTATTAACGTTTATTTTTGGTAAATATTCAATTATTGTTTAATATCATCACGCTACTAGCAGTGTGATGCCGAGCAAGGCGCGCTCCCACTGCTAGACCGAGTCCTCAATACCGAAATTCGCAAGCGGACTAAAGTTCAAGACGTTAGCAAGCGTATATTGGGACTCAAATGGAGTTGGGCAGGACATGCGGTCAGGTGAAGCAGAGTGCTGACTGAGTGGTGGCCCCGAGATGGAACCAGGAACTCATGTCATCCATCGGCAAGATGGGTCGACGACATTATAAAAATCGCAGGTCGTATATGGGTTAGAACAGCGCAGGACAGAGGCGAATGGCGACGGCGAAGAGAGGCCTTTGTCCAGCAGTGGGATGAGAAGGACTGACGATGATGATAATGATGATCATCACGCTCAGAAAAGAATAGAGTCAAAACGGGGCGTGCCCTCTAAGCTCTGTTTTTGCGCCAAAGTTAACCTAGTACCTAGTTAACCTAATAATTTAACCTTACGGAACCCTCGAATATAACGACAATTCCGTGCACCGGACGACATAACGGCGTTACTGTACTAAAAATAATTAAACATTATTGTAACAAGAATTTAACGGCGTTGAATTACCGATAAAACAAAAAAAATATTTTTATCAATTGAAGATGTTATATACATATACAGTGCCTGGCGGCTACGTACTTACAGCACTAGGTACATTGGTGTTGTTTTTTTGTTTGTTGATTTTATTTTATTGTTTTCATTCACATTTTACTGCACGTTGACATTTATTATTTTTTAACGATGTGCCTATATCACCAACTCTGAGTATCGCTATCTAACGGATAATAAAAAATATATGTGTCTTTGGTTTTTCACATGAAAACAATTAAAGAGTGACTGTTTTTACAAGCTTTTTATTAACTTGCAATGTATGGTACGTTTGTCCGGGTGGAATCTTGCAACTGAATATTAAACCCGTTCTCCTCAACCGATTGAGCTGAAATTTGGAATACATATGTAACTTCGGTGACAATGCAATAATATGGTACCATGGAGGTGGCCTCATGATGGAGACGGATACTAGACAACGGAACTTCTGAATAGGTTATAGTAGGCTACTAGTGTTAGAGCTCATTTGAATCTGGTTGCGGTTCCGATTATGAATTTTATAAAAGCTTGTTTTAAAAAAGTAATTTTTAAAAATTACTAAAAATAATTTATCCTTCAATTAAAGTTACTTGGAGGTTGTGAAATAGGCACTTATGCTTATATTTTTCTATTTAATTATGACCTAATAACGATGTTTAAATATTAAATTTTAATTCTTGTTTAATCTAATATGCCCTTCAACCCGGAACACAGCAATGCATTGCTGATTGACGCCAGAAATAATTGCGATGGTAGCCCCGGACGAAATATAATTATGAAGTTCCTTATTCTCTCTCATAAAACTCGAAGAACAATAATTAGGGCTTCTTCGCAATTATAATATCTCCATCCGCCAAGTCTACAGCAAAATTTGTTTATTTAAAAAACAAATTACGTTGCCTAAGAAATATCGTCGGTTTACAAAGAAATGTGTTTAATTAAACCCGCAGTACTGACTGTTTGTTGTTCTGTGCTGGTGTAAATGTACCTAACCAAGTCTTGGGCAAGTCACGAATGATTATTAGGGTTAAGTTATAAGCGGTGGCGGGAGCGGATGCGGGAAATGTTATGTTAGCAATAAACAATTAATTTTATGGATTATTTTAATTTACGGCAACTGAATGAGTTTTATTTTTGTTCTCCTCGCCTAGATATTTTTCCCTGTTTTTGATATGTTTTCGCCTAGATTCATTATATCTGGAAAAATTGATTGCAGTGAGCTGCTAGGTAATGTGGCATTACAGGTTCCTTTGTATCGTACACGGCACACACCGCTACTTCTTGTACCCAGCGTCAGCACGAACTACGCCCAAAACTCTGTTTTGAGTCGAGCAGCCCAGACTTACAACAAACATTATTCTGGCTTTGATTTGTTTAATTTATCTAAAAACACATTGAAATATGAAATCAAAAGGTTGCATCGATCCAATTAGATACCTACAACCCAGGTGATGGATTGGAGCGATGAAGGCTTCTCTAATATTTTTCAGCATAACTAATATATTTAATAAGTATGTATTACACTTTCAATTATTTAGACATTTATAAAGCACCACACAATTGCAAAATACATCCACTCACACACTTTCTTAAACAAACATACGCACACTCACACACACACACACGCGCGCACACACACACACACTCACACACACAAATACACACACAACCACATCAATATGTTATTTATTACGTAGACATATGTGCCTGCATAGTGAATGATCATGTTGGTGTGGACCATAGGCCCATTTCATAGTTATGAATATAATTCATCATTGGTTATTGTTGTTTTTTAGGGATTTTTCAACAAATTTGACACTGTTGTTTATTGTTATTTAAAATGTGTTAAATTAAGTAATCCTATTTTTGGTCTTACTATAAGACATAAAAAAATGTGTACTATATTTTGTATTACACTGTTGGATTACGGAAATAAATAAAATTAAACTTATATAGGCATTTCAGTCTAGACATATTTTAGTCTAGACATTCTGTATTGTTTCCGGTACATTACCACTGTACCGGACATTCCTCCGATCATGTTACCGGATTCTGGCATTATGATGTTTTGAGTTATGTAGAATGTTGCTAAACGTACAACAATTATTTATAAGTAATATTTCTATTGTTATTTACTTAGTATGTGTATTTTTTTTACTTGTATTATTTTTATCTGAACTTTTATTTATTTTAATTTATATTATAATTAGTGTTAGGTATTTTTGTTTTCGTTTATTATAATGAATTTGACTAGTATTAAACTTTATAATTCTTCGGCATGCTAATCCTCTGGACTATGTTGCTGGCCTTGGTCCACTGTCCGATAATTTGCGGATTTATTAGTTACAGGCTAGCCTTGACGTACATAATGCATTAGCTCGCATAATATCGCTGCCGCTAAACACTTGCACCGCTTAGCTATTATCAAGGCGGAATTGGAAGAAAGCAATTAGTCGTTGCGAATAATCCAACTCCAAGGCAAATTCCGCCATTGGATCGTAGAACAGGTATACGGACTAATGGTCGGGGTAGAATGTATCTCTTTCTAGGAATAATCATCATCATCAAATCGGGTTGACTTTTGATTGATGATTGTAATAAGGAAAACTTACTTTCCTTTTTGCGTAATTCTAAGCGTGCTCATTATCTAATAATAATCTGTTGTCTGTATGTTGAGTGCGGTTTTGTTTGTAGAAATTACTTCTTGTTATTAACTGGTAAAGGATTAGCAAGCTGAACTGGCAGTGGCCGGGGCACATAGCTCGAAGAACTGACGGCCGCGGCCGTTGGGGCAGAAATATTCTCGAGCGGAGGCCACGCACTAGAAAGCGTCATATCAGTCACAGTCTGTTTAATAAAAAGTCTTTGTGGGTACTCACAAATACTTTTTATTAAACAGGCCACTTGACCGGATAGTCCCATTTTGGTTTTTATTTACCCCTCTTGAACCCCAATATCTCAACAACCCCTCCACATTTTTAGCTCATTTAGTCACACCAAAATTGTGCCGTCACTACCTACCTATATATATATACCAAATTTCACGATGATCGGATAAACGCGTCGAAAGTTATCCTCGGACAAACAAGCATACATACATACAACGCCGATTTGCCCAAGTTGATTCAGAGATCTCGCTCGATTAATTATAAACGTAAAACATAAACAAAAACAAGGGGTCGTTCTGTAATCGCTTCTAAGCGATAAGACCGCCCATTGTACGTTTTGTATTTTGATATTTAAGTTTGTTTCTTTTGGAGTGTTCAATAAAGTGTTTTCATTCATTCATTGATTCATTCTGGTAACCGGTATTCTAACTTTATAAACTTCTTCGCTTGAAGACGCAAGTAAAATTAAATTTACGTCAACATTTAAATGAATTAGAATGATTAATTGAAGATTTGATTAAAACTTCCAAATTGAAAGCAACTTCTTCGCAGGTGATAGATGAACATTTGGTATTTTGTTACCACCACTACGTTAAAAGCTTGCGCAGACGAGGGATTATTGTCCGCGGACTTTTTTATCCGCTAAAATAGATCGCTTACAATTGTGTCGAGTAACGCAAACGAGGGATTAAAAGTACCGCGTACAAAAAGTCCCCCGAATAACCGAGGACATGCAGAGAGCGGACCGGACAAAAGTACGGGGGAGTCCCCGAAAAAAATAGAACTCGTGTGACTAGGCGAAGCAACGCACATGACGGACTTCACAACGTGCACTTCTCTGCATTTCCGGGCAACAAATGATCGCACACCGTGTGCGTTGAGTTCGCGGTAAATCCGCGGCGGGCTTTTTATTCGCGGAGCGTAATTTTTTCTCCGCCACGGAGAAAAGTCCGTCGTCTGCGCAGGCCTTAAGATACACATTAATATAGAAACATTAATATATTCTCAAAGTCTCGAACACCGCAGTAAAGTTGCAAGACTATCGATCTTTTACAGAATACATTTCGGGGAATGTGCCCAGGAACTTAACGATCTGATTCCGCCATCTCCTTTCCATCAAAGGACAAGCAGGCGCACGGCTCAGTACCATCCGTACCTAGTTGATGTACCACCCATTCGCACACACCGTTCTGGTTCTACGTTCTACGTTCTTGATGCGCACAGCTAAGGTATGGAACACTTTGCCGTCGGCGTCGTCTGTTTTTCCTAAAGAATACAATCCGGACCTCTTTAAGGTAAGAAGAAGAAGGTGAATATTTTGTTATCTTCATGAAGCTATCTTGTAACCACTAACACTAAGAATTGGTTATTTTTTCATCATAACTCCAAAACAGTACGAAATTTAAATTTTTATTTGCCACCCAGAAAGGGTGGGTATTATTTATAACTATTCCAAATTTCAAACGGATAGGTTAAGCAGTTGCTGAGATAATCGTGTGTGACAGACAGACGGACGGACAGACAAAGTCGCACCATAAAGGTTCCGTTTTCACCATTTTGGTCCGGAACTCTAAAAAGAACCATTATAGTTAAAAAGCTATAATTTAACCGCCTATACCTTTGTCACCTAACCAGAAAACAACAGGCAAGAAACAAGACTAGTTATTCCTAATGATCCTTTCATCATTATCTTTATCATTCTCAGCCCGTGTCGACCCACTGCTGGGCATAGGCCTCTCTTGGTTTCTGCCATTCTTCCCGATCCTGTGCCAGTCTGAACCATGTACGACCCGCGGTTTTATGGATGTCGTCGACACATCTCGCTGGTGGACGTCCCCTATTTTCGGCCTCCACTCTGTTACTGCCTTAGTCCACCTGTCGTCACTACGGCTGGCCATATTCGCTTGCTGACGTCTTGTACTTAAGTCTGCTTGCGAATTTCGGTATTGGGAACTCGATCTAAGAGTGTGATGCCGAGCATGGTGATCCTTCGTGATCCTCCATGTCTCGGCGCCATAAGGTATAGTTGGCAGGACACATTGGTTATAGAGACGTGTTTGATGATCCTTTACTACAAGAAAATAAAAGTAATAATAAACAAAGGCATTCTAAATAAAAGTAGGTAAATACGAAAATTTCCAACAATTCCCTAACATACATTACTTGTTAACTTACATCGCATACTCATATCCTTATAATATACCCAAAACTTTTTCAATATCCCAAAAAGCTGTACGATAAATCAGTCAAAGTGTTAAGTAATTTTGTCAAAAAGCCTGCTTAGGGGTATGTCAACCCTTATTGCTTGAAGGCATGTGATAAGTAGCGATGAAAATGCTCTTAGGAATTTATACGGAGATTAGTGTGGGGCTCTTGGAGAGGCGGTTTCATAACTACTATAAATCGTATGCAATTTTTTTCAATGGTTGTATACAGATGATGTTTGACACTGTTGCTGCCCTTGATGGCACCATAATGGCTGTAGTGGTGTAAATTTTATGCTACTAGAACATAATGCTGAGTGGCGACCGTTTTTGCTTTCACAACATTACCATTATTTGAGTGACACTTCTTTTGGCGCGTTTGTAAAAAAAATATGAGAGTAAATTTTTACGATGCGCGCGACACCGACAGCCAAAAAGCGACATGATGAAGTTAGCTGATAACTGTCTCATTCGCGCGCTCATCGACAGCCAAAAAGCGACATGATTAAGTTAGCTGATAACTGTCTCATGTGCACCGCACACCGACAGCCAAAAAGCGACATGATAAAGTCTTAAGTTTCCGTGAAAACTCATAACTATATATTTTAATTTATCATTCCTTTTACAAACAAAGAGTTGTGGCATACGGGATGAATTCTTTAGCTATTTTTGTTCTGTTACGCCAAAGAAGTATAACTTCTTACGTGCATACATAAGTACACACGCGTGTTTTTATTCTGTACATATTGTGTTTAATGTACCCTTGTGATGATAAAAAAAACCGTTTTTTACTTACTTTACAAGCATACGGCCCACCTGATGGTAAGCGGTTATCGTAGCCTATGGACGTTTGTAACACGAAAGGTATCACACGCGCGTTGTTGCCGACAATTTAAAATTTTTAAAACGCCACTTTTGAAGAACCCCATACTGTAATCCCTGGGGAAAACTTCGGCGCCATTCCGGTGGCGTATATGCTCTATCGCCAATTTTATGGCCCCAAAAATCTCACACATCAACACGTAAGCTGCGTAATGAGTGTATTTAATGTACACATCTTTGTGTACATTGTACATACATGTATACATTGCCTATTGTACACGTCCCATTACATTATAATATCGTTACAGAATCACTTAAAATGGCTTAGGATTAATGTTGATAATAGCGTGTTGGGACTGAGCCTTACTTTTATAGCTATTTCCGTTGTATTCAATTAGAATTAAGTTATCGTGAGGAAATACAATCTATTTCTGATGGTTTACGCAAAAACGTAACTCATCTTAGTCGGAAACAACTTTTTAAAAATATAACTGACTAGCTGACCAATCCGCAGCTTCGCACGCGTAGTTATTCAATAAAAATATTACCCTCCTTCTGCGCAGTTGGGTAAAAAGTAGCCTATGTCACCCGGGGATAGTCTAGCTTCCTAACAGTGACATCTTTTTTTTAAATCGGTCAAGTAATTTCGGAGCCTATTCAATACAAACAAACAAATCTTTCCTCTTTATAATATGAGTATAGATTTAACCAACCTGCCCGACCGATTTTCATGAAATTTCTATGGCACCAATCTGAATATATTTCCTTTCAAATAAAAAAAATAATTTTCTAAAACGGTTGATAAATGGCGCAGTTCTGTAGTGACAAACATTAACAAAAAACACTACCGAATTCTCATAAATAAAAGTGGCTGTCTTATCTTTTAAAGCGATACCTTCCAGACAACTGAATGAACTAGATTTCACGAGAACTTTGGAAAGAGGAGTTTTTAATTTGCAGACTGTAAGCAGTTGTCTGGAAGAGATCGTTTTTAACTATATGACCGCCACTTGTATTACACGTGTCTTGTTATTTGTTTTAAGTGTGATGTCCAATAAAGCGTTTTCTATCTATCTGTATTTTTAGGATACCGTAGTCATTTTTATTTTATTTTTATTTATTTGAGACATTGCACAATTATACCTAAATTTTACTAGACTTAATAATAAAATTATTACATAGTATGCGTTTTAGTACAGGCATAACCAGCACCGTTGTACACAGATTAGGTTAGACCCATGATACCCAAAGTGGTCTATATCGACCCCCAGGGGTCGATTACGACGTGCAAGGGGTCCGTGTCCTTTCATTTCAATTAATCTCAAACAATAAACTATTATTTTTTTTAACCTGTGTTGTCCCACTGCAGGGCAAAGGCCTCCCTCCCTTCTTTCCAGTTTTTTCTTATAAAATATTTTATAAGACACAATAAACTATTGTCTTATAAAATATTTTATAAGCAATTAATGGGAAAGAACAACACAATATTAAAGTTAATTTGTTAAGTACATACATATTACAAAATGATAATTAATAACATGCAAAAAATAAAAAAAAAACGTAAAAAAGCGAATTTGTAGAAAGTTTTTTAAATAAGCAGGGCCTACCAAGCAAAGGCCTACTAAGCAGGGCCTACCCAAAACCGAAAAACATAACCAGTGGACTAAGAAACAAAAAAGTTTAGAGACCTCTGGGTTAGACAATGGTGGGCAGTGAGTAATATAGGTATGAGTGTATTGTATACAATATAAACACATACATATGATGAACCTATATTATGCAGGCAAGCAAGTGCCTAGTCGAACTAGGAACCCTTACAGTACCAACTTATGTCTGTAGTTGGATTTGCAAACAGTGTATTTAATGTTAATACAAAATGACCAAAATCAACTGTAAAATTAACTTTGTATTTTAGAATGACTAAGATACAGCCGTGCTGACTACGGAACACTTCGCCGTGGTCCGACACGCTTTCGACCAATTATTTTTATGTAGTTTTTGGTCTCTGTTGCAAAAATCAATCAAGATGCCTTCAGGAGACCTAAAACTTTACACGTGCCTACACTCCTTGAAGGCAGCGCGAAGCTTAGATGCAGATTCGAGTCCCGCCGGTACAAATCTTTGGAGCACCTGCTTTCAAATCATCAAAGAAAAACTAATTTAAACAGGAATGAATGAAAACTCATTTTGTTTGGAAATGTGTTAATTGCTTCCTTGTTGTATTATGTTTTCTCATTAAACATGGCGTGTTTTTTTAGGGCAAATACCCTAAATTATTTATTAAATACCTTTTTATAGCAAATTTGTGTTACAGGTTCCATAGATGAGTACCTACTCATATATATTTATTCATTTTGCTTAAGTGAGTGCACTGTTTAATTCAAGATTCAATTATTTTATGTAAAACTACCGTCCTATAACGTTCTCGTGAAATCAAGTCCATCCGAAAGTTTTCTGGAAAAGATTGCTTTTAGCGATAATACCGCTACTTGTATTTCCGCGTGTCTAGTTATTTGTTTTAATATAAGATTATATTAGATAATTTATTTATTGCACACCATTGTATATAAATATATAAAAGAAAATTCACTAACAAATCATAGTTACAATGGGCGGCCTTATCGCTAAAAGCGATAATATTGATAGTTAATTTAAGTGTGATGTACAATAAAGTGTTTTCTATCTAGGTATCTATAGATAGATAGACCTTAGGTACATAGATAGACCATAGTCTGGATTAAAACATAGGCTTACTTAATATAGACAAAATACGCGTGCGAAGTCGCTGGCGGAAGTTAATTACAAATAAAGTAAAGATGCAGAGCGTGACGGCCGGTGAGATGGTCGCTGCTGCTTCAGTTTGTTAGCACGTTCAATTGAGGAACTGTCTTAGACAACGCAAGGCGCATATCATCTAGCATATAACATTATTATAGCCTGGAACACTTTGCCGTCGCGTCGTCTGTTTTTCCTAAATAATACAATCCGGGCCTCTAATATAAGAGTGAATAGGTTTCTTCTAGATCTTCCTGCTTCATCTTAGACCAGATCATCGCTTACCATCGGTTGAGATTGTGGTCAAACGAAGATCTATCCAGTTTAATAAAAAAATCTATTACACCTAATCTGTTACAATTTTGTTTACACAATATTATTCTTAACTGACATGGAGCCCGGGTGCTCATGCCACATACTTCTTAACCTGGCGTCTACCCTGAATCATTGTCTGCTATAGATATATATACCTCCACAAATTTAGTTTTGACTCTGTACATAAATCCAAAGCAATAAGTGATGAACGGTTTACGTAAGTTCTACATGAGGGTGCTTTTAAGTTAAGAACTTTTAGAAACTTTGCAAAAGTTTCTGCCGAACTTGGAACTTACCGCGACCTCCTACATTTCAGACGGATTTTCATTAAAAGGCAATATTTCGAAAATTAGTGTGTCATGTCTTTAATTAGCGGACATATGTTATTAAAAGTCAGACTTAAGGCAGGACTAGTTATCCTGAGTGGTATCATTGCCATATCATCAGCGATGATGTGGTCTAAGATGAAGCACGAAGACCTAGAACAAACCTATTCACTCTTACCTTAAAGAGACCCGGGTTCTATTCTTTAGAAAAAACAGACGACGGCAAGGCATACCTTAGCTATCCGCATCAAGAACATGGAACCAAAACGGTGTGTGCGAATGGGTGGTACATCAACTAGGCACGGATGGTACTGAGCCGTGCGCCTGCTTGTCCTTTGATGGAAGCGAGATGGCGGGATGAGATCGTATAGTTCCTGGGCACATTCTCCGAAATGTATGCTGTAAAAGATCGATAGGCTTGCAACTTTACGGCGGTGAGCAGGACGGACGTTCCGACTTTCTTTATCAACCAAAGGACGTCCATTGCTGAACATAGGTTTCCCCCATAGATTGCCAGAGCGAAATTTTTCACTTTGTCATGTCAACAACCTATGTCATGTCATCTTTCTATCTAGTGGGGGACCGTCTTACGCTGCGCTTTCTAGTGCGCGGTCTCCACTCAAGAACCTTTCTGCCCCAACGGGGCCGTCAGTTCTTCGAGCTATGTGCCCTGCCCACTGCCACGTCAGCTAGCTAATCTTTGTAGTATTTCGGTGACTTTGGTTCGTCTACGAATCTCCTCATGTGTGATTGGATCTCGTAGAGAAACTCCAAGCATAGCCTTCTCCATAGCACGCTGAGCGACCCCGAGCCTTCTTATGAGGCTCAGTGAAAGATCACGTTTCTGTATCATACGTCATCACTGGTAACACACACTGATCAAAGACTTTCGTTTGAAGACTTCTGAGTGATATACACTCAGGGATAATGTAGTTAGAATTATCAGAATCGGTTCAGTAGTTTCTAAGATTATTCTCTATAAACATGAAACTTTCAAACAGAAAATTTTACATATTTATTATATTGGTATAAATGTCAAAATTGCTCTCTGTATTTACGACGACCACTGTGGTGCAGTGGGCGAATAGCCGGCTGAGACGCTGGATGTTGCGGGTTTGATTCCCGCCGCGGAACAAATGATTTACAGATCCGGAACAAATCCGGATCTGGTTGTTTTACTATATATTATAAGTAGTTATTTAGAAAAACGGTTATGAGGAGATACGTAGGAGAACTCAAGTCACCGACATAGCCCGACGGATTAGCACGTTGAAGTGGCAATGGGCAGGCCATATAGCGCGCAGAGCAGATGGCCGATGGGGCCGGAAAGTTCTCGAATGGAGGCCACGGACCGGCAAGCGCAGCGTAGGACGTCCACCTACAAGATGGGCCGACGACTTGGTAAGAACCGCAGGTCGGCGTTGGATGCAGGCCGCTTCCACAGAACATAGGAAATTCTGTGGCCGCTTCCAACCGCAGTTCCTGGAGATCAATGAGGGAGGCCTTTGTCCAGCAGTGGACGTCCTACGGCTGATATGATGATGATGATTTAGAAAAACTAAAGTACATGAGTATTCTATCAGTTATCTCGTTTCCTAATACCAAGCTTTGTTTAATTTGGTGCTAGATAGTCTCGTGTGAAATGCCCAGCATTATATTTACCTGCAATTTATTTCGTTAAATGATCCCCTTAAATACTGTTTAATTTTAAATTCACCAGCGTACAGTTACGCTCATAATTTTAATTGCACACGTGATAAATACCCCCAGGTACAGTCGGGGCCATAATTTAATTGTGACTGTAATAAATTAGAAGATACGCTGAAAATGTGCAGGTAACGCGAAATCTTCCGAGTTTCGTAATATTTTCCAACTAGTTTAAATTTTGTGAGACATATTGGGTAAGATGAAAGATTATTCTCGAAGCTGGTTTTATTATTAAAAGAAAGAAAATACATTTATTTGTTCCCACATAATTAGACACACATTTTTTTGTTAAACTGGGTAGATCTTCGTTTGACTACATTCTAACCTGATCATCGATGATGTGGTCTAAGATGAAGCACGAAAATCTAGAAGAAACCTATTCAAGACCCGGATTGATTGATTGTGTGTTATTAGACACACACATAGGGGTAAGAAATACAAACTGGGTAGGTATTGACGACCTACGTGGCGCAGTGGGCGAATAGCCGGCTGAGACGCAGGAGGTAGTGGGTTCTAGTCCCGCCGTGGAAAAAAATGTTTGCATGATCTACAGATATTTGTTCCAGTTCTGGATGTTTTTCTATATATTATAAGTATGTATTTACAAAAAAAAAGTATATAAGTATTCTATCAGTTATCTGGTTTCCATAATACAAGCTTTGCTTAGTTTGGGGCTAGATAGCGCTGTGTGAAATGTCCAGCAATATTTATTTTATTTATTCACAGTATTGCACATACTTCGCAGCAGTGCAAGCTTCTGGCGTCCGTGACGACACTATTTGGAAGAATACCAGCGTTAAGTAGTGCTTAGCAAATGCTGAGCTGACGCCATGTTGGTGCGACACCTAGAACAGATTTTTTTCCTATGTTACCTTTTTATGGAGCAAGCATATGGCTCACCGGATAACCATAGCCTATAAACAAAGTATCGCCTCATAGATCACGCCCCTTACAAACGTTCCCGACGATGCACAGCCTTGCGTCCATTATCTGAGGCATACAGGTGTAAAGCCTCATGTGCCACTGATTTCACCAGCAACCATACCCTTCAAACAGAAGCAGCAATGCTACTTGGCGGCAGAAATAAATATGGTGGTAGCGAGTCCTTTTACAAGGAACTTTACCACTCACATGACATGATGACTTGACGGATAATGCTTCGGATATTCCTGTTATAATTTTGTTTTTACTAACTGCTTCGTATTCTCCGACTTCTAGCATTTTATTTATATACTTACTCATATTGCTATGTTTATTTTTACCTACCTAGGTACTTTCTTTTGTCATTGTTTTAGTATAATACCAAAAGGTAGAATAGAATAATCATTTATTTGGCACACACAAAATGACACATGAAACAATTATAAAGAACAGTAGATACAAATGTATTTATTTAGACAGTTCGACTCATGTGTCTGCGTAACAAAATAGCGTTTAGAATAATTTTCCATGTTATGTACCCAACGCTGATTTTCAGCTGAAACCAGAAGCAAAGGTATTTATAGTGGTGATTTTTCGTAGATACCATTGTCATAGTAAAGCGATTGGTTTAGTAGAATTGGGCACCTAGCAGCTTACAAGAGGACGTGTAGAAATGCGAGCTTGACGTAACTCCATTACGACATCACAGTATTATGTGAGCAGCCAGTACTTTCAGTTCAAAAATTGAATGAATGAATGAATGAAAATTCTTTATTATACCTTACATGCTAGACACAACAGATTTAAAGAAAAAAATAAAAGTAAGCATAATGGGCGGTCTTATCGCTTAACAAAGCGATCTCTTCCAGACAACCTTTGGATGGAGAGGATCATTACTTAATGGAAGATTGGCCGAGGTGTAAAAAGAATAAACTTAATAATAGAAAAAGAAATTAGTTATATACATACATATTAGGTACATAAATAACTTTAAATAAATAAATATCATATATAAAATAAATAAATATGTACTTACATACTTATACTTACAATAATAATATTAGAGATCAGATGAATCATGACTCTTCATGGAGATAAAAGTTGTACCCTGCTTAGTACTGAGGCGCTCACGCTATCGCTAGTTATTTCTATTTGGTCGTCCGATCGATTCATTCAATAAGTTCAAGTGGACTACTTGAGCTAGGGTTGGTACTGGTTGGTGGGCGCCCGGCTTGAGAATAGGCTCCCCCATCTCGTCCCGTGGCTGTCGTACGAGGCGACTAAGAGAAAACGCTAAGGGATGGACAGCAGCGTCCCCTATCATCAACAGCACAACTGCGCTCGCCAACCCAGCATGGCGAGTACGGCCATTACCCCCCCGTATGATTGTGCAAAAAAAGACCAGGTCAAAGTCAATATTTCACAACATATTTCCAAAGTGTGATTGGACTGGTCCCGCCTGCATCCAACGCCTCCCACCAAACGTACATTTATATACTTATTATTCATCAAATTAAAAGCTAGGTACAGGTTAAGTTATTAATGTCTTAAAACCAGTGTAAGGTTTAACTAGACACTAGGTTCTCGATTTACAACGTTAAGCAATTCTCAGCTCGACCATCTCTCGACTATCTAATGGGGAGCCGTTCTACGCTGCATTTTCCAGTGCGTGGTCTCCACTCGAGAACCTTTCTGCCCCAACGGCCGTCAGTTCTTCGAGCTATGTGTCCTACCCACTGCCACTTGGTAGTTCAGCTTGGTAATCCTCTGGACTATGTCAGTGACTTGGTTTTTATACGAATCTCGAAGGCTGAAACACGAGAGTCGTTTAAGAGATTGGTGCGTGAGCGCTTCCTTGAGAAGTTGAAGATAATTTAGCCAGCGATACCATCATTGCGTTTCACTTAGGTTTGCAATGTAATTTCTATTAAATTATTTTTTTTATAGGTTTTTACTTAAAATTATGATTTATTATTAGATTAGATTATGTATTATTATGTTCTTATTTAGTCATTTAGGGTCTGTATTTATTATTAGCTTTGAAATACATTTTCTCCTGTGTCACGCCTTACCTTCTTTTAGCACGACCAGGATGACTGGTAGATAATGCTATTAGCATTAAGTCCTCCTAGCACTATTACTTTTTTGTGTGAAAGTATTAAATAAATAAATCTCTATATCTGATTCGATCTCGTAGCACGCCGTGCATAGCCCTCTTCTTGAGCCTTGTTATGATACACATAGTGAGAGACCACGTTTCTGCATACTAGAGCATACTAGAGTAAGGACCTAAGTATTTTTTACTCGACTGCGAAGAAGGAGGTTAATGTTTTTTTTCCATAAAGAACACAGGGAAAAGATTTCAAACAGTTTCAATGAAACCATTGTAGAGCATTGTAGTTTTTGCAATGATTTGTTTATGTCTGTCTAATAATATCCTGTGTCTGAGTTTGCCAGCCCTGTGCAAACCCTCTCATGGAAGGAACCACTTGATTGTAAATTCACTTAGGTCCCGGCCCGCTCAATTGGAATAGCGTTTTTATCTCTGCGATATTTGTTTATTTTCACCGACTACAAAAATATTAGAACTCATTTTGACTACTACGTGACGTTTTCAAGACACCGCAGTGTCTTGCCAAATTCTTTGTCCAGTGATGACAAATGGCACAGAAACGCGGTCTTTCATTATGGACCTCATAAGAAGGGTCAAGGTCGCAAAGCGTGCTATGGAGAGGTATACGCTTGGTACCTATTTATCTACGAGATTGAATCGGAAATGAGGAGATTAGTAAACAAACCAAAGTCACTGACATAACCCAGATAATTATCAAACTGAAGTGGCAGTGGGTGGGGCACATTAGCAACTTTTGGAGAAGAAAAGTTCTGTATTGGATTATTTTTATTGATGAAAGTCAAGTGCTTGACCACTACCTCACCTGATGGTAAGTGAAGGTGTGATCAAAGATTAGAGAGCACGCTTGCCTGGAATAAATAAATATTTCTGGACATTTCACACAGCGCTATCTAGCCCCATAAGCAGAGCTTGTACTATGGGAACCAGATAACTGATAGAATACATAGATACTTTTTTTTTGTACATACATTCTTATAATATCTAGAGAAACAACCAGACCCGGAACAAATATCTGTAGATCATGGAAACATTTGTTCCGCAGCGGGAATCGAACCCGCTACCTTCTGCGTCTCAGCAGGCTATTCGCCCACTGCACCACGGAGGTCGTCATTCACTCTGAACTTCAAGACTCCAAGTACTAGACGGCCCCCCACTAGATGGAAAGACGACGTGATCTAGGTTGCTGGTATGCTCAGCAGTGGACGACCTAGGGCTGATATGATGATGAGAGCTCATTTGAGGTTAAACAAGAAATTAACCATATGGCATATATGAAATCGGAAATGAGGAGATTAGTAAACAAACCAAAGTCACTGACATAACCCAGATAATTATCAAACTGAAGTGGCAGTGGGTGGGGCACATTAGCAACTTTTGGAGAAGAAAAGTTCTGTATTGGATTATTTTTATTGATGAAAGTCAAGTGCTTGACCACTACCTCACCTGATGGTAAGTGAAGGTGTGATCAAAGATTAGAGAGCACGCTTGCCTGGAATAAATAAATATTTCTGGACATTTCACACAGCGCTATCTAGCCCCATAAGCAGAGCTTGTACTATGGGAACCAGATAACTGATAGAATACATAGATACTTTTTTTTTGTACATACATTCTTATAATATCTAGAGAAACAACCAGACCCGGAACAAATATCTGTAGATCATGGAAACATTTGTTCCGCAGCGGGAATCGAACCCGCTACCTTCTGCGTCTCAGCAGGCTATTCGCCCACTGCACCACGGAGGTCGTCATTCACTCTGAACTTCAAGACTCCAAGTACTAGACGGCCCCCCACTAGATGGAAAGACGACGTGATCTAGGTTGCTGGTATGCTCAGCAGTGGACGACCTAGGGCTGATATGATGATGAGAGCTCATTTGAGGTTAAACAAGAAATTAACCATATATGCCTATTTCTGCCAGACATCATTATCTAAAGATTAATAAAATCACCCCAAGAATTACGTACCTTAATTTTTATCCCTATAATTTCGCATTGGACAAGAAGTAAGCCCGTGGCGATATTGGTATCCCGTCCTCCATATCCATTTTTTTAAAACTCTTCTTTTTCGTAATATGTTATTTGTAAAAAGACGATTTTTAAAATTACCTGACTTCATGAAACTAATTACTTATGAGGCTTTACACCTGTATGCCTGAAGTTGATGGAGGGGGAGGCAGTGCAACGTAGGGCACATTTGTAAGGTGCGTGACCGACGAGGCAGTTCTCTGTTATAGGATATAAGCTTGCTCCATTTCCATGTAGCTTAAAAAATACGAGCCTTACAGTAGTCGCTTAAGATGTGTAACATCATTTTTATTGTACACCATATAAACAAAAAATTACAAACAAAATAGAATACATAAAGCAAATCTTATCTACCGAATTCATCACTATGAAAGTTGGTAATTGAAAACTCGATAACGGCTCCTTAAATGCGATTAACAGCAAGTAAATTTAAAAATAGAATGAAGCTCATTGTATTTATAATATGCTGTGATGAAATACAACCTCCATGACAAATCCTTATTTCTATTAAATGAAAGAGGCCATAATATTTATTTGTGTTATGGAAAACCAACACCTATATTAACTTAACAATTAACTAATACAAAACAGAAAGCCAACTGTAGGTTTTCACGTATATAAACTGTTTAGCAACACATCTAGGTAAGAATTTAATTTGTACCAGCACTCGGTGAAACTGTTAACTAAAATATTAATACGTCATCAATTGACTAATTAGTACGTTAAACCATACTAACGTTACCGCCAGCGCCAACAAAAAAGTCTTTGCTCAATCGCTGTCTAGCTGATTTGATACTCGTGCTGATTAAATCGAAATCATTGCTTTTGCACAATTTATTAAAATTGTCGCGCTTGCACGCCACAAAAATGAATTCTGCCTACAATATAGTCTCGTAGTGAAAAACATCTGACCACCGCGCGCGCTCATTGGTCATAGCACTTCCCCGGTTTCCTGTTACACATATCCGTCCTTTTTGCCAAAATCACTCCCACAAACCGAGAGGAAAGATGTTATACATCAAAAACTATGAATTACAATTTTCCTGCCAACCTATCTGCTGTTTTTGCAATAAACCTGCACTACCATTATATTAGAACATAGTTATGTCATTATTACATGGTTATCGTTGTGTGATGGCGTGTTTATAATCAGCGCAGTGCCTCAATGGAATCGCACTGGCAACACGGAATTGAACGACGCAACTTGAGCGTTGCAATTGTGTTGCGACATAATTGTTGTAATTGACGCCCCGTGATTGATCAAACTCATACTATGCACAGATTGAAAAAATGTACGCTTTTGTGTATCTTACACTAAAGATAATCTAACAGGTCCGTTGTCATTTTGCATGCCGTTGTAACTTTGTGCGAACGTCTACACAACTACTTACTAATAATAACAAAATAACTCTGAGTAGACACTCAGCATAGACACAATCAAGTGGCCAGAATTATCCATCACCAGTTTGCTCTTCAATATCGGGACTATTGACGCCAATAAGCTAGATATCGTGCTGGTAGACCGGTCGCAGCGCCGGGCGATACTTGTTGATATTACTATCGCACATGATGGTAATCTCGTGAAGGCCGAGAAGGACAAGCTAAGCAAGTACCTTGACTTGGCTCATGAGATTGCCGTCATATGGGATGTAGAATCAACGATTATCGTCCCGATTGTTGCGTCGGTCAACGGACTGATAGCGAAGAGCCTCGAGCAATACCTGAAGAGGCTCTTGCTAGGAAGTTGGGTCAAGGGCCAGATACAGAAGGCGGTACTCCTGGACTCGGTACGCATAGTCAGGAGGTTCCTCTCTCTGCAACCCTAGCCACGGATCGCTTGGGCCTTGCTTCGCGGTCGGTGATTAACCGTTTTATAAATATATTTTTACTATAATGTTTGTTTTTCGTAAGATACTTTGTACTGAAAAATGTATATTTTATAAACGAGTTTTACAATAAATATGTGTGAATAATAATAAATCATTTATTTCAGGCAACAATAAAATTGACGTAACGAATTCGATACGCATTTGATTAGAAATTTTTACTGATCAATTATATAGTGAATGTGCACTGATTGTTTGTACAGAAATCCAACCACCTTGGACGGACAGACGGATATAACGAAACTATAATATAATCTAGGAATCATTTAATCGGACTACGGAACCCTAAAAGTGGGGTAAACATTATAAGGTGCATTTGTTGGCATCAAAGCTAAACTTCAAGTTTGAAACCTTAAAAATATAACTCAAAACAACTCTCTTAGATGTTATAAAAGAGTTTAATGTTTTTTTTTCATTTCACGTTATGAAACATTTTCATCGCATTTGTAAGATCTCGTTTGCGTATACAAATAATTAAAATGTAAGGTGAATATCGGTAACGTTCGCAGATCAAATACAGTCAATAACACACCAATTAACTTCGCTCGCGAATTGTTAGAAGAGCTTGTGCTTTATAAAATTTCCGTGTTTCGTGTACGAATATGAATAATAAATAATAATAATAAATATTGCTGGACATTTCACACAGCGATATCTAGCCCCAAACTAAGCAGAGCTTGTACTATGGGAACCAGATAACTGAACTGATGGAATACTTATATACTTTTTTTTATGTAAATACATAAGTACTTATAATATATAGAGAAACAACCAGACCCGAATACTGAATGCTTACTTGGTGAATGGCCCCTCAGCTTTGGTTGTAGGCAAAATTGATGTATTGAAGCCCGCGGTTTCGCACGCGTGGTTTTCCAATAAAAACATTACCCTCCTGCGCAGTCAGCTAAAAAGCGTATGTCCCAATCCCGGTCATAATTTATCTATATATCAGATTTCATTGAAATCGGTCCAACCGTTTAGTCGCAAAAACGTAATAAACAGACAGAGAGACAGAGTTTCTTTCGCATTTATATTAACGGGACACCGGAGGGACAATCGCCCATACAACACGTACTACTAAGATCATTTCTAATTGGAGCATATTTCTACCTTATTAAGGTATTATTTTAATTTGAATAGTATTTATCTAGGTTCCCAACCATATATTAGATCAAAATATTTATCTAAAATGAAATAGAAGCGTATCGCATTCTGCATGTTTTTACGTCATAAAAGACCTGTTTTCAACCTAATTGTTTCGTATTAAAAACAACAACATCTTACGTATACTAGTTATGGGAACATAGATTATATGGTCTAGTTACAGAATAACAACACAATGAGAAAAATACAACAAGTTTTCAGTCATCATTTTTGGTATTACGGAACACGGTCAAAATCTAATCAAATTTAGAATCGTTCTATTTGCTATCACTGTCGCTCTGCGTGGCTAAACTTCGTCACTAAACAGGGATAGCGATATTCAGGCCGAAGTTTTTGACGCGGCCGAATTGATGTTGCGCTCAGGGTTCGCCGGCCGGCGCGGTAATAGTATTAGATAGGCTCGCGTTTGATTACGATATCAGATGGTGCACGATATGCAGTCGATGGAACACGCTTGCCTAGAAGAAACCCTAATCACTCGCGACTTGAAGACCCCTACGTTGTAGTTATTAGGAAACAGTTAGGCAAAGCTTTTAAAAGATCAAAGGATTAGCAAGCTGAAGCGGCAGTGGGCGGGGCACATATGTAGCTCGAAGAACTGACGGCCGTTGGGGCAGAAAGGTTCTCGAGTGGTGACCATGCACTGGAAAGTGTGTGATGGTATGTTTATGTTACGTTCATTTATAAATGAAATTGCATGTAAGAAAGTCCAATCTCTAGTAAATAAGCACGTACGTATGTAATTTTTTTTATGAGCCTAATAAATAAATTTAATTTAATTAATATGTGAGAATGGACATATTCTACCGATTTTACCGACATATATTCTATAATTTTAGATGGCGTGGCATTTTAATGAACATTTTTTTTTTCTATTGTGGTATTACGAAATTAGAACTTATTTATTCACCTGAACAACCAATAATTTTACTTACTACTGAATTGTTATTTATGCCCAAGGTTCATACTTTGATTCGAATTCTCGTATTATTAGTGCCGCTCCGTACTTGTCCAAACTGCGTGAATGTCGAAGCCGCACTAAAGTAAGGTGTACGGATTGCAGTACAGTTCAGTGGAACAGAGTGGGTGTTTCAGATCGCGATATCTAGTGCGTAGTACATATATGTATATCGATGTGTGTGGGCGCTCGCCAAGTAAACGGAAACTTCACAGAATCATCTTCCCGTAGTACCAAAGTGATCTATTTAATCTATAATTAACCCCATCTGACCATGTGATTCCGGATGCGTACCGGCCGCGTGATGCTTGTCAAATCTTACACTGACAGTTCTGTGTCACATTTGACGTATTACGGCCGGAAAAAATGTATTATTTTCGGCGCGATTGTTCTTCATATTTAATGTTTTGTTGTGAAAGATTATTTTGTCATTGATTAATGGTTTCTCGCTCAATAAACTCAAGGTTTGTGGAATGCTGTATTAAAATTTACCAGCTGTCAATTTGACAAAACGGGGAGGTTGATGGTTTGGTAAATCAATCATCGATAATGACAGTAATTGTTAGAATTTTCTAATAAACTTGAAAATATTAGGTATATTTTCAACGTGACACAAGATTTTTATATATTAAATTTTTTTTATTTCATTACTTTTATAATTTTATTCCGTCTATTACTGCTTCGCTCATTACTCTCCATACAAAGGTTGCCTAGAATAAATAAATAAATAATGCTGGGCATTTCACACAGCGGTATCTAGCCCCAAACAAAAAAAGCAAAGCTTGTACTATGGGAACCTTATCACTATCACTACATAGTATAAAAAAAAAGTCGCTTCCCGCTGTCTGTCCCTATGTATGCTTAGATCTTTAAAACTACGCAACGGATTTTGATGCGGTTTTTTTAATAGATAGAGTGATTCAAGGGGAAGTTTTATATGTATAATACGTGCATACTTAATATAGTAGAGAAACACTGATAATTTTAGAGGTTTATAATGTGATGTCTTGAATACTCATACTACTCTTTCAATTAAATACTCTTTCAAGAGTATCCTCTAAATAAAACTTGTCTGTATTGTCTAATGACAAAAAAGACGTGAACGTTGTATATAAAGACATTCTGTAGTATACATGCAAACATTTGTTCCGCGGCGGGAAGCGAACCCGTAAATCGCAATCCTGCGTGTCTACATTTTTGTTTATTTATTTATTAAAACATTACGTCTATTATTACAGTTTCCTAATACATGATTATAAATACGGGATTTAGCACGTACCATTTTATCGATGCTTCGACTGACAATGTTTCGGTCCAATCGCTCCGAACTGCGTCTCGCCTCGCACTACGCGCCGCAGCCCGCTGCGCGCGAGTAGACGGGCGCAGTGGTGGGGGTTGCGTTGACATGCTGCACCATCTTTATCATCACTGCTGTTCTCTTCGGTAGTGCTCGGTACAGGCAAACACACAACACTAACTGTCTCTACCAGGTTTCCTAATACAATTTATTTGAAGCTCCCATTTTACCATTTACCATTTACCTTCGCGTGGGTGGACTGTATACCCCCCTAAGGTATAAGCGCCGAGACAATGTAGCACTGAGGGCCAATTTGTGTTACTTTATGCAAGTTTCCACCAGAAAATAGTATTTTAGTCTCGATTTTATTTTAATGGTCCAACTTCTTAAAGTTTCAAAATTAAGTTAAAAAACTAGACCCGGTCAAATACGAGTAGGAGTCGCGTACCTAGATAGGTTTATTTAAGCAGCGCCATCTAATTATGTGAACGGTAAACCAAGAAAACTTGGGTTCTAGATAGAGTTATAATTTTCCTGTAATCTTTGCATACGTATTATATCAATCATATTAATTTCAAATTTTTAACTTTGTAAACTTCGGAGATATTGAGGGGGGGGGGGGGGGGTATTTTTTACATACCCCCCTTGACCTAGTAACCCTATTTTGAAATTTTACCCTCACCAAGTTGCCCATCAAAGTGGAAGTATTTTTGACACATATAATTATATATATATATATATATATTATACACATATAACTAACCAGCAACGACTCGTTTCTCCTTGAAAACGTGTCAAAAGTTTGACACTAGTTTAACACTTTTTCAAGGAGAAACTAGTCGTAGTTACTGGTTACTGACGGATATAGGAACCCGCCATTACTGACACCAGTACTGTACCCATTCAGCTTCGCGATTTTATCTCCCACATCGGCAATACCAGTTAACGAACGAAGCGTGGTATTCCTCACTCGATCGATTCTCCGGTATTCTAGAAAGCTGCGTTTCATTGCCCTTTGAAAAATCGATGATAGTCAAGCGCTCAACCACTACCTCGCCTGATGGTAAGTGATGGTGTGATCGAAGATGGAACACGCGTGCCTAGAAAGAACCTATTCACTTTGAGCTCCGACATTATACTGGCCCGGAAAAATATAACATTGAAAAACAACTCATATTTAAAATAAAACTATCTATAAAAACTATCTTTAAATTATCTATAAAAACGCAAAAAAAAATCACGTTTGTTGTATTAAATATTTGTTTAATTTAAATTTAATTATATATTATATATATTTTTAAAGTGAATATATAGCTAAATATTCTGTGAATATTTCAAGCGTCTACCTGTTGCCGTTATCAATATTGAGCAAAAACAAGCAACAAAATCACGTTTGTTTTACGGGAGCCCCCTTAAATATTTATTTAATTCTGTTTTAGTATTTGCCGTTATAGCGGCAACAGGAATACATTATCTCTGAAAATTTCAATTGTCGCGGTACATGAGATACAGCCTGGTAGCAGACAGACAGACAGACAGCGGAGTCTTAGTAATAGGGTCCCGTTTGACCCTTTGGGTACGGAACCCTAAAAATAGTGCTCCTATGTTTATTTACTACAGCTATTTGTCAATGTAATATCCCTTTAGAGGCGCTTCATAGTTCAGTTAAAGGGTCTGGGATAAAGGGTGGTGATTTAGGTAATTCGTGCCGCTTTGTCATGCAATATTGTTTATGATTTTAGTTAACAAAGGTATTTTCGCTCTAAAGGGATTTATAGGGATTGATAAATATAGCTCTTTAGGATGAGTTATTTGTTAAACTATTGGTTCGCACCGAACAGAGATCTCGCGAGGATCCAATAAAAACAAAAAAAATAATAATTTGTAATCTTTGACTATCACTAACTAACTATCACATCCTACTTACTTGACCTACAGTTTCATTCAAACTACAGGTAACGGAAGTTCATTAATTAATGAATGAAAACACTTTATTGCAACACCTTAAAAAATAAAAATTACAGACAAAATAGAAGACAAAGCAAATAGTACAATGGGTGGTCTTATCGCTTTTAAGCGATTTCTTCCAGACAATCTTTGGGTTCATATAAACTGGTTACCCTTTTTGGGGTATAAATTGCAGTTATTCTGGATTTCAGACTTTTGTCTATATTTGTGTCACTTAAGCTACACGCATACTAAATTACAGCACTGTGGGGTCACTGGTGTACCCAGTGAATTTCGTCTTAAGTTCAGTTTATATTATGGCTAATAACTCAAAAATTTCAAGGACTTTACTACATATAAAAACAGAATCGAAATGTACTAATGAAGACCTTTCATTTGACGTCCCACTTTATCTATTAATCTCTTTTTCATTTTGAAGTGATAACTTATTTACCTAGTCGCGTTGGGCATATTTGAGATTGGAAAAAACCATTTAATCCTCGACACTGTTACCGTTACCGACACCTCTGTTTATAATTTGAGATGGGAAAAAACTATTGAACTCGCGACACTGTTACCACTACCGACACTACACTACCGACTCTATATAAGTATCTGTAGTGTAGTCTGCTTTTATTCCAGTTTTCACTTTTGTCGGCACTCCTAGAGTGTTACTTTTTGTATCCCTCTTGAACCGCAATATCTCAATAACCCCCCAACATTTTCAGCTTATTTAGTCACAACGAAAGTGTACCATCACTACCGATGTATCAAATTTCATTATGATCGGATCAACGCTTCGAAAGTTATGCTCTGACAAACAAACAATATTATGCATTTAAAACATACAAACATACATACATTCATACGTACATACATCTCGCTTCGCTCGATCAATAATAAAATAAAAATAAATAATTATGTGTAAAACACATAATTATATTATTTCAAAGGAGAACGGGCATAAGTGTATGGAAGCTGGTCTACCTTGCAATAAAAATGAGTCATATGTCAATATAAAGGTAATTCTATGTATTTTCATATGTAGAAAGTCGCATTTCTCTAAGTATTGTCCGATCTGAGTTCTACTAAAAATTGAATCTGATAATAATAGTAATAGCCAAGCCTCTTCGTTGATATCATATTGTGCCAAGTCTTCTAGAGCGTTATCTCTATACGTCTCGATTATATAAAGACCATTTTGTAAGTGCTCGCTACAATATGATCGAGCGAGCTTTAACTGGTAAGTTCCCAAGGCAAAATGTATGACTTGTTCTTCACTAAGCCTTGGGAAGTTTTCTATTTCATTTGCTTCGATTCGCATGAAGTCTGCTCTCCTATAATTCAATCTCTTTGCTTCCACATAATTGTGCAATGTGTTTGGTATGTGTATTTTAGCTCTTATTGAATTCAAAAAGGCTGCTGCGTGTGAACTATCTTCGATGGGGGCGTGGAAGTGGTTTAGAATGGCTGCAGCTATTTTGAAGTCAACAAACATTTTTGGCAACGTTTTATTAAAATAGTTTTGACGCAAAAGTTTAAAATCTCGCTTAAATCTCCCATTTACTACTTCCACCACCCATCGGCACATGGTGACCAAACGAGACTGATTAGCTTGTTCTGTAGTGAGTTGATTTTCTCTTCTGTCTTTAGTTGGTGGCACATGATGTTCGTAGCCACAAGCTTCTATATCCTGCAAACTATCTCTAAATCCTCTGTCTAGGATAAACGCATCATTACGTCCGAGTAACCAATGCAGCGGCTCATCTTCGTTATTCATTATTTCACTCATGATCTGGGCATCGGTTCTGGTAGCGGTAAATGGCCCTTTGACATCTAATATATAGCCGTCCGTGAATACCATTAAAAACGGCTTCAACAAGTTTTGATATTTGTGTAAGCTGTATGACAGCCGTTGAAACAAAAAGTTGGAGCTTTTGTTAATATATATATATATATGTACCGTCACATATAATTATGGCTTTGATGTTTTCATCGTTTCCAAATAAAGCCCTTGGAATTGTTAAGTTTCTTTGAAGGATATCATTTCTGGTAATGTGGTCCACACCTAGATGCAGCACAACGTAATCGTTGCTCAGACATTCTCGAACTATAGGCAAAAAACGTTCTAGTTTTCGACGAGACATATGAAATAACGTTGCCAGTCTCTCATCAGAGTCTCCAGTTCTAAGTTTTGTTAAATAGATGCCTAATGCAGTTCTAGGCTGGTTACAACGTTCACTTAGTGACGGAGTTTGTTCTAATATAGCTTCGAACTGATCGTAAGTGCGCCCAGTCCATAAGTGCATCTCTTCATTAGACAAGGTGCCTCTGTTTTCGAAGTCGATTCTGGGCTGGTTGTTAGCAGCCATTCTCATCAAGTCACAGAGCGATGTAAACTGAGCGTCATTAAAATCATGTGTCACATTACACATTTGCGGCAGGTTGCTCCATTCATTATTTTGTAAGTGTTCTGTACACACCCTAGCGCTATCAGGAATAAAAAGCTTGCTCTCACAAAATACATTAATTCTTATCGCGTTTGGTATATGATTACGGGTAATATTAGCACAGTTGTTGTAAATACAATGCACCGAAGTGTTCGGTGCCCTCGTGTATTCTTGAGAGTGCAATGTACCAGGCGCTCGCGCCGCTTGCTGTGCAGGTCTATGATCACGCTCAGTCCTCTGCCAACATCGGTGACACAAGCTTCGAGTACTGTCGAACACCACCTGAAAATAATAACAATTAATACTTAAAATAAATAAATCCTATGCCTAACTACTCAATATAATAAAAATAAAAGGTAACTAACCTCCAACACAGCATGTTGTTGTATAAACGCGGCGAGTTCTGGTCGTTCCCTTTGCAGGTTATCAGCCAAGATATGCTGCTGGTACCGTCCGCGGTAAAGTCCTCGACGACACATCACACAGTTTCGAAAAACTTCCATTATCGGTAGGCAGTTCAAAAGTCAATAAGTCGAGCCAAAGTTAACACATTAGGGAAAGAAACAGGGTCCAAAAGCAAGCCAGGGTCAGTAAAAACAGAGAAAGAAGTTCAAACACAGCACTATCGTAACAAGACGTGACGTAGCCACTCACTTGATGCGATGCGACTGATTATTGTAGCCGTCCGGCGCGGCGCGTACACAACCGTTCCCCTCCCCCGCGTACGCATCCCTCTCCCCACGGCCCTTACATCGCTCTTCTCCCTTCTCGCTCTTGCTACTGCATTGTATAGGAGCCTTTATGTATGGATATAGTAATCGTGAAACCGTTATTTTATGTTCTTTAAAACAAAAAATGCTGGTGTTTGCATGGCTGTAACTCAAAACGGACAGACTTTTGGGGAAAGTTCCAATAGTATATTTTGATGTACTATTGTATGCCAATTCGAAAATGTGCTGCTCATTTTTATTGGACTGTAGACCAGGATGCCCGTTCTCCTTTGTAAAACTATAAATGTTTAAGAATACTAACCAACAAACTTTACAAAACAAACAAAATTAGTTACTTATTATAAATCAAAACAATTTTTAGCTATCTACCTATTACCTAAATACAATCGTTTACATAATAGTTATTAACATATACAAATCAAATCAAATCAAAAACATTTATTTGAAACAACACGAATAGTACAACAGAACAAACACACACAGGAGACATAACAAAAAGAA
This sequence comes from Philereme vetulata, assembly GCA_918857605.2. NCBI lineage: Eukaryota > Metazoa > Arthropoda > Insecta > Lepidoptera > Geometridae > Philereme > Philereme vetulata. The sequence continues at coordinate 13,968,099 of OU975425.1, forward strand.
CAAAGAAACAATAACTAAAAGATTTAAATTAAATAAAAATGCAAAATATTGCAGTATGTGTGTCTCATCGTACTCACTGCATGTGTCACAAAAAGACTCTAACTCAGCATGTGCTGGTATAGACTTATACCTACCATAATATACATACCAAAGCAAAATTAAAACTAAAAATAACGCCTACAATAAAAAATATATCGAATAATTTGTAAAGTGTAGCATAAGTTGTAGCATGCCTACTTATTAGGAAAACATGGTCTACCTTCCTGTTGCTACACTCTGCCAGGGCGCTAATGTGAAACTATCTATGTACTGCATGTAACAACTTTGTCACCATGTGAAAGCAATGAAAAGTCTGTGGTATTGAGTATTTACCACAGAATATGAATAGTCAGCATTTGTGTTGATAGGAAGTTGCGTGCATTGGCGTCGCGGCTCGATGGTTAAAGGGAAAGTGATGCGTCGTATCTATGCATTGTTTGTCTTGTTTTTATGATAATACAAGCTTCCGCCCGCAAATTCGCACGCCTGTTATGTAAACACAAAAAAAATGGGGTGTGGTCGTGTCATGAACACGGCCTTGTGTTGTACGCGAAGACGTGACGTAACAGGAAATATTTTCTAAATAAAATACGCTATTTTATGTATTTTATAATGATGTTTGAACACTAAGGTTCCTACTCGTAACTCCTACGGGTCATACTAAATGGAAATCTCCAAACACAGCAAAATGGCAGCGCTTCCCCCTCCACCGCGCGCGATGCATCACAGTGCTCACGTAGCGTAACTAATTCTTTGATCCTTTAGCTATCCAGTGGTGTAATTAAATTTTGGATGGATGATAGTTATGTAGCTGCAACACCAAACTGTTATTCGCCGATTGTGTTATCATTCGTTTTTTGAATTGCCTCCCACTACGGAAGAAATTTTAAAAATGTGTTCACGTCAGAAATAGCCTATGACATTGTTATGTATAGTAAACAATGTACAGCGAGTAAAATCTCCATAATGAAAGTGGTGACCTTATTAGGTTGCATTCAGGAGTTATCAGTTGAAACGCGTCCGACCGGTCTGTGCGCCATTACGGAATTAATGGGCCGCGATTAATTCCGCCCGTAATCTGGATATAGTGCGTGTGGACGATTGGGAATGGAGATGGCGTGTTTCGCTTTATTGAGTGGGGGTTAACACCGTGTCATTGAGATTTGTGCCTTTAGATGTTTTATAAATGATTGGAAGCGAAGCAGATGGAAGTGGCGCGGAATTGGCGCGGGTAATATATCCATAATAATGTCACTAATATTATAAATTCGAAAGTAACTCTATCGGTCTGTCTACTTATAACGGCTGGACAGATTTTAATGTAATTTTCTATATCCTCAACCTATATTTTCCCATTTCTGGGCAAAAGTCTCCCCCCACATTCCTCCACATCTCGCGATCACTCGCCACGTCCCACCAGCCATCTTGAAAGGCCGTCACGCCAACGTTTCCTCAACCTGCCCCGGCTTCGACGCTCATCTGCATGTACCCATTTGCCTGTGGGCATACGACTGACGTGACCCGCCCAATCCCACTTCAGCCTGGCAGACTTGTCGCCAGCTAAAAAAAGAAAAAAATAGAAGACTGGGAGTGAGACTAATGGCGGGTTCCTATATCCGTCGGTAACCAGCTACGACTCGTTTCTCCTTGAAAACCGGTCAAAAGTTTGACACTAGTTTGACACTTTTTCAAGGAGATACGAGGCGTAGTCGGTTACCGACGGATATAGGAACCCGCTTTTAGGCTACTTTTTACCCGACTACGCAGGATGGTAATGTTTTTTTTTACAAAACACGTGTACAAAGTCTTGGCTGGAAGCTTGTTCCCTATACTTCATATATATACCTACCTACATACGTTATAATACGTATACAGTCAAACTCGCTGTGAAAATATTTGTAAACCAACCGTCCGTGCATAGCCTGAAATACACTTGTTTCGCGTGGATTTGTTGAAAAAATTCCTGACAACTTATAATAATATATCGCGATCAGGACTGAGTTTGTCGCAATGGCGCATGCATTTGTGCAAAAATATTGTGACACTCAATACTCACAAATCATTGTATCATTGGTTGGTTCGTACTTGGTATCATGGTCGCCGAAAAAATATACGGTCTATATTAGGTACTATTTCTCTCAAGTTTTAAATATATCAAATATCTAGAAACAAAAACAAACCGCAGCATATTGAACTGAAACTATCCATGGATCAAAAAGTTCTATGTAGTTTTGGTTCACGGCCCGAATACACTAAAGACCCGAGCAATCTTCATTAGAGTAATGTGAATCGCACCGTTTTATCTTTTAAAAGTTCATCGATTCATCTGTCAGGATTGCTGAAACGTGTGAGTGAGATAGGGGATCGTAGTGATGTGATGATATCGATTGGATGAACTATCGATAATTTCACCATTTTCAGTTAAATTTTTTGCACACGGTTGATTGATTGAAAATACTTTATTGCACTTATAAAAATAAGCTAAGAAAGATCCTAGGCCTGGTGCGGCGAAAAGATAGCACTCTGCGAGTGAGGAAGAATCGGGAGGTAGCGGAACTAGTGGCCGAGCCCAACATCATAGGGGAAATAACATCTCATAGATTACGCTGGCTTGGTCACGTTGAGCAAATGGAGGACGATCGTGCTCTCTAACGTGCCTACATAGGAAAGCCGACGACCAGTCGGGCGACCCAGATATTGCTGAAAGGATGAAGTTGAGAAAGACCTTCGTGCTCTCCAAGACTCAGACTGGCAAGAAGTGGCGCAGAATAGGGACCAGTGGCATCTTTTAGTGACGGAGGTCAAGACCCGCTTCGGGGTTGATGCGCCAAGATACCAAGAAGCTTTGTTTGCGCCAAGAAGATTTGTTGTATTAAGTTCTTCCTTCCTTCCACTCCACTCTAATAAGCGCCTGTGTAGTCCAGTCTTCCATACACTAACCGAGTTCGTCTTTCCATCGGCGTCGCGGTATGCTGCGTGGTCGTTTTCTGTATTTTAGGATCCACTCTGTGGTGGATTTTGTCCATAACTCCTCCGACATGCGGCAGAGATGGGGCCCGCCCAGTCCCAGGATAGTAGTAACTTATAAAAATAGTAAAAGGCGATTTTAATACTAAATTTAAATGCATAATATTGTTAATGTTTCGATTTATTTCTATTTTGTCAATAGGTATTTGAAATCAAAGAAGCAAAAAAAAAATTTAAAATGTTTTTTATAACAATAAAACAGAAAATAATATAATCCCAAAGATCGTGTGACAAAGGGTAGAAATAAAGAATAACAGATACACTTCCAAATAAGAGCCTTTATTCAATTGTAATTAAAGTGATCCAATAAATTAAAAATCGATAAGTAATGTTCTCCCTTCACTAATGTTTGCTTCGCGCCGAGCTTATTAAATGGAGGGTAGATTTCAATCGCAGGCAAACATTTTGCCGCTAGATCTTTTAGCGCGATGTCTATTTTATAGCACGCTTTCGGCGTTGTTTAGCGTTCAGCCATAGCCATTGGATTCAGTCGCTCTGAAATCTATGTGGAATGCCTATGTTCAGCAAAATCCGTTAAGCCGTTTAGCCTACACGATGCGCAAAATGAACAGACACACATGCATACACCCTAAAACATCTTTTTCTCAGTCGGGTTTAAATAAAAGTATCTTCTAAATAAAATGTTCATTGGAATATTTCTATTTCACAACTGTTTTTGACACCTCGACTTCTGCTGAAAATAGAATCCAATTTCCAGCAAACTTACCCTAGGCAACAGAGTATTTAATGAAACTATATATGAAATCCAAGCCTCATCACCTTTACGCAAGTGGCGAGTTGGGAAAATTATGTCCGGAACTCTTAAAAATACTTTTCCGGAAAAAGTTTTTACTAAGTACAAAATATCCTTTATTCCCAGTAGTTCTGAGCTGTAATTCGGTAAAGAAAATAGTCGCCGAGGATTAGTAAGGTGGAATTACCATGTTTGAGGCACATTGTATGAACTGACGGCCCTTGGAGCAGAAAACGAGAGGAGCCCACTTATTGAAAAATACAGGATAGCTAGATAAAAACCGATGATGCAGTCTACGATGGAACACGCTTGCCTAGAAGAACTCTTGCGATTTCGCAACTTGAACTTTTGCGACTTGAAGACTCCTATATTGTAGTAATCAGGAAACACAGACTCAGGCAAGATGTTCCGATTTTAAAAGCGCATAATAAAGGTGGAAGAGAACCGCTTTTGCGTAAGACATAAAATCAGTAGCTCTAAAAATTTGCGGGGAGGTCTATGCTCAGCAGTGGACGGTCTTATAGTAATTTTTTTATGGCACCTGTATATGAAACAAGCCAATGGCCCACCTGATGTTAAGTGGTAACCATCGCTTATAACAAAGTAATGCCTCGTAGGTCACGCACCTTAGAAACGTGCCCTACGATGCACTGCCCTGCGTCCATCAACTTGAGGCATACATATTTACAGCCGCATGTGCCTGTAATTTCACCGGCAACCAAACCCTTCAAACCGAAACATAGCAATGAATGCTTGGTGGCAGAAATAGGTATGGTAGTAGTTCTTCCCCGGACGAGTCCTTTTACAAGGAACTCTACTACTCATAAAATGATATGATGATAATGATGATTCGAGTCTTTATTATTCATCAACATCGAAGCGGATATTGGCCTTCGGCACTAAATGACGTCATTGGTCTCTGTTCTGGGCCGCTTAAGCCAGTCTGGCACGAGGGCTGTGGATGACGATGATGATAAATTTGAGCAGTATACCTCAAAAGGCCGGTAGCTCCCAACCCTATACGAGGGGCAGCAGTTACCTCCACTCGGATTTTAATAAGCACCCTTATCGTAGCGACTCTTAGTTCTTCTGTGTCCTTATTAAGCATCGCATTCGCACCCCCTGGTAAGGGATTTACCGTGTGCACTGTGCACCCCCCTATAGGGGTTTGTGACTCAGTTTTCAATGAGATCTTAAACCACGAAGTATTTAACTTTCTGAGTGAGTTTATAGGCCACCCGAAGGCCTCTAATATCGATAGGGCAGAAAAGTTCTGGAGTGGAGACCTTGTGCTGGAAAGCGCAACGTAGGGCGGTACCCCGTTAGAAGGAAAGACGTCTTGATAAATGGGGCTGGGAGCTGTTGGGGGCAGGCTGCACAAGATCGGTCGCTCTGAAAATCTATTGGGGAGCGAAATGTTCAGCAGTGGACGTACATCGTAGACTGCATCAAATCGCATCAGGCAAGATCGTGGTCAAATACTAGTCTAAAATTATGAACATATAAAAAATCCAAAATCATGTTCTAGCATGTCGGAGATTAAAGATAAAGATAATTTTATTTTCAAAAAGAATGAGTACAATTTAACTTTGTAACTTACGAGTAAGCCTTATAAACTATTTTATCAACTAACAAATTGTCATAATATGATGAACTAGGTAGATTCTAAAAATATTTTAGAACAAAACGCTAACCTAACAATCTTAACATACACTTCAATATTAATATTTTCTAAATCTCATTTAGTATACCCAATATTTTCTTTTTCCTTACAAAGCAAGTAAATTTCAAAAAAAATCGCTTCACACGTAAGGTTCTCTATAAAAATGTTTACCAATAACATATCTTGGATATAACGGGCTATCCCAACCTCGAGTATTGTACACAGAGGAAGATGGACTAGTTTAACTCGCGGTTCTACTCGTCTTTTGAAACACTTGATACAACAAAAATGTTAAACAACTGTTCAACGCGTGTTTATAAAATTACTTACCATTTTTTGTGTAGGATTTTTTTAAACACGCGCTAAACAGTGTTTTTTTTTGTGTAGTGTTTATTTTTTTTTGTAAGACCCTATTGTGTTTGCATAGATGAAACTCTTTGAATGGGTGAAAATATACCTTAGGCCGTGGACACATGACTATGACTACCGGGAGACGGCCCGGCCGGCGTCTTGCCGTGCACGGTGTCGTGTACGGTGCACCGCTCGGCAGTTTATGTTTTGCTGATACTTAGATTCACCCAATATTTTCTGTGTATTCTGTTTTTCCTTCATTAGGCGCTCAACACACTGCCATGCACCACGCTGAATGTTGCGTGAATGCGCGTTCTAACGTTGCTTGTAAGAATCTCCGTTTGTATAGAAAACACGCACAGTCGCTAAACAACACATAGAAAATGCATCCACGCGCGTTCATACAGATCACGCGCTCAGGCGCGGAGAAACATGCACCCCCGCGCGTAGGTGCGGGGCGAGACGCAAGGTATGGCACATCGAGTCCCGCAGTCTCTCGTCGTCATTGAATCAGTCGTGCGTGATATTGAAGGCGCACTATTTTGAAATTGCTGTAGCGAATAGCTGTGAATGAAATGATTCAGAGCCGCCGTGAATCCACAAAACGCAACTACGCGTAAGTGCGAAAAAACCCGCACGATGATGCAGATCTGCACTCCCGCAAGTACGCGCGTAGCTGCGTCGACACGCAACATGCAGCGTGGTGCGTAGCAGAGTGTCGACCGCCTTAGTTGTGTTAGCAACAGGAGCAGAATAATACGTCTTTCGTGGTCCATATCAAGACCAAAACTGTATGTTTGAAACGATGGTTGCTGCCGTGTACACACGGCACTGTGCCGTAGCACGACGCCGCTCCGTCTCCCGGTACCGGCGGCGGCGCCGTGCCGTTTACGGTGGCCGGTGCCGCACCGTAGACATGTGTCCACGCCCTTTTAAGGTTACAAGCTAGATACATAGGCGGTCTTATCGCTAAAGATAGTTCTATCGTCCTTAAGGCGGGGAAGTTTGAAGGGTGACGACTTTTGGGTTTTTTTAACAACTGTATCTCTACTGAAATATGCACAAAAAACATATTTTATTAAAATTTAACATATAATTTACCGCTTTGTGAAGAATGAAACGCGAATAATAATACTTTTCTCGATAAAAAAAATCATAAAGTTGACACTAAATTGATATTTAAACGGTCGATATAAGTTTATATCAAAAGATAGAGCTTATTATTAGCTAGGGAATTATGAAAAAACAATATGTAATTCAGTTAGTAGTCAGTAGGTAAAGCTGGACCGCTGATGGTCAGTATATAATTATCATCATCATCATCATCATATCAGCCGTAGGACGTCCACTGCTGGACAAAGGCCTCCCTCATTGATCTCCAGGAACTGCGGTTGGAAGCGGCCTGCATCCAACGCCGACCTGCGGTTCTTACCAAGTCGTCTGCCCATCTTGTGGTTGGACGTCCTACGCTGCGCTTGCCGGTCCGTGGCCTCCACTCGAGAACCTTTCGGCCCCATCGGCCATCTGTTCTGCGCGCTATATGGCCTGCCCATTGCCACTTCAACGTGCTAATCCGTCGGGCTATGTCGGTGACTTGAGTTCTCCTACGTATCTCCTCATTTCTGATTCGATCCCGTAGAGAAACCCCGAGCATAGCCCTCTCCATAGCTCGTTGAGCGACTCTGAGCTTATTCATAAGGCCAATAGTGAAGGACCACGTCTCGGTTCCATATGTCATCACTGATGACATAATAAATTATTGAGAATCAAATATTTAACATGACTTTTCTTAGTGAGAAAATTTAAATATTAACCGGTTCTCGCGGCCTATCAGCGGAAAAAACGGCAGTTTTTTGACGTGAATACCTACGTTATTAAAATTGCTTCCATAGTGGGAGGCAATACAAAATCGGGGGACACAGTTTAGTGTTGCAACTACATATCTATCATCTCCATCCAAAATTAAAATACACCATTGGATAGCTAAAAGATCAAACAATTCGTTACGCTACGTGAGCACTGTGACGCATCGTGCGTGGTGGAGGGGGAAACGCGCCATTTTGAGATCATTTTGCGTTTTGTGAAATCCATTTAGTATATGACCCGAAGGAGTCAGGAACCTTAGTGTTCAAACATAATTATAATATACATAAAATAGCGTATTTTATATTTTGTATAGAAAATACCTATTACCTGTTACGTCACGTCTTCACGTACAACACAAGGCCGTGCCCATGACACGGCACACCCCATTATTTTAAATTATTTAGAAAGAAAAGCGAGATCACAAACTAACAGACACACCTACAATTCTCATATAACAAAGGGAACTGCCACCTCGCGTGTTTAACCGACTTTATTAAAAAATGGGGGAAGCTATTCCCCTACTTAGGGAGAAAAGGGGAGGGGTGTTTGAACAAACATAGGTACGTGATCTCAATGTGGGATAGAATGTCTAATGGGTATTGGAAGGGCCAATAACCATACCTTGTTGAAATATGAAGGCTAATATAGTAACCTTTTGCATGAACAAAGGCCATTAGCTGAACATTTTACGCGCGCTATCTAGTCCCAAACTTGTACTATGGGATCCAGTTATCTGATATAAAACTTATATACCTATTTTTTTGTAAATAGTTCCTAAACTTTCTGCGTCTCTGCCGGCTATCCGCCCACTGCGCCACGGGGGTCGTCAAAAATGCAACAATATTTCTTTGGTGTTTTAGTAAACTTTCGTGATTAATTTCAATCAATATTATAAATACGGGATTTATCCCGTACCGTTTTATCGGCGTTTCGACCGACAATGTTTCGACTCAATTCGTGAACCTTCATCATTATGAGTGCGATCCGCTCCGCACTGCGTCTTGCCTCGTTTATTTTGTGTCTTAAATATCATCATTCAAAATCGAAACCAGTTATTTAGATTTAAAACCTGAAATAATTTTTAATCAATACGTTTAGGACATCGTTGCGCAAGTCGCTGTTAGATCTAAAATTACAGTCCACTTTTACGTCACTCAAAAACAATACGACATCAAACACGCCTACAAAATATTACATTTTTATTTAACGACATATCTAAGGGAAATATTATTCTTTAACTGTCACCTGATATACTGAAAGAAATAAAAATAAACCCTTCGCCACACCTTCACCCGAGTCACTGCATTACTCTAGATTATGTAGCAGTATATTCTAAGATATACCTATAGATATTTCACTTTGAAAATCTTAGGTAAAACTCACACGATGCATTCCATTTCCATTCAAAGGTTGTCTGGTGATATCGCTACTTAGCAATAAGATTAATTCTAGGGTGGAGGGAATAAGAGATCTGCACTGACGTCCTGTATTGGGTGGGATGTATTGTCCATTAACCTCCCCTAACCTGACCCCAGCCATCCTAACTCTTTGAAGTAATGGAGTAGGACTTTGAATTAGTGGCAGCAGCTTTCCAGGGTCCCCGTCGATGTTGATGTAGTAGCGGTGTTAGTGATGGAGGATGAGGATTTGATAACCCCTTGCAGACCCGTTCTCAGTCTGGCATCGTTATTTTAATTACGTGAATTTTAATTAAGTAGTTTATAAAAATAAAAGAATGTTTATTTCAAGTTATTGACAAATATAAATTAAATTACCCAAATCGAATTAAATTAAATATAATTAAATTAATTTATTATTAAATTAAACTAACTAAAAATAACAACACATAGAGAGATGTACACATACATACAAGTACGCGGACACGAGAGACTATCAGTGACTGCGGCAACGTCCCTTATAAGGAGGTTGCATGGAGGCTTAACCGGTGCCCCAGAAACGTCGAATCCCACCTGTCCGCCAATGTGCTCAGAATGCTGTGCTACGAAGTATTATCTGTCGCTTTCTCTCGCTTTGAAGATTTTCTTTTCGTAGCCTATTGACGTTTGTAACAGCAAAGGCATAGAACGCAGGTTGCCGATTTTTAAAAAAAACATTTAAGACTACCATTTTGAACCTTAAGCGCTTAAGATACTGTGAAGATGCTTTGATTTACAATCCAATGGACCATCATGTACATGGCGAACCGAACACCAATAAAATGTGATAAATCCCATATATTTGTAATAATGATTGTAATATCACTGAGTGCAGTTCATTGATACGCGTTCTACTTGACAAACGTATAAAAAAGGGGGCTACTCGTATTTATCTATATATATAAAACAAAGTCGGGTTAGTTACACTATTTATAACTCGAGAACGGCTGGACCGATTTTGATGATCTTTGATTTGTTGGATTTATCTTCGCCTCGAATAGCAGAATAACTATTAAAATATCTTAAAATAATTATTTATGTTCTCAAAAATAGATGCAGCTAATGATAGCTGATTGACAATTCTACTTGGGTGACGATCATTGGCAGCCCGTGTCATATGCATGTCAAGACGGTACAAAGTTCGGCGGGTCAGCTAGTATTCTTTTAAAGCCAGAATTAGCCTATCATATTAATATAATAGGTTGGGGAAAAAGTCTTTTCGCATTATAGTATGTATGAACTTGTAATAAAATCTCTTTGGCTATACTATTTGTATCTGGCTGGTTTTGGTATCATTCAAAGTTTAAATTTTAAAGAAGATAATTCCAAATTCAAATTAGGAAAATGTGTGATTTTTATTTGTTTTTCGTACTGTAAAGATGAGTGAATCTAATAAAGAAATTCGATACATTTTAAAATTTTACTACAAAAAAGGTAAAAACTCAACGCAAGCTGCGAAAATTTGCGATGTTTATGGACCTAGTGCAGGGTCTGTGAGAGTAGCACAAATTTGGTTTAAGCGTTTTCAATCCGGAAATTTTGATGTCAAAGATGCACGTCGCTCTGGTCGCTCTAATGCGAATAAAATTGATGCCATTTTTGAAAAAGTGGAACAAGGTCGGCATATCAGTAGTTACGACGTAGCTGAAGAACTGGAAATTGACCACAAAACAGTTTTGGCGCATTTGAAAAAAACCGGGTACACAAAAAAGCTCGATATTTGGGTGCACCAAGAGCTTACTGAAAGAAACCTAATGAACTGTGTACTCATTTGTGATTCTTACGAGACGTAATGAAACCGAACCATTTTTGAAGAAGCTGATAACTGGTGATGAAAAAGGTATCACGTACGACAAGAACGTGCGAAAAAGGTCGTGGTCAAAGACCGGTCAGGCTTCACAGACTGTGGCGAAACCCGGGTTAACTCGCAACAAGGTGATGCAGTGTGTGTGGTGAGATTGGAAGGGCATTATTCATTATGATCTGTTACCACCAGGCAGGACCATCGATTCTGAACTCTACTGCGAACAACTGATGAGATTAAAGCAAGAAGTTGTGAGAAAGCGGCCGAAATTAATCAACAGAAGGGGTGTGGTTTTTCATCATGATAACGTTAGACCTCACACAACTTTAGCCACACAGCAAAAATTAAGAGAGTTTGGCTGGGAGGTGTTAATGCATCCGCCGTATAGTCCTGACCATGCACCATCAGATTTACACATGTTTCGGTTTGTTCAGAATTCTTTAGGCAGTGTCAGGTTAACATCACGAGAGGACTGCCAAAACTACTTGACGCGGTATTTTGATCAGAAGCCCCAAAATTTCTATAGCAATGGGATCATATCCCTACCTACAAGATGGCAAAAAGTTATCGAACAAAATGGTACCTACATACTTTAGTTAAATGTAAATAAACTATATTAAAAAATGTTTTGAATTTTCTTAAAAAATGCGAAGAAACTTTTTCCCCAACCTAATATTTTGATTGCCTATTTTTAAGTATATTCATTTTTACAACTCGGCCAATCTTCCACCATCCTCTCAATCCAAAGGTTGTCTGGAAGAGATAGCTTTCTTTAGCGACAAGACCGCCCATTATCATTGCGTTTATTTGTTTATATTGTTTTTCTCTTTCTGATTTCGTGTACTTAGAATAGAATACAATAATGCTTTATTGTACACCAGGAATACTTAAAAATGAATTGATGCTCAATCTAGTACACACGGCTACACATCAAGCTATACTTTTCCAGTATAAGCTGACCTCGCATTGTGTAGGCTTTTCGTAGAATAAGAGGTCAACTTATACTGCAAATGTATAGCTTGATGTGTAGCCGTGTGTACAACGGGCGGCCTTATCGCTGAAAGCGATTACATATAGCTTGTAACGTAAAGATTTTTTATTAATTGACTATCTAATTTAATAAAACCGAATGTGTCCTTTAATTTTTATATATTTGTTTGTTACGCTATTACGTCGTAATGGCTTAACCGATTTCAATGAAATTTGGTAGGTATATAGATTGATTATTATTATATTGGATTGAGGGATTTTAACAGACAATTTCGAGTGCGAAGCCGCTGGCGGCAACTAGTTTCGCTATAAGCTGCGATTCGCAGTGACTCTGCCCTGTACCAAAGGTTCATTGTTATCGGGTTAGGGTACCGCGCACGCCTGCGAACTCGTAAACGGGCCGTTTGTCACGGATTTATCGGCTGGGTTCCGGTTTTTATAGTTTTATTTTAAGTTAGGATGCTATATTTCTTCGGCGGTTTGAATTCTAATGTTTGTAAGAGATATAAGGCGGGGAATAAAAATAACCTCTCCTTTTTGATAGGGCATCATGTTTCATGAAAGCATTTCGTTGCAAAAGGATATTGGCGAAAGTCTGAGGATGACTTAGTGATATCTTAGTAAAAGCGGCTGGGCCGTTTCTTATTTTCATATTCATTTGTTTGGTTTACATTCACATATAGTAGAGGATACGATTATGAACGACCTTCACCCTCATCTGTTTAATTGATTTTTTTTAATGTTATTTGTGGGGAAACAGGCTTATGGCCCACCTAACGGTAAGCGGTCACCGTCGCCTATTGACACCGGCAACACCCGGAGTATTGTCGATGCGTTCCCTACACTGCAGAAACCTCTTTACATTTCTCTTGAAGCGTGCCATGTCGTAGCCTAATGGGAAAACCTCAGATAGCTCATGCCACATCTGATGAAAACTGTGTGACCCAGCGAACTTCGTACCGCCTTGACATGCATATGACGCGGACTGTCAATATACGTCGGCCATCATTATCTACATCAATATATGAGAAAATGATTTTTCATCTTAATATCTTTTTGCGTGATTTATTCCGATATTTTAGTTTAGTTATTCTGTACTATTTGGGACAGAGACAAATACAACAAATTTAAAACCATGAAAATCGGTCCAGCCGTTCTCGAGTTATAAGTGTTCGAACAAACCCGACTTTGTTTTATATATTCAGATTTAGTATGTTAAAAAATATATCGCGAATGGGTTGGCTAAAAATTCCTGGCGAAACTATGATTAATTGGAAAACAACATTAACGTGAACTCCCGTTACTTGTAATTTGAATGAAACTGTATTGGTTGTGCATTTCGTGGCACTATTGTATAAATGATGTCGCGAGCCTCCCATAAACAAAAAAAATATTATTGCGTGAAATGTCCAGCATATATTTGTCATTATTATCTCTGATTACTGAATTTCAATAACAAGAATTGGTATTCTGACGTTTTACTTGAAATGGTCGTGAGTTCTATTCCAGGGGTCCCTCACATAACAAGGTACCTTGTTATCGGGTGTCGTATCGAAGTACTATCACCTTTAATCCGTTTAACGAAGGTTCGGATTCCTGTGACGCGATATCTGACAGTCTCTTTGGAATCAGGTTTTCGTTTGATCGTCAATGATATGTTTTGCTAAGGTCATATTCCTTAATCACCAGTAAATAAATAAATAAAGAATGCTAGACATTTCACAAAGCACTATCTAGCCCTAAACTAAACAAAGCCTGGGTCCAGATATCTGATAGAATACTTATATGTATATGTTTTTTTTTGTAAATACCTACTTATAATATATAGAGAAACAATCAGACCCGGAACAAATATCTGTAGATCAAAACATTTGTCGCGCCAGGAGTTGAACCAGCGACCTCCGTCTCAGCCGGCTGTTCACCCACTCAGTCATGGGGGTCAATGAATCAATTATAAGTAACTTATCTTAGCATACGCTCAAACTGACACCCCCTATATAAATACCTAAACTAATTTAACTTTACCCCAAACATCACAAATCTGCAAGATTTATCATATTTACTAATTACTTGCCAGACGAAAACTAACTCTAATATCTACAAAATAAGATTCTGGAAATTATTACATCGTATAACTTGCCATTTGATACTCAAACCTAATATGCAAGTAATTAAGCTACAATTTGTGTTGTAGATATGTAAGATTTTTGTCAAGGAAAAGTCGCTCTTATTTGAATTTACATAAGACAGTTGAATTAAATTGCGACAGGCATAGAACAACTCCACATAGAACACAAGTTTCCGTCCGAAACATAGGCCACAAAACAACGAATGTGTGCGTGAGTAGGTACATTCGCCGACACGCACAGAAGCGCACGAGTGGTGAGCAGCAAACGGGTGGACATTTTCTCTGCACAAACAAACACCATAAAAATCAAAGTGCGATCGTAGTTTGGAGTCATATATGGCTCCAATTTAATGACTTATTTTTAGCGCGTGTACTTTTTTTTTACGACCTAGGTATGGAACAAGCATATGGCCCACCTGATGTTAAGTGGTAACCATCACCTATAGCAAAGTATTGCGTCGCAAGTACGCTACTCTAAGAAACGTGTCATAGGGTGCACTGCCCTGCGTCCATCAACTTGAGGCGTACAGGTGTAAAGCCTCATGTGTCTGTAACTTACTGGCAACCATGCCCTTCAAACCTAAACATAACAATGCTGCTTGGCAACAGAAATAGGTATAGTTATAGTACGAGTATATCTAGTATATTCGTATTTCCCCTGGCAAGCGCTTTTACAAGAAACTCTACTACTCTAAGTCCGGCTTGCACAACGATCCCTAAACCTAATGTCCTAGCGACTAAAACATGTTTAAAGGAGAACGGGCATCCTGGTCTACAGTCCAATAAAAATGAGCAGCACATTTTCGAATTGGCATACAATAGTACATCAAAATATACTATTGGAACTTTCCCCAAAAGTCTGTCCGTTTTGAGTTACAGCCATGCAAACACCAGCATTTTTTGTTTTAAAGAACATAAAATAACGGTTTCACGATTACTATATCCATACATAAAGGCTCCTATACAATGCAGTAGCAAGAGCGAGAAGGGAGAAGAGCGATGTAAGGGCCGTGGGGAGAGGGATGCGTACGCGGGGGAGGGGAACGGTTGTGTACGCGCCGCGCCGGACGGCTACAATAATCAGTCGCATCGCATCAAGTGAGTGGCTACGTCACGTCTTGTTACGATAGTGCTGTGTTTGAACTTCTTTCTCTGTTTTTACTGACCCTGGCTTGCTTTTGGACCCTGTTTCTTTCCCTAATGTGTTAACTTTGGCTCGACTTAATGACTTTTGAACTGCCTACCGATAATGGAAGTTTTTCGAAACTGTGTGATGTGTCGTCGAGGACTTTACCGCGGACGGTACCAGCAGCATATCTTGGCTGATAACCTGCAAAGGGAACGACCAGAATTCGCCGCGTTTATACAACAACATGCTGTGTTGGAGGTTAGTTACCTTTTATTTTTATTATATTGAGTAGTTAGGCATAGGATTTATTTATTTTAAGTATTAATTGTTATTATTTTCAGGTGGTGTTCGACAGTACTCGAAGCTTGTGTCACCGATGTTGGCAGAGGACTGAGCGTGATCATAGACCTGCACAGCAAGCGGCGCGAGCGCCTGGTACATTGCACTCTCAAGAATACACGAGGGCACCGAACACTTCGGTGCATTGTATTTACAACAACTGTGCTAATATTACCCGTAATCATATACCAAACGCGATAAGAATTAATGTATTTTGTGAGAGCAAGCTTTTTATTCCTGATAGCGCTAGGATGTGTACAGAACACTTACAAAATAATGAATGGAGCAACCTGCCGCAAATGTGTAATGTGACACATGATTTTAATGACGCTCAGTTTACATCGCTCTGTGACTTGATGAGAATGGCTGCTAACAACCAGCCCAGAATCGACTTCGAAAACAGAGGCACCTTGTCTAATGAAGAGATGCACTTATGGACTGGGCGCACTTACGATCAGTTCGAAGCTATATTAGAACAAACTCCGTCACTAAGTGAACGTTGTAACCAGCCTAGAACTGCATTAGGCATCTATTTAACAAAACTTAGAACTGGAGACTCTGATGAGAGACTGGCAACGTTATTTCATATGTCTCGTCGAAAACTAGAACGTTTTTTGCCTATAGTTCGAGAATGTCTGAGCAACGATTACGTTGTGCTGCATCTAGGTGTGGACCACATTACCAGAAATGATATCCTTCAAAGAAACTTAACAATTCCAAGGGCTTTATTTGGAAACGATGAAAACATCAAAGCCATAATTATATGTGACGGTACATATATATATATTAACAAAAGTTCCAACTTTTTGTTTCAACGGCTGTCATACAGCTTACACAAATATCAAAACTTGTTGAAGCCGTTTTTAATGGTATTCACGGACGGCTATACATATATTAGATGTCAAAGGGCCATTTGCCGCTACCAGAACCGATGCCCAGATCATGAGTGAAATAATGAATAACGAAGATGAGCCGCTGCATTGGTTACTCGAACGTAATGATGCGTTTATCCTAGACAGAGGATTTAGAGATAGTTTGCAGGATATAGAAGCTTGTGGCTACGAACATCATGTGCCACCAACTAAAGACAGAAGAGAAAATCAACTCACTACAGAACAAGCTAATCAGTCTCGTTTGGTCACCATGTGCCGATGGGTGGTGGAAGTAGTAAATGGGAGATTTAAGCGAGATTTTAAACTTTTGCGTCAAAACTATTTTAATAAAACGTTGCCAAAAATGTTTGTTGACTTCAAAATAGCTGCAGCCATTCTAAACCACTTCCACGCCCCCATCGAAGATAGTTCACACGCAGCAGCCTTTTTGAATTCAATAAGAGTTAAAATACACATACCAAACACATTGCACAATTATGTGGAAGCAAAGAGATTGAATTATAGGAGAGCAGACTTCATGCGAATCGAAGCAAATGAAATAGAAAACTTCCCAAGGCTTAGTGAAGAACAAGTCATACATTTTGCCTTGGGAACTTACCAGTTAAAGCTCGCTCGATCATATTGTAGCGAGCACTTACAAAATGGTCTTTATATAATCGAGACGTATAGAGATAACGCTCTAGAAGACTTGGCACAATATGATATCAACGAAGAGGCTTGGCTATTACGTGGACGTATACAGTCTCGACATGTCCGAGCCAGGAAATATTTTTGTTATATATTAATCAATAATATTAATAACAATATTACACAATATTATTGTACCTGCTTGACAGGGCGACGTACTATAGGTACTTGTGCCCATGTACTGTCAATTATATGGTACGTAGGTTATGCCCGTTATGAAGGGTTCAATGAACCTGCATTGTTCCTTAACAGTATTCTCATCGATGATGATGATGATGATAATGTTTAATAACATATTGTTTTGATTTTTTAAGAAGATGTTGTTTTTATTTGTATTACTACTTACCTAACTTAAATAAAATCATTACATTACACAAAATGTTTTTTTAATTACCACGATATTCAATGTTTGGCACTAAATATTATCAGATTCAATTTTTAGTAGAACTCAGATCGGACAATACTTAGAGAAATGCGACTTTCTACATATGAAAATACATAGAATTACCTTTATATTGACATATGACTCATTTTTATTGCAAGGTAGACCAGCTTCCATACACTTATGCCCGTTCTCCTTTGACGTATTTGTATGATTAAAATTTGACAACTCTCTAAATCACATTAAGCCACTAAATACGTTTAGGCATCGTTGTGCAGGTCGCACTTACTTTCTATGTGTAGTTATTCTGAGGCGACAGGTGTGGTTGACAAAGTCAAAGTTGCGGTTACCATTAAGATATGAACTTCGAAGTTTGTTACCACAGAGTTAACTAGTAACATAATATAGTAAATTTTGGAAATGTCAACTCCCACCCTTAGGTAAATGTGTTAATTTTGTGTATATTTCAATTTGACTACGATGCGCTGAGCTAGTATCTATTTTTTTGTTTTAGGGTTCCATAGTCGTTCCTTTTTTTTTTAACTAAATAGATCTTTGTTTGACCACAATCTCACCTGATGGTAAGCGATGATGTAGTCTAAGATGAAGCACGAAGATCTAAAAGAAACCTATTCACTCTTACCTTAAAAAGGCCCGGATTGTATTCTTTAGGAAAAACAGACGGCGGCAAAGCGTTCCATAACTCAGCTGTACGCATCAAGAACGTAGAACCAAAACGGAACCTAAAACCCTGGGAAGCCGTTGTTAAGTTTAGCCGTGTGCGTTTGTCTGTCTATACGACCAGTTGCAGACGTTTTATTCTTAGACTATTTGTGCTGTAAAGCTTTTTTAGCGACGCAAAAAAACCAAACAGTTTTTGTACAAACTTTTCTGCTTTTTGGGCCTCTACGGCGCAAAACGGGCGTCGACTGCGTGTTCAAAATACGCCGTGTGCATTGGCCCTTACGACGAACTAAAAAAGGTGGATATTAATTATACACCTGGAAACCCCAGCGGCCGATGATTGTAACGATTGGGTGACAATTTTAGGATATTAAAAAAAAAGTGTAAAGTCAGTAAAATTTACGTTTCAAAGGTAACCTAGTGATAGTAACATTTTAAAACAGCCATATCCTTTTAGGCGCACTGTTTTAGGCGCTAACTCTCCGATACCTCGACTAAGTAAGCTTATTAATGCTCAAACTGATCTGGACATTCACTTTGACTGTCCAGCAAAATTACGATGTTGTGTTTTGGGCCGTAGTACGTAGAAAATTTTATTAACAACACGTCGTTGACAACTCTGCTACTTTCCTGTTTTCATTCTGTATTGTGTTGGAGCTGTCATAGTTGCGCTTGCTACCATTATATGTTACCTTTTACTATTTAATGCGGCATTATATTTGCAACCCTGTTATCTGTATACTATACATGTATGTATACAGATAACAGGGTTACAGATATTTGTATATTATATATATTTTCTTCTTATTTTGTACAACTTTTTTGTGAAACAGCTATATCCCCTTGTTCACATAGTTTTAGTGCACGTTGTGTTCACCTGTAATTGGTTGTATAATGTAGCTTTAAGATATAGACATATAAATTCTAGCATTAGGTATATTACGTACATAACAACTGTTAGTGGACCTAATAAATAAATCTAAATCTAAAACTATCTTAAAAACTTTCAAGCCTAGACGGAACTTGAACCCGCAACCTTTCTCTTGATACGAGGATGCACCACCATTTGTGATACCGGGCTCTGTCACGTACGGGTCAAAATTAGTGAGATGATTCAGATTAAGCCGGTGCGGGTTCCCGTCTAGGCTTGAAAATTTGTATTCGGATAACACTATAAAAATAAAAATACTATATCCTTGTGATTTTAATGAATAAATTAATATTGATAACTAACGAACAGTAATATCAAATGATAGAAGTAACATTGTAATATCGTCGCCGTCGTGTCGATATATTGATCCAGGATTAACAAGAGTTTCTGAGCGTAATTTTTCAATATATAGTCAAACATATTAGTTATGTTTACTCATTGTTATAGTGTATGGACAGAATAATGAAATTATTTGGCATTATGTGAACATTTTTCAATTTCTTGTGGTGTAGACGTTCGCACAAATATATATATAGGTACATATATAGAGACATTTATTGCGACGCCGGTAACAAACACACAGAAACTACATACGGCGCATGATTAAATATTTATGAAATGCTTGTCTGTTTCTAGCACCTCCAAAATGATGGTGCAATGACCTACTAGGGTAGATAAGGATAAACTTTATCATATTTTTTATTATACCTTAGAATATATGTGTAAATGTATCCTCTAAAGTAAACCGCACTCAGTATCTTTGTAAATTTCGCTCCATCCAAAGGTTGCCTGTAAGAGATCGCTTTCAGCGATAAGGCCGCCCATTGTATTGCCTTATTTATTTTAGCCTAGTACTTTTTTTTGTATTATTTCTGTGTGTGTGGGAATTCAATAAAGAGTTATCTATCTATCTATCAATAAGGCCTATGCAATTATTTAAGTACTATTGACGTAACGAAGTGTTCTATTGTGCCCCTACGGTATGAATAAATGAGTATGAGTAAATACAGACCATTAAATACACGTTAACTTAATATAATAATAATAAATATTGCTGGACAGTTCACACAACGCTATCTAGCCCCAAACTAAGCAGAGCTTGTATTATGGGAACCAGATAACTGATAGAATACTTATATACTTTTTTTTTGTAAATACTTACTTATAATATATAGAAAAACAACCAGACCCGGAACAAATATCTGTAGATCATGCAAACATTTGTTCCGCGGCGGGAATCGAACCCGCTACCTCCTGCGTCTCAGCCGGCTATTCGCCCACTGCGCCACGGAGGTCGTCGACTTAATCACGACAACACACAACAAAAATATAATTTTTTGTTAAAAGGTTACTTGATGAAATTTCTATGAGACCAATATGAAAGTATATCCCCAAATAAAAAAAAATATTTCCAAATCAGTTTTTAAATGACGGCTTTCCGAGGTACAAACATATAACTGAATTGCGTCCCTATAAAATTTTAGTTTTATAGGGTTTTTTTTTGGGATCCCATCATAAAATCCTGACTTGGTGCCATGGGACCACCTGAGAAGTACACCCTTTTAAACAAATTCAGGTGTCTTGGAGTAATCGGGGAACATACATAAAAAAAGATTCCGACGAATTAAGAACTGGCTCCTTTTTTGAAGTCAGTTAAAAGAAAAGATACGTACCCAGTCACTATGAGCCTGCCGAAAAGGTAGTACTCTTTTTTACAAGCTTTTTATTAACTTGCAATGTATGTTTGTCCGGGAGGAATCTTGCAACAGAATTTTAAACCCGTTTCTCTGAACTGATTGAGCTGAAATTTGGAAACATATACAACTTCGGTGACGATGCAATAATATGGTACCATGGAGGTGGTCTCATGATGGAGACGGATGCTAGACAACGGAACTTTTGATTGGATTATAGTAGGCTATTAGAGTTTGGGCTCATTTGAATCTGCTTAGGGTTCCGATTATGAATTTTATAAAAGCTTGTTTTGAAAAAGTAATTTTTTAACAAAAAAACCTATTTTATACTACTTGGTAGTAAACAAGCGGTTACCGTGCCTATGATCGACGGCTATCACGGCATGCCAAATGATAGGCGTAAAATCGGACCTATTATATTTTCTTTAGTGTAGTTAAAATAATTGTTGTACTGTACATAGCTTAAGCTTTTAACTATTCAAATACATTTCTCAAAATAATTTCCACAATTTAGCGGAAGATTTAGCGAGCGGTTAGTTTGAATGAAACTCCGGTTTAAATTAAACTCCAATTAGGAACAAACCAGCTGTCGTCTTAAAATGTTACCAATTGTTAAATTAAATGAGTTATTGTATGATGGTTAGTATATGAGTCGTATGGCATCAAAGGCAATCTGTCATTTTGAGTAAAAATTTGTTTTGAATGTAACAAATTTTTGATTTCTAGACTACCCACCAATTTGATTAGTTAGTAATGTATTTTTGTTGTAAGAACTGAGCGGCATAATTGCCATTGTGATTAAGCTCATTAATAAAGATTTAAAAAAAAAACTAATGTTTGGAAACTCGGGAAATTTAAAAAGACACCATATTAGGATCAAACATGGCAAACTACCTTAAAAAATAAAAACCGGCCAAGTGCGAGTCGAACTCGTGCACGAAGGGTTTCGTACCATATAAAAATGAGCAAAAAACACGTTTGTTGTGGATTGTGGAGGGAACCCCCTTAAATATTTGTTTGTTTTTAAAGTGCATATATAACTAAATATTCTGTGAATATTTCCAGCATATATCAGTTGCCGTTAACAATATGAGCAAAAACAAGCAAATTAATCACGTTTGTTGTATGTGAGCCCCCCTTAAATATTTATTTATTCTGTTTTTAGTATTTGTTGTTATAGCGGCAACAGAAATACCTATGTACATCATCTGTGAAAATTTCAACTGTCTTAACTATCACGGTTCATGAGATACAGCCTGGTGACAGACGGACAGACAGACATACAGAGAGACAGACAGACAGCCGAGTCTTAGTAATAGGGTCCCGTTTGACCCTTTGGGTATGTAACCCTAAAAAGAGTCTCAAGAGATAAATCGTTATACTATCTTGGTATTGTTTCCGTATATTATTTAATTGGAACATAAAAGCTAAGGATCTTACGACAAAAAAATTAAACATCCGCTAAAAACTGTTTTATAAAATTCCTAAATAAAAATTGGTAAGAAGTTTTTTAAACACGCATTAAACAATGTGTAACTTTTTTTACGGTAACGGATTTTAGGTTTTAATGAGTGATTTGATGTTCCTGTCTTTCTAAACAATATTTTATCATTCTAATGATGATTTTTCTTTGTTTCAGGTATGTACTGTGTAACAGCTGTATATCCATCGGATCTGCGTACTGGAACTGAGAGACAATCTCCACTAAGACAAGTATTCTAATACAGTGCCTCGGTGTGATTTGGGTCTTAAGTGTAGTTTTTTTGACAGCCAATGAAACAACTGCTAGAAATATATGCTCTATTATTTTTAATACGGAATCTTAATATCGTTAAGCTCTTTATCATATTTAACTTAAGACCTTATTTTGTAACATATTAAAATCATATTACAAAAATAAATGACTTGCATACGATTTTAAAATCAGCCCAAAATTTACGAGTCAGACGGGATTTGAGCCCACAACTTTCCTCTTGATACAAAGATTTAAAAAATTCAAATATAAAATCTTTTTATTAATGTAAGACACAAGGAGCACTAACGTAAATTTTATTGCCTGTTCCTTCGCGACGAAGCCAGGAAAGAAAGGCAGGAAACAAGGCTGGTTGTTTCATTTTTAATGATCCTTTTAGAATACATAACAATAAAGAAAATAAATTACGATCTAAATTGTAACATTTTTGAACGAGTTGAAGCAATTTTAATCCCAAGCTTATCTATAATCTAAATATTCCGTCCGACATGTTATAGTAGGCTTTTTGATAAATATTTTGTTTAATTACGTTTTTAAATTTGTTATTTGTAAACTTCTAAGTAAAATCACTTGGGATTGGGAGTTTGTTATAAAAGCGTACACCTTGCCCTTTAAACGATTTACTACGGGGGTGCGATACCAATTTCGCCACAGGCTCGCTACCAGTTAGACGTGAAATTAGTTAGGTGTTTCTTTTATGGCTTTAAAGCTCCACGGGGAGGGCTTGGGGGGGCGGGGGCACTTTGAACGCTAACGAAACGAAGCGACGAAACCGAAGCGCGACCGTCAGCGAGCGGAGCGAGCCGCGAATAATTTATTACAATTGCACCCATTGATCAACCAGCTGAAGTGAAGATAGACTGGACACTTGGCAAGGAGGAAAGACGGACGAGGACAACAACCGAGTGGTGGCCGCGAGAAGGCCGCAGACCAGTTGGCAGACCACCAGCCAGATGGTCGGACGACAACGCGAGAGTTGCGGGAAGGCAATGGATGCGCCCGGCACAGGAGCGGAGAAAGTGGCGTGATAACGAGGAGGCCGTGATACCCGGCAGTGGGCGGATGTGGGCTGCGATGATGATGATGATGCACCCATTGATGGTCATAAACTTCAGTTTGAGGTTTGCTAGCCAGGGTTCGAAGGCCCTCTTGAGCTTGAGAGTTGGATGCACAGATAGCTATGCCACTGGTTATTGCATATACGTATCAAGAGGAAGGTTGCAAGTTCAGATCCCGTCCAGCTCGTAATTTTTAAGATAATTTTAAAATCTTATGATCTATGAATAAGTCTCAACTCAGCTTTGAGTTAAGCTCTGGCATACGCGCATAAGAATGTTTACTAAGGTTTAAATTTCAAACGTAAGCATATTTTTTTACTTTTATCTGTAACTTTAGTTCGCTCCGATTCTAGAGTATCTTGGCCTGGACCGAACTTCTAGACTGTAACTTACCCTAGACAAGTTGACGTGTCCTGTAACTAGTTCCGAACAATAGCAGAAAATAGCGAGTTTCAGTTTTAAACTGCAACTTCGAGCCGGATGAAAGCGACTACTGCAACTTTTAGTTTTTCGGGCCGGATGCAATCGACATCTTAACTAAAGGTGAGGGGTCAGTTTAAATGTGTGTGTAAAACCAAACATAAGTTAAACTAGCTCTCTATTAAAAACACCGCTTCTGAAGCGGTTCATCCGTTTGGGACACACCGACAGACATAGGTAGGTGTCAATCTTATTTAAATTTTTTTAATACATTTTCTCTAGCTTTTTTATACTACCAAGGTAGCAAATAAGCATACGGCCTACCTGATGGTATGCGGTTACCGTAGCCTATGGACGTTTGTAACACCAAAGATATCACTCGCGCGTTGCTGACCCTTTAAAATTTTCAAAACGCCCGTCTTGAAGAACCTCTTACTAGTCTCTGGGGAAAACACGGCAGGGAGGCTATCCCACGAGCGAAGTGTTCGCGGGAGGAAATTTATCTGGAACCTCACGGTACGCGACCACATCGTCTCCAAGGTGTGGATGGATTCCCTGTCGATGGCGAGCGGTGCGATGATAAAATTAATCTGCAAGCATCATATCAAAGAACTCCTCAGAACACAACCCATTATACAAACGGTAGAATACGCACGGAGGAAAAATCTCTCCTGAGACTTACGAGTAAAGGCTCAATAACGCTTGTGGGAATGGGATCGTCAACACATTCTCACAAGCTTTTCTTTGAACAGAGTCAAACGGCCTTAGTTGGTATCCAGGTGCTCCTGCCTGTAGCGTTTGGGGTATTATGATCTTGCGATCTCACCTGATGGTAAGCGATGATGCAGTCTACGATGGTACAAGCTTGCCTTGAAAAACCTATTCACTTGCAACTTAAGGAGGCAAGGCGTTCCACTCCTTGGCGGTGCGCATAATAAAGGTGGAAGAGTACCGCTTTGTACGCGTGGGAGGTATGTCTACCATGTAGCGGTGGCGCACAGCGGCCCGTCTGGTTGTCCGATGATAGAATGGGGATGGTGGGATCAAATTGAAGAGTTCCGCTGCACACTCTCCGAAATGCATCCAATAA
The DNA here is from genome assembly GCA_918857605.2 of Philereme vetulata. Classification (NCBI taxonomy): domain Eukaryota; kingdom Metazoa; phylum Arthropoda; class Insecta; order Lepidoptera; family Geometridae; genus Philereme; species Philereme vetulata. The sequence continues at coordinate 13,993,217 of OU975425.1, forward strand.
AAAACCGAGAGGCTCGCAAACTTTCGACGATGCTCAAGCCCGTGGAGTCTTCCTTCCCTACATAAGACTTTCCGCGACTTAAGAGAAGAGGGGTAGGTACGTAATTCGTGCGTATAGTATGTTTGTGTGAAAATGACTTTTCAGATTGATGTGTGCCATTCGGCATGTTGGAAATCGCCGATCTATTGAATTAATCAAACATACGAGTAAAAAAGTTCATTCGAACCACATCCATACTAATATTACAAATTCAAAAGTACATCTGACTGTCTGTTTGCAACGTTTTCACTACTAACCGGCTAGACTGAATTAAAATACACAGATATTACTGAAATTTAATATACTGATGGATTATGACCGGGATTGGGATATAGGCTACTTTTTACCCGACTGCGCAGAAGGAGGGCAATGTTTTTATGACGCGTGCGAATATATATAACTAGTGGTTCGCCCCGAACTGAGATCTCGCGAGTCTCCCAAAACGAAAAAATATTCTTAGGGCGACTCGCGCAATGATGCCTAAACGTATATAGTGGCTAAATATGATTTAGGGAGTTGTGAAACAAATACGTAAAATTTAAACATGTTTAGTCCCTAAATACGTTTAGGGATCGTTGCGCAAGCCGGCCTTAATCTTTGACTAATCAAATAGTACCACGTAATGCGCAACCAACTAATGGCGGATTTCCTATCTCCTTGAAAAAGTGTCAAACTAGTGTGTGAAACGAGTCGTAGCTGGTTACCGACGGATATAGGAACCCGTCATAAATTGATCTACAGTTTCATTCAAAACATAATTAATAAAGTTAATGTAACTTTCTGAAACCACTCCCTAAGGGAATTTTTGTTTGGAAGATCTTTTACGGTTCCTTGATCTGAAAAATATCAAATGTCCTTGGATTTCTCCGGTTAAGCACATCTGTCACGCGGCGTTGAGGTCAAACGAGTGAATAATTCAAACGGCAACGCCGTTTAACGAATCAACAAGTTTGTGTAAGAATGTTGAGTTATTTTTGTCGCAAAAAATCCTTCCATACTAATAAATTCGAAAGACAAGTTACTTTTTCTCTCTGTCTGTTTGTTGCGTACTCACGAGAAAACGGCTTGACCGATTTCAATGTTATTTGGTATTTAGATAGTGATATATGATCTGGATTGAGACATAGGTTACTTTTGTTATTGATAAACTAGGTGTGCGAAGCTCGGAATAAAGCTTATAGTTTATATTTGAGACAGTACTGTACTTATCCATAGACAGCCAACGGATCCATAGACAGCCCACGGATCTATAGACAGCCCACGCATCCATAGACAGCCCACGGATCCTTAGACAGCCTACGGATCCATAGACAGCCCACGGATCCATAGACAGCCCACGGATCCATAGACAGCCCACGGATCCATAGACAGCCCACGGATCTATAGACAGCCAACGTATCCATAGACAGCCTGCGGATCTATAGACAGCCCATGGTCGATGGATAATACTAGCGCAGGATCGTGGTGGATGGCACAAAGTTGGGGAGCAATTTACCCAGCTGTAGGGGAAGCCTGGCTGTTTATGATGATGAAGATACAGCTTATGTTTATAACGCTTATTTTGTATATTGTTTTATGTATGTTAAACTTTAAGGTATTTATAGTTATGGGCCTTGTTGCCTCAAATAAACGTTATATAATTATTATTTTACATTGAAAACCAGAGTTGTCCATTTACACATATTCCCAAATGGTTGTACGATATGACACGTACAAAATTGGATGTGTGTAGGTACTTAAGGGAATCGCGAAAACGAATAAAATATGAGTGATGGCTCAAACTATAAGTGACCGAGCGAGCGAAGCGTCTCGGTTTCGAGATTGTCCAAAAAATGTTTTTGTCCGTCTTGTCTGTTTTCGCTTATAGGTCGCATTTTTCAACCGATTTGACGAAAATTGGCACACAAGTTCCTTGATTTATTTAAATTTTGTAGTCGATCGCGATTTTTGATTGTGGGGAAAAGGGGGGAAGTTTGCTGTAAAGTTATTTATCGACGGATTTCAATCTAACTTGAGAGGCACACTAAGGACTTTATTCTACACAAGATGTTGTGAAAACAATTCCAAAAGGAAGGAGTGGAGGAGGAGTAAGTGCGGAAGTTATATATGAACGGATTCAAATTTTTGTAATTGTTCGGAATATTTATACATACCTAATACCAATCAGAAGCTGTCCTGTCCGCCTTCACGAGACGAACCCCTAGACACCATATTCGATCTCCTAGGACCAAGAACGCGAGACATCGCTAAAACTTCTACCAATATTTTGCTCAAAAGTCTACATAGGTAAGCCTATTGGAAAATTAGAGCTCGCGAGGTCTAATGCTCTTACAGAACCACTGGTTATACTAGGGGACTTTTCTACGTGTAGCGATTTGCATTGCAAAAATGCTTTCCATTTGAATAGGAACTCCACTGCTAAATCGAATGATGATGATGATAGGTAGATAACTCTACTGTTACACGAAAATTACAATTCTTACAACTAGGAAATAGGACTAGAATGTGGTGGTACAATGGACGGCATTATCGCTTAAAGCGATCTGTTCCGGACAATCTTTGAATGATGAGTTACGGAGTTGCCACTGAAGGGACTAAAAAAATCCTGTGAAACTAAATCCCACTCCCCGAATAGCGAATTCATCTTAAAGAATTATTTTGTACGCGTTATCTAAAACAGAGATTGGCAGAGTGATTTGCGAATTGCTACCTTAAACCGATAGCCGTATAATTTATTTTCTGCCGCTCGGTTGGCTTTGATTAATTGTTTGTTTATAAGGCAAGTCTATTTTAGGTAAACGTGGGCTAAAGGTTGGGAGGTTAAAAGGATATATCCTCTAAAGGTCCTGGGTTCAAGTTTTATAAATCAAAGTAATTTAGTTAGTTTCCATTGCTGGGAACATTTTAAGCCCCGGTTCCCACTGAAGCAGAAAAGTGTTCGTTGGTAAGCGCATCACTTGAGAATGGCTGGACAGGATTAGCTTATTTTTTTATCTTCGCTGTAGTACGAAATAGGTGTTTATAGGAAAAAAAATAGTAGTAAAATTAGTAGATAAACTGAAAGTACTTTTTGTCTACGGGATTTTGTACCAACTCAAGGCCATAATAGAATACTAGCAATCCGCGCGCGGCTTCGCACGCGTGTTTAGTCAATAAAACATTACCCTGCTTCTGCACAGTTGGGTAAAAAGTAGCCTATGTCTCAATCCCAGTTATAATCTATTTATACACCAAATTTGATCTAAATCTGTCCAGCCGTTCAGTCGTTAAAACGTAACAAACAGACAGAGATACTTTGGAATTTATAACATTAGTACGGGTATTTTACTTAGAATTCCGTGCGAGGTCGGGACGAGTCGATAAAAATAAAGAGAAGAGACATTTTTTTGACATCGCACTTTTCCTTGTTTGTAAGAATATAAATAAGTGTAAAAAGCCTTTCACAAAAAGTTTCCGCCTTCAGTATTAGCGAGTACCTGACGGAACACGGAAACATTACCTGAGGGACATTCAGCGTTATGTATTTTGCGGGGCGCGTGCAATTTGGACACAGTAGAATAATAAAACAATAAATAATGCTGGACATTTCACACAGCGCTATCTAGCCTCAAATTAAGCAAAGCTTTTAACTATGGGAACCAGATAACTGATATAATACTTATATTATTTTTTTTTGTAAATACATACTTATGAATATATAGAGAAACAACCAGACCCTGAACATCTGTAGATCATGCAAACATTTGTCCCGCAGCAGGAATCGAACGCCTACTTCAGTGCCCCCACTTCCTAAAGTGGATATAAAAATCGCCCATCGCGCACCAAAAAAACACTGTTATCAAAATGCATTTTAACTAGCGAAGAATCATTTTAAAAACAATAAACAAAATAAATTAAATAAGCTGGTAGCTAAGATGGTAGCGACGAAAACGGCGAAAATGCCCACTTTGAAGCATTATATTTCCTAAACGACACGACCTACACGACATGGCAATGTTATGCAATACAATGAATACGAACTTTTGTAACAAAAAAGTGCTAAAAACCTTATAATTTTACAGGAAGACCTAGTCAACGATAACCCACATGATGGAGTGCGTGAGTAAAAAAAGGCGACTGTGCTTCAGACCACACTACTGAAGTAAAACTTCTTTACCTCTATCTATGTGTATGTATATTCCTATCTTCACTAACCTGATCACACTTTTCGTAACGCTCTCGTTACGCATTCACCAGCTTACTCCCCAAGTCCAGCGTGCGTAAAGAAGTTTTACTTCAAAAAACACTGCTCCATAAAACAAAGCAGACCGACATACGCTTATGACGAAACTAGAAGAGTCCCTAGGTCTACGGAACCCTAAAAACGCATAACAAACCTTATACGGGATTTATCACGTACCGTTTAATCGGTGTTACGACCGACAATGTTTCGGCTCAATTCGTGAACCTTCATCAGGGTGAGGAGTGCGATCCGCTCCGCACTGCGTCTCGCCTCGCACTACGCGCCGCAAGCTGTATTTATAATAATGATTGAAATTTTGACTACCTCCGTGGCGCAGTGGGCGAATAGCCGGCTGAGACGCAGGAGCAGGGTTCGATTCTCGCCGCGGAACAAAATATGTTTGCACGATCTACAGTTATTTGTTCCTGGTATGGATGTTTTTCTAATTATTAAAACTAAGTGATTACAAAAAAAAAGTATATAAGTATTCTATCAGTTTACTACAAGCTATGCTTAGTTTGGGGCTAGATAGCCCTGTTTGAAATGTCCAGCAATATTTATAAATCACGAAAGCTTACTGAGTAAAACGCATAACAATCGTCCATCAGTTTGGGAGTTACGCGATGAAATCTATAATCTTCGTTTTATAAAATGGGTTAATTATTTGCATAATTTAGCAAACAATCTTATCTTAAAAAGTCTAAGATATTTTATTTAGTAACTAATATCATTTATTTTAATCATTTATTCATTTGCTATTTATACACTTCTCTACACTAATAGTCAGTGTGTTACTAGGACACCGATAATGGATGTATTCCATTAGAAGTTTCAGGAAACGTCATTTCATCGGTGCATTAGTGTTACCAGGAAGCGATGTTTTATTAGACTATTGTGTTACCAATACATCTGCCGCCAAATAGCATTGCTCTGTTCCAGTTTGAAGGGTATAGGTGTTAGTGAAATTACAGGCGCATGAGGCTTTACACCTGTATGGCTCAAGTTGATGGACGTAGGGCAGTGCCTCGTCGCGTCGGGTAGGTTTATAAGGAGCGTGACCTACGAGACAATGTTTTGTTATAGGCGATGGTTACCACTTAACATCAGGTGGGCCATTTGGTTATTCCAGCTCTAAGTTGAATAGAAACCCAAATACGTTTAGTTACTATAAAAACCATAGAAAGTAAAGTCGTATGAGTCAGTGGCCTTGCTATTGGCGTGCCTATAAACCATAAGGACAAAGCTTTTACAATATTTTATTTAATTTAGAAAAGCAACAGTGCACGCGGGTAGGCGCCGGCTAAAATGTTCTCGATAGAAGAATACAAATTAAGAATATTCTAGATATATTTCTCGATAGAAACGTCACGCAAGCAAGTCGCCGGCGATGCTTATAAAATATATGCAGTGTTACGTCAATGAAACAATAAGAGACAATTCAATCTATCGGTTTTTTTCTGTCTTAGCCTCTGTCTACCCACTCTTCCAAAACCTGAATGTTTCACTGCAAATTTCGTATAAAATACTTTTTAGATAACGACTTAACTCTTTGAACTCACAACGAATTTGTTAGAAACATGATTCATTGCAAATTTAATATAAAATACTTTTAGGATATAAATGCAGGCATAATTATTTCATTACTTACACATTTTCGATTATAAATATCTTAAACTAGCTGACCAATCCGCAGCTTCGCACGCGTAGCTTTACAATAAAGACATTACCCTCCTTCTCCGCAGTTGGTGAAAAGTAGCCTATGTCACCCGGGGATAGTTTGCTTCCCGACAGTGAAAGATTTTTTTAAATCGGCTAGAGTTACGGAGCCTATTCAATACAAACAAACAAACAGATCTTTCCTCTTTATAATATTAGTATAGATGTAAAAATAAATTAAGGTAGGTATTGTAATCATCACAGCTACGGCGTATTCTTTAACGAGGTTTGTACTACACTAATATATCATTGATTTGTAAAATGGGTACACAAAGTTTTTGTTTCTTTTTTGAAACAAAGTTTCCCTGCTCAGTTTACTGTAACAATACGAAGTATCAAAACGTTAGGCGACCCCAAGTTCGCGTGTTCAACCTGCAAGCCACGTAACTTGTTGAACAGCGTCAAGTGAACTATTTAAATTATTAACCCAAGTCGCCGTGCAAATAATAGTCCCTTCAACTGCGTCAGTTTTTAGGGTTCCGTACCTAAAGGGTAAAACGGCACCCTATTACTGAGGCTCCGCTGTCTGTCTGTCTGTCTGTCCGTCTGTATCTAATGAACCGTGATAGTTAGACATTTGAAATTTTCACAGATGATGTATTTCTGTTGCCGCTATAACAACAAATACTAAAAACAGAATTAAATACATATTTAAAGGGGACTCCCATACAACAAACGTGATTGTTTTGCTCGTTTTAGCTCGATATTCATAACGGCAACAGGCAGACGTCAGGTAGAGGCCAATTTAAAAATGAATAATTAAATTCAAATAAAACAAATATTTAAGGGGGGCTCCCATACAACAAACGTGATTTTTTTATCGTTTTTATAGATAATGGTACGGAACCCTTCGTGCGCGAGTGCGACTCGCACTTTTTATACCTTTATTCGGATAGCGAGGACGCGGTAGAATGACTTAGGAAAGGTTGCTTGAAAAAGAAAAAAATAGAGGTAAATTTAAGGGTATTATTTGGGTCGCTGGGTTATATTTTGTCTGTATCCATGTATGAATGTTGATGGAAACTACGAGGCCACAGACAGACAAAATATTATTTTTTGGTTAATGTACAGTACCTAACTATATTTTTCAAGTGTTTGTATTTATTTATTCGACAGCAAGTTACATACCTAACAATAATTCAATTCAATTTTATTTCAGATATTTACATCCATGAGTAAACTTAGTGGTTCGCCCCGAATGAGATCTCGCGAATCTGATTAAAACAAAAAAAAATCTTTGACTATCAAAATAGTGTCACGAAATAAATAACCAATTAACTTAACTTATAGTTTTATTAAAATTACAGGTAACGGGAGTTCATGTTATGTGGTTATAATTTTTTGGGGTACAAATTGCAGTTATTCTGGATTTCAGGGCTATATTTTTTTTTGTTCGTGTGTGTCCAGTCCTATTATTTTAATAAGCTTAACATAATTCAAGGTATAGGTACTCAAGGTTTGCGAACGTGCGATGGAGCGCAGCATTCTCTTCAAGCGCATTGACCGCATACGCAACACCGAGCTGCGGTCTCGAACACAAATCGTAGATGTAGCTACGAAAGCCGCCAAACTCAAATGGGACTGGGATGGTAATTTATGCTGTGTGTCGGGTGATCAGTGGGCTAAGCTCACCACCGAGTGGAACCCCGACCCAGCCCGAAGACGTCGCGCCAGACCAAAGAAGAGATGGAGGGATGAGCTCACTAATTTCCGAGCGGACTGGACCATCTTAGCGCCTGAAATAAGTGTCTGGAAAGAATGAGGGGAGGCCTTTGTCCTGAAGTGGGACACAGTGGGCTAATAATAAATAAATAAGTATAATTCAAAGGTTTGTAGGTAATACAATGGCCGCCCAATCACATTAATACCAGTCAGGCGACGACGTTTCAAAAAGGTCACGTCAAGACCTCTACGTTATCGCGACGATATTAACGGGCGCACTGTCAAAAGCTAGCACTGTCACAGCTCAATATATTTTATTTGACGACCTGTGTGGTCCAGTTGGCGAATAACCGGCTGAGACGCAGGAGGTAGCGGGTTTGATTCACGACGCGGAACAAATGTTCGAATCATCTACAGATATTTGTTCCGAGTCTGGTTGTTTCTCTATATATTATAAGTATGAAAATATTTACAAAAAAATTATATAAGTATTCTATATCTGGTTTCTATAGTACAAGCTCTGCTTAGTTTGGGGCTAGATAGCACTGTGTGAAATGTCCAGAAATATTTATTTATTTGTTATTTTTTATTGGACCGGCATCGTTGACGTCGGTATCAAGGCTGCCAAGTGAAGTGGGATTGGGCGGTTCATGTCTCCCGCATGCAACCAAATAGGTGAGCTAAGTTCGTAACAGGATGGATGGATCCCTGTGGATGGAAAGCGACACCGTGGAAGGCCTAAGAAGCGGTGGCGCGATGATTTGGACGCTTTTTATAGGGACTGGCGGGATTTAGTACAAGATCGAGAAAAGTGGAGAGATGAGGGGGAGGCCTTTGCCTAGCAGTGGGATAGCATAGCCTTGATAAAAAAAAATATTTGGCGAATGGCGACAGCGAAGATAGGCCTATGCCCAGCAGTGGGATGAGAGGTGCTGACGATGATGATGATGATTTTTTTATTTATCAATAAAAGAGGCCGACCACCCGTCCGATCGGCGCCTTTGTCTCACTCCCGGTCATAATACTTATAATTTTATTACGAATATGACTTACATAAGAAATAACAATGTTTATTATTTAATTTATGTGCCTAATAATAATAATTTGAAATGATTAATTTTTATGACATGTATTGTAATTAGACGACCTCTGTGGTGTAGTTGGCGAATAACCGGCTGAGACGCAGGAGGTAGCGGGTTCGATTCCCGTCGCGGAACAAATATTTGCACGATCTACAGATATTTGTTCCGGGTCTGGTTGTTTCTCTATATATTTTATGTATGTATATACTTACAAAAAATGTATATAAGTATTCTATCAGTTATCTGGTTCCCATAGTACAAGCTCTGCTTAGTTTGGGGCTAGATAGCGCTGTTTGAAATGTCCAGCAATATTTATTTATTTATTTAGTATAATTGGCCATGGCCGTTCTAGTTACAGAATCACACAAATAAACTATATGTATACCATGGAATTTCATCGAAATCGGTCCAGCCGTTTAGTCGTGAAAACGTAACAAACAGAAAGAGGGACATTTCTTTTAAATTTATAATATTAGTAAGCATAAAAAACATCCCTAGTCATTAATCACGAACAAGCGATGTATAAAGGGTGTCGACCAGGGTTGGATTTCCTAGTATAATAATTATACTACCATTATTTCACGTTGAAAGAAATAAAGAAGGAAAGAAAAGAAAAAAAAACATTTATTTGTGACGGTACAAAACATACACAGTCCACAAGTAAGATACACATAATAGAACAAATTCATACACACAAAAACAGCAATACCCAACAAAGGTGTGTCTCACAATTACCTATATTATATAAATGACCGACGTCACAAAAAGGCGTCCAACTCAGCATTTGTTGTGCTTTTTGTAGTATCGCAATGCCAGTACATATATTACGCGAAAATAGCATAATTTTATTTTCAGGTCCACTGCCCACGCCGTCAACCTCGTCCAGTTGTGTACGAGATTTTACCTCATTAATACACATAAAATCAAAGAAATCGTTATGGAAAACAGTTGAATGACTTTTGTGAAGTGATAACTACTTTAGGCGCGTTGAGCATTTTTTGAGATGGGAAAAAACTATTGAACTCGCGACACTGTTACCGACGACACTTCTGTATATAATTTAATTGGTTTTTAGTTTGTATAGGGGCATAAGACAACTTTCTTAGTAAATTTTAATGTTTATGCGACATCCATCATGATCATCATGATTTCGCAACATCCAAATTTTTTTTGAAGTGTAAACTTCTTTAGGCGCGTTGGGCATTTTTGAGGTGGGAAAAATTATTGAACTCGCGACACTGTTACAGTTACCGTTAGCGACACAGATCCTGATGGTTTAAAAATACACATGTAATTGTTCAAGTTTTCACTTCTGTCGGCACTCCCGGAGTGCCACATTTTTATAGCTCATTTGTTAAAATAAGTCCTCTTGGCAGTACAAAAACGAGGAAAACGGAACGTAGTATAATTTTAGACAAGAAGTATATTTTTTAATTTCCATAGACAATAATTTTCTGAGGGTCTGAATCCAACCCTGGTGTCGAGTGTCGAGGCGACCGACGCTATCTCGACTAAGCGTCTATTCGAGTTGACGTACTGCTTCGCTTACACTGTGCTGTTGACAGGTTGCGGGTTACAAAGATTATGTGAGATTAAGTTTAACAGGTGGTGGTTAGTGTGGTTATGTGGTTGGTGACATTTGATTTTATTTTCGATGACAAAGTTTATATTCCTAAACAATTTATCACGGTGATAATCTTTACATAGTATAAAATGAAGTCGCTTCCGCTCTCTGTTCGCTTAGATCTTTTAAACTACTCAACGGATTTTAATGCAGTTTTCAGCAATAGATAGAGTGGTTCAAGAGCCAATTATTTTGATTAAAAACAAAATAACTTAACCAATTTTGATCAAATTTCTATGTGACCAATCTGAAAGTATATCCTTTCAAATAAAAAAATGGCACTCCGCGAGTGCTGACAGAAGTGAAAACTTGAATAAAAGCTGACTACACTACATATACTACAGAGGTGTCAGTGTAAAGTGACAGATGTCAACAGTCAGTGTCAGTAGTCAGCAACAGTGGCACGAGTTCAATGGTTTTTCCCATCTCAAAAAATGCTCAAAGCGCCTAAAGAAGTTTTCACTTCAAAAAAAATTTCTAAATCGGTTGATAAATGACGGGGTTCTAAGTACAATATTAAAAATACAAACAAAAGACAACTGAATTGAGAACATCCTCCTATTTTTGAAATCGATTAAAAAGAAAATAATCAAAAATACAAAAAAATAATCCAGTACTAACAGACATTAGAACTAATAAATCGAACCGATTTGAATGGCCAGTATTAAATTGTAATTTAGAGCCGCATCGCATCCATTATGTGACGGTTACGAACGTTCGTTCGTTATTTGAATTGGAAAATGGAGGGAATTACGATGGTACGTGATTGAGGCGTGAATAAGTAGATTTGTATGAATGAGTTCGGTTTTTTACCTCTTTGGTCTTTCACCTTATTTTAGCGAGTGTTTTTGTCTTTATTTCTCAGACGTTAATGACATAAAATAACTAAGCCAGGCTTGCATAACGATACCTAAACGTATTTAGCGACTAAACATGTTTAATATATACCACTACCTCACCTGATGGCATTCATTCATAGGTTTATAAAATCGTTATAAATAACACCGCTAATCTATATTATACCCAGTACAAGAGATTTTACCACTACGTAACACACCAATAAAAACTTAAACCTAATCTGTGCACGCCCTTCACTGTTTACTAATCTACACTCGACCTTCATGCGTTGTAAACTTGTGAGTCAGTGAACTGACTGTTAATTTCGCTATGATAGTCATCGGGGGTGTAGCTCAGATGGTAGAGCGCTCGCTTAGCATGCGAGAAGTACGGGGATCGATACCCCGCACCTCCAAAGAACTTTTTGCACTTATTTTTTATGTCACTTTGTACGATGATAAATATGGAAAAATAAAATAATACCTCTCCAGCTTTTTGCTCATTTTTTATTTATTAATAATTTTGTTTATCAGTTTTAAGAGGAAAATGTGTGTAGAACTTTTATAATTTATGTTGTCATTCTATAGGTGACGTCATAGGTTGACTGGGTTAGGTGTTTATGACAGACTTGTTTCTCGAATCTATAAGACATAATTTTTCTGGGCTGATTCTTTCCTGGCTTGGTCGCGAAGGAACAGACGGTAAAATTGGCGTTTCATAGTGATCGTTGTGATTTTTATATGCATTTTGACTTTGACCTGGATATGTTTTTTTATTTATTTTTAACTGTTGTTTGGTCTAGCTTGTAAGGAGTTTTAGTTCATTCATTCATTCTCGTATTTATTTTTGTAAAAATGAAACCGTTTTAAAAGCAGAAAGAAATTTCTAGTTTTTTTTTAATAAAAGAATTGCTTTCGTTGGAAAATGTAAGGCTTCAAAGTAGCCAGAACTGTGTTTTATTCACTGTTAAAGTATAAAGTAAGTACATTTAGACCGGCCGTCCTTTAAACAATCGTGTGCTCCCCCCTCCTTCGCCCACGAGGAGCGGTAAATAGAACGCAGAGTCATTCTGCGCAATAAACTCTCAAACAGTTGATAAAGAGGCTTGAAACGGGAATTCAGACTCCGAATTTAGTTGTAAAATATTTTCTAGGAATACATTTTCTAGCGATTTAGTATATATTTTTTAATCAGAACATATTACCCTAATTAATTCGAAAGAATTAAAAACATTAATTACATAAATTGTCAAATTAAAATCTAAATCACATTATAAATCAACATATTATACAAATTATTAACAATAAAATTTAATTAAAATAACACACATCACACTAATATTATAAATGCGAAAGTTTGGATGTTTGTTTGTTACTCGATCACGCTGTAACGGCTTAACCGATTTCGATGAAATTTGGTATATACGTAGATTATAACCTGGATCACCACATAGGCTACCATTTATCCCATAAATCAGTTCCCGTGGGATAAAAATGGGATGTCAAAATTTATATATGTATTTTGCACCCCAGAACAACGCGGGCAAAGCCGCTGGCAACAACTAGTAAATAATAAATTGAATTGCAATTCCGTACCTCAAAAGTATTGAATTGTATCAAAAACTCACTGTTAACAGACTAACTGGACTGCGCATAAGTTTTGTTATGAGACATTGGCCGCTATCCGTCAAGAGTTTAATCGCAGACGTTTGCATGCAAAATCACAGTGTAAAAAGTAGGTAGCCGCGAGGCTCGCTTTCTTGAAGCCTCAATCTTGTCTGGCCTCCTTTCAAGTTGGCGGTAAATGCGAACGGTGGGGTGGGAGTGCTGGCGAGTTAAATGCAATATGAAAGAAAAAAAAAGTTTGTAACTACCATGGTTATCAATAGTATACATGCCAAGACTGGTTCAAGAGGCAATTGAGATTACCAAACACAAGAATTTCAATCGTGAAGATGGTTCACAACTATTCGAAGGGTGAGAATGCGTAGGAATCGAAGAAGTGAAGTGCCAATTACGCGTCCTGATACCGTGAGTGCTGTGTGTCGGAATCGAATTGTGATCGAGAATGAAACCGGTGGTAGCAATAGTTTTAGTGAATTCATTCCTAGCAAGAGACTGAGAGAGGGTAGATCGTTAATCTGCCAGTAGCTACCCACAGTAGCTAGCCAAAATTTTTGTAGAATGTTTGTGATTTTATCTGTCACTCCTTTAACATATGGTAAAGCAGTGACAGATAAAATCGCAAACATTCTACAAAAATTTTCACTTAAGACCATCTTTACTACTTTAAAGAAAATTACACACTACCTGCGCTCACCAAAAGATTGTTTTCCACTAGAAAAACCAGGAGTGTATAAAATAGACTGTAGCTGTGGGAGTTCTTATATTGGTCAAACCAAACGCACTATAGCTAGTCGGGTGAAGGAACATATCAGGGCGGTGAAGAATGTTGACAGACAAAAGTCTGCCATAGCGGAACATCTGCTGGACTCAGGCTCAAACCACTGGATCGAGCTACACAACTCACAAGTAATCTCAACTGAGCGACATTACATGCCAAGCCAAGACTGGTTCAAGAGGCAATTGAGATTGCCAAACACAAGAATTTCAATCGTGAAGATGGTTTTCAATTATCTGGAGCCTCTGGAATCCTGTGGTGAGAATGTGTAAGAACAGAAGAATTGAAGTGTCAATTACGCGTCCTGATACCGTAAGTGTTGTGTGTCGGAATCGAGTTATGATCGAGAATGAAGCCGGTGGTAGTAATAGAATTAGCGAATTAATTCCTAGCAAGAGACTAAGAAAGAGGGTAGATCGTTATATCTGCCAATAACTACCTACTCGCAAAGACTTCAGTTTACCCGTGATCATGGCGCATGCAACTGCGCCGAAATATCGGGATACTCAAATACTCACAAATCATGGTAAATATCCCGTTTTTAGTATAAATAGTGTTCATAACCATGATAGTTGCAAAAGTTAAATCAGTAATTGTGTACAGTGATTGTGAAAGTTTGAAAAATACTTAAATAAATAATAATAATAAAAAATGCTGGAAACTTCAAACAGCGCTATCTAGCCCCAAACTAAGTATAACTTGTACCATGGGAACCAGATAACTGATAGAATACTTATATACATATACTTTTTTTTGTAAATACATACTCATAATATATAGAAAAAAATATCCAGACCCTGAACAAATATTTGTAAATCATAGAAACATGTGTTCCGCGGCGGGAATAGAACCCGCTACCTTCTGCATTTTAGCCGGCTATTCGCCCACTGCGCCACGGAGTTCGTCTTATACGTATACTTACTTATCAAGCTGTAAACGAGCTCGACACTTATAATTCATAATAATAATAATTCATAATTCCTTTATTGTCTGTAATATTATGTTGTAAGAGGATGTAATATTATTTTTTTTCCGAACCAGTATAGTCTCGGAGTCTTCAAGTCCAGAGTGAACAGGTTCTTTCTAGGCAAGCGTGCTCCATCATCGATCACACTTTCACTTAGGTACCATCAGGTGAGGTAGTGGTCAAACGCTTGACTATCTTCTTCTTCTAATACAAAAAAATCTCGTGTCACGGTTTTAGTGGTCGCACTCCTCCGAAACGGGTTTACCAATTTTAATGATTTTTTTTTATATTTCGTAGGTATGAGAGTACTTAGGTCGTAAAGTATTTTTCAACATCCTAGCCCCCACCCCCCATTTTTTAATCGCGATTTTAGTATTTTTGTTTGAACAATATCCATACAATTTCACCGTCGTTCATAGACGTGAAGTCATTTACAAGAAGTGTCGCGTCACTTTGACAAGAGTGTTTTGTATAGTTATTATCTCGAAGTTACCACGGGAAAACGAGAAATTTCAAGCGTGCGAAACCGCGGGCTGGTCAGCAAGTCATCAATAAAAAAAATATGAAATTGCTAAAAACTATCGCTGCAACAATGTCCAAGCCCGAAGCGTGAAAAATACACAACTCATATGTAGACGACAGAGCTTTCCGTTTGATATCTTTGCCCCTCGGGGGGCGTCTTTATACTCGCCACTGAGGAGCGCGTTCACATGTCTAAATCTGTGTTTTAAAATCCGCATAAACTCTACTTTTAAAAATAACTTTGAATACTTTTTAATCTAAGAACTGACTGCCGTTGGGGCAGAAGGGTTCTCAAATGGAGACCAAGCAAGGGAGCGCAGTGTGGGGCGGCGTCCTACATACGGGCGGTTCTACATCTTCTGGCAGCGTATGTAGCTTTAGAACTTTCTTTCAGAGATGAGTTATGGATTTTATTTGAAATAAAATAATACCTAATAGGTAATATCAGCTAAAGGACGTCCACTGCTAAACATAGGTGTCCCCATAGATTTCCAGAGCGACCGATCTTGTGCGGCCTGTAACCAGCGTTGCCAGATATTTTTGTCAAGTCGGGATTTTGAAACTTTTTGAGTGAAAAAAGCGGGATTCTTTCGTCGAAAGCGGGACATAGTAAATAACCGTATATAATCAGAAGTTGTTAAATATCAATCAAATCAAATTTAAAAGTCAAATAGCCATTGATACGAAAGAAGAATAAGTTTTAAATTACGTTTACGTGACAATAAATAGCAAAAATAGCCAAAGAAAATGTATTTTAATAAAAAGATGATATTTAAAATCAGGTTTACCTTATCTTTAGGTAGTTGAGTCTTCTGAATAAAAAAAATAATAAACAAAACACAAATAAAAAGATTTATTTATCAAAAAAATGTGGTGTTCCAAACAATAGTCTGAGAAGTGAGCGTTACAAATTGTAACTTACATTAAGAGAATAGTTTATTTATAAGAAATACTTCTTCATGATATTTCTGTGAAGATTCTTTTCTTCTTTTAAAGTTTCCTCAGCACGCTGCACGCACGGTCGAGTTATCCCCAAAAAGCGGGACTGAGCCTGTCCCGCGCGGGACATTTAATTTTAATTTAAAAATCGGGACGTCTCGCCAAAATCGGGACGTCTGGCAACACTGCCTGTACCCAACGGCTCCCAGCACAACCTTTATCAGGTCTTTTGTTTAACTTTTAACATTCTTTATTTTGAGTCGAGGTTTAAAAAAATACTCGTACAAAAGAGACCTAAATTAACTTCTTATTCCAGTAAATAAGAACTAAGTAGTTTAAGTACTAACAATAATTCAAAAGCTTCTTACGGAGTTATAGTTGAGGACAAATTAACCGCCTCCAGCTTTTATTCTTATAATAAAAATGATTAAAGTCCCAGACGAGAGATTATACAAATTACAAGGTTCTTAGGAATAGGTTGAAACATTTTTACTTAGAAAACTTTCGTGAAACATCGATAAGACGGTACGTGATAAATCCCGTATTTATAATAAGGTTGAAACATAATCATAAATCATTTATTTTGAATCATAGATGTCAGAATTATATTGGTGTACAAAATTGGAATAGTAAAGTCAAATAATTAACTATATAGATAATGTCAATACAATTTTTCGGATTTATTACAATATATAGACGCGTGCATTCTCCCCATCCTTACCAATGACGCTCAAACCTGGTCTTTGACGGATCAACAAAAATCCAAACTCGGGGTTTGTCAGCGAGCCATGAAGCGCAGTATCTTAGGAGTCAAGTTAACAGACCGCATTAGAAATAGTGAACTGCGCTCCCAAACACAAATCGTAAGAATACTTGGTCATTGGTTGATAATACTGCGATAATGAGTTAATAATACCATGGTAATGAGTTGATAATACTGCGGTAATGAGTTGATAATACCATGGTAATGAGTTGATAATACTGCGTTAATGAGTTGATAATACTGTGGTAATGCATTCAATAATACACAACAACAAATCGCGGACGTTGGGCACCAAGTAGGCAAGTTAAAGTGGGACTGGGCGGGCCATCTCTGCCGCATGTCGGAGGAGTTATTGGCAAAATCCACCACCGAGTGGATCCCAAAAGACAGAAAACGACCACGTGGCAGACCACGACGCCGATGGAAAGACGAACTCGACTCGTATATGGAATACTGGACTATACACGCGCGTGATAGAGTGGAGTAGAAGGAAGGAAGGGAGGCCTTTGCCCTGCAGTGGAACAGCACAGGCTCCTAATAAATAAATAATTACAATATAGCTTGCAATTCATTTATATAAATTTTATTAAAAAATTGAATTATTATAGAAATAGAATGTTAACTTAAATTTATTTTCACATAATGTTTGTTGAAACTATGTTTTCCATTGAAGAAATGCTTGTTAAAAATCAGCTATAAAAAATGTTTGACATACAGAGGACATACCACTAATTACTTAAGGACAACAAAAACACACAGACCACAAGAAGATAAAGAATAATAAATAAAAATTACGTTTTTTATTGATGGCGTGTTCATCCCATATAAATTTCATGATGACGATCTGACGATGGTATGCATGATCAAATCATCAAACTCTCAAATATACAAAGACATTTTTGTATTTACCGTGTTGTTGCAAATACATTTAATATCTAATATTTTTTTATATTCGAACCTATCTCGTCCCACTGCTGGGCAAAGGTCTACTCTACTATTATTATTTATTTCTATTATCAGTTTCTGAAGTCGGTTAAAAGGTTAATTAAGGGCAAAGTTAGTTTCATGGGTTCATTTTTGCGTTTAATACACATTTTGAAACACCCTGTATAAGTGCTTTATGTGTGGGCTTTTGAATATTTTGGATTTTCATAAATTGTGCCGCATTTACTATTGCATTATCTTAGGGTCTGTTATTAAATAACATCCAAAATGTTACAAGTATTTTAAAAAATAATGAGTGGCTTATATTCTTTTAGTGATTCAAATTAAGTAATGTATCTATGAGATTCTAGTATTGTATTGTTTTTTTTTATTTATTTAATAAAATCCATAGCTCTTATTATATAAAATACAAACTTATACTAAGCGTAACATACGGCCAAAAACGGATTTACTTTATATAAAAAAGAATTTATAAATTAAACTAAAAATACGAACTAAACAAATTACGCGTAAAAACACAAAAAGGTTGATAAAATACATATAATACATTTATATACGTAGTTATATCATATATATATATATATATATATATATATATATATATATATACACCATAATAACCAGTATTTTGTGTTGCGTTGTTATCATGCATGTGTGTCATCCTCCATAATTTTTTACAAAGTATTTTTCAAACTTACGCGATCACTGTACATAATTACTGATTTTAAAGGGTATTTATTCCGCAGTCTGCCCGCGACCACGGCTGCAGCTGTTTGCAAGCTGTTGCAACACAATCGAAACGTCGGGATAACAAATAAGAAAGTTACATACGCGATAAATGTCCGTTTAAATCAGTTATTATGAACGTTGTACCACTTTGCATAATGAAATACGTAAGGAGTAAACCTTGTACCCCTTTGTAGTGTTAATGCGCGCACGGAGGAGTGTGAGATTTTGCATAGTTAAAGTATATTTGGAGAAGGAGGGGCGAATGAATGAATGAATGAAAATTCTTTATTATACCTTACAGTCTAGACACAACAGATTTATAGAAAAAAATAAACAAATAAAAGTAAGCATAAATCGCTTAACAAAGCGATCTCTTCCAGAAAACCTTTGGATGGAGAGGATCATTGCTTAATGGAAGATTGGCCGAGGTGTAAAAAGAATAAACTTAATAATAGAAAAAGAAATTAGTTATATACATACATATTAGGTATATAAATAACTTTAAATAAATAAATATATATATAAAATAAATAAATATGTACTTACATACTTATTTATACTAATGTATAAGAAACATATATTATATTTGACATATATTTGGCGAATGCGAAACTTAAGTAGTTATTTTTATAAATTACAGTTGAATGTCTTTTCTGATTCGCACGCGTAGTTTTTTTAATAAAAACATTACCCTCCTTCTGCGCAGTTGGGTAAAAAGTAGCCTATGTCACCCGGGGACAGTGTAGCTTCCCAACGGTGAAATAATTTTTTAAATCGGTCCAGTAGTTTCGGAGCCTATTCAATGCAAACAAACAAACAAACAAATCGTTACTCTTTATAATATTAGTATAGATAGCATCCACACAAATATTATTAATTCAAAACTCTGTCTGTTTGTAACATTTTCACGATTTTATCAGAGAAACAACCAAACTCGGATCCATGTCTGTAGGTAACATTTGTTCTGCGACGGGAATCGAACCCGTAACCAACTGTGTCCCAACCAGATACTCGCCCACTACACCAGGTTGCCTGGAAAAGATCAGATCGGCATTTAAATAGAAAGTATATCTATTTCTGCCGCCAACCAGCATTGCTGTGTTTCGGTTTGAAGGGAATGGTTGCCGGCAAAATTACAGGCACATGAGGCTTTAAGTTGATGCACGCAGGGCAGTGTATCGTAGGGCACGTTTCTAAGGCCTACGAGGCAATACTTTGTTATTGGCGATGGTTACCACCTAACATCAGGTGGGTCCATATTCTTGTTCAATCTCCAAAAACCAAAGCCAAATCATTTTTACTTTTGTGATTGATTTCTATCATTATTATAATTACGGGATGGTCATCTATTCATTCAACCACGGCCAAGTGCTAGTCGGACTCGCGCACGAAGGGTTCCGTACCATTATCTATAAAAACTGCAATAAAATCACGTTTGTTGTATGGGAGCCCCTCTTAAATATTGGTTTTATATGTATTTATTTTTAAAGTGAATATATAACTAAATATTCTGTGAATATTTTAAGCGTCTACCTGTTGCTGTTATCAATATCGAGCTAAAACGAGCAAAAAAATTACGTTTGTTGTATGGGAGCCCCCCTTAAATAATTATCTTATAAATATACATCATCTTTGAAAATTTCAACTGTCTAACTATCACGGTTCATGAGATACAGCCTGGTGACAGACGGACAGACAGACGGACAGACAGACAGACAGACAGACAGACGGACAGACAGACAGACAGCGGAGCCTTCGTGATAGGGTGTCGTTTTACCCTTTGGGTACGGAACCCTAAAAATGAATTGACGTACGTTAGTCTCACAAAAACTCGAGAACGGCTGAACCGATTTGCCTAATTTGTTGTTTTGAAATATTTGTAAAAGTCCAAGGAAGGTTTAAAAGGTGAGAAAATATAAATAAATTGCAATGAAAGTAGTAAAAAAGTACGAGTAGTATCTATTTTATTTTCTCATATAAACTATTCCTACCTGTCAAACAGGATGCGTTTATTTGTTATCAAAACGTTATGTCGTTTCTTTAATTTCTAAAACGCACTATACATATTTGACCAGAGTCAAATAATGTGACATATATGTTTCTTGTCAAATATTGCTGAATCCTTGGATACCTTCTTGATAATTTGTGTTTGTGAATAGTGAATTAATATGATACAAAATTAATTTAATTCCTTTGTGACTTTGTGAAGTGCACGGAAATTTTTATGAATACATATAATTTAATCGTCGTTCATTGACGTGAAGTCATTTACATGAAGTTTCGCGTCACTTTGACAAGAGTGTTATAAATAGTTTTTATCCCGAAGTTCCCACGGGAACGGGAAGTTTCAAGCGTGCTAAGCCGCGGGCGGGTCAGCTAGTCTTTCTATATATAAAGATTATTTTTGTATAATAAAGAATCTGTCATCCAACATGTTTTATCATCAAAAGAACAAATAAAAAAATATATATCTCATTATAAAATGTCTGCTCTAATAAACCTACGCAGTAGATTTATATCTCCAAGCTTAAGCTAATTAAACACCTAATTTGACATTCAAGATAAAACATGGCGACTTGCTGGACATTATCACGATCTTAACCATAGACAACAGATTTGGTTAGACAGCGCACGTTTCTCTTCTTTAGAGGTAATTGTAGTTTCCTATTATAATACAGGGAATGCTTGTGTGGGGCTTTGTTGTCATTTTGGGTTTGTTGGTTGTTTTATTCTTTATTACACAATCAGAAAAATGACCAAATGGAGGACTTAATGCTAATAATAACATCATCATCTCAGCCCACATCCACCCACTGCCGGGTATAGGCCTCTTCGTTATCACGCTACTCTCTACGCTCCTGCGCCGAGCGCATCCATTGCCTTCCCGCAATTCTCGCGATGTTGTCCGACCATCTGAGTGGTGGTCAGCCAACTGATCTGCGCCCTTCTTGCGGCCGCCACTCGGTTGCTGCCCTCGTCCATCTTCCGTCTTTCCTCCGTTAATCTTTACATAGTATAAAATGAAGTCGCTTCCGGTGTCTGTTACCTTAGATCTTTTAAACTACTTAACGGATTTTAATGTAGTTTTCAGCAATAGATGGAGTGATTCTGCCAGCGGCTTCGCACGCGTTGTTTGTCAACAAAAAGTGGTCTATGTGTTAATCCAGGTTATAATCTACGTACATACCGATTTGAAAATAACTCTGTCTCTCTGTCTGTTTATTACCTTTTCAAGAATTAACGGTTCGATCGATTTCGATGGAATTTGGTACCTATATACCTTGATAGACTATGAATGGACTTAGACATAGGATAAACTTTACGCGACTGCACAGGAGGTTATATTGACAAACCACACGTACGAAGCCGCGGGCGGGTCAGCTAGTAATAAAATATACCTGATATAAATATAAATTTTCTACCAGACATCCGTGAAAGATAAAAAACAGACAGGTAGCTGGGTGTTATGGCTATAGGTTTATTGTATATTGATGACATTTAAACGTTAGCTAGTGTTTAGTAATTGACTATAGTGTGACCATTAGTGCTGTGCACTCCCTGAGGTATGCGCGCGGCGAGACGGGGGGGATGTGTCGGCCGCTCCGATCTATCAGTCTGCCGTCAACGCTCACGGCGGTAGGTAGCTTTTGTACCGGACGGTCTATGTCAGACGCACACGGGATAAATATTCAAAGATGGGTCGTGCGTTATCTCGTGATATGAAATGGAAGATGAAGTTGAAACAGAATCTATGTCAGAATAACTTTCGTTAGAATATATAATTGTTTGTAAATATAAAAAATGTTCAATAAAACAAGTCCTTTGAATTATAAGTTTAGTTCTTATTTATCACCTGCATATTTTTAATAAAATATGAGTATATTTAAGTTACATTTTAATCAACTAAGTAAGTATAATATATTACAGATAGATAGCCTCCGACCATCGTCCCGCCACAAGTCTTGCCTTAGAAATGCAAACTGATATCGTAAGATATGTCCGACATGTATTGATCTCATGTGAACTCATGCAGTTTTTTCTTTGCCTCCCACCTCGCCGCGCATACCTCAGGGAGTGCACAGCACTAATGGTCACACTATAATAATACAAACTACCAACGTGTAACCCATGCTTATTGTATAGTATTATTTGGTAATAATTTCGACGTTCTACATGACGTGCAAAAATATATCATATTTTTTATACCACCAGGAGATAGAACAAGCAAATGGCTCACTTGATGTTATGTGGTAACCATCGCCTATAACAATGCATTGTCTGGCAGGTCACGCACCTAAAAACGATTGTAATTCCTGTTTATCATCACAATAGGTTCACTTATTTAAAAGCTATACGCGGTCCAGTCCGAACATGAATAAATCTGACACATAATTTTTTTGAATATAACATTTATGCGTTGTCTAGTACAATCTATGGTCTGTGGATGTCATGTCGCCACAGTAACAATGCGGGGCCCTAAAAAGGCCATAAGGAAGGGATTCTTTCGGATAGCTATTTGGTTTTAGGTAATGAGTCGTGAAAAACGGCTAATGTTTATTGTTGTTTTCTTTAAAAAAATAAATGGGATTTGTCCTATTGTACAGCGATTGCGACAGATTATGCTGATATCTATAAGTACTATCTATACTAATATTATAAAGAGGAAAGATTTGTATTTGTGTGTGTGTATGTTTGTAATGAATAAACTCGAAAACTACTGTGTCAATTTCAAAAATTCTTTCACCTTTGGAAAGCTACATTCACACTGAGTGACATATGCTATATATTTATTGCTGGAAAAGATTAGGGATCCTTACTAAAACTTAAGTAACGTAACCCAAGGTGTAAAAAAGTGTCCTAAAACGTCTTTCGTCGCATGCGCTGCGGAAACTATTGATGATAGAACAAAAGTATGATCTACAATATTAAAGAACATATCAACATCTACAAAATAATATTATAAAGAGGAAAGATTTGTTTGTTTGTTTATTTGCATTGAATAGGCTCCGAAACCACTGACCGATTTAAAAAATTCTTTCACCGTTGGGAAGCTACACTATCCTATCCTAGGGTGACATAGGCTACTTTTTACCCAACTGCGCAGAAGGAGGGTAATATTTTTATTGAAAAACTACGCGTGCGAAGCTGCGGATTGGTCAGCTAGTATTTTATAATAAGGAAATAATAAGTTAATTATCATCATATCAGCCATAGGACGTCCACTGCTCCGAAGACGACCTCCGTGGCGCAGTGGGCGAATAGCCGGCTGAGACACAAGGGGTAGCGGGTTCGATTCCCGCCGCGGAACAAATGTTTGCATGATCATGATCTACAGATATTTGTTCTGGATGTATTTCTATATATTATAAGTATGTATTTACAAAAAAAAAAGTATATAAGTATTCTATCAGTTATCTGGTTCCCATAGTACAAGCTTTGCTTAGTTTGGGGCTAGATAGCGCTGTGTGAAATGTCCAGCAATATCTTGAATTGTTATTTATTGCTGAACATAGGCTTCCCCCACATATTTTCAGAGCGACCTGCTCCCAACGGCTCCCAGCGACCTTTATCAGGTCGTCTTTCCATCTAGTGGGAGGCCGTGCTACGTAGCGCAGTGCGCGGTCTCCGCTCGAGTAACTTTTGGCCTCAACGGCCGGCAGTTCTTCGAGTCGTGTGCCACTGCCACTTCAATTTGCTAATCCTCTAAACACTATGTTATTTTCATTCAATACCTGCCATGACAAAATGGTATACAGCGGTTTAGTTGTTGCGGCTTTTTATTGCTATGTTTTTATATTAATTTGTTTTTTAAATTGGGGAATTCAAAGGTAACTGGAAGAAATCGCTTTCGTTTTACTATTAAGGCGACAACAACATTGAGCTATGCTGTGCTTATTTAAACACAATGTTTTAACAAAGCGCAGCGTTTTGTATGTTTTCTCATTATAATCTAGTGAGAGCGCATTGGCTAATCTGAGCATAGCACTGCATAGCGCAGCACAGCGCAGCATACCACAGCGCCGTTTAATGGTTTTTAGGCTCCTAGCCTTGTGCTTTTTGGGGTTCCGTACCCAAACGGTCAAACGGGACCCTATTACTAAGTCTCCGCTGTCTGTCTGTCTGTCCGTCTGTCACTAGGCTTTATCTCATGAACCGTAATAGTTAGACAGTTGAAATTTTCACAGATGATGTATTTCTGATGCCGCTTTAACAACAAATACTAAAAACAGAACACAATAAATATTTAAGAGGGGCTTCCATACAACAACCGTGAATTTTTTGATCGTTTTTTGCTAAATATTGATAACGGCAACAGGTGTGAACACTTGAAATATTCACAGAATATTGAGTTATATTGTTCACATTCGAAATAAATAATGAAATTAAAATTAAATTAATATTTAGGGGGAGGGGGGGGGGGGGCACCAACAAACGTGATTTTTTGTTGTTTTTTATAGATAATCCTTCGTGCGCGAGTATATCTCGCACTTGGCCGGTTTTATTTATATTTTCTTAAACTTTGTAATGTATTATGTAATAATTGAGGACAGTCCTTGTAAATATCGATTCTAAAATTGGGTTTGGGTAAAACTGCGTGCCCATTATTTTGTTTACATTGTCCCGGAGTGTAACAGCGCCGAGCGATTACCTCGCTATTTGCATAATCGATTCGTTTGCTTATGAATGGAGTCGAGAATCGAGACATCGTTTTGGCTATTAGCGATTTGGATCGTATTCTATTTATTTAATGGCCGTATTGGATTTTGTTTTGGGCCGGAAATGTGGAGATTTGTTTTGTTTAATTGTTTTTGTATGCTTTATAACCATAAAAACTCAGTCAATATTCGCATATTGATTCAGTTTTTAATAAATGTTATGTGTGGGACGGTCACCCAAGCACTAGCAGGTCAGCAGTAGCGAGACTTGAATTATGGTCCTCCCGTCGCCCTGCCCCTTCTGATTACATTCCACCAGCGCAGCATCTTCCTCCCGGCTACAAGCTGCAGTGGCCAATTTGGAAGTCCCTACACCGCGTGCTCTCAAGTTTACCGCTGCGGAGACAATCTAGCCTAGTGGGGCTACATCGACCCATTCCGGAGCCAGTGCCACTGCGGGGCCACCTTACAAATAATAGCCTACCTGCTCGCATGTCCTCTCTGCCCAACTACCTGCACTCGAGAGGTGTGGAAGTTGCTCTTTATTGGGCTGATAAAATTTAGAAGTCAAACAGCCCACTTGATAGAAACACGACATAACAAAGGTTGTTGTGAGACGTTGGACACCGCACAAGATCGTTCGCTCTGGGAAAGACCTATGTGCATTTCCTATAGCTAATATAATGATGTATTTTATTACACAAATAGCTACAATAATGGAGAATATACCGCAATGACGGTATATTTTCTAGACGTCGATTACATACATCGCTGCAGAGCAAACGTTCCCTTTTCTCAATTATAAAAGCGGTCACTTGAGTGTAGTCCGATGCAAAAGTTATTAGGTAAATTACCGCGTTTTATTCAAAAAATCTAAAGAAAGCAATGGTTTGGACCTGAATGAGTGAAAGTTCGTAATTGCACAAAATAAAAGTAATCTGTGCATAGGCGAACTTAATGCTAGATAGCATTCTCTTCCAGTTAACCTTCGTGTAATGCCGACAAACATTTATTGTAGGTAGTGCATATTTGGTAGAGGGAGAAGTTTAATTTAAATCCAAGATACACAGATATAACAAAATCTAGACAAACACAAGGTATATAAACCTATTTTCTAATACTTAAACATGGATCAACGCTAGTAATACAATTAATAAAGTAATAAATATCGTTAAAATATTTACTATGTGTTTTGTTATGTACACACGGCTACATATTAAGCTATACATTTCCAGTATAGGCTGGCCTCTCATTCTACGAAAAGCCTACACAATGCGAGGTCAGCTTATACTGGACATATATAGCATGATGTGTAGCCGTGTGTACGACATTAAATAAAAACACGGGTAGTAATAGCTAGTATTGTTGTAATCAAGTCCTGAAATATAAATGAAACAGCCTGTATAAAATAGGAAATAAATCATATTCATTCATCGTGTAAATAAGTACCTGTTCAATTGTTTAAGCGGCATCGTATTACGATAAAAATTGTTTATTGGAAATGTATCGATTACTGGATAAATATTCAAGTTACTGGTATTAAAACCACCTCTAAAATCATTTACTACGATTCCGGATGTGTGTTTTAAATTAATGTCGTGCGTAACAAAACAGGTTGTATACTACATAGTCTTAAAAATTAATACCATATAACGTACTTATAATACCTGGCACTGACCACCCTCTTGTGGGATGTCCTCACGAGTCTCCGTACGAGTTCCGAGAATGTCCATCATGAGGATTAAAATAAGATAACTCTTTATTGTACACTAAAATAAAATACATAACATAATTTTTACAAACAGATAATAATATTATTTTTACATACAATATGCGTTTTTATCGCTAAAAGCGAACTCTTTCAGACAACCTTTGTATGGACAGTATGGATTAATCTTGAGCTGGTAACTGTCTGTGACATAAACTGAGATTGTTTTGGACAGTCGCGGTTAAACATTCCACTTTGTGCACGAGACTACTTGAGACTGCGGTTTTACTCGCTCTAAGTAATGGGATTAGAACTTGCTCTGTGCTCCCTAAGTATTCTAAAGCAAGACGGTCTTGCTTGAATAAATATATAGGAACCCTTTGCACATGCAAAGTATTTATTTGAGAAATCAAAGGGGTTATTGCATCACACACAATGAGGTGGTACAATTGGTAAAGTCAACAGTAGAAATACAGTATCGTAAGTGATTTTTACAATGTTTTATTAAAAAAATAGATAATCATTATTATAAATACGGAACTATCATGTACCTTTTTATCGGTGTTTTTATCCAACGACAATGCTTAGGTTCAATCCGTGAACCTTCATCAGGGTGAGTGCGATCCGCTCCGAACAACGTCTCGCCTCGCACTACGCGCCGCAGCCCTCTTCAAGGATTGATCCGAAACATTGTCGGTCGAAACACCGATAAGACAGTACGTGATAAATCCCGTATTTATAATAATGATTGAAATCAATCACGAAAGTTTTCTAAGTAAATATATAATGCTTCACATTTCACACTGCGCCATCTAGGCCCAAACTAAGCCAAGCTTGTACTATGGGAACCAGATATTTTTAGATTTTATTACCAAATATGTATGTCTAGTGTGTCTGGCTAACACTGCTGTCATGTCTGACAAAATAACTAGGATACCTACTGTTTCACAAAAATACAGATTTCTCTGATGTACATGGCACGGCAAGGGTTAGTACTCTAGTGTTTTTAAAGAGGCTTACATGTATCTAAGAACAAGAACTAAGTAATAAGAAATCTATTTGCAAGTTCACTCGCACACTTGCAATCAAATCGACCGCTAAATTACCTCTTTGCATCCAACTCAGTAACGAGAAGATATTCCAAGTATTAACTTGGAAACACGTACTTAGTTTTGCAAGTTGCAAGCTGTTTTGTTATTAATTTCACAACGACTTGCGGACTTATGGAAATCTTTAATGCTATCTGCAAATACAATCCCTGTAGCGACAGTAGTCGAAAAGCCTACTGAGATATCGGACTCGATGCCCACCGCGGAACAAATATTTGCGTAATCTACAGATATTTGTTTCGTGTCTCGGTGATGCTCTTTGTATTTGCAACAAAACCAGACAAGTGAGAGTCTGACTCGCGCACAGTTTTTCAGTAAAATCAATTTTTTATGTGATATAACTAGGTATATATTAACGATTTTCGGGCCACGAAAGGGACGGATGAAAGTAGAGTGCACGCGGCGGAAATGCGAATGTTGAGATGGATGTGTGGGGTCACGAGAATGAAAAAGATAAGGAATGAGTTTAAGAGAGGAAGTTTAAAAGTAGCGCCAGTGATAGAAAAATTGAGGAGTAAGAGGCTAGCGTGGTATGGGCATGTCATGCATAGGGAAGAAAATCATGTGAGTAAAAGAGTGTTAGATATGAGTGTGTATGGCTATATAAGTAGAGGAAGGCCGAAGAAGAAATATATGGACTGTGTGAAGAATGATATGGGTAGGAAGGAAGTGACAACGGAGATGACGGCTGATAGAGAGATGTAGAGGAGGAATACATGTTGTGCCGACCCCGCGTAATGTGGAAAAAGTGCAGGAAGAAGAATATTAACGATTTCCTTTACTCGGCTGTGAGAACTTGCTTCTTGCCAAATTTCATGATTCTAGGTCAACGGGAAGTACCCTATAGGTTTTGATTTATTTGCGAGCAAAATATACGGCTCATATGGCCGTATTTATTTTTGCTTTGACTTAAAGTATGGTTTTTTTACAGCTCCAAGGGATCTGAGGGCATTTAATATTAATTTCAACTTGATACCTCCACGTGTTCTATTCACAGAGTGAGCACAGAGATTTTATTGTATTTTAATTTAAGTCTGTGTATTACTCATTGGAAATTCTTAATAAATAAATTAAATTTAATATTCCCTTTTTCATTTTGAGGTACGCAACTTAAAAAGGTATTATGCCAGTTATCGAGTTCTCATAGTACAAGTTTCGCTTAGTTCGAGGCTTTGCGTGAAATGTCCAGTATTATTTATTAATTTTTATTTAATATTATCTTGGTATCTATGTAAGTTTAACATGTTTAAAGGGTTTAAAGGGTTGTCAAATAACAGACACTTGAGAT
The DNA here is from genome assembly GCA_918857605.2 of Philereme vetulata. Classification (NCBI taxonomy): domain Eukaryota; kingdom Metazoa; phylum Arthropoda; class Insecta; order Lepidoptera; family Geometridae; genus Philereme; species Philereme vetulata. Next base: position 14,022,425 of record OU975425.1, read on the forward strand.
TTTTCATCTGTCTCAGAGTGTTGGGTGCATTGCAATGCCACGTAGGCCTTGTCTTAGTTGTACGTAACCTGTGAGGTAATGCAATTGTTACAGGCAGTGGCAACCGTTTAATACCAGAATAATAATCAGAATTATCAATTTATTGATTAAATAATTAACAAGTCAATTTAAACAAATTATTAGATATTATAATCATCATCATCAACTCAGCCCACATCCACCCACTGCTGGGTATAGGCCTCCTCGTTATCATGCCACTCTCTCCGCTCCTGTGCCGAGCGCATCCATTGCCTTCCTGCAACTCTCGCGATATCGTCCGACCATCTGATTGGTGGTAAGCCAACTGGTCTGCGCCCTTCTCACGGCTACCACTCGGTTGCTGCCTCGTCCATCTTCCGTCTTTCCTCCTTCCAAGTGTCTAGCCCATCTCCACTTCAGCTGTTTGATCCTTCTACCACATGCACGATTTAGTTCTGCGTCATATTTCGAGCCTGTTGGACCATATACCCAACGGTATATGGCAACAGCGAGATGCCTAACATGGCACGCTCCATTGCTCTCTGAGCAACTCGAATTCTGTGAACAAGTTCGTTCGTGAGCGGCCATTTTTCAGCACCGTATGTGAGGATAGGCAGGACACTTTGGTTGAAAACCTTTGTCTTAAGGCATTGCGGAATCTTAGATCTTAAGACGGAATCAAGATTGCCGAAGGCAGCCCATCCTAACTGAACTCGCCTGGATATTTCTTTCACCTGAGATCACGGGCCAAATGATAAACAATGTCCAAAATAAACGTACTCCTTAACCAGTTGTAGTTGTTGATTACCTACATTGATATTAGGTATTTCCCTGGAGAAGTTTGTCGTGATTTTAGTCTTGGATATATATTGTGTCATTGTCTTGACATTATAATAATTACAAAAATTACAATTAATCATGTGGGTCATAGGCTTGTGCCGTCCGTTTGCGTAGTTCTATCAACGCAATAAATTAACTACCCTACCGTAGCACCTTCGTAGCACCGTAGAGGTCTACCCCTGTTTTTTTTTTATACGCGATGCCGGCGCTAGCCATAAGCAGTTACCACTATCTTTAGTTAGTCGTAACCTGTGGGTTAATGCAATTGATAAAAGAGATGGTTATCACTTAACAACAGGTGGGCCATTTCGTATTGACAGTTCCATCTCTTGTATTACAAAAAATGCGCCACTCGCCTCGTGCGACTGCGTAAGCGCGGTGTAAGATTCGTGTCCAAACATTTGAGTTCCAAAATGGAACTTTTTAATACTCCCGGAACGGTCTCTCGCATATTAACGTACAAAACGTATTAAACTTTAACCGGAAACGCATCCAACATTAACGCGGATCTCGTTATTAAAACTGACGCGCCCGTCCACAGGGAAATGACGAGTTTTATAAATGTACTCACTATAGTGACCCGCCCGGCTTCGCACGTTTTTCTATGTTTATATTTATATAGGTATACTTACTTAATTCTATGGCGACCCGAAGTGTGTCTTGGCCTCCAATAAAAGCAGTCGCCATTTTGGTCTGTCCTGTGCAGCTTCTCGCCAGTTCTTCCGCTTTCACTACATCTTTCCAGCGGTACCACGGGCATCCAACGGGTCGTAGGCCAGCGGCGACGGGGCAACCGAGATAAGCGTTGTGAACTTGTCGATCCTCTCACATTCTCTCTAAATGGCCGAAGCCGATGCTTTCGTTTCGCCGATGATATTGTGTTCTTTCACTAGCTCTCGATCTCTAAGTTCTTTCGTCCTCTCAAGCTTCCGTCCTCTCTGCGGATTGGTCCTAGTATCTTACGGAGGATCTTCCGTTATGCCACCAAGAGTTTGTTCTCTTCCTTCAGTGTAAGCGTCCAAGTCTCACAGCCGTACATCAATATCGGTCTTATAACGGTCTTGTAGATCCGAATCTTAGTATTTCTACTCTTGGACACCAACACCTTGATCAATATCGGTCTAATAACGATCCGAATCTTAGTATTTCTACTCAGAATCTTGGACAACAACACGTTGTGAAGTGCTGCACTGCATCTGAGGACATTCAGTATACGAATGTCAATTTCTTCCTGCCTCTTGTTAGTGTCTAGTCTGAGTGCAGCCGGTACTTAAACTGGGCCACGCCTTTGTAAACTACATCTCCTACATACAAGTCTTCACGTGGCCGTCTGACGTCATTGTAACGTAATATTTAGGTATGTTTATGTCAATTGTAATGTACAAGGTGTGTTCGTTTATAAATGATATTGCATGTAATACTAGCCAAAACCTAGTAAATAAGCACTCTTGTAAATTTTGTTAATGAGCCTAATAAATAAATAAAATTTATTTAAATTCAGTTACTTGCAGCACTTACAGCGTAAATCAACACGTAAACCAAGGGTAATAAAACAAACGTAAACGTAACGTTAAAGGGTAAACGTAAGTAATAAAACGTACCAAGGTACTCTCTCTCTCTCTCTCTTCCCAGCTATGTATCCCACATGGTGGTGGGGTCAGCTTTCCTGGTCGTTCTTCTCCAATTCGCTCTATCCTTGACGTCGTCATCAGAAACTTGGCACTCTCTTATGTCTTTTGACACTAAATCTCTCCACCTTGTCTTGGGTCTACCTCTTAGTTGTAGTGCCAAATTCCCTAGGTAGTCAGGTGGCCTCCTCTTCACGTGACCGTACCATCGCAGCTGACTTTCCTGCATCTTGTCAGCGATGTCGCGCACCCCCAGGCGAGGAAGCCTCGTTACACGTACTCGTTACGGATTTTATCGAGCCAGGTGACGCCGCATATCCACCTCAGCATCTTCATTTCGGCGACTTGGATGGTATGTATGTTCTTCTGCGTTACGGCCCAAGTTTCGCTTCCATACGTTAAGACTGGTCTTATGATAGTCTTATAAATAAGACCTTTAAGATTTACTGGCATTCTTTTGTCGCTGGTGACACCGGTTACTTCTCGCCATTTTAGCCATGCTGCGGCTGGCTATTCGGTTCCACGTTCCCAGAGTTATGCATCATACTACCCAGATACTTATATTGATCACACAAGGTGACCAATTGTCCATCGATGTTGATCGGGCTATTGTTGATTGGGTCTGATTCATTGAACGACATGAACTGGGTTTTTGATATACTCAGTATTAGGCCACCGGTCTGTAACTGATGTTTCCACAACAAAAGCGCCTCTTGTAACTCGGCACCGCTCTCGGTGCAAATGGCCACGTCGTCAGCATATATAAACGTCCACAACGCTGAGGTCTGCGCGGCCTCTGTGAGTGATAAACTTGTACAAATACATAGGTATGAATTAACTTAAGAACCTAATACAAGAATTCAATATTTTATTATGTTTTACAATAAGTCTATTTCTGGGTATTTTGCAATCAGGGCTTTAAGCAGATTTAGGGCATATAGGCTGTAGGAGCATATAGGGCGGTTTGCGTCCGCGCCGACGGAGCCGCGAATAGGCGCGCCGTGTGAAGCAGACACAGACGGCTTTGTTATTTTTATCCACTTAAAAAAACCTTCGATGACCTCCGTGTCGCAGTGGGCGAATAGCCGGCTGAGAACCAGGAGGTAGCGGGTTCGATTCCCGCCGCGAAACAAAGGTTTACATGATCTACAGATATTTGTTCCGGGTCTGGATGTTTTTCTATATATTATAAGTATGAACCCCATAAATGTTGTTGTTTCTTATATATGTGTTTACAAAAAAAAGTATATAAGTATTCTATCAGTTATCTGATTCCCATAGTACAAGCTCTTCATAGTTTGGGGCTATATAGCACTGTGTGAAGTGTCCAGCAATATATATTTATTTATATGTCCGGGCTGAAATGATGATGTGGATGATTCTATAATCTATTCACGCTAACATGGTAAAATAGAAGAAAAACTAAACTTGAAAGTTGATCGTTATTTCGTAAAATATAAATTCACCAACACACGTGTCTAATTAATGACGACATCGCAGGGCAATTAATCCCAACTCTCTACCATAGTAACGGGAAACTAGTAATGCAACATTGCCAAAATCTGCTTACGAACACGGCTGTTGAAACATAGTCGGATAACAAAGAAAAAAGGGGTACGCTATAATTACCCGTTTGAATCAGTAATTAAAAACTGCTTGGTTATTAGCAATAAGCAGGCCTGCGGAGGCCTGCTTAATGCGAGTATGTTTTACGCCATGTTTGACGTGGCACCTGGTTTGGTTTTAAATGTTCTTGCTTATGCAGTGTCTTAAAACTGATTAATTCTCTCGGAATTCTGAGACATGGTTATACTTGCCTAAGCCAAATATGAACTACAAAGGCTTTGAGGGCGCTCATGTTTGCTCATTTGGATTTCGGAAATGTCGAAATATGTGGCGTCGCCGCGTCGGCGTAATCGAAGGTTGGGAGTGGAAGGGAGCGTAAGTCTACATAACGTAAACCTTATTAAAAAAAATATGTCAACCTGCGAAAACTAATAATCCGTTAATCTATTTGAAAAAAAAAACAAAAAATAAATGTACAAATATTTAATTAGAAAAACAGAATGTAGTAGGTACAATTTGCCAGTTGTCACTTTAAGAAAATTGTTGTCATATACGAAATTACAAATAATTAATGCTGTCTCTTTTTATTTACAGGTAAGTTAAACTGACCATCATCCACGTGATCTCATCTGAAAACAGTAAGAATAAAATAACTTAAGTAAAAATAAAATCTATTTGTTTTTGCGAATAGATAAAATGTATTTACAGAATACATTTTGGAGAATGTGTCTAGGAACTACATTATCTGATCCCGCCATCTCCTTTCTATCAAAGGACAAGCAGACGCACGGCTCAGTACCATCCATATACCACCCATTCGCACTCACCGTTTTGGTTCTACGTTCTTAATGCGTAGGTACAGCTAAGGTGGGGAACACTACCATCGTATGTTTTTCGTGAAGACTACCATCCGGGTCTCTTTTAATGTGAATAGGTTTATTTTCGTGCTTTTTCTTAGACCACATCATCGCTTACAATAAGGTGAGATTGTGATCAAAAGGAAGATTGTGTTGAAAAAAACATAAGACGAGTACCTAAACAAGTTTAATCGAGAGACATTGGTTACTAGAGCAGCAGATAAAGCTTGTGTTGTAGGGCTCAAGTGTACGAATTATTATGCAAAAATTACAAAATTGTGTGTAATGTTTAAGGTATTTAGTGTCTTACGACAAAAAATACACTGTTTATGGCGTGTTTAAAAATCCCTGTACAAGAATTGGTAAGGAATTTTTAAGTGCGCGCTAAACAGTTGCTTGTCTATACTAATATTATAAAGAGGAAAGATTTGTATTTTTGTGTGTATGTTTGTAATGAATAAACTCAAAAACTACTGGTCCGATTTCAAAAATTCTTTCACCATTGGAAAGCTACATTCACCATGAGTAACATAGGCTTTTTTACCCAACTGCGCAAAGGAGGGTAATAAAAAACTACGCGTGCGAAGCTGCGGATTGGTGATCTAGTCTTTTATAAGGTAACACGGTTTAGTGTTTCTTAATGTAGATATTATATATAATAACGAATACTACATACATGTAAAGATGATATACCATATTTATATACTATGCCTGTGGTTTCAGTGATTAAGATTGTCGGAAATGTACATCTATGTTGCGACATAACGTAGCTAATACTAGCTAATCCCAAGTTCGGAACTATTGCAATTAGTATCGATTTATGTCAGTAGATTTGATGTATGCCATTTCAAATTAGTATCATAAAATCTTGTTGCACTAATCGATTGGCTTCAATGTCGAGTAAAAAGAGGCATAATTTATTTGAACCATTTTTATCTAGGAGTTTTCAAGATGTCCAAGTCTTAGTTGGACTAGAGTGAAGGTGAGACTTAGCCTTGACAAAAAGCCGCCAAATGAAGCTGGTTTCAATTTTTATTTATTTCATTTATAATATAAGTGTGATTTAGTTAAATTAAAACAGCTGGTTGCATGGTTGCTGGGAGCCGTTGGATGCAGGCCGGGCAGGATCGGTCGCTCTGGAATTCGATGGGGGAGGCCTTTGTTCAGCGGTAGATGTCCTGTGGCTGATTCGTAGGACGATGAAATGAGAACTAAAAATCACTTAAACATTTTTAAAACTTTCTTATAGTCCAATTTCTTATAGCTCTAAACCAGGGATGTTACGGATGAAGATTTTTTGACATCCGCAGACGCGGATGCGGATCTTAAGTTTTTTTTTAAGAAACTTCGTTTTGTTACATAAATATAAAGTATTAACTGTAGAAAACTCGCCTAACATACAGTACTCATTGTATACACACAATAACTGGAATGTTCATACGTTAAGCGCAAGTGAACTGGTTATGATTGATATATGAGATACAAATGATAAACAATGACAAACATGTCGGATCTTTGCTTCTATTGGTCAAATTAGGGTAAAATAATAAACATAAAGATAAGAGATATACTTACATTGTAGTAAATAAATAAAAAAAACAGCACGTGCCCCAAGGGACGCGCCACTCGCAAGCCCCACCCAACTTCTTTCTTGTCGCGACCTGCGCTGCAACTGCATCCGCATGAACATCCGCATCGATTATTGCGGATGCAGATGCAGATGTCCAAATCAATGCGGAGGCTCCGCATTTGCGGGTGCGGATGCGAATATTCGAAACATCCCTGCCCTAAACTTACTTAAAAATATCTACCTCATAATGAATATTATATATTCAATGTTTGGCATAAATATGGAATTCTGCTTTTATGTCAACGTTTATTGGAGACGAAAGAGGACATTATATTTATGGACAAATATCTGTCTGCTCGTTATAAATAATCTGACAATAAAGTGAATGATTCGTGATACAATTTAATTAATTAGTTTTGGAAATAAGTCGTCTACAGTATAATAAGCGTTGACTTTGACGATAACTTATTTTTAATTTAATTGCCAGCGTTATTTGTAAAATCCATACTAATATTATTTTGAAAGACTTTCTGTTTGTTTGTTACGTATTCACGAGTAAACGGCTGGACAGTTTTCGATAAAATTTAGTATAGATAATGACCGGGATTGAAACAAGCCTAATTTTTTATTGGCAAACCACGCGTGCGAAGTGCCTTTTTGTGACGTCCGGTCGTTTAGGTAATTGTGAGTCACACATTTGTTAGGTATTGCTGTTTTTGTGTGTATGAATATTTTATCTTGTGTACCTTACTTATGTGGTGTGTGTGTTTTGTTCCGTCACAATTTTATTATTTTTTTTTCTTTCTTCGAGAGAAGATAGTGTATAAATACATATAATGAATTAGAATAAAAAGTGGCAAGTCACGAATGCGAGGAAAATAAAAAAGTACTCGCCGACGTCGTCGAAAATGACGACCGCTGCGCCGTGGCGGACTGGGCGAATAGCCGACCGAGACGCAGGAGGTTGCGGGTTGGATTCCCGCCGCGGAACAAATGTTTACATGATCTACAGATATTTGTTCCAGGTCTCGGTGTTTTTCTAATATACAAAAAATAAAGTATAGGTATATGTATTCTATCAGTTATATGGTTCTCATAGTACAAGCTCTGCTTAGTTTGAGGCTAGATAGCGCTGTGTGAAAAAAAAAGGTTGTAACGAATAGAAACTTTAGTACGACACCCGGTTTACGTGTAATTTGATGATCTACTCACGCGCGCTATAAAACATAATCTACAGTGCGATTAATTTATAGTCCACTAAAACCGTGGGCCGAGCCTACACGGAACACAAACAATATGTGGATTAAAAGCACCCGCCCGATTACACTAACGAAATGGTAATGGAGAACGGAGGTATGGTTATCGTTTTGATAGTCGCAATATCGTAAATTTATAGAGATTTAGTTTGTAGGTATAGTTCATATTAGTTTTGAGTATATATATTTATTTATGTTTTCATACACTCTACCTACCATTATTATAAATACGGGATTTATTACGTACCGTCTTATCGGTGTTTAACCGACAATGTTTCGATTCAATTCGTGAACCTTCATCAGGGTGAGTGTTATCCGCTCCGATAACGTCTCGCCTCGCACTGTTCGGAACACGATAAGACGGTACGTGATAAATCCCGTATTTATAATAATAATTGAAATCAATCACGAAAGTTTTATAAGTAAAACTCTACATACCTTTAAAACCATCTCTCTCTCTAGCCTCAAAGGTTTGCTGGAAGAAAACCCTTCTTAGGGTTAAGCTCGCCTTTGTACATGACCTCTATTTCTGTATTTTTAAATGTATTTTCTTTTGTGCAATAAAGAATAAAGAAAGATTCTAGGTACTGAGTTAAAGATAAAGATAAGATAATGATAAATTTATTTGCTTGAACATAATGTTATTAGAAAGGTCTTAGTTAAGTAGGTAAGTGTCAATTATATTCTACCTTAACTAGCATGAAAATTACAAAAGTATAACTTCAAGTATTCTAGTATGTACTCATGGTATTTAAACTCGTGTAATGGCTTACTGGTTTTGATATTTGTGTTATTGTGACTAAAAGAGTAACTTAACACTTATCAGACCATGGGTAACTAACTTTTATTATTATCTATCCAAACATTTACAAGTAATAAACTTGACACAGTAAAGCTTCAGCAAGGTTTTAATTTTTTTTTTCAAATGGACTTCTCGTTGTGATAACGTCTGCGAAAATATGGAGCGATAAAACTTGTCGTTTTATACGAAAAATTGCGTTCCTAATTTAATCAGACGTGGAATACGCAGATTTAAAGACTGTTACAACCAAGTCTTATGTTTAGTTACCTATATACCTAGCTAAATACCTAGTAGTGACATTATTTGTTTTGACTTGAGCGCTTCCGAGCGCTACAAACCTTAGTGATTTTAGAGTGTTTTTTTATATATTAATGTTTTTTTTAGTAAAAATAATCTATTACCATTATTCTCTATTGCCATTCCGGCACTGCAATCGGGAGGATGAGTAACGCGACTTAACCTGTGGTAAACAATATTCGGATTAAAAGGATCCCCGGTCTATCCGACCCCACGCAGTGAAGGGTTAATTCTAATTTAATTGTGAGGTTCGTTTTATAGTTATTTATTTAACGTAGTCATTCGGATACATAAACAGCTTAATTAATAAATTAGAATGATCATAGAAATTGTGTCGCCGTTTTTGTATTTTATAGTTCTTTTTTTACATTTTGAGGGTATTTAAGTGTTGAGATGTTAGATATGTAGTAAAAATTAACTTGCTGGACAGGTACTTCGCTACATTTTACTTACAGACATACTAATATTATCAAAATACCTAATTTAGTCTCTGAGCCTTGTGCTGAAAAGGAGTGTGGCTCAGCATTATGTTGAATAATTTTAAGAGCGCTTGTTTTCTGCCAAAAACCTGTTGCAGTGACGTCACAGACCTCAGTTAGACACCTTTGAAACAAAATGACTAAATACAATTTTGTAAAGTTTGTGCTAAAGATAAATTGAAAAAATAATAAACCCTTCAGAGATTAAAACTGACAGCTATAAGGACCATCCCAGATAATCTAGCTCCGTTTCATCCGTTTGGGAACTACGATCTCACAGATAGACAGACATATGCAGCAAACATGTAACACCCCTTTTTTGCGTCTGGGTCAAAAAGAGAGAAACATACTATCGAATTTAATCATTATGTTAAGCTCATTAAGTTTAATTTTTCTATGATGGAACGCTAATTGAAATTGCATGCTATGAACGCTGATTAGTTAGTGATACAATTTGAGTTCGTCCATCGAACACGTTACTAACCCATATTCGCAATAAATAAATTGATTGATAGATTGAATGAATCATTAAAACACTCTGGGAAAACCACACTTCACTTTTTTTTGCAAATAAGAATATAGAAGTCAAGTATTGACATTTTGGAACTGTCATTACACAAAAGTTTTATCATAACCTGTCACGTTTATGCACAGAAAAGTTATGACGGTGTACGTAACATTAAAAACCCATGGACCACGCGGTATAAACACGTAGCTGACACTGACAGACACGGTCGCGTGTTGTGCCAGATACAATCTTTTGCATTGGAAGCGTGCGTTTAAAATAAATAGGCTGTTTGCATATTACACGACAGGACGGCCTCCCTGGTTGAAGACGACCTGTAGAATGTGCTGGGAGCCGTTGGGAGCAGGCTTTTGCAGTGACATACACCATCATTTATTTGCCGCATAGCACACATAATACAACAGATGAAACATAAAAAAGAAAGGCGATTAAAATTATAAAACTAAAGTTTTTTCTTGGAAAATTACTTTTTCAAAACAAGCTTTTATAAAATTCATAATCGGAACCGCAACCAGATTCAAATGAGCCCAAACACTAGTAGCCTACTATAATCCATTCAGAAGTTCCGTTGTCTAGCATCCGTCTCCATCATAAGACCACCTCCATGGTACTACATTATTGCATTGTCACTGAAGTTTACATACGTATTCCAAATTTCAGCTCAATCTGTTGAGGGGAACGGGTTTAAAATTTAGTTGCAAGATTCCACCCGGACAAACATACATACATTGCAAGTTAATAAAAAGCTTGTAATTAGATAGATAGATAATTCTTTATTGTTACGACAAATTACAATAACTTAATCTAGAAAACTTAAAGACTAATACGTGGTGGTACAATGGGCGGCCTTATCGCTCAAAGCGATCTCTTCCAGCCAACCTTTGGATGGACTGGATTGAATAATAATTATTTTTGGCTTCACACTCAGCATTATGTCAACTGAGTTACTAGTTGACGCTGTTATTCTGCCGAGATCGCTTAATCGACCACTAGACCCTGTGATGTGAGAATAAAATTATATAGTGTGATGTCATAGACGTGTTGTATGTATATACCTAAGCAGTGTAGCATACTGCCTATGTGCCTATGTGTTTGGGCGCAGCAATGGTAGACCTATCTACTTAGCGTATCTACTTCAGGACTCACTCTTCGACACATCTTCTACCATTCACACATTCATCGTGCATGTAGGTAATGCCAATGTACGAATTGCAAATATCAAAATTAGTGAAATCAAGTTTTTAAAGCAAAAATGCATTTTAAATCAAAATACAGTATTGCTGCTTGGCGGCAGAAATACACTGCCGGCCAAAAGTTTGAGACCACTGTAAAAATCTTTGTCACCAACAAAATATTTCAAAGTACACATATGATAATGAGCTAATTTGAACACCTGCGTATTCTATTATTATTAAAGAATTTCTAAGAGTCATTATTTATGTTGTTGTTTAAGTTATCATCCTAAAAAGGTCTATTGTTTCAAAACATCAATGAGCGCCGCGCAAGGACCAGGTGGTAGAGTCATTGTAATATTTTTATGATCTGCTCATTACTTATTGTTTTGGGTTTGTTTCGCGTTAACCGATATCAGGGATTATGTTAGCTTCCTAAAACATATTTAGTACCTAAGTTTTTATGGAGTAAATTATTTTCTGCCTTATTAGTCTGAGCTCGTCGTTGTTACAGTGAAGACATCTTAAAATGGGAAAAGTTCGCGAAATTAGCAGTGAAACTCGCTCTGCCATAGTTGTTTTATACGGCGAAGGCAAATCTGAACGTGCGATTGCCTCTCAACTTAAGTTGTCGAAGACTTGTGTTCATAACACAATAACCCGATACAAGGAGACTGGCAGTAATCAAGATCGTTCGCGTTCGGGAAGGCCGAGAACTACCACTTCTCGCGAGGATCACTTCATCGTCACTACCAGCAAGCGGAATAGACGCCTAACAGCACCAGAAATCCGCGTAGAAGTGAACAAATCCCGATCAGAACCTGTATCATTGACTACAGTAAAAAGACGTTTGAGAGATGCTAAGTTATTTGGTCGCGTCGCCGTTCGAAAACCACTACTAAGGCCACAAAACAAAAAGAAACGGATGCAGTGGGCCCTTACCCATCGAGACTGGACTGAAGAAGACTTTAAACAAGTTCTTTGGTCAGATGAATCCAAATTTGAAATATTTGGTTCAAAACGACGAATTTTTGTTCGACGTAACGTCGAGGAAAAGATGATGCCAGACTGTGTGGTGCCAACAGTCAAGCATGGTGGTGGTTCCATTATGGTCTGGGGATGCTTCTCGGGCCATGGAACCGGAGATTTGGTACGAGTCGAAGGAATCATGAAAAAGGAGCAATATAAACGAATACTACAGCAAAATGCCATTCCGTCTGGTTCAAGAATAATTGGAGATGGATTTTTTTTCCAACAAGATAATGACCCAAAACATAGTTCAAAATTATGCAGGGGTTATTTAGAACACAAAGAAACAGAAGGGGTTTTAAAAAACATGGTGTGGCCCCCTCAGAGTCCGGATCTCAACCCGATTGAGCTTTTGTGGGAAGAGCTTGATAGAAATGTGCGCAGTTGTTGTCCCACTTCGCAAGAAGACATGTGGAAGGCTTTACAAGAAAGCTGGAACAATATATCACAAGATACAATCGACAAATTGATTGCTCGTATGCCAAGAATAGTGAAAGTAGTAATAAAATGCAAGGGAGGGTTTTTCGACGAAAAATCTGTATAAAATATGAGCGACATTTTTAAAGTAAATGGTTGATTTTTCTTGATTTTTTTGTTTTCTTCATAATGTATGTGTATTAGGAAATAAGTATTTTAATTCATAATTAAACCTCTTGCTTTGTATTTTGAGTTTTATTTCATTTTCCTACTTTGATGTAGGTGGTCTCAAACTTTTGGCCGGCAGTGTAGGTATGGTGGTAGTACTTCCCAGGGCGAGGATTACCACTCTTTTAGTGTGATGGCACGTATGTACTCGTATAGCTCCTGATGCCCACGACACATTGTAGTGGGGACAGAGCTTAAAAAGTAAAATAATAAAGGTACCTTTGTAAAACCCAGTTAACTATACTTTAGAATTCAAATTCTACTCCTTCCATTACCCTCCTTCTGCGGAGTTGGGTAAAAATAGCATCATAAGTCGCAATCCCGGTCATAATCTATTTATACTATTGTTTTATAAATCGCTGACGCGTTTGACGTTTGACGCGATGATGCAGTCTGCGACGGTACACGCTTGCCTAGAAGATACCTATTCACTCGCGACTTAAAGACACCCACCCAGGTTGTAGCTATCAGGAAATACTTTATTATACTAGTTGTTTTCTTATGTACGACATTAATTTAAAACACACACCGGAATCGTGAGACCCTCTAACATAGGTAATACTTAAAAGAGGGTCTCAAACCCATGAAATGTATATAAATTAAGTTAACTGAAATAAATATATTTGATTTGATATTGATTGAATCCTTTTAACAGATTTGAGAGGTGGGTTTTAATACCGGTAGCTTAATTATTAATCCAGAAATCGACACATTTCCAATTGTTGAAAAGTTACATTTTTGTGGGCGCGGTAAATAATTGGAAAGCAACTGCTGGTAACAAATTTACTTTGAAATTAATAACGTCCAATTATTAAATTAGGGATTGTTCGCAAATTTTGGTTAATAATACCTACCATGGTTGGTTTGATTTCAACTTTAGGGTTCAAATTTCATTACAGATTGGATTTAAAGTTGGGCCTGAATATTATTAACTTACGATAGGTATAGGTGACCGTTAGTATTTAAAGTTTTGCTTTTTGGAATAGTACAAAAATATTTGTAACTAGCTTACCAATCTGCAGCTTCGCACGCGTAGTTTTTCAATATAAACATTACCCTCCTTCTGCGCAGTTGGGTAAAAAGTAGCCTATGTCACCCGGGGATCTCGGTAGTGTAGCTAGCTTCCCAACTGTGAAAGAATTTTTTAAATCGGTCCAGTAGTTTCTGAGCCTATTCGTTACAAACAAACAAATCTTTCCTCTTTATAATATTAAGTAATATGGTATCCCGAAGTTTTTTGTAGTTATTGCTATGTGCTTTAATATTGTACAACATACTTTTGTTCTATCTCTATTTATAAAAATGAATCCCTATTTCCCTTGGTCACGCCATCACGCGTGAACGGCTGGACCGATTTCGCTAATTCTTTTTTTGTTGTATTTCTTATTGTCAGGAGAAGGTTCTTATGAAAGAAAAAATTAAGAAAATTGCGCGCAAAATTAGAAAATTTAAGAATACTTAACCACCATATAAAATTATTTATAATCTAACCTTAGCGCTTTTATAATGTAACCTTATGACGTTTGACATAGAATTGACAGAATGCGTGCTGCAAATATCGTCAAAGAGGATGTAAAAAAATGAATATCTTTGTAAACAGATGCTTCGGTCGGAGTTATCCCGAGATATTGTCTATATACACTGCCGGCCAAAAGTTTGAGACCACCTACATCAAAGTAGGAAAATGAAATAAAACTCAAAATACAAAGCAAGAGGTTTAATTATGAATTAAAATACTTATTTCCTAATACACATACATTATGAAGAAAACAAAAAAATCAAGAAAAATCAACCATTTACTTTAAAAATGTCGCTCATATTTTATACAGATTTTTCGTCGAAAAACCCTCCCTTGCATTTTATTACTACTTTCACTATTCTTGGCATACGAGCAATCAATTTGTCGATTGTATCTTGTGATATATTGTTCCAGCTTTCTTGTAAAGCCTTCCACATGTCTTCTTGCGAAGTGGGACAACAACTGCGCACATTTCTATCAAGCTCTTCCCACAAAAGCTCAATCGGGTTGAGATCCGGACTCTGAGGGGGCCACACCATGTTTTTTAAAACCCCTTCTGTTTCTTTGTGTTCTAAATAACCCCTGCATAATTTTGAACTATGTTTTGGGTCATTATCTTGTTGGAAAAAAAATCCATCTCCAATTATTCTTGAACCAGACGGAATGGCATTTTGCTGTAGTATTCGTTTATATTGCTCCTTTTTCATGATTCCTTCGACTCGTACCAAATCTCCGGTTCCATGGCCCGAGAAGCATCCCCAGACCATAATGGAACCACCACCATGCTTGACTGTTGGCACCACACAGTCTGGCATCATCTTTTCCTCGACGTTACGTCGAACAAAAATTCGTCGTTTTGAACCAAATATTTCAAATTTGGATTCATCTGACCAAAGAACTTGTTTAAAGTCTTCTTCAGTCCAGTCTCGATGGGTAAGGGCCCACTGCATCCGTTTCTTTTTGTTTTGTGGCCTTAGTAGTGGTTTTCGAACGGCGACGCGACCAAATAACTTAGCATCTCTCAAACGTCTTTTTACTGTAGTCAATGATACAGGTTCTGATCGGGATTTGTTCACTTCTACGCGGATTTCTGGTGCTGTTAGGCGTCTATTCCGCTTGCTGGTAGTGACGATGAAGTGATCCTCGCGAGTAGTGGTAGTTCTCGGCCTTCCCGAACGCGAACGATCTTGATTACTGCCAGTCTCCTTGTATCGGGTTATTGTGTTATGAACACAAGTCTTCGACAACTTAAGTTGAGAGGCAATCGCACGTTCAGATTTGCCTTCGCCGTATAAAACAACTATGGCAGAGCGAGTTTCACTGCTAATTTCGCGAACTTTTCCCATTTTAAGATGTCTTCACTGTAACAACGACGAGCTCAGACTAATAAGGTAGAAAATAATTTACTCCATAAAAACTTAGGTACTAAATATGTTTTAGGAAGCTAACATAATCCCTGATATCGGTTAACGCGAAACAAACCCAAAACAATAAGTAATGAGCAGATCATAAAAATATTACAATGACTCTACCACCTGGTCCTTGCGCGGCGCTCATTGATGTTTTGAAACAATAGACCTTTTTAGGATGATAACTTAAACAACAACATAAATAATGACTCTTAGAAATTCTTTAATAATAATAGAATACGCAGGTGTTCAAATTAGCTCATTATCATATGTGTACTTTGAAATATTTTGTTGGTGACAAAGATTTTTACAGTGGTCTCAAACTTTTGGCCGGCAGTGTATATAAAAATGAATTGCTGTTCGTTAGTCTCGCTAAAACTCGAGAACGGGTGGAGCGATTTGACTAATTTTGGTATTGAATTATTTGTGGAAGTCATTCATTTTCTCATACATAATGATAGCCGGGGTCAACAATTGACAATTCTACCAGGGTGACGTATATTGACAGCCCGCGTTATATGCATGTCAAGGCGGTACGAAGTTCGGCGGGTCCACTAGTCATCAATAGTTTCCGCAGCGCATGCGACGAAAGACGTTTCAGGGCACTTTTTTTACACCTTTGGTTACGTTACTTAAGTTTTAGTAAGGATCCCTAATCTTATCTAGCAATAAATATAGCCTTTGTCACTCAGGGTGAATGTAGCTTTCCAAAGGTGAAAGAATTTTGAAATCGGCACAGTAGTTTTTGAGTTTATTCATTACAAACATACACACAAAAATACAAATCTTTCCTCTTTCTAATATTAGTATAGATAATATTACTTTTATCAACTGTGCTACTTGTGTGTTAAAATTTAGATAGATTTGAAAAGATACTTATACTACCACTACAGGTAGGTACATTACAATGAAACTTACTATATAGTATACTAATAGTAAGTACCTATATTACTTGTATTGATCGAGCGAAGTGATATCTCCAAATCAACTTGGCAAATCGGCGTTGTATGTTTATTTGTCCCGAGGATAACTTTCGAAGCGTTTATCCTATCATCGTGAAATTTAGTATATAGGTAGGTAGAGCTAAAAATGGGGAGAGGGAAGGGGGATTGTTGAGATATTGGGGTTAGAGAGGGGTAAAAAAAAATTAAATAGAGACTATTAGGTCAAGTGGGACGTCAAATGAAAGGTCTTCATTAGTGCATTTCAAGTCCATTTTTATTTTTAGTATAATCCTTGTAGTTTTTGAGTTATAATATAACGTATATATATGGCTATAATATAAACCAAACAACTTTGACAAATTTCACAGGGCACACAAGGGACCCCGCAATGCTGAAATTTGGTATTCATGTAGCTTTAGTGACAAAAATATAAGGAAAAGTCTGAAATCCAGAATAACTACAATTTCTACCCCTAAAAAGAGTAACCAATATACATGAACCCCCGTTACCTCTAATTTTAATGAAACTGTAGTTCAAATTGTTTGGTTTGCATTTCGTGGCACTAATTAATTAGTCAATGATTAAGGCCGGCTTGCACAAAGATCACTACACGTAGTTAGCGACTAAACATGTTTAAATTTGACGTATTTGTATGATTTGAGAACTCCTTAAATCATATTTAGCTACTAAATACGTTTAGATTCATTGTGCAAGTCGCCCTAAGAATAATATTTATTTTGTGTTTTGGAAGATTCGCGAGATCTCAGTTCAAGCCGAACCACTATATTATGTAAATATTTTTTTTGTGTGTCACATAGTAAGTATACTTCATTGTAAGTTTTATGACCCTACATCTAAGTGGGTATCTTATGCACACCACATGTAACTACTGGCATAGTTTTTGGTGATTGTCGTCGTTATTTGTAGATGTATAAATTGTAAAACAGTTTTTGGCTGTAGGAAATAAATAGAATAAAATAAAAGTAATTTTTTTTAGTATTTGTGATATAAATTATATTTTTTTCAGTTTTTTTACGTTTTTTTATGGTTGCTGGGAGCCGTCGGGTGCAGGCTGCACTCGATCGTGTGATCTGGAAATTTACGGAGGAATCCGGACTGGATTCCTCCGTAAGTTTCCAGATATCCAATATCTCAACAACCCCCTCACATTTTTAGCTCATTTAGTCACACCAGGATTGTGCCATCACTTACTTATAAACCAAATTTCATGATGATGGGATCAACGCTAAGAAAGTTATCCTCGGTCAAACAAACAAACATACAACGCTGATTCTCTAAAGTTGATTTGGAAGAAAAATATTTTTCCTTCAACGCAATTACAGGAATATATTTTTTTATCAATGAAAAGCACGAGTAATAAATCAATATTGGACTTATCATCAAGCGCCTAGCTCCTTATCGTTCTCCCTTGGGGTTATCGAGGGTCGGCAGATCGAAAATTGTACACTTGTGTTATTTACCTACGTCTTGCAAGTTTTTTTATACTGATAAAGGGCGCTGGGAGCCGTTGGGTGCAGGCCGCACAAGATCGGTTGCTCTGGAAATGTATGGGGAAGGCCTATAAATAAATAAAATAAATATAAATATTGCTGACATTTCACACAGCGCTATCTAGCCCCAAACTAAGCAGAGCTTGTACTATGGGGACCAGATAACTGATAGAATACTTATATTCTTTTTTTAAATACATACATATAATATATAGAGAAACAACCAGACCCGGAACAAATATCTGTAGATCGTGCAAACATTTGTTCCGCGGCGGGAATTGAACCCGCTACCTTCTGCGTCTCAGCCGGCTACGCGCCCACTGCGCCACGGAGGTCGTCTATGTTCAGCAGTAGTTGGTCTACGGTTGATATGATGGTAAAATTGTATTGTCTTGTATATGTTGTGATATCGGCTAAGGGCGACTTGCGCAACGATGCCTAAACGTATACTGCGTACTTTGTTATGTACGATATTTATTGAAAACACGGGTAGGGCTAAAGTCTAGTATTGTTGTAAAATAGAGTTTTTCAAATTAATTACCATAGAAATTTGAAAATTTTCAAACAACTTTAATATCAAGAACTAAAATACAATGAAATAGCCTGTATGCTGGATAAATATTTAAGCTGCCGGTATGCAACCTACCTGTAAAATCAGTTAATACGATTCCGGATGTGTGTTTTAAATTAATGTCGTACATACCAAAACACGTAGTATAGTGGCAAAAATGATTTACGTATTTTTCAAATCATACACATACATCAAATTTAAACATGTTTAGTCGATAAATATGTTTTGGGATGGTTGTGCAAGACAGGCTAAGAATTGCCTGAAATAAAATATTTATATTTTAGGGCCTACTTCAGATCATTTCACGTAGCTATATCGTATATATAAGGTTTTAATATATCATAGAAGGTTCACTTCGTATTAGTTTTGCGAGCGTTGAGAAGGGTAAGGCTAGTGACTTTTTGGCGGTTACTGGTAAGCCAATGTGGATACTTTATATACTATAATAGCTGTTGCCCTCGACTTCGTACGCGTTACACTCCTAAATGTGTACAACCTAGAAATAAAGCTTAACTCGCTGTTGCAACTAGACTTGACACGCCATTTTCATCCTATGGGAACTGATTTATGAGATAAAAGGTAGCCTATGTGGTAATCCAGGTTATATAATTACTACATAGTTTATAACAAAGTCGCTTCCCGCTGCCTGTCCCTATGTATGCTTAGACCTTTAAAACTACGTTATAGATTTTAAAACTACGTTATAGATTTTGATGCGGTTTTTTTTTATAGTTAGAGTGATTCAAGAGGAAGGTTTATATGTATAATACATGCATAATATAGTAGAGAAACACTGATAACTTTAGAGGTTTCTAATGCGATGTCGTAAATACTCTTTATACTCTTTCAAAATGCAAATCAAGAGTAACCTCTAACAAAAAATGTTTGTATTGTCTAATGACAAAAAATATGTAAACGTTGTATATAAAGACATTCTGTAGTATAATTAGTACCAGCATTGCACCCGTGCGAGGCCGGGGCGGGTCGCTAGTCTACGTATATACCAAATTTCATCGAAATCGATTCAACTGTTACGACGTTTCATTTTTCATTTTATTTATTTTCCACTAAGTTACGTCATATTTATAATATATCAATAACAATTGTAATAAATTTAACATTATTAAAAATTATTCATTTTTATTTATATTATACCCCGTTTGACATGTAACCCTACTTTGAAATGTGTTCGCTATTATTTTTACCCCTTTGACAATCAAACTAAAAAGGGTTTTGCAATAAAACTGGGCTAGTTTTTTATAACTATTCCAAATTTCACGTCGAAAGCTACTTGCTGGGATAATCAGCCGTGAAACGCAAATACTATTGATAGTCGACTATGAAAATTTCGTTTTTACCATTTTCGTCCGGAATCCTAAAAATGTATGGATCCCTTTTAAGTATGTTCCGCACATAACGATTTTTAGTATTATGTTCATGACAACCAGACCTGATTTTATAAATTTGAAAGTAAACTCTGTTTGTTTGTTACGTTTACGTGATTAGAAGACGGGTCCGATTTCGATGAAATTTATTACACAGATAGATAGATTATGACCGGGATTAGGACTTAGGCAACTTTTAACCCAACTGCGCTGAAGGAGGGTAACGCTAATTCGCCACATGTTATCTTTCTGTTTGCAAAGGATCAATGTCTTGAGTGTCAATA
The DNA here is from genome assembly GCA_918857605.2 of Philereme vetulata. NCBI lineage: Eukaryota > Metazoa > Arthropoda > Insecta > Lepidoptera > Geometridae > Philereme > Philereme vetulata. The sequence continues at coordinate 14,042,733 of OU975425.1, forward strand.
GCACATTTCCTCTGCTATACCATTTTAATTAAATCCATCCCGGGTCGTAGTTTGCACAGTGCGGACGAGTGGGTCGTACTACAGTCCTCGACGGTTGCTGTGGCACATCCCGGGCTGGATTGGAAAGCGCAGCGTATTTATAATCAACCACCACTATAATCAACTATCTATATCTTCAAAGGTTTGCTGGAAGAAAACTCTTATTAGGGTTAAGCCCGCCTGTGTACACGTCCATTTTGTAAGCTGTTTTGTCTGTAATCTATTTGTGTACAATTATGAATGAATCTCCACTCTTCTGTTGTTTTTTTATGTTATTAGAGGGGAAACAGGCTTACGACCCACCTGATGGTAAGTGGTCACCACTGTCTATTGACACCGGCAACACTCGCCCCTTATTACCTAAGCCAAATTGCATCGTGTAGTTATCGCTAGTCGCGCCATCCCTTTCACACGTGAGGTGCGTACTTTACGTGTGTAAGTGATGGCCTGACTAGCGATAGCGACACGACAGCAATTTGGCTTGGGTAATAAGGGGGCCGGGGTATAGTCGATGTGTTCCTACCCTGTAGAAACGTCTTCGATAGCTTTATTAATATCATCTTGTACATAATGGTTTAACAACATTTAAAATCCCTGTATGAATAGCCGGTAACTGTACACACTGAGGTCTCATTTTGACCCGGATACAGAGAAATAAAAATAAACTGGCCCGGAACTAACGGTCCAAGGGGTATTGTTAGTGGGCGTTTGCCGAAAGGACTGGTTAGGACAAATCACTGCAACAAAATGTTACTGCTTCCTTCGCCGGAGTGTTTCTGGGTTAAGTGGAGTTTGCCTGTAATGCTTCTTTGACAGCTGCGTTTGGTCTTACATCACCATCGTAGCTAGAGGACGCTCACTGCTAAACATAGAACTCCTCCATAGATTTCCAAAGCGATCTTATGGGGCCTGCATCCAACCGCTCACATGTTTTACAGCTTTCCGCGGCTTCGCACGCGTGGTTTGTCTAAGAAGAAGTGTAAGGTTCAATTCGTGAACCTTCATCAGGGTGATTGCGATCCGCTCCGAACTGCGACCCGCCTCGCACTACGCGCCGCAGCCCTCTGCGCGCGAGTAGCCGGGCGCGGTGGGGATTGCGTCAACGATGGCCGGACGGGTTGACAGGCTGCGTCATCATTCTCATCACTACTGCTTCTCGGTAAAGGCAAACACACAACGTTAATTATTTCTCTACCAGGTCCACTCACTCCTCTGTCGCTTGCATCATGAAGACATGGCCTCCAGGCTGGCGGTAGAAACCATCCTCTATCTCTGTTAAAGTTCGGCACACGACGTATTTCTATCGCCTCTCAGATCTTACGAGAAACGAAGAACTTCTCTGTTGCTAAGACCCGGGCTTTGTCGAAACGTATGTAGTGCGTCAAATCAGAATCTAGGGCATGTTCCGCCACTGCAGAACTGTTGGAGTCGGCATTCCTCATTGCACGTATGTGTTCAGTCTTCTGCAGTGAGGCGATAACAATAACATTGCATACGATGGACGTACTTCACGCTCGCTCGAGTACGGCTCCTTTTATTGAATGGTACACTTGGATAATGTATGCAGTACCTACCGACGAATGGTACGCTTCGATGGACAATGACTTGGATTATGGGAATCTAGAGCATTCCTTTTATTGCGACGCGTTGAAATTTGAGACTTACGATATAAAATTTATGAAACAATGAAAATACTAATAAAAGCTACTATCATCATCATCTCAGTCACAGAACGTCCACTGCTGAACATAAATAAATAATGCTGGACATTTCACACAGCGCCATCTAGCCCCGAACTGAGCAAAGATTGTACTATAGGAACCAGGCACTGATAGAATACTTATGTACTTTTTCTTTTTGTAAATACATAAGTACTTATAAATATATAGAGAAACAACAAATATCTGAAGATCATGCAAACATTTGTTCCGCGGCGGGAATCGAACCGGCAACCTCCTGCGTCTCAGCCGGTTATTCGCTCACTGAACCACGGAGGTCGTCAAAGGCCTCCCCCATAGAATTAAAGAGCGACTGATCTTAAGTTACCAGCACCAAACGGCTCCCAGCCTTTGTCAGATCGTCTTTCCATCACTATGGACCTCATAAGAAGGCCCTGTGGTCGCTCAGTGTGCTATGGAGAGAGTTATGCTTGTTTCTCTACGAGATCGAATCACAAATGAGGAGATACGTAAACGTACCAAAGTCACTGACGTAGCCCAGAGGATTACCATACTAATAATTTACATTCGAAAGTAAATAGGTATATGTCACTCAGTCTGCCTGTTTTAATTGGTAGATGTTACAATAAGCTTTAAGCGATAAAGCCGCTTATTTTACGACTATGTATAGTTTTGTAGAATAGGTAATTATAATTATCTATATAATTATATATATTGACCGAGATTGAGACATAGGCTACTGTTTACCCGACTGCATCAAACGGAGGGCATTGTTTTAATTGTCAAACCATGCGTGCAAAGCCGCGGGCGCCAGCTAGTAAAATATAAATTCTTTATTGCGCACTATAAAACTATCAATGTAAATCTATGTGATAAAATTGGCGATATTATCGCTAATAGTGATCTCTTCTAGGTAACGTTTGGACTGGATTAAAAATAACGTGCTAGGAGAGATGATATTAAAATATTTTCCTTTATACTCAATATATTCACACAACATCATTACATAAGCCAGTTATAAATAAAACTCGCACAGTCGGGTAAGTTATAAATTGCGTTTGAATAAAAAATTGATTCACAGTACGCACGTTTACCTGATAACGTAACAGGGGTTGTTAAGTTATAAGCGTGAGCGTGTTTAGTCTAAACTCGCTTTAAAAACTACGCGTTGAGATGTTCCGGGTTTGAAGGGTATAACTCGGACTATATGGCATCCGGGTCTCCCCGATCCTGCGAATCCGGAGCATGGCCCGGTTGCTTCCAGGTAAAAATCGGAGTCGGATGGCCTCGGATCGTGTGTAGTCGATGCAGAAAAAATTCAAATATTGGTTGTGCTACGGATTGGTCAGGGGCCGATAAAAAACGGTCCCTGACAAGCTCGTATGCCATACAGTCCGACCCTAAGTGCCGTTGAAATTACAGGAGCGTGACTTTTCAACTGTATGTCGGGAGAAGAGTGCAATCCAATTTAATTTAATTTATTCATATTCTTTGACAAATTACATGTGCTTGGACAAGTCAGATATACAAAGTAGAATAAAATATGTCACATAATTACATCGAAATCGAAGGAAGAATCGGGAGGTAGCGGAACTGGTGGTCGAGCCCAACATCATAGGCGAAATAAAATTTAATCGATTACACTGACTCGGTCACGTTGAGCGAATGGGGGACGATCATGCTGCCAAACATGCCTACCTAGGAATACCCAGACATCGCTGGAAGGATGAGGTGGAGAAAGAACTTCGTTCTCTCCAAGTGTCAGACTGGCAATAAGTAGCGCAGAATAAGGACCAGTTGCGTCTTTTAGTGTCGGAGGCCAAGACCCGCTTCGGGTTGATGCGCCAGGACAGTAAGGGCCGGCGCTGACTGCCGGCATGGCATGGTAAAGGATTTTTGTACGCTGAAATTATGTTGAATCTTATTTTTACACACTTAGCGCTCACATTTCGGAATGCCACGGTATGTCATAGCCTGCCGCGGCATCCCCCGGTCTCCGTGTGATGTCAACGGAATGTGAGTGCTATATTTGTTAAAATAAGATTCAAAATCAAATAAGATTCAAAATCAAATAAGATTCAAAATCATTTCCGCGTACAAAAATTATTTGCCATGCCATGCCGTCAGTCAGCGCCGGCCCTAAGTAAGTACATAATTACTAATGGTGGGTTCCTATATCTGTCGGTAACCAACTACGACTCGTTTCTCCTTGAAAACCTGTCAAAAGTTTGACACTAGTTTGACACTTTTTCAAGGAGATACGAGGCGTAGGCGGTTACCGACAGATATAGGAACCCGCTATTAATCAACAGAGATATATATACCTATAGTTAAAAAAAAAATATTAGGGTAGAGTTAGAACCTGGCCACGTCTATTGCATTTATGGTAGACTTATTAAGATCGTCCTTTGTGCAGGTCGTAGGACACAAAGGATAGTTAAGCAAATAAAAAAAATATAAAAATAAGTTATTTATATTAAAGAAGAAGAATCATTTTATAAAAAGTTGAAAATAATGAGAAAAACCGTTCTAAATAGAAATAATTATTAGCCTATGTTTTTATCTGCAAATGCATCGTCAAATTGTAAATAATAATTAACTTTACAATCATTATAGTTTCAAATAAAGTTTGAAATATCTCACGTCATTCTTACTTCGTGATTTTCGTTACATTGCAAAGATTCGCGTAACTGGACCAATTATCATCATCATATCAGCCATAGGACGTCCACCAATATCTCGTTTTTTATTGAAAATAGATATTTTTTAAAGTTTGTAACTTGTGCCGCACGACAAAGACTCGGTTTTTCTTACATCGCGAAAACTTTCCCTCGCACGCGTCTTCCCTAGTATTTGGTTTCAAACTTAACTTCACACCAAAACAGTCCTTATCTCTACGCTATAAGCTCCATAATTAACTGTCACCTGTTGATACCTCGACTGTACCTCGAATTAAACTAATACTTATTGTATTGTAATACGGTAGACTTTCGATTGATGATTGTAATGAAGAAAATTCACTTTCCTTTTTGCGTAATTCTAAGCGTACTCATTATCTAATAATAATCTGTTGTCTGTATGTTGAGTGTGGTTTTGTTTGTAGAAATTATTTCTTGTTATTAACTGGTAAAGGATTAGCAAGCTGAACTGGCAGTGGGCGGGGCACATAGCTCGAAGAACTGTTGGTCGTTACGGCAGAATGGTTCTCGAGTGGAGACCACGCACTGGAAGGCGTCATCACAGCGATTGGACGCTACTGCTGAACATAGGCCTCCCCCATTGATTTCCAGAGCGACCGATCGTGTGCGGCTTGCACCCAACGGCTCCCAGCAACCTATCAGGTCATTTTTCCATCTAGTGGGGGGCGTTTAGTAATAGATCTTCGTTTGACCATAATCTCTACCTGATGGTAAGCGATTATGTGGTCTAAGATGAAGCACGAAGATCAAGAAGACACCTATTCATTCTTACCTTCCAGTGGGTTTTCCAGTGCGTGGTCTCCAGTCTAGAACCTTTCTGCCCCAACGGCCGCCAGTTCTTCAGTTAGTAAGAGACATCTGTCTCCAAATCAATTTGGATGATTCGGCGTTGTATGTATGTATGTCCGAGGATAACTTTCGAAGCGTGAATAATTATTGATTAAAACGGGTATTTATGGGGTAAAACGGGTTTTAATCAATAATTATGTACATCGCGAAGTGTTGTTCCGATCATCGTGAAATTTGGTATTAAGGTAGGTAGTGATGGCACAATCACTACATTTAGTCATACCACAATCATGTTATGACTAAATGAGCTAAAACTTTGGGGCGGTTGATAAGATATTGTGGTTAAAATGGGTAAAAACTATCAAGTGGGACGTCTAATGTAAAGTGTTTATCAGTTCGTTTACTCCGTTATTATTTTTAGTTTAAGCCTTGTAGTTTTTGACTTAAGGGCCATAATAAAAACTGATCTTTGACAAAATTCACAGGGTACACCAGTGATCCCATAGTGCTGTAATTTGGTATTCGAGTAGCATTAGCGACCCAAGTATAGATAAAACTCCGAAATCTAGAATAACTGCAACTTCTATCCTAAAAAAGAGTAATATTTTTTAGTTTTTATGGGAAACTCGCGAGATCTCACAGGTATTGTATACTTAAAAGAGGGTATATAAATTATGTTAAGTAACTGAAATAAATATATGTGATTTTGATTTGATTTTGACCTCAATTCGGAGCGAATCACTAGTAACCTATAAATGAACTCCCTATTAATAAGCACTTTCCACAAGCTAACCGTGTAATAATATTTCCATATCATTTTCACCTCGAGCGGGCAGAATGAAAAATTATAACAACTTAAGACTTAAGTGTGTTTGCGAAGCCGGTGCTTAGAGTTGATAAATGAATCTGCGGGTGATAACTAGTATTTTTAAGAAGTGAAACTCTCCTGTGTTGCAGCGCCATCTATGATGATCAGTTATATAAAAACACATTGTCCGTGAAAACACCTCATTCAAAGACAGAAAAATTAAGTTATATATTGCAAAAATGAGTTTATCTAAATACAATCAGTAATTTTACGAAGAAATTAAAATTGGCGACCTTGATAGGACCCGATGGGATAAGTTGCGTTGCTGATGTAACCACTACCAGAGGCAGCGTCAGGAGAGCTCTCATTCGTCTCACATGAAGAAAGTTAAAAAGCATGCTTTTCAACGACAGGCATGGTGTTTCAGCGCCATCTATGATCAGCTATATAAAAAACACATTGTCCGTTAAAATACCTCATTATAATAAAGGCAGAAAAATAAAGTTTTATATTGCGAAAAAGTATATACTTTACATATATAAATTAAACGTTTAAAAACTCCGACTCTTTTTGCTACAAAAACTGACATAGCTATGAACCACCCCGGTTAAAGAAGCTATAGTAAAAAAAACCGCGTTTGAATCGGCCCATCTTTTTGGGAACTACGATGCCACAGAAAACAGACAGACACACAGACAGGCTTATAGCCCTCAAACATAGAACACTCTGCTTTTTGCGTTACTACGAATATTCTAAGGATGATGCAAAATTAGTTGTACTTAAATTGATTACTAAATTTAGAATTTAATATGATATGATATAATAATGAATATTTTGTATATTAAGTAGATTTATAATGTAATTTAGATTTTAATTTGACAATGTATAATTTATGTAATTAATATTTAGAATTCTTTAAAATTAATTAGTGTAATTGGTTAATTTGTTCTAAGTAAATAAAATGAATAAATAAGTTGCGATAATGAGTTTATCTAAATACAATCAGTAATGGTACGTAAAAATTAACATCATGCATTAGCCTTGAGAAAATGACGTAAATTCACCTTCAGATAGGAGGATCTATTATATATTATTTATCATTTAATCTAATAAATAAAATAATATAGACTTTTTTCTAAATTTTTAAGTTAGAATGGTTGGGTGCAGGAGAAGGGAGCTGAGACACTATCTGTGGCAAAATAGACCCTAATTATTATTATTAAAATCTTTATTATCAGATCCATAGTTACATTCCAGTTTACACACATTAAAAACACAAGATAATAAAAGTACAATAAAGAATTGCCCATTCGAATTTTGATAAAAATGATTGACTTTGATCAAGAGATTCGTCACCAAAAAGTATCACACTAATATTATAAATGTAAAAGTTGTTTGTTTATTTATTTATTTTTTGTTACTTAATTTTTGTTCGTAACGGCTGACCCGATTTTAATGAAATTTAGTATTTACGTAGATAACATAGGCTACTTTTTATCCCATTAAACAGGTCCCATGGTATAAAAATGAGGTCTTCTTCTTGCGATGCAACGATTCACTTCACAATCAAATTATGGATGAATATAAATTGGCCACTTGTATTGCGTTGTCAGTGGCTAGGTTTAAGTCGTCCTTTGTGCAGGCACAAAGGACAAATAAACTATGGGCCATGCTTTGAATGGGTTACTCGCAGTCGCAGCTAGTTAGCCGGTTGACACACTGCCACGCACCACGCTGCGTGTTGCGTGTCGACGCACCTACGCGCGTACTTGCGGGAGTGCAGATCTGCATCATCGTGCGGGTTTTTTACGCACTCACGCGCGTAGTTGCGTTTTGTGGGTTCACGGCAGCTATGATTCATTTCATTCAAAGCTGTTCGCTAGTGCAGTTCCAAAATAGTGCGCTTCCAAAATCACGCACGGCACTGCGGGACTCGGTCTGCCATACGCAAGGTATGGCACACCGAGCCGCTCAGTTTCGCCCCGCACCTACGCGCGGGGGTGCACGTTTCTCCGCTCTCGAGCGCGTGATCTGCATGAACGCGCGTGGATGCATTTTCTGTGTGTTGGACTGTGCGTGTTTTCTATACAAACGGAGATACTTGCAAGCAACGTTAGAACACGCAACGTGCAGTGTGATGCGTGGCAGTGTGTTAAGCGCCTTAATGTAAGGTACCGCATTGGGGAATGAGGGACCTTACATATACACATATTCTACCTGCACCGGCCAATCTGAGTTTGTAGTCGTGTCCTGGGGGAAGATGTTCCTGTGGCGCGATAAAGTCATGTGGCGGTGGGTATTTTTTCCGGTAAGCTTTGCGATGACCGGGCGGTTACCGACACCGAGTGTTTTACGTTAAAAGCTTTTACGACTTTTATGAAAAATGGGGTGTCAAGTCAAGTTGCAACAGCGAGTTTAGCTTTATTTCCAGGTTAGCTACACATTTAATAGTGTAACGCGTACGAAGTCGCGGGCAACAGCTAGTTCATACATAAATTAAAATTAATGTCAATTTTACATACTTCACCGTGCGTAAAACTGACTCTACATGTAAAATTAGTTACGTATAATCGTATAAAATTTACGATTCGAGAATATTTACTAGAGTTTCGTTTCTATACGTCATTAAAATAATTTAATACATACGGAACCCGCTTATTTAAAATTTAAGTAGACGGTGGCACAGCGAGATTATGCTGTGGTACATTATTCTGTTTATAGTTTTACAAGGGGGTGTAATTTTATCTGGTCAGATAAAATTACAGCTTAGAGTTTTTGTAAAGGTTTTTGACTAATAAAATACCTATCAGATTTTAGCGATAACACTAATTTAAATCAGGACTAGATACTGACAAAAACGCTTCCGTGATAACCGGATAAATCAATTAGCCCGGCTAACACATCGATCCCTAAACGAATTTAGCGTCTAAAAATGTTTAAATTGGACGTATTTGTATGATTTGACAACTCTCATATTTAGTCACTAAATACGTTTTGCCATCGTTGCGCAAGACGCCCTTAATATAATAGATTCGAAAGTAGCTTATCTCTTTGTTTTTTTGTTAACGTACACAATTCAATTGATAGATTTCTATTAAATTTGTAGATAAATTATGTGTTTTTTGTACCAAACACGAATTAATGAAGATTTTTTGGGTAAAGGGGGCAAATAATGAACAGGCCCGCCGACGAATTTCATTGTTTTTAAAATTTTAAATCATTGACCCCTGATTCACCTGAAAACCCTGATTCGCAGAGTGCGGGGCAGTCAAAACAGCATCCTGAAAACCATATCGGACGAGTTTCCTCTCCGATATGGAAGTGCTCCGTGTTGAGAGTGATCAAACCGACCTAGGTTATCCGGGTGGAATCTTGCAACTGAATTTTAAACCCTTTCCCCTCAACCGATTGAGCTTTTTTTTTAATCATTATTATAAATACGGGATTTATCACGTACTGTCTTATCGGTGTTTCGACCGACAATGTTTCGGTTCAATTCGTGAACCTTCATCAGGGTGAGTGCGATCCGCTCTGAATAACGTCTCGCCTCGCACTTTTTTTTTAACTATATAGATCTTCGTTTGACCACAATCTCACCTAATAGTAAGCGATGATGTGGTCTAAGATGAAGCACGAACATCTAGAAGAAATTGGGAATACTTTAGTAACTTCGGTGACAATGCAACAATATGGTGCCACGGAGGTGGTCTCATGATGGAGACGGATAGACAACGGATGGACAACGGAACTTCTGAATGTATTATAGTAGGCTACTAGTGTTTGCGCTCATTTGAATGTGCTTGCGATTCCGATTTTGAATTTTATAAAGCTTGTTTTGAAAATGTAATTTTTCAACAAAAAACTTTTTATTTTTACTATATTTAACTCAATTATTAAATTACTCATCCCCCAACGAGTAATGTATGCCAGCGTATTTTTGTTTATTGGTATTAAACGACCGCACTCACCTGCGCGCAGCCACTCCAACCCCCTAAACATACCTTTAAAATGAGCCCTCAATTGGAGCAGTCTTTATATACCATTTGGTACAGGCGGGGACAGAATCGGGTTTACAATGTTGTATTTATTTTACTGGCTTTGTTTTAATTTATTATTGTGTTATTTATTTTATGGAAAAGCAACAGCTATATTAACAAAACAGAAATACGAAACAGACATTCATTTAAAACACACACCTGGATTCGTGTTAACTGATTTTAGAGGTGGATTTAATACCGGTAGCTTTAAAATTTATCAACTACTAATCGATACATTTCTAATAAACAATTTTTAATGTAAATCGGCGGCGCCTTTGCGTCGATGTCGCTTAGTCAGTTTAACAGGTACCTACTTAAATAAATTAAGATTTTAGGACTAGATATTGAAAATTTCAATGGTAATAAAATTGAAAATAAATCTATTTTACAATAATATGTACTAGCCATTTCCCCTACCCGTGTTAAAACAAAACACGTAGTATAATTACGTGCTCTGTTCATATAACAGTTTTAGGGTTCCGTAATCAAATGGTAAAACGGGACCCTTTTACTAAGAGGTATGTCTGTCCGTCTGTCACCAGGCTGTATCTCATGAACCGTGATAGTTAGACAGTTGAAATTTTCACAGATGATGTGTTTCTGTTGCCGCTATAACAACACATACTAAAACAGAATAAAATAAATATTTAAGGAGGGCTCCCATACTACAAACGTGTTTTTTTTGTTCATTTTTGTTCGATATTGATAACGGCAACAGGCAGACGCTTATAAAAACTAACACTAACACTTCAAAAATAAATAAATCAATTAAAATAAAACAAATTTAAGGGGGCTCGCATACAACAAACATGATTTTTTTGCGGTGTTTATGGTTCGTAATGGTACGAAAACCTTGGTGCTCGTGTCCGACTCGCACTTGGCCGGTTATTATTAGTTTAGTAACTTAGGTTCCGTCTTCAGTAATTTTCTTCACTCTTTAATACTTAATTTCAAGCATTTTCTTTTTAGCAACTCTAATCGGCTATCACCGCCACAGTACAGTCAGTCGCAAAAACAAGTGGTCGTTCTAAAAGAGCGGTACACTCGGCTCGATTGGTTGCAGACAAATGGCGATCGCGGGGCAAGGGCCGTGTCGTGCTATTTACTGTCGCGCACTTAGGTTGGGGGCACAACGAGAAGTTATTTCTAAATAGTTATTTTCAAGATAAGATAATATTTATTTTAAAATAAGTTTTTAAAAACACACACTAATATTATAAATGTGAAATTTGGCATGTTTGGTTGTTTGTTACGGCTAAACCGATTTCGATGAAGTTTGGTATGTAGCCTGGATCGAAACATAGGCTTTTTAATATTGACAAAACACTCGTGCGAAGCCGCTGGTGGAAGCTAGTATAAGATATTTATTATATATTAAAATATTTAGCGCCAAAATCTTCAATAAAAATTAAAAAAAAAAACACTTGTTTCAAAAAGCGCTTGGCATCACCATTTCCCTCCCTGCTCGTGGTCCACCTACAACGTTCACCTGACTGTTCATTTCATTTGGAACGCTTCAACCTTAACACCCCCTCCCCTCTTCTCAAAAGCTGGAGGAGAGTGGGCACCACATCAAGTTTCTGCCCCTGTTAGAGAAAATTCTGGCTGCGCAAGAGCCAGAATTTTCTGAGGTCGTTAATAACAATGCTCATCCCTCTCGTAACTACAGATCGTTGTACCCCAGACTTTACAAACCGGTGTGTACCAGTCCAATCCGGAAGTGATCCGGTTAATTTGCACACGACGACTGATTCAGTGAGCCCTTTAGATCACTTTCACGTTTGTTTTGCTTTTTTGGAGGTAACCCCAAACCGCAATATGGCAGCAAATGGCTCCAATATGGGTGAATTGGTGAAAAACTAAGGAATATACAATGTTTTTTGTAGCTTTGTATTGTAATCTTGTTGTCAATGAAAATAATATACAAATCAGTTTAAAAAGTATATTTTATGCCTTTGTTTTTTAATTTTTTTATAGGACTTGGTGATGGTGATAAGTAAATAGATAGATAAGGTCTTTATTGCACACTATTAAAAAAACAAATAAAAGAAAATACACTTTTAAATCATAGGTACAATGGGCGGCCTTATCGTTAAATGCGATCTTTTACAGGCAACCTTTGAATGAACAGGATATGCTGCCCAGCTGATGTTAAGTGTTAACCATAGCCTATAACAAAGTATTGCCTCGTAGGTCACGCACATTAGGATCGCGCCTTACGATGCACTACCCTGCGTCCATCAACTTGAGGCATACAGATGTAAATAATTATTGATTAAAACGGGTATTTATCGCGTATGTACCTTTTTTATTTGTTATCCCGACGTTTCGGCTGTGTTGCAACAGTCATGGTCTCGGGCTGACTGGAGTATTTGGAGCTACCGTCGGGAAGTGCGGGTAGCTGCAGCATCTACCCTCACTTGGTCTTCAGAATTAGAAATGTCCTCGTTCATATTACGACACACTACACTAACCGTATCTAAGCACTGAGACGACCGATCACGATACGCATACCTAGCAATCACCGGGTTCCAGGACGCTGAGAGTCTATAGCCATCTTCCCGATTGAAATTTGGAAATTTCTTGATTTCAATCGCTTCACGAACTATTCTCTTGTAAGCGAATGAAATCAAGAAATTTCCAAATTTCAATCGGGAAGATGGCTATAGACTCTCAGCGTCTTGGAACCCAGTGATTGCTAGGTGTGCGCGTCGTAATCGGTCGACTCAGTGCTTAGATACGGTTAGTGTAGTGTGTCGTAATATGAACGAGGACATTTCTAATTCTGAAGACCAAGTGAGGGTAGATGCTGCAGCTACCCGCACTTCCCGACGGTAGCTCCAAATACTCCAGTCAGCCCGAGACCATGACTGTTGCAACACAGCCGAAACGTCGGGATAACAAATAAAAAAGGTACATACGCGATAAATACCCATTTTAATCAATAATTATGTACAGTGATCGCGAAAGTTTGAAAAATACTATACAGATGTAAAGCCTCATGTGCCTGTTATTTCACCGGCAACCATACTCTTCAAACCGAAACACAGCGATACTGCTTGGCGACAGAAACAATGCATGGTAGTAATCCCCCGGGTGCGGCCCTTTCACAAGCAATTCCTCTATTCTACCGATAGAAATATTGAATGCCCTAAAGCTTCTTAATTTCCATCTGCTTCAAAATATAATTAGCTCAAAAACAGCAGAAACTTTTACCACTAGGGGATGGTAAAGCATTTTCTCGACCGCTGCCTGGTAAATTAGTTACCTATCTAAGCGTTACAGGAATACTCGGTTAGCTAGTTAATACGAAGTTAAGTTTAATTTTACACATTACTTAAACATTATCAAACTTTCGCGTACACTGTACATAATTACTGATTTAAACGGGTATTTGTCGCGTATGTACCTTTTTTATTGGTTATCCCGATGGTTCGAAATGTGTTGCATGCAACAGCCATGGTCGCGGACAGCAATCGTCGGGATAACAAATAAAAAAGGTACATACACGATAAATACCCATTTAAATCAGTAATTCATTGTATTGTGCAGTGTGTTTTGCAAACAGATTAGTTGGATTGAACAAGGTTCCTCGCGGTTTCTACTAGGACGGTTGACTGCTAATACTAGCCTATGTCTCAATCTAGGTAATAATCTTTGTACCAATATGTTACAGTCAATACTGTCCGGTCACCAAATTCACGACATTAATTTAAAACACATATATGCAGAATCGTTTAAGAGGTGGGTTTAATACCGGTAGCTTGCATATTTATGCAGTAATCGATACATTTCCAATAAACAATTTTTAACGTAAATCGGCGGCGCCTTTGCGACGATGCCGCTTAGTCAGTTTAACAGGTACCTACTTACATGATGAATGAATATGATTTGTTTACCTGTTTTATACAGGCTGTTTCATTAATATATTAGGACTTGAAATGAGTGTAGGTTGAAAATTAAAAAAAAACTATTTTACAACATTACTAGCAACCAGCCCTAGCCGTGATATAAATTAATGTCGTAAATGCAGTGGCACGCTGTATATACTATACATACCAAGAATACCAACATTGAAAACGGTTCCGTCGTCGTTTAGTCGTGTTAACGTAACAACAGACAAGTGAGATGATTCAGATTACGACTAATGGCGGGTTCCTATATCCGTTGGTAACCGACTACGCCTTGTATCTCCTTCAAAAAGTGTCAAACTAGTGTCAAACTTTTGACAGGTTTTCAAGGAGAAACGAGTCGTAGCTGGTTACCGACGGATATAGGAACCCGCCATAATGCACCGTTAGCTCCATCTACAGCGAAACTAATACAGTTTTTTTTTACCTACTCAATGCCAAACGTTGCGGTTGTAGTACACACGGCTACACATCAAGCTATACAGTTCCAGTATAAGCTGATCTCTCATTCTACGAAAAGCCTACACAATGCGAGGTCAGCTTATACTGGAATTGTATAGCTTGATGTGTAGCCGTGTGTACATTGACAAGAGATGTCCCGTCTAGGCTTGAACATTTTTGAGATTGTTTTAAAAATCTTGGAATTTTCCGTAAGTGTTCGGATAACTCTATTAAAAATAAAAATACTATCACAGAAGAGTTACTTTCGAATTTGTAACATTACGCTTATATCGCTATGAGCGATCTCATCCAGACAATCTTGATATAGTATATTATGATACAAGTGAGCTAAGTTGCTCATTATACACGAGGCTGTGGTTTGCTGCCCGAGCCGTAGGCGGGGGCGTAAATCAGCCGAGTGTCTAGTGAGCTAGTTGCTCACGAGTTTCATACGCACTTTTTCAACACACTTGCGAGAAAAAAAATCAAATCTTCTGTACTAAAGCTTGACATTTTTACAATTATTTACTACGCAACAACAAATGCGATATATACATAAAAAAATAGGATATGGCGCGCAAGTTTTTTTTTGCACGCGCCAACTGTAAGTTGATTGATTACATATAGCCATACAGCCTACTTCAAAATTATATTTTTAGTGATAAATCGCAAATATTTTATACAAATAAATGATTTGATAATAATAAATATTTTTTCGTCTTAATTAGGGATACAATTATTTATTGCAAAAATTTTATAGGATTTTAAGCGGCATAAAACCTCTTTGTTTTTACAAAAACTGTGTTACCCGGTTAAATTGAAAATGCTCTGTTTACTCGCACATAATTTGCAGTTAAGTACTAACTTAACTTTGTAGGGATAATTCTATTATGCACTAGTGTGTATATTATTACGCACGCGTGTGTTATAGTTCGGTTTATGGCCCTAAGAACGATGTACTATGGCTCACTTTACGAGCAAGTGTGTTGAAAAAATAGTTACTTAACCAATTGAATGCCACTCGCTAGCAAACAAAGAACCGAGTAAAAATAAATCTCTTTGTACAAGAGAAAGTATGTAAATCTCAACAAAATACTGCGCGAGGGAAGATACGAAAAGCACCCCCACAAGACAAATATTTTAAAAAGTAACAATATGTTTTTATTTTATCACCCTCCCCAGACTTACCTTCGGCCACAGTGCAAGTATTTGTCAGTAGACCAACTTAATATTTACAATGTGATTTTAACATTACGATCTTCTTAAGCAATGATCCTCAACATCCAAAGGTTGTCTGGAAGAGATCGCTTTGTTTAGCGAATTGTATACAGTCATTTGAATACTGTTCCTATTAATTATTCTGTTGTTTATGGTGTGCAAGTATTATCTAACTATCTATCTATCATGTGTGCATTATGTACAAAAAATGTATAATAATCATTATGAAATAATAAAAAAAAAATATGCCACCGTTGGCGTCGTGTGTTAAAACAACAATTTTTCCAGCTATTGTGAAAAATAATATTCCCTTCTGTCTTTATAACTGTGTTTGTTACAGTGGAACATTCAAATGCTTGTCAATTGAAGACTCCCTATCGTTCCCCCCAAGCATTTGTAGCCCCAAATGAACTTTATTGAATTTACTCCAAAAAGCAAAACTCGGGAATTCGCTTTAGTCAAGTGAACGCGGAGCTATTGTGATTTGACGTAAGTCTATAAAAGACTGTGATAGAATGCATTGTTTGATTGAAAATTATTTATTGCACAATACTGTAAGCAATAAATATATTGCTGGACATTTCACACAACGCTATCTAGCCCCAAACTAAGCAGAGCTTGGGACTATGGGAACCAGACAACTGATAGGATACTTGCCAATATTTTTTTTTGTAAATACTTACCTACTTAAAATAAAAAAAAATCTATCGTAATCTTTAAATAAAATCTTATGCCGCCGTCCTTATTTGTTCATATAGATTCTGTCCATCCAAAGGTTGCCTGGAAGAGATCGCTTTTAGCGATAAGGCCGCCCATTGTACCTATGATTTAAAATTGTATTTTCTTTTATATGTTTGTATTTAATGGTGTGCAATAAAGAAATTATCTAATCTAATCTAATCTAATCTACTTATACGATATAGAAAAGCACTGAGACCTGGAACAAATATCTGTAGATCGTGCAAACATTTGTTGCTCGGCGGGAATCGAACCCGCAACCTCCTGCATCTCAGCCCCCTGCGCCACGGAGGTTGTCTATTGTTGTACAAGGGCTGAAAGCGGTCAATTACACCCGAGTGAGAGCACTAATAGTTCGAAGGTGTTTAATTGATCGCTTGTACCTCAGTATTAACACATAACTTTTCATCACGAATACGGAGAAATAAAAAAGTCTTTATCATAACATTTTTTTGCTAAAAAGAAAATTTGCGTTCCCGGTGTCTATGGTTTTATTTATGTTTTACAACCGGACTGTGGCCAGTTCCATTTTCAATAGAAATAAGGAATTTTCTTGGAGATGGTATTTCATTACAGCATTTATGAATGTAATGAGCCTAGTAGCCTATAAAGTATTTTCAAAAACGCATTTTCGGAGCAGTTTTCGAGTTCACAAAGTCGCCTACTGGTATTTCTTGACACTGTGATTCGACATTCTACTTTACGAGTAAACTTCAATGTTCTATGTGCATTTTACTGGATAACTTTGTTTCGTTGTTAATAGATTTTTGTGTTGAAATGTTTTCCATAAGTGAATAAGTCACGGAACAAGTAACTTTTTAACAAAAATATAACCGACTTCAGATAACAGTAAAAACCAAACTACTCTACCAATTTTGATGAAATTACATGGGATTAATCTAAAAGTACATATATCCGTTCAAATAAAAAAAACTAATTTTCCAAATCGGTTGATAAATAACGGAATTCTGAGCTAACAAACATATCATAACATAAAAATTAAACAAATTTAAGACTTATATGGTTTTCTCATAGATGGCATCATCAGAACTGAACCAAATGGTGGTACTGGTGGTAGAGCTTTTGTGAACGGGCTCGACGAAGTGGGCACCACCGCCTTACCTTTATCTGCCGCCAAATAGCAGTACTTGTGCCGCTGTGTTCCGGTTAGATGGTAATGGTATGTTCCTGTAATTACTGGCACATAGGCATAACAGCTAAGTCCTATAGTATGGCAACGTATCCACATAGAGATTAAGACAACATAATAGCTTGTTTTGAATTCTATGTGGATATCCATGGGCTGCAGTAGCCACTTAACATCTGGTGGACTGCATGCTCGTTTGCCATATAAGTAGTATAAAAAAATATATATATAGAAATGGGACCACACGGGGAGCACCAGCTTTCAAATAAAAAAAATAATCATCGAAATCGGTTCACCCAGCCGAAAGTTCTGAGGTAACAAACATAAAAAAATACAGTCAAATTGAGAACCTCCTGCTTTTTTGAAGTTGGTTAAAAATAACCGGAGCGCTACGAACTTCAAAGTGTGCCAGCCCGCTCGTAAATACGGTCACACACCTATCTACAACACTTGAGCCGATCGACGGCCAGTAGTGGTAGGAATAGTAGCCATTGCGCAGCATGTTAGTCTGTATTGTCAGCTGAAATCCCTTCATGAAGTTGAATATTTTTCGATTTTTATAATACAACTTGTAAGTTTTGGCACTAAACATATGACATTATATCTATATAAATGTACATATGTACATGTTAATTGTTATATATTTATGTTTTGCTTGTAATGCTGCCTGGGTTATAATATAAGTTACCTACTTGTTTATTTTTATATTTGCTACTAATTCGCACTCGTTTGTCAACAAAAAGTAGCCTATGTTTGAATCCAGGTCATAATCTATCAACACACCGAATTTTGTCGAAATCGGTTCAGCCAATACGATTTACGACGTCATTGAGTAACAAACCAACAAATAAACAAACATCCAAATATTCACATTTATAATTTTAGTTAGCAGACTTTCGTGCCTTACTCTCAAAGGTTCCAACGGAAGACCAGCGCTGTGTTACCTTGCTGTGACACAGCAAAATGCTGAGTTGGAACCTGTTTTGCTCCTAATAACTTCTTCTTTCGTGTCGATGTTTCAAGACTATAGCCATTTTGAGCAGTACGTCGCCACGTTCATGACAGCGTCGGAGCAGGTCATTAAGTCCCTCATCGTGCAGGTGGTAGGGCAGCATGGACATGCAAGGACGTGTATCATTATTTGGACTAATAACTAATATCTATTTCACTAATTGTTTTAATGTATATAAAAAAGTGCTGATAATCTTCGGATCGGCTGACCTGACTTTCGTCCATCACACATGATAGCTAAGGAACACACCATTGTATTTAAACTAGCTTTTTTTGAAAAAATGCGTGCGCATCGGTCTATCAGTTGGATGGAAGTCCCTAAACAGGTTGCGCACTCAAGTTGGCCGCTGCCGAGACAATCTAGCCAAGTGGGGCTACATGGACCCATTCCAAAGCCAGTGCCACTGCGGGGCCACCATACAAACAATGGCCCACCTGCTCTAATGTCCTCTATGCCGAACCACCTGCACACGAAAAGACTTGTACCAGGTAGCAGAGAGGGGTGTGGAAAATGCTGTCTATTGGCCTAATACAATTTAGATGTCAAACAGCCATTGACACGAAATAAGAAGAAGGTTTATCAGTTTGGGAACTACGTTGACACAGACAGACATACAGACATTGACGTCAAACTTATAACACCCCTCTTTTTGCGTTGAGTGATAAAATGACAACTAATACTTAATTCGAAAGTCGCAAATGTTGGGCAGATGAGAACTAATCTCATTTAACTTGCAATTGGACATATTTTTTACTGTTTGGCGCTCGGCACATAACTTGAGAGACTGGCATCATAACGACGAGCCCTGTCTGTATAAGGTGTAGCAATTTAAATTACAAATAATGACGGGGTATATTTTTAAGACCATATTTTTTAACCCAATAAACTTTTATGTGCCTAAAATATAGCTAGCTACTTACCGCCCTGCCGTACACAACATACGCGCACTGTTTACTGATTGGGTTCAATGAACGGGCCAGGTCATTGACTGGGCAAGGTGATTGAACTAGCGGAGTTGTTGAACGGCTCATAGTAACTTTTTAATAATCAGTGGCATCGTACAATAAGCTTGTTCTCTAACATTTCGACGAGAAATATTTTATCGATTTCCTCGAGATTTTTAAAATAAAACAAGAACATTTTATATATACATTTATTTTTTATTTTTTGTATAGAAACCGTCCCTTCAATATAATTAGTTTAAATATCAACACCTTAACTATTAATAACACCATTATACGAGTATATACCCAGAGGAGGGGTATGTGGGCTGAGTAGATTAGACACAGCCATATGCGTGGTCTAATAGATAATACTAGTTTATTAATAGCAAGGTCAACCTTTACAATTAACAATACCTATTTAGCCAATTCGTTACAATCTAGAGTAAAAATCTCAAAAGAGGGTACTCCGCTAATTTCCTTTGAATTACGACCGTGTTGGAACAATGAGACGTTGCAATTGGACGGCGTGCACTGCGTTGAAAACAATAGCGCCAATCGCACTAATGGAGTGTTACTGTTTTCATGCCAGCAGTGTACAGTCTTGGGTAATTGTGCTGATGGTTTTATTAGGTTTAATAAACTGCTGAAGATTGGTTTTGGAAATCCGCAATTTTTTTTAATGTAGGATTTAGTTATGATAGATTAGTTTCACCTGGAGCGGAAGTTACGTTTCGAAATTTTAGCGATCACATATCGCCCGATTTCGTACGCAAAGTCCTTACGGTCAGACTTAATGGAAGCTTCTACATTTCAATATCGATTTATGTCGTCCGATGTTCGATTTTTTTTGCAAACTTTATCGCTTATAGTTAAATCGTTATCGAATGTCGAGATTTGCACGCAAGGTTTTTTTGATTAGGTATATTAATTTGTGCCTACGTTTAAAGTTTGATTGTAAATAGTCTATAAATTTAGAGGAAACGTACCTAATTCATAATGAAGTTCTAAATTCACCTTCTCATACATTGCAAATTTGCAATGTAATTAGACTGTGCGGTTTATCGAACTGTAGATTTATAATTTTCAAATTTTTTTAATTGTATCGCCATTTATCACCCATTTGAAGATAAAACCCAATTTCTTTTAATATTTTATTTTTATGACATATCGCTATCAAAACTGCAAATTACCTACTGATACGCTATCATCTGTTATCAGTTGACGTGACGTTGATAATTCAGTACAGGCTTAAAACTCTTCCAAAATGGACGGCATAGATTTAACTAATAAATCTGTGATTGTCACAGGCGCTAGGCAGGTATTGGAGTCGCAACAATTGTGCTCTTCGCCAAATACGGAGCGAAACTATCACTCAGCAGAAGAAACGAAGAACGATTGAAGGCAACGTTAAGCAAATGTCAAAAACACACCTCTGCATCAAGCAGGATCTGACTGAACGCGATCATGGGTCTTCAACACTTCGACCATCTTTGTTTGGGAGGTGTGGGTAAGGGTCGGACTTTCGTGCTTAACCCTGGCTTCAACGTCAGAGACGACTATCTCTGAGTCACGGGGTGATGTCCGGAGTGCCATCCTGGTTTGCAGTATGGCCTCTCAGACGTTACGTGGGCGATGTCTTGGGTAATGTTGGTCCTCTTGTGGTATACGCTATGGAGAGGATGGTGGGCACATGAGCTCCCGCGGTAATGGACGCCAGAGAGTTCGAATGTCAGGTGGCCGTGCGTGCAGCGGAGCGATGGCGTTGAGGTGAGCGTGGCGACAATTGTCGGCGCGATCGTGCATACGACGCGCTAACATTACCACAAAGTCCTTAACGCTGGACATCTGCACGTCGCGGGCGATGACGTCGTTCCTGACGTAGCGTCCTGCTCCTGTGCGAGATGGCTGTCAAACTAACAGTTGACAGATACAAACAGATTGAAGTTTTGGTGAACAGCGCGGGAAAGTTTGTTCTCGGATCTGGGTTTGATAGCACGGTCGATACATTCGATGTTATGATGGATATTAATCTGCAGGTTCCGTATAAGCTGACGCATACTGGGCTACCGTTTTTCGTAAAGTCGAAAGGCAACGCAACATTAAATGACTTGACATGGGTTTTTGCCGTTAGCTATCGCTGAGTGTGTGTTGAATAAGTTTACGAAGACCGCTGCGTTTGAGCTAATCGCTGTCGGTTTGAGGGTAAATTTTGGCAATCTCGGTTTTTCTAGAACGAATATCCTGTCAAAATTGGCTATCTCAGATGAAGAAATCACTGCCACTTTTAAGGGGTTGAATTATGAACCGTTTGTATTATGAAGGTTTTGGAGCCAGAGGAGATTACCAAAATGTTGTTTGTTGCGAGTGTGGTGTGTCCGAGTTTAGATGGTTCCGTTAGATGGCGGTACGATGATTTTATAATGTTATTTTAAATAACAATGAATCACGATACTTTGGCTAATTTAGCTACAACCTGGAGCCCTGATGGAAGACGCGGTCGGGGTCGGCCAAGAAAGCGTTGGTGAGACGATCTTGTTGCCTTCGATCAGGAGTGGTGGAGTGTCGCACAGGACAGAGATAGATGGAGAGACTTGGGGGAGACCTTGCTCAGCAGTGAGACAATATAGGTTCATCATCATCATCATATCCGCCGTAGGACGTCCACTGCTGGACAAAGGCCTCCCTCATTGATCTCCAGGAACTGCGGTTGGAAGCGGCCTGCATCCAACGCCGACCTGCGGTTCTTACCAAGTCGTCTTCCCATCTTGTAGGTGGACGTCCTACACTGCGCTTGCCGGTCCGTGGCCTCCATTCGAGAACTTTCCGGCCCCATCGGCCATCTGTTCTGCGTTGCCACTTCAACGTGCTAATCCATCGGGCTATGTCGGTGACTTGAGTTCTCCTACGTATCTCCTCATTTCTGATTCGATCCCGCAGAGAAACCCCGAGCATAGCCCTCTCCATAGCTCGTTGAGCGACTCTGAGCTTATTCATAAGGCCAATAGTGAAGGACCACGTCTCGGTTCCATATGTCATCACTGGTAACACACACTGATTGAAGACTTTCGTCTTAAGCCACTGAGATATGTTGGACGAAAAGACGTTGCGAAGTTTCCCAAACGCTGTCCATCCGAGTTGGATTCGACATTTAACCTCTTTCTCGAAGTTGGACCTACCTAATTGGACTGTTTGTCCTAGGTATACATACGCGCCGACAACTTCAAGAGGCGAGTTCTCAACCATAACTGGGACAGGGACGACATGGACATTCGACATGATTTTCGTCTTGTCTATGTTCATTTTAAGTCCTACCCGTTGGGAGACTCGATTGAGGCCTTCGAGCATCGTGCTGAGCTCTTCCATCGACTTTGCCATGACCACAATATCGTCGGCAAACCGAAGGTGAGTGATGTATTCGCCGTTAATATTGATGCCCAGTCCTTTCCATTCCAGAAGCTTGAAGGCATCTTCCAATGCGGTCGTAAACAGTTTCGGAGAGATGACATCTCCCTGTATACGCCTCTTTTTAAGGGAATTGCCTTCGAGCTCTGTTCTTGTACTCGGACTGACGTAGTGGCGTTTTTATACAAACACTTCAACACTTCGATGTACCGATAGTCAATACGGCATCGTTGGAGAGACTCAAGCACTGCCCATGTTTCGATCGAATCGAAGGCTTTCTCATAGTCCACAAACGCGAGACATAACGGCAAGTTATACTTTAATAATTTTTTTTGGTCAACCTATATATATATAGGTTGACCAAAAAAAATAATTAAATTTTATTACAGGCAACAATAGAAAAGAACAAGATGTTAATTAACTTATTCTACGGCCCTTATTAATCTTACCTTAGAACAGAATAGAATAGAATAGAATAGAAAAAAGTTTTATTGTACACCAGGAATACTTTTTGTTTGTAGTTACGTTGCGTGGTTTGCATCGGCTTCAATATTTAGCTCGACTAGCATAACGATCCCTAAGGGCGATTTGCGCAACGATGCCTAAACGTATTTAGTGGCTAAATATGATTTTAGGAGTTGTCAAAACACACAAATACGTCAAATTTAAACATGTTTAGTCGCTAAATGTGTTTAGGGATTGTTGTGCAAGTCGGGCTAAATGTAATCAGCGACTTTCATGTTTAAATTTGACGTATTTGTATGATTTGACAGCTCGCTTAGACATGGTTCTTTCATTTCTAAAATGTTTGTGTTTTTATATTTTTCTTCAGTAATTGTAACTTTAGATTACCTTATTACGAAGATTCTCAAATACACAAATAAACGAGAGAAAATACGGTAATTGGTCACATTATCGAAAATCACGGTTTAAGTTATCAACTTCGCCATTTATCTCCTTCAGAATTTGAAGTTTTCGAGATACGGGTGGCAAGTTTCGAGTTGACATTACTTCGTGAATTTGAAAATTTGCTCATTTTATAATATTCATATTAATTTTGAGCAAATTTTATGGGCAGTTTTATTATTATGTAAAATTCCGTCTGCTTCATTATATCATAGGTTTATTTTTAATATTAAGATTTTAATCTTGGAGACAAGCTTAGATTGAAGTATTGGCTCGTAATGTCACGCACCTTAAAAACGTGCCCTACGATGCCCTGCGTAATGTGCCTGTAATTTCACCGGCAACCAAACCCTTCAAACAGAAACACAGCAATGCTGCTTGGCGGCAGAAATAGGTATGGTGGTAGTACTTCCCCGGACGAGCCCTTTTACAAAGAACTCTACTACTCTTAAAATTTACTAGTATTGATATCCAAAATATTCGTTGAGATTGTATGCCGTGGATTATTGATCGAGCGAAGCGAGATCTCTAAATCAACTTGGGCAAATCGGCGTTGTATGTATGTACTTATGTATATTTGTCCGAGGATAACTTTCGAAGCGTTGATCCGATCATCGTGAAATTTATTACATAGGTACAAATAATGGGCTTGAAATGTTGGGGGGTTGTTGAGTGAGATATTAGGGTTCAAGAGGGGTAAAAAAATGAAAATGAGGCTACTAGGTCAAATAGGACGTCAAATAAAAAGTATTCATTAGTACATTTAAACTGCGGTTTTATTTTTCGTAAGTTCTTTATAGTTTTTGAGTTATTAGCCATAATAAAAACTAAACTTTGAGAAAATTAACAGGGTACACCAGTGACCCCCCAGTGCTGAAATTTGGTATACGTGTAGCTTAAGTAACACAAATACAGGCGTAAGTCTGGTGCCGCCTTACCTTTATCTGCCGCCAAATAGCAGTACTTGTGCTGCTGTGTTCCGGTTAGATGGTAATGGTATGTTCCTGTAATTACTGGCACATAGGCATACCAGCTAAGCCCTATATATGGCAACGTATCCACATAGAGATCAAGACAACATAATAGCTTGTTTTGAATTCTATGTGAATATCATGGGCTGCAGTAGCCACTTAACATCCGGTGGACTGCACGCTCGTTTGCCATATAAGTAGTATAAAAAAAAGTCTGAAATCCAGAATAACTGCAATTTGTACCCCAAAAAAGAGGTACCACATTATATGAATTCCCGTTACCTGTAATTTGAATAAACCTGTAGGTCAAGTTATATGGTTATTTATTTCGTGGCACTATTTTGATAGTCAAAGAATACAATTATTATTTTTTTTGCTTTTATCGGAGACTTGCGAGATCTCTGTTCGGGGCGAACCACTAGTTATTAGAGATAGTAAAACTAACCACATCTGTATTGAATCTATTAGTTCCCTCCGGCCATTTGCATTCTATGTACAAATGACACACTGACAGACGTACGGATATCGACGTTTCGACGCTAATTATAACTGGGAGCTGTTTGATCCAGTTATCCAGTTAACTAGGGTAGAACATAAATGTGCTTGACTTATAGACTAAGGGCGACATCGTTGCGCAAATGTCTAATCGTATTTAGTGGAGATATCTTTTTGTTTTTTATGCCACCTGGAGTTGGAACAAGCCTGATTTTAAGTGGCAACCATCACCTATAACAAAAATCCCTCGAATAAATAAAAGTGTTAGGTTTAGGGTTTCGTACCTCTAAAGGTAAAAAAGGAACCCTTATAAGATCACTCTCTTATCCGTCTGTCTGTCCGTGTGTCACCAACGATTTTCTCAGGAACGGGTGGACCTAGCAAGTTGAAATTTATACCAGATACTGAGGTCTATAGTCCCTTTTAGGTGTATAAAATCAAGGTCCTGAGTTAACGCGATAAATAGATATGGGCAACTTTATATTTTCGCGAAAATTGATAATTCTAGGTTAAGCGGAAGTATCCTGTAGGTTTTGGGTCGAAAACCTATATGGTAGTTCCCGTTGACCTAGAATCACGAAATTTGCCAAAAAACAAGGTCTTACAGCACAAATAAAGGAAAAATACATACATAGTTGACGCCAATTAAGATAGTCCTCTGAGTTGTACAATTTAGAGGACTATCTTAATCGGCACCAACCTCAACTAAGGTAAATATATAAAATTGTGCTATTGAATAAAATAAATATTTAAGAGGGGCTCCCGTACAACAGACATGTTTTTTGCTGTTTTTATAGATAATGGTACGGAACCCTTCGTGCGCGAGTCCGACTTGCACTTGGCCGGTCTTATTTTTAAGTTTATTGTTTAATATATGTTAGTCTTTAAGGTATATATAGATTTATGGGCCTTGTTATCATATTGCTGGATGAAATAAAGGTTTATACTGACACCAGGTACACCATACTACGCTCTAAGACAAAAATCGCCAATGTCGCGCAAAAGACAGCTAAATTGAAGTGGGACTGGGCGGGCCACGTATGTCGAATGCGCGATGACACGTGGGCTAAGATAACCACCGAGTGGGTCCCACAAGGCGCGAGACCGCGTGGCCGGCCCAGACGGAGATGGCGGGACGAACTTGACGCGCATACTTCGAACTGGTTGACAGAAGTCCTAGACCGGAATGAATAGAAGAAGGGAAAGGAAGCCTTTGCCCAGAAGTGAGATCCAGCGATCTCTTTAGATTAGATTAGATTATTATTATATATAACAAAGTTTGTTTGTTTTAATAGTTTATTGCACAAAATATAAATTACATGTACAAAAGGTGGGCTTAATGCTAATAGCATTTTCTACCTGCCAACCTCAGAGGTAACAAAAAAGGTTGGCGTGCTAACTTATAACAATATTACTGATAATTAACAAAACAAAAGAATCACAAATAACAATAAACTCCAATCACAGTTATAATAAATACATAAACCTACTTGATATAACAATAATAATACATAGAATATATAATTAAATGACAAATATAACAAATATATATATATAGATAGAGAGAGAAAACAAAAAAATACTATTACATACTATAACTAAACATACTACTTTCCATATATTTTAACAGCTAGTGGAGGACTGCAAGAAATGACTGTAGACTAGTTGTCTGAAAGCCGGTTTACTAGGCGCCTTTTTAATATAAGTAGGGAGAGAGTTCCATAGACCGACAGCTACCACCTCAAAAGAGTTGCCGCGGAAGGACGTAGTGTTTCGGGGTAACAAGAAGGAGAGAATCAGTGGATCTGAGGTTTTGGTCGTGGGTGTCAGAGAGGAAGGAAAATTTGCATTTTAGATAATGAGGAGTAGAGGGGTCCCTAAGGATTGAAAATAGAAGACATAAAATTCTTAACTTTCTTCTGTCACGAATTGAGAGCAAAAGTATTGCCTAGTAGGCCACTAGGTAAATATGATTTAGTTAGAGAGTTGTCTAATCATACAAATACGTCAAATTTAAACATGCTAAATCGCTAAATACGCTTAGGGATCGGGTTTAGGGACGTTATCTTATTTTATCTTATCGCCGGCTCTAGGGTGGAATCATGTGTCTATTCTGTCATTTTACAATTCTTTGTACCATGGGATTTCTAATAATTATTTAAACACTTCTCCTATCTATTGTCGATGACTTAATTACTTTGATAACTAACTATTACTCCGTTAAAAAGCGACACTGTCCCGCTTGATTGGCTTAGCTCAACCCTACAATAAATTTCCACACATACAAACCTCGTGCGGATAGGCCGCTGCGCCTGTAGTAGTTATAAGTAATTACGAGTAAATCAGTTCATTTCTATGGAGTCTCATGGACCTGGTACAAGCGTGGCTTTCCTCTGAATATTATAAGTATGTATGTATATACAAAAAAAAGTATTCTACCAGTTATCTGGTTCCCCACCATAGTACAAGCTTTGCTTAGTTTGGGGCTAGATAACGCTGTGTAAAATGTCCATCATTATTAATTTATTTTATTTACTCTGTATTTTGGAAACGTATACCCTTGTAACAGGAATATATACATAACAATATCCTAGTAATAATATTTACATAATAAATCGACATTCCTGGAAACATTAATTTAAATATTTAGCGAGATTCTAAGGAACGAGAATAGAACGATATAGCCGATGAGCTTATAAAGTATTAGGGGAAGATATTCAGGCAATTTAAAATCATAAAAAAGTAATATATCTAAGTAGTGAATCTGGAATCGAAAGTCGGGAAGAGCGTCTACGGATATTTTGCGAAAATGGCAAAAAAATCCCGAAAATACATTCGTGGCGCAACTTGAAATTATATCAATTTTTAGTTTTAGCATTTATAGCATCCAGAAATAAATATCCTAGACTATCTGGATGGTTTGACTAGACTGCTACAGGGGCTATAAGGGAACGTCATAGATTAGAAATATAAGGATCGAGGGTGACTTTTGCCCAGCCACTGTTGGGAAAATATTACCATCTCTTTCCTTTGGGGTCTTCCAACATCCTATACAGAAAATATTGTCTCAGAAATACGTATTTATAGATGAAAAAAAACTGTTTATTGTAAAGATGTTTTTATTTTCTTATTTTACACTTGCGGTAATCTGGAATCGCACGCATTTTTACAAAATAAAGTATAGCCTAAGAGTTTTTTTATTTGTCAGGGTTTAATAAATAAACCCTGACAAAAAAACTCTTAAAACCACGTTAAATTGAGCTGGCTAAGAAGTTCTTAGTAAGAACCACCGCAGTTAAAGAAGCTTTCTTTTAAAACATACCTCTCTTTTTGCTTCGGTCGTGGGTTTAAAATTTTAATTTTCACGTCCAAAGAACACAAAAGAGGACAAGCAAAGCAGACGTTACAAAGCAACTTACACTCGCGCGTAAATAAGACGAACCCCGGCTGGGTTCGTCTTATTTACGAACCCAGCCGTATTCTTGAATTAGTTACAGATTTAACAGACATTTATTGGAATAGATTATTAGCAACATAAATGCTCATAAAGTTCTAATGTGTTTCCAAAGTATTTATTATGTGTCTGTTACGTTGTTGTTTTGGCAAGAAGGTCCAGTTTGCCTATCGTTTAGATTATTCCAATAACCGGCACTAAACCGGCAATAAAAACATAAATATTTTTTAAGAAATCATAACATTTTTAGAAGGTAAACCGTTGAGCAAATACTTTTTAACTAGCAGGTAAATCAAAGCAAAAGTTAAAACTCTCAATAACTCAATCTCTAAAAATGTATTATAGAATTTAATTTCCTCCACACGTCCCCGCGCAGCAATTGCATGCGAGCGACTGACAACCGACGTCGCGCTCACTCACCGGAAATTTCAACTTTTCTATAACTACCCGCGTTTGTAACTTCGTGAAATTGATACGAGATGAAATCTGGGCACAGGAAATCGGATTTTCTCATACAAGATGACTTAATTTACCTTCATATCAAGTTACATAGTGTTTTATAAATGGATTACATATATTTAGTATTGGATCTCAAATGTTAAGCTTTAATAAACGGGAGTTACACCTTTGGTGTTACAAACGTTAGTTCTTAACAGTTTTCGTCGATGCACTTATTATTATCGACAATTTTTAACTATTTAGGTTTTCTAAAGTAGCCTTACGATAAGACCGCCAGTATTATTTGCTTTCTGTATTCTTTGTTTTTAATTTTTACTTATCCATTGAAGCGAAGCGAGCGAAGATCTCAGTGGCAACATGGGCAATGTTGCTTTGTATGTAGATTTTTATTTTTTTTCGAACTTAGCTTTCGAACCGTGTTGATTCGATCTGCATGAAATTTAGTAGGTCTGCTACTTTGTATCTGTATGTAGTATGTAAATGGTAGTTTGTATCCGGGTAGGTACTCCGGATACAAACTACCATTTAGCAGTAGTATTTGGAACCATTGTACTATTCGCTTTTGTCTTCTATTTTGTCTGTAAATTTTTTTTATGGTAAGTGTAATAGTGTTTTCATTTTTTCATTCATTCATACTCCGCAAACAAAGCTGTGGGCAGACGCTAATTACATCTAAAAAGGCGGCTTATTTCAGTATAAATAAGTCTCAACGGACTAATGAACTGAATTAACTGCGAGTGCTAATAATTGTCAAATTAATCCTTATTTACAACTGGAGTTAACACAATTTATAACGGTTAATACAAGGTGTCTACGAATGTGCTGATTTATACCGAGTTTTTCGTCGAATACATGGCATTTCGATAGTTGTTCACAATTCGATGTTCGATAAAGATAGATAAGATAAGATAATTTATTTTCGATTACGAACTTCACAACACTAGGGTAGGTACATCAAATTCAGTATTTTAGTTAAATATTAAAACCTAGTTGCAAAAGAAACATAGGCACCCAAACTAGGAAGACCTGTGATACCTTCGATGTGGGGACTCCAAGTTTAAAATCGTTGAGAGACGACCCAGTTTAGTGGGACCCATAGGGCACTTTTCTAAGGTGCGTGACCTACGACTACGAGGGCGATGGTCGCCACTTAACATCAAGAGGGTCATATGCTTTTTCCATCCCCAAGTCGTATGAAAAAACTAAATATGTTAGATAGAACTGTTAAAAGTCTTGGCTAGCTACAAAGTAGGGGTAAAAGAAACTTAAATCTTATTTGTTTTGGACGATAGCTCAATCTTTTTCCAAAATATTACCAAATTACACCGTAGATTACCGACTAAGCATATGTAAAACACTCCTCGCATACAAATTCATAACTAATGTATCTTGACCTGTCTCCACATAAAATTCCAACCGCATCATAGATCAAAGTATATTGGACGATATATCTGGCAATAGTCCAAGGAAGAGATTGGTCATTGTGTTCCGCTTCAACGGAGAAAGGCACCTATTATGTGTGTAATAAGGTTGTAAATTGGACCATGTCTGTCGGCAAGAGTTATTGGAATTTGATAGGTTTGGGCTTTGAGATGTGGATGGACGATGTTAAAACGTTATGGGAACGATAATCTATATTAATATTAAAACGAGGCAAAGTTTGTTGTTTGTAAGCTTTTTGTATGTAGGTCCCATGCAACAAACTTACAAACAACAATAATGCTAGAAACTTCTAAATGGATTATGAAAATTATTTCACTGATTGATAGAAAGCTACACTATCCCTGAACGCTATAGGCTATTATTTTGTAAAAATGCGTGCGATTCCAGATTTCAGCAAGTGTAAAATAAGAAAATAAAAACATCTTGTGTTAATTTTTGTTGTCATGATATTTTATCAGTGAAGAGAAGTTTAAGAAGGCTTGAATACGAACTGGAAAGCACAGCGTAGTCTTACAAGTCGTAGTCCACAAGATGGAAAGACGACCTAATGAAGGTTGCTGGGAGCCGTTGGGTGAAGACTGCTCGAGTTCGGTCGCTCTGGGAATCTATAGGATATTTTCAGCAGTAAGCATAAAATTTAATTCTTCAGAAGTTTTCAGTGAAACAGTAGCAAATGTTTGATCAACATCATATCAGCTACAATGAAAAACCGAATAGGTTGTTTTAACCTTTTTTCAACCCATATTTTAGGGTATTATAGCACCTACCGACATGATTTGTTGAATTAACAAAATAAAAATAATCGAACTATACAGGTAAATTTGACCTGATTATATAACTGATATGTAACTTAGTTATTTTGTTGCCTCTACTTCGTAAACATGTTGGCTTTACTAAATTATCAGTTAGACTTACTTAGATTCGAATTAACCAAACTGTTGTGTTGTAATAAATAACCTCTTTTAGTGGTTGGTTTAAAATTAATTTTTAACAATTTTATTTTTGTAGCAATAAATGTACTGTAATAGTTGTTTGAACATAATATTAAATTAACGCAACTTAAACGGAACCAACATTATGGAGTTCAACTTATTCGGTTTTTCAGTGTATTGGACGCTTATTTTATTGGACCTATAGATTTTAAGAGCTACCTATTTTGTGCGGCTCCGAACGGCTCCAAGCAACCTTTAATCCTTTCATCTCTAGAGAAAAACAATAGATCGAAGCAGTTATTAGATTAATGGCAGCGACAAATCATGCGGCGGGGCAAGGCGGCAACATTTATTGTTTAAAAATAGATCTGATGAGTTACGTTGACGCATATAATTTGCAATAGCTATGTGCCGATGTGTTTGTAGCGTGATAAACTGGGCTTGGATATGTTTGTACTCTTTTTAAAGACTATAATTTATTGGCAACAAGGTGACGTCACACGATTTTTTATTAAAATTAAATATAGCCTATCTCTCAGGGCTGGTGTAGCTTTCTATCAGTAAAAATATCAGAATAGAAAGAAAGAAAAGAAACAAAAAAAATAAATATATTCACATCACAGTTAAAACAACAGATTCTAACAGTAAATAGAAAAAATACAATAAGAAAGACACGTGTTTTTAAATTATATTATCCAGTGTGATGGCGAAAAGGCCTTCAGTTTAGCATATGCTACTGCATGTTACCATGCTGGAGCGCTGGTCTTCTGCTGAGGCCAGTGTTGACTTCACGGACGACCTAACTAATCAACTAATAACAGAACCTCGTTATCATCAGTAGGTATAGATTCAGTAGTTTCTGGGATTACCCCCTACAAACATACAAACAACAAACTTCACTTGGTTATAATTTTATTTAGGCTGACCTGCACCGACTAGGGCAGATTTTTGTCAAATTATAAATATCCATCTTCCTGCCTTTTTCCCACATTACGTGGGGTCGGCACAACATGTATTTTTCTTCCATACCTCTCTACTAGCCGTCATGTCTATTGTCACTTCTTTCTTACTTATATCATTGTTCACACAGTCCATCCATCTCTTCTCCGGCCTTTCTCTACTTCCATATCAATACCACATTCATATCTCACACTCTTTTAGTTACATGATTTTCTTCCCTGAATTAAAAAATAATAATAATATTCGAATAATTTAATTGGAATTTGATGATTGAAAGTTTATTTTTTAGTGATTTTTCGTCTTTAATAAGACGTACTTATTTAGATTTCGTAGGCTTATCTTTAGATATTTCTACTGTTCCAGTTACCTATTGAATGTTCACTGATCGTTTGTATAATGGATCGAACCACCTTAAAGACTGGTGCTTATTATTTTCTATTTATATATTCTGAGAATCTTTGCAGAGAGAGAGAAGATAATTTTTCCTTAATCCTGTTCATTCCACTGCTGGGAGAAAGCCTCCCCCTCACCCCTTTTATCTAATTTATCTCGATCCTTTGCCAGTTGCCAATCCCTATGAAAAGAGTCCAAGTCATCGCGCAAACGCTTATGGCTTCCACGGCGGCGCTCTTCATCCACAGGCATAATTATTTACTAAACATAGACAATAATTTATTTAATACATACCACACAATATACTACATATACATTGATTGAAATTTATTTGTCATTAATCTTTGTTTATTTTGAACTAGCTGACCCGCCGAACTTCGTACCGCATTGACATGCATACATATGACGCGGGCTGTCAATGTACGTCACCCCGCTAGAATTAAAAATCTGCCATCATCATTATGAGGAAATTAATTTTCTTCATAATTTTTTTTTGCGTAAATTTTTCCGATGTGTTAATAGTTATTCTGCTTTTCGGGGCGAAGACAAATACAACAAATCAAAAACGATGAAAATCGGCCGAGCCGTTCTCTAGTTATAGTTATGAGAGTTCGAACAAAGAAAAAAATTCAACAAACCTGACATTGTTTTATATATTAGGATTTTTGTTACTAACATACCTAGATGGTGGTAGAGCTTTTGTGAACGAGCTCGAGGAAGTGGGCACCACCGCCTTACCTTTATCTGCCGCCAAATAGCAGTACTTGTGCTGCTGTGTTCCGGTTAGATGGTAATGGTATGTTCCTGTAATTACTGGCACATAGGCATAACAGCTTAGTCCTATAGTATGGCAACGTATCCACATAGAGATCAAGACAACATAATACCTTGTTTTGAATTCTATGTGGATATCCATGGGCTGCAGTAACGTTTTTATAATACTTAATAAATTTTAAACATGAGGTAGGTATGTTGTATAACATATTTTTTTTCATCATTTTATTTCAAAATCCTGCCAAGTTTGAATGACAATAGAAAATGGTGCAATGATAAAAAATATGTACGAAAAATTGTTTACAAAATGTCGTCAGAGTCATAAATTCTGACAGCTGTGTATCAAACATAATTTACAAACAGTGTTTACCAAGTTCTCTCTTGTTTTTGTTTATGTGTTACGTTTATACTAGATATTTCATTTTATATTGTTTTGTCTATTCTTTGTCTTAAAATGTACCTAACTGTAGTCACATAGAGCCATGCATCAAACTCTTAGATCGAGTTCCAAACGTCGAGATTCGTAGACGAACGAAGGTTCATGACGTTAGGAATCGAGTTATGAAACTCAAATGGTCGCAAGACCGTCGAAGAGATAATAGACGGAGTAGGGCTGCGACTGAATGGTGGCCGAGGAATGGCTGTAGGGTAGAACGTCCGGCAGCGAGATGGGTGGACGATATCTTTAAAGTCGCGGGCCTTGGGTGAGACAAGCGCAGGATCGTGGCAGATGGTACACACCTGGGGTGAGACCTTTATCCCGCCTGAGGCACATGCCTGAGGGACTGCATATCCCGCGCTTCTGTAGTGCCTCAGACATGTTCGCGAAGCCTCACTACTGCGCACGGTACGCGAGAGCGGCAACACCATCCTGAGCGTCAACGCCAACAAACTCCATTGCCCTCTGATGTGGATCCTCACGCAGAGGACTAAATCGCAATTAGTAATTAAGTACCAACGCGTCTAGATTGAAGATTGACAACAAAATGAATCCATTGTTGTTTTATGTATTTATTTATCTAAACATACTTCAAGCGTTTTAATTGTACTCGTATGCTAATTAGAATAATAATTACTAGAAATATTTGTAGTGTTAACTGTATCGCATTCCGCTCCACTTAATCGTATTGGCAGCATCGAAATACCGTCTCCGCGCAGTGTTGGAGCAAGCTATGGAATATAAGGTACGAACTGTGGGCACAGTTCATCTTCATCATTATCGTCATGCTATCCATAGGACGATCGATCTTCTGTGATTTTTATCAACCTTAATTAGGTCGTTTTAAAACAAGATTTTTATTATTTAACTAACCATCATTAGAAGCCCTTGTAGCACCTCCATAAGTAGTGCATTGAGCCACTAGGTACCCAAAAGGTGCCTATGGAATTGTAACTATCCCATGGTCTTATACCATACCTAAATTAGTAGATACCTATTAAGACTTAAACAAGTGTACCATTGTCCCAATCAGACTAATATTATAAATGCGAAGGTTTGGATGTTTGTTTATTTATTTGTTTGTTTGTTACTCAATCACGTCGTAACGGCTGAACAGATTTTGATGAAATTTGGTATATACTTTATCCTATAAATCAGGTCCCATGGGATAAAAATGGGGTTTCAAGTCAAGTTGCAACAGCGAGCTTAGCTTTATTTCTAGGTTACCTACACGTTTAGTAGTGTAACGCGTACGAAGTCGCGGGCAACAGCTAGTGGTCTATAAATAAATGAAATTAAAAGATGAATAAATTATACGAATATGAATCTTATTTAGATTCAATAACGATTGAAGTGAATCACCAAAGTTTTCTCCATAGCTTCTTCACATTACTTTCATCTAGAGAATACCAGACGGTCACTGTTTGATTTGGCACCGGTGCGGATCCGCACCATTTCAATCATCACCTTTTGGTTTTATCGCTCTCATCTGACATTTCCTCTGTAAGTGTCGATCACCCCGAGTTGATGTACAGCGTGCTTCCGAAAATGGACATACATTACATTCATTATTATAAATACGATATCGGAAAACTTTTTTTTCTTACATTTCCTATTGGAGCCTAGATACAGCTAGCCAAATTGGATCTAGATAATATGTACATATATCTTTTATTTAGGTCTCTCTCAATGTGATCTTGGCTTCAATGAGATACTCTTATTATTATATTTATGTTAACGATGTACTTATCTATATTATATACTAGCTTCCGCCAGCGGCTTCGCGATAGCGGTTTGTCAACAAAAAGTAGCCTATGTCTTAGTCTAGTTTATAATCTACGTACATACCAAATTTCATCGAAATCGGTTACGGCGTGAAAGAGTAACAAACATCCACAGATACATCCATACAAACTTTCGCGTTTATAATATTAGTGGGATTCTACAATCTAACATTAACTATTCCCTTAATACTCATATAATATTAACGTTACCTATATTATCTTGTTTTACCTTATTTTATCCAATCATATCGAGGACAATACATCTTCCACCCTTTGAAAGGACGTGGTAATTTTGATCTCTTTGCATAGATACTCGACATCTTAGGTAGGTACAATGTACTTATAAGTACCTATAGGTACAATGGCTTGGGCACGCAACTTGTACTCGTTTTATTTTTGATATTCTTTTAACTAAGGCACTTTTATGGCGGGTTCCTATATACGTCAGCAACCACCTACGACTCGTTTCTCCTTGAAAACGTGTCAAAAGTTTGACACTAGTTCGACACTTTTTCAAGGTGATACGAGTAACCGAAATAGTCGGTTACGGACGGATATAGGAGCCCGCCATTAACTGACGCCCGAGGCAGCAATGCAATTCATGGCTTAAAACCAGCGCTGATGAATAAACTTGTTCACCATAATGATAGGCCATACCTCTTTTTCGGCGCAGGGCTCAGAGTGACTGGCTACTTATCTTTTATTTATTTTATTAGCTTAAAGTGTATTTAATTGCTGTATTTAATTATCCACCAGTCGTATGCAAACAGACAAAAGA
The DNA here is from genome assembly GCA_918857605.2 of Philereme vetulata. Lineage (NCBI taxonomy): Eukaryota > Metazoa > Arthropoda > Insecta > Lepidoptera > Geometridae > Philereme > Philereme vetulata. The sequence continues at coordinate 14,079,385 of OU975425.1, forward strand.
AAAAGAAAAAAATGGGCAATAGTTGTCACACAAATGGTTACCTGCAGATGGGCGTCGAAGCCGGTGCAGGCCGAAGAAGCGTTGGCGTGACAAGCTTGATGCCTTTTAAGATGGCTGGGGGGACGTGGCGAGTGATCGCGATATGTGGAGGAATGTGGAGGAGACCTTTGCCCAGCAGTGGGAAAGAATAGGTTATGGAAAAATGGGTTATGTTACTTATGTTGAAATGCCTCTTTTTGTTTACTTGATAAATCCCGTGTTAATAATAATTATTGAAATAAATTACGAATGTTTTTTTAATTATATTCGTTTGTAACCAGCCCGTGGCTGGTAGCGGGAATAAGTGTAATTGACGATTCAAAATGATCTTAAACTTATCATTGGATGAATTTTTTTTTGTTTTTTTATAAGACCTGGAGATAATAATAAATAATGCTGGACATTTCATCATGCTTTTCCTTTTGTTTTCTCGATGTTATTTCTGTTTTTCTGTGCGCACATAAGTTACGTTTCAAGCCAGATAAAATAGTTATTTTAGTTAAGTTATATTTTTTTGTTTGTAATGTGTAATGTGTGCCTTATAAAATAATATTCACACAGCGCCATCTGGCCCTAAACTAAGCAACGCCTGTACTATGAGAACTCACTCCAACTCTGGACACCTGTACACTCCTCCTGCTATGATAACTCTTTTACAGTCCAGATTGTCCATTTATGGAACGCGCTGCCGGTGGCTATCAGACAGTGTTACCAACCCTACTGTTTTAACAGTAGACTTGCTGTTTCCATATTGATGCCCCTGTTTTCTGTTTCATTCCTAATTTTTACTGTTTTTCAATTACCGTTCAGCGCCACTTATTACACTACACACTAAATCCGAATTAACCGATTGCAAACTCATTATTTTGAAGCCACAGAAAGGCACATGGAAAAATGTACCAAAAATTATGTATGATTTTACAAAGGAAAATGAGTCTGAAAATAATGAAGATGAGGCATTTGAGGATAAAAGTGGAAAATAATTTTACTTTTATTTTGGATTTTTATTATGTTGTGGTCAATATTATGATATAACATTGTATGTGAGTCCTGGTAACTAATATAAGTAGGTGGTTATTTTAATTATATGAGGAAAGTATGAAATCTGCCTATGTTTACTTTACCTACTGTTTTTTCCTGTTTGTTTATTGGTGAGCTGTTGTTTTTTGGTTTCTTAGGGTTGGCAACATTGCTATCAGATGCGCCAAGCATCTCGCTATTAAACGTATTCTCAGGGAACACTTTTTGATTATTTGTCGCTGAATATTTAAGTATTTATGTTTCCTAATTGTAATATATATTTTATGTCATTAGTGTAAGTATGTATGTAGTAGGTACACCATTACACCCCAGGTAATATCCACACAGTCAATTCCATCCAAAGTTGTCTGGTAGAGATCGTTATATCGTTATTTAGCGATAAGACCGCCAATGGTATAACATAGTTTTACGTTGTTCTTATGTAAATGTTTTATGTTGTGCAATAACGTAATTTATATTATATGCGAACCAGCTTGTAAGTCATATTTTTTTAATCGTTATATCTCCTTGTTTCAGGTAAGTCGCCGTTATCTCTGCACTACAGCGGAGTTTTACGGTAATCAATCATGTACTTACACAGCTTGAGTAACTATCATTTAGTGATTATGCAGAAAATATTATCACGAGTAGGTGAATTTATGTAACATTTAAGCGCCTATTTCACCTCTGAGTAACGCTAACATATAACCTCGTATACGACCTCCGTAGCGCAGTGAGCCAATAGCCGGCTGAGAGGGGAGGTATTGGGTTCGAATCTCGCCGCGGAACAAATGTTTGCATGATCTACAGAATGGTATTTGTTCCGGGTCTGGATATTTTTCTATATACTACTAGCTGACAAATTCGCAGCTGCGCACGCGTAGTTTTTCAATAAAAACATTACCCTCGTTCTGCGCAGTTAGGTAAAAAGTAGCCTATGTCACCCGGGGTTAGTGTAGCTTCCCAACTGTGAAAGAATTTTTTAAATCGGTCCAGTAGTTTCGGAGCCTATTCAATAGAAACAAACAAATCTTTCCTCTTAATAATATTAGTATAGATAAGTATGTATTTACAAAAAAAAATACATAAGTAATCTATCAGTTATCTGGTTTTCAGAATACAAACTGCTTAGTTTGGGGCTAGATAGCGCTGTGTGAAATGTTCAGTAATATTATATATAAAAGTTAATACGTCTTTTGTTTTCACACGAAAACAGTTAAAGAGAGAATGATTTTTATCCGTCAATCACGGTCGCTCTGGAAATCTATGGGGGAGGCCCATGTTTAGCAATGGGCTTTCTTTAGCGGATATAATGATGATGATGACGCGAGATAATATTTCTCCAGGCGACCACTTTTTCTATTTACAGCCATTTGTGTCCCACTTTTTTTTAAATTGTTCTGATCTTCATTTGACCAGAATCGCATCGGATAGAGTAAGCAATGATGTGGTCTAAGATGAAGCAAGAAAATCTAGAAGACACGTATTAAATTTATTCTTACCTTGCGTCTCATTTTGGCTAGGCAAATGCCTAATCAAAGGTTTCTTTTTTTCATTTCAACATTTTTCTTTATATAGATTAGATTAGAAAATTATTTATTGCACTAATAAAATAATACATAGGCGAACTTAATGCTAATTAGCATTTTCTTCCAGCTAACCTTTGTGTAGTGAAGAAAGTGGTAGTGCCAGAAAATGAAATTTAAACAAACTTTAGCTTAGAAATAAAAAATTAAAATAATAATAATACACATACATAAACGAAATACACAAATATACCTCCGACACAATATGACGACCTCCGTGGTGCAGTGGGCGAATAGCCGGCTGAGACGCAGAAGGTAGCGGGTTCGATTCCCGCCGCGGAACAAATGATTGCATGACCTACAGATAATTGTTCCGGGTCTGGTTATTTCTATATATATTATAAGTAAATATTTACAAAAAAAATGTATATAAGTATTCTATAAGTTATCTGGTTCCCATAATACAAGCTCTGCTTAGTTTGGGGCTAGATAGCGCTGTGTGAAATGTCCAGCAATATTTATTTTATTAATTATTTATATCTACATAAAGTGCTCAATTTTGTTGGGTATATTGAAGAGAGATGAAGTGAATATACTTCTGATTTAATATCAGTCTGACCATATTCATTAGAACGAGGCAATAAAGAGTACCATTTACAAACCCGTCAACATAACTCCGGCAGTCGGGCAACGGCCCAACGAGAAATAGCGTCAATGTCAAACATCCTTTTAACTACTTTGTAAAGACAACATTTCGTTAAGGCTGCGTTTCCACCAGAGAAGAGCGAGATAGCTAAGCGGACAGCGAGGAACAATTCAACAATAATATTACTTCATTTACCTAGCTACGCATAACCCAACTATCCTAATGGTTCTTTAGGGTACCATACCCCAAAATGAAAAAAAGGAACCCTTATTGGATTACTACATTGTCCATCTGTCTGTCTGTCAAGAACCTTTTATGAGGAACGCGTGGAATTAGCTGAAATTGATATAAAATACACTTAGATCTACGGCCCCTATGAGCTGTAAAAAAAGTTCTAAGTCAACGCAATCAACAAATACGGCCGTTTATAAAAATCCAAAAATCGTTAATTAGTAAACAGATAAAAACAATTACGGGCTTAGTACAAGAAACAACAAGATGGCGGCGTTTTGGGCTTAGCAACATGGCTTAATTGTTTTTAGAACAAATATCGACACTTGACTTGACCAAAATAGTTAATATTGCTGAAATCACTAAAATTAATTCTCTAATCTAGTTGTTGTTAGTAGGGACAGGCAGGCGCACGGCTCAGTACCATCCGTACCTAGTTGATATACCACCCATTCGAACACACCGTTTTGGTTATACGTTCTTGATGCGCACAGCTAAGGTATGGAACACTTTGCCGTCGTCTGTTTTTCATAAAGAATACAATCCGGGCCTCTTTAAGGTAAGAGTAAATAAGTTTCTTCTAGATATTCGTGCTTCATTTTAGACCACATCATCCCTTCCCATCAGGTGAGATTGTGGTCAAACGAAGATCTATCCAGTTTAAAAAAAACTAAATAATCTCTATAATTAGCAAACGAGACAAGTGGCGAGTAGGGCTTGAATATCGGACTATTTTTCAACTACGGAGTCGGGTTTCGATGCTCAGGATTCCAACTCCGGAATTCCGGAGTTTCGAAGCTTTGAACTTTAAAATCTCGCGACAAATGCGCAGTGTTATAGAAAATGCATCTTTTTAATAGATTACATTTATTAGGTATTATATGTTGTAGTTGTCGGTACCTCACGTTCGTGTTATGTTGTATATATTCGTTTTGTGGGGTCATTGTCTAAAATAAATTATTCTATTCTAAGCAAAAAATAATACAAAACTAGAAAATTTCAAACTAGTATTTTTTATTAGGGTCTATTTTTAAACCAAGTTATATCGAAATTAAACCATGCTTTAAAACATCATTCCAATCTTTTGAAATGTATAAAAGAAATGTAAGTATTATGTATTTCCATGTCTAGAACTACATCGATGCAAAGTTTTAGCCCAATCCTTTCAGTAGTTTAGAGGTGAATGAGTAACAAAAAAATAAATCATTCTATAGAATATTTGACACCTTATTCCTATCCCTTGGGAACTGATTCATGGAATAAAAAGTAGTTTAAATGTTAATCCAGGTCCAGAACTACATAGATGTAAAGTTTTAGCCTAATCTGTTCAGTAGTTTCGTAATGAAAGAATAAACAAAGACAAAAATAATTCTCTATAGAAACTTTGACACCGCATTTCCATCCTGTAGGAACTGATTTATGGAATGTCCTACCTATTCCAACCTACGCACAGTGAATTACCTAGAACTAGCCAGCTGGACAAAAGTCGATTCCTAGAATCGATTAAATCATAATCCTGTCTCATTAACCACACCTCAAAACTCAGAATTCCAGGTATAACACGTGCCTTACCCTTTGTAGCACACCGCCATAGTACTGGAAAGTGAGGTAATAAGGAAAATGCATTTATGCAAATAAATCAGTTGATAGTTTGCAGTGCTTACGACAACATCTTATGACCACTTGTGCTATTTATATTATTGTGAGTGTTATGGATTTTCTACTTGAAGGTATGTACTTTAAATTTCTTCATAAATTGGGATCATTTAACTTGTTGACGTTGATGTTTATAGGCTTTATAGAAATGGACATTTATATCGTGTAAATTTTTCTATTTAGTAACTTTCATCGAGTGTAACTTTTTTTATCCAAATATATCCAGGCCGTTATTTACGTATGTAATAGCCACAATATTTAACTTTAAAATGATATATAGTTTTGCCACCCCAACTCACCCCATTTTTTTTAATTATTTTTTTCAGAAGTTGTGATTTCGATTTCAAAAATCGATTTCTTTGAAGAATGGCGTAAACACAAGAAAGAGGACCGTAATTCAAAGCTCACAGAGTTTGTATTGAACAAAATCAACTGTTCAGATGTCACTCTTGATTCAAAGAAGAATATTTGTACGAAAATTTCAAGTATTTCTTCAAAATTTGCTGAAAAGTGGTCCGCATCGAAAAATACCCTCAATAGGTTTTTGAATAACAATAAGGATTGGTTAGAGGGTAATGAAATACAATTTGAAGTTCAAGTACATCGCCCGTCTGCGTCTTCGTCATCTGGACCAAGTCGGACTACAGGCAGACCCAGAAAAGAATTTGACGAATCGTCATTCAAAACCAAAAAACGGAGGGTTGAAGATTTAGTGCAATCGCGAAGTGCTAGTGAGTTAACCATAGCCGCTGAAGTAGCCAATCGAGTATCTGGTCGAAGAAATGTAGCTAGTTCAATTCATAAAATATCTGACAACTCTCCAAAAGCTAAAACAACCAATGTTGCGTGTGGTGGTCGTCAATTGAGCAGTGATGAAGCTTTAGCTCATTATGTTGATGCTAAGTGTACCAGCCATAGTTACAAACAGACGCGTAAGGTGTCATTGAAGGCGGGACATCAGATATTTCCATCTTATCATAGTGTAGTTAAGTCTAAAAAAATGTGTTATCCTTTAGATGAGTATATTTCTGTGACGGAAACGCGCGCTGAAATTAATCTACAAGGCATTTTAAACAAAACTGCTGATCGTTTAATTGAAGCGCAAAGTGATGTTATAAGAAATGTTGTGTCTTCTAATTCATCCCTTACATTAATTAGCAAATGGGGCTGTGACGGCAGTTCAGGCCACAGTACCTATAAGCAAAGGTTCGAAGATGCTAATGCTACTGATGAATTCCTGTTCATGTTTTCATTAGTTCCTTTGAAATTATGTGACGGCCAACATATTATATGGCAAAATCCACGGCCTTCGTCAACTCTCTATTGCCGACCAATCAAATTTATTTTTTCAAAGGAAACTAATGAATTCACCAAAGCCGAAACCAACAAAGTCTTGGAAGAAATATCTCAGCTTCTTCCAACTATTTGTAATGTTGAAGAATATGAAATTACTATAAAACATGACCTCTTACTGACTATGACAGACGGAAAAGTATGTAACGCTTTGACTGACACACGCTCCCCTCAAAAATGTTATATATGTGGTGCTACCCCGACAATGATGAATGGTGATTTAAAAGACGTAGTCGTTAATAAAGAACATTACGGTTTTGGTTTGTCTACTTTACATGCATGGATACGTTGTTTTGAGTGTTTACTACATATTAGTTATCGTTTGGATATAAAAAAGTGGCAAGCTAGGGGCGCTGACGATAAAATTAGTGTAAAGTTACGTTCAGAGAAAATTAAGTTAGATTTTAAAACTCAGATGGGGCTTATTGTAGACAAACCAAAACCGGGTTATGGTAACACAAATGATGGTAACACTGCACGTAGGTTTTTTATGAATCCGGAACTAAGCGGTGAGATTACAGGATTGGATGTTAATTTAATTAAAAAAATGTGTATATTACTTCGAACATTATCTTCTGGGTATGATATTAATTGCATAGAATTTGAAAAAGTTTGCTCTGAGACTCGATCTCTTTACCTTAGTCTGTATCCGTGGTATAATATGCCTGTTACTGTGCATAAAATCTTATTACACAGTACAGAAGTCATCCAAAGCTGTATTGTTCCAATCGGACAGCTATCGGAGGAGGCTCAAGAAGCCCGTAACAAAGACTGTCGTAGATTCCGAGAGCATCATAGCAGAAAACAGTCACGTATTGCCACGAATACAGATTTATTATATATGCTGCTGATAACATCTGATCCTGTAATCAACTCGCTTAGGGAAATTCCTAAGAAAAGACCTGAAAAATTGCCCGCAGAAGTGCTAAGCTTGATAGTTCCGCCTTCCATACCTACTACACATCAAGTACCACGTGAAGTTACTTTATGTGAGGAGAACGATTATGTGGTACCTGATTCGTCTAACTGTGACAGCGATGATGAATCATCTGACGATTTCTATTTGTAATTTATTATAATAGTAGATATTATTATAGTTAAATAATTTAAAGTGGGTGTAGTAATACACCTCTGCCACCCCTTCGGGGAATAAGGCGTGATGATATGTTATGTTATGTTAAGTAATTTAAGTTAAGTTTTTTAAATTGTGTAGATATATAATTTAAATTATTTCGTTAATATGTATTCTTCTAGACTTCTATTTTCAATAAATTTTTATTTCGTACTAAGTTTTTTTATTTTACCACATAACGCAAAAAAAATGATTCAGTATATGTTATTATGGCTGTAGCGATCATGTGAACCCATAAAATAATTTTGTCCAGCTACCATGTTCTAGACGATTCACTGTGCTACGTCTCAAATTTCAACTAAATCTGTTAATAGTTTTGATGTGAGAGAAAAAACAGACATACATCCAAACATCCATACTTTCGCATTTATGATATTATATTAGTGGGATTATATATATTAATATTAGTGCGATTAGTGGGAAGGGTGGGATTATTATGAAAATTGAAACTCCGGTTATACAAATGATATTGGAAACCTTTGAAACTCCGGAGTTAACCAAAACCGGAGTTCCGGAGCCCAAGCCCTAGTGAAGAGCATGCGGCGCGCATCACACATGCGCGTACGCTGTTCTCGTCGCTCCGGCGAATGTGTAAGCCCGGTACTATAAATGTAACACAACATTGTACCACTAATGATACTAATAACATACCAATAGATAGCTTTACGAGTATCATGTATTTAAACTATCAGTCTAATGCACTGAATTACACACATTAAATTAAATGTTAAACAGATGCAGTTTTTGAGAGAGAGAAACTTTCGACTCTAAAGTTGATGTGTTAGAGTTGGTTTAAAGTTGTTTGTTTTAAGTTGAAATGTTTTAAAGTAACCTTGATCGGCCAGTTGCAAGGTCTAGGGTAAGTCAAATCAATTGATGAAACGTAGAAATTAAATTCAAAAATCAAAAATGCCAATCTATCTGATTCTTCACGATACAGGCTTGACTAATGTGAAGGCCGCTGCATAAACTGTGATCGTAAGTAGTGCCTTCTGCCTCAAACTTTGGTTTATACATGTTTATTGCTATTATACTAGGCATCTTAGGTTAATTACAAAAATTGTCTTCATGCTAATTTCATGCTTAAGTTTTTGGCTGCAAATAAATATTTTTTCATTTGTTTTTCATTCATTTATTTCAAACCATGGGTAACATTAAAGGACAGTTAGTTGCGTCAACTTCATAAAATAATGCTTATTCATGGTAATTAAGTATGCAAAGGTACAATTTGTCATATGATAAATAAAATAATTAAAAACACAATAAATTAATTGAGGCGGCTGTAAAGAAGCCTTGATAATTTTAAACTTAAATACTATTGTCATACATGTCAAGTAGATGTCAAGTGCTTGCAGCCTGTTATTCAAACGTAGAAACCTTTTATTAGCCTCACGTTTAGTTCTAAGCTATTTGTCCATACAAATTGTATCGCCGTTGGTTTTTTTAAATGAACAAATAAAATAAATCAGAAATGAGCACATAGCTCGAAGAACTGACGACTTCGACTCTTAAAGTTCATGTGGGTTTCATGTATGGGATATTGGTTTTATATGACGTCTTAATGACTTAAGTTTCTCAAATTGCTATAACTTGTATGTGATATTTGTTCACGGTAACGCGAGTTCATGTTGATTGGTTACGGTTTATTGGGTGTAGAAATTGCAGTTATTCAAGATTTCAGACGTTTTCCTGTGAATTACATCAAAGTTCTGTTTTTATTATGGCTAATAACTCAAAAACTACAAAGCTTAAACAAAAAATAAAAAAGGAATCGAAATGTACTAATAAAGACGTTTCATTAGACGTCCCGCTTGACCTTATTGTCTCATTATTTTTTTTACCCCTCTTAACCCCCAATATCTCAACACCCTCTACACATTTTTAGCTCATTTAGTGACACTAGGATTGTGCCATCACTGCCTACCTATATACTAAATTTCACGATGAACAGATCAACTCATCGAAAGTTATCCTTGGAGAAACAAACATACATACAACACCGATTTGCCCAAGTTGATTTGAAGAATTATTAGACACATTGTTATGTTTGATCTTATTAGCCAAAAAACTATAGTAAACAGTAATACCTTGTTTTTTATTCGTAATTTTTTTACATATATTGTGGTTTTGATAACAAGGGTTCATCATAAGGCTTTTTTGGAGTATTCCTAAACGGTTTTTTATAGTAAAAACTAGTTATAATTATCATCTAAAAATTTTGATTAATATTCGAATACTATTCGAATAATACAGTTTCGAATATTTGCAAGCTCGTCACGTAAGTCACGCTAATGTGAGTGTTTCGTGTCAGTCTCGGGTAAAAATAACTAACCACACATTGTTTGAATTCACTTTATTAAAAAAAATAGTATGTTACATCTACAAAGTTATGTTAATCTAGCAAGAGCATTAATTAACAATTCTGCCCCATTCATTTTCGGGAATATATTGTCACTCGCCAGTACGAATACAAACTTGGCAATCTCTATAGGTTCTATAATATTTCCCTGTGTGTGGCATATCTAAGGTTCACTTATCATACACTACCTTTTGAACTTCATTTGGAATGTTCAGATTCAATAGTATGTTCGTCCTTGTCATTCCTGGGCATATGGTTCTTGATTGATTCTTATTCCTTCTGTAAGTAGCTCGGCGCCGATTGCTTTGCCATTAGGGATAGCGCTGATTTCGGTATGATGTATGTCATCAAACCTGGTGTGTACCGTTTTTCTAACGACTAGCCCATGTTGATTATGTTCCTTTTTGTCTTCGCTAGGTGTTGGATTGCCAATCTTGTTAACAAGAACGGAACACGAAAGTTCATTACTCATTACTTCATCGAATGCTTCCATAGATTTGTCGTGTAGCGATGATAATCTATGCCAGCACAGTTTACTAGGACCTCCGTACATTTCTACTGTTTTTTCTATAACCGTTTCACAGCCTTTATCTTTAGTAAGGTCTAGGAGGAGGCATAAGGTGGTATGTTGTGTTTAGCGGAACATTTTACGGATGTTTCCGTAAGTCTACTTTCGTTTCTGCCGATAAGGGTCAGTATTGTTCCATAACCTGCTAAAGCTATTGCTGTGGCGGCACCCATTTCTAAGCTGACTCCTGTCTCTATTGCCACTTTGCCTGTGAAAACCATTTGGTCCATTTTGTACCCCTTGTCCTTTCCAGTTTGGATAACTTCTTCTATGTTAAATGACATATTTTTTCTTGAATCATCTGAAGTCTTGACACTTTCTTTGATTAGTTCACTAAATGTTTAAGCTGTTCGTTTGCTTTAGTTTTTTATAATGAAAACTGTATCTTGAAATTTTACTACTTATTCACTTTTCACTGTAATATTGTCTTATAATTTTCTTTTACCTTATAATTTTTTCTTATCTTAGAGGAAGTAAGATTTATATATTTTCAAAACTTATCACGCACAACCGCCGCTGTTCCTGGCTCGTCTTTCACTGATAAAGTTTGTAGATTACGCAACTTATTAGTTGTTATCAGTGTGTTTGTTTACTCATCGATTACATATACAGATAGTGCTATTACGATAATGATGTTGCTATTTGCTATTTTATCAATGACTTTAATGATCAATTACATTTAAGTAATTGATTTGCTTATTTATACATTATTATGTGAAAATTATTGTATTTCTAATTGTATTGTAAGTTCAAGGTTTCCAAATCAGTTGGCAACATCAAGCTAACCGAAATTTTATATCCAAGACAAACTCTATATTTCAATTTTGAAAAAATATAAGCTTTTTAATAACAGTCAATATTCGATGGTAACCAATCTTTGTTTGTCATACAGAAATGTTATCTGTAAAAACTTTAAAAACATATCCGACTGAATCGAAACTTTTTATTTTAACAAAACAGCGGAATTGCAGTATTTTTTCGCGAAAAATGCAATATGTTTTGGAGAGTTCGCATCAAAACGCATCGAGCCATGGAAACAATAGCGGCTTATTCATCACACATTGTAATATGTAGGCTGTATTTTCTGCTGCAAATCTTGTATTGTTCGAAATATGCTGGAAATTTGTGAAAGGGTAAAACAAACAGACTGTACGGTTTTGCAAACCGCACACTTTTGCATGTTTCCGCGGGTGATTCCTGATCTCTTGTGTTATAAAATAACGACAAAATGATCTATAAGAAAGTTTAACTTTGATTTTATTGTTTTGTCGATTAAAAGTAATGAGGTTACCGTGTAATGTATGAAGAGTCATGTATTCCAATTCTAACATTTTGTTCATTATTTACCTTGAAGTTCGTCACGCTCGGCTTAGTGTATGTTGCAAACACCATTACAAATATTATTATTCCCAATTGAGGAAATAATGTACAGTATATTATGGTCTCAACTGTAATGTTTATTATTACATACATACGCTTTTATACTGGAGAGATAGGCAAACTACAGATCTCCATTTGCTAATATCTCGATATACTTATATTTAACCGACTACGGCAAAGCCAAAGAAATGGTTATATTTTTAGCAGTCTATATGTATGTGTGTTTGTATATTCCTATTTTCCACCGTAGCGCTTTAAACTGCTCATCTGATTTGGATGAATGAGGTGCCAATCAAATCGTTATTACGGTTCGGATGACATATCAACATAGCTATAACGTAGTCGGGTTTTTGTTTATAAACTTATATATCTCTTTTTTAGATAAATACCCTACGTACATGTAAATGCCCCACCACGGAGTATTAAGTCTGCTATTTACAATTGAATTTCAATCGGTTCCTTCTTTACCAGCTAGTGAACAAGTTCAAAAATAAGTAACTAATAAAACGATTTACGTAGGTAGCCGTTGGGTGCAGGCTGCATAAGATCGGTCGCTCTGGAAATCCATGGAAGAGGGCATAATGTTCAGCAGTGGACGTCCTCTGGGTGATATGTTATAATAACCGGGTAAACAAGTCAGCGATAGCAGAGCATCTGGTAGACAAGGGACCGAATCATTCGATTGAACTTCATAATCCTAAGGTTCTCTCTAGTGAACGCCATTATTACAAGAAAATGGTTCGTGAAGCGATTGAAATCAAGAAATTTCCAAATTTCAATCGGGAAGATGGCTATAGACTCTCAGCGTCCTGGAACCCGGTGATTGCTAGGTGTGCGTATCGTGATCGGTCGTCTCAGTGCGTAGATACGGTTAGTGCAGTGTGTCGTAATATGAACGAGGACATTTCTAATTTTGAAGACTAAGTGAGGGTAGTTGCTGCAGCTGCCATCACTTCTCGACGGTAACTCCAAGTACTCCATTCCACCCATGACCACGGCTGTTGTAACACAGCCGAAACGTCGGGATAACAAATAAAAAAAACCGGGCGAGTGCGAGTCGGACTCGCGCACGAAGGGTTCCGTACCATTATCTATAAAAACGGCAAAAAAATCATGTCTGTTATATGGGAGCCCTCCTTAAATATTATTTTAATTTTAATTTAATAGTTCATTTTTAAAGTGAATAATATAACTCAATATTCTGTGAATATTTCAAGCGTCTACCTGTTGCCCTTATCAATATCGAGCAAAAAAATCACGTTTGTTATATGGGAGCCCCTTTCATAAAATAATAATGAAATATTTATTTTAATCTGTTTTTAGTGTTTATTGTTAAAGCGGCAAGAGAAATACATAATCTGTGAAAATTTCATTAGTCTAACTATCACGGTTCATGAGATTACAGCCTGGTGACAGACGGACAGACAGACAGACAGACAGCGGAGTCTTAGTAATAGGACCCCGTTTTACCCTTTGGATACATACGCGATAAATACCCGTTTAAATCAGTAATTATGTACAGTGATCGTGAAAGTTTGAAAAATACTATGGTGATAAAAATGATACAAATGAAAAAAAAATCTTAATTATAGATCTAAATCCACAACCACTTATGTGTGAGACGAAGCGCCTCCATCCACAAAAATATTCGAGCCCACTAAACTCCGACACATATCCGAGACAACAAACAAAATCGTATTCGCTATCTCTTCAGGCAAAATCACCAAGTTATTTGGCACTAACTTAGCTAATCTATCATATGCTCCATCCATATGCTCATCATCTATGTTCAGATTAGCTAAAAAATTCGTCCTGGTTATTCCAGGTCTAACAGCATTCATCCTTATACCTTCACCAGCTAATTCCACTGCTCCACTTTTCGTGAACCGTTCTAAAGCATCTCTTATCATTCCAAATGGGAGGAAACCTGGTCTGGTTCGCATAGGAGCTCCGAAGATATTAACTACGTCTCCTTTGGTGATCTTGAGGTGAGGCGCGCAGAGTTGAGTCATCTTGTATGGAACGCGAAGGTTCAGAGCGATTAGTTCATCAAATATGTCCGTATTGTTGTCGAATAACGATGTAATTCCCGCTTTTCCTGCGCAGTTTACTAGTATGTTAATTTTGCCGAAAGTTTGCATTGTTTTTCTGATGGCTTCTTCGCAATTGCCTTCGACTGTCAAGTCTAGCTGTAGAACCAATGGCTTGTTGCCTTTGGCGGCTTCGCAAACGGTGGCAACAGCTAGTAGTCTCGCTTCATGACGTCCTATAATGGCTACTTTTGCTCCATGCTTCGCGAAGAGTTTGGCTGTTGCGGCTCCAATGCCTGAGCTTCCACCAGTTATCACAGCTACTTTACCCGTTAGGTCCATGGCAAGGTGAGCTTTTGGTGCCGAGTTTAAGTTTACTATGGCTCGTTCACTTATGTCTATAGTATTGATGTATGTGTCTTGTCCCACCTGCACACAGTCACTGGATTTTAAACGTTTTGTTAATAACTTAAAGTTCAAAGTGGCTTGTTAACGTGAAAACTATCTCCGTAGTTTTGCTGTTTGATTATGATATTAGCGTCCTCGATTCGCTCGCACACGTTCACTGGTGTTTAAAAATCTAAATTCTTGATCACTTCGCCTTCCTAGATTTTCTTAGTTTCCCGTATTATTTCAACATAAAATGTCGCGAGCGTCGCGGCATGCGCGATAAAAAGCGGACGCAATATAAACACTGGTTCAGTTTTGCAACACCTCCGGCCGTGACTAAGTTTGAAGTGATACTGGACTGTGGTAGACAGGTGGGGGAGCGTTTATCAATGCCCACGCGCAACCGGTTTGTTGCTACAACGAATGTCAATGTTTTGTGCTGTTTTTTTTGTTATTTTTCCTTGTTTGTGAAGTTTCTCTGATGCTGAATAGTTTTCAAATATTACGAGCGAGCGTGTCCGTTGAATTTAAAAAGGATACTTATATTTGTTTCTCTTATTTAATGTTATTTTGTAGCGTACTGTTGTCACAAGATAATTATAAATAGTACATGTTGTTGCACAAAGGTCATTTAAACTTTTACCCCATGAGTAAGGTTTTATCAAAGTTTTAGCATCAGAATATATTTAATTAAATTTTTATATACTTACCTAAGTAAACACAGTTTTTTTTATTTGATGTTATTACATTTATCAGAATCACTATAGTAGGTAAACCACGCGGTGACAGATAGCCAAGTTACCGTCTGACACCGCGCGTGAGACGTTCGTGGGCGCAGATGACTTGTCTTTGTTTTGTAAAGTTGTGGTTTCTAAATTCATATGTTTGGTGAAAATTGGGGCACCTAGCTCAAATACCAAGGATTAAGCATATTTTAAACTTCCTGTTTAAAGTTTGACAACCACTTTCAAAACATGCGTCTACATCCAAAATCAAATATCATTAATGAGTCACTGTGGCGTGGCGTACTAACTTTATTGAATTGAACTATGGTCCTAATAAGAAGGCTCATTGTCCTTAGCGTGCTACGGAGATTAGATATCTGCTTGGTATTTTTCTACGAGGTCAAATTAGAAATAAGGAGGTTCGTAGACTAACCAAAGTCACTAACCTAGCCCAAAGGATTAGCAAGCTGATGTGGCTGTAGTCTCGTAGAACTGACGGCCGTTGGGGCAGAAAGGTTCTTGAGCTGATATCACGCACTAAATAGCGAGTTAGACGGCCCTACCACTAGATAGAAAGGCGACCTGATACAGGTTACTGGGAGCCGTTGGGCGCAGCCGCACAAGATCGCTCAGGAAATCTATGGGGGAGGCCTGTGTATAGCAGTGGACGTGATATAATACAAATTCAATATTCAAATAATTATTTTTGGCCACGAACAATCTACCAACTTACTCTATTACTAATCCTATCAGTTAAACAAAACTCATACATCGTCGCTGTTCTAACTAAGTGACGTAACCGACAGTTTGACGTAACTGAATTTTGTAATGTTATTTTTATCTACTTTTGAAGACGAACCCATCTGTCTAATCGTATCTTCTATCTATGTATAGATGTATGTTTGATGTAACTATCATCATCCACAGCCCATAAGTACCCACTGCTGGGTGTAGGCATCTCTTTGTAAACGCCACCCTTCCCGGTCCTGTGCTGCGCGCATCCAGAAGTTGCCCGCGACTTTATGTCGTCGACCCACCGCGCCGACGTATCTATATTATCTATCTATCTAAAAATTATTAAATCATTCGAAGTGTCCTAAGTGCACTTACGACTTTTAGTAATATTTTCTAAAATGTCGGTTACGTCACTTAGTTTGAATAGCGACGACATGCAGTAGGTCCAAATGAAAGTCTATAAATTGGCCGCTGTCACGGGTATTAAGTATTTACAATGGCCAGGCTGATACAGTGATACAGGATGTCCCATTTATCAGTTTGCTGCAAAACTTTTCAACAAGTGACACTACAATCAAAAATAGGTAGTATTTTTCAAACTTTCGCGATCACTGTACATAATTACTGATATAAACGGGTATTTATCGCGTTTCCGTAACCTTTGAGGAATGAAATAGCGCCACGAAATGCACAACCACATAAATACAGTTACATTTGAATTACAACTTACGGTAAGTTGGGGTTCATGTTAATTGATTACTCTTTTTAGGGATAGAAATTGCAATTATTCTGGATTTCAGACTTTTCCCTATATTTGTGTCACTAAAGCGCGTAGGAGCGTTTTGAGTTTCTCCACCAGGCTAATGATCGCAATTTGCGTTCTTCAGATTCCCTCCAACTTAAAACTCCTGTCCATACGACAGAGTTTTATAGTCGATCCTTTACTGTAACAGCCGTACGATTGTGGAACGCTTTGCCCCTCTCTATAAGAACATCCAAGTCTATTAGTAATTTTAAAACAAAAGTGCACACCCATTATATGTCCTTGTGTTGAAGTTGTAGCTGCTTGTTAACCATCATAACCACTTTTAGAGTTGCTTATTTAAATTAAATTTGTGTTATTATTGGTAATTTAGGTTTATAGTATGTAGATATGTTTTTAAATTTATATAGATGCACCGCCGTCATGTGTTACATTTTGATCCTGTCCATACAAAGTTTGTCTGGAAGAGATTTCGCTTTTAGCGATAAGACCGCCCATTATACTAAATCTATTTGCAAGAATTATGTTCTGTATTTTACTTTGGTGTACAATAAAGAGTTATCTTATCTTATCTTAAAGCTACATGAACACCAAGTTCAGTTTTTATTGTGGCTAATAACTTAAAAACTACAAGGATTAAACTAAACATAAAAACTAAATTGGAATTGATTTTGTTGATAAATAAATAAAACATAATAAATTGAAATGTACTAATGAATGCCTTTCATTAGACGTCCCACTTGATCAACTATATTTTTTTACCCCCCTTTAACCCCAATGTCTCAACAACTCTCCCACATTTTTAGCTCATTTAGTCACTCCAGGATATTGTGCCATAACTACCTACCAATATATCAAATTTCACGATGATCGGATCAACGCTTCGAATGTTATCCTCGAACAAACATACGTACATACAACGCCGATTTACCCAAGTTGATTTGGAGATCTCGCTTCGCTCTATCAATTTAATCCAGAAATGTTTTCGATGCGACCTGAAAACTTACTGATTATCAACACACAGACCAAACCGTTAGTCCTAAAGACTTTGGTTACTATAATATTTGCAGATTTTTATATGCGGATATAAATGATCCACCTTGTATACGGTTATTCACAATGGCCAACACAAATTGATTTATTGTGCCTGAAACGCTGCCCGTCCTAGATAAACGGTCCGAGGATGACAACGGTTTTTTTAAAGAAACTTCAAACCTTTCAGTAAAAGTATTGTGGAATATATTTTTTTTTATCTGTTATCAAGGCTTTTAGGTACTTTTAATAGAAATTTTAAACAGTTTTTTGAAATTACAATGATTTTTATCTGGAGGTGTTTAATCGGTTATGGCTTTGCTATTTTTTCCATCCTCATGATGTCTGAACGAGATAGCTCTTAGGGGTAATGCCTTTTTAGCCAAACCTAGGATTTGTATTGTTATTGTGTACATAATTACTGATTTAAACGGGTATTTATCGCATATGTACCTTTTTTATTTGTTATCCTGACTTTCACGTGTTTTTGTGTTTTTTTATTTTAGAGATTAATTAAAGAGTTATCGATCTATCTTGCTGTTTTTGATGTAGTATGGTTTTCTTCTTATTATCCCTGTTTAGAGGTAAATTGGTTTTTCACTTCACCATACAAAGTTTGTACATTACATACATTTTTAATAAATTTGACAGAATATGTCAAAACTGACACCTTTAAAAATGAATTTGTTTTCTATTTCTCTTATCCGGTATGAACGAAATGTTCCCTTTTTAAAACTTTGTTGGCGTATTACAAAACTTTTGTATTGCGCCCTTCGCCCTGAGACGTACAGATCTAATAAAGAAATTCCGTGGCGCAGTGGGTGAATAGCTGGCTGATACGCAGAAGGTCGATTCCCGCCGCGGAACAAATGTTTGCAAGATCTACAGATATTTGTTGCGGGTCTGGTTCTTACTCCAGATTATAAATATGTATTTTCAAAAAAAAAGTATGTAAGTATTATATCAGTTATCTGGTTCCCATAGTACAAGCTTTGCTTAGTTTGGGGCTAGATGGCGCTGTGTGTCCAGCGTTATTATTATTATTTAAAATGTTACCGTAAATTCACCGGCACCAATACCCTTCAGACCGGAACACAGCAATGTATTGCATTATGCAATATCCTATAAAAACTTTCTACCAGCCACGTTCCAAATACAAAACAGCCGGGAAACTGTAACGGCATTTTGTCGCCATCTTGTTAATTCGGAGGCTGTAGCTGAATTTCTGATGAACATTGAACCTTCGCGGAGTCACGTCACACTTCCTTGAAGGTCTTTAAACTTTTCAAAGGAAATTTTGAATACTTTTTCATGCTCTTTTAATTTGTCAACATAAATTGTGGTCGTCATTAACAGTATACCTATAACTGCTTCCAAGTATTAAGAGACTCGCCCGGGGAAGTGCTACCCCCATACCTATTACTGCAGCAGCATTGCTGTGTTTCGGTATGTAGGGTATGGTTCCGGTTATTTGAATTTTTTTTCTATAAAGATTTACGTATTTCACGTACATTTGGATAAGTCATAAGTTTTACAGAATATAATCATACATACAAAATACAAAAAAACACATTAAAACATTTAAGGACAAGTTGGCCAGTACATAGTACAATCAGGAACATATGTCATAACAAAATAACTCAGGGTGGATTAATACAGTCATAATTAAATAAATAGTAGTAAAGTGATCAGCAAGAGCTTAATTGTGAAGGGAATAGTAGGACTTTTCCATCAACAACCTTCTACACTTATTTACTGATCAAAACGGGTATTCGTTGCTTTTGTGTTTGTTATTCTGACGTTTCGGCTGAATGACGTCGGAATAACAAATAAAAAAGGTACTTACGCGATAAATACCCGTTTTAATCAATAATTATGTGCAGTGTTCGTGATAGTTTGAAAAATACAACCTTGTTTTAATTCTTTATTGCATAAAAAGAAAAATGTACAAATAGAGGACTTACTGCTCAAATCATTTTCTGCCAGTCAACCGTAACAAGTAAAAAAACTTAGGTTGGCGTGCTTAACTAGGTACTAACAAAAAATATAATTATAAATAAAAAAAACTACTAACTACCTAATTGCCTACATAAATATACTCACAAATACAATATACCTAATTATAAAAAAATAATAAACCTTCTAACCATACCTTGGAAGTTGAAACCATACATTCATACGGAATACACGCAGGGTTGATGTACGCAGGGCAGTGCATCGTAGAGCACGTTTCATGTGGTCACTCAGTCTACACACATATTGGTTTTACGGACCACTAGCAACATTAAAAATCTAGATTTTTTAACAACTAAGATGGCAATAGCTAGCAATATTAATTAAATTGTTAATTAGTCTGGTAGATAGATACTACTTTATTGCACACCATACACACCAAATCAAAGCAAGGCGACCTCCGTGGCGCAGTAGGTGAATAGCCGGCTGAGACGCAGGAGGTTGCGGGTTCGATTCCTGCCGAGGAACAAATGTTTCAATAATCTACAATTATTTGTTCCGGGTATAGTTATTTCTCTACATGATAAGCATGTATTTAAAAAAAACGTATCAGTTATCTGGTTCTTATAGAACAAGATTTTCATAGTATGGGGCTAGATAGTGCTGTGTGCAATGTACAGTATTATTGCTAATTAAAATTAAGATTATTCAAATGAATGTACACAATTAGCGGTAAAATATAAGTCTGGTAGAATGAATTTGTAAGATATTTAGAATTATCCAAAACATACATATGAAACAGGCGGTATTTGAAACCGCAACCTTAAAAATAATTTGAATCTAATTTATCAATGAGTCTGTCATCCGCCATTTTCAAATTTTCAAAATAATTACGTTTTTAATGAATGGACATCCAATTATTTTCAATCCTTTGACGTCCATTCGTTGCTTCCTTTCACGTTCGGTTTTGTATTTAGTTCGGAAACCAGTGTAGGTTTTCATACGTTATTTTGTACCAATATGATGAGCTTATTTATTAATATTTATTTTTTTAGCTTACTATTAGAATGAAATTCATTTAATGATAGAAAGAACATAAAATTATTTACAAGTTTTTAAAATACAGAAAAATCCGTTGAATCAAATTTAATCGAAATCGGTTCTGTCGTTACGACGCCATTGATTAACAAACAAAAAAATAATAATGCTGGACATTTCACACAGCGCTATCTAGCCCCAAACTAACCAAAGCTTGAACTATGTGAACCACATGACTGATAGAATACTTATATATATTTTTTGTAAATACATACTTAAAATACACAGAATAGTACCCAAACCCGAAATAAATATTAGTAGACTATACAAACTTTTGTCCCGCGGCAGGAATCTAACCAGCAACCTCCTGTGTTTCAGCCGGCTATTCGCCCACTGCGCAACAGAGGTCGTCACAAACATCAAACTTTCGCATTTATAATATGTATTAGTACGATATATAAAACATTTTATGTGGATCCTATAATACGATTCTATTTAATGTATTTGATATACTGCATTTAATATTATTATTTAATTCTGTAATAAAACTTAAAGAATGTAAAAGACATGTAACTTTTTGATGTGAAAATAGTTCATTTAACTATGATAAAATAAGCCTTAAGGCACTTACAGTGCACGTAGGACAAGATGATGTAAGAAAGCCACCACTGGCTTCCGCAATACGTCTCCCTTTCGGAATACCGTAACAGAATCAACCTCTCTATTGTTTCGCGTCCTTGTTCTGTCGCCCTAATCGAAGAACAGTTAATTTTACTGAGTTGTAGAAACGCAACTCCATTAAAATTTCCCCGTACTATCAATTACTCAAGCTCAGAAATGCCATACAATGCATTGCTAAACAAGTTAATTTTTACAATATCTTGAAAACTTCCGAACCCTTTATTTTGCATTGGGGGTTAAAGATTGACATAGCTAAGAATCACCCCAGTTAAACAAGCTTTTTATTAATTTGCAATGTATGGATGTTTGTCGGGGTGGAATCTTGTAACTGAATTTTAAACCCGTTCCCCTCAACCGATTGCGCTGAAATTTAGAATACATATGTAACTTCGGTGAAAATGCAATAATATGGTACCATGAAGGTGGTTTTATGATGGAGTCGGATGCTAGACAACGGAACTTATGAATGGATTATACCTAGTCAGGTCATAAATTCTGTCACATAATTAATATAAAATAATTGAAACAAGTTTATTCATTATGTAACCATTTATATACCAAAATGAACTTAACAAAACATAGATTCTTATGATACTAAAGTTTATTCAAAATGACCTCCGTGAATTTGAATACAGGCCTTCTATCTGCGCGGCCAGTCGTCTATCGCAGCACGAACGAGGTCCATGTCAATATCAGCGGCTGCCTTAATCAAGGATGTCTTGAGTGACTCCAAATTGGGATGAGGCTTTGAGCACGCCTTTTCCTCCAAGTGTTGCCATATCTTGTAATCTAACGGATTCAAATCTGGACTGGAGGAGGGCCAGTCTTCGTGCCGGATGAAGTCGATTTCACGCGCCGCCAGCCAGTCTTCTGTGCTCTTCGCTCTAAGAGCTGGCGCCGAATCTTGTTGGAATACCCAGTGCCTGTTATTGAACATGGTATGAGAAACAGGTTCCACAAGGTTCGTCAGGACTGTATTTTGATACACAACTGCATTAGTTTTTACACCTTTCTCACAAAAATGTACCTCTGTTAAGCCCCAATAAGAAACTCCCAACCATACCATGAGCGAGGATGGAAAATGACCTCGTTGGACACGCGGAATACTGTTGCTCGCTTCTTCACTACTGTGTGCGTACACCTTATCATTTTGTTTGTTGTAGCTCTCTTCTACGGTAAAATTTTTTTCATCCGAAAATAGAATTTCCTGATATTTTTTTCCCGCGTACCGCTTCAACAAAGCGCGGCATCTCTTTAGTCTCAGGTCTATTAGACGAGCATTCAAACGATGTCCTGTTTTTCTTCGATATGCCCGAAGCCCTAAGTCTTCATTTAACACCCGTTTCACCCAGTATCATAAATACGGGATTTATCACGTACCGTCTTATCGGTGTTTCGACTGACAATGTTTCGGTTCAATTCGTGAACCTTCATCAGGGTGAGTGCGATCCGCTCCGAATAACGTCTCGCCTCGCACCTTTTTCACCGTGGTTCTGCTTAACCCCATCTGAAGGGCCAACAGTTTCTGCTTACGTTTGGGATTTCTTTGAATTCGCGCCTTCATAGCTTTTATCACTGCTGGAGTCCTAACAGACCGAGGGCGACCACTTCTTGACCTGTCATCTACACTAGAGTCTTCATTGTATCGTTTGATGGTGCGATAAAAGAATCTTTTGGTTATATTCAAATTTTTCAGTATGTCAAAAATTTGAATTGGCGCGTAACCGCAACGATGCAACGCAATAACTGCAACACGGTCTTCTTTAAGCGTCCACTCCATATTTAAAAATGAGTAAAATTCTAAAAAGTATACATTTTTATTTTCATGAAAATTCGAAATTCGAATTCGAATTTTGTGGCCAGCATTCTAAAAGAAAAGTTTTTACTGTGTGACAATACTTATGACCTGACTAGGTAGTAGGCTACTAGTGCTTCATTTGAATCTGCTTGGTTCCGATTATGAATTGTATAAAAGATCAACAACGTTTCTTCCCGTTCACTCTCGCAATCGCCGTGCTCGAGACGGTCGACAAGTGTCTTCTTTCTTCCGAAAAATGAAACTCTTCTCTACAGTTACTGTGCAAGGCCTACTGATGATAAGTAATGGTATGGTCAAAGAGTTTCTATTATAAAAAAAAACCGCGGCTGAATCAATCCTTTCATCTGTTTGGGAGCCTTGATGTCACAGCCAGACAGACACACAATATACATACACATAACATCCATCTTTCTGGTGGGTTAAAAAAAGCGAGTGCAGGAAATTCGGGAAAATGTTCACTCTAGTTCGTTTCGTACGAGTTCAGTTTCTATACGATATTATTTATCTTCGTCGGGACCTATTCTCTGTCGCGGCCTAATATAGGGTAGTGATGGCCCTTTGTTATGCAAATAATTAGCGGCCTATTTTTGGACTACTTTTTATTGCCTGTTAGAGCTCTTAACTCTTGTTAAAAATTTGAGATCTCTCCACAAAAATAATTAATTACTGTTTATCGCGTGTTTATAAAAATTCTATCGATACAAAAATTGGTAAGGTTTTTTTTAAACACGGATTTAACAGTTTAAGTCACATTTTTATGGTAATATGGTTATGTTCTTATTTTTAAACACTTCTTAAACAAGGTGTTGTACATCACACTAATATTATAAATGAGAAAGTTTGGATATTTGTTTCTTACTCTATCACATCGTAACGTCTAAACAGATTGCGATGAAATTTAGTATATCCTAGATAGATTATGACCTGCATTAAAATAAAAGTTATTTTTTATTGACAAACCACGTGTACGAAGCCACGGAAGGAAGCTAGTTCTGTACATATACCCCAACAGGGGTGATTTTTTCGTACAGATAAAACCATTTCCTTTCCACCGAATCGGCATTTTACGCGACTTCAAAATGCCTTAGAAGTGCAAAACTGACATCATACAAAAGACTCGTTCATCTTAACTAAATATTGTTTTATACGCGATTTACTTCTTAAATATATAACAAACTTCAACTATGTACATTTAAAAGCAACAGATTTGTGCAATGGGTTTTATCGCTTAAATCGATTTCGTCCAGGCAACCTTAGGAGAGAGAAAACTTATCGGAACATCGCAAGTTCTCAGTTCGGGGCGAATTACTAGTTTTATTATTAAAAAATATTATTAAAAAAAGTATATAATGTTACTTAGAAAACTTTCGTGATTAATTTCAATCATTATTATAAATACAGGATGTGCGAGGCGAGACGTTATTCGGAGCGGGTCGCACTCACCCTGATGAAGGTTCACGAATTGAACCGCAACATTGTCGGTCGCAACACCGATAAGACGGTACGTGATAAATCCCGTATTTATAATAATGAGGTATATAATTATTATATCAGTTATCTGGTTCCCATAGAACAAGCTTTGCTTAGTTTGGGTCTAGATAAAGCTGTGTGAAATATCCAGTATTATTATTATTATCATTAAATCTATTAACTAAACTCTATTAACTATTGTTCCGCCAACACTAGAGGCTCGAGTACCTATCCAAAGTGATTTATAACTACCCCTCTTAAGGGGGTTGTTGTATAAATGCGTTTACAGCTAATTACCTAAGCAGCTGATTTATTCGCCTTTATATTTATTGGGTGAAGTAAATAGTAATTAATTTGTTTTTCGAGCCTTTTGTGTTGGGAAACATTAGGCGGAACTCGAGGCTTAGCTCTGCACGTTCGCTTTCCTATAGATTATAGGTTCATCATCATCTTTTACTTTCAATCATTATTATAAATACGGGATTTATCACGTACCGTTTTATCGATGTTTCGACCGACAAGGTTTCGGTTCAATTCATGAACCTTCGTCAGGGTGATTGCGATCCGCTCCACACTGCGACTCGCCTCGCACTCCGCGCCGCACGCATCCCTCTGTGAGCGAGTAGATCGGCGCGGTGGTGGGGATTGCGTCAACAGTCGCCTATCGTGCTCACAGGCTGCATTGTCATCATTATCGTCACTGCTGTCCTCTTCGGTAGTTCTCGGTACGGGCAAACACATAACACTATGTCTCTATCAGGTTCATCATCATCTTATCAGCCAAAGGATGACCACTGCTAAACACAGGCCTCCCCCATAGATTTCCAGAGCGACTGATCTTGTGCGAACTACATCCATCGGCTCCCAGCAACCTTTATCAGATCTTCTTTCTATCTACATGAGGCTTTACACCTGTATGCCTCAAGTTGATGGAAGCAGTGCAGCGTAAGGCAGGTTTCTAATGTGCGTGACCTACGAGATACTTTGTTATAATAGGCGATGGTTACCACTTAACATCACGTGGGCCATATGCTTGTTCCATCAAAAGCGAGATTAACTGGAGCTGCTCTTAGCTATGTCAGCTTAACGTGGTTTACGGTTTTTTTTTACGATTTGGAGTTATTTTCAACTGATCGAGCGAGCGAAACTTCTCAGATTCGAGATTGGGCAAAAATGCTTTTGTCCGTCTGTCTGTCTGTTCACGCTTTTCTTATCTGTTCTTATTTTTCAACCGATTTTGACGAAAATGGGCACACAAGTTCCTTGATTTATTTAAATTTTTTAGTCGATCGTGATTTTTAATGGGGGAAAATAGGGGAGAAGTTTGCTGTAGCGTTATTAATTTATTTATCTACGGATTTCATTAAGTTGCGCAAATTACTTTTTGGACTTGGGACGCGAGGTCTACTGTTCTCACAGAACCACTAGTTTTTACTTGTTACCGTTGGTCGAGAAAGCCATCAGGTAGGCGGTCAAGCGCTTGGCTATAATTAATTTAAAAAAAAGCGTTGGCGGGACGATCTCGACACATTCGAAAGAGGATGGTGGAAGATATCGACGGATAGGGATGCTTGGTGAAACTTGAGACTTGTTTTTTATTCTAACCTATCTCAGGTAAAAAGCATAGAAAAGTATCGCACGGAAGCCTCAAGGATCGCTCTTGTTATTTTAAAACGAGTCCCAGTAATGTCATAACGGCCTCACCTGAAGCGAAACCTCAAGTTTCGCTTTGCGTTCACATCAAACGGCTCCGGCACTTTTGTTCGGGACTCATTTCGCTCGAGTGGCGCCACAGGGAACATCGAGCGAAGCGCTCTTTGAGATATATTATTTATTTATTTTACAGCTTTTTTAACCCACGATAAAAAAGGGTTGTTACAAGTTTGATTGATTGAAAATACTTTATTGCATTTAAAATAGTACAAAGGTGAACTTTATGCTAAAGATCCTTTTCTTTCAGATAACTGTGTATTGCGGATAGAGATGTGTAGGTAGTGTACAGAAAAGGAACTTATATTGTATACGCAAGTTCTTGGGCAAATTTTACAGGAACAAAAATAACTCTGATTTTCTCACGAAGTTTGAGAGATTTTATTTGAGTCCCTCTTACTTTAAGGTATAATAAACCTACCTACTAAGGTGTATACCTAAAGTAAGAATAACTTAATTGCTTCTCCTGACTCAGCGAGAAGGCGACGCGGCACACCGAAACGTAGATGACGGGACGAGCTGGTTAAATTCCTAACGGATTGGCAACAAACAGCTCAGGACCGCGAATTCTCAAAGGAATGGGGGAGGCCTTTGCCCAGCAGTGGGACACGAATGGCCAATACCACGAACTAGTGGTTCGCGAGTCTCTCCTAAAAAACAAAAAAAAAAATATTTGTAACCTTTGACTAATAAATTAGTGCCACGAAATGCATAACCAACTTACTTGATACACAGTTTCATTTAAATTAGAAGTAACGGGAATTCATGTAATTTGGTTACTCTTTTTAGGGGTAGAAATTACAGTTATTCTGAATTTTAGACTTTTTCCTATATATGTGTCACTAAAACTACACGAATACCAAATTTCAGCATTGTGGAGTCACTGGTGTACACTGTGGATGTGTCAAAACTTTGTTTTTATTATGGCTAATAACGCAAAAACTACAAAAATCAAACTAATAATAAAAACGGGGTTTGAAACATATTAATGAAGATCTTTCATTTGACTTCCCACTTGACCTAATAGTATTATTTTAATATTTTTTTTACCCCTCTTGAACCCCAACATCTCAACAACTCCCAACATGTTTAGCTCATTTAGTCACACCAAAATTGTACCATCTTTACCTACCTATGTATCAAATGTCGCTATGATCGGATCAACGCTTCGAAAGTTATCCTCGGACAAACAAACATACATACATACAACGCCAACTTGCCCAAGTTTGTTTGGATATCTTGCTTCGCTTGATCAATAATAAATCTTAGTCTTGATTCTCAAAGCAGATGACAAGCACTTTAGTCGCAGATGTTTCTTTGTAGCGCCTTCAGGGTTTTAAATCAAGGACAGTTGTACGCACAAGTGTTTTACGAAATAATCTTTCTTCTTTTTATCACCACCACTGACTTTTATCGCCGCTTACGAGATCATGGAATATCTTAATTTGCCGGCCTGTAACAATCAAAACAACTTATATTATTTCTTAAAATGATGAGGTTTATTTTGACTCAATTTTGGTAGAAAATAATTAAAGTTGATAATAGCTTGAGCCCAAACTAAGCAGAGTTTGTACCAAACTAACCAGATAACTGATATAATATGTACTCATAATATATAGAAAACATCCAAATATCTGTAGATCATGCAAACATTTGTTCCGTGGCGGGAATCGAACCCGCTATCGCCGGTACGCTAACGACGTGTTAGGGAGGAATAACATACATAGAATAGAACAGCTAGGCTAAGATGAAATCTAACATCGTATCTTATAATCATGATCATCCTGTCTAAATTTAAAATTATATAAGTTTGTATCACTACGCTTAGTGGTATTAATAAATGTATATTTAGTATAAGTTTATCTCAGTAAGTGAATTGTAAATTCTTATGAGATAATAAAGCATTATAAACACCAAGCGCGTCCACTGCTAAACATAGGCCTCCCCCATATATCCCCAGAGCTACCGATCTTGTGCGGCATGCACCCAACGGCTCCCAGAAAGTTATCGGGTTATTATTCAGGGGAAATCCCCCTCAAAATAACGCCCTCAACAGATATTTCGTAAGTACCTATCATTTTATAACCTTGCCTTGTCTATAAACTAAGTTAAAAAATGCTACAAGCAGTTAAAACTTAGATTGGTGACCGCTAAGTATAAGCTAAAATGCTGCCTCTACTTTAACTTTAACAGTCTGTCACCACATTCACGACATTAATTTAAAACACATATGCATAATCGTACTAACTGCTTTTAGAGATTGGTTTAATACCGGTAGCTTGAATATTTATCCAGCAATCGATACCTCAGTGCCTTAAGACGAAAGTCTTCAATCAGTGTGTGTTACCAGTGATGACATATAGAACCGAGACGTGGTCCTTCACTATTGACCTTATGAATAAGCTCAGAGTCGCTCAACGAGCTATGGAAAGGGCTATGCTCGGGGTTTCTCTATGGGATCGAATTAGAAATGAGGAGATACGTAGGAGAACTCAAGTCACCGACATAGCCCGACGGATTAGCACGTTGAAGTGGCAATGGGCAGGCCATATAACGCGCAGAACAGATGGCCGATGGGGCCGGAAAGTTATCGAATGGAGGCCACGGACCGGCAAGCGCAGCGTAGGACGTCCACCTACAAGATGGGCAGACGACTTGGTAAGAGCCGCAGGTCGGCGTTGGATGCAGGCCGCTTCCAACCGCAGTTCCTGGAGATCAATGAGGGAGGCCTTTGTCCAGCAGTGATGATATGATGATGATGATGAATCGATATTCTTCCAATAAACAATTTTTAACGTAAATCGGCGACGCCTTTTCGCCGATGCCGCTTAGTCAGTTTAACAGGTACCTACTTACAGTCATGATGAATGAATATGCTTTGGTTACCTATTTGAACAGGCTGTTTTATTGATATTTTCAGACGTGCATGATAACAACTCAACACAAAATACTGGTTATTATAGTATATATATTTACCTATGTATGAATTTATGATATACCTACTTATATATACACGGTGTCCTTTAAATGACTGTTTTCCCAGAACAAAAGTTGTTCAGACCATGGTCTACTAACAGTTTATAGCATCAAACAAGAGAATTAAAAAAATCTAGACCTCTCTAGATCTAGATCTCAAATCAGTTTAACTTTGTTCAAAAACTAGCCGTGACATAAAGTTCATTGGCACGCTAGCCATAGCATACCAACTATTGATGTGATGATGACATGTGGAGCAGGGTAGCGACTGAATCGTGGCCGAGGAGTAGCTATAGAAGGGTAGGACGTTCGGCAGCGAGATGGGCCGACGACATCGTCAAAGTCGCGGGCCGTCAGTGGGTGAGACTAGAACAGTATCGTGTAGATGGTACCAACTTGGGGAGGCTTATACCTAGCAGTGGGTGAAGTCGGGCTGTGGATGTTGATGATGATGAAAGTTTTTATGGAGGCGGGATCAATGCTAAAACTAATTGTAAAAAATAAAAATAATGAAAAAATCGACCGTTAATCATAACTTTTATTTGTTTTTTAATTAATATCACTCTCGTTCCGCTACTCGTCTCTGGAATAATATGCCACCAAACTATTTTGAGGCTACTTCAGTGGAAGCATACAGATTGAGAATTTATAAGCACCTTCTCGGTCAAACCGACCAAAAATGTGCAACTTAATCTTTCCCTATATATAATTTTATTTGATACTAGCTGACCAATCCGCAGCTTCGCACGCGTAGTTTTTCAATAAAAACATTATCATTCTTCTGCGCAGTTAGGTAAAAAGTAGCATATGTCACCCGGGGATGGTGTAGCTTTCCAACAGTGAAAGAATTTTTCAAATTGGTCCAGTAGTTTCGGAGCCTATTCAATACAAACAAACAAATCTTTCCTCTTTATAATATTAGTATAGATTGGTATAGTTTAGTCTATCAAATAAAGTATTTAAGTAGGTTTATTTATGTATCTATACTATGCTATTTTTATTAGTCCTGTGCAAATTTTCATTAGTTCCTATTCCTGTGCACTACCTACACATCTTTATCTACAATACACAAAGGTTATCTGGAAGAGCATTAAGTTCGCCTTTGTATTAGTTTAATAAGTGCAATAAAGTATTTTCAATCAATCAATATCAGAGGTCTATAAAGTTACAATGAACAGTTTTGGATAATACGAAGCTATCTGAGATAGTATGAGCTCTAGAAAACACTTGAAGAGTGACTTCTATCGTTGACTGTATCTGCATCAACGTCTCTGAAGCCTGAAAGGCGTTGTGATTCCGGTCTGTTTACTGTCGCAGCTGTTTTACATAGAACTGTCTAGAAAAACCGGCTGTTTTTAAGCCCCAAACGCAAAAGATGGCTGTTATAAATTGACGCCTATCTGTGTGTCTGTGTTTGTGAGTGTCTGTGACATGGTAGTTCCAAAAGGGAAGGACCGATTTGGACTCATTTCTCTTTAAATATGAGCATGGTTCTTAGCTTAGCTAAGTATGTGTCTCTAAAGCGCCAGATACGTAAAGAAAGACCTAAGCCCTCTAATGTTTACACTTGTAACGCAGCAGGCCAACTCTATTGTGACACATGGGATATGATTTTTAAAACTAAGTTTGGTCTAGAAACGCTAGAATTTAAATATTGAAGGTTAAGGTTAATCAATTTAGTGTAATTTTTATGCATTTAATAGCATTTTCGCGGGGAGTCGTTGGGCGCAAACGGCTACCAACCGCTCGTTGTGGCGATCTAAGGGGGAGGCCTATGTTCAGCAGTGGACGTCTTCCGGCTTTTGATGATGATGATGATTATTATTATTATTATTATACCACCGCGCCCGTCTACTCGCGCGCAGAGGGCTGCGGCGCGAAGTGCGAGGCGAAACGTTCTTCGGAGCGGATCGCACTCACCCTGATAACGGATCACGAATTGTCGGTCGAAATACCGATAAGACGGTACGTGATAGATCTCGTATTTATAATAATTATTAAAAATATATAAGTCAGTTTTAAGCCTCGTCGCAAAAAGAGTCTCGGAGGTTTTATAAATTTTGTAAAAAAATTCTTGTGTGTCTCAGCACCGCCTCATCCGAAAGAAAAAATCCGTGAGAATTCGGAACGGTCAGCTAAGTATACTACGTGTTTTGTTATGTACGACATTAAATTAAAACACGTGCTCGGCTAATGGCTAGTATTGTTGTTAAATAGGGTTTTTATTCAAATTCATTACCATAGAACATTTTATATTTTTAAACAACCATAGTATCAAATCCTAAAATATCATTGAAACAGCCTGTACGAAATATGTAAACAAATCATATTCATTCGAGGTTTGAGACATTTATTCTCATAAGAATTTACAATTCACATAAATGAAAACTTGTTAAGTAATTCATCATCTACGTATACGTATACGTATGTACGTATACGATAAGTAATTCATTATGTACATTCATCATGTAGGTACTGTTACTCGTAAACTGACTAAGCAGCATCGTCGCAAAGGCGCCACCGATTTAGGTTAAAATTTGTTTATTGGAAATGTATCGATTACTGGATGAATATTCAAGCTACCGGTATTAAACCCCACTTCTAAAATCAGTATGCGATGCCGAATGTGTGTTTTAAATTGGCATACATAACAAAACAGGTTGTATAATTCCGAACTCGACTATAATTGAAGCGCCCTAATAAATGAAAACTGTGCAATTTTATTGATTTTGCGACAATAATATGACGTAAGTAATTCGATGCGCATATTTTACTTAGAAAACTTTCGTGATTGATTTCAATCATTATTATAAATACGGGATTTATCACGTACCGTCATATCGGTGTTTCGACCGACAATGTTTCGGTTCAATTCGCGAACCTTCATCAGGGTGAGTGCGATCCGCTCCGAATAAACAGTGCGAGGCGAGACGTTATTCGGAGCGGATTGCACTCACCCTGATGAAGGTTCACGAATTGAACCGAAACATTGTCGGTCGAAACACCGATAAGACGGTACGTGATAAATCCCGTATTTATAATAATGATCGATGCGCATATGTTTAGACATTTCTGCTGTTTAGTTATCTAGTGAATCCCCACTGTACGTTTGTATAGGTGTCGAACTGCCTTAAGGCACAATTAATTCTTTCACAATTAATCTCTAAATCAGCTTTGACAAATCGGCGTTGTATGTATGTATGTTTGTCCGAGGATAACCTTCGAAGCGTTGATCCGATCATCGTGAAATTTATTACATAGGTACGAGTAGGTAGTGATGGCAAAATTTTGGTGTGACTAAATGAGCTAAAAATGTTGGGGGGTCGTTGGGTTCAAAGGGATTAAAAAGAATTAAGAGGCGGCTATCAGGTCAAGTGTAACGTCAAATGAAAGGTATTCATTAGTACATTTAGACTCCGTTTTTATTTTTGGTAAATTCTTTATAGTTTTTGAGTTATTTATTAGCCATGAAAAAAACTAAACATTGACAAAATTTACAGGGTTCACCAGTGACCCACAGTGCTGAAATTTGGTATGCGTGTAGCTTTAGTAACATAAATATAGGCAAAAGTCTGAAATCCCAAATAACTGCAATTTGTACCCCAAACAATAGTAACCAATTGATATGAACTCCCGTTACCTGTAATTTGAATGAAACTGTGGGTCAAGTTAGCTGATTGCATTTCGTGGCACTATTTTATTAGTCAAAGATTAAGGCCGGCTTGCACAACGATCCCTAAACGTATTTAGCGACTAAACATGTTTAAATTTAATGTATTTGTATGATTTGACAACTCCTTAAATCATATTTAGCCTTGTAAATACGTTTAGGCATCATTGCGCGAGTCGCCCTAAGATTTTTTTTTGTTTTGGGAGACTCGCGAGATATCAGTTCGGAGCGAACCACTAGTTTTTAAGGTCAACGCACACTAGAGCGAATACCGGTATTGGCGAATTCCCGGTATAGAACCTGTGTTCGGTTAATTACTCGGTCGGGTGTTGGGTACGCCATGCTTCTCGATCACTGCATTCAGACATTTGTGGCTCTATTGCATGAATCTCTACGATTCGGCTCGAAACATGGAATTAAGAAGGGCGTCGCAGTAGGTATATTGTTTCTTTAAAGATGTCCACGGCCCCGAGAAATACACAACGAAATAGAGATGGTATACCGGTAGTATAATTATCAGGTAGAATTACGAAATCCATTTTATAATATCACATCTTTTATGGCAGCGTTAACACATTTTAAGTAAAATATGCACAATGGAGGACCTAATAACCGCCTCACCTAATGCTATTGTTGTGGCCAAACACCTGTCCAACATAGTATAAATGAAAACGTAGAACTCTTGGTACACTAAGAAGAAGAAGAAGAAGTAAAATATTGTAATTCAGACCTGATAAAGGTTGCTGGGAGCCGTTAGGTGCAGGTCGCACAAGATCAATCGTTCTGGAAATCTATAGGGAGCACAAAGATCTAGAAGACACCTATATACTTTTACCCTAAAAGTATCCGGATTGATAAATTAATGTATACCGTTATACAAGGGCTGTAAACGATCTGTTATACCCGAGATATTTATATAAAATAATTATCTATATATCTATCGCTGAGTAGCTAGAGCAGTAGATCTCTACCAAACAACTAATAGTCGCAAATTACCGTTACGAGATTTAATGCTGTAAAACTAGCAGGATACCTTTATTAACCACTCATTATGTAACAGCCCTTAAGGAGAGCAGACCGTAGCAAATTTATGCATCCGTCCGGACAGGACGGCCGGACACGGTCCGGTTAATTTAACCGATCGGACGGACGGCCGGACGGAGCGCAACCGAGTCGAACGGGTAGATACTAATTAAATGGCTGGTTTAAATGAACAGTGAACTTAATTGTAGACTAGACTAATCTAGACTAAAAAAAGTAAGCAAGTGATACGCTAACTAGCTGTGACTGCGGAGAACCCGTTCCAGGTATACCACATGATCGACTGGCCTCTGCGCCCTATCACCTGCAAATGACTAGATGACCTAAACCAAACCACAGTGCAATATAGTTGACTAATTTCTATATATCTATATTATGACTAGATGAGCCAAAACTTCGTATGTTTAAATTAAGACATTCGATCTTGTTGGTCTTTACGGCTTTTTACCTACCACACCATTCATTCAAATAGTCAGCATGTTCAAATGTCAGTTCAAATGTCCAGCATTATTTAATACTTTACTTATATCCTTATTCATTACCATATTCTCAATTCGCTATAAAGCCGTATATCTCCCAAAACGAAGATGCATTACTAAAGCTCCCGCCGCACATCTAGTTCACAATTTGTAAACGCGACACTCGTACTATTTGTAAGAACGAACGGTACAATAATACCGGTACATTTGTTAGTTTATAGTCAACGTCGTAAATTGATTATCAGATTGAAATAGAAAGAGAAAATATTTTTTTAACATTTGAAGTCTTTGTCTATCTAATAAATAAATATTGCTGGACAATTCACACAGCGCTATCTAGCCCTAAATTAAGCAGATCTTGTACTATGGGAACCAGATAACTGATAGGATACTTATATACTTTGTTTTTTTAAACATTAATGTATAAAAAAACATCTTATGACAAGAAAGATAGGTTGAAATATAAAATACAAATTAAGATGTTTTTTTAACCTATATTTTCCCACTGCTGGGCAAAGGTCTCCCCCTGTTCCTCCACATCTCACGATCACTCGCCACGTCCCACCAGCCATCTTGGAATGCATTGAGGTCGTCACGCCAACGCTTCCTCGGCCTGCCCCGGCTTCGACGCCCATCTGCAGGCACCCATTGTGGGACGACTGTTGCCCATTTGTCTGTGACCATACGACTGACGTGACCCGCCCAGTCCCACTTCAGCCTGGCAGTCTTGTCACCAACATCTGCGATGCCGGTCTTCGCGCGCAGTGTGGTATTGCGGATTTTGTCGATTCTCTTTACCCCTAAGATGTTTAAGTCCCAATAAATCTGTAACTGGCGTTTTTAAAACTTTACCACTTTTATAAAAAAAAATACTTTTAGTATTAACAGAATAAACACACAATTTAAATCAAATAATATTGCTGACTGTACTCGGTGTAGGAGTACCGGTATTTCCGTACAATACACGTCGTTATGATGAATTGGTCGCCGGTATAAAGGTGGTCGCACACTGTAGGTATCTGAATTGATATGTTACGAGTATGTAGGTATTGTACCTACGTCAAACGTTGTATTGGTCTTTATTATTATCCTCCGACGCAAAAAGATGAGTGTTATAACTTTGACACCCTTGTCTGTCTGTGGCATCGTAGCTTCAAAACGGATGGACCTATTAGGATGCAGTTTTTTTTAATGAAAAGCTAATTTAACTGGCATGGTTCTTAACTTCTTAGCTAGCAGTCAGTCTTTAACTCCCCGACGCAAAAAGGGGGGCCGGGTCTTTAAAATTTGTAAAAATTATCTCGGCTGACATTACGCTGAAATACAGCTTTCGCATTCAGATCTAAGATCAAAATTTTTTTATAGTAACGTATGGCCCACCTGAAGTGGTAACGCACGCCTATAACACAGTATTGCCTCTTATGTCACGCACCTTAGAAACGTGCCCTACTATATTTCACCGGCAGTCATACCCTTCAAACCGAAACACAGCAATGCTTGCTTGGCGGCCGAAACTGACCTCGTAGTAGTGTCACAGGAAAAGCTAATTTACCCGTGACACTATCAAAAGTGTCACGAGAAAGAAAAAAATCCTATTACACTACTGGTTGAGCCAAGCAGTTGTGTCACGGGGAATAGACGGAAATAGATATGGTGGTAGTTATTATATGTATGGATATAGATTAGATTAGAAAATTCTTTATTGCACTAATAAAATGATACATAGGCGAACTTAAAGCTAATTAGCATAGGATATAGTGGTATGTCTGTCTGTGCAATCGTAGCTTTCAAACGGATGGATCGCTTTGGACGCTGTTTTTGTTAATAGCTAGCTAATTATTTTTGATACCTTGTAAATTTATAAGTTAAGACTGTCCCATATTAAATTAATATTATCCCAATAGCATAATATTAATTTAATTCTCTGTATTTCTTTATTAAATGGTATACAAACGAACCCCAATTTAATCCGTGACCTTCCCCATAATCCTCAAAAAAGGGGAATTCCAAGATTTCGGCACGCGGCCGCAGTATATTCCATTTATGTTTATTTTCTTTCGGCTATCTCGGCTTAGGGATGACGTTACGCTGAAATACAGCCTTCGCAATCAGATCTAAGTAAGATACGCAGTAGGGGAAGGAGTGCTGGCCTAAAATACCAGATCAAAGGGGAAAAACGGATTAATAAATAATGCTGGACATTACACAGCGCTATCTAGTAGCGATGGAAGTTATTGCTACTTTTAATTAATTTTCATTTCGTGCTTAATTTTATTAAATGCTTTTCATGTGAAATTTTACGGACAGAAAAAGATTTGTTCGTGTTAAAAAAAACGTGTGTGGTGTACTTATGTACGCACGTAAAAAGTTATACCTCTTTGACGTAACAGAACAAAATAGCTAAAGATTTCATCCCGTATGCCACAACTCTTTGTTTGTAAAAGGAATGATAAATTAATAAACATAGTTATGAGTTTTCACGGAAACTTGAGAGATAGTTATCAGCTAACTTCATCATATCGCTTTTTGGCTGTCGGTGTGCGCGGCGCATCGTCAAAACTTTACTCTCAAAATTTTTTCCAAATGCGCCAAAAGAAGAATAACTTCTAAACACTTCTATGGTGTCTTTTTGGCCACCATTCGGTCAAAGATTTATTCCACCTGCCATCACCTCGTCTAGCCAAGTGTCCTGCCCTGCCCTTCCATATATGTTAAAATACAGATTATCTTGACAAAAGAACTTCCAGTATGAAGTTTAAATCGAGTTTGATTAAAAAAGTTTGAAATCCGGCATGAATAATTTTAAATATCTTTTAAAAACTATCGAAATAACTACAAATCCTGAGGGAATACTAAAATATCTTTTTTTGTTCATCATTTTGTTCAATCATCTAAACGATTCTGAAAAGTATATATTATAACAGATATTTTGAAAATATGTTAAGAGTTAAGAATTTATGTTAAGAGTAAACAGATTTCTTCTAGATCTTCGTGCTTCATCTTAGATCACATCATCGCTTACCATCAGGTGAGATTTTTGTCAAACGAAGTTCTATCCAGTTAAAAAAAAGAACTTTATGGAAGAGGGTTGTTCGGAAGGGACATTGTTAACTCTCTGACATAAAAAAAGGGTATTATAAGTTTTACGCCTTTGTGTGTCTGTATATCAGCGGCATAATATTCCCAAAGGTAAGAACCGATTTGAACGCAGTTTGTTTATCAAAAACCGGCCAAGTGCGAGTCGGAAACGCGCACGATCTATAAAAATGGCAAAAAAATCGTGTCTGTTGTATGGGAGCCCCACATAAATAAATATTTTATTCAATAGCACAATTTTATTTATTTACTTTATTTGAGGTTTGTGCCGATCATGCTAGTTCTCTAAATTGTTTGAGCGCCCATACAATCCTAATTGGCGTCAACTATGTATGTATGGGGACACCTTTTAACTATCAACTTCTTTTATTTTTTGGTATTTTTCCATTATTTGTGCTTCAAGACCTTGCTTTTTGGCAAATTTCGTGATTCTAGGTCAACGAGAACTACCATATAGGTTTTCGACCCAAAACCTATATAGGTTACTTCTGGTTGAATACCTAGAATGATCAATTTTGGTTAAAAGCAAGGTCTTACAGCACAAGTAAAGGGAAAATTCTGAAAAACAAAAAAAGTTGAAAATTAAGGTCAATACTTACAAGTTTTCGCGAAAATCTAAATTTGCCCATATCTTTTTGTCGTGTTGACTCCGGATCTTGATCATTATACACCTAATAGGGACTATAGACCTTAGTATCTGGTATAAATTTCAATTTGGTAGGTCCACCCGTTCCTGAGAAAATCGGTGGTGACACACGGACAGACAGACGGACAAGAGACTGATCTTTTAAGGGTTCCTTTTTTACCTTTTGAGGTAAGGAGCCCAAAAAGATAGTTTAACTGAGATGGTTATTATCTATGTCATTTTTAAAACCACAACGTAAAATGGTGGTCGAGTTATTATTAACTTTTTCTGTAAAAGAAATGCTAGTTCGAGGCCTACTCTAAATATGTACCAAAAATTAATAACCTAACATACTTACTCTTTTTTTGATGAGTACACATTTTTACACATATTTAGTGACTAAATATCATTTAGATAGTTTTAATATTATATAAATACGTCAAATTTAAACATGTTTAGTCGCTAAACACGTTTAGGGACCGTTGTGCAAGCTGACAAAAAAACATTGCCAGCTAAATAAGACCGTATTTAGCTTGCAATATTTTTTTGTTAGTTTGTTTAGATCAAATCTTGCGAACTAAATTAGAACCACTTCCTCTTATCCTACGGAATTTTAATCTAAGTTCCCATTACAATGCATTTTATGATAAGCATAGCCTGATTCTTCACCCTGGACTGGCTCCAGACGAAGGAACTCTTCAACGGTCAACAGCACGGTCACGAAATTTTGTATACGCATTTAATTACGATAGCCCTTCTAAGTTTCACCATGACAGGGCTGCTACACTCAGGGTTAACTGCCGAAGGAGGAACTATCATTTAAATATTGTACATTTATTAACAGAAAGTATGTATATTTAAATATCTCTTTAAAAAGTATGTATTATGTCAGTGAGGATGACCCCCTTTCAGCTTCATATCAAAATACGTATGTATTTTGAAGCATTCTGTATAATATTAAAGGATGTAACTTAGTTACTCGGATCCCGAAGTATCAAAGTAAAACTCAAACTACCGCTAAAAGGGAAAGGGGTATTCA
The DNA here is from genome assembly GCA_918857605.2 of Philereme vetulata. NCBI lineage: Eukaryota > Metazoa > Arthropoda > Insecta > Lepidoptera > Geometridae > Philereme > Philereme vetulata. The sequence continues at coordinate 14,118,567 of OU975425.1, forward strand.
ATAAACTATAACTAAGCAATCAGCGTCCATTGGAATCCATCCAATAAGTTAGTGTTTTCTAACTGCTACCAAAACTTTGTTATAACCTAGTTTATTGTGTTACTAGGTTTTCTTGACAGTTTACCATTTCATCTTAGTGTATGATACAAGAAAATTTATAGAGAAAACACATGAGATTTTGGGAATGCAACAGTTTTCATCAAACTTCATCATCATCGTCAAATCAGCCACAAGACGTCCACTGCTGAACACAGTCCTGCCCGTAGATCCTCAGAGCAAGCGATCTTCCGGCTTGCAGGTCGTAGGTCGTCATTCCATCTATTGGGGGGGGGGGGGGGGGGGGGTCATCCTACGCTGCGCTTTTCATTGCGTGTTTTCCTTGTTTCGTAGATCTTGAAGTGAAAACTTCTTTAGGCGCGTTGGGCATTTTTGAGATGGGAAAAAACCATTGAACTCACGACACTGTTACCGACACCTCTGTATATAAGTATCTGTAGTGTAGTCTGTTTTTATTCAAATTTTCGCTTCTGTCGGCACTCCCGGAGTGCAACTTTTTCTCGAAAATCAATTAGCTTGGTCCTTATGACTTGGCTTGGCCTACTGTGAAGATCACTGATGCAACACAATAATATTAGCAAATAAGTTGTCAGCGTTGTGCACTACATTCGTTTTCTAGCCAATAAGATTAGAGTTTAAGATATATTATTATTATCATTAAGAGCCTGTAGTGTCCCACTGCAGGGCAAAGGCCTCCCTTCCTTCGCTTCAGTCTTCTCTATTTTGGGCTATTGTGGACCAATCCTGTAAATGGGCATCAATCCGTCCCTCCATTTTCGCCGCGGTCTGCCATGAGGTCGTTTCCCGTTTAGAGGTGCCACTCTGTGGTGGCTGTAGCCCATAACGCATCCGACATGCGGTAGACGTGGCCCGCCCAATCCCACTTCAGTTACCCGCTTGCTGTCCGATATCCGCGATTTGCATTTTAGAGCGCAGTATACTGTTACGAACGCGGCATAAGATAAGATAAGATATATGTGTATATAAAATCATTTTCATATCTGCCCCAACGGCCTTCAGTTCTACGAGCTGTGTCCCGTTTACTGCTACTTCAGCTTGCGCAGTAGAAGGGCAATGTGTTTTCCGCTTTAGCACGTGCGGTTTACAAACATGTCTGTTAATTCTGATGATAGATGACGCTATATCTATAGCCTTAAGTTGTTTTTAATGGGTTTTAGATTCGCTTCTTGCGAGGTGCATTAGTGAATTTACACAAAATTTAATTAGAAAATGCTTTTAAAATATAAATATAAAGACATGGCTTGACTGCTGCCATAGCCCGGCGGGCGGATCCTTATTAGAATATTATTGAATATATTAAATACTAGCTGACCCTTCGAACTTCGTACATGCATATGACGCGGGCTGCCAATGACGTCCCCGTATAATTGTCAATCGGCCATCATTAGTTGTATTTATGTATGAGAAAAAGAATGTTCTTCATAATTTCTTTTTGTGTGAAGTTTTCCAGTATGTTAATAGTTATTCTACTATTCGGGGCGGAGACAAATCCTACTTTCCATCCGTTTTAATTTTTTAATTAAAACACATAGAAAAAAATGTGTGTGTGTTTGATGGTCTTTCGTGTTTTTTCAGAGGAAAACAGATTCAAAAATAGACAAAGACAATAGTCAAAAATGTTATTATTAAACAAAGGAATATATTCCTGCTGTTAAGTAAAACCGCGTGCAACCAGTAAATTAAATATTGAGTTAAAAAACTGCAAAGCTAAGTAGAAAATGCAATCTTTCTCTAATTAATAACTAGTCTTCTCGTAAAATATCACTTTTTAGTATTTTCACAATTCTTTGTAAGTTGAAACCAAGAATTCAGTTACAAAAGAAAATTACTAGCTGCAAATACATTTGTTAGTTTTTGAAGTATAAAGTATTTTATTTTAGTTTGTGGTGTTCCTATCGCGATCGATAAAAGTGATCTTTTCTTATCCCAGGCAGTGTCATAATAATAGACATTTATTGATAACTGGCTGTTGCAATACATTTTTAATTTTTTTGGCTTCGTACGCATTACACTACTAAATGTGTAGGTAACATAGAAATAAAGCTAAACTCGTACTCTATGTGTTAATTCAGGTTATAATCTACGTACTTACTAAATTTCATCGAAATCGATTCAGCCGTTACGACGTGATTGAGTAATAACAAAAAATCAAACATCCAAACTTTCGCATTTATAATATTAGTGTGATAAGCTCGTAGTTGTAGAAGTTTTGCTTAATAAGCCAGCGTTTTATTCTTTTCTTGAAATTAATTAAGCTAGGAGCCTGCATAACTGTGGCGGGCGGGAAGATCGTTGTAAACGGACGGACCCATGCCATGCGTCAGCTTCGACGACATAGTCAGTCTTCTCGATACCGACTCGAGCCTGTGCCGATATCGGGTGTTGTGATCAAGAACCAATGATAAAACACTAGCAGCCTTTAAATCATCTGGCAGAACAATCCCACATCCTTTGTGCTGCCAGACAGTGAAGCAATCAGTTCAATATTCCCGATCGAAAGAGTTTCAGTTTGCCAACTCTTGCATCTCGGCCGCCGAGCAGTGAAGTGCGGTAACCGAAACTTTGAGAAATTCGCGGCCGGAAACTGAGCTCGGCGTAAACGAATTAAACTCTACTAAGTAAAGGGTACTTTACACTGCAGAGAACATAAGCTGTTAAGTATTGTGCTCAAAGTGTTCAAGCCTTGAACTGTGTTTAAGTCTTTTAGTTTTTAAATTAGAATTTTTTCATAATCATAATCATTTATTTCATAATAAAAATGTTACAATACATAAGTATACATACACTAAACCGATATAGAACTTAACGTACATATTAAGATAAACATATAAAAATACGGACATAACGCTGTATACACAATCTCTAATACCTAAACTAGGCATAGCCTGTACTATATAGGTATTGGTGCATCCGACCACCGACACCTCCTTTTTGATGTAGCTCAAGCAACATCCCGCCTGACGGCAGGTGGTGCTATACCTACCAGTGAAACGCAGTGAACAACCCGTTGAAAACAACCGATCAGTGTGAAGAGTTCTTTGCGGTCGCTAGATTTGTGCACAATTAGAACAAACTTACTTTACAGCTGACGCGACGAAAGGGCCGAGACTTATGTAAATTGTGCAAGTTTAAGTTTATGTTATGTTGTTTTTAAGTGTTACGGCGAAAACTTGTAAGCGATGTACCTGAATTATGAGTTTTAAACTCATAAAAGAGATTTTACTTAAAAACCTTCCTGGTTTATGCGGGTAAAAAGGCAATTTTCTTGAAGAAGTAATTTTTTATTATAAAGGAGCCGGAAAAGAAATAAGGAACAACATGTAAATGCAGATTAATTTTCTCTTTTTCCGCCCCCTCCTGGTAAGGATCGTTTTCTCTTCGGTAAGGGCGTTGGAGCTCAAAGAAAAAATTAATAGAAAAAAGAAAAGGGAAGTACCTATTTGAGTCTTATTTTAAAAAGTGTGTCGACAACTTTTATAAATACGGGATTTATCACGTACCGTCTTATCGGTGTTTCGACCGACAATGTTTCGGTTCAATTCGTGAACCTTCGTCAGGGTGAGTGCGTACCGCTTCGAATAATGTCTCGCCTCGCACTACGTGCCGCCAGCCCTCTTCACGGATTGAACCGAAATATTGTCGGTCGAAACACCGATAAAAGGGTACGTGATAAATTCCGATAATGATTGAAATCAATCACGAAAGTTTTCTCAGTAAAACTTTTGTAAAACTTATTGAAATTGTAGACATATTTTAAATTCAGACCAAACATTTTAATCAAAAGTCGTTTTTTGTAGAGATCAACGCATCGATAGCTTTACAGTCCTTATGTTATTGTGATGCAGTTCAAAAACTAATGTTACTAATGGCCTGTACCGTCTTCGCACGGGTGGACATTTGTTTTTTAAACATTTTTTATGGCTAATTTTTATAGACCTTGGGTTACATTATTGAAGTTTTAGTAGGGATCCATAATTTTTCTAGTAATAATTATAGCATACTATATAATAACTCAAGGATAATGCAACATTCTGATGGTGAAATAATTTTTGAAATAGGACCAGTTATTTTTGATTTTTTCTTGACACACGTACAAATCTTTCCTCTTTATAATATTAGTACAGATGTAATGTAAGTCGTAATGTTAAAAAACTTTGTTGAGTAACTTAATTCACTTGAACTTTTGTTTTGGAATACGGGACATACAGTTGATAACTTTTAGAATTATTTATACCGACCTAGCATTAAAACCTTAGGAAAGTTTTTCGTCTACGAAAGAACACAGTAAAAATAATGCTACATTTTACGCTAAACTGATCTTTAACTTTATTCTTCCGTAGATAAACTTCGTTAGGGTATTCATGGGAATCGAGTTATGGAACTCAAATGATCTTGGGCGGGACACTTGGCAAGACGTGTTGATAACAAGTACAGCAGGGTAGCGACTGAATGGTGACCGAGGAGTGGCTGTAGAAGAGTAAGACGTCTGGCAGCGAGATGGGTGGACGACATCGTTAAAGTCGCAGGCCGTCAATGGGTGAGACTAGCGCAGGACCGTGGCGGATGGCACAAAGTTGGGGAGGTCTATACCCAGCAGTGAGTGAAGTCGGGCTGTGGATGATGATGAGGGTTTTCATGATGGTCTGGCAAGTTAATCGTTCTTATACAGATTATACGTAGTAGGGGTCACATATAAAACCCCTAGTGTGGCATCCTAATAATGACTGGTCGTAATACTTGTAATCTACCCCTCTTTGTTAGCACGTTCCCTAGATTAGCACTGGACCGTTCCCTTAACATTTCTGCCATTTGCGGCCCGGCTTGAAAGTTTATTTACGGATGAGTTTTGGTGAATTTGCGGTTGGCAAAGTTTGCCAGTTGGCGGACGATGCAGGGTTTATCTGTCTTTTGCATTAGTGTTAGTTTAGTTTTGTATCAGATTTATTTTGGGACAATAATTCGTTAACTTTTCGCGATAAGACCGCCAATTGTAAATAACAGTTGCTTTTGTAACTATCTTGTTTTTTTGTATTGTGTTCTGTTATTGTTGTTATTTATTTATTTTATTTTATAAGGCACACATTACACATTACAAGCAAAAAAATATAACTTAACTAAAATAACAATTTTATCTGGCTTGAAACGTAACTTATGTGCGCACATAAAAACAGAAATATACTCATCGAGGAAACAAAAGTAAAAGCATGTTTATGAACATAACTAATACTAAATAATTAAAAGTTACGTACAGTAAGTGTTCATCTATCTATCTATCGCTTTAAACGTACGTTGTTAGTCGTCCTCTGGTACTTTGGACAGCTTATACTAAACTTAGAAGAAGACTTGTATTTTTTTTTTACATTTTTTTCAAAAAGCTAAGCCATTCAAAAAATCGCTCTTAAGTAATTAAAAATAACAGAAATTTCTCTATACCCTAAAACTTTTCAAGTTTTAATATTTTACGGAGTATTAAAATGTCGAATGGTATTATTTCCTTTGGAATAGCATTAAAAAGTAATTCAATTGACTTTTTATAACGCTTAGAGCAAAGTTGAGTTCGGAAGTGATTACCCGGACTGAAATGGAAAGTTCAAACGCTGCGGGGTGCTACTCTGAAATGTGAAATAAATAACAGGCAACAAGATAATATTATAACAAATAATCCTGCTTTTCACCACACATACATACCCACATTATGTAGCCCTGCCTGTCACCACATTAGGTATTCCTGTGTGGTAGGTAAATGTACCTGCGTACCACAACAAAGTAAAAAAGTTTTTATTTGTAACGGCACATGAGGACTACAAAGCAAGACACAGACACAGGAAAACATACGCGGAAATACAAGTGGCGGTCTCTTCCAGACAACCTTACAACATAGAAGCTACGTAAAGAAGAACACTTAATAAAAAAAAGAAGTAGAAAAATAAGAAGTTATACTTAGTTGGCGTAACAGAACAAAAGTAGCTGAAGATTTCATCCCGTATACCACAACTCTTTTGTTTGTAAAAAGAATGATAAAAATAATAAATATCGTTATGAGTTTTCACGGAAACTTGAGAGACTGTTATCAGCTAACTTCATCATGTCGCTTTTTGGCTGTCGGTGTGCGTGCGCAACGCGCCAAAAGAAGTATAACTTCAAAAACTATTCATACATTATATTACGGGAAACCTATGGGTCAGCCACACCAAAAAGCTACGGGAGACGAGAAAAAATTATTTAAGAATAAACTGACGGCTTTTATAATATAAAAAAGTATCTACTCGCTAGAGGAACTATGATTATATCATGTGACCTAATTATTATCTTATTTTGTATAAATTAGTAATATTAAGTTTAGTATTTAATTAATCTTTCGCACACAATTGTATTTTGTTTTTGGAAATGAATGAAATTAAATATATTAATATGTTGGGACTGGCCCGCTTCTGCACTGCGTCAAGGATGATTGCAGAATATCCAACGGATTGTTATAAACCTTGTTAAAAAAATCATTTAATTGACATAACAAACTCTTTCACGTTTTTGGTGTATAATAGGGTGTTCGATAATATACACACAAAAATGACAAGGATTATTTTGATGAGCATAATAAATAAATTTGTGAAATGTTTACCATAGAATAGTGAAATTTATTTTGACATGTAAAAACAAACACTTTATTAAACTTATGTTGTTCTATTGCATAATGCTTGCCATGAAGCCACAGATACTGTATTGGTGACGTCTCGAGATATCTCTTGTTGCCCCTTTCTTAACCAAAACCCGCAGCCATTTCCGAAAGAGATATCAAACCGGCCTTTATTTTTGGATGTCGATTGCAAGAGTAGGCGGTAAGTTTTATATCGAATGGATCACCTAAACTTAGTCAACTTTCTTTAAAATTTCATATTATAACTAGTAGTTTTTTGTCGAGAAGTCTTTTTTTGTTTTGAGAAACCGACACTTGAATATCGTCAGTATATTACCAAACAACCTGTATAGTCTTGAGCTATATTATTGTTAATCATCATTCATCATTATATCAGCCAGAGGACGTGCACTGCTAAACAAAGGCCTATCTTATAGATTTCCAGAGCGACCAATCTTGTGAGGCCTGCATCCAAAGGTCGTCTTTCCATCTAGTACTTAGGGGCCTAGGAGGCCGTGCTAGGCTGCGCTTTCTGGTGCATGGTCTCCACTCGAGAAACTTTCTGCCCCGACGGCCGTCACTTATCCGAGCTATGTTGTTACTTTTATTTTATTCTAATCTATATAAATATAACAACAAAGTCAGGTTAGTTACACCATATAGAATTAAAGAACGGTTGGACCGATTTTGATGATATTTGATTTGTTGGATTTGTCTGCGCTCCGAATAGCAGAATAACTATTAAAATATTGGAAAAAATCACGCAAAAAGAAATTATGAAGAAAAATTATTTTCTCATACATAGATGCAGCTAATGATGGCCGATTGATAATTCTATCTGCGATGTACACTGGCAGCCCGCGTCATATGCATATCAAGGCGGTACGAAGTTTGCCTGGTCAGCTAGTGTTGTAAATATTTAAGTATTATTATAGGTTTCTCATTATAATTTATTTTTTATCTAGTTAATGCTGTCCCACTGCTGGGCAAAGGCCTCCTCCTCATCTCTCCACTTATCTCGATCTTGTACTAAATCCCGCCAGTCCCTATTAAAAGCGTCCAAGTCATCGCGCCAATGCTACTTAGGCTTTCCGCGGTGTGGCTTTCCATCCACAGGGGTCCATCCAGTTACGAGCTTAGCCCACCTAGTTGGTTGCATGCGCGAGACGTGACCCGCCAACTCCCACTTCCACTTATAATTAAATTAAATAAATTAAATTAAAATTCTTTCACAGTTCCCCCCCTTATCAGGGTTTGGACAAAAAAGCATTAAGTCGCAACTAAGTCGCTTAAATCAGTTAAAAGGCTGACTGGCGGAGTTTTTGTACGCTAACGCTAATGAACGGACTTACAAGCTCAAGTAACGTTGAATGTGTGGTTTAAGTGACGCTGTACTTAAACATAAGTGGTTTTAAGTGAGGGGTGTTTTTGGGATGAAAGTTTCTGCATTAAATGTTGTCTGTCGCCCGCGACTTTGCACGCGTGGTTTGTCAATGAAAAGTAGTATATATCTCAAATAATGTCAATCCAGGTCATAATCTATACATCTACCTCAATTTCATCGAAATCTGTCTAGCCGTTTAGTCGCAAAATCGTTACAAATATACAGACAGAAGGATAAAGAGACAGGGTTAATGTCGAATATGTATAATATTAGTACGGATTATAAGCAGCAAAAAAATGGACGGCCAAGTGCGAGTCGGACTCGCGCACGAAGGGTTTCGTACCATTATCTATAAAAACGGCAAAAAAATCATGTCTGTCGTATGGGAGCCCCACTTAAATATTTATTATATTCTGTTTTTAGTATTTGTTGTTATAGTGGCAACAGAAATTTTTGAACACACATTTGTGAAAATGTCAACTGTCTAACTATGTATCACGGTTCGTGAGATACAGTCTGGTGACAGACGGACAGACAGACTGCGGAGTCTTAGTAATAGGGTCCCGTTTTTACCCTTTGGGTACGGAACCCTAAAAAGGTACTCATCATTCTGCAATGTAACGTTAACGCTTTTGCAGAGCCTATTTTTCGTACCGCTTTTATTTCCGCCTACATATTTTGAAAAGAAGTTGAGTCTGCCTACCCATCTCATGTAAAGGCTTGACAGTATGTTTGTACATAGGTATGTACGTATACTTTGAAACCGAGCGAGCGAAACGTCTCAGTTTCCGAGATTGGCCAAAAAATCCATTTGTCCGGCTGTCTGTCTGTTCTCGGCTACAGGTCGCATTTTTCTACCGATTATAACGAAAATTGGCACACAAGTTCCTGGCTTTATTTAAAATTTTTGTTCGATCGCGATTTTTTATTGGGAGGAAAAGGGGGGAAGTTTGCTGTGGCGTTATTTATCGACGGATTTCAATTAAATTTGAGATGCACACTAAGGACTTCATTCTACACAAGATGTTGGAAATAAATTCCAAAAGATTGGAGTGGAGGGGGCAAAGGGGGGAAATTTGCTGTAAAGTGATATTTATGGACGGATTTCAGTTTTGATTTTTTTTGTGGAGCATTTATACATACCTATACAATTCACGTTACGCAGTACTAAGGAAACGCGAGTAATCGCTAAAACTTATACCAATATTTTGCTCAAAGGTTGAAATTCTTTCAAAAGGTTTGGAAAATTCAAGCACCTTAAATTCGATTTAAAATTGAACTTTCTTCGTTAATTTTGTTGCGTAAATAACTTTTTGGACTTGGGACGCGAGGTCTACAGTTCTCACAGAACCACTATTTTATAGAGTTGCGCAGACTTATCGTGTGGTCAATTACGTGTCTAGGCCAGGCTGCCAAACGTCACCGCTTTTCCGAAATATCTCGCAATATGCAAATGCACTAACTGCATTCTGCATTTTGCAACGACACGTGTTGACGTGATAACGTTTCGAGACGAGAATCGAGTTAGGCGAATTATGGTCACATTGTGATAGTAGTTTAGTTTGTAAGTCAGTGCTGTTTGCCCTTTAGGTGCAGGATAGAAAAGACGGTAAGGCGAGGATGAGGCGAAGACGTGACGCCCCTTTATATTTTTAACCGATTTTCTGCCGCCAAGCAGCATTGCTGTGTTTCAGTTTGAAGGGTATGGTTGCCGGTGATATTTCAGGCACATGAGGCCTTTACACCTGTATGCCTCAAGTTAATAGACGCAGGGCAGAGCATCGTAGGGCACTTTTCTAACGTGCGTGACCTACGAAGCAATTCTCTGTTATAGGCGATGGTTACCACTTACCATCAGGTGGGCCATAAGCTTGTTCCATCTCCAGGTATTATTAAAAATAAGAATGAGGTTCACTAAATGTGTAAGAGATCTTCTTTAGCGCTAAGACCGCATTTGTTGTATCCAGCTCTAACGTATAATAAAGAATTTTCATGCAATCGTTCATTCAATAAATAATTCAATATAGCTGGATATTTTACACAGCGCTATCTAGCCCCAAACTAAGCAGAACTTGTACTATGGGAACTAGATAACTGATAGAATACTTTTTAACTCCGACAACTTTTGTGATTTATTTCAATCATTATTATAAATACGGGATTTATCGTGCGAGGCGAGACGTGGTTCGAAGCGGATCGCACTCTCTGATGAAGGTTCGCGAATTGAACCGTAACAATTGTCGGTCGAAACACCGATAAAATGGTACGTGATAAATCCTGTATTTATGATAATGATAGAAAACTTAATGTTAGCAATAATATATTTCGTTGGGTCGCACAATATCGGTCGCTGGTCGAGGCCAATGTTTGGCAGTGGACGTCCTGGGGTTCATGTGATGATGATGATAACAGTTAGACAAAGACACAAAGCTAAAAATTAGCAACCTAACTTCTGTCATGAATTGGCAGTGTACAATGTACCTATACAAACTGGAAACAATCCGTTTCCAGTTTGTTTATGTAGGTACATTGTATACAAAGCTCTCAGAGTAAAAACTCAGACACGTAAAAACTACCAACTCTGCTTAACTTTCCTTTTTATAAGACCACTAGCTAGTTGCGCGGCTTCGCTCGCATTAATACTGATTTATCGTATTTACCTACATGCTTTTTTAGTTTTTCCAAACACAAGTTGATATTACACCGATGGATAGAAACAATGTTACTGCAACACACTAAGTACACACATTGCTTGTTTTCTCGAAGTGTTTGCGGTTTTCTCGTTCTCGAGCAAAATTGCTTTGTCACACCGCAACGCGCATATTTTATTATGCTATTTTTTATTAGTTATGTTAATATTTTTCTAGATTGTTTGTTAATGAGTCTTTTTGTTAATAATATATGTTAAGGATTAGGAGTAGATTAAAGATAAAAAAAAAAGAACTTAAAACCTAAACTTTATTTGAATTACAAATATTACAAAATCAAACAGAAAAATAGACCAAAATAACCAACCAAACTGGAATAAATCAACTTCAACACAAATATACACAAAATAGCACTGAACACTTAGAACACGAATCAAATGAAAAATGGCTCACGTAACCCGATATGCACAAATACGTAAGAAGTCTGAAGGTGTTTTTCCATAGAGTCCGCCAGCAAATAAGACCGCATGTGGAGCGCGCTATATTTTTATAGAAGCGATGGCTTCTATTCCGTATCGCTGCAGGATTCGGCTAATAATATATATTATATATTACAAATAAATGCGATATCTATATATCTAATAACTTTCAACACTCATTTCATCTCCTTAGAGATATATTTTTGGGTAATTCTTTTTGAAGATCTCTGCTTTCAATGATTTAGAGTAACAGTAGTTAAAGCGTAAAAACGTAACAAACAAACTAACTTTTGCGTTTTTATGATATTAGTATGGTGTAGACGTTTCGAGCTACTAACTCCGTGTAAACAGACCTTAAGCCGGGGACAATCCGATCCGTTGCAATGGCCTGCGATCCGTTCCAGATTTAAATTTAGTTCTAGAATACGTTCGAAATTCAAATGGGGTCGCGCGATTGGATTATCCGACGGACCAATCGTGTGAATGTTTGGGGTGTTAGAAACTCTTTAGCCGTTTGTGATTTATGCTGGTAGAATGGAGTAATTTACATTGACTATATATTATGTACTTAGGAAGTGAGCACTTGTTTATGTTCTTTTGAAGTGTATTGATTTTAAGAGTAGCTGACTTGTGACTTGACTTAATGTAAACTTATGTTATTTATTCGCGAGTTTTGCATTTGGTAAAGTTTGGTGTCTATATAGCTGTTAGACGAAACCGTTTTGGATATTGCGAGTACATTTTGTATGACTGACATGCCCATTAGTCATCATCATCATATCATCCATATGACGTCTACTGCTGAACATAGACCTCCCCCATAGACTTCCAGGGCGACCGATCTTTTGCGGCACCCAACCGTCCCTAGCACCTGTTGTAATAAAGTACAAAGGTAGTATTTTTCAAAATTTCGCGATCACTTTACATAATTACTGATTTAAAAGGGTATTTATCGCGTACTTATGTACCTTTTTTGTGAGCGTCGTGATTGGTCATCTCAGTGCGAAGACACGGTTAGTGCAGTGTGTCGTAGCATGAACGAGGACATTTCTAATTGTGAAGAACACGTGAAGGTAGTTGCTGCAGCTGCCATCACTTCTCAACCGTAGCTCCAAGTACTCTCCAGTCCGCCCGCGACCACGGCAACGAGAGAATCATCGAGAGAATAAAAATAAAAAAGTACATACGCGATAAATACTCAGTAATACAAAGGTAGCTTGGTAAAATATGTAGGGTAGTAAGTATAGTTTTTCATTTATTCATTCCTACAGTTATGCAGACTTATCGTAGTCGGCCTATGTTCTGACTTTGATGTGTATGTAAAACGACACTAATGCACAGACAGACGGCCAATTTGTATACATTGAGTGACATAGAGACACAATAATAATCATTTTGAATAATGTTTCCATTTGGGTTATTAATAGGATTCGCTTTACAGTATGACACCGCTGAGAGGTTACTTTGATCAAGAATATAGTGATATCATTATCATTTTTACTTAGAAAACTTCCGTGATTTAGTTCGTTCAACATCGTTGTTATAAATATGAAATTGCTGAGCCTGTTTAGTTTTTATTGGCATAGCTCGCTGTGCGACTCGTACTCGGTCCACAGCCTAGTGTGCGTCCATATTTCGGTACCACTGTCACAGTTGAGTTTGCAGAATACACTGGTAGAGACAGGTCTTCAGGGTAGAGGCCAATCAGTATTGCTGTTTCATTTCAAAGGGTATGGGTGCTGGAGAAATTAAAGACACGTGAGGCTTTAACATCTGCATGTCTCAAGTTAATCACATCAAATATATTTATTAAACTTAATCTATTTACCTACATTTCATGTATCAATTCTTTTGAGCATAGAGTTAGAGGATCTTGCTCTTCTGTTATTTTGCTTATTTCAATTAAGTATAATACAAACAAATATAAAAAAATAGTTGACAAACGAATTTAAGTTAAGTAAATTGAGTTAATGTAGGTTAAGTTAATTTAACATAGATTAAGTGAGATTATTCAGGTTTAGGATAAGTTAAAGTATGTAAATACGTTACATTTTTGTGTATGCATTTATGTGTGTAGAGGGTGGGTGCTCCTAATCAGCAGTCTGCTAAGAAGCATGGGTATTTCAGGAGTGCTCAGTTGGGTATGTGTATGTGTTTGCATTTATGTGTGTGAGACAGTGAGACATACTTCTGAAATACCCCTGCTCCTATAAGATCTAGTAATCTGGAGCACCCGCTCCAGATTACTAGATCTTATAGGAGCAGGGGTATTTCAGAAGTATCCAGGTGTATGTTTGTGTGTATATATATATGTGTGTGTGTGTGTGCATGTATGTGTATGAGAGGGTGCTTCGGAGCACCAGATCACATAGGAGCATGGGTATTTCAGGAGCAATCAGTTGATGTACGCAGATCAGTGCATTATGGATTAAATAGGGGTTAAAAGCTTCTAATTCTAAGGTGGGGGGAATAAAAGATTGCACTGAGGTCCCGCATTGGGGTGTATTGTGCATTACCCCCCCTCTAACCTGACCCCAGCCATCCTAACTCCTTGAAGTGACGGAGTAGAGCTTTGGGTTGGTGGCAGCAGTTTTCCAGGGTCCCCGTGGATGTTGATGTAGTAGCGGTATTGGTGGAGGATGAGGATTCGATGACCCCTTGGAGACCCGTTCACAGTCTGGCGTCGTTTGTGGCAGTGCAGTGAAGTATCACTTGCTCCACAGTCTCTTCCTCCCGAAGGCATCCGCGACAAAGTCCACTGTCCGTGGCTCCGTTCTTCGGGAAGTGATGGTTAAGTTTGCAGTATCCCGTGATGATTCCCACCATCATCCGTAGGTCTTCGCGTTTCATCTTTAACAATGTGTTTGTTATTTTTCTGTTTTTTGCCGGAAGCATTGCATCGTGAAAAGCTTGTATGAAAGTCCGGTTTTTGATGGTACAGTTAACGCGAGCGAAGCCGCTTGAAAAAGTTAGTATTATAATAATATTCTCTGATCTAAAGCACTGTAAATCATGAATTGTCTTTCCGTTGCGTGATGACGGAAATGTCACAATGTCTAAATGCGTTCTAATGAATTACAACCGACATAACATAATACTCTTTTGACATGCGAGCCGCTTGAAGGCTTGCGGCACTGTAATTTAAATTTCAATGTAAAATAAGCTTTATCGCTTTGTTTATAATGCGCAGTTTATGTAATGTAAGTTTTGTTGTTTTGTTAAATGATTTTGAGCTTTTACGCACTGATTTTAGCTTTCAATATATTGTGTTATCTGTCATTGAAATTAGAGCAATTTATTACGTTTCTGAACTAAAATTTACCTGTCAAAGTTTAATTAAAGGATATTTACTTGTCAGTCTGACTGACGTACATTCGCTTTGATTTGTCACAGACCTTTGCACAAGAATATATATTACACATAATTTGGGTAGTTTGTGGCTCTGTAGTTTTCTTTTGGATATAAGGGCGACCTGTGGACAGTAGATGAATAGCCGGCTGAGACGCAGGAGGTTACGGGTTCGATTCCCGTCGCGGAACAAACGTTTGTACGATCTACAGATATTTGTTTAGGGTCTGGGTGTTTTTGTATATATTATAAGTATGCATGTATTTACAAAAAATAACAATATAAGTATTGTATCAGTTATCTGGTTCCCATAATACAAGCTTGACTTAGTTTGGGGCTAGATAGCGCTGTGTGAAATGTTCAGCATTATTTATATATTTTATTTATTTTTAGGGTCCTGTAGTAGAACTAGGAACCTTATAATTTCGCCATGTCCGTCCAGTTACAGCTATTTTCTAGTTTTATTCGTAGACTATTAGTACTGTAAAGCTGAAATTCAGTATGATAAGCCATCATCCACCCACTGCTGGGTATAGGCCTCCTCGTTATCACGCCACTCTCTCCGCTCCTGTGCCGAGCGCATCCATTCGTCCATCTGGTCGTCCGACCATCTGGCTGGTGGTCTGATAAGTAAGTTATGAAAATAATATATCCTTAAATAAGTAAATAAATGGAGCAGGGTAGCGACCGAATCGTGGCCGAGGTATGGCTGTAGGGTAGGGCGTCCAGCAGCGAGATGGGTGGACGGCATCGTTAAAGTCGCGGGCCTTGGGTGAGACTAGCGCAGGATCGTGGCGGATGGCACAAACTTGGGGAGGCCTATACGCAGCAGTGGGTGAAGTTGGGCTGTGGATGATGATGATGATGAAATAAATAAATGAAAACACTTTATTGTACACCACAAAAGAAACACACATACAAATATAGATTCAAAAAGCAACCAGTACAATGGAATCGCTTAGAAGCGTTTTCTTCCAGACAACATTTGGATGGAGTGCATTTTTGTAATATTACAATAATTGAGGGGGGTGTACAATTAACAAAACAAAAGCTAAATTTTAGGAGAGCGCCATTTACATACATAAATAAATAATGCTGGTCATTCCACACAATGCCATCCAGCCTCAAACTAAGCAGAGCTTGTACTATGGGAACCAGATAACTGATAATACTTTTTTTGTAATTACATCTTCTTAGTCGTAGCACTCTTGTCAAAATGGTCGTGGTCGTCATGTCAGGGTTGTGGCGCGCTTAACTACCCTTCGCCACTCCTCTCGCACCGCTGCTCTTCTGGCACATTCGTTCAAAGGAACATCTATGGCAGCCTTTATTTGATCCGTCCACCTCATAGGCGATCTGCCACGCGCTCTTTTGCCGTCAACCTTCCCTTGCACCACCAAGCGTTCAATGGAGAGCTCCCTGCGCCACGACACGTGTCCAAAGAATGTGAGGATGCGAGATTGTACCGTGGAAGAGAGACGCTGCTTGATGCGGAGTTCTTGAAGTATGGACTGATTGGTAAGGAATTCTGTCCATGATACCCCAAGCATTCTTCTCCAGCACCACATCTCGAGAGCGTCTACTTTCTTTTTCTCACTTTCTCGGAGAGTCCATGTCTCTGAAGCATACAGGAATATGGGAAACACTAGTGCTCTTACAAGACGAGTCTTGGTTGCTTTTGTAATGTTCCTGTTTCTCCATATCTTCTTCAGTTTGTCCATTGCTGATCTAGAAATCGCCATACGCCTCTTGATTTCGTCAACGCATCCTCCATTGTTTGTAATCAATGCTCCAAGAGAAACGTATGATTTGACAACATCACAATTAATGTAATTACATGTATACTTTGAAATAGAAACTCAACCATTTGTTCCGTGGCGGGAACGAGCCTCATTCTATTTTCATATTTACTTTGGACCATAGGGCCGTATATCGCATTTACGGAACCATTATCTAGGTTAAAATGACCAACTTTCAGGGCATGAGTCCAACACGTGAACAAAGTTAGGTATAACTTCGCCACGTTTCCGGGAAGTGCTAGAAAATTCTATCGATTTTCGATCGAAGTTTTGAAGGCTTTTGGGGAACCAGATGGTATATTTCGTAAGGATTCCGTGCGATGGATTTTTAGAGCGCATAAAACATAGTTTTAATTTAAGTATTTTTTTTAACTGTTTTATTTTAATTAAAGATGGTGTTTACCTTACTTTAAGTCATAGATATTGCTAATCATAACTAACTAGCCTACGTGACCCCACTGCAGGGCAAAGGCCTCCCTTCCCTTTTTCAATTCTATGCGATCTTGAGATTCCGCTGGCCAGGATACCGAAAAGGCGTCAAGTTCGTCGAGCCATCTCCGCCTGAGCCGATAGAGTGGTCGCGGCCGGTTATAGACCCACTCAGTGGTGATTTTGGGCTAAAAGTAGTCCGGCATGCGGCACACATGCCCGGCCCATTTTAATTTGGCGGACTTGTGAGTTACATCGACGATTTTAGTCATGATATTGCTAAAGGTTTCTTTTTTATATTGATACCAAAAATCAAAGAAAAATCAAGAAGGGTTTGTTGAAACAAATAAGGTTATGCTCGCCTTTTACATGCCCTCCATATTTAACTTTTTTGTGTTTTCTTGTGTACGATAAAGAAGAGATCAGAGTCAACTTAAACCTAATCCACTGTTATAAATAAGACCGGTATAGCTATTTTGTTGGTTCAACTTTAAGCTGTTAAAATTCAGTTTAACTTTCGCAAGTGTTTTTATTGCTTCGCGTTAAGTTTGAATACTGTTTGGAAGTAGCGATACTTACAGGTATTCTGGTGAAATTGATTCTTGGATTCTTGGAAAGTTATTTAAGTTTATTGCTGTAGTGGCAGTGGGCGGGGCATAGCTCGAAGAACTGACGGCTGTTGGGGCAGAAAGGTTCTAGAGTGGAGAATAGGCACTGGAAAGCGCGCTCAGCTCAGCGCTCAGCTGTTTTCTGTATACTATGATCAAAAAGAATAAAACTTATCGTCCGCAATCAAAATCAAAATGGATCTACAGCTTTATGAGTTCTGTATTCTGTTTTGGAAATCAATTATTAATTTATCTTCGTTTTAATACGGCGGATTTTAAAATCTGCTGCGTTCGCTGATTGCATCTGTGAAGTGAAATCGAAATTTCCAACTTAATTAACATTAAAGCCTGTATTCCGGAACGAAACTATAGTGTGAAATTGACTGTCAAGCATTCTGTTTTAGGAAGAGGTCTCCGGCAGGTATTTTATCTTTGACTGGACCCGCCCAGCCCTAGTAGCATGACTGCTATGAAAATGTTTATCTCTACGGAATAATAGATGATACAAATTAAATTTTAGCATAGAGAGTAGAAACACGACCATACTAATGTTTCCACTGTCTACGCTGAAATGTCCTTTTTATCTATTCTATAATATTATTTTAGAAAAAAAACGAGTGTGCTTTAGACCACACGACTGAAGTTAAACTTCTTTAGATCCATCTAGGCGCATACAGTAAGTACATAAGTTATTTTCTGCTGCTGCCTGCCATCTGTTGTGGAATAGCTGAACTTTTTCGTAAATCGAAGCTTCAAAATACGAAACGTTGTAAATACTTTTTTATCTATAGCAAAATGAACTCTATTATTCAGCATGAAGGAGGATTTTGTTTTTGCAGATTGTATAATTTAGGCTAATTTGGGATAGGAGATATGTGACAAATCAACTGGCTATGAAAGAAAGGGAGAAAGAAAATGTGTACTCGCACCTCTCTCCCTCTCTTGTCCCTACAGTAATATACGATACGTAACTCTCTCTCTTTCTATCTTCATTAACTTACATATCGCTCTCAACTTCCGTTCGCACTTTTCTCTTCACTTTTACTCTTCAAGTCAAGCGTGCGTAAAAAAGTTTTACTTCAATAATCGTTTCTATGGCGGTCATGCCGGGCAGGTCTCACACGGGTTTTTATCAAAATAAAATATTATTGATAAATATCATTTTGCATTAAAACCGATTTATAGTGAGACAGGCGTGCTAACTACAGCAACTCGAGTTAATTTATAACCGCTATGACATTCAATTGATACATTGACGTGTCGGAAACTGAACCGGCAGAAACGGCAGTAATCGAGTTGCATGGAACAGTGTATGCGACGATGCGTGGCGTGACATTTAATTATTGCTTCGAAGATGAATTGGCGCCCAACTTGGGGCCAGTTTCATGGGAAAAACTTAGCACTTTTTTACATATTGTCCACTGGTATTGAATCCTCGGTCAGTCGACGAATCCAACTCGGCTGGGCAGCGTTCGGGAAACATCGTGACGTCTCTTGTCGTCCGAAATACCTCAGCGTCTTAAGATAAAAGTTTTTTTTTATAATTAAATAATAATAAATGTTGGTGGAAATTTCACATAGCGCTATCTAGCCCCAAACTAAGCAGAGCTTGTACTTACTGGGAACCAGATAACTCATAGAATACTTACACTACTTTTTTTACATAAATACTTATAATATATAGAAAAACATCCAGACCCGAAATACATATTTGTAGATCGTGCAAACATTTAATTCCGCGGCGGGAATCGAAGCCCGCCACCTCCTGCGTCTCTGCCACGCCCACTGCGCCACGGAGGTCGTCAATTGATCAGTGTGTTCTACCAGTGCTGACGTGATTACAGAAACGTGGTATCTCACTATGGGCCTCATAAGAAGGCTCGCGGTCGCTCAGCGTGCTATGGAGAGGGCTATGCTTGGTGTTCCTCTACGAAATCCAATCACATATGAGGAGATTCGTAAACGAACCAAAGTCACCGATATATCACAAAGGATTAGCAAGCTGAAGTGGCAGTGGGCAGGGCACATAGCTCGAAGAACTGACGGCCGTTGGGGCAGAAAGGTTTTTGAGTGGAGACCATGAACTGGAAAGCGCAACGTAGGACGGTCTTCCACTGGATGGAAAGAAGACCTGATATAGGTTGCTGTGGGCCGTTGGGTGCAGGCCGCACAAAATCGGTCGCTCTGAAAATCTATAGGAGAGGCCCATTTTTCAGCAGTGGACGTCATTTGGCTGATATGATTGTTATGTTCTATATCTTATAATTTCGCACGCGTCGATGAAGCAGAATGTAAATGAATCTTATTTTATAATTTGACATCCAAACTATTGTACCCACTCTTGTACTACATTCGTTAATTTATTGTATATTCTATGATTGAATACATTGCATGCATGGCGTGACGTTAACCCCAACACCCAACGTGAGGCAGAGTTTATAGAAATAAAAATACCGACCAAGTGCGAGTCGGACTCGCTCACGAAAGGTTCAGTACCCATTATCTATAGAAACGACAAAAAAATCATGTCTGTTGTATGGGAGCCCCACTAAAATATTTGTTTTATTTTAATTTAATTATTTAGTTTCAAAGTGAATATATAACTATGAATATGGGCAGAATATATGAATATATGGGTGAATATATGGGCAGGCCATATAGCGCGCAGAACAGATGGTCGATGGGGCCGGAAGGTTCTCGAGTGGAGGCCACGGACCGGCAAGCGCAGCGTAGGACGTCCACCTACAAGATGGGCAGACGACTTTGTAAGAACCGCAGGTCGGCGTTGGATGCGGGCCGCTTCCAACCGCAGTTCCTGGAGATCAATAAGGGAGGCCTTTGTCCAGCAGTGGACGTCCTACGGCTGATTTGATGATGATGATGAATATATAACTTAATATTCTGTGAATATTTCAAGCGTCTACCTGTTGCCGTTATCAATATCGAGCAAAACCAACGTTAGTTGTATGGGAGCCCCCTTAAATATTTATTTTATTCTGTTTTCAGTATTTGGTGTTATAACGGCAACAGGAATACATCTTCTGTGAAAATTTCAACTGTCTAACTATCACAATTCATGAGATACGGCCTTGTGACAGACAGACAGCGGAGTCTTAGTAATAGGGTCCCGTTTTACCCTTTGGGTACGGAACCCTAAAAACTAGACGCTTGTATGCACATTTTCTACTGTTAGGTTCGATTAATTTAATTATTGCACATTCTATGATTTTTAAGCATGCATAGCGTGACGTTTAATCATTACGAGTATTGCATAAAAATAGTGCAATATAATATCAATTTCATAGGAATAACTAAACTATTCCTGCATTATTCACTTCTTCGTTTTCTGTGTAGAAAAACTAGAAAATTATTCTAGCTTGTATGTTCGTTAATAAAGTCGTAGATTCGTTAGGTTGCGTCATTGCGTGGCGTGTAGCGTTTAGTTATTGCTATGAATATGGATTGTCGCCCAACGTGGTACCAATTTTAGAAGAAAATTTAATTTTTTAACTATACCATTACAGCATTTACAGCGTAGTTTCGTAGGAAACAAACATTCAAACTTTCCAATTTATATAAGTCAAACTACGGACTAGTAAAGTTATTTTAGAGGCATTCTAGCCTGCCTAGGCCAGTAAAACTAGATATTCGGCTTTTAACCCGCCACTTGTGACGTCAATTCAAAAGTTAATGTTTCAAAGTGAACCATTCTTTATTCTTTATTGTACACAAGAAAATACATTATAAAGTACAGAAATAGAGGACATGCACACAGGCGAGCTTAACCCTATGAAGTGTTTTCTTCCAGCAAACCTTTGAGGCTAGAGAGAGAGAGATGATTTTTGAACCATGTGATTATTATGAATAAAATATTTTGACTTTGACTTGACTTTGACTTACATCGTGACACCGCCGATGCCTGTCCCGCGTACCGGTATTTTTAATCTAAGATTTAACCAAAAATTAACAATACATGCTCATTTTAGTTGGTTTAGTTTTAAATACATGTACATTTTTTACAATATATTAACCCATTCGCTGCGGCGGACACCTTTTGGCGTTTTTTGATTTAATATTCAGGTGCGAAATACGCCTGTCGGCGTTTTTTTTAAATGCTTATATCTTGGCAAAAACAAGTCACTAATAATTATATTTGCAATATTATGCACATTTTTTTAAATACAACAAGGTACTGCTCGCAGTTTCCGAAATTTTTACTTTTTGAAAAATTGCGAATTCCTTCCTAGGTGCGGAAGACGCCTAACGGCGTTTTCCAGGGTTTAACAACCTTTGATTCCTGTTATTTTTTTTGCAATCTTTCCTAAATATATTTAGTTAATATTATTTTTCTATAATAGAGGTTTTTTTATTACGTCTTAAGTTAATAAAATTCATTTGCCTTTAGTTTTGCCACGGACCACGTGGCAAAACTAAAGGCAAATGAATTTTATCTCAACGCACCAAAAGAAAGACATGTAAGTATTGTCTCATAAATAACAGAGTAGACACTATTTATTACTGTCCTGATTGTCCAAGATCGCCAGGCTTGTCTTAAATGTTTTCGACGTTTCCACAGATATTGATGATGATTTATTATTTTATTAACCAAGTATAATATTTGAAATATTACAATCTATAACGTTCGGTAGAGTGCATTGCAAGTATAAAGCTTTACCTGCGTTTGACTGTACCTATTCTTATGTTGATCTGATCAAAGCTTATGTTTGTCATTGTTCGTTTAAATTTATATAGTTGATTTTAATAAGAGTTACTATTATTATGTGCAGTGTATTCAAAATAAATAATGGGATATTAGCTTGTTAATACACATTTATTAGTAAACTGTTGTTTTCAGTTAAATGAATATTTAACGTTTTTGGTAATAAATAAATTAATATTTTTTTAAATTTTTATATAAATTAGAGAAATTTTTACAGAGTTAAAATTTTTACAAGTTAAAACTTGTCCATTCTCTATAATGTCGACTAATTGCGTCAATTCTTTCAACAAAGTTCATTTTAATACTAATTTTCAGGATAACAAAGATGTTTATAAAATTAAGGTTTGTAAAATAAATAATACTAGTTTATAAAAGTTAAAAAGGTTTGCTACCTCTGATATTAATTTATACTGATAATTTAGCCATTCTTATCATTTGAAACTAAAATATACGAGGCTGTAGTTTAAAAGTGAAGTAGAATTATTTAATTAAAACAATTTATTTAACATTTGTCGCCATATTCTCCAAATTTTCACAATCCAACTATTAAATAACAAAAACTTCACAAAAAAATCCTAATTGATGTTAATTTATTTTTTACACCAAATACGATCGTGAATGTGCCACACGTTTGGCGTATTTGTTAGTTTTTCTATGATTTTAGCGTAAAAATTATCAATTTCTTTAAACAGTGCTGAAAACGCTGCTCGGCGTTGTATATTATCCTTATCAGGTGCGGAGAACGCCCATCGGCGTTCGCGACGAAAATCGTCCCGCACTTGGCTAATAAGTGTAATTTTGATCGCCGCAGTGAATGGGTTAAAGGAATCTCATTAATCATCGCTCGATTATTAATGAATAAGTAGGTTACTTAGAACACTAAAAATTACAATGTTTTTTAAACCTTTACAAAAATTCAAGAAAAATAAGTTTTTTAATGTAACTCAGTCTTAGGCTTTGTGTTTGTTAAACTCAATTCGATGGCGGGTTAAAACCGGTACATACGTCGGTACAACAGACACATACGTCACCATTAGGTATACAAATGATCGCTACTTTTAAATCATTTTTGATTTTTTTATCACTGCTATTTCATCGGCGAAGCGCAGGTTAGTAAGCTTCTTATCTGCGATAGATACACCGTTTTGTTTCCAAGAGACTGCTAGTTTTCTGAAGTTCACATGTGACAAATCACAGGCAATGATTTTTCATTATGATGCCTTAATTTCACACTTGCTATTCTTGCTAGTGCTATTTCACGTATGAAAATAACGGTCAACGAAAACGCCTGATGAATTCCGAAGAAATACGAACGACTGTGATTTGTAGCAGACCCGAATGACTGCGACCGATATACGATGAAAACAGAAAGTGATTTCATTTGAATGATTTTTAGCAGGTTATGCGAATGAAAATAGCAGGTGTGACATATGAGTTTTCGCATGCTACTCGTGAAGCGTTCCTAGTCACCATTGGCAGGTTTTGAGATGTTTATCTAACAATAGTGTCTATTTTTAATGTATTCTGTCAAATAAACCAACGGGTGCTTTCAAATGGTCCTCACAGGGAATAATGCAAGCACTCCACAGTGCTTCAGTATCATTTCAACATAACAAAGCGAATTCTGCGAGAGATGCAAATAGAACCTTGCATAAAGGATAGGATGGAATTCTCTAACAGTTTCTTAGGTACGAAGGATGCAATTCTAAAATTTTTGCGCTACTTATTTATAAAAGGGAAAGTGAGAGGTCTGTATTTAGAAAGAAATAAACAATTTTATTTGTAACGGCACATTAGGACTATAAAGCTAGACACACAATACACAGGAAAACATAGACAATACAAAAATAAAGTAAATAATACACATGAAATGAAAAAATTAAAAACAATCCATACTTTATATAGAATCTATAGGCGACACATGCTGTTTATATAATTTACTAGCTGACCCGGCGAACTTCGTACTGCCTTGGCATGCTTAAGACGCGGGCTGCCGATGTACGTCGTCGGTAGAATTGCCAATCGGCCATCATTAGCTGCATCTGTGTAGGTATGAGAAAATTATTTTGTTGCGTGATTTTTTCCGATATTTTAATAGTTAGTCTGCTATTTGGGCCGGAGACAAATCTAACAAATCAAAGATCATCAAATTGGTTCAGCCGTTCTTGAAAGCCGTGGTGTAACTAGCCTGACTTTGTATTATATACATGTATTTTCTTTGTTTATTTTGATCTATTTTAAGTCTGTACTCCAAAATTATTTTATGTTTTTTTGCATTTCGGTACAGGTTACGCCATCTGTTGGCAACTTTACGTTCAAATAAAAGAGACTAATTTTAAGGGTTGATGGATACATACCAGCTAATTCATTTTTCATGTTTAGGGTAGTTGCAGTCGCGAATCTACTGCGAGCCACGACGCGGCTCCGCAATATTTCTTATCCAAAATATTCGCAGTTTTCAAAAAGCACAAGTACCTACTGTTTGTTGCAGTACCTTTAACTTTCTTCTGACATTGACTAAAGCCGTGGTTTTTATTACATCACCTACTAGCTGACTAATCCGCAGCTTCACTCGCGTAGTTTTGCAATAAATACATTACCATCCTTCTGGCGGAGTTGGGTAAAAAGTAGCCTATGTTACTCCGGGATAATGTAGCATTCTAATGGTGAAAGAATTTTTGAAATCAAACCAGTAGTTTTTGAGTTTATTCGTTACAAACATAAAAATATGAATCTTTCCACTTCATAGTATTAGTATAGATACAATTCATACATTCATACTCTCTCAGTGCCATCCACGTGATGACGTCACAAAATTGTGTCCGACTTAGCATGATGTTGTGTTTGGATAAACAAACACAACGCTGATCTTCCGCCGGGACCAGGCGCGTGCGTCGCAGAAGTTCTGTGCATTTGGCGGTGTTTCGCAGATTAGTCTCACCAACTGGAGTTTTTGTTCCAAATAGATAAATATTGCTGGACATTTCACACAGCGCTATCTAGCCTCAAACTAAGCAGAGCTTGTACTATAGGAACCAGATAACTGATAGAATACTTATATACTTTTTTTTGTAAATTCAATACATACTTATAATATATAGAAAAACAACCAGACCCGGAACAAATATCTGTAGATCATGCAAACATTGGTTCCGCGGCGGGAATCGAACCCGCCACCTCCTGCGTTTCAGCCGGCTGTTCGCCCATTGCGCCACGGAGGTCGTCAAAAGTCAAAAGTAAACCTGTCGTTATTGTCTAACTTTGAAGTAGAAAACGAGATGTTAAAATCTATTAACTCCACGGCTTTAACACTGATTGCGCGGCGGGGTTTGTGATAGCATGGTTTTTGATTTACCATAAACCCCACTAGTGGGGCAGAGCGGTTGTTTTATTCTCAAAATTCCCACCGCTTCGTCCCTCCACCAATGCGTAGAGGCCTTATAAGTGGACAATTACTACAAACATTCATGCTTTAACACGGGTAATTTGTTTTCAAATATATTTCTAATGTGTATTTGTAGTAATTGTCCAGTTACAAGGCCTCTACGCACTGGTAGGGACGTAGCGATGGGGAATTCGAGCATAAAATAAATCGTTGAAGGTTTATGAAACGAATTCCTATTGTTTTGTGTGAAAATAAACATTCTTGAATGTACTGACTTCCGCAATCCTATTTCCACTTGCTTTGGTACTGTTTTGGTACATTAGCTCCAGTATTCTCAGCATTTTGCATTTTAGATTTTGACACAAGCTTCGTACGGAGTCCATTATTTAAACTTTTATTCTGCGCTGTTGCTCTCCACTCTCGAATTTTCTATCAGATAAATCCGATTAGTCTGGCTTCCTTGCTACACACGCTTAGTTGTAGCGAAGCCTTAGCCTTTCTTAGTTTACTGTTGTTTATATGGCCAACCTGATTTGCGGTACGATCAGATTGGGTTCTGTGGATTAGTGTTCGTTCCGATATTGTTTAGGATAGTGGCACGTGGTAGACACGGCAGATAGAGTAAATTAGGTAGATCTAGGTCTCTACCCCTCTCTCTAGGCCGCGACTTGACGCAGACCTAATGTCTAATAAACATCTTGATCCTAGGAATTTTCCATTTGATATAATATAATATTACAATAGTTAGATGTTTTCAGTTGGAAGGTTCTGATAGTATTGTTGTGCTGGTTTTTAACGAGACAAACGTAGGAGGCTGAAAATCAGTGTGACTGAGCCCTCGACCTTTTCATTTACTTACGCCAGACTGTACCTACTTATTGTAATATTCGATACCTAGACGTGTTGTGATTCGTGTCAAAATGAAGTTTAGAGTTATGAGGAACTAGCAGCGAGCGATCTAATCTTGTTACTAGTTTGTTTACTCCAATCGCCAACAAAATAAGCTGAACAATATATGTATATTCACCCAAATATTGTACAAGAAAATTGTACGTTTGGCGTGAATGATAATATGGACAGATCTCATAAAGTCCATCCCACACTACCATGACTGAATGTTATCAATGCCTTCAATAGAGTTGAATGGCGACGCATCTGACATAACCACGACCTCTCTGCCAAGAGTGCCCGACTAAGAAAAACACGAAAATTTTGCAAGAACTTATCAACGCTTTGTTACCAAGTTTTATTTACCAACAGAAAGGTCACGGTGAAACTGTTCTGTTTAGAGGTGCGTCATTTAATGATATGATAATGTCATTTAATGACGCATATTTATCGCCTCGTCTGTATACCCAACTGAAACCCTATCCGTGTTTTGTGTAGAATTTCAAACAAAGGATATACGGTCAGTTTAGTTGAGACTTGGAATTTTACGTGTATTGTTTCGGTTGTCTAATTTTATTTTTCTTTCTTTCAGGTAAGTAAAGGATTGGAACAGTGGAGATTATGCGGTGAATAAGTACAATTTAAGTGCAAAACAAAACATAAAAGAAGCGTATTAATGTAGGTAAGAGTATTATGGTGTTATGAGAGAGAGTACTTGGTGTGACCCACATTTATTTTCTCCTCTTTTTGATCTCTTTTCTCCCCCTTCAATAATCAGATGTCCTAAAATGTATCATCCGTATCTACGTGGCTATTTTAAAACGTCGAAAAGCTGTCGGATCGGATCGAAATTTTTTTCGGGTTCGATTTCTATTCCAAAACGCTATTTTAAAACTATTTCGGATTGACCATAAAGCTCGGATACCTTTCCGACACGGAATCAATGATTGATAGTTTACAAAATAGCGAGCAAAATATAAAGGGGAAACCACGTACTGAAAAGCGCAACGTAGGACGGAACTCCACTAAATGAAAATATGACCTGATAAACGTTGCTGGGAGCCGTTGGGTGCAGAGCGCACAAGATCGGTCGCTCCGGAAATCTATGGGGGAGGCCTATTGTATTGTTCAGCGGTGGACGTCCTGTGGCTGATATGATGATGATGCTGTTTCATCATCATGATGGAGAACTGCAATTCCAGAATGTGATATATTTTTAGGGTTCCATACCCAAAAGGTAAAACGAAACCCTATTACTACTAAGACGCCGCTGTCTGTCTGTCTGTCCGTCTGTCACCAGACTGTATCTCATGAAGCGTGATAGTTAGGCAGTTGAAATTTTCACAGATGTATTTCTGTTGCCGCTTTAATAACAAATACTAAAAACAAAATAAAATAAATATTTAAGGGGGGCTCCCATACAACAAACGTGATTTTTTTGCTCGTTTTTGCTTGATATTGACAACGGCAACAGCTTGAAATATTCACAGAATATTTAGTTATATATTCATTTTAAAAAAATATAATGAAATTAAATTTAAACAAATATTTAAGGGGGGCTCCCATACAATAGACATGATTTTTCCCCCCGTTTTTATAGATTATGGTACGGAACCCTTCGTGCGTGAGTCCGACTCGCACTTGGCCGGTTTTATTTTTATACTATAACGAGATGGAACAAGCTTATGGCCCACCTGATGTTAAGTGGTAACCATCGCTTATAACAGAGAATGGCCTCGTAGGTCACGCACGTCAGAAATGTGCACTACGATGCACTGCACTGCGTCCATCAACTTTAGGCATACAGATGTAAAGTCTCATGTGCCTGTAATTTCACCGGCAACCCTTCAAACCGAAACACAGCAATGCTGCTTGGCGGCAGAAATAGGTATCGTGATAGTCGTGACGAACTTCCTCGGGCGAGCCCTTTCACAAGGATTTCCCCTCTTTTAGATACTGAATCTTTTTACTACGAAATAAGGCTTACTTTCCAAAGTGAATTAGTTCTGGTACAGAAAATTGCCTACATACAGTTTTCATATCACGCGTTATGATACGTAATCGCGTAAGAAATTACACGGAGGATTTTAGGATCTCTCAAACCTATTGCTTTTATGATTACGGAGATTTTGGCAAGTTACGTCGGATTATCGTTAGCTGAAATTAGCTCTGTGATAAAAGACAAGACATGTTGAAATGGGACCATTATATACTCGGAGTCGTCCTCCATCTTGGTGCTGTACTCTTGGGAATCTTTAAATATTGTTTTGTTTCGTGTTAAAATTTTATTGAATGATAATTTTTATCATTATTATAAACTAGCTGTTGCCCGCGACTTCGCGTTATACTACTAAATGTTTAGGTAACTTGGAAATAAAGCTAAACTCGCTGTTGCAACTTAGCTTGACACCTCATTTTTATCCCATGGGAACTAATTTATGGGATAAATGGTAGCCTATGCGGTTATTCAGGTTATAATCTACGTACATAGGCTGCTATTTAAGAATCCGGAACTGGCCACTGCATAAATAATATTTAAAAAGGAATTATCACGTTTGAAAATGGAACTCTTTGGCTGTAGAATGCAGGTTATTTCGTCCGTCTGTCAGTTGTTTTCATTGTGTGGCGCGATTTCAAAAATTGCGTGTCATTATCACAATGGATTTATCTCGAGAAAATTTTCGTGCGATGATTTTTTATGATTTTCGACGTGGTCTAACTCAACAGCAGTGTATCGATCAACTCAGTTCGACTTTTGGGGATAAAGCACCATCGAAGACTACTGTGTATCACTGGTTTAGTGAGTTTAATCGTGGACGTCGTATGCTCACGGACGAAATTAAAGATGGTCGGCCTAAATCAGTTGTTGTGCCACGAAACATCGACGCAGTGCGTAAACTAATAATGCAAGATCGTCATATGACATATCGAGAGATAGAGGCGATCTTGGGCATTAGTATGACGAGTATACATAAGATATTACACGAACACTTGGCTGCAAAAAAAGTTTGTTCGCGTTGGATACCGCACAACTTGACAATAGATCAAAAACAGGCTCGTGTCGATTGGTGCAAAAAAATGATAAAAAAATACAATCGTGGTGCATCAAAAGCTGTATATAATATCTACACAGGTGATGAATCCTGGATTTATGCATATGACCCCGAAACTAAGCAACAGTCAACAGTTTGGGTCTTCCAACATGAGCCGAACCCAACAAAAGTTGCTCGTGCGAAAAGCACTTTGAAGCAAATGGTCGCCTGTTTTTTTGGTATAGATGGACACGTGGCTACTGTACCCCTAGAAAATTGTAAATCTGTTAATTCAGAGTGGTACACGACCATTTGTTTGCCAGAAGTCTTTGCAGAAATCAGGAAGAATAATCCACAACGCAGAATCATTCTCCATCACGACAATGCAAGCTGTCACACTTCGGGTGAAACGACCCGATATTTGGAGGGTGAAACGGTGGAATTAACGGGTCATCCGCCATATAGCCCTGACTTGGCACCCAACGACTTCTTTTTATTCCCAACCGTGAAGAATAAATTACGTGGTCAACGATTTTCAACCCGAGAAGAAGCCGTTGAGGCATTCAAAAATCATGTTTTGGAGATACCGTCTTCCGATTGGAAAAAGTGCTATGAAAACTGGTTTCACCGAATGCAAAAGTGCATTGATCATCATGGCGAATATTTTGAAAAGCAATAAAACCATATTTAACAGTCAATGATAGTTATTTTATTTTATTCCGGATACATAAATAGCAGCCCTCGTATATACCAAATTTCATCGTAATCGGTTGAGACGTTACGGCGTGATTGAGTGACAAACAAACAAAAAACCAAACATACATCCATTCGCATTTATAATATTAGTGTGATACGGGATTTATCACGTATCGTTTTATCGGTGTATCATCGACAATGTTTCGATTCAATTCGTGAACTCTCCTCAGGGTGAGTGCGATCCGCTCCGATATAACATAATAATGATTGATAAAATCACGAAAGTATTGTAAGATAATTTTTATGTGTATGTCCAAAATAAACAGAAATAATCAACTTAACTAAATAACAATAACAGATGTTTTAAATTATGTTTTTCAAGTTTCGTGTTGTTAATAATGTTGTGTAATAATGAAAAGTTATGAGTGTTTGTAATGTCAGTATATTATTATATACTAGTTAATAATTTGTACTGCAGTGAAACCACTATTTAAATGTTAAATTCATGTTTCTCAGTAAGTGATTTATTGTAAATCTTATGAGAAATAAAGATTCTTAAACCGTATCTTTAACCACACTATCACATTTAATGTTCATTTGATGTCGTACATAACTAAACACGTAGTATAGTAGGAAGCCGGAAATTGTAGTACACACGGCTACACATCAAGCTATACATTTCCAGTATAAGCTGACCTCTCATTCTACGAAAAGCCTACACAATACGAGGTCAGCTTATACTGTAAATGTATAGCTTGATGTGTAGCCGTGTGTACAAATACTATAATTAGTATAGTAGATCTAAGCCTGCTGAAGTGAGCGAGATACATCGCTCCTAGTCCAGGGCGTTCTAAAATGTTCCAGATTTATACAGTCAAGAACATATTTTATAAGCACTTATTATTTATACTTTATCGAGTTGAATATAAGCTGTAACTCCTTTAGTTTAAGTGTCAATATCGCGTGCATATCACGGTTTTATAGTGATATGAGCAATGCAATTCCAGCCGCCTTAGTCTTGTATTACGGAACCAAGAGAGATAAGCGGTAAATACTCTTGCAGGGATGGGACATTCTTTAGTTTTGGGGAAAAGTTTAGATATTATTAGAGCTGGTAGTAGTAGAGAGTTCGTACAGGAAAGTATACTGTAATTGTTTATGCCGCCAAGCAACAAGCAATGCTCGCATGTGATTTAACTAAACATTTACAAAATTCGGATTTTTCGGAGATTCGGTTGCCTGGAAGAGATCGCTATTAGCGATAAGGCCGCCCATTGTACCTATTATTTAGATTTGTTTTTTCTGTTATAATATTTATATTTAATGGTGTGCAATAAAGGAATTATCTATCTATCTATTATTCCTTACTGATTAAAACGGTTATTTATCGCGTGTGTACCTTTTTCATTCGTTGTCCTGACTTTTCAGCTGTGTTACAACAGCTGTGGTCACTGGTGGACTGGAGTACATAAGCTACCGCCGAGAAGTGATGACAACTGCAGCAACTACCCTCACTTGGTCTTCAGAATTAAAAATGTCCTCGTTCATATTACGACACACTACACTAACTATCTGCGTAGTGAGACGACCGATCACGACGCGCACACCTACTAATCACCGGGTTCCAGGACGCTGAGAGTCTACAGCCATCTTCCCGATTGAAATTTGGAAATTTCTTGATTTTAATCGCTTCACGAACCATTCTCTTGTAACAATGGCGTTCCCTAGAGAGGATAGGATTCTGATGTTCAATCCAATAATTGGGGCCCGAGTATACCAGATGCTCTGCAATCGCTGCTGCTGTGAGAGCTTGATTCTTGCCATTCAGGATTCTAGGTCAAGGGAAGTACCATATAGATTTTGATTTGTTTGCGAGTGTCAAAAGATGCCGCATTAATGGCCGTATTTTTATATTGCATTGACTTAGAAGCTTGATTTTTTTACAGCTGCAAGGGTTAAGTGGGATGTATAGTGGGAAGTGGTATAATGGGAAGTAAATGCAAATGCGATATTATAAAAAATATCCCGTTCCGGAACAAATGTTTGCATGGTCTACAGATATTTGTTCCGGGTCTGGATCTTTTTTTATATATTATAATTATAAGTAAGTATTTACAAAAAAGTATATAAGTATTATATTAGTTATCTGGTTCAGATTAGTACAAGCTTTGCTTTGTTTGGGGCCTGATAGCACTGTCCATCAATATTTATTTAATACACCAGTTTGTAGGTATTCCTCTATGAAATGTGGGTAACCGTTGTAAGGAATTCCAGACGGCGAGCTAACAAGCCTTAGTAGCTACAGCTACGCTTGTACACGGATCTGATGCGGTTCGGGCACGTCTTAGAGTTTGCGGTGAGACGTATGTACTATTCCAGATATATGCTGAGTTCTCTCTGAAGCTCTCTGTAGAATTGAAATTGCTCTAATTCAGTCAAAAATTTTACGTAATTATTTTCTTTCATCATCACCCTCCTAAGTTACCTTAGTTAAATACTGTTTATCTATTTCTGACATAGACAGACTTTTTTTGCTACCATAGCACACACAAATTCACACAATACAATCATAAGGTATAACATCAAAGAGAAAGCACAAGTAAGAGAAAACAGAAAATTACATTCAACAAACATAGGAACAATAGAATGAAATAATAAATTTACAATGTAGTCAGGGAAAAATTAAAAAGAGGCAAGTAGGTGTGTATGTGCTACTGCAGCAAATGGGTTCCAGCTCAGCATTATGCCTCGCCACCGATCGACAACTCGGCGCTGTTATTCTGCAGAAACCTTTTTTAGGCAAGTCATTAGAACTCGTAAGAACTAATGTGTTTGCATACAATTATTATAGGCTTAATTAGTAAATTATAATAAGTAGATAGAAGAGATAAATACATTATGTGAGGAATAATAATAATGATAAGAAATGTTATTTACCACTTACATATACCATCTACACTACACAAAGGTCAGCTGGAAGAAAATACTAGTTAGCATTAAGTTTGCCTATGTACTATTTTATGAGTGCAATAAAAAAATTTCTAACCTAATCGTGTCATCATAATTCTGTATATTTTTTTATATATTTCGTATGTACTCGTAGTATGTAGGTACACCCCAGGTATTGTCCACGCAGTCCATTCCA
Organism: Philereme vetulata; assembly: GCA_918857605.2. NCBI lineage: Eukaryota > Metazoa > Arthropoda > Insecta > Lepidoptera > Geometridae > Philereme > Philereme vetulata. Next base: position 14,151,840 of record OU975425.1, read on the forward strand.
TCCAAAGATTGTCTGGTATAGATCGCTATTAAGCGACAAGACCGCCAATTGTATCACATATATTTACGTTGTTCTTTTTAATTGTATTGTTTTATGGTGTGTAATGAGTTAATAATTTATTTCATCATATCAGCCACAGGACGTCCACTGGTGGGCATAGGCCTCCCCATAGCGACCGATCTTGTGCGGCTTGCACACAACCGCTTCGCTTAATCTTCGGTTTTATCCTTTAGAAGCGATTTCTTCTAGTCTCACAGTTTTAATGATGCAGTTTAAACGAAATTTCTCTCAGTCGTACGTGATATTGACTAGTTAATTATTTTACCAATAAATTGATTATTCTGATTAATATTCTGTATACAAATTCACTCAAATAGTTTAGCCACAAATGTACACAACCGACCATTATCTTTGTTGTAGCAAACTCCTCTCCATCCAAAGGTTGTCTGGAAGAGATCGCTTCTAAGCAAAAAGATAGTCTATTATACTATTTGCATTGTGATTTATATCTTGTTTGTTTTTTTTTAGTTATATGGTGCACAATAAAGAGTTTTTATTCAATCATTCAAATTTCATAACAACTTTACCCCATCCCTGTCCATATCTTACTTAAGTTTCTAATTAAATTTGCATCAGCCTGTTATACAGTGCGTCTTCACGCACAATCTTGACCTTATTCCAATGTACTAAAGGCGATTTTCCCTTACTTCCTATTCATGGTCTAATAACGTAGTTGGAATCCTGTGTAACTCAAAACTTTAACAAGGTAAAATAAGCTCTTCAGCGATATTTCCACATTACACATAGGTTAACTGGTAGAGAATGTTTTCTAGCGGGAAAACTTACAGTTCGTCCGTTTGTAAATAGAAGTTGAGACGAACGGGAAACATACTTCCCGTTGGTCTCCGGAACGAAACATGGAACTTTCAAAATGTTGTCCGATTTAAACACCCGTTTTTGGTATACCTTTTGGTGTTCTTGTTATATATCACACTAATATTATAAATGTGAAAGTATGGATGTTTGTTATTCCATCACGTCGTGATGGCTGAACCGATTTTGATGAAATTTGGTGTATTGATAGATTATGACCTGAATTCAAGCATAGGCTACTTTTTGTTCAAAAACAACGCGTGCAGGCGGAAGCTAGAGTTAATTAAAACTTCACTGTTCGTTCCATTTTTGTAAAGAAAATCCACCGGAATTCATCAACGCATTCCTTTGATCAAAAATCTATTTCTGTTTCCATTCTGTTTTGTTTTGGAACTATCATGGTTGTTCTCCCTACTTTTTTTAATTGTAGTTTTTAACGCGGCATTATATCTGCAATCCTGTTTTCTACATACATGAATACTAATATTATAAATGAGAAAATAACTCTGTTTGTTTGTTACCTTTTGACGACTAAACGGCTTAACAGATCGTAATGAAATTTTGCATAAAGAATTATATTCTGGAGAAGGACATAGGCTATCTTTTGTTTCAAAAAATAATCTTGAAGGGGGTGAAGTGGGGGTTGAAAGTTCCATATAATTTAACCGTTGTTCATTGACGTGAAGTCATTTACATGAAGTATCGCGTCACTTTGACATTTCATTCTGCATTTGATTTCTTTGATAAATTTATATGGCAGAACCACGTTGGCCGGGTCAGCTAGTATAGTAAATAAATGGAATATAAATAATTCTGGACATTTCACACAGCGCCATCTAGCCTCAAACCAAGCAGAGCTTGTATTATGGGAACCAGATAACTGATAGATACCTACGTATATACATTTTTGTTTGTAAATACATACTAATAATAAATACAAAACACCTAGACCCGGAACAAATATCTGAAGATCATACAAACATTTGTTCCGCGGTGGGAATCGAACCCACTACCTCCTGCGTCTCAGCTGGCTGTTCGCCCGCTGCGCCTCGGAGGACGAGTATAATATTTGTCTTATATTTATTTTATAGAACTTTTCTCAGCTATATCCGCTTGTTCACATAGTTTTCGTGTATGTTGTGTTCACCTGTTTTTGGTTGTGTAATGTAGCTATAAGATATAGAAGTAAGAATTCTAGCATTATATCATGTACTTAACAACTGTTGGTGTACCTAATAAATAAATCTAAATATAAAACTATCTCGCATCCCGTCTACAAATCACCCACATACTAGTCTCTTAGCGTAATTTCATTTCAGCTGCTAGCTACTGGGTTTTACTTCTCTCGTCTTGTTGTGGTAGCGTCTTCACCGCTAAATAAGACACACAAGTCGTTCCAAAAGTCAGCCGTAACTACGGTCCGTTTCTAGCACTTGATGGTACTAGGTAGATTAAAGCCTATGTAATTATTTAAGTGTTATTGACGTAACCAAGTGTTCTAGTGTGTCCCTACGGTTTGAAATACATGAGCATGAGTGCAAGCAAGTGTTTCGTTTATATTGAGTTAGTCCCGACTCTCGAGTGAGTTCTCTTTGATAAAAATATCATGTCTAATCATTATCTAACAGTCCCAAACTTCCACAGTCCACCGATCGAAACCGTTTGAAGTTACTACGACTGCCCTCGACTGGAGTTGAAGAGACATCAAGTATGCCCTCACTCCGAGTCCTCACTCTGTTGGTAACGATCCGATCTGAACTGCAACGTTTACTGGTTCGTTGTTTTTCGAAACCTGAAGAGGAATCCTATGTTTTAATGGAGGTCACACACTTAACAATGTCTATGCGCAGTGCCTGTGCAAGGGCCCATTAGTCATTTACATTTTTAAATTTAATATGACGAAAGTTTTGATTGTCTTTGGTAATGGTAATGGAAATATATCTATTAGAAGAGTATATATATATGTGTGTCGCTTTTGCACGGGTGCTAATAACTCATTTAATAAATTCAATAAGATTAAAAATATATAATAGATTATTGTATAAGTTTATTCGTTTAAATAAGATTAGATCATCAGTTTCCATTGTACAGCTTAACCAAAAGGAAATCTGCTGATAGTCTTCGGATCGGCTAACTTGATCTTCATAACACATATGTAGCTAAGAACCAAACCAGTTTAACTAGCTTTATATTTAAAAAAAAAACTGCGTCCGAAACGACTGCTGCAAAAGGTCCTACATCTATATTCAAAATCAGATGTATGTTCACAAAAAAAAATTGTTTAAGAAAAATAGCGATAAGCATAATTTTAATACTAGAAATAAAGATAAACTCGCTGTTGCCACTTGTAGACTCCATTAAGTTAGTAAATCGTTTAAAGGGCAGGGTGTTCGCTTTTATAACAAAATCCCAATTGATGTGCAAAAATTGACATTTAACAAATTTAAAAACGTAATTAAACAAAATCTTTCTAAAAAAGCCTACTATAAACTATCGGATTATTTAGATGATAGAGAAGCTTGGGATTGAAATTGCTCCAACTCGTTCAAAATATTACAATTTAGACGTAATTTAGTTCCTGTATTGTTATGTATTCTAAAAGGAACATTGAAAAAACAACCAGCCTTGTTTCTTGCCTTTTTTTCCTGGCTTGGTCGCGAAGGAACAGGCAGTAAAATTGACGTTTCAAAGTGATCCTTGTGATTTTAATGACTAAAATATTTTGACTTTGACTTTGAATATAATTCTGTCTATATCTGTTTTCACGACCAAATGGCGGAAGGGATTTCGATGTTACAAGCTACCGCCCGCGGTTTAGCTTGCGTGGTTTGTCAATAAAAAGTAGGTATTAAATGAAATTCAGATCATAATCTATATACCAAATTTCAGCGGTTCAGCCATTACGACGTCATTGAGTAACAAACAAACATCCTAACTTTGCATTTATAATATTTATCCTTTTTCATAGCTCGCTGAGCGACTTTCAATTTGTGGACCAGTCCCACCGTAAGTGCCCACGTTTCGGCTGCATAGGTCATCACAGGTAGGACGCACTGGTTCAATACTTTCGTTTTTAGGCAATGTGGGATGGCTGACAAGAAGACCTGGCAAAGTTTCCCAAATGCTGTCCAGCCCAGCTGAATTCGCCGGTTTACTTCGTTCTCGAGATCGTATCTACCCAATCGCAGTGACTGCCCAAGATGGACATACTTCTTCGTCCAGCTGTGGACTGCTATAGGCTGATGATGATGATATAAATATATTGTTTACAACCCTTGAATTACAAAAATATATTCTAGTAACTTTGGAAAAACATTTCAGACACAATGCGAACCCTTTGATTTTCTTGTCAATAACTCCAAGAAAAACATCTTAGAGGATTCTGAGAATTAATTAAAAAACCGTAGTAACTCGCCCCGGGCAGCCGGTGCTTCGAGCCGGATTATGCGGATATGATGGATTACCCGCGTTAAATGGGTTTTAGGGTTCCTTACGTTCCAGAAACGCTCGAATTAAATGACGGAATGAAAACACTTTACACACAATACAAATATATATATATATATATATATATATATAGCGGACATATAGCATTTGATATAGATAATAAGGTTGTAGTGCAAACCCACAAGATACAACACCCTAGGTATCCTAGAATTATAACTAGTTATTTAAGAGCACTTTGTAAAACCATCTTTTTTTGAAAATAAATACATATTCATTCATTCATTCATATCGCTTTGAAGCGATTTTTTTCCAGACAACTTTTATGTGGAGTTGATTTAGTTATGTCAAAGATATTGTCTGGTGTCATTCTCCAGGCCTTTATCACAGATATCCATGTTAGTCGGGGTCTTCCGCGCTTCCTCGGTCCAGTTTTATATACGAGCACTTTTCGAATCATACGGTCTACTGGCCTCTTGAATCCATAATGACATAATGAAAATAATGACTGAACTAAGAATAAGAAATTCATCACCGTAAATCTAAGATCTTCTAATCTTACTCAAGAAATATCAGTGTCAAAAACGAATACAAAAAGTACGGAACCAGTTTTTAAAAGTAAATGAAATTTTCTGTAGAAATAACACAGATTGAGTGAAGCTAATAAAGAAAGGACTGGGGACAGAAGGCAAGATTCAGATTAATAAAATGAGCTCCTCCAGCCCATTGAAGATATCTATCAGGCTAAGAACTCACGAATGTACAGATCATTAGAGCGATGTACATATTTTATTCATTTTTATAATAGGCTCGCGTTTGAGCATTGTAATTTGTAGTTATTTTCAATCCAGTCCATCTAACGGTTGCTTGGAAGATATCGCTTTAAGCGATAAGACCCATTGTACCACCGCGTATTATTCTTAGTTTCTTAGGTTTAAGAATGTCTTAAATAGTATTTTTATTTATAGTGTTATCCGAACACATGCGGAAAATTCCAAGATTTTTAAAATCATCTCAAAAATTTTCAAGCCTAGACGGGACTTGAACCCGCGACCTTCCTTTTGAGATGATTTTAAAAATCTTGGAATTTTCCGCATGTGTTCGGATAACACTATAAATAAAAATACTATTTGAAATAAGCAACGCGACATCTCTTGTCAATGTACTGAACTGCAACGTTTGGCATTATTGAGCAGGTACAAAGAACTATATATGTTTTCCTGTAGATGGAGCTAACGGCGCTTTAGTCGTAATTCTGAATCATCTCACTAATTTCGACCTAGACGTGAATTGCCTGGTTGCACAGTTGGTTAGTGCGTCCTCGTATCAAGAGGAAAGTCGCGGGTTCAAGTCCCGTCTAGGCTTGAAAATTTTTGAGATGATTTTAAAAATCTAAGAATGTCTTGTTATTTTAGAGCAATCTATCTATAGTATTTTTCTAACTTACGCGATCACCGTACATAATTATTGATTAAAACGGGTATTTATCGCGTATGTACCTTGTTTATTTGTTATCCCGACGTTTCGGCTGTGTTGCAACAGTCATGGTCTCGGGTTGACTGGAGTACTTGGAGCTACCGTCGAGAAGTGTGGATAGCTGCAGCAACTACCCTCACTTGGTCTTCAGAATTAGAAATGTCCTCGTTCATATTACGACACACTACACTTACCGTATCTACGCACTGAGACGCGCACACCTAGCAATCACCGGGTTCCAGGACGGATTAATCTATCTATCTTTTTGCGTCGGTGGATAATAAAATGACATTACCACCTAATCACCAAGCAAGCTCAAGCACGTACTTCGCATTCAAGTTTCTCAAACTTCACTTCGTGGTTTACCCAAAATAATAGAGCGAAAGGAGCCATTGGAAACTTGTAACTGCAAAAGGCATTACACTACAGTCCGCACGCGGCTTTACTCGCGTTAATCCACCGATAAAACTGCAGTGGACTTCAGAGATGCAGTTCTGTGGGATAGCTAATGTGACTATGATTGTGGATGTTTGTGACACTTTCCTGTGGTTTTCAAATATATAAGTGACTAAACATATAAATCATTCAAACGGTTTATAGTATCCATACTAATATTAGAAATTTAAAAGTAGCTCTGTCTGTTTGTTTGTTACGTTTTCAGGACCAAACAGCTAGACCGATATGGATGAAATTTGGTATATAGAGAGATTATGTCCAGGATTGAGATATATTGACATAAGCTACTTTTACCCAACTGCGAAGGAGGGTAATGTTTTATTGACAAACCACGCGTGAGAAGCCGCGGGCGGAAGCTTGTCTAGGTATAAAATAAATACACGTACTTCTAATGGTACGTACATAAATGTAATACAAACGTGATCCGTATGACGTCCCCCAATATTGCTATAAGGGGAAGCTCTGCCCGGGTGAACTGATGCTATAAAGTGACGGAGATGCTTTTCAAATGAGGCCTCTATTTAAGCCAAATGGTTGATAATTTAATTTAGTTGTCGCGTAGATGAACTGACACAAGTGACGGTTTACGGGTAATGAGTTTGCGCAATCGCGCTCGCTACGCGGCTCGTAACTCGTCATTGCAGAAAGATTCTCGAGTAGAGACCACGCAGAACGGAAATCAATGGAATCAACGGAAAGACTACCTGATAGTTGCTGCGAGTCGTTCGGTTAAGACCGATCGATCGCTATGTAAGTACTGCGTGTTTTGTTATGTATGACATTAATTTTAAACAGACATCTGGAATCGTATTAACTGATTTTAGAGGTGGGTTTAATACCGGTAGTTTGAATATTTATCCAGTAATCGATACTTTTTCAATAAACAATTTTTAACATAGGTAAATCGGCGGCGCCTTTGCGATTTAACAGGTACTTACTTACATGATGAATGAATATGATTTGTTTACCTATTTTATACAAGCTGATTGATTCATATTTCAGGACCTGATATTATGGTTGTTAAAAATTTAAAATTTTCTCTGGTAATGAATTTGAAAAAAAACTATTTTACAACAATACTACCCATTAGCCCTACCCGTGTTTTCATTGAATGTCGTACATAACAAACACTTGTTATGAGGAAAGCCTATGTTCAGCAGCCTATGTTTGGCTTTGAACGTCCGCATGAACTAGGGACGACATAAACACGAATAGCGATCACAATAAGCCTCATGGACGCAGTGATAATAAAGCCGCAAAAGCTAATAAAAAAACTTTCAGCAGTGCATGTCTTATTGCTAATATTATTATATTAATGACACGCTAAGAAGAAGAAGATTACGATGATGGTGATTTGTCTCGTTACACGGCTCGTGTGAAGTCGTGAGAATGTGCAAACATTTTTTCGTACAGAATATTCATTTACTTATTCTACGGTCCATAAAGATACCTTAAATACATATTATAATAAAAAAAACGTATATTTATTTACTACATAAACACTTTGTGTTCTCGGTGTTCGGTATCCGTTTGCGAAAACGACGAAATACGATACCCTTCGACCAAAAATCTTCCTTCATGAAGGTAGACAGATGTTGTGTCGGCACTCTCATCACGAATTAATGAAATTAACCCTGTAGCGGGACTCAAACAGGTCGACCTTCAAATAGAAGTTGGTCTGCATGCGCCAGTACTCCGCAACCTCTTCAGCCTTCAGGGAGTAATGCACGCGGGACACATAAAGCTGCGTCGTGGGAGTTGATGGACTCAGAATATGCCCAATCGGTGCGGTACCTACCGCACTTGTTCTGACTAATAAACTTCTTCGTTTTTCTAAGGTTTCTTTTAAGGTACGGAACCCTAAAACCTGAATAAACAAAACTTAAGAAACTTTAAAACCGACATTCTAATAAAGCGACGTCTTACCCCGATGCATCCTGATAAGACTGGACACAGCTTTGTATCGACCGCGTACTAAAGCTCTCGACAGACGACCATTTGCCTTAATTTGGTCGCAAGTCGCAACACTCGCAACGGGTGAGTTTAGATGGGACTGTCCGGGACTATTCCAGAGTTTACGGTGCACCTACGTTTGAGTTCTGCATTTGTTTGGAGAATGTTATTGCCCTGACAAAGGAATGTTTATCGTTTGTTTTATGTAATTATCTTCACTATCTTCATCTACGCTAATATTAAAGAAAATGTTTGTAAATTTGTTTGCTTATAATCTAATAATCCGATTCTGAAAATTATTTAACTTAGTGCTGAGTGCGTTATATTATGATAAAAGTCCGTGCCATGAAGGGTGGGGGGAAGGTAATCCTTAACATATTTTTTGAGTGGAAACACTACATTAGTTGATTTAATTTTTTGGGTTCCGTAGTCTAACTCGGCACCCTTATAGTTTCGCCATGTCCGTCTGTTTGTCTGTCCGTGCGACTCGTTACAGCCGTTTATTAGAAGACTAGGGCTAGCAAATATTCTAAACTGTAGTGTTCGAATAGCATTTGATAAGTTTGGGGGTATTCGAATACATATCAATGTTATTTGAAAGTTTTAAATGTCAGTTCTAACTAGTTTTTACTATATAAAATCATCACAAAAGCGTTTAGGAATACTCCAAACAGGCTTTATGGTGAACCCTTGTTATCAAAACTACAAAATGTTGAAAACGGTTTACGAATTAAAAAAAAGTGGCACTCCAGGAGCGCCGACAAAATTGAAAACTGAAATAAAAGCAGACCACACTACAGATAAATAAATACAGAGGTGTTGGTAACGGTAACAGTGTTGCGAGTTCAATGGTTTTTTTCCATCTCAAAAATGGCCAACGTGCTTAAAGAAGTTTTCACTTTTCACAGTATTACTGTTTACTATACGTAGGTCACACTAAAAGTTTTGCGTAACTTAGTAAAACAACATGTTTTAACCAAAATATTATGTTTATTGTTTTTCAAAATACTCTCCTTTACATTTTAAACATTTATTCATGCGATCGTATCATTTTTTAAAACAGGAGGATCACAGATCTGAAGGCATGTTTTCTACGTGCTGATTTAACGCTATCACTGCCTCTTTGGAGTTGGTAAAAGTGAAACCTCTCATCAAATCTTTGATTTTGGGGAAATACAGAAAGCACAAGGTGCTAGGTCGGGGCTATGTGCAGGATGGGTGACGAGTTTTTCTTTTTCGGAGGCTAAAAATGACTTTGTTTTGTTGGCCGTGTGTGAAGAAGCGTTGTCATGATGTAGGAGAACGCGGCTTTTTGGTTGTCTTTCGCGAACTTTTTCTAACAACCTGGTTAAACAAATGGTAGAATACCACTCGGCATTAACACTCTTTTGATCTTCAAGTGGAATTGTGCAGATGGGACCCTTGCTGCGTAAAAAAAACGCGATCCATTTTTTACCAACGTTTCTCGCCTGCCTCACTTTTGTTGGCCTGTTCTCATTTTCAAACACCCATTCACAAGATTGCTGTTTCTTTCGGGTTCAAAACAATAAATCCAAATTTCGTCTCCTGTGACAGTGTCATAAACAGCATTAGAATGTCCGTGGTCGTACTTCAGTAGCATCTGTGAGCACCATTCCACGCGAGCCCGCTTCTGCTCCGCTGTCAGTTCATTAGGGATCCAACGACAACAAAGTTTCCGAACTTTCAATTCTTCGTGTAAAATTTTCTGAATTTGGCTCATACCAATCGCCAATAGTCCTCGAATTGTCTCATAGGTAATCCGCGGGTTTTCTTCAATTAGCCGCTTAACAGTAGCCACATTATTTTCGTAGACGGCAGTTGAAAGCGTTCGCGAAATTCGCCATGTAAAGAAACCCGACCTCTCTCAAATTCAGCAAATTCGCCTTACGGTGCTCAAATAAGGTGCTTCTCTCCCAAAAGCATTTTGAAGACGAGCGGCACAGTCTTGCGGAGAGAGAACTTTTAAAATCTTAAAAAATCATCGCTCTAAAATCTTTTCGACTTAATTCCATTTTCGTTGCGTACGTAGAACTTTCATGTGTGTTAAAAAACAATTGACAAATGATTTCCCGCCAATTTTTTTTTTTCTAAGAAGGTTGCAACTTTTCAATAAATATAACATTCGAAATTCAAATAGTTCCGATTAGCTAGAAGTGCAAAACTTTTAGTGAGCCCCATGTAGTATTTTGGCTAATAAAAGCAAACAAAACAGTATGATTATTAATTACAAATAATGAAGACACTGATTGTAAGGTTTATCAAGCAAATAGACTCATTTTCACCATTGGTAGACTACGACTACGCGGTTGACTCTCATAGTTAAAATTATCCCATCAAGAACATAAATGTGAAATGAGAGCCAAGTTCAATAATTATGATATATGCCTTGGTTGATGACTTCAACAACAAAAGAAGTGAAATCTAAATGGGTGCCAAGTTCAGTGGTCAGTCCTGAAATTTATTTATAACAACATAAAATATCATTTCTTCTTATAACTTAGGATTATATATTGAAGGCTAAAGTCTGACTTGGCTAGTTCTCATATATACGAATTATTATTAAGTACCTACTAAAACAGTCATGGAAGAGCCCCATGTTCGATGTTCCCATGTAAATTGGTTACTCTTTTGAAGGGTGAAATTGCAGTTATTCTGGATTTCAAGTTATCCTCGGACAAACACACATACATAATACAACGCCGATTTGCCCTAGTTGGTTTGGAGATCTCGCTTGGCTTGATCAAAAAATGTAAGTTTCTGGCGAAAAAAATTGCATAAGAATCTAAATTTTTAGGGTTCCGAACGAAAAAGGTAAAAACGGAAGCCTTATTAATTATGGTTCCACAGACAGACAGTATAACTTATAAAACGCATAGTCTGATTTAAAAAAAATTAGTTCAGTTATTTTCCGATAATACGTAACGTTTTACAGCCAAAATTGGAACAAAAAATACAATATTACTGATGAAAACGGGTATTTGTCGCTTTTTTCGTTTAACGCAAGTAACAAGCAAGGAGTAGAACTCACTTCCGGTGTATATTTTTCCGAAAAAGAATCTTGGAGTCTTCAAGTCCTGAGTGAATAGGTTCTTTCTAGGCAAGCGTGCTCCAACTTCGATCACTCCTTCACTTACCATCAGGTGAGGTAGTGGTCAAGCGCTTGGCAATCATTTTTTGTTTAGCTAGCCATTTTCCCACTGCTGGGCAAAGGCCTCCCCCAACTCCTTCCACCAATCTCGATCCTTGGCAGATTCCCACCATTCCTTTTCGAATCCACTGATTTCGTCACGCCAACGCTTTCGCGGCCGACCCCGACGTCGCTGTCCTCCTCCATTACCCAAGGAGTTATGATGTTGGCCCATTTCTCCGGAAGCATTCGACTTACGTTTCGGCCCAATCCCTATTAGCTATCATAAATAAAAAAAGCCGGGATAACAAATAAAAAAGGTACATACGCGATAAATACCTGTTTTAATCAGTAATTATGGACAATGATCGCGAAAGTTAGAAAAATATTAAAAAATACAAGCATTGTACATGGCAAGATTCTGGCTAAACCAACCATTATTATCTTAACTTTTGAAACTATCATGGTTATGAACACTATTTATACTAAAAACGGGATATTTACCATGATTTGTGAGTATTTGAGTATCCCGATATTTCGGCGCAGTTGCATGCGCCATGAGTTTACCCGTGATCATGGCGCATGCAACTGCGCCGAAATATCGGGATACTCAAATACTCACAAATCATGGTAAATATCTCGTTTTTAGTATAAACATTATTATCTTTTTACAACCTAGTATTATTATCCACAAACGGCCGAAAACGGCGTTGTCATGCCGTAAACGAGCACACGACCCGCGCTAGTCACTCGGAAAATATATCTTGACCTGTCTTGTGTGTAATTTGTAAGGAATCGCTTGAGATTGTTACGCTGTGTCCAGTGGCTTTCAGGATTTTTGAGAAGACCCCAATAAGTTGGAAGACCGTTGTCTCAAAAAAATCTTGAAGGGGTGAACTATGGGCTGAAAGTTTGTATGGGCAATCCATGATTCCTTAAGTTAGGGATCTGAAAATTCATATTTAGGCTTACGAATATACGTATTTCAACTTATTTTGCAAAATCATCCCTAAAGCGGAGTTCGGGGATAAAGTAAGGGGTTAAAATTATGAGGTATTCTTTAGATGCACTCCCTATGTACCGTAAGTATGTAGATAGATTGTGACCGGGATTGGGACAAAGGGTATTTTTTACCCGACTGCGCAGAGGGAGGGTAATATTTTTATTGACAAACCTAGCGTGTGAAGCCGCGGGCGGGTCAGCTAGTTTAATATATTTAAACGATTATTTTGTATCACTGTACATAGTAATAAAAACTCAGTGTTTTGTATGTACCGATTTATAAATAAACAATTTGGACTTAAAACTAAGTACAGTCATACAATCATTTAATATAAATTATAATATTCAACTCTGATAATAAACAAGCTGTCCGTCATATTTAATAAACAAAAAAAACTACAATGTACCAATCCATTAAATGTCAGTAACGGACATAAGGGCGCACGCGCAACTGCATGTGGTTTATTGCGCTATTCCGATGTCGACAGTCGGTATTGTTTAATTTAAGCGCATGAACGTTACTGCAGTCTATTTGTTATATTGCGTCCACGGTAAATCTGCGTAGCGATGGAATGGATGACTATAAAAAAAAAAGCGGCCAAGTGCGAGTCTAACTCGCCCACGAAGGGTTCCTTAGCAGCAAGTAACATAATATAAAAGTTCTTGTAGTTAGTTGTAACTTTTTTTTATATTTGTGTTGATTGAATGAAAGCTAAATTGCGGTTTACGATTAAAGAAAACTACTTACTAGATTTCGTTCAAACCAATTTTCGGTGGAAGTTTGCATGGTAATGTACATAATATATTTATAATAATAATAAGTTCTTATAAATTAAGTTAGTAAATTATAGTGCAAAATTAAATTAAATAACAGTTAAAACAAAGTCAAATCAAAAATTAAATAAAAATTGAATAAAAATCAAATCAAACTTAAATAAAAATCAAATAAAATTAAATAAAAATCAAATCAGAATTAAATCAACATTAAATTAAATTACATCAAAATGAAATTGTAGCGTGTCAAAAAAAAACAAATATGCGGTAGGTATGTGAGTATCTAGTGTAGGTACTGCGCATGTACCATACAACAATGGTTTAGATACAGTCGAACCTGTTTGAGAACGCGTTCAGTATACCGTTGGAGCTGGCCCGAATTCTGCGCCCCAGGGATGTGCACCGCTTGCGCATGGTGCAATAGAAACAGTCCACTCGCGCCTCGACGAAAATCTCCGACGCGCTGCAGAACCGGGGCAGCCCCACCAGCACCCTGAACGCGTTGTAATATTGTACGCGTAGGGCGCTGTACTGTCTTTGCGTATAATTAACCCACAGGCTGCTCGTGTAGAAGCTAGTACAGTAGGCTCGGAATAGGCAGATTTTTACATCATATTTGTTTTAGTTTTATCACTCTCTAAAAAGAAGTTACAGGGGGGGGGGGGGGGGGGGGGGGTTACAATTTACCACTTTGGAAGTGTCTCTCGCGCAAACTATTCGGTTTAGAAAAACATGATATTAGAAACCTCAATATCATTTTTGAAGAACTATCCATAGATACCCACGTATGGGTTTGATGAAATTTTGTTTTTTTGTTTTTCAGTTCTAAGTAAGGGGAACCCCCAAAAATTATTGGTTTTTCTCTATATTTGTGTGAAAATCTTAATGCGGTTCATATGCATCTTAATGCATCTACTTACCAAGTTTCAACAGTATAGTTCTTATAGTTCCGGAAAAAAAGACAGACAGACATGACGAATCCATAAGAGTTCCGTTTATTGTCATTTGGCTACGGAACCCTAATACCCCGAACAATCAAGGCTCTTCACTAGGGCATGCTCCCGGGAATTACAGAACCGGGATTCCCGGTACTGAGGAATTTTGCCCAGTACCGGTTCCGAGCTCTACACTACCGGTTCTCTCGGTTTGGTCATAGTCATAGTCATTTTATTATATTTTATGTCGTGGGTGGTATTTCTTGAAGAGATCTTAGAGAGTAAGTCACTAAATCACAGATAACGCAAAAGTTTAACAAGATAAAGTGGCAGTGGGTGGGTCATATAGCTTAAAGAACTGACGGCCGTTGGGGCAGAAAAGTTCGCGAGCGGAAATCACTCACTGGAAAGCGCAGCGTAGGACGGCATCCCATTAGATGAAAATGCGACCTGATAATTAACTACTTTTAATCATAATAGGGTATTGAAAATCTTTCGACCTTTACAAAGGAAGAGTTTTGGCCGAAAAGTGTATTGTTTCGTCGTTTTCGCGAGCGACTATATGACACAGCGCAAGTGCGTCAGCAAATAGTTTTAAGTATTATAATATGTGTGATAGTCAAATGTCTAAGGTGTAGGTATATTAGTTTTAACGTCGTTTAGTTTTCTATTGTATCCTGAAAGACATAATTATTACTAGTGGTTCGCCCCGAACTCAGATCTCACGATTACAACAAAAAATACGTGGTTTGCTTTTTTGGGGTACAAATTGCAGTTATTCTGGATTTCAGACTTTTGCCTATATTTGTGTCACTTAAGCTACACGCATACTAAATTACAGCACTGTGGGGTCACTGGTGTACCCTGTGAAATTTGTCAAAGTTTAGTTTTTATTATGGTTAATAACTCAAATACTATGAAGAGTTTACAAAAAATAAAAACGGAGTCTAAATGTACTAATGAATACCTTTCATATGACGTCCCACTTGACCAGTTAGCCTCATTTTCATTTTTTGTACCCCTCTTGAACCCCAATATCTCCACAACCCACCAACATTTTTAGCACATTTAATCACACCAAAATTTTTCCATCACTACCTACCTATGTACTAAATTTCACGATGATCGGATAAACGCTTCTAAAGTTACCCTCGGACAAACATACATACATGCAACGCCGATTTGCCCAAGTTGATTTAGAGAAGTTGAATAATATTGATTAGTCGTTTTTTTATATAGATATTGAGTTAATAAATAAAATAAATAAATTTTTTTTTATTTCAAGTCATTTCAACTCATACATATTCATAAACTCTTAATGGTCAATTTAATTAATTTATGACATGTTTGTATTTTTCATTCCTTAGTAATATTATTCCAAACCATTTTTATTTTATATTCTTTGTTGACTATTTTTCATTTGACATTTCTTGACTTTTTTGACATTTTTATATATAGGTAAGTAGACATTTGTTTTATTTTATTTTATTATTTTCGACATGTATGTGATAATTTTAAAATATTGTAACTTGTATTTAGGATGTAATTTCAAACACAATTATGAATAAATAAATGAAATGAAATGAATGAGATCTCGCATCGCTCGATCAATAAAGGTAGCTGTGAGCCATTAGGAGCAGGCCGCACAAGATGGGTCGTTTTGGAAATGTATGGGGAGGCCTGTGCTCAGCAGTGGACGTGAAGTTATGCAGATTTAGTGTGCCCTGTCTATCTGTTTGTTAATTTTAGATGTTGTCCTATTGCCAAAGGCGTTTTATGTTACATTTATTTTGTCCTTCTACAAGTTTTTATTTAAATCTTTAAACATACAGGGTGTTACCACGTTCTCGTCCAGTCCATCCAAAGGTTGTCAGGAAGAGATCGCTTTTAGCGATAAGACCGCCAATTGTACTATCGCGTGTCCAGTTTTAAGTGTTATTGTCAAGTATAATATGATTTGTTAATTTAAGTGTGGTGTACAAGCGTTTTCTATTCTATTCTATTCTACCAGTTAGCGACATTGTCTGTACGTAAAGATTACTATAAGAACTAGATTATGTTGAATAATATTCAACATAATCCAGACAACCATTGAATGGAAATTATCCAATAAGTGAAGTTGCAAAGAACGAGAAGGTAAAAATCCGATTTCTGCGACTAATGATTCCAATATTTGGAATAAATTAAGGCAATAACGCCATAATGAGATTTTAGAATTGGTTTTAGAATTGGCGATTTTAAATTAGAATATTTTATGTTTTCAATATTTTCTTCGTAGTTCCGTTTAAATCGTTAATTTTCTTTAGATAATGGTTCAGTAGAATTGAGGCTTCCATTACGCAGTTGTTGAATACGGCTAAAGCGCAGGAGGTTTGCACGTTCAATTCCCGACGCGGAACAAATATTTGCACTATCTACAGATATTTGTTCCGGTACTGGGCGTTTGTTATACATTATAAGTATGTATTTACTGAATCCCTACAAACCTTAGTGGTTTATAAGTGCTATTTTTTAAACATTATTGTATGTAAAAATTTTAAGTGATAAATAAATTTAAAAAATATATATATACGTATCTATTCTATCAGTTATTTGGTTACCATAGTACAAGCTTTGCTTAGTTTGGTGCTAGATAGAGCTGTGTGAAATGTCCAGCATTTTTTAATGACTAATTACATTTTTAATTTTATTAAATACAACATTGATAATTAAATATGTATATTATAGAGATAGATAGGAAATTCTTTATTGTTCAAAAATACAACTTGTTATTAGTAATATGACGTCATTATGTTTACTTTACTTCAATTTTCCTTATAGGATGGCCATTTGTAAAATGTTCTACATGTTAAATATAATGAATATGTGCGAGTCGGACTCGCGCACGAATGGTTCCGTACCATTATCTATAAAAACGGCAAAAAATCTCGTTTGTTGTATGGGAGCCCTTTTTAAATATTTATTTTATTCTGTTTTTAGTATATGTTGTTATAGCGGCAACAGAAATACGTCATCTGTGAAAATTTCAACTGCCTTAACTATCACGGTTCATGAGATACAGCCTGGTGACAGACGGACAGGCAGACAGACAGCGGAGCCTTAGTAATAGGATGCCGTTTTACCCTTTGGGTACGGAACCCTAAAAACAAAGTCGGGTTGACCTGATTTTCATCATACATAGCTAAGAACCACTCCAGTTAAACTAGCTTTCTATTATAAAAACCGCGTCCGAATTGGTCCATCCGTTTGGGAAATAAGATTCCACAGACATACACACAGACAGACAGACAGTCAATAGTCGTTAAACTTAAACACCTATTTTTTGTGTCAGGAGCTAAATATTAGTTACCGGCATTACAAGTACTGTTTTTTTTATCAACAAGTTGTACCCCACTCTCCGTTGGCTAATTCCATAACAGATGAGTCTCTGACGTCCTATGACGTTTTCCCCAGGTAATTCCCCAGGACATTGCTCGCTGTTGGGAAGTCTAATTAGACCCACGTTGATTACAGTCAGTAACTAGCCTTTGGGTTTAAATACTCGTTATTTTGAAATCGGCAATGTTTTGGTAACTGAATCATTGTTTGGCCGCACAAGATCGGTTACTCTGGAAATAAATCCAGATGGGTTATGTCCAGCAGTTATGTACCTTTAGTGAAGTTGACGTAACTTAGTGTTCTCTATGTTCCCCTATTTTAAAAATTAATAAATATGAATAAGAAATGGACATCCGATGGCCGATGTAATGATGATGATTTTTTATACGACCTATAGATCTCTATCACTTACCATCAGATGAGGACATTTAAGAACCATTTTGTAGAAATGTTCGCATGGTCTACAGATATTTGTTACAGGTCTGTAGGCCTAGTACAGTAACTATAGCGAAGGATTTAATAATGAGTAATTTTTCGGAACAAAGAAGGTACTTGTCGACCGTCTCGAGCACGGCGATTGCAAGAGTGAACGGGAAGAAACGTTGTCGACACTTCCTCGACAATAGTCTACAACGCCGAGCATATTTGACATTTGAGGATAGACAACTTCCTTTTGAAATTGTCTAGGTTTTGCACACCTTAACAACACTCTTCTTAAGTTGTCTTTTTCGCACTCTTCTCAATCGCGCGCTTGCCAACAATTTTTTGGATTAATATTTTATTAATTATATGTATATTAAATAAATAAATAAATTTTGCTGGACATTTCACACAGCGCTATCTAGCCTCAAACCAAGCAGAGCTTGTATTATGGGAACCAGATAACTAATAGATACCTACGTATATACTTTTTTTTTGTAAATACATACTTATAATAAATAGAAAACACCCAGACCCGGAACAAATATCTGTAGATCATACAAACATTTGTTCCGCGGTGGGAATCGAACCCTCCACCTTCTGCGTCTCGGCCGGCTATACGCCCACTGCGCCACAGAGGTCGTCAACAACTTATATTGCTATAGACAGAGTATCCAACCTAAACTTCGGCTCGCACATTGAATCTAGGGCCAAAATTGCTGCTATGAAGCTGGGCATCCTTGCTAAGGTTCGGCGGTACTTCTCACCGGGACAGCTGCTCAGTCTCTACAAAGCACAAGTCCGCTCATGTATGGAGTACTGCTGCCATCTCTGGGATGGCTCAGCCAAGTACCAGCGTGAAGCCCTTGATTCGATTGAACGACGTGCTGCTAGACTCATTGGTGATGACTCACTAGTGGAAACCAATTTACAAAGTCTAGAGCACAGACGCCGAGTAGCCAGACTTTCAGTTTTTTACAAGATACATTTTGGTGAATGTGGGTAAGATCTTCATGACCTTATCCCTCCTTCCCCCTTTCACCACCGGACAAGCAGACGAACCGAGAAGTACCACCCATACCTGGTCGGCATACCACCTTGCCGTACCAAACGATTTGCTTCAACTTTTCTTGTTAGCACAAGTGAGGAGTGGAACTCACTTCCGGCGTATGTTTTTCCAAACCAGTATAATCTTGGAGTCTTCAAGTCCAGAGTGAATAGGTTCTTTCTAGGCAAGCGTGCTCCATCTTGGATCACACCTTCACTTACCATCAGATGAGGTAGTGGTCAAGCGCTTGGCTATCATCAAAAAAAAATCCTTCTCTTGTCTAGGAATAAAACTTATTGAGCCTGCTCGTGGCAAAGACAATTTCGGAAGAATCGTCAGAGAATGGAATAGAATAACGCTTTGTTGTACATCACACTCAAATTTAAAAACAATTTAAATAAACAAATAACAATACACGCAGAAATACAAGTTGCGGACAGAGCCTTGTCGGCTCTTCGAAGAGTAGACAAGGAAATCGCTGTCCTAGCACTGCTGGTAGTTTTTCTATATATTATAAGTATGTATTTACAAAAAAAAAATTAACTATATTTCTATTTAACAAAACCGCATTCGAATCGGTCCATCCATTTGGGAGCTACGATGCCACAGACACAGCCAGACATAGTACCTACTAACTTATACCTACCTATTTTGTACTCATTTGTGTTTACATTTTCTATCTATTTTGTGATTATCATGATGTACCTAATCGATCAGGCATCAACCATACAAGAATATATTGGCGTGATCCTTGACAGTTTAAGTAGATTATAACTTTTCTTGTTAGCACATGTGTGTGTGGAACTCTTTTCCGACGTATGTTTTTCCAAACCAGTATAATCTTGGAGCCTTTAAGTCCAGTGTGAATAGGCAAGCGTCCTCCATCTTCGATCACACTTACCATCAGGTGAGATAGTGGTCAAACGCTTAGCTATCTATACTAATATTATAAAGAGGAAAAATTTGTTTGTTTGTTTGTATTGAATAGGCTCCGAAACTACTGGACCGATTTAGAAAATTCTTTCACTGTTGGGAAGCTACACTATCCCCGGGTGACATAAGCTACTTGTTACCCAACCGCGCAGAAGGAGGGTAATGTTTTTATTGAAAAACTACGCGTGCGAAGCTGCGGATTGGTCAGCTAGTAATCAATAAAAAAAATTGGTTGTCTGTAAAGTCTGTTTACTAACGATAATTTTACGTGATAACAAGTGGAAGAGAGATAGATGCGCCACAAGCCGAACGCTTAGGCCGATCGTGCCTCTCTATCGCTTGTTCTGCGCTCTCGCTTGCACGCTTGGCTCAGGCGGAACGTGACACTTTTTCGTGCGTGCAGCCGGCGTTCGTCGATTTATAAGACGTTATCACGTCAAAAATATAATTGTATGTATCTTATTTGCCTACTTATTGCGCTATACGTGCCTCAGTTCTTAGGTTAGGTAATTACTTCTTAATTTATTTCATGTTATAAATGTAGTATGTAAGTTGCATGTTTTTTGGTGAAAATAAACTTTATTCTTATTTGATATTTATTCTTTTCGGTTAACTTACAGCTAGGTAGGTAGGTACACAGAAAAAATAATTAAATAACAATAAAATTATAATATGTTTTAATGAGAATATCATCATCATCTCAGGCCACATCCACCCACTGCTGGGTATAGACCTCCTCGTTATCACGCCACTCTCTCCGCTCCTGTGCCGAGCGCATTCAGTGCCTTTCCGCAACTCTCGCGATGTCCTCCGACCATCTGGCTAGTGGTCTGCCAACTGGTCTGCGCCCTTCACGCGGCCACCACTCGGTTGCTGCCCTCGTCCATCTTCCGTCTTTCCTTCTTGCCAAGCGTCCAGCCCATCTCCACTTTAGCTGGTTGATCTTTCTACCCACATCCACAACTTTGGTTCTGCGCCGTATTTCGGTGTTGGGTATATGGTCCAACAGCGAGATGCCTAACATGGCACGCTCCATTGCTCTCTGAGCAACTTTAATCTTGGAACTAGTTCTTAGTTCGTTGTTTCAGCATGTTTCAGCACCGTATGTGAGGATAGGCAGGACAAGCTGGATGAAAACATTTATCTTAAGGCATTGCGGTATTGAGCGTATATATTAATATTATTCTTATAACAACCCTCGTTTTGCGTCGGGGCGTATCCGAAAACAAATCTAACAATTTCGCCGCAAAGTCGCGAAAATATTGCCAGCACACACAACTAGATGGAAGTGGCGTAATCGAGTCTATCATAGTGATTGATGAGCCTTCCACTTGTCACTTGACGGCCGAATCGGATGGACTGGCCATACAATGATAGTAAAAAACTGCAGAAGGACTGTTTCTTTCGACCAATAGAGAGTTTCGTGGCTTATTTATTGAGGCCTGGGACTTGACGACACCAGAATTAACTAGTGGTTCGCCCCGAACTGACATCTCACTAGTCTCCGATAAAAACTAAAATATAATCTTTGACTAATAAATAAGTGTGTATCCACGAAATGACCGACCAACTAACTTGACTTACAGTTATAATATAACTTGTAATAATATTGTAATATTGATTGAAAGCAGTGAAAAGAAAATTTGCATCCCCGGAATCCATTGTTTTTCTTCACTACTAAACTCTGGTTTCTTTCAATTATAAATAGAAATTATTTTACTTTTGACAAAGCCCTGTACAGCTGCAAAATTTGTATTTTATAAAGGCCTTTTTTCAAAGCCCCTATACATCTGTATCTTTCACTTTTTGCTTTTATGTTTGCATTTGTTTGTAACCTGACGTAACTAAGCGTTCCCAGGCTACATTCCGGATCACGCTAAAATCGATATCATCGCGATAACAATCGTTCCGAGTCATCGTGAGCGCGACAACGATGTCCCGTGAATTGTCATAGATGACGTCATTACATCCGCCATTTTGCGCTAACAACGTCCATGCTCCAAACCGATATCACCGTGAGCCTTCCTGTCAAAAGTGACGTGACAGCTGGTTGGTTGGTTGCTTGTGAGTTGCTTGTTCTGTGGTTGGTTGGTTTTAATTTTGTTAAGTAAATAAAGGAACACTGACTTGCAGCACATTCATGAGCGTTCCTTGACGGCACTCAACTGTCATCAGCGCGATAACTGAATCGGTACGCAAAATAACTACTTGAACGCTAGCAGCGGTTATGTCGTGATTTGGAATGCAGGGCTAATGATCCTAAAGTTTTGACAAATGTATGTCTATGTCTAATAAGAATTTGTCATGCACATTGTAATCAATTATAGCATTTATTTTAATTTAACGTCTTTTATATTTAAATAGTAATAAGCATTTGTCATGGAGGTTGTTTTTAATTTTAGCTTATTATGATTGCAATAAGCCTCATTCTATTTTCAAATTTACTTGCGGCGGGCCGTACCTACATCGCATTTACGGAGCCGATATCGATTTTACAACGACTAAGTTTAAGAGCATGACTGATTAGAACATGTTTTGGTTGGCACCGCCTGCCGTGCTACGAATAATATACAGGACGTCCCACGGCTATGCCACATAAAGGGAAAGTACCTTGAATATTGTAGATGGAACATTTTACTTTATTTTAATTTATAAAACAATTTAAACTGCATTCATAGATTTTTAAATAATTACATGGTTGAACCGGGAATCGAACCCGAAACACGAGAAAAAAAAATAACCTGTAGCTGTATCATTCCGATCGAAAGGCTTTATCATAAGGATTATTTTTTGCTAAATTACATAGTATCAGAAATAAAAGGAAGACCATGAATTTTTACATTTGATGTGAAATTTTGTTCGGAATGAAAAGAAAAGCTGACATTGCCGTAAGGACATACACCTGTGTGCCAACAATGCGGCTGGCTGATTATAAAGAAATAATTCAAAATGTGTTCCATTTTCAAACTTATTATTCTTTATTGTATTCTTTTGTGTCTGTGATTTCAAAAAATGGAAATCATAGACACAAAAGAATAAAATAAAGATTTTTGCATTGTATTGTGAATTTGTTACATTACCATAGCGTATCAAAATAACTTCGATTTAATGGAAGTATACTTTTTGAACCACAAAAACATAACATTAGCCTTACAATGGTACCGCGAAAGATATCCTGATAGAAATACACGATCTCGATTTATTATGAAACGGTTGGTGGATAATCTGATAAATTTGGGATGTTTCGATCATCGATTACCACAACCGCGGCACTAAATGACAAACACTGATGATGAACTCGACATTTTGATATACATTGAGGCAAATGCTAAAAGTTCAGTGTGGGAAGGTGAAGAAGAAATCGCAATTTCGAAAAGCAAAATACACCGTGTACTGCAAAAATACAAATTCAAAAGTTACGTTGAAGGGCGATTAGTACAATCAAATCTCAATGAACACTTTCTTTCCTGGATCGGGACAAATGGACAAATAAGATCCGTCCGTTAGATTTTTGTTATGGGGTTATGTAAAAAAATTAGTTTACAGGAACCAGTATGAAAGTGTCCACGAGCTACAAGCAGAACTTAGACGTATTATTCTAAATATCCACCACAACATGATCAAAAAATCGACAGGGAGCGAAAGAATCAAAAGAGCGTGACTTTGTATTCAACAGAATGGGACTCATTTTGATCATTTGATAAATTAAATTGATTATATTTGAATTAAAAATCTTAAAATTCATGGTCTTCCTTTTATTTCTGACACTATAATTTAAGCAAAAAATAATCCTTATGATGAAGCTTTCCGATCGGTATGATAAAGCTACAGGGTATTTTTTTTTCGTGTAGCGGGTTCGATTCCCGGTTCACACCATGTAATTATTTAATAATCTATGAATGCAGTTTAAATTGTTACTTAAATTAAAATAATGTCTTCTTTCAGTAAAATGCTCCATCTACAATATTCAAAATACTTTCCCTCCATGTGGCATAACCTGTATACAGCCGACATATACCTACGTCAAAAACGAGCAGTCAATGTTCTCACTTTTATAATTTCTGACTACAAAAAGCGCACAATATTATTTATATATTGCGTGCTTTCCGGATAATTTATAGCGTCTACGCCGCAAAACCTAACTTGATAAACGGGGTGAATTAAATGCTCGAGTTTCACGCGAAACGGATTAACCACTGAAACAATAAATATTCCTACTATACTTAGAAAACTTTCGTGATTGATTTCAATCATTATTATAAATACGGGATTTATCACGTACCGTCTTATCGGTGTTACCGTAAGTACCGTAGTATACCGTAAGCCAACACACACAGACCGGTATCTTAGAGCTGACTCGCACCACCATCCAGCTCACTTAGCCTCGGTACCGCGTACTCTGATTAATAGAGGCTATGTGCCTCTCAGTACGTGAACCGCGAGCTCTCACACATAAAAGGAGTGCTGGAACAAAACGGCTACGGGTGGAGACAGAGCTGTCGAATTGCGGACACATCCACAAGATCACGCATAACAACGGTAAATAGAGCAGTAGCGTACTTACCTTTTGTATATATGATACCGTGTGACTGCGGTAAATGCGACATTGGTGAAACAAAGCGTAACGTATCTACTAGGTTGACTGAACACATACGTGCAATGAAGAATGTTGACTCAAACAGTTCTGCAGTGGTCCGCCACTGCAGAACTGTTTGAGTCAACATTCTTGTCGGGCCTTGTCGAAACGTATGTAGTGCGTCGAATCAGAATCTAGGGAATGTTCCGACATTCCCTAGATTCTGATTCGACGCACTACATACGTTTCGACAAGGCCCGGGTTTTAGCGAGAGAGAAGTTCTTCGTTCCTCGCAAGATTCGAGAGGCGATAGAAATAAGTCGTGTGCCGAACTTTAACAGGGATAGAGGATGGGTTCTACCGCCGGCCTGGAGGTCATGTCTTCATGATGCAAGTGACAGAAGAGTGAGTGAACCTGGTAGAGACATAGTTAGTGTTGTGTGTTTGCCTGTACCAAGAACTACAGAAGAGAGCAGCAGTGATGATAATGATGATGACACAGCGGGTCAACGCACTGTGCTTTCGTTGACCCAATCCCCACCACCCGCCCGTCCACTCGCGCGCAGAGAGCAGCGGCGCGCAGTGCGAGGCGAGACGTTATTCGGAGCGGATCGCATTCACCCTGATGAAGGTTCACGAATTGAACCGAAACATTGTCGGTCGAAACACCGATAAGACGGTACGTGATAAATCCCGTATTTATATTAATGATATAAGGATCAAAAAAATGTAACATCGAAACATGTATGTACCTATATTCTGGCAAATAAACGTTCTGATTTGTGCGTCTCAGCCGGCTATTCGACCACTGCGCCACGGAGGCAGTGCTTTAATATTTCCTTGTGTTTCTTAGAATATTTAGAATTTGTAGGAAGTCTAAAAGCTAAAATGTTATTTTCTGCGTCCGCCACTCCTAGGGTCCCGTGGGACGAGGGCCTTGCCTCAGTGCTTGAGATTAGGACTAAGACTGGACAAGTTTTGAGCGTTTCAAGTGATTTTTTTTATTCATTATTTTTATTTGTTTTTAAAATGGGTTATGGCTTTGGTGGAAAGAGAGTATTTATAACTAGCAGCCGCCAGCGGCTTCGCATGCGTCGCTTTTCAAAAAAAAGTAGCCGATGTGTTTTTCGAGATTATAATCTACGTACATACCAAATTGCATCGAAATCGGTTCAGCCGTTACGACTTCGGATTTAGAATATTATACCAACTTTCGCATTTATAATATTAGTGTGATTACTGTAATTTCAGGGTGGATTTATTGATAGATAGATACATCATTCTTTATTGTTACACCATATTATAATAACTTAACATGGAAAACTTAAAGACTAATACGTGGTGGTACAATGGGCGGCCTTATCGCTCAAAGCGATCTCTTTCCAAAAAAAAATATTTTCCAAAAAAAATAATTTTGTATCAGGTCTCTTCATTTTGATGCGCCAGGTCGTGGCTTGGTCAATCTGTCCTGGGTGGTCAACTTGTGCCATGACATAGTGAACCGCCAACTAGCTGGAAGATGTCCAGAAGTAATATGCGTAATTGTGATATGGGTAATTTCAAAACTTCATAATATAGGCTGTTTAGATCGAAATTTGAATTTCATTTGATTTTAATGAAGGTCTTCTGCCTTTAACTTGAACCAAACATAGCGGTAAGTCCGCGTTTATTGTGCTTCGAGATAGACGCGAATGGGATTCGCGGTGCGACGTCACGCCTTGCAATGCAACGTTGCAATGCACCACAATATTGCAATTTTAAAATCTTTGGAGAAAAGTTTTGGATTTATCGCCTGTGTTGGAAAAGTTTGAGAATGTCACGTAAAAAAGTATTAAAGATATGTAGGGTGTGAACTTTTATTTAAATTTTGTTTCTGTTTAATTATGATTATTATGCTAACTTCAGGCGTCCATGCAACACCATGGACGCCTGAAGACGGAAGGCGACGCCGGGGTCGGCCGAGAAAGCGTTGGCGGGACGATTTCGACACCTTCCAAAGAGGATGGTGGGAGATAGCGACAGATAGGGATGCTTGGAGGGACTTGGGGGAGACCTTTGCCCAGCAGTGGGACGAGATAGGTTAGGGGGAAAAATGCTAACTTAACCCATTTTACGAGTTTAATTGAGTCTTTATGAATAAATATGAATTTTTAACATCTGTAAAATAAATAAATGAATGAATAAGTTTTTCAAAATATCACAAAAGAATATAAAGACGGAAAGGACTTGCACCCGCAACTAGGGTTGCCAACTTTATTTGATAAAAATAACGTATCAAATTAGTTGGATAGAACAAAAAAATAAAGTAATTGGAAGAAAAAAAAAGTATTTCTCAAATTTATGTTTTAAATCTCTTAATAATATATTTTTGCGTACACACGGCTACACATCAAGCTATACATATACAGTATAAGCTGACCTCGCATTGTGTAGGCTTTTCGTAGAATGAGAGATCAGCTCATACTAGAAATGCATAGCTTGATGTGTAGCCGTGTGTACATTTAGCACAATCATAACAATTTTTTGTTGCCTTTGAAAGTTTCAAGGCTAGTTTTATACTCGAAATTTATATTTAAATAAATAAATAACACGTTTCTTATTAAATGAATGGACGATCTGTTTCTCTCGTCTCGCGACTTCAGATTCATTATCGTAAAAAAACTATCTGAAACCTGAAGTGGCGGGAACAGAGACTAAATAAGAAACAGTTTTGTTTACATTTGGTAAGCTATCAGACGCATATTTAAGTATATTGGCATTTGTCAACAGTATTTTCTCTGAAAATTCTTTATCAATATTAGTAGATTTTCTTTGGATCTCTCTATGTATTATTGACTCAGAATATAAATCGTCCATATTAATATTTAATCTGTCTCGTAATTTTGCCTTTATAATATAACAATTAAGCGTTAGTTTTACTGATCGCATTTTTTTTATTTGGTGTCAGCATTGTTTCGGGGATGAAACTGTCTTCTGTAATACAGTTTTTAATTAAAACAGAAGACAGAGGACTCTTCCCCAGCAACCCTCCCTCTCTTTCTTCTTTAAATGCGTACCTACTAAATCCCTTGAAAATTTATTTAATATATGTTTTTAATCATTTTCTGTAGGTGACTAATTTCTTAAAAGTTAAGTCTAAAACATGAGAATCTGTTATTGGCATTAAGCATTAGCGATAAGAGATTGTTTACATTGTTAACAAGTGCTGTTGATTATGTAATGAATAAATAAAAAAAAGTTACTTACTAAGCCCTGTTAGCTTAGTGGAACGAACGTCGTCTTTCGATCAGGAGGTTAGATAGATAAATAACGCTTTAAAGTGCATCACACTTAAATTAAAAACAATATAACTAGTGGTACGCCTCGAACTGAGATCTCGCGAGTCTCCCACAAAAACAAAAATGTAATAAATGTAATCTTTGACTATCAAAATAGGGCCACGAAATAAATTACCAACTAATTTGACCTACAGTTTCATTCGAATTACAGGTAACGGGAGTTCATGCTATTGGTTACTCTTTTTTGGGGTACAAATTGCAGTTATTCTGGATTTCAGGCTTTAGCCTATATTTGTGTCACTTAAGTTAAACGCATACCAAATTACAGCACTGTGGGGTCACTTTTTTATTATGGCTAGTACTCAAAAACTACAAGGACTTTACCAAAAATAAAAACGGAATCGAAATGTACTAATGAAGAGCTTTCATTTGACGTCCTATTTGATCTAATAGTCTCATTTTCATGAGCATAGGTTCCGCTCTTGCGCCTCTACCCTTGGCCGGCAAACCCTGGGGGCAAGGGTTACTGTCGATCCCAGGGAGTAATGGGGCTCCGCGTGCCCTGCGCGTATTATTATTATTGTCAAAGATTTATTCCATCAAAGACCACAAAGAATATAAAAACACAAAAGAATAGTTAAAAATCTAACATTATAAACTCCATTAGACCTCATTAACAAATCAAAGAGAAAATTATACTGAAACCAAAATGTTCCGTTTCTGCAACAAAAAATATTGCTACAGTAAAAAGCTCATTAATCAGTCCGAGATGTTTTAATTTTACTGAACATTTCGCGGAAATTAGTAAAAAACCCATCTTTCATATTACTTGTAAGTCATAATATAAGCTATCATTTGAAAAGCCGTTTTATATACCACTTTAATAACAAAGGGAGATTAGCAAACGTCGAAATACTAATAATATACATAGGTCAAGTTTGTTTGTAGCAGGTAATCTCTGGAAATACTGATCCGATTCTAAAAAAATATTCACTAATACGAAGCTACATTATCCCCGAGTGCCGCAGGCTATATTTTATTTTGATAAAAATCCGTGTGAAGCCAGGCGGGAGATATTTGATCGAGCGAAGCGAAACCTCTAAATCAACTTGGGCAAATCGGCGTTGTATGTATGTTTGTTTGTCCAAGGATAATTTGCGAAGCGTTGATCCGATCACCGTGAAATTTGATACATATTATGGTAGTGTTAACACAATTTTGGTGTGACTAAATGAGCTAAAATATTAAGGGGTTGTTGAGATATTGGGGCTCAAGAGAAGAAAAAAATTTTTAAAATGAGACTATTCGGACGAGTGGGATGTCAAATAGTTCCCTAGAAGAGGGGCTAGGTAGAACTTTGTGAAATGTACAGCACTATCTATTATTTTCTTAGTAGGACTAAAACCGTTTCGGCTTATTATCTAGCATTATCTATCCATCTAATGTTTTCTATTTTACTAACTAATGACCTATCGCAGAGAAAATCTTGGTAGATCCGATTTCCCTTACTGAGCTGGATTGTGATTGATGACAGTAATTTGTTACCCGGACTTCTTACCTACTGGCCTTCAATACTAATCACTATCAAGATTTTGCTAGTGAATCTAACATTATTCTACGTACTGTATGTACTTACTATAGTTACCCATTTTTTTTATTGATGATAGCCAAGCGCTTGACCACTACCTCACTTGATGGTAAGTAAAGGTGTGATCGAAGATGGAGCACGCCTGCCTAAAAAGGCCCTATTCACTCTGGACTTGAAGACTCTGGTTGGGAAAAAAAAAATCCATATCATCAATTATTTACAGCTAGCTGACCCGCCCGCGACTTCGCATGCGTGGTATCTCAATAAAAACATTACCCTCCTTTTGCGCACTCGCGTAAAATGTATCTCCTTGCCAAATTTCATTACGATCCGTTCAGCCGTTTGGTTATGAAAAGGTAACAAACAAACAGTTACTTTCGCAGTTACTATATATGTATTATACATATAAACCTTCCTCTTGAATCACTCTATCTATTGCTGAAAACTGCATTAAAATAAGTTGAGTATGTAGTTTAAAAGATCTAAGCGAACTAACAGCGGAAGTGACTTCATTTTATACTATGTAAAGAAAGATTATGACGTCCTCCTCTCTCCATAATATTGTTGTGCCCAACAGGGTCCATAATGATAATTTATCTACCAATTAATACATTGTGGAATAGAATAAATGAATGAGTATTGAAATTCGAAAATATACATAGTGTACGGTAAAGTTATCCATGCAATATTAATATGAATTGGAAAGTAGCTCTGTCTCGCTGTCTCTCTGTTTGTTAGGTACGTGTTTACAATTAAATGGCTTTAATGATTTCGATAAAATTTGGTATATAGATAGGATCGGCTACTTTTACCCGACTGCGCATGAGAGTAATGTTTTTATTGATAACCACGCGTGCAAATTCCATGCGGCAGCTAGTATACCATAATATTAGTAATTTGAAGTGGCAGTGAGCGGCGCACATAGCTAGAAAAACTGGCGGCCGTAGGGGCAAAAATGTTCTCTAATAAAGACCGCGGACTAGACATCGCAGCGTAGGACGGCCTCTCAGGAGATCGAAAGATGCCCGATAAAGGTAGCTGGGAGCCGTCGGGTGCAGGCCGCACAAGATCGGTCCCTCTGGAAATCCCACACGCTTCACGCGATCTTTTCTAACCCATACTTGCAAGATGTGGAATGTGCTACCATCTGAGGTTCCCATTAGGCTACGACATGGCACGCTTCAAGAGAAATTTAAAGAGATTACTACAGTGTAGGAAACGCATCGACAATACCCCGGGTGTTGCCGGTGTCATTAGGCGACGGTGACCGCTTACCATCAGGTGGGCCGTGAACCTGTTTCCCCACAAATAACAAATAATAAATTTATGAGGGAGGCATATGTTCAGCAATGGACGTCTTATAGCTGGGATAATGACGATGAAACATTTGGGGCTACTCATCAATTTAAATTTACGCCTGTTTCGACATCCGCTAACAAACACATTCCGTCTTACTATTACTTTTACGATTGCAACATTAATGCAAATATACACTAATTGAATCAAACAAATCATAGTCCGTTGAACTCGATACAAAAATAAATCGAACAAATCGAATTAATTAATCGATATAGAATCAATCCGATAGTTTGTGTCTCGAATGGAGATCGTTCACAGTGAATAGTTCGATGGCTATTTTTGAGTGACGAAGAACAGACCGGTGGAATGTGTGGCGCAAGGCAGAGGATTTTGAACTTTGCATGTGCTGCTGTGAGTTTATTTTTGGACATTATCACTTTAATAACTTATATTTTAAGTGGGATAGTTTATAATGTTTGTTTTGTTGTGTAATACTCGTAGTTTTCATCATATCAGCTGTAAAAGATAAAGATTTATTTATTTGCGATCTCTCATTCTGGTTTAGGGGAAAGAAAAGATCGCGTGAAGCGTGTGGTGCCCGATACTTGTCGATGATGTGTAACTATGTCGACGTAATATAAAATGACGATTCAAAATGGTCGATTTTATTGAATAAAAAAATTGCCAGCAACTTATATCTGCACATTATTATCGTACATGTCCTCTTTTATGTGAAGAGTTGCAAGACCATCGCTGCCGCGCCAATATAAATAAATAATAATTACAATAAATAACCCCTAATAATGTCTGATGCCCTGAAAAGACATTACAACCAAAGAGATTAGATTATAACTTTGTACATACTAAATACGAAAATACTTTCTCCCCGACATATATTATTAGGTTGTTTACTTTCCGGATAAACTTTTTCAGGATCTCTAATAAAATAGAAGATTATTAAACGAGGGGATAAAGCAGTGACTTGCGTCACGAGCAAATTGAATCCCGAAGGCAACGAAGGATTCTAGAGTTAACTCACGAGCGGAGCGAGGGAGTTACTAGATATAAGCACGCCCAAGATACAGACAGTTTTATCCACTAGAAGAATACTCTTCTTTTCACACTGTAGTTCAAATTTTAATACAGATGAGGTTGCTAATTCAAATCGCCGGATTTCGGTGTTTTACATGACATATGAAGTGGCATTGTCGAGCAGGTGGTGTGAAAACAATATTGTGTACTTACCATATTACCTAATATTCCAGAACTAAATACGTTGCTTTACTTTACAATAATATATAATCACAATAGGTATACAATATAAAGATAAGTAGGAATACAGTTAGGCAAGCATAGACGTGTAGCAAGGTTGGTTTTCAGAGAGGGCCACACTAATACTATTGTCGGCTGTCATCTTATACCTTGTACCTCGAACGATACATTTCAAACGATAGCTATCAATCTTGCTGTATACGACTGACTTCCTGACTAGTCTTTTAGCATGTATAGCGATCCAGTTGTTATTCCCACTGTCTAGCGATGAAGCCCGACTTCAAAGACAATAGGTTATGATTTACGTTGAAACTACCTAGTCAGGTCATAAGTATTCTCACACAGTTAACAATTTTCTTTTAGAATGCTGGCCACAAAAAAGTTTATAGAATTCGAATTTCGAATTATTCATGAAAATAAAAATGTATACTTTTTAGAATTTTACTCATTTTTAAATATGGAGTGGACGCTTAAAGAAGACCGTGTTGCAGTTATTGCGTTGCATCGTTGCGGTTACGCGCCAATTCAAATTTTTGACATACTGAAAAATTTGAATATAACCAAAAGATTCGTTTATCGCACCATCAAACGATACAATGAAGACTGTAGTGTAGATGGCAGGTCAAGAAGTGGTCGCCCTCGGTCTGTTAGGACTCCAGCAGTGATAAAAGCTGTGAAGGCGCGAATTCAAAGAAATCCCAATCGTAAGAAGAAACTGTTGGCCCTTCAGATGGTGTTAAGCAGAACCACAGTGAAAAGGGTGTTAAATGAAGACTTAGGGCTTCGGGCATATCGAAGAAAAACAGGACATCGTTTGAATGCTCGTCTAATGGACCTGAGACTGAAGAGATGCCGCGCTTTGTTGAAGCGGTACGCGGGAAAAAAATATCGGGAAATTCTTTTTTCGGATGAAAAATTTTTTGCCGTAGAAGAGAGCTACAACAAACAAAATGATAAGGTGTACGCACACAGTAGTGAAGAAGCGGGCAACCGTATTCCGCGTGTCCAACGAGGTCATTTTCCATCCTCGCTCATGGTATGGTTGGGAGTTTCTTATTGGGGCTTAACAGAGGTATGTACATTTTTGTGAGAAAGGTGTAAAAACGAATGCAGTTGTGTATCAAAATACAGTCCTGACGAACCTTGTGGAACCTGTTTCTCATACCATGTTCAATAACAGGCACTGGGTATTCCAACAAGATTCGGCGCCAGCTCATAGAGCGAAGAGCACACAAGACTGGCTGGCGGCGCGTGAAATCGACTTCATCCGGCACGAAGACTGGCCCTCCTCCAGTCCAGATTTGAATCCGTTAGATTACAAGATATGGCAACACTTGGAGGAAAAGGCGTGCTCAAAGCCTCATCCCAATTTGGAGTCACTCAAGACATCCTTGATTAAGGCAGCTGCCGATATTGACATGGACCTCGTTCGTACTGCGATAGACGACTGGCCGCGCAGATTGAAGGCCTGTATTCAAAATCACGGAGGGCATTTTGAATAAACTTTAGTATCATAAGAATCTATGTTTTGTTAAGTTCATTTTGGTATATAAATGGTTACATAATAAATAAACTTGTTTCAATTATTTTATATTAAACATGTGACAGAATTTATGACCTGACTAGGTATTAGCTTTCGCCACACAAAGTTTGAATCCAGGTCATAATCTATCAACACACCAAATTTCATTGAAATCGGTGCAGCCATTTCACGTGATTTAGTAACAAACAAACATCCAAACTTTCATATTTATAACTAGCCGTTGCCCGCGACTTCGTACGCGTTACACTACTAAATGTGTAAGTTAACCTAGAAATAAAATTAAACTCGCTGTTGCAACTTGACTTTATACCCCATTTTTATTCCAAGGGGCCTGATTTATGGGATAAAAGGAAGCCTTTGTGGTAATCCAGGTTATAATCTATATATATATACCAAATTTTATTGAAATCTGTTCAGACGTTACGATGTGTTTGAGTCACAAACAAATAAACATCCAAACTTTCACATTTATAATATTAGTGTGATTCTAAGCGTAACCAAAAATTGGAGATGTCATTGAGGCGAGTCACGCGAGTGATTCATCACAATATCAGCCACAGGAGGTCCACTGCTGAACAAAGGACTCCCCCATAGATTTCCAGAGCGATCGATTCTGTGCGACCTGCACCCAACGGCTCCCAGCAACCTTTAACAGGTCGGCTTTCCAGTGCATGTTCTCTACTCTAGAACCTATTTTCCCCACCGGCCGTCAGTTCTTCGAACTACGAGCCCTGCCCACTCTAATCCTTTGTGCTACGTCGGTGACTTTGGTTCTGCTATGAATCTCCTCATTGTTTCCTCCAAAGCACGCTGAGCGACCTTGAGCCT
Organism: Philereme vetulata; assembly: GCA_918857605.2. NCBI lineage: Eukaryota > Metazoa > Arthropoda > Insecta > Lepidoptera > Geometridae > Philereme > Philereme vetulata. The sequence continues at coordinate 14,186,064 of OU975425.1, forward strand.
TATGAGGCCAATAGTGAAAGACCACGTTTCTGTACCATAGGTAATCACTGGTGACATTCACTGATCAAAGACTTTCGTCTTAAGACAGGTGTTTTGGGCGAGAAGACGTCAAGAAGTTTCCCGAACGCTGCCGAGCCGAGTTAGATTCGTCGACTGATCTCTTTCTCGAAGTTAGACCAAGTTAACTGGAGTGAGTGCTAACGCTAATGTTTACTTTCAAGGAATTTGTACTAGAGCATTATTATTATTAAAGCCTTCTTTATTTCCTTATCTTTTTTTTTCATTTCTCTAAAGTTGTAAATATTAGATATGATTAGGAATCCCTCTTTGGGTATAGGCCTCCTCCTGTTTACTCCATGTCTCTCTATCTTTTGTTGTTATCATCCACTGATTCCCAGCGATTTCAGTGATGGAACCATCTTTTTCTTGGTCGTACTAGAGCATATTCTTTGCTAACTACTATGAAAAATGAAGGCTTGCAACCTTTGTTAGGTAATTTTTTCATCTAGTGGGGGGCGCTGCGCAATCCAGTGCTTAGTAACGAGAACTTATCTGCCCCAACGGCCCTCAATTCTAAGAGCAATTTGCCTCGTGCACAGCCACGTCAGCTTGCTAATTCTCTGGGCTATGTGACTTGATCTGTCTTCGGATCTCTCAATTTCTGAATCGATCTCGTAGAGAAACACGAAGCATATCCCTCGCCATATCATTTAGTGCATTCGGTATATTGTTAGTGCGTATAATACAAAAAAAGAATTCGACAAAAATACACTTAAAAATAATTTTGTATTTTTCCGTCCAGTGATAAACACATGACAAATGATGTCGACATCGCGACTCAATAGAACAAGCGTCTATTGTCCACTCTCTACCCTCCTCTTAGTAGACCAGGAGATCACTGGACTAACGATACCTGATATAGAACCAGGACGAAACATGATTAACAATTATTTTGAATAATAAAAAGATCTTAAAAAATACCCTTCAGATAGATTGATAGATCTTTATTGCACCTTTGCACCCCATTAAAAATAAACAAACAAAAATGTATTTTTAAATCTTTTTTACAACTTTTAAAACCTATAATGGATATTTTCAAAAGTTATAAAGAGTAACTTTTAAGTCAAATTGATTTTAGTTTATGACGTCATATTCAATCTTTCTCGTCAATCTAACGATTTTTTCTCAGCTGTATAAAAAAACCTTGGTGCTTCGGTATAGAAGTTGATTCAAAAAGAGCAGGTTATAATAATGCGGAATACATAAAAAAAATAAGACGAGGAGGCCTATACCTATAGTCTAACTTTTTATTAGCTGCAGTAAAATGACGTTTCTAAATGTCATTCCGTAAAATAATGTTGCCAGCCTAATCTCAATAGGGATGTGATTCAGTTCACAAAAATAAATTAAATAACATTATTATGACGTTTTTGTTTCATTTTGAATGTACCTCCCTATACTTCCACTAAAAAAGATCAATCCTCTAGTATAGTAATAAAAATAGGTTAAAAAAATACATTACAACTGAATATTAAATCTCAAAAAAAAAACCAAACTGATTATTCATTTATGATTCACTCATTTAGCTATTTATTTTTCTTCAAAAACCGGCAACCCACAAAACATCATTTTACTGCAGCTAATAAAAAGTTAGACTTTACCTCTCGAGGAGTTCCATAGTAAGAAAAACTTCAACTGTTTAACTAGTGTTTAAAAATTCCTTACCAATATTGTAATATTTTAAACACGCGCTAAACGGTGTTTAATTTTTTTTGTGGTAAGACCCTATATAACTTAGTTAAAAACAATAAGGGATTTTTATTTTTAGGAATGGTAATTACTTTGCATAATGTCCTCTATTAGGTAGTGTTCGTACAGTGGTCTCTTTGTCTACAAGGGGGATGTTAATATATCATCCCCTATTGACGACTCTAATGGCAGACGAATGACCGTAAATGGTCGCTTTTGTCTTGGATAGATGGTCAGCATGATTAGTGTCATCTACTGTTTACCCGATACAGGGTGCTCCGAAATTATACAATAGAAAGCACTTATTATAAGATGTAATTTGCACGCCATTTAATTCAAACCTTGTAGTTTTTATGTTGTTTATTAGCCTTAAGAAGCCGGCGAACACCAAGCGCAACTTCAATTCGGCTGCGTCAAAAACTTCGGCCTGAATATCACTATCCCTGTTTAGTGACGAAGTTTAGCCATGCAGAGCGACAGTGATAGCAAATGAACGATTCTAAATTTGATTAGATTTTGACCGTGTTCCGTAATAAAAAAAATGATGACTGAAAACCTGTTGTATTTTTCTCATTGTGTTGTTATTCTGTAACTAGACGAAATAATCTATGTTCCCATGACTAGGATACGTAAGACGTTGTTGTTTTTAATACGAAACAATTAGATTGAAAACAGGTCTTTTATGACGTAAAAACATGCAGAATGCGATACGCTTCTATTTCATTTTAGGTAAGTATTTTGATCTAATATATGGTTGGAAACCTAGATAAATATTATTCAAATTAAAATAATATCTTATTAAGGTAGAAATATGCTCCAATTAGAAATCATCTTGGTAGTACGTGTTGTATTGGCGATTCCCCTCCGGTCTCCCCTTAATAAAAACTGAACTGAACTGACAAAATTCACAGGGTACACCAGTGACCCTACAGTGCTGAAATTTGGTATGCGTGTAGCTTTAGTGACACAAATATAGGGAAAAGTCTGAAATTCAGAATAACTGCAATTGCTAACCCCAAAAATGTGTAACCGATTTCATGAACTCCCGTTACTCAAAATTTGATACAAACTGCAGGTCCGGGTTTAATGGTCTATCATTTCGTGAATACTTTACATACTATTTTATTAGTAAAAGATTATAACTAGTATTAGAACCACTAGTATTATAAATTGTGTTATAATGTCTGTCTGTTACGTTTCCACTACAAAAGGTTGGACCGATTTCGATTAAATTTGAATAGATAATGACCGGGATACTTTTTACTCGACTGCGCACGTAATGATCGTATTTTTTTTATTGACAAACGACGCGTGCGATGTAGGGCGGTTCAGCTATGATACTTTATTCCATTGTGACTTGCTTTAAGTTTTCTATCTTTTGTTTGTTTCAGGTAAGTGGAGTTCAAAAATAAGTACTTGATGAGTTCTTTTACTGAGTATGTTCCTGAACATACTCAGTAACAACAGATCTTCATGGAATTTTTTTATCGGATGCGTGAGTATTGAGTTTTTTAATACATAAATAAATAAATAATAAATACATATTGCTGGACATATCACACAGCGCTATCCAGCCCCAAACTAAGCAGAGCTTGTACTATGGGAACCAGATAACCAATAGAATATTTAAATCCTTTTTTTGTACATACATACTTATAATACATAGAAAAACATCCAGACCCGAAACAAATATCTGTAGATCATGCAAACATTTGTTTCGCTGCGGGAATCGAACCCACTACCTTCTGCGTCTCAGCCGGCTGTTTGCCCACTGTGCCACGGAGGACGTCATAAATCATTTAGTCGTGAAAACATAACAAACAGACAGAAAGAGAGAGTGTTACTTTCGAATTATAATATTAAGTAGTATGGATATGCATTATTTCAACAGCTTACTGAAAATCATATATCGAACCCAATAAAATAACCAGTAAAAAATTCATCCTCTAATAGCCCTAAACGGTTCGAATATTCACCATTATCCGAAACCATTTCCGCATCTTCCGTGTTTAAAAATTCACGCGGAACCCTGCCTGGTTTTGAATGGGTGCATTTTGTTAGCCCTAGTGTATTGAACATAGAATAATATATGTTTGTTGCAAACAGTAGGGAAAGTCTGTTTGTAAGGTCTTTAACTTATATTCACAATATAGAAGCGCCGCCATTTTGAGGTCATTTTGCTGCGTTTTGAGATTTCCACTTAGTATGATCCGACTTCTTAGTGTTCAAACATTTTATATTTTGTATAGAAAATATTACGTGTTACGTACACGTATTCACGTACAACGCACGGCCGTGTCCATGACACAGCCACACCCCATTTTTTCACGGGAATTGGGGTTTAAGTTGGGTGGTCTTGTGATTAATCAGCGATTTTACTTAGAAAACTTTCGTGATTAATTTCAATCATTATTATAAATATCGGATTTATCCGTAGCTAAAAGTTAGCTACAAAACTTACAACATTTTCTGCTATAAAAAATGCAGTATAATATTTTATACAAAATAACCTAATAACAAAACTTCAAAAATACTGTACATAAGGGGACCCTTCCACAACCTATATATTAATGGCGTAAAACCTCACACTTCGCGCATTATTAATAAAATCCTATTAAAAGTTGCACCACTTCCTCCTCCTAAACTGTGGCCGATGCCTAATTTATTAAAGGCACATCCTGACGGGCGCACGTTTTGTTATGTTAAACAAGTAATTTGTGGAGACTGGTAGGCATTATTTAGACGGACCGTCTACGCTTGATTAATCTTTGCATTATTTAGTTGATCCGGGTGGAGACAGTTGGATATCCGAGCGGAAGCGTAAAGCGCTAACGAAACTAGTTACTAGCGAAATGTGGAGTGGTTAGCGGCGCCCCGGATCGGCTTAAAAATTCAGCCGTGGCTATAAGGAGGTCCTATGGCTATGATGATGATGATGTACCTACAGGTATAACTTCATTCCTTATTTAAAGATGCAATATTTTTTCCAAGTATAAAGGTCACAGATTTATTGCGGTTCAAATATTTAAAATCGATGTCGCTAACTAATTCTAAGTTTAAGATTTTTCAAACCATCTCAAAAACTTTCAAGCCTAGACGGGACTTGAATCCGCAACCTTCCTCTTGATACGAGGATGCACTGCCAATTGTGATTCTACAGTAAACTTGACCGACAATTTCATTCAAGTTACAGGTAACGGGAGTTCATTTTAAGTGGTTTATGCTTTTTTGGGGTAGAAATTGCAGTTGTTCTGGATTTCAGAGTTTTCCCTATATTTGTGTCACTAAAGCTACCCGCATACCAAATTTCAACACTGGTTTAAACTAAAAACTTAAAACGAGGTCAAATATACTTACGAAGACTTTTTAAAGACGTGCCACTTAATAATATTAATAATAATAAAATGCTGGACATTTCACACAGCGCTATCTAGCCCCAAACTAAGCAGAGCTTGTACTATGGGAACCAGATAACGGATAGCATACTTATAGACTTTTTTTTTTGTAAATACATACTTATAATATATGGAAAAACAACCAGACCCAAAACAAATATCTGAAGATCATGCAAACAATTATTCCGCGGCGGGAATCGAACCCGCTACCCCCTGCGTATCAGCCGGCTGTTCGCCCACTGCGCCACGGAGGTCGCGAACTTGACCGGATAGTTTCATTTTGTTTTTTTTACCCCTCTTGAACCACTCCCCCACATTCTTAGCTCATTTAGTCGCATCAAAATCGTGCCATCACTACCTACATAAGTACCAAATTTCACGATTTTCGGCTAAACGCTTTCAAAGTTATCCTCGGACAAACAAACATATATACATACAACGCTGATATGCCCAAGTTGAACGCGCCATAATGGCGGGTTCCTATATCCGTCGGTAACCGACTACGCCTCGTATCTCCTTGAAAAAGTGTCAAACTAGTGTGAAACTTTTGTCGGTTTTCAAGGAGAAACGAGGCGTAGTCGGTTACCGACGGATATAGGAACCCGCCATTAGCGATCTCGCTTCGCTCGATCAATTAGCTCTTGCGGCTTTAGTTACACGGCGGCCACGAGGCCTATTGCGATTGCCACTTGTTTTTATGTCGCCCCAAGGTAATGAGGGCGTTCAAAGTTCACCCCTGAGTCTTACAGCTGCTAAAAACTGTAGAATATTCTTAGGGGTGATAACTGTTCGCTCCTCCGGGCTAAGAATATGTTTGCCCAGATGAATGCTTCGTTTGCGCATTAGTGGAGCACACTTGCCTAACGAATGTAGCAGTGATTCTTCTGCCTCATTATAGAATCTGCAGGTTTGTGTATTGGTCATCTTACTAGCCCATTTACCCTGAAATTCGGGCATAAAATCAAAACGAGCTTGAAAGACCCTATCGTTTGAACCTGAATAAATCACGGTAAATTATTTAAAGCAACACTATCAAAATACCTCAACTACCCTCAAAATAACCCGAACAATTTACTAAACCCCAAAATGGCAGAAAACTGTCAGTCAGATTACCCCAGCGACCGCCGATCTATTATTCACGATAAACAATGAGGTTTACAATGCGATGGGAAGAAAATCATGTGACTAAAGATTGTTAGATATGAATGTGGTATGGATATAGAAGTAGAGGAAGGCCGAAGAAGAGATGGATGGACTGTGTGAAGAATGATATGGGTAAGAAAGAAGTGGCAACGGAGGTGACGGCTGATAGAGAGGTATGTGAAGAAAAATACGTGTTTTAGGGTAAAAGGAAACAAAGGTCCCGTCTGTCGGTCTGTCAAGACCCTTTTTCTCAGGAACGCTTGAAGGTATCAAGTTGATATTAATATCAGATATTTAGCTTAGACGGTCCCTTACAGCTGTAAAAAAATCAAGCTTTTAAGTCAACAACAAAAACGACCCTTATGAACGAATAATCAAACTGAATCGACATAGCGCAAAGGATTAGCAAACTGAAGTGGCAGTGGGCAGGGCACCTATCTCGAAGTACTGGCGGCCGTTGGGGCAGAAAGGTTCTCGAGTGGAGACCACTCACTAGAAAGCGCAGCGTAAGACGGCTCCACACTAGATGGAAAGACGACCTGATAAAGGTTGCTGGGAGCCGTTGGGTGCAGACCGCACAAGATCGTTCCCTCTGGAAATCTATGGGGGAGGTTCAGCAGTGGACGTCCTGTGGCTGATATGATGATGATGATAATCAAACTGAATCCGGCCTTTACTTGTGAAATCAGACCTCAGGTTTCCACGAAGAATAGTTAGCTGACGACGTTTTCCTTCACTGTGGGAGCTCGCTAAATGACCCATTAAACATTCAGGCTCATCTTGGCTTCTATTTCGCAAGCTACTAAAGGTATGGTCAGAGTTTTCGCTCTTTGGTAATGAACCTTTTCATATAAGAAGCGATAAAGTTTTGCTACCCCTAAATATTACCGGAATTTAATGTTTTGTAAGGTTTCGTACCTCAAATGCAATAAAAAGGAACTCGTATAGCGATAAGACCGCACTGGTGTTATCCTCGTGTCTTGTTATTTGTATTGATTTAAATTTAAGTGTGATTGATTGATTGCTTTGACAACTCTCTAAATCATATTTAGCCATTAAATACGTTTATGCATCGTTGCGCAAGCCCCTCTTATCTGTATAAAACATCTGTAGATCATGCAAACATTTGTTTTCAGTACATAAGTCATATATAAATATAATATAATATTAATTTAAAAAAGTATGTTTATAAAACTTATATTTACATTTTTAATAAAACTGTACACACCTTTTATTTACTCAATTCTTTATTATTTTTTTTATTTTACTACGTAGCTGTGCTGCACTACTTTTGCTTCTGGTTTCAGCTGAAAATCAGCGTTGGTTGCATAACATCCAACATTATGCTGAGCTGAACGCCATTTTGGTACGCAGACACACGAGTCGAACTTGTTATATTGGATTCAATTGTATCTACTGTGCCTTAATATTGTTTCATGTGTCATTTTGTGTGTACCAAATAAATGATTTTTCTATTCTATTCTGGGAGGAAGCGTGCAATCATCATCATCATCATCAGTCGGAAGACGTCCACTGCTAAACATAGGCCTCCCCCTTAGATCGCCACAACGACCGTTTGCGCCCAACGGCTCCCCGCGATTCTTACTAGATCGTCGATCCACCTTGTAGGGGGCCGGCCTACGCTGCGTCTTCCAGTCCGTGGTCGCCACTCGAGAACCTTTCTTTCCCAACGGTTACCGGTTCTACGAGCGATGTGGCCAGCCCATTGCCGCTTCAACTTGCTAATTTTGAGAGCTATGTCGGCAACTTTAGTTCTAGCTAAGTTTAGCGTGTAATACTCCGTAGTATTTATATATCCAACCGTTTTAGAATCTTTTTTTCCGTTGCGGCGGGTTAATATTTAACGACGCCGCCCTGCGGACGAGTGCTGGGGGATGCTCGCAGCTTTATATATATTTTTTTTATTTTAGAGGTGTACAGGGGTTGCAGGTAGGTATATTCCGTTTTCTTCAAATCCAGTCCTTCAGAATGTTATTTTCAGTAGAAACGGGATTTTTTTTAATAATGCTGGACATTTCACACAGCGCTTCCTTAGACACAAACTAAGCAAAGCTTGTACTACGGGAAGCAGATAACTGATAGAATACTTAAATACGAAACTTAAGAGGGAGATTATGTTGAAATATATATATATAGAGATGGAGCTAAAGAAGTTTTACTTCAGTCGTGTGGTCTAAAGCAAACTCGTTTTTTTTTGTAAATACATACTTAGAATAGATAGAGAAACAACCAGACCCGGTACAAATATCTGTAGATCGTGCAAACATTTGTTCCGCGGAGAATATATATTTACTATGGTTTATAGTTTTACTAAGTAATTGTGTGTTCCGATATTTTGACGCAGTTGGTATGCCGTGATCACGGGTAAATTTAAGTATTTGCGGTCGGATGGTTATTGGCAGATTATATCGATCTACCCATATGTTTGCAATTAAAATATTTTTCTTTCTTTTCTTTCTTTCAACAAAAAACTAACCTCCTTCTGCGCAGTTGTGTAAAGATTAGTCTGTGTCTCAATCCCAGATACAGTGTTGCCAATCTCGACTAAGCGTCCCCCCCCTAGCGTCATCTCAAAATCCCCCAAAATATCGTTTAACCTTAATTTAAAGAGAACATTTTTCTGCTGATGTCTACGAGATTACACATATTCATAAAATTTAATTCATCAATCGAATCAATGATTTTCTAATTTACGTTACAAAAACCGCTACAAAAGAATTTCCCCTAAAAAAGGTAACTCCTGAAAAATGCGTCAAAAATTTGTACCCCTAGTGTATGCCTCAAAAAAAATATGGCCCGTAAAAATACCCCCTTTCATCTAACATACTGCCAAATTTAGGGGGAAAACCCCCAAGTAGGCAACACTACCCGGATACCAAATAAATTTTGTGTTTGTATCTGTAAGTATACCGAGTTTCGTCGAAATCTGTTCAGCCGTGAAAACGTAACAAATAGACTAATTATTATTACAGATTATCTTCATGCTCAATCTTAGACCACGTCATGCCTTTATCATCCCACATTATTATACCTAGTCAGGTCATAAATTCTGTCACATGTTTAATATAAAATAATTGAAACAAGTTTATTCATTATGTAACCATTTATATATCAAAATGAACTTACCAAAACATAGATTCTTATGACACTAAAGTTTATTCAAAATGACCTCCGTGATTTTGAATACAGGCCTTCAATCTGCGCGGCCAGTCGTCTATCGCAGCACGAACGAGGTCCATGTCAATATCGGCGGCTGCCTTAATCAAGGATGTCTTGAGTGACTCCAAATTGGGATGAGGCTTTGAGCACGCCTTTTCTTCCAAGTGTTGCCATATCTTGTAATCTAACGGATTCAAATCTGGACTGGAGGAGGGCCAGTCTTCGTGCCGGATAAAGTCGATTTCACGCGCCGCCAGCCAGTCTTGTGTGCTCTTCGCTCTATGAGCTGGCGCCGAATCTTGTTGGAATACCCAGTGCCTGTTATTGAACATGGTATGAAAACAGGTTCCACAAGGTTCGTCAGGACTGTATTTTGATACACAACTGCATTCGTTTTTACACCTTTCTCACAAAAATGTACCTCTGTTAAGCGCCAATAAGAAACTCCCAACCATACCATGAGCGAGGATGTAAAATGACCTCGTTGGACACGCGGAATACGGTTGCTCGCTTCTTCACTACTGTGTGCGTACACCTTATCATTTTGTTTGTTGTAGCTCTCTTCTACGGTAAAAATTTTTTCATCCGAAAAAAGAATTTCCCGATATTTTTTCCCGCGTACCGCTTCAACAAAGCGCGGCGTCTCTTCAGTCTCAGGTCCATTAGACGAGCATTCAAACGATGTCCTGTTTTTCTTCGATATGCCCGAAGCCCTAAGTCTTCATTTAACACCCTTTTCACCGTGGTTCTGCTTAACCCCATCTGAAGGGCCAACAGTTTCTGCTTACGTTTGGGATTTCTTTGAATTCGCGCCTTAACAGCTTTTATCACTGCTGGAGTCTTTACAGACCGAGGGCGACCACTTCTTGACCTGTCATCTACACTAGATTCTTCATTGTATCGTTTGATGGTGCGATAAACGAATCTTTTGGTTATATTCAAATTTTTCAGTATGTCAAAAATTTTAATTGGCGCGTTACCGCAACGATGCAACGCAATAACTGCAACACGGTCTTTAAGCGTCCACTCCATATTTAAAAATGAGTAAAATTCTAAAAAGTATACATTTTTATTTTCATGAACAATTCGAAATTCGAATTTTAAACTTTTTTGTGGCCAGCATTCTAAAAGAAAAGTTTTTACTGTGTGACAATACTTATGACCTGACTAGGTATATTGGCCTATGTCTTTTAAACAGGTTACATTTGCACGAAGCAAGTGAAGCCGTAGGCAGACGCCAGTACCTCGTATATAAAAGATGCCAAAGCCTAGCTTTTCCGTTTTTAAATCTTAAGACTTAATCTAGGGTTTATCCATAGGATTGACTTGTTAATCCGCAAGTCTGGGCAAACTAGAATAAAATCGGCTCCGAGTTCAACTAAGCATAGCTAGGTTCCGTATCAAAATCTAAAACCGATTTTAAGTTAATAAAATAGATTTTTTTGCAGAAATCTCTTACATTTTGAAAAGAAGCTTTTATAAAATTCATAATCGGAACCGCAAGCAGATTCAAATGAGCTAAAACACTAGTAGCCTACTATAATCCATTTAGAAGTTCCGTTGTCTAGCATCCGTCTCCATGTTGAGACCACCTTCATGGTAGTATATTATTGCATTGTCACCGAAGTTACATATGTATTCCAAATTTCAGTTGAATCGGTTGCGGGGGAGCTGGTTTAATTCAGTTGTAAGATTCGACCTAAACAACTTAACAGCCAAATAAAAGCTTCTAATAAATGGTCCCGTGTTTTACAACTTTGTTCAAACTGAATCGAGGTATTCTTTGGATTACAGAGAAGGTTTTTCTGGTGATATTTTCATGGGTGGTTTCAAAAACGATATAATTTCTTGATATTTATTTTACACACAGATATTTCTTAGATTTCATGAGTATAATCTGCACTTTTCCTGGCGAAGGGATCTCAGCTGTAAAATGGATTTTTATTTATACTTGTTATCTTTCGTCGTTTCCGCTTCAAGCCAAGGAACCCTAGAGCGAAGCTAAGCGGGTCACATGTGATTTATCCCGCATCCCGTATAGGAGCTTAGTCTTTGTATAAACAGGCACATAAAAGAAATAAGAGGTACATAAAAGGAACAACGGGAGGACAGGCGAGAGGTTTTAGCCTTTTTCTAGAGCATATGTTAGGATTAATGACGTGCAGCTTAGAGGTTTAGAAAACGCTGTACTGTTTTGCTGTTCCATACAAATCGCATTGTCTATGGGCACACGGCGTATATTAAACGCGCTTACGACGCGTTTATCGCAAGCGCAGGTTTTACGGTGCCGTAGATACCCAAAAAATGACAAGTAAAAAGTTAAGAATCGTATTTGCAGCGTGTTTTCTGCGTGTCGACTGCGCGTTTTAAAAATAACTATATAAAAAAACTAAAAAGGCAATACAATAGGCGAACTTATCTATGAGAGCGATCTCTACAAGGCAACCTTTGGATGGAAATAAATTAGCGAAGTAATCAGATTATTAATAAAGTTTAGGTAAACAACACAAATACATAAATAGTTATAAAATAAACTAATACATACCTATCTTTCTATAATATACTAAACTCGAATTGAGATTTCGCGAGTCCCCTTAAAAACAAAAAAAATATTATTTGCACCTAATCTTTGACTATCAAAATAGTGCCACGAAATACATAACCAACTTACTTGACCTATAGTTTCATTCAAATTACAGGTAACGGGAGTTCATGACTCCAGTTACATGTAATTTGAATGAAACTGTAGGTCAAGTAAGTAGGTTGTGCATTTCGTGGCACTATTTTATTACTCAAAGAATAAGGCCGGCTTGCACAACGATCCCTAAACGTTTTTAGCAACTAAACATGTTTAAACTGTATGTATTTGTATGATTTGACAACTCCTTAAATCATATTTAGCCACTGAATCCGTTCAGGCATCGTTGCGCGTGTTGCCCTAAGAATTTTTTTTTGTGTTTTGGGAGACTCGCGAGATCTCAGTTCGGGGCGAACCACTAGTAATATTGATGTGATGTTTTTTTAGGAGTCAACGGCGCCGTAAACTCGCTTTCTTGGAATCTTGGCCGGGAGGATTTAGATTTCGTTTCAGTGTAGCTATAATTACAAACAACAAATCTTACCTCTTTATACTATTAGTATACTAGTTGTTGCCAGCGGCTTCGCTCGCGTTGTTCTGGGGTGCAAAATACATATATAAACTTTGGCATCCCATTTTTATCACATGGGAACTGATTTATGGGATAAATGGTAGCTTATATCCAGGTTATAATCTATGTATATACCAAATTTCATCGAAATCGGTTTAAACGTTACGGCGTGATTGAGTTACAAACAAACATCCAAACTTTCGCATTTTTAATATTTATATATATTTAATAAGTATTAAGTACGCAAATGTGCGCTCATAAGTAGTCTCAAGTATACAGAATCCTAACAAAACCGTTAAAATACCCTCCCAACTCAATAATTACATTTACAAAAACTCCATCCTGTAAAAAAACTTTTAAAAAGTTGGAGTAAACACGAAAAAAGTTCAAATCTAATTCCGCGTTACAGTTTCCCATTTGCTTGCCCTAACAAATTTATTAGTTTAGGTATAATAGCCGAGATTTATATAAAAAGAATCGCGCGTGTTTGTGCGTCTGTCACTAAGTGCGGTTAAAATTAACAATGTAGTGAAGGAGTTGGCGGCAAAAAGACAACTCGTAGGAGTACTAGAGCTTCATGTGAAAGAGTTCGTTCGGGGAATGAGTGAATGAGAGAAAAATATATAAAAACAAAGTCTCATTTAAGTCAGGTACACAAAACTAAACTGAATCGTTTTGCATTGAGTAGGTGAAAAACTATAAAAGCTTTCCTGTAGATGGAGCTAACGGCGCTTTGAGTCGTATTTGAATCATCTCCCTAATTTCGACCCTGACCTGGCAAGAGCCTGTAGCACAATAGGTAGTGCATCCTCGTGTCAAGAGGAAGGTTGAAGGTTCAAGTCCCGTTTGGCTTATAAGTTTTTAAGGTGGATTTAAAAATATTAGGTATACAAAAGTTACAAATGATCGTGAAGTTGTCGTAAAATAATTAACATTTAAGCTTATACAATATTATATTTTACCTACACGTTAGATAACACAATAGAAAAAGAAAAAAAATAATTAACGTCCCATCATTCACATGACACATGAGGCTTTACACCTTGTATGCCTCAAGTTGATGGACGCAGGGTACTGCATCGTAGAGCACGCTCCGTAGGTACGTTACCTGTGAGTAGGGTTCCCAGATTAAAAAATCGAATTTCCGGAGTAAATTACTATCATTTGATTAAAATTCCAGACTTTCTTGTAAATATAACATTAATGTCATTAGCACCGTGCATACGAATGAACGAAGCAAATTCTCGAATTTTGGGAGCAATAAATATCAGTAATGATCAAAAAGACAAATAACATAAGTAATGTAGATTGTCAACTTATTTGTAATAAAAATATTTGGTTTATTTTATGTTTTTTTTAATCGTTACCTACTTCAATTGTAGAAATTCCGGACGGTTTAGAATTCCCCCCGCATTCCGGACAAAGACCTATATTATCGGACATGTCCGGAAAGTTCCGAATGGCAACCGCGAGGCAATGCTATGCTATATAGGCGATGATTACCTCTTAATATCAGGTGGGCCATTTGCTGATTCCACCCGAGTAATTTAAAAAAAACTTGAATAAAAGTATGTAAATAAGTACATAAAACAATGTAAAAATTAATTATGGTCAAATAAATAAATCCGAAAAACGGAAAATATTTTTTTTTATTAAAACCGACTTCATTGCGAATGTTGTCAGATGTATTGTATTCATGATTCATTGTAGGTACATCTTTAGGTACAAATATGCCGTACATCTCCCAGCCCACTCGCTACAGAAATATTCGCGGCTCAGCGACATAGCATTAGTCTCCCACGTGACTCACTCGCTAACGTGATTCAGAATACTCGAAATAAATCCTAATTTAGAATGTTTTTATGTACAGAGATATCTCATAATAATGTTTTTTATGTGAAACATGGGCTCGTGAGCTGACTTGAATAAGTAACAGAAGTACAGCTAGGATCATCTTCATAGTATGCAAACGTTAAATAAGTACGCAAGCAAATAATTGCCATTATACTCCCTTCATTTTCTTGATTCGTGTCGATGTCTCAAGGCTAAAGCCTTTTTGAACAGTACCTCGCCACGCTCATGGCAGCGTCGGATTAGGTCCTTAATTCCCCCATCGTGCAGGTGGTAGGGCAGCATGAGCATTGCAAGGACGTGAGCCATTGTTTGGAGCTAGGCACCACATTGGTATTGCGTCGCCGATTCGTCTATAATAACCCCATTTATTAAGATTACACCTGCAGCGGCCGACTTAGGTACGCAGTCTGTTGAGGGTCCTCCACACTGGCCATGGTAGTTATTGACCATGGGATAGTTCCTCTGCCGGTGTAACATAGCCAGGTGGGGGGAGGGGGCGCTTTATTTTACTCCCTTCATCCATATCTATCTATATCTTTGACATAACTAAATCCTCTCCATACAAAGTTTGTCGGGAAGAAACCGCTTCAAAGCGATAAGACCGCCCATTGTACTATTTGCTCTGTAATATTTTATTTGTTTGTATTTTTTATGGTATACAGTAAAATGTTTTCATTCATTCATTAAATATCTTTTATATCCTTACTCTTAAATTAAGTTTTATAATTTCCGCCAGCCTGTTGAATCCAGGTCATAATCTATCAACACACCAAATTTCATCGAAATCAGTTCAGCTGTTACGACGTGATTGAGTACCAAACAAACATCCAAACTTTCACATTTATCATATAAGTGTAATTTTTCTATTCAATCGCAAGTTCAGATTTAATCTTAGACATACACACAAAATACTTAGTAGACAGGACCTTGCTGCTCCATTTCTGGACTGGATTAAACAACGTTCAAATTTGGACCGCTAGAGCTAGTAGCAATTAAAACAGCCCTTAGACTTACAAACGTTCAGTGGGGATTCACTAGATAACTGAACAGCAGAAATGTCTAAACATATGCTTATCGTATTACTTACGTCCTAATATTCTCGCAAAATCAATAACATTCAAAATTAGTATATTATGATACCAGTGAGCTAAGTTGCTCATTAAACACGAGGCTGTGGGTTGCAGCCCGAGCCGTAGGCGAGGGCGTAAATCAGCCGAGTCTCTAGTAGCAAGTTGCTCACGAGTTTCATACGCATTTTTCAACACACTTGCCAGGAAAATGAGGAAAAAACAAATCTTCTGTACTAAAGCTTGACATTTTTAGAATTATTTACCACACTGCAACAAATGTGATACAAATAAAAAAATGAGAAATGGCGCGCAATTTTTTTTTTGCACGCGCCAGATGTAATGTGTTTCGATTACATTAGCCATACAGCCTACTTCAAAATTATAATTCTAGTGATAAAATGCAAATATTTTAAAACAAATTATTGTGGATTATAAGTAATTTGATAATAATAAATGTTTTTTCATCTTAATTAGGGATACATTTATTTATTCCAAAAATGTAGTAGGATTTTCAGCGACATAAAACCTCTTTGTTGTTACAAAAACTGTAATACCCGGTTAAATTGAAAATGCTCTGTTTACTCGCATATAATTTGCAGTTAGGTACTAACATAACTTTGTAGGGATAATTCTATTATGCACTAGTGTGTAATATTATTACGCACGCGTGTGTTATAGTTCGGTTTATGGCCCTAAGAACGATGTACTATGGCTTACTTTACGAGCATGTGTGTTGAAAATATAAATACGGACACCACAGCCGGATATCACGTACGCACAATCATGGGCAGACATCGGTATACATTATTAATACATTGTTGATCGCCAGCCAATTAGTCAACAGGGTATAGTTATTTACGAGATTCAAATGAAGGTATGCCCTGTATGTCTGTTACATGTATTCAGACTAATTTGGTCTGACCTGATCGTCTAGACAGGCTATTTTTACATCTAATCGATGGATAATGGACTGAAATGGATGGTTTGTAATGTTGTAACATAGAAATTGAAAAATAAGACATATACAGGCAGATGACCTTACCTCTACCTTAAACCTCAGACTCGATAGAACGCAGGGATTTTAGGCTTATAGGCTATATCGAACACCGCCGTAAAGTTGCAAGCCTATCGATCTCTTACAGAATACATTACGGGGAATGTGCCCAGGAACTATACGATCTGATCCCGCCATCTCCCTTCCATCAAAGGCAGGCGAACGGCTCAGTACCATCCGTACCTTGTTGATATACTCGTACCACCCATTCGAACACACCGTTTTCACCGGAGGTCAAGTCTTAGTTGAAAGTAACATGTTAGGTAATATTATAAAAAAGTCCAAAATAACATATCGAAATATTTAATTGATAGAGAAGGGTGGGATTGAAATTGTTCCAACTCCGTCATAAGATTTACATTTTAGACGTAATATATTTTCATTTGTGTTATGTATTCTAAAAGGATCATTATAAAAACAAGCAGCCATGTTTCTTGCCTTTTTTTCCTTGTGGTCCTTGGGAACCTTGTGATTTTAATGAATAAAAAAATAGCTTTTGATGCAATTGTTAGGCAGTTGTGACCGCTTCTGGAGACGTTTCTCTTAAAATAAATTAATTAAAACCTATCAACAGTAGGCAACCCTTGGCAACCATATCTCATGTACAATGCACAAAGACTATCATCCAAATGAGTTCGTTACCCACGGGGGTTTCAACTAGTGTTGCCAATGCGGGACATCCCGATTTTCAGGGGTCTGGTGGTGGGTCCCGATTCACCTTTGATCGGGACGCCGAATGTCCTGATTTTTCATTAACCCTCAGTCCGCATTTATTTATTTTTTCTATAAATCTACCTAAGTTGTTAGATAGGTCTGTGGGAGAAGGGGGGGAAGGGGATAGAAACACCAACTTTTTATAAGGGATACATTTATCAGAAAATAATATACAATTATTTACATGACTATTAAATAAACTGACCAGCAGATAAAAATAAATGATAATTCTCAAAAACCAGTTTTTTTTGTTGCCATTGAAGTCCCGATCTGAAAACCAAAATCCCGATTATTTTAACCTAAAATTTGACACACTGGAGCTGGTAACACTATTTTCAACACCCCCTAGCCTTCAGAAATTACTTGCTAATATATTTATAGCTCGGAGAAATAACAGCCGTTGGGGCAGAGAGGTACTCTAGCGGAGACCACGTACTGAAAAGTTAAGATTTTTTTTATTTTCGTATAGACTAATCTCGCTGTTGGCCTCTAAGGCCGTTGCAGCTTAACCGAACTTTTGGCGAGCGCAGAAGGCGGTCAGCCCTGTAAGTTGAGGCAACTAGCGCAAGGGCACCACTTAGGTACGAACCTCGGCTTGGGCTGTTGCCAGGATGGGGATAGGAGAGAAACGCCCGGGTACGTGCTTGTACCTCGTATAGGCGGCGACTGAAAGGACTCGTCGACCTCGCCGGCGAGGTCGGTGTATCTGTGAAGTGTTGGCTCTGTCTAATGTAGATGACTCAGAAATCTCTTCCGCATTAGCGGAGGTGATTCCGTCATCCGGATCTCCGAGAATGTGTCTCGGACGACACAATACAATACAATACAATAATTTATCGACGGAGGGATACTGAAAATCAAAGCTTATGATGGCCCACATTATATAGAAAGTCGATCTTATAAAGATTGCTGGAACTCATTGAGAGCAGGTTATGCACAATATCGGTTGCTGTGGAAATAGCTGATCATATAACTGTCATGGTTATTGGCACGCCACGCATGGCACGGAGCGGGACTGGTACCTACCTACCTACTGGTTGAGTCGGTAGTACCTACCACTATAATAATTTGTGTTGTTTGTTTATTTTTTTTTTGTTTATTGTCCGTTCTGTGTTTCTTTGTGTGTAAAATTAATACATTCCATTCTATTCTATTACTAGTGGTTCGCCCCGAACTGAGATCTCGCGAGTCTCCTATAAAAACGAAAATATTATTTGTAATGTTTGACTATGAAAATAGTGCCACGAAATGCATAACCAAGTAACTTGACCTACAGTTTCATTCAAGTACCAGGTAACGAGAGTTCATGTTATTTGGTTTTTAAGGGTAGAAATTGCAGTTACTCTGGATTTCAGACTTTTCCCTGTATTTGTGTAATTAAAGCTACAAGAATACTAAATTTCAGCACTGTGGGGTCACTCGTGTACCCTGTGAATTTAGAAAGAAAGAAAGAAATATTATTATGGCTAATAACTCAAAAACTACAAGACGAAACTAAAAATAAAAATGGGGTCGAAATGTACTTTCATTAGACATCCTATTAGACCTAATAGTCTTATTTTGATTTTTTTACCCCTCTTGAACCTCAATATCTCAACAACGCCCTCACATTTTTAGCTCATTTAGTCACACCAGGACTGATTGTCACACCGACACTATCTATCTATATATCAAATTTCATGATAATCAGATCAACGCTTCGAAAGTTATCCACGGACAAACAATCATACAACGCCGGTTTGCCCAAGTGGATTTGGAGATCTCGCTTCGCTCGATCAAATATTGCTAATATTGCTGTACATTTCACACAGCACTATCTAGCCCTAAACTAAACGGAGCTTGCACTATGGCAACCAGACTGATAGAATACTTATTTAACGAATGTTCAGATCCCTAACTTGAGGAATTATGGATTGGCCTTATAAACTATCAACCGCTATTTAACAGTCTTCAAAGTTATTTTTGAGACAAAAAATAGTATATGTCCTTCCCCAGGCTATAATCTATCTCCTTTCTTAATTTCATTTCGATCTGTTGAGCCGTTTAGTCGTGAAAAAGTAACAAACAAACAGAGTTACTTTCGCATTTATAATATTAGTAAGGAAGACATTTCAGGCAAAAACTTGTTTTTTAAATTACAAGAGCAGCTATCTGTTGACCCCCAGTAAACACTGCAGAAGCATCAACACACGGTTATTATTCCATTAAACGGTGGCCGCGTCCGGCTCGGCCGCCGCCGTCCGGTGCGGCCCGTCCGGACCGGCCGCACTATCCGGATACGTTTGTATGTCGGAGGCTATGGTTGCGAACTTTTCAAATACTCGTAAATGCATGTTTGTGTCATCTTTTTATGCAGTTTTTGTTTGTGCTGCAGATTTTTGGTTTGCGAAGGGCGCCAATGCCAACGGCACTCTTATCTACTATTTAAAATTTATAAAATCACTAGTTGACCAGCCCGCGGCTTCGCACGTTTAGAGTTTCCCGTTCCAGTAGGCCTAGTACAGTAACTGTACAGAAGAATTTAGTCACGAGTCATTTTTCGGAACATAGAAGACACTTGTCGACCGCCTCGGGCACGGCGATTGCGAGCAGAGTGAACGGAAAGAAATGTTGTCGACAATTCCTCGATAGTAATCTACAACGCCGAGAACGATAGCCATCATTTTCTCTATCTTTGATATTTAAAGATAGACAACTTTCTTCTGAAATTGTCTAGGTCTTGCGATGCCTAGACAAGACTGTCTTCTCAAGTTGTCTCTTTTGTACTCTTTTCAATCGCGTGCTTGGCAACATATTTTGGTTAGATATATAGTAAATTATATATACAACGTGCGTATACAGAGTATCCTTCTCTTGTCTAGGAACAAAACTTATTGAGTCTGCTCGGGGCAAAGACAATTTCAGAAGAATCGTCAGAGAATGGAATAGAATAACGCTTTATTGGACATCACACTCAAATTTATAAACAATTTAAATAAACAAATAACAATACACGCAGAAATACAAGTGGCGGTCAGAGTCTTGTCGTTTCTTCGAAGAGTAGACAAGGAAATCGCTGTGCTAGCCCTGCAGGAGCTTCGGGATGAAAAATATATAAAACATAAGTAAAACACACAGGACAGACCATTCAGAACAGAACAAATTTACCTAGTTACATAAAGAATATAAAGAAAAATTATATAAAGAAACACAGGAAGAAAAATTGAGGAGTAAGTGGCTACTCGTAGCGTGGTATAGGCATGTCATGCGTAGGGAAGAAAATCATGTGACTAAAGGTGTGTTAGATGTGAGTGTGGATAGATATAGCAGTAGAGGCAGGTCGAAGAAGAGATGGATGGACTGTGTGAAGAATGATATGGATAGGAAAAAAGTGACAACGGAGATGATGGCTGATAGAGAGATGTGGATGAGGAATACATGTTGTGCCGACCCCGCGTAATGTGGTAAAAGGGCAGGAAGAAGAAGAAGATTTAAAGAAACAATAGAAAAACACAACATAAAATTTTAGTTCATATACATACAGGTAGGTACAGATAAAATGGTCTTCCGTGCTGTGTGGGCCAAACAGGCCCCGTCTCAGCGTATTGCTGTCAAACACCCTAGGAAGGTAAGCGGCGCTGGTTTCGCTGGTATCCATGGGTTTTCCAGGAGTTATGCTGGCTGCTGAATTGGTGGAATTGCTGGATGGAAACTTAATTTATAGTACGTGGTTAGATAAGTACGACATTAAATGAAAATACGGGTAGGGCTATTGGCTAGTATTAATGTAAAATTGTTTTCTTTTCAAATTCATTACCATAGAAAATTTTAAATTTTCCTACAGCCTTAATATCAAATCCTGAAATATCAATGAAACAGCCACATGTAATTTTTTACAAAAAAAAATTAAAATAAATAATTTATTCAACCAAACTACTGAACTAACTTTGATGAAGTTTCTATGAAACCAATATGAAAGTATCCTTTCAAATAAAAAAATAATTATTCAAATCGGTTGATTAATGACGGAGTTCCGAGGTAAAAACATAAAAGCAAATTGCGTACCTATAAAATTTGAGAGTTGCCCTCGATTTTTTTGGGATCCCATCATCAGATCCTGACTTGATGCCAATGGGACCACCTGGGAAGGGGGACTCTTTTAAACAAAAAAATAATTTTACGAATCGGTCCAGACGTCTGCGAGTAATTGGAGAACATACATTAAAAAAAAAGATTCCGACGAATTGAGAACCTCCTTTTTTTGAAGTTGGTTAAAAATAGGTAAATATTGTCAATATTCATTCATCATGTAAATAGGTACCTGTTAAACTGACGTAAGCGGCATCGACGCACAGACGCCGCCGATTTACGATAAAAATTGTTTTTTTTTTATACATTATAGGCTTGCGTTTGACCACGATCTCGCCTGATGGTAAGCGATGATGCAGTCTACGATGGTACACGCTTGCGATATTACGTACACGTACACGTATACGTTTATTGGATATGTATCGATTACTGGATAAATATTCAAACTATAGTTATTAAATTAAACTCACTTCGAAAATCAGTTAATATGATTCCGGATGTGTGTTTTAAATTAATGTTGGACATAACAAAACAGGTTGTATAACGATTTAAATACTTACTAGCTGCTTAACCTACCCATCAACATCATTAAAGGAAGCCCATTGATAAACTAGGCCAGATAGCGCTGTGTAAAATATCCTGTATTTTTTTAAGTAAGTCCTGATTGTTTTTCAAGATTGGAGAATAGGAAGGCTGCTCGTCAAAATTGGGGACGGATTTAGATAAAACTTTTCTGGTTTTATAGCTTTTGGAAGAGGAGGATTTTTATCATTCTGATTTTATTATACGGTTATCAGCGTAGAGTATCTGCAGATAAATTGATGACTTCTTTTTATGAAAGTTCTATTTGAGTTGAGGTTTTTAAAATAGGCTTATTAAAAACGAAATTTTCTATTTCGTGTGAAATATTTGATCACTGGTTTTGTTGGTAGTTTAAGGACCTTTTGCCGAGCGTACCTATTTTTTTTTTGTGGGTCCAAATGACCATACCAGTATAATATTTATTTCGTAAGGTGGAGACAGGTCCGGGCCCATATGACACCACGGGGATCGAATCAGAAATGAGGAGATTCGTAGACAAGCTAAGGTTATTGACATAGCTTAGAGGATTTGCAAGTGTGGGCGGGCACGTAGCTTGGGGACAAAGTAAGGGGTCAAAATTATGAAGTATCCTTAAGAGGCACTTCCTATGTACCGTTGATATATAGATAGATTGTGAACGGGATTGGGACATAGGCTAGTTTTTACTCGACTGCGCAGAAGTAGGGGGTAATGTTTTTGTTTTGACAAAACATGCGTGCGAAGCCGCGAGCGGGTCAGCTAGTAAATTATAAAACAATATTTAAAAATTAACAAATAACAATACATGCGGAAATACAAGTGGCGGTCTTATCGCTAAAAGCTATCTCTTCCAGACAACCTTTGGATGGACTGAAATAACCAGTAATTTTACTTAGAAAACTATCGTGATTTATTTCAATCATAATTATAAATACGGGATTTATCACGTACCGCTGCACCGATAAAACGGTACTTGATAAATCCCGTATTTACGATAATGATAAGAAGTCCTCTAAGAAAATAGTTCACAGGTAAATTGAATGCTTAGAGACATGTACAAAAATTTACAATGTCAATGTCGTATTTACTTGCAAGTTAAAAAAAAACATTAACATCTGTTTTTTTCATTACAATGTCAGTGGATTAATTACTAGATATTTCTAAGTTATTAAATTTTTTGTACCATCTCTAAATTGAAACTTTCCGATTCTATGTTCTAGGGCAAGCCGATAAAGTTGAAAATCGTCCAACACCACGCCCAATTTACTTACATAAATCACAGTATGACGTTTATCTTGCGTTGTAAACGTCAAAACATAGGTCACCACGGCATAAATCATTTGAAATTCCTCTAAGCTAGAACAAACATGTTCCTACAGCCAGTATGTGTTTAACTAATCCTTATTTTGTGGATACTAAGACCGATTATCGCTTGACGTTATATAATCCTAATTCTACTACCAGATTGTCTGTTTAATCCTTATTGTGATAGTGGTAAGGGATATAATGGGTTGTGCGTGGTTTCGGTTTGAAAAGTGACATTTTCGTGCAACGTCTGAAAGATTGTGACGTTTACATGTGTTATGTCATGCTGTGTCAATTTGACAGTGACAGTAACTGTAGCGGAACCATTTGTAAATGGTTGAGTATTTAAAAAAATAATTTGTCGATTACTGGTGCTAAGAATATGTACTTGGATATATTTTTTCGCAGCGAGGAACAAGCGGTAGAGTTGACGTTTTAAAATGATCTTTGTAGCTTTGTTGTTGGATTTGAATACATATACCGACGACAACCTCCGTGGTACAGTGGGCGAATAGCCGGCTGAGACGCAGGAAGTAGCGGGTTCGATTCCCGCCGCGGAACAAAATGTTTGTATGATCTACAGATATTTGTTCCAGGTCTGGATGTTTTTCTATATATAATAAGTATGTATTTACAAAAAAAAACAGTATATATGTATGTATTCTATCAGTTATCTGGTACCCACAGTACAAGCTCTGCTTAGTTTGTGGCTAGATAGCGCTGTGTGAAATGTTCAGCCACATTTATTATTTATATGACGAAAACACCCTATATAGTATGTATGATAAATTATCAAATTGATATTGTCAGAACGAGGTTTATGGTGTCATAAAAAGCCCCATAGTAAACTTGTAATGGACCATTAGTTATATAATTGCAGTAATAGAGGGTACTCTAATTTTGCGATGTCGTAAATTATTTTACAAGCTTCTAAAAGTATCATTATAAAAATTAACTGAACTTCGTACAGGAATCCCAATAATTAAATGAGAAAAACATGAAAACGATTCATAAAAATATTTTAAGCAAAAAAGTGATCTAATCACCGCCGATTGAATTATTATACAGAAGTGAAAACTTGAATAATGGCGAGTTCCTATATCCGTCGGCAATCGACTACGATCTCCTTGAAAAAGTGTCAATCCAGTGTCAAACTTAGGTTTAGGTTTAATAATCATTTATTCTCAAAAAGATAACAATTATCACTTACATGAGAATCAGTAACATAGAAAAGTTAATGTAATTCGTTCGAGTTATGTAGGTAGGTACTCAATTAACGCATTCAGGTAGATCATTCGTTAGTTATTAACTACTTCATTTAGTAAACATTAGTTGTAACAAATGTAAACTTTTGACAGGTTTTCAAGGAGAAATGAGTCGTAGCTGGCTAATGACGGATATAGGAACCCGACATAAAAGCAGACTATACTACCGATACTTATATACAGAGGTATCAGTAACAGTCAGTGTCAGTAGTCAGTGACAGGTGTCGGTAACAGTGTCGCGAGTTCAATGGTTTCCCATCTCAAAAAATGCTCAACGCGCTTAAAGAAGTTTTCACTTCAAAAAATAATTTAAAGCAATCATCAAAATAATAATTTGTATTAAACATTTTGTTCTTTTTAGGGTTCCGTACCCAAAGGGTAAAACGGGACCCTATTACTAAGACTTCGCTGTCTATCTGTCTGTCCGTCTGTCTGTCTGTCCGTCTGTCTGTCCGTCTGTCTGTCCGTCTGTCTGTCTGTCTGTATGTCTGTCTGTCCGTCTGTCCGTCTGTCTCCCATACAACAAACGTGATTTTTTTGCTTGTTTTTATAAATAATGGTACGGCACCCTTCGTGCGCGAGTCCGACTCGCACTTAGCTTGTTTTTTTTCAAATACGTCTCCTAATATGCTAATCATATACCCTAGTTTTGAATTATCAAAAACAATAGAGATGTAAATAGATTAAAAATTATTTTATATGAAAAGAAAGTTATTTTAGTACCCTCTGATTTAATTATTCCACGAAAGCAATTTATTCTTCAGAACAACAATATAAAAAAATGATTTGAAATATTTCGTTCCGTTTTCAAATTCGTCGCACGTGCCGATTCCGCCATCTGTCGCGCAATTAGGTTTACATGAATTAACGCCCGTGTTCTATATTCGAAAATTAAAACGATTTTTGTGTTCGAAACTTAAGTGTTCCATTTCTGAAGCACGTTTATTGTTACTAGGTAAATGGCAATTGATATTTTTGATTATTGAAATATTGGCGTTCTGTATATTTTCTTTATGACGGGTAAGTTGTAATTAAATTTAAATGTATTTTAATCGCGTCTCACACGATGCAGATGCTATAGTATTTTATGTTAAGACTAGCTGACTCGCCCTCGGCTTCGCTCGCGCGGTTTTTCAATAAAAACATTACCCTCCTTTTGCACAGTCGGGTAAAAGTAGCATATGTGTCAATCCCGATCATAATCTATCTATATACCAAATTTCATAGAAATCGGTCCAGCCGTCCTCGAGCTATAAATGGTGTAACTAACCCGACTTTGTTTTATATATTTAAGATAAAATATCGCTCGTCATGCAACCCAATGGACCTTTACACACGTCGAAGAAAATATATATATTAATCTTACATTGGATGTCGTTTTATGTAATAACAGAAAGAAAATACAATTGCTTACAAGACTATAATACAGGAGAAACAGTTGAATCATCTAAAGACTGTTGCAAACGATCTATGGATAGCTCAACAGCTCCAGATCACTACCAGGCGGAAGTGTCCTTAAGACACTGGCTGCATTGCACCGCTGAATTGCAAGGCTTATTTATGCGTTGACCCAGATTATACTATTTATATTAACATACATTTTTATAGTATCTTATTTATGTGTAATGCACTTTATTTAGATTGTCTACGATCCACAACATAAATGGTAGAATTGAATCCGCAATCTCCAGCGTCTCAGCCGGCTGTTCGGCCGCTGCGCCTCTTAAATCACCTTTGCAATTACGTCGAATTTACAACCATCCAAATAAATAAGTTTGCAAGTAAACACAAAATTCAGCAAATCGTGTCTTTTACCACTGGAAGATCGACATTTTGCGAACTATTTGCGTTGATTTCCCGGCGCGGGAAATTGTCGTGATTTCACAATCTAGTCCTGGGGGAGAAACGATTTGTGTATGTACACTGCAATCGTATGTTTCTTAGGAAATTACAAGGGTTTGAGTACTAAGTTCTGACTGCGGGTTCCGTAGTCTGATTCTTATTATGTTAAGATAAGATAACTCTTTATTGTAATTACCACACAGAAACAATCATCATCATTACCAACCTATAATAGTCCACTGCTGGACGTAAGTTCTCCCAGGGTGTGCCATTGAGCCCGATCTTCAGCTCTTCTCATCCAATCCTGGCCAGCCACAGTGCGCAAATCGTCACTCCATCTAGCCGGAGCGTGTCCTACACTTCGCTTGCCTAGACGTGCTCTCCACTCCAGAACACGTCTATCCCAACGGTTATCGGTTCTACGTCAGATATGACCGGAACACTGGCACTTCAGCAAAAATATAAACAATATAACACAGAAACAATACAATGGGCGACCTTATCGATGAGAGCGATCTCTTCCAGTTAATCTTTGGATGTAAAGAAATTAGTGACGTTATAACGAAGTACCGGAGAAAGGTTTTCAAGCAGAGACCACACATTTGAGTGCAGCGTAGCCCCCCCAATAGATGAAAAGGCGACCTAATATTTAGTATTTGTTGTTATAGAGACAACAGAAATATGTACATCATCCGTGAAAATTTTAACTGTCAAGGTTCATGAGATACAGCCTGGTGACAGACAGACGGACAAACAGACAGACAGACGAACAGACAGCGTAGGGAAAAGTCGTGAAAGGAGACATGCCCTCGATTTATAAGAAAACAATAACTGCATATATTTTTTTTTAATCTTTTACTTTTCACGGAAATAGACCGGAATGATTTTTCAAAAAAAATTACAGCCTGTATATAAATACATATAAGTTACAAAGATACCTAGATACTTGCGTAGCTCTGAAATATTCAAGGAGGAGGGAGGAAAGGGAGTGGCAATCGGAACTCGCTACAGCCTTCAATGAATATTGTATTCTTGCAATTTGCCAAAATGATTACTAAAAAAACGTATACAATAGTATTTTGCTTCGCTAGTGGTTCTTCCTAGTTATTGCTGTAATATCGAGAGGGGAAGGGGTGGGTAATTACCTAAAATTAGCGGCAGCAACGCGACAGCAATCACGAAACACGAGCAGTCGCGAAACGTCAATTTCCACATAGAAACTGGCGCAACCAGTAAATGAACGAAAGATACCTATTATATCATCAAAAACATAAATTCTTTTGTTTTTTTAAGTATCATCAAGTTAATATTGTTATAAGTTAGCACGCCAACCTTTTTTGTTACCTCTGAGGTTGGCAGTTTCAAAATGCTTTTAGCATTAAGCCCACCTATTGTTCATGTAATTTGTATTTTTGTGCAATAAAGTAATAAAATAAATAAATAAATAAATGCGAAATGAGAGCCAGGTTCAATATTATGATATATGCCTTGGTTGTTGACTTCAACAACAAAAGACAATTCCAAGAATTAATTTTATTTAGTACAAGTGTAACTCCGGCGAAATAAATTATCTTTATCTCTTATCTCTTATCTGATAGTTGTATACGAATCGAACCACCTCAACACGAAGAAAGCACGGACATCAAAACTCAATACATCTCAGTCTGTTGGTATTAGGACCCCGAGACAAATGTTGTTTGGTGGGAGATCTCCCATTTCCTTAGTACCTTCCTACTCTATCGGCCGCCAAACATGCATGGTATTCCGAAAAGGGACATCGTTTATACAATATACGAGTTCAGATCGTAAATTTTATTTTATTTCTTTAGTAATTCGATGTAAGACACAAAATAACGTAACATTTTGTATTGTTTCAGGTACGTTAATCCGATCCGCTACGTCTTACTAACCTTACGAGGCCTTTACAAACCCAGAAATACAGGCTGTTTCGGAGTATGTATCTTAATCCGAAAAGAGTTGCCGCTTTTAAACACAGTTATACATAAGCTGGTTGAAAAATTCGTTTATTAGCTGTTTTTAGTACACGATTCGATGGTAAACATCTTGCACATAGATCTTGTCCATCCAAAGGTTACCTGGAAGAGATCGCTTTTAGCGATAAGGCCGCCCATTGTACCTATTATTTAGAATTGTGTTTTCTGTTATATGTTTATATTTAATGGTGTGCAATAAAGGAATAATCTATCTATCTATTTACTTTCAATTTTGTAACAGTGGTAACCAGTATAGTTTTTAGCAATTATTTGTATACTTGTTTGTAAATAAAAAGTAGCCTATGTTTTAATCCAGGTCTACGAACATCTACGAACATACCAAATTTAATTGAAATTGGTTCAGCCGTTACGACGTGATAAAGTAACAAACAAACGAATAAATAAACAAACATAATATTAGTGTGATTTTTCAAAACAGTATACACGACCTACTTCGCCGCCGCGCACTGCCAACTTAGCGCGAATTGGATTTATTGGATTGTTGTATCGGCCACAAGCGGGCGCGCACTCAGTGGCTTCGAGTTTTAGATTTCTGAATGATCAGATATCCAAATATTCCTAGGATTTCACGCAATCGGCTTGAGATTTCGTACGCACGGACGGTTTTTCAAGACTTGTGGAGTGATGGCGTGGGATCTTGTGGAGAGCTTTAGGTCGGCGCGACTCGCGACCACTTGTTCCAGCCTTCCAAACCTATAGGCATCGGTGTAACCTACCCGCGACTGGCGACCAATGGCGAAGGCCCAATTTGCGCGAGGTCTTCTATCTTCTTCTACAAGTAAATCTATTTCGTGATTAACCAACAACTACAAAATACGAAATACAAAATAAGTGCTGCACTGATAGACTACTGATACTGAATTGAACTGCTGGTTGTCGCGCCAGTAGCTCGTTGCCCGGTCGCTCACTGGCTGCGTTTCGGCACAGAAAATCGCTTTTAATTAGACCGATCAAAATCGCGTGAAATCGCCGGCACGCTGTCTGGGCACCTAACAATCGTATTCACCCTGTATTGTAGGTCAATCCCACCCTCTACGCGTGGCACGCCGGAAATGCCGATGTTATCAAGGGGTTAACTTTAATAGTGCTTTTATGGGTATTTAAATTTGAACTAGCTGAAGGGTTAAAATAATAAAATGCCGTTTTAATATGAAAACTCGCCATACCATTGGTAATTGTTGAATATTGTAAATAATTTCATCTCATGAAGTTTAATATTTCTACGACAGAACGCTGATGAAAATTGCATGCGATATTCGCTGATTATGGACGAACTCAAAATACAAAAAACATGTACACTCAATTGAATGAATGAATGAATATGAATTTATTTTAAAAAAATGGTTTTACATAGTGCACTTATAAATAGTTATAATTCTATGATACCTAGACTGTTGTGTCTTGTGGTTCTGCACTACAACCTTGTTACCTACATCAAATACTTTGGTACCTTGCTCTAAGTTTAAAAACTTGTGTTTAGACGCAAAGGATCTCTGCTTCGGCTCGATACACATAGGATAGGCATGACAATGTATGTATGACTGCCTACAGATACTATAGGTATAAGATAGCCAAACTGAGTATGTACAGTTATATTGCTTCTTTAGGAGCAAGGATAAAAAATATTAAGAAAAACTATAGACTAAAAATAATACTTACCAACTAAAGGCCCGTGTTTTATGGATTTGTGTTGGTGTGAAAGTGTAATCAAAACATTATTGCATCACTCAGTAGAAGTAAACAATCGCATCATTAAGTGTATTAGAACATATATACATCATATAGTGTCTAGTACACTTGCTATAATATCTATTATTATACATATTACCGTTGGTATAAACTTGTGGTATATAAAAACTTTTAAAGATTGAATGCGTAATAAATCCTCTGTTTGCGGGTAGTTTATGCTAAGTAAATATTTTTTAATCTATTTCTACTTTGTACGTGTGTTGTTTTATGGATTGTTGTTATTTTATTTATATTGTTATATAGATAGGTCGCTAGGAAAGTGGCATGTTTTCGTGCAAATGAGGTTTTACAAGTTGTTTGTTCGTATATTTTTTGTGTTCTTCTTTTGTTTATTATGTTTTTATCTGATTTTACTTTGTGTTGTCTTAGAATAATTTGTTGTATAAATAATTGTCTTACAGATAGAACTTCGCAGTCAGTATAGAGTTGTTTCGTCGGGAGTTGTACATTGTTGTAATATTATTTAAATCCTCTCCATCCAAAGGTTGTCACGAAGAAATCGCTTCTTAGCGATAATACCGTCCATTGTACTTGTTGATTTATGAATTTTTATTTTAATGTTATTTGTTTCTTTTGTGGTGGTATAAAGTGCTTTTATCAAATATCTGTAGACCATGCAAACATTTGTTCCACATTTGTTCAACAAGCGTAGATAATAAAATGTGTCTGTGGGATTTTATCACCTGGCGGCTGTAGATGGGTTTTAATAATAGAGGTGTCAAGAGATGTCATGATTTTCAGAGTGGAGTAAAATATTAAACACTTGCTGACGCGCCTAGACTTTGCACGAATTTTTATCTTTTAGACCGAGCGAGCGAAGCGTCTCAGTTTCGAGGCAAAAAAAATGCTTTTGTCCGGCTGTCATTTTTAGTCAAAATCGGTTAAAAAATGTGACCTGTAGGCGAGACCAGACACTGTCTGCGTCTGCTTCAATCATTTTTCAACCGATTTTGACGAAAATTTGCAGTTTCTAAGTTCTTAATTGAATTACGGATATTTGATTTTTTTCGGAATATTTATACCTACCTACCAATCAGACTACGCAGTCCTCTCCGCCTAAACGAGATAAACGTAGACACCAGAATAGAGCCAAGGGAACGCGAGTAATCGCTATAACTATTAACAATATTTTGCTCAAAAGTCGACATAGGTAAGCGTATTGGACAATTCAAGCACCTGAAATGCGATTTAAAATTAGACTTTCTTTGTTAATTTTGTTGCGCAAATTACTTTTTGGAGTTGGGACGCGAGGTCTACGTACAAGTGCGTTACTGTTGCCGTGGTCGCGGGTGGACTGGAGTACTTGGAGCTACAGCTAGCTAAAAGGCGTTGAATCTATGCTTGTCAATGTATTCAACCTGCATGCAGGCGTGCTAATATTTGTCAGTATCACACTATGTGATTGACATTGTTAAATAAATACCTACTAATACACTAATATTAAAGATTTGAAAGTTTGGATGTTTGTTTATCAACCACTTTGTAACGGATGAACCGATTTCGATTAAATTTGGTGTATACGTAGAATATAACCTGGATTACCACATAGGCTACCAATCATCCCATAAATCAGTTCCCATGGCATAAAAATGGGGTATAAAAATTTCTATACCAAAATGATTTGGTCTTTGTTACCCCCTTCACATTAAAACTACTTAACTGTATTAAGCTCAAACTTTGCAAAAGTTTAGTTCTAGACCTAGAATAACATATAAGCAACTTTTTATCTCATAAATCAGTTCCCATGAGATAAGAATGAGTTGTCATAATTTCTATAGAAATACAAGCTAACTTAGCTTCGCACGGATGTTTATCAATTTTTTATCAAAATTAAATATAGCACTCATAGATAGTTGAGCCTTCTATCAGTAAAATAATGATCAGACATTTCAGTATTTCTGAAAATTACCCATTACATACAAACTTACAAACAAATTTTATTTCTTTACAATATTAGTAAAGATAAATATATATATACATATATATATATATATATATATAGACATAAAAATGTATTCGCTCCCTTCAAGTCATATAGTTAGGTAAAGTCATAAAAAATTATGGATTGCAACGCTGGAGGCGTTGCAATCCATAATTTTTTATGACTTTCTTCGCCCAATCTTTTTAAGAATTTAAGACAAAAAGGGTCGCAATGATGAGTTATAATAAATTTGCAACTACCGGGCCGTTCTTTAGCCCATTTTTATTAGATCTCAAAATTAGCTGTATGTAACTGTGACATGGGCGAAGCCGCGGACGGGCCTGCTAGTATCTTATATGTATGTATTAAAATAAAAAAAAATAATACTTAAAAAAACAATTACTACTACGATTACCACCATGGCGCAGTGGGGGCGAATAGCCGGCTGAGACGCAAGAGGTAGCGGGTTAGATTCCCGCCGCGGAACAAATATTTGCATGATGGACAGATATTTATTCCGGGTCTGGATGTTTTTATAAATATTATCAGTATATATTTACAAAAAAAAAGTATATAAGTATTATATCAGTTATCTGGTTCCCATAATACAAGCTCTGCTTAGTTTGGGGCTAGTAGAGGCGCTGTGTGAAATGTCCAGCAATATTTATTTATTATTTTTAATTATCTAAAAGCCACCGTGTCAGTTTTTTGTTAAATATATTTCCTTACAACACTTGCGAACTGAATAAAATCATTATTAAGAGGTTATAACACCAAATAACAGTAATTTTTCACGCTTTTCAAATCACAAAAAATATCCTATTTCCCCCCAACATTCCCGTTCCATGCGCTAAACAAAAGCCCAGTAATAATTAATTTTCCATTCCGACTCGACTCGGGGTAATTCCCGACGCGGGAATAATTAAACAATCTTTTTAGGCGGGAGGTTAGAAGTAATAAGACAAGACAACGGATTTACGAACTCTTTTGAGAGAGACAGCACAAGGCCATGGACCGTATGATGTTAGGCGGTTACTATCTCCTCTTTCTTCTAATAATAGCATTATCTCAGCTAACGCTTAAAATCAAGATCAAAATCTTTTTATTCATTAAAATCACAATTTCACTGCCTGTTCCTTCGCGACCAAGCCAGGAAAGAAGGGCAAGATCCTTTTAGAATACATAACAATGAAGAAAATAAATTACGTCTAAGCTGTAATATTTTTGAACGACTTGGGGCAATTTCAATCCCAAGCTTCTCTATCATGTATATAATCCGATATTTTAT
The DNA here is from genome assembly GCA_918857605.2 of Philereme vetulata. Classification (NCBI taxonomy): domain Eukaryota; kingdom Metazoa; phylum Arthropoda; class Insecta; order Lepidoptera; family Geometridae; genus Philereme; species Philereme vetulata. Next base: position 14,219,386 of record OU975425.1, read on the forward strand.
AATAGGCGTTTATTTAAAGATTTTCTTTAATTACGTTTGTAAATTTGTTAATTGTCAATTGTTGTACATCACTTGGGAGTTTGTTATAAAAGCGTACACCCTGCCCTTTAAACGATTTACTAACTTTATGGAGTCTACAAGGGGCAACAGCGAGTTTATCTTAATTTCTGGTATTAAAATTATGATTATCGCTATTTTTCTTAAACAAATTAATATTTTTATGAGCATACATCAGATTTTCATAGATGTACTGACAAGGGAATGTCATAATGTTTAGTTCTTTAAATTTTTGGCGTAATGGCTTCTGGGACCCATATTATAAATTGCACGAACAACTCTCTTTCGCAGCACAAGTGCAGTCTAACTAACTCAGGCCACAGTTCAGCCATAGCACGTCCACTGTTAAACATAATAAATATCGCTGGACATTTCACACAGCGCCATCTAGCCCCAAACTAAGCAGAGCTTGTACTATGAGAACCAGATAACTTAATAGAATACGAATATACATATTTTTTTTTGAAATATATACTTGTAATATATAGAAAACTAACCAGACTCGGAACAAATATTTGTAGATCATGCAAACATTTGTTCCGCGGCGGGAATCGAACCCGCTACCTCCTGCGTCTCAGCCGGCTATTCGCCTACTGTACTACGGAGATCGTCATTATACATAGGCCTCCCCTATAGATTTTCAGAGCGAGTGATCTTGTACGGTCTGCACTCAACAGCTCCCAGCAACCTTTATCAGGTTGTTTACGGCATAGATGGCGTTGCTTTGTCATACGCTGATTATCAAAGGTCAATTGCCGTGCCAAGTTAACATTATTTTCCGAGTAATTTGAATTAATAAAAAGATTTGTGTTAATCTGACGAAGAGAGATTGTTTTAGACTAATTTTGATATTGTTTCTTTGAGATTTTGGCGGCTTGTCTCCAGACAGAGCCACCTATTACGCTAGTTTGAACAACATTTTTTTTAATCTAAAATGAAAAGCCTAGCTTCAATACAGAAACTGCTTCAATCTCGTTCAAGTATGGAAACGTAAACATTTCAGTCGTTTAGAAAAAAATAGCGCGATACCATTTTTGAAATCAGCCAAACCAAATACGTTCCGTTCCAAACTTTGAAACGTTCAAAATTAATGCGATTACCGCCCAGGACTATTATTGTTGGTTGTTATTTAATTCGTAGACCGTCTACAGCTTCGTAGAGGGCCTACGAAGTACGCGTAGCTCTCTACGAACATTCTGTAGAGGCTACGATTTTTTTCCTATGTGGCCAGATTAGAATAAGCGCATAAATGCAAGTGATACTGGCAGTACCAGATTTTTGACGTAAAACTTCTTTACGCGCGCTTGACTTAGGGAGTAAGCTGGTGAATGGGTTACGAAAAGTGCGAACGGAAGTTGAGAGGGAGATATAAGTTAGTGAACATAGAAAGAGAGAGAGTTACGTAGAAAACTTTCGTGATTGATGGTATGTGATAAATCCCGTATTTATAATAATGAGAGAAAGTTACGTTTCGTATATTTTTAAACATTAATGTGCGAGTGCGAGTTGCGGCTGTCCAGAATGAACATAGACTGATCGACCTACAGACATGTGGACAATTTAGTAATTGAACAATTTTATAAACTAATATTTTGAAAAAGAAATTTTACTTCAGCCGTGTGGTCTAAAGCACACTCGTTGTTTTTAGTAGTGTTTATCTGAAGTCACACTAATATTATAAATGCGAAAGTTTGGATGGTTGTTTATTTGTTTGTTACTCAATCACGTAGTAACGGTTGCACTGATTTCGATGAAATTTAGTATGTACGTAGATTATAACCTGGATTAACACAAAGGCCTGACTTAACACTTCTTTTTATCCCATGGGACCTCATTTACGGGATAAAATACTTTTTATCCCATAAATGTGGTCCCATGGGATGGGGTCTAAGTTGCAACAGCGAGTTTAGCTTTATTTCTAGGTTACCTACACTTTTAGTAGTTTAATAGCTAGTTTTAAATAAAGCAAAAGGAAATTTGGCAGTGAATAATTTTTTTATCATAATCCAGCCCTGAGTTAGACGAACAGAGAGCATAACAATGGATGTTCCATATGTCTTGGCAGAATACGTATTATTTTCAAATTATGTTTGAAACAGTTAGATTGACGACCTCCGTAGCGCAGTGGGTGAATAGCCGGCTGAGACGCACGAGTTAGCGGGTTCGATTCCCGCCGCGGAACAAAATATTTGCATGATCTATTGATATTTGTTCCGTGTCTGGATGTTTTTGTGTATATTATAAGTATTTAATTGCATAAAATAGGTATATTTGGTATCTTTTTTCCGTATTACAAGCATTGCTCAGTTTTGGGCTAGACGACGACTCTATAAGAAATCTCCAGCGTTATTTATTTATTTATATTTCGCTAAAATCCTTATTACAACCCAGCATTTTGTTATTTCGTACGTAAATTCAACACGGCGACCAAATAGCTTCTTGCAAATGAAATGTAAGTACATTTCTAAGTCATAAGCAAACGTCTAAGCGTTCACTTGGATCTAACTTGGGTTCCCCTTGAGGCCTCAAAGAGCACATTAAGCTAAGTTGCACTCTCAAAGGATGCAACCGTCAATTGTTGCTTAATTTGACGGGTAAGTTAGCGGTTCGATGCGGTTAGTATACAGCTAGCTTCTCGAATGTTCAACATAATCATCACATCAGCCACGAGACGTCCACTGCTATATTATTTGACAAGTCTCTAAACCATATTTAGTCACTAAATACGTAGACATCGTTAAGCAAGTCTTCCTTAGAAAATTTGGAGAAGAAGACGTCACGAAGTTTCACGCATACATATACTATTTCCTACTAGCTGACCAATCCGCAGCTTCGCACACGTAGTTTTTTAATAAAAACATTACCCTACTTCTGCGCAGCTAAGTAAAAAGTAGCCTATGCCACCAGGGGTAGTGTAGCTTCCCAACAGTGTAAGAATTTTTTAAATCGGTCCAGTAGTTTCGGAGTTCAATACAAACAAACAAATCTTTCTTCTTTATAATATTTGTATAGATACTCGTACATTAGATTTACGAAAAAAATCCTCGTCGTCGTCTCGATCTCAATAAAAAGCGGGACGATCTTAAAAGGCCCAACCACCAGCGGCCATCTCATATAACTACGTCGACGGGGTCTTGACATGCCGAAAATGCGGTCGGACCTTTACAAACAAACAAAATCGGTTATATAAGCCACGATAGGGCGCATCGAGGGGCGGAACAGCGAGCTCCTCATTGAAAATTGTATTGTTGTCACCTCTAACAGAGTTAAATATGCCTGTCCAGGATGAATGCAGTCGCCATGGTCAAAATCGGCAAGGATATTTTTTTTTATTATTTATTTCACCTTAATTATAACATTGGTTGTTACAGACATGTCAATTTTTACACTATAAAACTTATAATAATTAAATTAAAATAAATATCAAATAGATATATATTATCACCATTACATTATATAAGATAATTCTTTATTGCACACCATAAATAAATACAACTAAAAAGAACAACATAAAACTATGTGATGAAATTGGCGGTCTTATCGCTTAATAGCGATCTCAGCCAGACAACCTTTAAGATTTTCCGTTTAGGAATATATAAATCAATCTCTTTGATATAATATCCCACTTGACCTAGTAATTCTATTTTGAAATTTTGATCTTCACCTACTTTAGCTCAAATGAAAATATTGTTGAATTTTATACTTGCAAAAGAGTCTGTCTGGGATATTTGTAACTTTTTCCAAGCCGATAGGTCAGTAGTTGCTATGATAATCAGCTGTGACAAACGGACGGACAACGTCGCATAATAAGGGTTCCGCTGTTATCATTTTGTTCTGGAACCCTACAAATGAAATTCGATAAAACTTCACCCTAACTGTTTTTGATTCCACAAAAAAATATGATTTTCAATCAAAACTAAGCCTTTGATTTAAATGCTAACAGAAACATAATCAATTTTATTTTGAAATTGATTGAAAAAAATACGATAGCTATTGGGACGACTGCGTATAATGCGTAGCAATTTAATTGGAAATTCAAAAAGAATAAATTAATATTATTATAAGCATGTTGTGTCCCACTGCAGGGCAAAGACCTCCCTTCCTTCTTTCCACTGGTTTCTATAGTTCGCAAGTAAGGACCAATCCTTGAGGTAGGAGTTTAGCTCATCCCGCCACCTTCGCCTGGGCCTTCCACGCGGGCGTCGTCCGTTGTTTGGGACCCATTCTGAGGTGGTCTTCGCCCACATTGTGTCTGACATACGGCACACGTGTCCGGCCCAGTCCCACTTGAGTCTTCCAGCTTTTTGAGCGACGTCTGCTACCTGTGTTCGGGAGCGTATAACCGAGTTCCTGATTCGGTCCGTGAGTTTCACGCCCAGGATACCACGCTCCATGGCACGCTTCTGGCATACCCTAAGAGAGGACTTTTGACGATTTGGTAGCGACCAGGTTTGCGCACCATACGTGAGGATGGGAAGAATGCACACGTCCATGAGTTTCCGCTTTAGAGAAAGTGGAAGCGGTCCTTTCATTAGGTCTTTCATGGACCAATAGTTTTTCAGGCATTTTCCGTGCGTCTTGCAAGAATAAAGTAAGAATGTTATTTACAAACTTTATGTTAATCGAAATATTGCTATAGAATCGGTGCAAGGACCATTAGGGCTGTCATCAACAATTTTTTGTAGAAACCAGTTGAATTTTTAGGTATTTTTATTGAGTGTTTGTTTTGATTAAAATGTTTAACAAAGCGTACAGTTAACACAGTGGTAGTGAGAAGCATTGCCTGGTAACTGAGCGAGACCGACGCAAGTCCCTTGGTTGTAAAAAGCCTTACTTGGTACCTGAGCGAGACCAGCACAAGTCCCGTGATAGTAAGAAGCCTTGCCTGGTAAATGAGCGAGACTGAAGTCCCATGGTAGTAAATATATATATTCATTTGTCTAAACAATACGTTTAATAAAACAAATGCCTATATTTTGCATACTTTGTAAGCTAATCGCCGCTTCTAAGAATACAAAGTTTGTGGCACATGTTTTTGAAGTCTCGGTTGTAGGACATGCCAGCTTCCCCGCGATATTTTTCTTTAGTATTTTGAGCACGTGTAAATGCGTAGATACATTTATCGAGTAGAAAATGCACGGCATTCGAACCTTCGAGTATAACCTACGAATACGTTTCAATATTCCGTTTTTAGTGAAAACAAAACTTAATAACAATTGAATGTAGAATAAAATATAGTTGTTGAATACATACACGACAAACAGTCCAGTTTGGTAAGTCCAACTTCGAGAAAGAGGTCAGTCGACGAATCCAACTCGGCTGGGCAGCTTTCACGAAACTACATGACGCCTTCTCGTCCAAAATACCTGTGTATTTGATCAGTGTGTGTTACCAGTGATGACGTATGATACAGAAACGTGATCTTTCACTATGGACCTCGTAAGAAGACTCGGGGTCGCTCAGTGTGCTACGGAGAGGGCTATGCTTGTTGTTTCTCTACGAGATCCAATCACAAATGAAGAGATTCGTAGACGAACCAAAGTCACCGACATAGCACAAATATTAGCAAGCTGGTGTGGTAGTGGGCGGGGCACATAGCTCGAAGGACTGACGGCCGTTGGAACAGAAAGGTTCTCGAGTGGAGACCACGCACTGGAAAGCGTAGCGTAGAACGGCCCTATTAAAAGTTGCTGGGAACCGGGAGGCCTATGTTCAGCCGTGGACGTGCTTTGGCTGTTATGATGATGATGAGCAATATAAAATGACAGGTAATTTTCTAATACCGCGGTTATTTTGTACGTTCAGCTTCAGACTTCGGTGCTTGAAATATCGTGCGACAGCCCTGCACCTCGAGCGCGTACGAGCGTGTATAGGAACGCGACGCGATCGGGATTCCAATTTCAACAAGTGGCTTGCGGAGTACACTGCAGGACAAAATTACTGGTGTATCGGCTAAATGGCTAATGCTGGAAAATCTTTGAGGTTCTCAGCAAACTTGTTGGAATTACAAAGTACTTAGTACTTAATTTGCTTGCCTCTGTGGTACAAACAAATTGACCCATTTAAGTAGAATCCTAAGAACTTTGTAATCATTATTTTAAGCAATAAATATTTTATTGATTGATTATAACTAGTGGTTCGCTCCGAACTGAGATCACGCGAATCTCCCAAAACACAAAAAAATATGATTTTTGACTAATAAAATAGTGCTACGAAATGCTCAACAAAATACCTTGATCTACAGTCTCATTCAAATTACAAGTAACGAGAGTTCATGTTAATTGGTTACGTTTTTAGGGGGTAAAAATTGCAGTTATACTGGATTTCAGACTTCCCTATGAATTTCGTCAAAGTTCAGTTTTTATTATGGCTAATAACTCAAAAACTACAAGGATTAAACTAACAATTTAAATGAATTAAGAAAGACCTTTCATTAATTGTCCAATTTGACGTAATAGTCTCATTTTGACTTTTTTTAGCTTTCTTGAACCCCAATATCTCAACAACCCCCCCATTTTTAGCTCATTTAGTCACACCAGGATTGTGCCAACACATTTATCAAAATTCACGGTGATCGGATCCTTCGAACTTCGAAAGTTATTATCAGAGAAACCAACATACATACATACGACGACCTCCGTGGCACAATCTACAGATATTTGTTCCGGGTCTGATTATTTCTCGATATATTATAAGTATGTATTTATAAAAAAAATGTATATAAGTTTTCTATCAGTAATCTGGTTCCCATAGTACAAGCTCTGCTTAGTTTGGGGCTAGATAGCGTTGTGTGGAATGTCCAGCAATATTCATTTATTTATTTAAACATATAAAATTTATAATAAATTTAAAATATTACCCGTGCGCGATAAGTTGGGACCTGAGCGCGGTGACGTCATATTGGCGTGTTTGTACCGCCCGCAAAAAAGCGAACATAACAAGCAGCCGCCCGCGGCTTCGTCTTTGTTTTTTTTAACCTAATTTATTATGTTACTCAGGGAGGATGCTGCTTTTTATCTAATCTTTTTTACACTATTTGAATTAAATAAAAATACAATGTTTAAGTTTATACATTTTTTTTATCTATTATTTATATTATCTCATCTTCGTCACTACTTAGTGGACAGGTAAACAAAACTGTTTGTTCCGTTTTTCGTTTTCAAAAAACTCTAACACTTTTAGCACGAGGTTTCTTTCTCCGCTATGCAAAGGTTTACCCTTCATAATGATAACAAAAACACTTAACAAGAACTATAACAACAAAAACTACAACAACAAAACAATGACACAAACTATAACAACAAAAACTACAACAACAAAACAATAACACAAACGTAAACTAAAAGAATTCCAGAGCGCGTCGTTACGTGACGTAGGCCAGTACGAGACTAAAAACCCTAGTAAAAAATAGTGATGCGAACGGTACAATACGGGCGCCATCGGGGAAGTGCAGGGGAAGCGGTCGGGGAGTCGCATTCCTAGCAGGTCCCAAGTTATCGCGCACGAGTAATAATAAATATATAATAATAATAATATGAATAATAATAATACATTATTATTTATAATAAATTTATAATATATTAAACTGGTGGTAGAGCTTTTGTGAACGAGCTCGAGGAAGTGGGCACCACCGCCTTACCTTTATCTGCCGCCAAATAGCAGTACTTGTGCTGCTGTTTTCCGGTTAGATGGTAATGGTATGTTTCTGTAATTACTGGCACATAGGCACAACAGCTAAGTCCTATAGTATGGCAACGTATCCACATAGAGATCAAGACAACATAATACTTTGTTTTGAATTCTATGTGGATATCCATGGGCTGCAGTAGCTACTTTGTAACGTGACAATTCTATGTCGCGTTACATCCTTCACTTATCTAAACATTACACTTTTAAACATTAATACGATACACCATTACACTCATATAAAAACAATATGCCACGACATCTAGCGGTATGGCGGCGTACTCACTGCCCAAACACTCGATTCTCAAATATCGAGATCCAAGCGTCTTCTCAACGCAGTTCGCCAAGTCTACCGCAGATGGCGTTGCATGCACCTTGTAAAAATTCAATACTTACTTTTATGGATGTATAATCTATTTTAATTATTTAAATCACCTTTATTTACTAAATTAAATAATCCTTTTCTTAGTAGAGGCAAAATATAAATAAAATATTAAATAACATAAGACAAAATTCAATCAGTGTCTATGACTGAAGCAAAACTGATGTGAAAGTTGTCTTTGCCTTGAGTGACGCAAGATATGTGTTAAAATTTTACTTTATGGTATCACCAAGATTTATTGCATCATCCATTCTAGAACTTTTTGGAAACAAATTCGTTTTTAATAATTAATAACGCCGGTAGTTTTATATCGGGTATAAAAGGACAGTTTCGTCTGTAGTCAGCCTCTTTTCACGCCTGGACTCAACTGTGAAACTTCTGATCTACGTGCTACAAACTTATTTCTTTGGACAGTATTTTTCTTGTCTTTTTATTGTAAATTCGGGTTACTTCCAAGTCGGGAAGTCTTTGACGGTCTACGCTGCTGGTTTCTCCGATTACTGCTGGAAATATACACCTGACGCCCGTCAAAACTTATCACCGGAGTCGTCCAGAAGCGTGGTGTTTTTCTTCAGTCGTCCTGCTGGCTGAGACCACTCCTTCACAAGCCTACCGATACGAGGGCGTTCTCCAGACGACCTTTTTCCTGCCTCGACAGACGTCAAGGACCACGCCTGCACAGCTCAAAACCCACTGCACTTCTCCGAGCAGACTCCAGGGACGTTCGGCAAAAATAACACCAGGTGTTTCTATTCCAGTATTTTATCCGGGTTGAGCCCTAGTAACTTTCCTCTCCTTTTTTCTGACGCTAACGTCAGATGGCGCCCACTTCTTCAAACTAATTAAATCTGCTGTACTAGGTGCTCAAACATTCTGTAATTGCTGCAATGTAGGCCCTAAGCCGTAGAATTCTAAGCTCTTCAAGCCAGCGTCGGTCTGTACTAATTACTTAAATATTTTTACACTGTAAAATATTTAATCTATATCTGTAAATCTGAAATCTGTAATTCTATAAATCTGTAATCTCTAGCCTGTAATCTTTAATCTAAGTAATAGATTCACCGTAAACCAAGTCATTTCTGATATAACCTCTGTTTATATTGCCACATGTTTATGAAATAGAATCTACGAACCTACTCGCTCTACCGACTTCTCTTGTTCCTTTTATTATATGTATAAAAGCATAACCTAGTTTTATTTATATTCTATTACTCAAAACACATGTTACTCATCTAGTGGACTGCATGCTCGTTTGCTATATAAGTAGCCGATTTGCCTAAGTTGATCTGGAAATCTCGCTTCGCTTTATCAATTAATGAATATTGACTTTGGGTCCACATAATTTGTCCGCCAGTGCATTCATAAAGGTCTTCGGTCCCGCAGTGGCGTACACTAAATGCATGTCATTTGAATTTCAAAACTCCTTTGAGTACGACACACATAAATATATTTGCATATTATTATGGTCGGTAGTGTACAAGGATTATTTAGATATTACTTATAACGGCTAATAGGGATTTTTTATTTGCTTATGGCAAATGCATAAAACAGTGCGACGCCAAAAAAATAAAAACGAGTGTGCTCTAGACCACACGACTGAAGTAAAACTTCTTTTTTAAAATATTAATTCATAAAATTGTTCAAGAACGAAATGAAATTACGAGAAATTACCGTTCGCGTATTTACCGTACCGTTGCGTTCGCTAGCAAACTTGCAAACGAATTACTGTCTGAGATATATACATATATATTAGGTTGGGGAAAAAGTTTCTTCGTATTTTATAAGAAAATTCAAAACATTTTTAATACAGTTTATTTACATTTAACTAAAGTATGTAGGTACGATTTTGTTTGATAACTTTTTGCCATCTTATAGGTAGGGACATGATCCCATTGCTATAGAAATTTTGGGGCTTCTGATCAAAATACCGCGACAAATAGTTTTGGCAGTCCTCTCGTGATGTTAACCTGACACTGCCTAAAGAATTCTGAAGAGACCGAAACAGGTGGAAATCTGAAGGTGCAAGGTCAGGACTATACGGTGGATGAATTAACACCTCCCAGCCAAACTCTCTTAATTTTTGCTGAGTGGCTAAAGATGTGTGAGGTTATCATGATCATGATCATGATCACGTTATCATGATGAAATACCACACCCCTTCTGTTGATTTATTCCGGTCGCTTTCTCTCAACTTCTTGCTTTAATCTCATCAGTTGTTCGTAGTAGAGTTCAGAATCGATGGTTCTGCCTGGTGGTAACAGCTCATAATGAATAATGCCCTTCCAATCCCACCACACACACAGCATCACCTTGTTGTGAGTTAACCCGGGTTTCGCCACAGTCTGTGAAGCCTGACCGGTCTTTGACCACGGCCTTTTTCGCACGTTCTTGTCGTACGTGATCCACTTTTCTTCACCAGTTATCAGCTTCTTCAAAAATGGTTCGGTTTCATTACGCCGTAATAAAGAATCACAAATGAGTACCTACACGGTTCATTAGATTTATTTCAGTGAGCTCGTTGGGTACCCAAATATCTAGTTTTTTTGTGTACACAGTTTTTTTCAAATGCACCAAAACTGTTTTGTGGTCAATTCCCAGTTCTTCAGCTATGTCGTAACTACTGATATGCCGATTTTGCTCCTCTTTTTCAAAAATGGCATCAATTTTATCCGTATTAGGGCGACCAGAGCGACGTGCATCTTTGACATCAAAATTTGCGGATTGAAAACGCTTAAACCAAATTTGTGCTACTCTTACAGACACTGCACTAGGTCCATAAACATCGCAATTTTTTGTCGCGGCTTGCGTTGCATTTTTACCTTTTTAGTAGTAAAATTTTAAAATGTATCAAATTTCTTCATTAGATTCACTCATCTTTACAGTACGAAAAACAAATAAAAATCACACATTTTCCTAATTTGAATTTGGAATTATCTTCTTTAAAATTTAAACTTTGAATGATACCAAAACCAGCAAGGTACAAATAGTATAGCCAAAAAGATTTTATTACAAGTTCATACATACTATAATGCGAAAAGACTTTTTCCCCAACCTATTATTTCATGCACTGGCTATGAGAGGAAGAAAGAAAGAAAATGTGCGCGCGCACTCTTTTGTTTCTACAGTGTGATACAGACAATAGGCCTGCACTGTGTCTTAGATATACGAAACGTAACTAGCTATGAGATAAAGAGAGTAAGAAAATGTGTGCTCGCGCCTCTCTCTCTTCCCCTACAGTAATATACGAAACGTAACCCTCTCTCTTTCTATCTTCACTAACTTATATCTCCCTCTCAACTTCCGTTCGCCTCGCCGGAACACACTTTTTGTTACGCTCTCGTCACGCATTCACCAGCTTACTTCCCAAGTCAAGCGTGCGTAAAGAAGTTTTAGTTCAAAAACAGCTACAATTTCGCACGTCAAGAATTTCTTAGCGTAATCCTTGTTTGTTACGATTTCACGACTATACGGCTTGACCGATTTAGATGAAATTTGGTTTAAGTTTATAGATTATGACCAGGACTGAGACATAAGCTACTTTTTACCCGACCCGACTCAATTACGGAGAGTAATTGAGCGAGCGAAGCGAGGTCTCCAAATGAACTTGGGCAAATTGGCGTTATATGTATGTATTTTTGTTTGTCCGAGGATAACTTTCGAAGCGTTTATCCAATTATCTTGAAATTTGGCATATAGATATGTAGGGAATGCACATTTTTTGTGAATAATGCCCCCCCCCCCCCCCATTTTTCATAAAAAATGTGTTGAGATATTGGGGTTCAAGAGGGGTAAAAAAACCAAAATGGGACTATCTGATCACGTGGCACGTCTTATAAAAAATCTTTGTGAGTACATTTCGACCCCGTTTTTTTACTTTAAACCTTTTTTAGTACTAGTTTTTTTTAGCCATAATAAAAACTGAAATTTGATAAAAATCACAGGGTATACCAGTGACCCCACAGTGCTGAAATTTGGTATGCGCGTAGCTTTAGTGACACAAACAAAGTCTGAAATCCAGTAAAACTGCCATTTCTACCCCTAACAAGTTTACCAATTTATATGAACTCCCGTTACATGTAGTTTGAATGAAACTGTAAGTCAATTTGGTTCTTCATTTCGTGGCACTATTTTGATAGTCAAAGATTACAAATAATATTTTTATTGTTTTAATGGGAGACTCGCGAGATCTCAGTTCGGGGCGGACCACTAGTGTTTTTGTTGACAAATCACGCATGTGAAGCTGCGGGCGGATCAGCAAGTATGCATATAAGATTAAATCCTAATATAGTTTGTCTGTTTGTTTCAGGATGTGATACACACAATCAGCACACCACATGGGCAAGTCCAAAGGATTGTGGTGTTCAAGAAAAATGGAGTACAAGCTATGGTTGAATATCCTTTTCAAAAGAAAACTAATTATTATATGCTCGTATATATATATAAAATAAGTCGTGTTAGTTCATCGTTTATAACTCAAGAACGGCTGGACTGATTTTGATGATCTTTGATTTGTTGGATTTTTTTCCGCCCCGAATAGCAGAATTGCTTTGAAAAATTAGAAAGAAAATTCATTTTCATAGATGCAGCTAAAGGTGGCCAATTGACAATTGTACCAGCGACATACAATGGCAAGCCACGTCATATGGATGTCAAGGCGGTACGAAGTTCGGTGGATCAGCTAGTTTATTATATAAACATTAACAAAAAAGAATGTATAACTATTTACTTAACAAAAGTAACTTTTTAAACGAAAATATAACCGACTTCAGATATCAGAAAAAACTAAACTACATAACCAATTTTGATAAAATTTATATGGAGCTAATCTATAAGTATATCCTTTCAAATAAAAAAATAATTTTCTAAATCGGTTGATATGTGACGGAGTTCTGAAGTAAGAAACTTTATTTTAAAAAAGTGGCACTCCGGGAGTGCCGACAGAAGTGAATAATTTAGCTTTCAATGTTTGGGTATTCAAAATTTAAAAGCAGACTACACTGCATTTACTTATATACAGAGGTGTCGGTAACGGTAACAGTGTCGCTAGTTAATAGTTTTTTCCCATCTCAAAAAATGCGTAACGCGCCTAATGAAGTATTCACTTTTAAAAATCCAGAACCAGGAGGTTTTTGAATACAAAAAAAGACAGAAAAAAACATTTGGGCTACGTAAAGAAAATGACAAACGATCTATATCGCTCAACTGCATCAGTCAGCAAGTAGCCGTATTTAAAATAAAGGTCACTTTTTCATTTACATTTAAAATTTTACAGTCAACGAAAAAAGTGACCAAATAGAAAAAAATATCTCTCTTCCTATCCTAGACGCCAACGCTTCTGCCAGACGAGATCATAAAGCATGGGGCAAGCGATGATGATATTGCTATCTCGCTTGCTCGTGCCCTTACGGGAGCCGTTAGTGATGCGCCGAGTACCTATCGATAACTTGTTACCAGTAATTGTACTGAAAAGGAAACGGACATGTTTATTGGTTGGCCCCGGCTGCCGCGAGTCTTGGCGTATACTATAGTAAATATATCTTAACAAACTCATAGAAAATCTTTTGTTGTGAGTTATCGTACGGGCCACTTTGGGAGTTAGGCAGTAAAAATAAAGCTGTATTTTTCTTTAGCGGCCTGAGGGTATGGTGAGATTGTTAGCTGGCGGCTTCATAGGCTGAGCGGGTAGCGATGTAATTCAACAGGTCATTATCTTTGTGGAAATTAAATTTATAGGTAGTATAGTTTGCATGGCGGATGTTTCATAAGTGGAGCGAGTGAAACGTAAAAAGGCAAATAGTAACCGGTGTAATGTCTTATGCACCCTCCGTCGACAGAGATACGTTTTCGGCGATCCAGATGACGAAATCACCTCTCCGGCGAGGTTGATGCGTCCCTTCAGTTGCCGCCTACACTAGGTAGAAACATGTACCTCACCTATTCCCATCCTGGCAACGACCCAAGCCGAGGTTCCTACCTAAGTTGTGTCCTTGCGCCTCATCAAAACTTACAGGGCTGAGCGCCATCTACGTTCGCCAAAAGTTCGGTTAAGCTGCAATTTCCTCAGAGGCCAACATCGAGTTAGTCCGACAGAAAAAATAAATAAAAAGGTAATGTCTTAGATGGAGTACGAAGATACAGAAAATTCACTTGTACATTAAACACCCAGATTGTAATTTTCAATATAAAAACAGACGCCAGCGCGGGTTCTGTATTCCTTGAACAATATGATAATGAATATTGTAATAAACATTACGTTTTTGCAATATTCTTTACAATCTCGTTTAAATTCAATAAAAGAGTAGTTATCATTAAATATAATAGCCCATTATTGCTAATAACGTTTCTGTGTTTCATATTTAATTTCAATAAAAATTCACACGTGCTTTTGCAACTAGAAATAAAATAGTCTTTAAAACATATTGACATGTCTTAAATCAATTTTTTTATATTTAATTTTTAATTTTAGAATAAAAACTTGTTAATTTATAACATGCAGTTTTTTATTATTAGTGGAAATAAAATATTGAATCGCTATATATAAAACCATACCATTTCACTTTGCGCTGGCCCAGTTGTAGTAATCGTAAAAAAGTCGTAAATAAACGCAGTCGAATGTTTAGTATATAGTGGCGGGTTGCAACAGGTTTGTGGGTATATCTTTTGATTGTATTAGATTTATTGGGTATTGGATATAGAAATAAATACTACTTTGTCGGAATAAAATACTCTTTGGTTGCTTTGTCCACGAATCAAACTTTTACAGTTTTTTTTATTATTAGATAACATTATTATTAAAGGTTGTCTGGAAGAGATCGCTTTTAGCGATAAGACCGCCCATTGTACCTTTATTTATAGTTTATTTCCATTATTACTGTATTTTTGTTTGGTGTGCAATAAAGAGTATTTAATTCATTATTAGTATTAATCCAAGTATTTATTTTACGACACAGGCACTAAGCCTGGACCTTTAAGGCATTACCGGGGCCGGAGACAACGAGAAAGAAGCCTGTTTTCATAAGTCTTATGTATTGCAAGATGGAGGTGGGACAGATGGTTTAACTATTGCAATAATGGATTATGAGTACAGGTTATTGTCAGAGCAATGCTAATGGAATCGATGCTGGGCTATGGGAGAGATGAGATACGGCACCTGCCAATTCCGCAATATCAAGAATGATTAAGGCAAGAGATGACTAGCCAGGTATTTGGAGCCTGTACTGTCCCACTGCAGGGCAAAGGCCTCCCTTCCTTCCACTCAACTCTATCCTGCGCGTGTGTATTTTAGTCTTCCATATACGAGTCGAGTTCGTCTTTTTATCGGCGTCGCCGTCTGCCACGTTGTCGTTTTCTGACATTTGGGATCCACTCGGTGGTGGATTTTGCACGTAACTCCTCCGACATGCGGCAGAGATGGCCCGGCTCTATAATTCGACTCCTAGGATACTGCGCCTGCGCTACTCTTATATTAGATAACATAATCCACCATAATTTATTTGTCAGACTGTTGTGTACATGATATTGATGTAAATTTAATCAAAACATTAAAAATGTTTATATACCCTCTTACCATCAAATTTAACTATGGGAAAATTTGCTACACTAACCTAATCACAGTTAATCACATTTGTAAATTTACCGTATCACTAATCAACTAAACACAGCTCAGGTTGTCATTGAAAATTCTAAAACGTCAATTTGACGTTTTCGTAAAGATAGACGTTATGTGATATCAATTTTAAATATTGTTCACATAAAAGATACTATCACTAGATACTAGATCTAGTCATCCGGTAGATAGATGGGAGCGACCTGCGCCCAGCAGTGGGACAACGTAGGTTAGTAAAAAAAATAGATACTATAGTACTACAGATAGATACTACAGTTTACTCGTGATCATGGCGCATACAACTGCGTCGAAATATCGGGGTACTCAAAAACTCTTAAATCAAGGTAAAGTACCCGTTTTTACTACAAATAAAATAGGTACTATCCAATATTGACAATAATTGACTCGACGCAAACAAAAAAATATATCTTCTCCTCATGTAATTCAAAATATACCAAAACTTCCTTCCTGCATTTTTTAAATCATATCTCAAGGCGGAAAGCCACTTATAATCTCGCGTTTTATCTCGCGATTTTAATTATTAGCAAATATAGATGTGATATTTTTTAGATCCTGAAACTCACAGACATAATTCATTCTTAATTTTGTAGCCATAAGAATCAGAATTGAATAAATATAAAATGGTGTTTGTCGGTAAACGGAAGTCGCTTTCTTAATATCATGATTCATATCAGTCTGAACTCTTGAAACGTCTAAATATTTTCAACTTGCAAAGTACTTTATCTTCGGAAAAATCATTGTGATATTTGTTTTCAGCGTAAATGAAAATAAATTTTGAGATTCACGATTCTGTCTAACATTAACATGCAAATACAATGAAATGAGTAATTTTACCGGCTTAACTAATGGATTTTAGGGGAAATTTTTCAAATCTACTTTTGTTGGTGTTTTATTAAATGATGCAAAATGAGAAAAAGAAGATTGATGAGACTGGAATCAAGTAATATAAAAACCCGCTAGTGATCATTAACATACACGAAAATAAATTGTTTATTTTTATTTTAAATGTTAGAAAGCGTTGGCGAGACGATCTTGCTGCCTTCGAGCAGGAGTTGTGGAGTGTCGCACAGGATAGAGATAGATGGAAGGACTTGGGGGAAACCTTTGCTCAGCTGTTGACAAAATAGGTTGACAAAAAAAATATGTTCACCTTGAAGTTTAATATCAGTTTTCGCCAGAACGTTGTTCAAACAATGTTCTACTATCGGTTAATAGCATCAAACACATTATTATCGAGCGGTCTCTGCAGAATAACAGCGTCCACTGTTAACCCAGTTGACATAATGCTGAGTCGAGACCCTTTTACTATTAATTTGTTTTATGTTCATTATTTTCAATTAGAATAATAGGATAATAAGAGGATTGATACAATCCGTAACACCACGCTGCGTTTAAAACCTGGCATTGCTAAAGCAGGAAATAAGGCTGTCAGGCTAAAATTCGATCGGGCGGGCCATGTAAGACGCATGCACCCGGACAGATGGGCAACGATCGTCACGCAGTGGGTGCCTGAAGACGAGCGACGGCGCCGAGGAAGGCCTAGTAGACGCTGGTGTGATGATCTCGATGCCTTCCAGACAGATTTAAAAAGATTTAAAGTTTAAGGAACTGGACATCATGACAATGATTGGAGAATTTATTTTCCAAAACGTACTCTATGTTAGAGAAAATTTACATCATATGAAAAGAGCTATAGATGTCCACAATATTAATACTAGGTATAAAAATCGCCTAATTATACCAACAACCAGATTATCAAAAATTTCCAAAAGCTATTATTGCACAGCGATAAAATTGTATAATAGAATACCCAAAAATGTTGAAAGTCTTGCCGACAATGACTTCAAATTGTTTATCAAAGGACATTTAATTAACAAAAGTTTTTATCGTTTGGACGAAGCTTTTGCAGATAAAAACCTTTTTGCATTATAGTACATATTCATACATTGTAATTAGTTTTTTATTTAGTTATTAATTTTATTATACAATTGACAATGCACATACTTCTAATTTTATTTATTGTTATTATTTTATTGATTTCTTTTGTTTAAGTAGGTGTTTATTTTATATTGTAAAATTTGTTAGTCGCTATTGACATTATAATTAAGTTACTACCAATGTGACATTGTAAATTATGCTAACTATTTTTAATTTAATTTTTTATATTGTACCTACTGACATATCTAAGAACAATTAATTTGTCGAAAGATGAAATAAATGAAACAAAAAAAAATGAAATGAGATTGGTGGGATTTGGCACGCGAGCCAAAGTCCTGGCAGACCTTTGCCCAGCAGTGGGATGACACAGGTTGAATAAAAAAAAAATTAATCATGTTTCTTTCTCTCTTGTGTCTCACTCATCTGTTGTAAATGTATTATGTATGCTATTTAGTAAATAAATGATTGTTTTTGTCTAATTAAGACGTTCGCCAATGTTCACTGATAAATTTTAAAGAATATCAATAAATTCAAAACGTTCATCACATGAAACGACATCTCATAGTAAATTTACGACTGTACGTAATTTTACTGCTTGCGTAAGCATGGACGTAGATTTTACGACTGTATCGTTAAACGGAGAGCACGTAAAATTCTTAGAGTTTTAGAATTTTAGATTAAAGAGAATCCCTAATTTAATTTAAACTTATGAGTTTTAAATTTATTTATGTATATTAATAAATTAAATATCTCAACAAGCAGACGTACCGAGAAGTACCACCCATACCTGGTCGGCATACCACCTTGCCTTACCAAACGATTTGCTTCAACTTTTCTTGTTAGTACAAGTAAGGAATGGAACTCACTTCCGGCGTATGTTTTTTTCCGAAACAGTATAATCTTGGAGTCTTCAAGTCAGAGTGAATAGGTTCTTTCTAGGCAAGCATGCTCCATCTTAGATCTCACCTTCACTTACCATCTGGTGAGGTAGTGGTCTAGGTCACATAGGTACATAAAATCTCAGTGATTTTTTATAAATTATTGGCTTGCGTTTGACTACATCTCGCCCGATGATGATGACATCTACACAACATTCTTAATTTATTTATTAATACTTAGATTCACAGTAACATTACCGTATATTATAAACTAATTAACATAGCACTCAACTTAAACCAAACTGAATCTACATTAAGCAATGCAAAAACGTTTTTAATCTGACGCGGCAAAGTAGCGCACCTGTTTACTTGAACATACCTACTTACAAATAAATAAAAGATTGAAAGAAATAGTGGCACTTGATCTACGAGGAGTATTACAGATTTAGCTCTTGCTTAGAAAAAAACGAGTGTGCTAAGACCACACGACTGAAGTAAAACTTCTTTATCAAAATATTAATTTATAAAACTGTTCAACTCGCACTCGCACATTAACGTTTAAAAGTATACGAAACGTAACTCTCTCTCTTTCTATCTTGACTAACTTATATCTCCGTCTCAACTTCCGTTCGCACTTTTCGTAACGCATTCACCAGCTTACTCCACAAGTCAAGCGTGCTTAAATAAGTTTTACTTCAAAAACGAGTGTGCTTTAGACGAGTGAAGTAAAACTTTTTTTCAAAATATTAATTTATAAAATTGTTCAATTATAAAATTATCCACACGTATGTAGGTCGATCAGTCTATGTTCACTCGGGACAGACGCAACTCGCTCTTTAAAAATATACGAAACGTAACTCTCTCTCTTTCTATCTTCACTAACTTATATCTCCCTCTCAACTTCCGTGCGCACTTTTCGTAACGCATTCTCTAGCTTACTCCCCAAGTCAAGTGTGCGTAAAGAAGTTTTACTTCAAAAACCTATTCAATCGCGCTTTGAAGACTCCGTGAATGAATGAATGAAAATACTTTATTTTACACTTCAAAAGAAACAGACTTAAAATAAAAAATCACAAAGCAACAAGTACAATGGGCGGTCTTATCGCTTAGATGCGATTACTTCCTGACAACCTTTAGATGGACAGGACTCTTGTGACATTACAATAATGGAGGGGGGGTGTACCTACATTAACAAAACAAAAACTAAATTTTAGGAGAGCGCTGCACACTTAAAATAAAATATTACACTATATATATATATATATATATATATATATATATATATATATACACATAAACATACATACATACATATCTATAGCGATACTACGACATTTCTGAGAGATAAAATGTTTTCACTCTTGTTTTAAATGTGGCTAATGATGGAGCTTGCCGTATTGAGACCGTGGTTGCAATTATCAGGAAAACTAGACTCAGGCAAGGCGATCCACTCATTGGCAGTGCGCATTGAAGAAGGAAAACCCCGCTTCAAGTGTATGGTACTTATTCTTTAATTCGTTGTTTAAAATTAACTAAGCAATTCTATAAATTTATCGTTTATTTAGATAAATTTGTCGATGCGTTCGTGGAATTTTTTGCTCAGTTTGCTCGAATTGAAATGGAACAGTTACTGTGCAACAGGTTGCAGCAAATGTTGAAATATTTTATTAAAATTCAAGGTCTCTGGAGCGCTGACCTGAAACTACATGTTGTATTTACCGAATCTTCTTTAGTGTTGGCTATTTCCCGGTCAATCTGTTTTATTAATCGAACGAAGCAAAATCACCAAATCAACTTGGGGAAATCGGCGTTGTATGTATGTAAGTTGGCCGAGGATAAGTTTCGAAGCGTTCATCCGATCACCGTGAAATTTGGTATAGGTAGGTAGTGATGGCACAATTTTGGTGTGACTAAATGAGCTAAAAATGTGAAGGGGGGGGGGGGGGGTTGAGATATTGAGGTTCTAGAGGAGTTAAAAAAACGAGTGTGCTTTAGACCACACGACTGAAGTAAAACTTCTTTTTAAAAATATTAATTTATAAAACTGTTCAATTACAAAATTGTCGTCTGTAGGTCGATCAGCCTATGTTCATTCTGGACAGACGCAAGTCGCACTCGCACATTAACGTATAAAAATATACGAAACGTAACTCTCTCTTTCTATTTTCACTAACTTATATCTCCCTCTCAACTTCCGTTCGCACTTTTCGTAACGCATTCACCAGCTTACTCCCTAAGTCAAGCGTGCAAAGAAGTTTTACTTCAAAAATATTTAAAACTAAATAAGAATATCATGTGCCGCATTAATTAAACATGACACGTTCAAAGAGCATCAAAATGTTATTCTCGCATCAAATCCTGTCGCAAATAAACACATCATTCAGTTTTAATAACGTTCTCGTAAATGTACACAAATATTTGTATACAACGAAGATTTATTTTCTTCGGGAAATGTTGAATAGGGAAATTCACAGAGTATTTATTGTAAAAGTACCCCGTTGGTTTTCTACATTAATTATTATGAACACTGGATTGATCACATACCTACAGTTATCTTTTTTTATGCTACTTGGAGATGTAACAAGTTTATGGCCCACCTGGTGTTAAGTGGTAACCATCGCTTATAACAGACAATTGCTTCGTAGGTCACGCACTTGAGGCGAACTTTGAGGTCAACTTGAGGCATACTCTTGTAGAGCCTCTTGTGCCTGTAATTTTATCGTTAACCATACCCTTCAAACCGAAACACAGAAAACAGAACACAGAAATAGGTATGGTGGCAGTACTTCCCCGAACGAGCTCAATATCTCAGTGGATCTGTATGAGTGTTTTTCTATCATCACGATCAGCCACAGGATGCCAATGCTGAATAGCACATAGGCATAGATCATGGAAATAAACAGCGACCGATCTTGTGCGGCTTGCACTCAACGGCTCCCAGCTAATTTAGCGTTTTATATAGAGGGCTATGCTTGGTGTTTCTCTATGAAATCGAATCAGTAATGAGGAGATCCGCAGACAAACCAAGGTCACAGACATAGCCAAGAGGATTAGAAAGCTAAACTGCGAGGCGAGACGTTATTCGGAGCGGATCGCACTCACCCTGATGAAGGTTCGCGAATAGAACCGAAACATTGTCGATCGAAACACCGATAGAACGGTACGTGATAAATCCCGTATTTATAATAATGATTGAAATCAATCACGAAGGTTTTCTAAGTAAAAACGCTTAAGAGGCAGTGGGCGGGGCACATCGAAGCCAAAAGCTCGAAGAACTGACGGCCGTTGGGGCAGAAAGGTTATCAACTGGAGACCACGTACTGGAAAGCGCAGCGTAGGACGGCCCCCACTAGGTGGAAATACCAGTTTTTCCATAGTAGAAAGTATTTGTAAAAAAAGTATATAAGAGTAGATAGGTTTCTTCTAGATCTTCGTGCTACATCTTAGACTACATCATTGCTTACCATCAGGTGAGACTATGGTCAAAGGAAGTTCTAAACAGTTTAAAAAAAAATTATATGTGTCATATGGTTCCCATAGTTCAAGCTTTGCTTAGTTTGAGACTGGATATCGCTGTGTGTAATTCTATTGTTTTCTATAAGCGAAGAATTAAGTCTTTGGTAATTTAACAAACGCAAAGTGGACTTACTGTAAAATGAAAAGCCAATAAGGCTCTCTTTGCTGTTTCTTTGGAAGAACATCGAAAGGCGTATAATGAATTCTCCGTTTTGTAATCCAGTGTTCTAATTACTTATTCGTAATTTTTTTGCTTCTTTGTAGGATCTGATTTATTCAAATTACTTGGAAGTTTTGCTGCGAATCTGAAGAGGCGGTGCCTGTGGTTTGATAAAGACAGAGTGCTAGCGAGTAGAGGCCAAAATACCAACAGAAATAGAAAATATTAATTATAACCCATTAGTACGTACAAAACAAAATAAAAATACACAAGCAAATTTTCATAACATTTTCAAAAAATCTATTTAAAGTTATTAACTTAATTACGTCACATTGGTAGAATTTAATTCTTCTTCTTCCTGGCCTTTTCCCACATTACGTGGGGTCGGCACAACATGTATTTTTCTTCCATGGCTCTCTATCAGCCGTCATCTTCGTTGTCACTTCTTTCTTTCCAATATCATTCTTCATATAGTCCATTCATCTCTTCTTTGGGCATTGGTAGAATTAAATAATGATGTTTTTCTATCGTGTCAATGGGATAAGCATAATTATTTATAGGTTCGAAACTAAATTGACATTGAGTTGAACCTGCCCACGTCCTATTCCAGTGTTAGTAGCCTGGTTAAGGTCGTCCTTTGTGCCGGTCGTAGGGCACAAAGATTTGTGTGCCTACTCATATTACGCAATAAACAGATTAGTATTTGTATTTGTAATTATAGATGTAAACAGCCTGCAAAGAAGTCTTAACATATAAGTCATGGGATGTCACTGTTGAAATTATGTTAAATACAAAGGTTAAACAACTATACCTTACATAAAGCCGTAAACATTGCCCTGATAATGCTAGTTACCCGCTACCCACGCACAGTAGCACCACACCCGAAATCCGCGATATTAAGCAAAGAAGCTCTGTGATTTGAATAATCGCGATGTCTTTGTAACTCGCTCGTATAATAACAGTTGGATTTTACTATCAGAATACTCAAACAGTTGGCTAACTTTGTAAAGATCTCGTTTAGAAATCAAATTCTAACGTGAATCACACAAAAAAGACTGAATTAATATAGTATTGTTGTTATTTTGATTATTTGACTGTAAAATGTTCTGTCTCGTAATGGCAACAATACAATTTAAGAAAAGTGCTGCAAATTGACGCGCAGTGCTGTCAAATTTAAATTGACAGCACTGCGTGTGCAATTTTGGTATTGGCTAAAACCAGAACCAATCACGAACGACTGTCTGTTTCCAATCACATCATTTTGCTGGACTACAACGTCTCGGCGAAGATAATTTCATAGCAGCGAACAGTTCTCTTTTGGCACTCGACCAGTTAACAAGTTCTTAAAATAAGTAGAAACTGTATTAGTTAAGTTAAAATTGTACTTACATAGTCTATCTTGCATTTGATATTGAATAATAAATAACCATTCCCCCTGTCTCTCTGTCTGTGTTTGCATAGACTGGACTGATTTCGATTAAATTTTGTATATTGATGGATTATGAACGGGATTGAGAAGGGCTTCTTTTTACCTGATTGCGCAAAAGGAGGGTAATGTTTTTATTGACAAACCACGCGTGCGAAACCGCGGGCGGGCCTAGCTATATTTAAAATACGTACACATGGCTACACATCAAGCTATACATTTCCAATATAAGCTGACTTCTCTTTCTACGAAAAGTCTACACAATGCGAGGTCAGCCTATACTGGAAATGTATAGCTTGATGTGTAGCCGTGTGTACGATACATTCTTTTCGCGAAAAATCTCTGTGACATACGAACACGAAAGTTATATTATAAGGGCTACGTTTCTTTTCTTTTAAAGTCGAGAACAGTAATAAAAAAAGTGATTTAGTTCGAAATACCGCTCTCAGTATAACCGCACGCTTACCCGCTAAAAATGAAATACCGCTCTCAGAATGGCCGCACCCTTAACCGCGTTATTAAAAGTCAGTTTGTGTAAACCCGATGTCTTCGCCGCTGTAAACTTGTTCAAGTCTCAATGATATTACTATTGGAGATAAACCCACGCCATTGAGAAGGTAAAGTCTCTTTTGGTTTTTTAAGGATTTAGCATAAAGTGTTTTTTATTTAAAACTAGTTTACCCGCCCCAGCTTCGCACGGAATTAAAAAAATATAGTGAAATGGTGAGTTCTACAAAAAACCCATCGAAAAAAGTACTTTCAGTTTTTTAAGACATTTAATAAAAAAACCTGCCTAAAAATTTTATTCGGTCTGTTACGAACATAAAACAAAATAGCCATATCTGTCCAGCCGTTCTCTAGTGATGCACTTACCAACAAACCTTTTAATTTTAGGGTTCCGTACCTAAAAGGTAAAACGGGACCCTATTACTAAGAGTCCGCTGTCTGTCTGTCCATCCGTCACCAGGCTGTATCTTATGAACTGTGATAGTTAGACAGTTGAAATTTTAACAGATGAAGTATTTCTGTTGCCGCTATAACAATAAATACTAAAAACAGAATAAAATAAATATTTAAGGGGGGCTCCCATACAACAAACGTGATTTTTTGCCGTTTTTATGGATAATGGTACGAAACTTTTCGTACGCGAGTTCGACTCGCACTTGACCGGTTTTTATTAATACTATTGTATAGATAAATCTGGTTGTTTATAAATATATTAGCTAAATGAAAGGATAATCAAATAATACGTTTTCAAAAAATTTTTGAAAAGTTCGAAAGTTCCTTATTTAATATTCTTCAATGTTGTTTTATGATAAATAATTTTTGTAATAATTGGCCTTGCACGTTTGGTATTCTATTTTTTGTTTAATTTAATGGACTTTACTTTATTAATAGATAGCTATTTTAACTGGGTCCGTTATCTTAGGTCAGAAGCTTTTTGCGTCTCTTTTTGAGAAGATCTGGGGTTAATTAAAATTATGTAAAAATTTAATTGTTTACTTATACGATTTTATCTGCATAAATGTGTATTTTCTGTGTATTACCTGCCAAACGAATATGAGCCTTAACCCATTGCGACAAGTTCGAGTGTGTGGAATCAGCGACGAGAGCGAAAGAGGCGCTTCACGGCTGCGACATATACTCCGGATGCTGTACACTCAAAATTGAATTTGCAAAGGTATGTGCATTTTATTTATTTTATTAAGTTAAACGTCAACTATCAATCAGTGATGACATATGGAACCGAGACGTGGTCCTTCACTATTGACCTTACGAATAAACTCAGAGTCGCTCAACGAGCTATGGAGAGGGCTGTGCTCGGTTTTTCTCTACGGGATCGAATCAGAAATGAGGAGATACGTAGGAGAACTCAAGTCACCGACATAGCCCGACGGATTAGCACGTTGAAGTGGCAATGGGCAGGCCATATAGCGCGCAGAACAGATGGCCGATGGGGCCAGAGAGTTCTCGAATGGAAGCCACGGACCGGCAAGCGCAGCGTAGGACGTCCACCTACAAGATGGGAAGACGACTTGGTAAGAACCGCAGGTCGGCGTTGGATGCAGGGCGCTTCCAACCGCAATTCCTGGAGATCAATGAGGGAGGCCTTTGTCCAGCAGTGGACGTCCTACGGCTGATATGATGATCATAATGAAGTTAAATGTAATAGGTCTTACAACAAATAAAGTTAAATGCTGTTTAGCGCGTGTTTAAAAAAATCCCATTGTATCATCCATGCGTAAGGAATTTTTTGAACAGTTATTTAACTTTTTGTGGTAGCAAGGAATGTGTTTTAGGGATACTTAGTCCACATAACATGAGACACGTTTTAGTATTTTTTATACGACCTAGTGGTGGTACAAGCACATAGCCCACCTGATGTTAAGTGGTAACCATCGGAGCCAATTGACTCCCAGAAATCTTTATCAGGATTCAGCCGCAACGTCGCAAAGGCGCCGCCGATTTACCTCAAAAATTGTTTCTTGGAAATGTATAGATTTACAATCATCAACATCCACAGACTTACTTCACCCGTTACTTGGTATAGGCATTCCCAAGTTTGTGCCATCCACCACGATCCTGCGCTAGTCTCACCCACTGACTGCCCGCGACTTTAGCGATGCCGTCCACCCATCTCGCTGCCGGACGTCCCACCCTTCTATCCCCGCTCCTCGGCCACCATTCAGTCGCTACCCTGCTCCATCTGTCATCACAACGTCTAGCCAAGTGTCGCGGTCAAGACCATTTGAGTTCCGTAATTCGATTCCCACCGGTATTAAACCTACCTCTAAAATCAGTTGATACTATTCCGGATGTGTTTTAAATTAATGTCAAACATAACAAAACGGTAGTATACATAGTATAGCTCTGTTTTTCCGTCTGTAACTCAAGCTAAAGTCGTTGAGTGCCGCCGCGACTTCCGTCGATCGGAAGAGCGCGTGTTTGCCCGTGTCCTGTTACCACCACTTAGGGGGGGGGGGGGGGGGGGGGGGGAGATTTATCCTGTCAAAGGTTCCATATTTTTATATCCCTGTTAGAAAACACTATATTATACACCACCACTTATCATCCACAGCCAGAAGGCACCCAACTGCTGGCTAATAGTTTTAAGTATTTTATTATGTACTAGATGACCCGCCCGCGGCTTCGCATGCGTGGTATTTCAATAAAAAACATTACCCTCCTTTTGCGCACTCGGGTAAAAAGTAGTATATTTAGCAAAAGTAGGATATAATCTATCTCCTTGGTAAATTTCATTACGATGCGTTCAGCCGTTCAGTTATGAAAAGGTAACAAACAAATAGTTACTTTCGCAGTTACTATGTATGTATTTTACATAAAAAACCTTCCTTTTGGATCGCTCTAACTATTGCTGAAAAGTAGTTTAAAAGATCTAAGCGAACAGACAGCGGGAGCGACTTCATTTTTCATACTATGTAAAGATGTTAGTCACTACTTAATTAAGTTATAACATTTTGTTCTTTTCTACTGTTGCCCGAAATAAGATTTATTGATAAAGAATAGAATAGAATATAGCTTTATTGTACACCAGGAATACTTAAGAAACACGAATGAATGCTAAATAATATTTAGCATTAATTCGTGTTTCTTAAGTTCTAGCGATAAGGCCGCGCATTGTACTATTTTATAGTACAATGCGCGGCCTTATCGCTCAAAGCGATTTTTCGCAGGCAACCTTTGAATGATAATAAAAAAGTGGCGCTCTGGGAGTGCTGACAGAACTGAAAACTTGAACAATTACGATATACTTATATACAGAGGTGTCGGTAACGGTAACATTGTCGCGAGTTCAATGGTTTTTTCCCCATCTCAAAAATGCCCAACGCGCCTAAAGAAGTACTGCAAAACTGTACTTAAAATCCTAATACATAAATAAATACCTATAGATAATATATATCCTACTAATAACCTAAATCATTAAGCTTACAAATCTTCTTAAACGGAGACAATTAAAATAATTAATATATAAATATGTAAATAGATTATTATTATAGATTTCCCCATGTTAGGAATAGTTTGGAAGGTGTGCTGTTGATAGGTGCAGTAGGGTAGGGATTGAATGATGGCCGAGGAGTGGCTATAGTAGGGAAGGACATTTAAAATATTCATTCATTATTCCATTCATCCAACTTGACACGCGGAATTAACAGCGGTAAGTGAGACTTATGACACCACTGGTCAAAGAGCATTAGAAAGACTGGGAACGTAGAGCCGACTGCAAGCAGACCGGAATGTTTCCGGCAAAAAATCAGAACGCACCTTTAAAGATGAAACGCGAAGATCTAAGGATTGTGGTGGCAATCATCACGGGACACTGCGAACTTAACCATCACCTCCTGAAGACTGGAGCCACGGGCAGTGGACTTTGTCGCGGATGCCTTCGGGAGGAGGAGACTGTGGAGCACGTGATACTCCACTGCACTGCCACAAACGACGCCAAGCTGAGAACGGGCAAGGGGTCATCGAATCCTCATCCTCCATCACTAACACCGCTACTACATCAACATCCACGGGGACGCTGGAAAGCTGCTGCCATCAACCCAAAGTCCTACTCCGTTATTTCAAGGAGTTAGGATGGCTGGGGTCAGGTTAGAAGGGCACAATATACCCCAATGCGGGACGTCAGTGCAGATCATTTATTCCCCCCATCCTAGAATTAGAATGAGCGGGCTTATCGCTGCGATATCTGCCAGTGAGACGTGCGAAGCGTTACGTAGCCATATTTATCCAGTCTGCCCGCGACCACGGCTGTTGCAACACACTCGAAACAT
Source organism: Philereme vetulata (assembly GCA_918857605.2). Taxonomy (NCBI): domain Eukaryota; kingdom Metazoa; phylum Arthropoda; class Insecta; order Lepidoptera; family Geometridae; genus Philereme; species Philereme vetulata. The sequence continues at coordinate 14,247,852 of OU975425.1, forward strand.
AACAAATAAAACGGCAAATACGTGATAAATACCCGTTTAATATTAGTGATTATTGGTTTATGTGAAAATCGAATCACATAGCACTTGCTTCATATAACTGCTTCATCATCATCATCATATTCAGCCCGTGTCGACCCACTGCTGGGCATAGGCCTCTCTTTGTTTCTGCAATTCTTCCCGATCCTGTGCCAGTCTGAACCACGTACGACCCACGGTCTTATGGATGTCGTCGACCCATCTCGCTGGTGGACGTCCCCTATTTCGATGCGCAGTTCTCGGCTTCCACTCTGTTAGTGGCTTAGTCCACCTGTCGTCACTACGTCTGGCCAAGTGTCCTGCCCAACTCCACTTGAGCCCCAATATTCGCTTGCTGACGTCATGTACTTTAGTCTGCTTGCGAATATCAGTATTGGGAACTCTTATCTAAGAGTGTGATGCCGAGCATGGCGCGCTCTATGGCACTCTGTGCTACACTTATGTTGTACACAGCCTCCTTCGTGAGCCTCCATGTAACTACTTACCAGGGATGAAATACATTTTAAAAAACGGGCTTACACTCTTTTATAGTAATACCATAATCATCAACATCAACCTGCAACGATTCGATTCTAATTCGGTTCGGTTCAGCGGGTTCGATTCCCGCCGTGGAATATAAGTTTGCATGATCTACAGATATTTGTTCCGGGTCTGGTTGTTTCTCTATATATTATGTATATGTATGTATTTATTTACAAAAAAAAATATATAAGTATTCTATCGGTTATCTGGTTCCCATAATACAAGCTCTGCTTAGTTTGGGGCTAGACAGCGCTGTGTGAAATGTCCAGCAATTTTTATTTATAACAGTCCACTACTGAACGTAGGTCTCTCTCTCAGGGTGCGCCATTGAGCCCGATCCTCAGCTCTTCTTATGCAATCCTAGCCAGCCACAGCGTGCAAATCGTCACTCCATGTAAATAGCTGGAGGGCGCTCGCACGTGGTCTCCACACTAGAACATGTTTACCCCAACGGTTATCGGTTTTACGGCAGATATGACCTTACCATAATGAGGTAGAATTTGTATCTATGTGTGGGTAATCCACGGAACAACAGAACCGATTTTGAAAATTCTTTAGTTGATAAAAAGCTACACTATCCGTGAGCGGTAGAGACTATACTTTATTTTGATAAAAATCCGTGCGAGTCAGTTGCTCATAAAAAGGGCAATCCACATAATGTCGAATGCCTCAGGAGCAGCTAGATAAGAGAGAAAATGAAGCAAGTTCAGTACCCCAGGTGCAACACTGAATAAAAATAGATTTAGAACGTGTGGCAACCCTGACCCGCCCCATTTCTATAGTAAAATGGCAATGGATAACCATGTTTATTTCAGTTAGAACGTGGGTAAAGCAATGCATATGGAATGCAATCAAATACAATTCACAAAATGAGGTGGCAATTTTGTTCCCCAACCCTAGAATTAGAACATCAACAATCCATAAAACCTTTTTAAATCTAGAATAGGTATATCAACATTATTGTTATTGCACAGTTTAGGTTAGGTCCATCAAATCAAAAAAATAATAAGAAACGTATTATTGTTTTAAACCAAGTTTTACAATTCTGATGGAAGTCTTTTTCTTTTCACAAAAAATACATAAATGGTTTAATTGTCATACAATAATTATAATGATAGATAAATACTTATTATAATATAGGCAGTTGTTATCAAAATCAAAATCTTTTTATTCATTATAGTGACAAGGATCACTTTGAATCGTCAATTTTACTGCCTGTTCCATCCCGACCGAGCCAGGAAAGAAAGGCAAGAAACAAGGCTGGTTGTTCTTTTTAATGATCCTTTTAGAATATATACAATAAAGAAAATGAATTACGTCTACTAGAAACATTTTTTGAACGAGTTGGAGCAATTTTAATCCCAAGCTTCTCTATCACCTAAATAATCCGATATGTTATAGTAGGCGTTTTTGTAAAGATTTTGTTTAATTACGTTTTTAAATTTGTTACTTGTCAATTTTTGTACATCACTTGGGAGTTGTGTTATAAAAGCGTACACCTTGCCTTTTAAACGATTTGCTATGGTAATCCGGGTGTATAATTAAGTGTTTATCTATTTATTTTAATGGATTGTGTGTTAAAATTGTTAACTTTATATGCCCGCACAACTGTATGGATCATGCGAAATTGAAGTTTCCGCGAGCAGATACTACAAGCTATGTTCAGGTTGTTATCATCAGAAAACACAGACTCAGGCAAGGTGTTCTATTCCCATTGCCAGCTACTGGAATTGGTCGTTTTCGTGCAGGGGTCTTCGTTTGACATTATTGTCGCGAATAGGGGACCTTTATTCGATTTTTCTTGATGCTATTTGGGGTTCCGTGGAATATAAAGAAGAATATAAAGTTGATTGAAGAGTTATCGATAACTTTAGGGGAAAGTTTTATATATTTTATCGAGATAAAAGCTTATAAAAGTCGAACTTATTAGGGAGAAACTTTTACTATTTAAAAGTATAGCCAGTAAATATAGAAAATTTACTGGTTTTAACCTATACTTGTGGAAACAAAAATGGTTTGACCAAACCAAATGATACAACATTGGATTATCATCCTGTCGAAGTATTGATCCAGGATTAACTAGTGTTTCTGAGTGTAAGTTAATACAAAGTGAAACGTGTTGCTTATTAACTAGTGGTTCGCCCCGAACTGAGATCTCGCGAGTCTCCGATTAAAACAAAAAAATAATATTTGTAATCTTTGACTATCAAAATCGTGCCACGAAATGCTTATGCAACTAACTTAACCTACAGTTTCATTCAAATTACATATAACGGCAGTTCATGTTATATGGTTCCATTTTTGGGGTAGATATTGCAATTATTCTGGATTTCAGATTTTTTCCCTATATTTGTGTCACTAAAGCTACACACATACCAAATTTCAGCACTGTGGGGACACTGGTGTACCCTGTGAATTTTGTCAAAGTTCAGTTTTTGTTATGGCTAATAAATAACTCAAAAACTATTAGGACTTTACTAAAAATACAAACGGAGTTTAAATGTACTAATGAAGACCTTTCATTTGACATCTCACTTGACCTAATAGTCTCATTTTCTTTTTTTTTACCCCTCTTGAATTCCAATATCTCAACAACCCCCCGACATTTTTAGCTCATTTAGTCACACCAAAATTGTGCCATCACTACCTACCTATGTATCAAACTTCACGATGATCGGATTAACGCTTCGAAAGTTATCCTCGGACAAACAAACATACATGCATACAAACATTCATACTTAAAACGCCGATCCGCCCAAGTTGATTTAGAGATATCGCTTCTCTTGATCAATTATACCCATTGTTATAGTACATGGATAACATACTAGTTATTTGGCATTATCTGGTTGATTATTCGATTTCTTGTGTAGACGTTCATACAAAGTTATGAGACTAGAGATTAGAGGCTATTAGGTCAAATGGGACGTCAAATGAAAGGTTATCACAAATACATTTGGACTCCGTTTATATTTTTAGTAAATTCTTTATAGGTTTTGGGTTATTAGCTATAATAAAAACTGAACATTAACAAAATTCACCGTGTACACCAGTGACCCCACAGTACTGTAATTTGGTATACGTGTAACTCAATTGACAAAAATATAGGCAAAAGTCTGAAATCCAGAATAAATGCAATTTATACCCCAAAAAAGTTTAACCAAAGTACAGTATCTCCCGTTACTTGTAATTTGAATGAAAATGTAGGTCAAGTAAGGTTTCATTACGCATTTCATGGCACTATTTTATTGGTTAAAGATTAAGGCCGGCTTGCACAACGATCCCTAAACGTATTTAGCGACTAAACTTGTTTAAATTTTACGTATTTGTATGATTTGAAGAACAGAACCACCACCGTTCCATAAAGCATGGAACGGGAGCGTGGTGGTTCTGTTCTTCAAGAAAGGTGACAACACCTTGCTTAAGAATTACAGACCCATCTCGCTTTTGAGCCATGTTTATAAGCTGTTTTCGAGGGTCATCGCGAACCGTCTCGAACGCAGGTTTGATGACTTCCAGCCTCCCGAACAAGCCGGGTTCCGTAAAGGCTACAGTACCATAGACCACATACATACGCTGCGGCAAGTCATACAGAAGACCGAAGAGTATAACTTGCCGCTATGTCTCGCGTTTGTGTACTATGAGAAAGCCTTCTATTCGATCGAAACATGGGCAGTGCTTGAGTCTCTCCAACGATGCCGTATAGACTATCGGTACATCGAAGTGTTGAAGTGTTTGTATAAAAACGCCACTATGTCAGTCCGAGTACACGAACAGAGCTCGAAGGCGATTCCCTTAAAAAGAGGCGTAAGACAGGGAGATGTCATCTCTCCGAAACTGTTTACGACCGCATTGGAAGATACCTTCAAGCTTCTGGAATGGAAAGGACTGGGCATCAATATTAACGGCGAATACATCACTCACCTTCGGTTTGCCGACGATATTGTGGTCATGGCAAAGTCGATGGAAGAGCTCAGCACGATGCTCGAAGGCCTCAATCGAGTCTCTCAACGGGTAGGACTTAAAATGAACATGGACAAGACGAAAATCATGTCGAATGTCCATGTCGTCCCTGCCCCAGTTATGGTTGAGAACTCGGCTCTTGAAGTTGTCGACGCGTATGTATACCTAGGACAAACAGTCCAATTAGGTAGGTCCAACTTCGAGAAAGAGGTCAATCGTCGAATCCAACTCGGATGGGCAGCATTTGGGAAACTTCGCAACGTCTTTTCGTCCAACATACCTCAGTGCCTTAAGACGAAAGTCTACAATCAGTGTGTGTTACCAGTGATGACATATGGAACCGAGACGTGGTCCTTCACTATTGGCCTTATGAATAAGCTCAGAGTCGCTCAACGAGCTATGGAGAGGGCTATGCTCGGGGTTTCTCTACGGGATCGAATCAGAAATGAGGAGATACGTAGGAGAACTCAAGTCACCGACATAGCCCGACGGATTAGCACGTTGAAGTGGCAATGGGCAGGCCATATAGCGCGCAGAACAGATGGCCGATGGGACCGAAAGGTTCTCGAGTGGAGGCCACGGACCGGCAAGCGCAGCGTAGGACGTCCACCCACAAGATGGGCAGACGACTTGGTAAGAACCGCAGGTCGGCGTTGGATGCAGGCCGCTTCCAACCGCAGTTCCTGGAGATCAATGAGGGAGGCCTTTGTTCAGCAGTGGACGTCCTACGGCTGATATGATGATGATGATGTATGATTTGACAACTCCTTAAATCATATTTAGCCACGAAATACGTTTAGGCATCGTTGCGCGAGTCGCCCTAAGAATATTTTTTTTTGTGTTTTGGGAGATTCGCGAGATCTCAGTTCAGGGCGATCCACTAGTTTTACTTAAGTATCTAATAAAATAGAATAATAGAAAGTAATTAAAGCGACGGAACCCTCTTGCATTATAAGATACCGACTCACCCTTGTCCATATCTCTTCCTTTTGTTCGAGCACGCGTTGGACAGGGGCGATAGAAGTGTTAAACTTCAAGTCACATGGGGTGTTTAGTTTAGGAGTTGAGTTCGGGGTAGTTGTAGTTTTCGCATTATTAGTTTTTGCTACGATTGTGAGGTACCCTAAAAACTGCGGACTAAGGCCCGTAGGATCAATAGCAGTTTAAACTAAAATTCTAAGCTTAAACTAAAAATTTTCTTTGTCAGTGATGGTTTAAGCTTAGAATTTTAGTTTAAACTGCTATTGATCTTACAGGCCTAATCGCCACACACGAGCCACAAAACGTCGCCACCGCTGCGGACGTATTTCGTGCATTTTATGTGATCTCGCCGCACACGGTTGACGCCTGTGGACAAAATAGTTACATACTAAGAGTATGACTCAGCTTAGAGCACTGTAAAACCCTAGTTGTTTGTCTCGGTGCTTAGAGACACTCGCGCCGCTACACATTATTCAGATACTTAAACCCGTCACCTTTACCTAAACATAATTTTATATAATAAATAAATTAAAAAGAAAAAAAAAACAAAAACCTTTTATTTCTTACATACGTCTAATACAGTTTTACAATTCATAGGTATAATTCTTATTTTGAAAAACGTTAAAATATTACTTTGAGGTATTCAATACAGTTAGTAACAGTTAATTATAGTTTTTTTTAGCGCAACGTTTCTTAATTATATTTAGTAGGTACCTAATACTTTTATTTATTTATTTGTGTGTACTTAGTTATATATAATTTATAGGTGTTTATTAGATCTTTTTAGTAGTTGTTATGTAGGTACACAATATTTAGATTTTATTTTATTCTGTAAGAACCCCACAAAAGGTGAAGGCCTCCTCCAAAGATAGCCATTTGTCTCTGTCTTGGGCTACTTCGGGCCAGTGCGGGCCAGCCGTTTTCAAGTCGTCGAATTTTATATATTTAACACAATTAAAGCACACTGTTGACGCTACACGCCATGAGACTCCGCTTCTCGCTTCGTGTGGTCGAGTGCCCGCCACCGATCACTTAGTGGCCGCTACCTGTTTCGTGTCCGGCGTTTTGTGTTAATAAACGTTCTTATCAAAACTATTGTATAGTTAGCGCCATACGCTAGATCGTAGGTAATTAAAATCAAAATCGGGCCGAACTTTACTTCTACACTGAAAATTTCGGGAATCAAGGAAGTGACACAACATTACTATTTAAAAATGTATTTATTGCTTTTCGAAGTATTCTCCGCAAAATTTGACACATTTTTCCATACGATGGAACCAATCATTGAAGCAACCATTCCATTCGGAAGTTGGGGTCTTCAAAATGGCCGTTTTGTAGGCGTCCACAGCTTCTTCAGGTGATGAAAATCTTTGACCACGCAATTTATTCTTTAATTTAGGGAAAGTATAGAAATGATTAGGGCTTAGGTCGGGGCTGTACGGCGGATGGTCTAATAATTCTATGTTTCTTGCTCTAAACTCTTTTGTTCTGTGCGCGGTGTGAGAACTCGCATTGTCGTGATAGAGGATGATGCGGCGGTTGCAGTTCTTTTTACGGAGTTCAGAAACGACCTGTGGCAAACAAATGCTAGCATTCCATTCTGCATTAACCGTTCTTTGTCCCTCAAGAGGAATAGTCGCAACATGGCTGGTTTTGGAGACAAACTTGGCCACCATTTTTTTTTTGCAACACTCCGTGAACGAACAATTTTTGTTGGCTTTAACTCATTTTCGAACACCCAAACTCGTGACTGGTTTTTTGTTTCGGGTTTCTACGCGTATATCCAGGATTCGTCACCTGAAACGATGTTGTATACAGCATTTGAGGATCCTGCGTGGAATCTTTCGAGAGTTCTGACGCACCAAGTAACGCGAGCCGCTTTTTGCTCTTCACAGAGCAAATGCGGTATCCATCGGGAAAACAACTTTTTTACACCTAATTGTTCATGCAAGATTATTTGTATTTGACTCATGCCAATGTCTAAAGTTGCCTGAATTTCGCGGTATGTCACATGTCGATCTTCCTTAATCAGCTTACGCACAGCATCAACGTTTTCTTGGGTGACTGCAGTTTTTGGACGACCTTGATGGGGATCATCACTGAGCTTGACACGTCCACGTTGAAATTCAGCAAACCAGCGATAAATTGTGGTTTTGGATGGGGCTTCATCAACAAATGCAGAAATCATCCGGTCAACACACTGTTTTTGTGTTAAACCACTTCGAAAGTCATAATAAAACATCGCTCTTGATTTTTCTCGAGTCAATTCCATTTTCTCAACGACTAAACAAGTTTGACAAGATCTTGTGACAAGACCGAGAATATTTTTTTTAAATAAATAAATGGTATTCGATTTTTAAAACCAAGGAGTTTTCAATTAAAAAGATTTTAATATGACCGGAACAGTGGAAATATTCCATTCCCGATACTTTTAGTGCAGCATATGTATACGTATTTATTATGAGTATTATCTAGTCGTAATTCGGAAAGAAAAACCTTTTGATAATCTTTCTTATTGATTTTTGAAGTAAAACTTCTTTACGCACGCTTGACTTGGGGAGTAAGCTGGTGATTGTGTTACGAAAATTGCAAACGAAAGTTGAGAGGGAGATATAAGTTAGTGAAGATAAAAAGAGAGAGAGAGTTACGTTTCGTATATTTTTAAACGTTAATGTGCGAGTGCGAGTTGCGTCTGTCCAGAATGAACATAGACTGGTCGACCTACAGACATGTGGACAATTTTGTAATTGAACAATTATATAAATTAATAGTTTGAAAAAGAAGTTTTACTTCAGTCGTGTGGTCTAAAGCACACTCGTTTTTTATTATTTGGAGACCCTTATCTCGACGTTACACGAAACAATGTACAATTTTACCAAAGACTGTGTACGTCCTTCTAGAAGTAGGAACAGCATACAAAAATAGTCATAGAAAACATGTAACATAATCATAACAGCATGTAAAAATCTGTTTTTTTTCGTTATGAATTACACTAATATTATAAATGCGAAAGTTTGGATGTTTGTTACTCAGTCACGCTGTAACGGCGTAACTGATTTCGATGCAATTTGGTATATACGTAGATCTGGTATAACTTGGTATAACAGGATCACCACATAGGCTACCATTTATCCCATAAATCAGTTCCCATGGGATAAAAATGGGGTGTCAAGTCAAGTTGCAACAGCTAGTTTGAAGTTGAAACACCGATAAGACGGTACGTGATAAATTCCGTATTTATAATAATGATTGAAATCAATCACGAAAGTTTTCTAAGCGAGTTTAGCTTAATTTCTAGGTTACGTTACAAGGTGTGGAACGCCTTGCCTGAGTCTATGTTTTCTGATAACTACAACCTAGGGGTCTTCAAGTTGCGAGTGAATAGGTTTCTTCTAGGCAAGCGTGTACCATCGTCGACTGCATTATTGCTTACCATCAGGCGAGATCGTGGTCAAACGCTGGCCTATAAAATATATAAAACGTACATATTTAGTAGTGTAACGCGAACGAAGTCGCGAGCAATAGCTAGTTTATCAATATATTATTACAATACTTTGTAAATAAATCTCAAATAACCAACACAATAAGAACAGAACACAATAGGGTACTATAGAAATCCTAAGAAAAACTCTTTTGTAAAATCTCATGTTATTTTACACTGAAATCGAGATTTTCGAATACTCAAATGATTGATTGAATGAAAGCATCCCAGTTTAATGTTGTACGAATCATTGCAAATAATATTGTTCGGATTACATTTAAAATTCCGTATGGAAATACAAACCAATTAAAATGCTTAAATCTTTTAGGCTTTTAGGGTTTAACAGACGATCTGTTTTTTTATACATTATAGGCTTGCGTTTGACCACGATCTCGCCTGATGGTAAGCGATGGTGCACGCTTGCCTAGAAGAAACCTGTTCACTCGCGACTTAAAGATGCCCAGGTTGTGGCTATCAGGAAACACAGACTCTGGCAAAGCATTCCACTCTTTGGCGGTGCGCATAATAAAGGTCCAAGAGAACCGCTATGTGCGAATGGGAGGTATTTTTACCATATAGCGGTGGCACACCACAGAGCGTCTGGTTGTCCGAGGATAGAATGGAGATGGTGGGATTAGGTTGAAAAGTTCCGCCGCCCACTCCCTGAAATGTACTCGATAAAAAACTGAGAAGCTAGCAACCGATGCTCCAGGCTGAGGAGCCTTGCATCAACTAGCTCATCATTGCCTATGAGCTTCTTGGCTCTTCTCTCAATTGATTCCATAGAAGCAAGTTAGTACTTCGCTGATTCGTCCTAGAGGTGAGAACAGTACTTGATAAATTTTTTGATACGTCTGTGGCCTATCAAGTTTTTGAATGAATGTGGGTGATTTTTTTTCACGGGTAGTAATTCCGTACTCATTTTCCGTGCTTTTTAACTATGCTCGTCTTGTAAAACGATCCCTAAACGTATTTATTGACTTCAAATTGAAGTCTGCCTGCACTGCCCTGCGTCCATTAACTTGAGGTATACAGGTGTAAAGCCTGATGCGCCTGTAATTTCACCGGCAACTATACCCTTCAAACTGAAACACTGTTTGGCTGCTTGACGGCAGAAATAGGTATAGTGGTAGCACTTCCCCGGGTGTCTTTCCCGCGGCACACCAGATCGGATCGGCAAAAATCTGGCTGACATTGGTTCAGTTTTTTATTGTCTTCATTATTGCGGTCAAAATTGACTGACCAATCTGACAATTGCGTATTGTGCACATTTAATATTTATAAAATAAAATATTAAATTATTAAGGCCACTGTGCTATATTATGTTCCTGTTGGCCAATTATTGTCGCACAGATTATTGTTAATCGTCTGAGATCGCCCTTATTCGAAAGTCGGACACACGTCCAATCAGTGTGACGGTTAGATTGCAAATAAGCGCGTTCGAAAATCAAACCGAACAGGATGTTGCTTTTTTATCGTCGTTCGGTACCGGGACCAATTGAGCTCTTCAATTGAGTTTCTGTAATTTACTTTCTGAACTGTAGTAGATTTTACAGAGTTTCAAAACGTCTGATATTAGAGTGGCTGCTCTTATTTTAATCAAATCTATCTAAGAACCAACTTGCAACATGAGTTTGGTACGAAATGTAAATGATATTGCTACCAATTCATCTATTCTTCTTCTTTCGTGTCTATGGTAAGCTAAACTATAATATTTTAGAGTAGTACTTTGCCACTTCTATAGCGTTGGGTGTGACTTTGTTGAGGTCATCCCCTTTGCAATTGGTAGGGCACAAGGGACAGGAGAACAGATGAGACATATACGGAATGGGTGCTCCGCAGTCACATTCAGTCCGGTAGGAGTCTCTTATACCCCATTAACACAGGTTTTGCCTGGAGCGGCCAATTTGGGTCCAGAGTCTGTTCATTGATTTCCAGATTGGCCAAAGCAGATGCTGACCTGGGGGGAGGTATTCTTATATTCCTGTATTCATTTTTGAACGTTGACTTTTTGAATAATAGTAGAAGTGTGTATGCGCATACAGAATGGAGCTGCAAATGAAATATATGATAAATCATTATATGAGAAAAATAGTAAAAAGAATAAGTATTTTTAGATTTTTTTGTAAATACATACTTATAATATACTAGCTGATCCGCCCCGGTTTTGCACGGATTGTTATCAAAATAAAATACTCGTATAGCCTATAAAAGCACTCGGGGATAGGTTAGCTTTCTATTATTATATAAATTTATTTATATAAAGAACTTGGTAAGAACCGCAGGTCGGCGTTGGATGCAGGCCGCTTCCAATCGCAGTTCCTGGAGATCAATGAGGGAGGCCTTTGTCCAGCAGTGGACGTCCTATGGCTGATATGATGATGATGAACTGTATTATTTAAATTTTATTTCATTGTTAATAATTCGTATATTGTGTAGATTTATAATTTAATTTCGATTTTAATTTGACAATGTCTAGTTTATGTAATAAATGTTTTGAATTCTTTTAAATTAATTAGTGTAATTGGTTAATCCGTTCCAATTAAATAAATAAATAATTTTAATAATAATAATCAGTATAAAATTTTTCAAAATCAGTTCAGTAGTTCCGTGAGATCACCAATTACATACAAACTTCCATATAAATCTACCTCTTCTTAATACTGTTTAATAATTATATTAGTAGGTATGGATATAGATACAACCAGACTGTCCAGACCGCGGCGGGAATTGAACCCGCGATCTCCTGCGTCTCAGCAATGCGAGCATACTCAGCATATAACAAGTTCTAGTCTAAACCAGAGAGGATCAACATTGTATGCTCTATAATAAAATGTTGCGAATAAAGTGGAGCGCAAAAATTACTAAGCGCTTAACTTCCGATTAGCCGGAAATAAAAATTTCGTCTGCGATTCTGGACACGCGAACCGCAAAAGGATGGTTTAGAGTTCCGCAGCTTTTTGTGATTTCAAAACGCGGTGTGATTTCGGAATTAGTTTGTGGGATGAGAAGTTTATTTTTATTTCACTGTAATATTTTTGTTAGGAGATATTTATACAGTCATGTATAAATGATAATGATGATTTTTAGGGTTTCGTACCCAAAGGGTCAAACGGGACCCTATTACTAAGACTCCGCTGTCTGGTCTATCTGTCCATCTGTCCGTCTGTCACCAGGCTGTATCTCATGAACCGTGATAGTTAGACAGTTGAAATTTTCACAGATGATGTACTTCTGATGCCGCTGTAACAACAAACACTAAAAACAGAATAAAATAAATATTTAAGGGGGGCTCCCTTACAACAAACGTGATTTTTTTGCTCGTTTTTGCTCGAAAATGATAACAGCAACAGGTGGACACTTGAAATATTCGCAGAATATTTAGTTATATATTCACTTTAAAAATAAATAATTAAATTAAAATAAAACAAATATTTAAGGGGGGCTCCCATAAAACAAACGTGATTTTTTTGCCGTTTTTATAGATAATGGTACATGCGCAAGTTCGACTCGCACTTGGCTGGTTTTATTTTAGCTTAGAATAGTTTTTTTCCAGAGTATTTTTGCCAACATACACAGACTGGCCACTGTTATGTCAATCTTACTGACTTATATTTCTCTTTCGACCCCACGTAATGTCAGCAAAGAGCAGGAAAATGATGATGACGATGAATTTATTTTTTGTTTTATGCCATCTTTACTACTAACTATACTAGCCGACCCGCCCGCGGCTTGTCGCGTGCCCGCGTGGTTTGTCAATAACAACATTACCCTCCTGCGCAGTCGGGTAAAAAGTAGCTTATGTGCTTGTACTTATGTACGCACGTAAGACTATTATATACTTCTTTGGCGTGGCGTAAATATTGTTGCGTATTATGTTATTTGCGCACCGCTGAAATAACTTCCTATTTAATGAACTTACTTCTGCGTTACATACTTTTGGTAATAGGTTGTAGACGGTAATTTGGGTGCGTAGGTCGGTTTTTTTTGTGTTAAATATAAAATTATGTTTAGGTAAAGGTGACGGTTTTAAGTATCTGAATAATGTATAGCGGCTTGAGTATCTCTAAGCACCGAGACAAACAACTAGGGTTTTACAGTGCTCTAAGCTGAGTAATACTGTTAGTATGTAACTATTTTGTCGAATAAATAAATACAATACAATGGACTGTCTGGCAACGAGGAGGCAGATCGTTTAGCAAAATCAGCTGTTGTAGATGGATCAGAAATATATATTTTACCACCATATTCTGAATTACTACCGAAATATAATAGAATATGCTATGATCACTGGCGGGAATATTTTGACGAACGCTCTAAAACTAAAGGCATTTGGTATAAAATTATACAAAGTCAACCTCTTCGTTTGCCGTGGGTTTATGGGAAATATAAGTAGGAAACAAATTGTTACCGCACACAGGCTTCGTTCCGGACACATGCCGCTCAAGAAGTTCACATACTTAATGAGAAAGGTGTCTTCGCCTAATTGTGAAGAATGTGATACACCAGAAGATGTGCACCATATTTTGATGGAGTGTGTCCGGAACCAAGCTGAAAGGCGTATGCTTCTTGTTGAGTTGGGTATAACTATTGTCAATGTTGGAATTTTTCACAGCATCTTATAGCGTCCTAACTCAACAGAAGCCAAATTGATTTATAGTTTTGTGGATTCGGTAGGTGCGTAGAATGTATGCAGGTGCGTACTTGTCGATAGATACATCAAAGGGTGCGCGCTTGCATCTGTTTTGCGCACTGTGTAAACTAAGTTATGTTTATTTCAACTAGGGAGTTGTTTTTTTTTTTAAGTTTGTTAAATATATGATTTTGTCATTATAGGGCTGACATAAACACAGTTTAAAAGTCCTTAAATAAAGAGAAAAAAAAATACAATACATCATACTTCCGTATATCAAGCTGAAAATATAGCTACACTCGATCTATTTCTCCTAACGCGCCATAAGATGTATAACTTCGAAAAACCTTTCTCTTTTCTTATTATTCTTGGCTTTTTGAATTTATTTGTAACCTCTTTGTATGCAGAACCCCGAATTTAAATAACTGAAGCGAGCGTTTTAGTTTTATTTCGCGTTACGAACTTGGCAGCTTAAAAAAGGTTGAGTTAAATTTTTAAATGCACTCCTAATGTTGACGGCCCCTGCATACGAATGAGAAGATGTATTTTCGAAAGTGCTTTTTAAATTTAAAATGTAATTTAAATGGGAAAATAAGTGGTTCGTTTTAATATCATTTTCCGTATAAGAGCTATGTTTTTCGCCAAGCGGATTAGCAGGCGGAAGTGGCAAGTGGGCTGTCCATATAGGCCGGAGAACCGACAACTGTTGGGTAAACGAGTTCTTGAGTGGAGACCGCGTCTTGGCAAACGTAGTGTGGGACGCCCCCCGTCTAGGTGGAGCGATGACGAAAGGCGGCGGGCGGAAAGCGGGTGAGAAAAGCCGAAGAATGGGTTTAGTGGCGCGTATTGGGAGAGGTCAGCGCCCATCATTGGACTAATATGGGCTAATGATTATGATGATGAAGGGCTTACAAAACAAACTAAATTAATAACATAATCCAAATACTTAAGAAAAAAAATTTTAAGTACCTACCTACCTACTTAAAATCGTTGACATAATACTTATTGATCACCAAATTACCGTAACATAAAACGAAATATAACGCCTTATATATAAAAATATCGAACAAATTATTTTATTATTATTATCTACCTACTGCCTGTAACAACGTGGTCACCAAGTGAAAGCAATGTATTGAGTATTGCGCTATATTTTTCGCACGTAGTACTCCCTATTACTTCGTAGTACCTTAAAGACTGGGGGAATTATAAAATGATAATAAGGGTTAAACGAATGTTTGACGCCGAGTGACATATTGATTGATACTTGATTGCAAAAGGGCGTCCGAATCGGTCCATCCGTCTGGGAACTACGATGCCAAAGATAGACAGACACACATGCAAACACACATACTCCTCTTTTGCGGGGGGGGGGGGGGATTAAAATATAACAAGTAAATTAATTTCGCAAGTCCTTACTCAAGGTTTACCAAAGAGCCATGGAGCGCAGCGCAGCGATCCGCAATACCACACTGTGCGCGAAGACCGGCATCGCAGATGTTAGTGATAAGCCTACCAGGCTGAAATGGGACTAGGCGGGTCACGTCAGTCGTATGGTTATAGACAAATGGGCAACAGTCGTAACACAATGGGTGCATGTAGATAAGCGTCGAAGCCCGGGCAGGCCGAGGAAGCGTTGGCGTGACGACCTCAATGCGTTCCAAGTTGGCTGGTGGGACGTTTCGAGTGATCGTGAGATATGGAGGAATAAGGGGAGAACTTTGCCCAGCAGTGGGAAAGTATAGGTGATAAAAAAAGTTTGTAAAATTTAGCACACTACACCAAGCAGAAGCTAAACGGCTAACTTAACAGCAACTTAATAAAGCGATCAAGTTATCGGAAGCTTCGAGTTACTTAAGCTGAGTGAAGTGTAAAACTAGTACTTCCTCTAAACTAAGTTATGCCAGTGTTGCAGTGGGTAGTGGGTTTGTAAGAGGTAATGACCTACTCTGGTGTACACTCTGTGTACGACATTAATTGAAAACACACATACGGAATTGTATTATCTTATTTTAGAAGGGGGTTTAATACCTGTAGCTTAATATTGATCCAGTAATCGATACATTTCTAATCAACAATTTTTAACCTAAATCGGCAGCGCCTTTGCGACGATGCCGCTTAGTCAGTTTAACAGGTACCTACTTGGATTATGGATGAATATAATTTGTTTACCTATTTTATACAGGCTGTTTCATTGATATTTTAGAACTTGATATTAAGGTTGTTTGAAAATTTAAATTTTTCTATGGTAATGAATTTGAAAAAACCTATTTACAACGATACTACTCGTAGCTATTAGCCCTACCCGTGTGTTCATTTAATGTCGTACGTTACAAAACATGTAGTACCTATCCGAAAGTAAAAAAAAAATATGTCAACGGCAACCAACGAATCATTTTATTGTTGGTGTTACAAACGACCATATGGTAGCCGCTTACCCAATGCGCAACCAATTAACAACAGGTGGGCCGTCCGCTTGCTCTATATCTAAGAGTAAAAAAAAACATCAACCTTCAGGAAAAAAACGAGTGTGCTTTTTAGACCACACGACTGAAGTAGATAGATATAAAGATAGATAATTTCTTTATTGCACACCATTAAATATAAACATATAACAGAAAACACACTTTAAATGATAGGTAGTGTGTTGGGTCCAACTCTTCTCCTTATCTATATTAATAATCTATGCAAGCTCTCGTCGCCCAATTGTGAAATTTTTACTTATGCTGATGACACAGCGCTACTCATCAATGGTAGCAGCTGGGAAATTGCCCGTAAAAATGCAGAGCAAACTCTTGAGCTTGTCATGGAATGGCTTGCGAATAACATTCTTACGCTTAATATTAGTAAAACTAAATATATCACATTCTCTCGCAATTCATCCTCACAGCCTTCTAATCAGTCTTTTAAAAATTATGGCCCATACCTGCAAAGCCTCCATCTCATGCGTGAACCAAAGCTGTATCTCTGTCGCTCGAACCACTAATATTTAGTATCTAGGCGTTTATATCGATGACACGTTGAGTTGGAATGTTCATCTGAAAACAATTGTTCCCCGAATACGAAAACTAATATATGTAAATGTGTTCAAAACTCTCAGAGATGTTACTTCACCAGCCACTCTTAAAACTGTCTATTTCGCGCTTGCACAATCCTTGCTATCCTATTGTATTACGGCATGGGGAGGTACTTTTGGAACTCACATGCTACAACTAGAGAGAGCTCAGAGATGCATCTTAAAAGTCATGCTAAATAGACCCTACCGATACCCCCCACAACACAATTGTACAATGACTGCTCTATTTTAACTGTGAGGCAACTGGCTGTATTGCATGTGATATTACGGAAGCATTCCCAAATTCCCTATGATCCAGAAACAAATGCTGGTAAACGCTTAAAGTACAGAGTTTGCCCTATTGTGCGACATCGGCTGGCGCTAGCTGATCGACACTATCACGTATGGAGCTCGAGACTTTTATAACAAGGCAAATAAATCTTTGAAAATTTATCATCTGTCTAAAAATAAATGAAAGGTAGCTTTAACTAATTTGCTAAAAGAAATGTCATACAGCGACACAGAAAATTTGTTTGTTTATATAAAATAATAGCTCTTTCACGTTTATGAATATTCCATTCTGCGTATACCCGAATTAATCACAGTTACCAATAACTCAGTGTTCTTATTATACTTTAACTTATCAAAATAATTTTGCACACAAATACCATTACTTAATTTAATTCTTTTAATTTAATATCTATCATATGAAAATTATATATAATTAGTAGGTTAGTTAGTTATTTGCAATTTGTTTTTGTAGATTTTAGCTATAATTTTACAATAATCTATGGATCTTTTGGAATTTTATTTTTATTGTCTTATATTGTAACTATGTATTATAAATATGTCACTTCAATGAAAAATGTACATTTATAATGATATCAAAGGGATAGCACTAATTACCAAAACACAAGTATTTTTAAGTACTTAGTTTGGTAAGCAGGGCTAAATTTTAATAATTTTATATTAATTTTAATAATGTTACTTGCATATTTTTGTTTGTATGTATTATGCTAGTTGGGTTTTAATATAAGTACTTGTTTATTTTTGTATGTGTTAGCAGACTTCCGTGTATTCACTAAGGTTCCAACGGAAGACCAGCGCTATGTTACCTTGCTGTGACATAGCAAAATGCTGAGTTGGAACTTTTTTGTGGCGGCTACTAATAGCTAATATCAATGTTATCTTTTGTTGTAATGTATTTTGTTTTAGTGTTGTTTATTATTGTTATTAGTGGTTGGCATAATAAATTATATTTTCTTTCTTTCTTTCTTTTCTTTCTAAATTGTAATTTCTAATGTACTATGAAATAAAGAATGTGTAATTTTTTTTATAATTTTTTTTTAATAGGCGGCCTACCTGAAATAAAACTTCTTTAGCTCCATCTATACGTATATATATATATATATATATATATATATATATATATGTTTTATATATTTGCAGTTTGTATAATTTAGGCAAATTTGTGATAGGAGATATGCGACAAATCAACTGGCTATTAGAGAAAGAAAATGTGTGCTCGCACCTCCCTCTCTTGCCCCTACAGTAATATGCGAAACGTAACTCTCTCTCTTTCGATCTTCACTAATTTATATCTCCCTCTCAACTTCCGTTCGCACTTTTCGTAACGCATTCACCAGCTTGCTCCCCAAGTCAAACGTGCGCAAAGAAGTTTTACTTCAAAAATGGCAGCACAACGCCAGATCCTCTACGAAGCTACAAGTGAAATAGAGCATCTTAGATCGGAACGTCGTTATCTCAAAATTATCGATGCGTTAAATTCCACAAGAAGGCCCTCGTTACAATGTTTCAGTTCAATGGAGCTTATTTCAGATGCGCGATATCACGTAGCGATACGCTTTTGTTACTCATTTTTTCATTACCCTGCCCCTCCAGATTTCTGTCCACCTTCGGAGTATCTTCATCCCGGCATCAACACATACGCACTTACTGGTAACTAGCTGTTGTCCGCGACTTCGTACGCGTTGCATTACGAAACGTGTAGGTAACCTAGAAATAAAGCTAAACTAGATGTTGCAACTTGACTTGAAACACCATTTTTATCCCATGGGAACTGATTTGTGGGATAAAAGGTAGCCTATGTGGTAATCCTGGTTGGTAATCTACGTTTATACCAAATTTCATCGGAATCGGTTCAGCCGTTACGGCGTGATTGAGTAACAAACAAAAAAATAAATAAACAAACATCCAAACTTTCACATTTATAATATTAGTGTGATATTGTTTTACATGACATGAGAATGAGAAAATGACATAGCATGTTATCATATTTAAATTTTCTTTATTGATCGTGCGAAATGAGATCTCTAAATCAAATCTCTGTATGTATGTATGTTTGTTTGTCCGAGGACAACTTTCAAAGCGTTGATCCGATCATCGTGAAATTTAATACATAGGTATGTAGTGATGGCACAATTTTGGTGTGACTAAATGAGCTAAAAATGTTGGGGGGTTGTTGAGATATTGGGGTTCAAGAAGTATAAAAAAATGAGGCTATTAAAATGAGATTAGGTCAAGTGGGACGTCAAATGAAAGGTATTCATTGGTACATTTAGAGTCTCTTTTTATTTTTTGTAAATTATTTATAGATTTTGAGTTATTAGTCATAATAAAAACTAAACTTTGACAAAATTCACAGGATACACCAGTGACCCCACAGTGCTGTAATTTGGTATGCGTACGTATTTAAGTGGCACAAATATAGGCAAAAGTTTAAAATCCAGAATAACTGTAAGTTGTATCCCATAAAAGTGTAACCACAGTACTCACGTTACCTGCAATTTAAATGAAACTGTAGGTCAAGTTAGTGGGTTATTTATTTCGTGGCACTATTTTCATAGTCAAAGATTACAATTACTTAATAATTTTTTTTGTTTTAATCGGAGACTCGCGAGATCTTTGTTCGGGGCGAACCACTACGAGTAGTTATCATGTTTCTTTTTAAATGAATATTGTAAATGGGTCAGTTGTATACCTGTAATCAGGAACGTCACTGGAAACTGCGACACAGTATTTTACTAATGCATTCTCCAGTGTTCACATTGGTTTAGTTACATGTAAAAAGTTCACTGAAATAAATAAATTACAAATATACAAGGGTACATTTTATATTCTCTTCTATACATTTTTCGAAAATAAATTTGTATTATCGCATAAATACTATGGAAAAAATCGCTTCTAAGCGGTAAGTCCGCCCAATGTACTTTGTGAATTTTTATTTTTATATTTGTATCTGTTGTGGTGTACAATAAAGTATTTACATTCATTCATTCATTCATATGGACAAAGTAAATATTATATTAAATGTCAAAATAGAAGATACGATAAAATAATCAATTACTTAGTTTTATTTTTAATAAAACATTGTCATTTCTATTTTAAGTACTTTAAGTAGTCGTCATAAATTGTGCTGTGAAAGTCAGCTCGATTAGCCAGCGTTTTAGTTTTGGACTCGAAACCAGGCAAACTGTTGATTGATCCGTTCCGAGTGTTGTACGATTGGACACCGTTACACGCTGCAGTGGTCAACATGGAAGCCCCTGAACCGGTTGCACACTAACCGACTGGTCAAATACGGAAAAGTTTTCGCGAGCTCGCCTATGGACGCTGCGAGGAAAGCGACCACGAAAACTAAGAAAGAAAACAAAACAACAAGTTTCTGACGTGGCCGAATTGAAGTTGCGCTCGGGGTTCGCCGGCTTCTTAAGCACATGTATGTTCTACCCTAATATGGCATGCAAATCTTCAAATTAAATACTAAATAATTAAATTATATAGTCTAACTTTTTATTAGCTGCTGTAAAATGACGTTTCTAAATGTCATTCCGTAAAATAATGTTGCCAGCCTAATCTCAATAGGGATGTGATTCAGTTCACAAAAAATAATTAAATAACATTATTATGACGTTTTTGTTTCATTTTGAATGTACCTCCCTATACTTCCACTAAAAAAGATCAATCCTCTAGTATAGTAATAATAATAGGTTAAAAAAATACATTACAACTGAATATTAAATCTCAAAAAAAAAACCAAACTGATTATTCATTTATGATTCACTCATTTAGCTACATCCCTATTTATTTTTCTTCAAAAACCGGCAACCCACAAAACGTCATTTTACTGCAGCTAATAAAAAGTTAGACTTTGGCAATTGAATGCAACATAAATTAGATAATGTCAAAATGTCATTAGTAATACGATGGAATATTCTATTTAACACGTTCAACGTCCAGTGCCACATATATGGGTCACTATGAACTGGCTCTACACGTCCGTGTCCCACATATGGGTCACTACGGAACGACCAGGTACGCACTAAGGGTAACTTAAGGAGTAAGGGGTACTAAGGTGGTTTGGTGAAATGGTTTGCAAAACATTTCTTGTTCTTGATAGACAGGTTTCGAAATATTTTATTCAAAATGCTTGCGGTCACTTTTAACTTTTAACCCTATCTGTATGATTAATAAAACATATTTATATGTGTTTATATTATATTTTATTTCTTTATATCATCAAAAATATCGGTTAAGCCAAGGCCATACTTGGCTTGGACGTATGCCATACAATTGCAACCGTAGTGTCCACATTTAATGAAACATTCACCTGTACAAGATTTACAATAAACATCTTGTAGTTGTATGGTATAATTGAGGTATTTGCATGGCTTCATACAATTAGTGCATTTGGCTGTTAAAATAATTTCTTCGTCATCAATCATTACTTCGCAGTCCGGTAAAATTTTGAAAAATATATCACAGATAATAGTTAACGGTACATGTAACTGTTTCAATTTTCTCTTCACAGATTCAATCTATAACATAATACTTAAAATATATTTCATTTAAAAAAAAAGATTAATACTAATAACCATACATTCACACTATTTTTACTATTACCTCGAAAAGAGAAACAATTTCGTCATCCGGTAAATATTCCTCCAATTTTTTTTTCAGAATAGTTAGTACTTTATCAATACTTAAATCGTATAATTTCTGAGAATTAAGTAACATATTGATATTTTTATGTATAATATTTTGTTTCTTTACTTTTGACTTTCCCGCAACGTCAAAGATAATAGATATTGGACCATATTATTGTCATTGGAGTTGACACCAAAAAGTTGGTAATATTAAAATTAAATACTTTTTAGAACGATGTAAGAGACTGAATGTAATATTCTTATTTATGTAAATCATTAAAACATGGCAAGCATAACGCTTTCTCACATTTTTTGCATTCCGACATGACTTTTTTCGCCTTTTTTCTGGCATAAGGTACGGATTTGCCTTCTTGAAATAATTTCTTATAACAGGAGGCACATCGTCGGCGTACATCCCGGTTGCGTACTTTAGTTATATGTTCTAATCTATGTGCGGAACCTTGACCAGAAAGGTGTTGTTCCCGAGCTGAATTTGTATCTATTGAAGACGATGTGTGGAGGGCTAGATCACTACGTATAATAGATCTAACTATTTCCTCTTGGGCTTTTAAAATCGTCATTTTTTTGTTGCCGCTTGGATGTAGCTCATTATAAAGTATAGTCGAATTTACCACCGCAATGGTGATAAGATCTATGGCAATTTTTTTATACCATCTTATACTTTTGCGAATGGGTCCATGGTATGACGACAATTGGTCCGCAATGTCTATACCTTTTTTTCGTAAATTATAGTCAATTACCATTTTTGGCTTAATTTTTGGTACTCTTCCTCCAGACAAAGACATCTCATGACCATGACAGGTTGATAACATTGTAACAGCTCTTTTATCTTTCCATTTTAATACCGTCATCTCATTCTGTTTTTGCATCGCAGCTATTTGTCCTAGATCTAAATTTGCATTTACAATGTCACGAGGTACATATTTTCTATTCAATTTTAAAGTGCCTAACAAATCTGTATTTCTTGATAGCAGATATTCCGCTAAGGGGATACTTGTGTAATAGTTATCCGTTACTATACATCGTCCTTCATCCAGCAAGTCTTCTGCTAACTCCACGACAATGCTTCCAGGTTTGTCTAATCCATGTAAATTATTACTTTGACCACAGTAAATCTTGTATCCCCAAGTATAACCATCGACTGTGCATATTTTGTATATTTTTATGCCATATTTATGTGCTTTAGATGGTAAATACTGTCTAAATAAAAGTCGACCTCTAAAATGGACCATAGACTCGTCCACAACTATCACCTCTCCTGGTGTGTAAATAGATCGACAATTTCGTATAATGAGATTTATTAATGGACTAATCTTGTACAATCTATCATCTTCGTCTCTTGGAGTGTCGTTGTCGCAAAAATGCCAACATTTCATTAACAAAACAAATCTATTATAGGACATGCCTATCTTATGGAGTAATGGGTGATAATATATTTCGTCCATTTTCCAATATGATTCAACTGTTGGAAACTTTATCAATCCAGTCAGTATTATCACTCCAATAAATTTGAGCATTTCGGACGCGTCAACATCTTTCCAACGTTTAATTCGAGCAGACGGTAGATCATTTGCTACTTTCATACGAGAACCATATATATTTGTGTATTCTACCATTAAACACAGTACCTCGTCATTTATAATGTGACGGAATATCATAGAAATTTGTTCATCATTACCAAATAATCTTGTGTGTCGTGTAGGCTCCATACGACCCGTAAAAAGTTTCCTTGATAAGTTGGAAACATTTGATTGCCATGCGAAAGGGCTTGCAGATCGATTACGTGCACGTCGTCGTACCTGTTCACGATGGAGACTGCGGCTTCGTCGATTTCTAGGAAGACTGTTTTGAATTTCAGCTTGTATGGCTTCGATACTTTCTACTATGTCATCCATTGCCAAAAAACAAGCTGCATCTTCGTTTTCCTCGTCAGAATCCAACAAATCGTCGTCGAAATCAGAATCTTCTAATATTCTTTGTAAACGTTCAACCATTTTCAACTTCGTGAAGTGAACAAATGTGGTAAAATAAACAAAAGAATTACCTACATTGACTTGAGTTGACGTTCTATTACCTGACACTTCAAAATCTACTAATAACAAAAAGTATTTATATATCGATAAAGTGCCAGTCCTGAGTACGGCTCTTGAAAGTTCTGTTTTTTCATGATACTAAAAGGTTTACTTCCTATTGCACTCACTAAGTATTTAGAAGTGTTTCGATTACATGTCTTATTATTTACGTCTTTAACAAGACGCATTTTAAGACTGAGGTAATATGCGGGACTTACAATGAAATTCAAACATTTTGTATGGGGACTGTTATCGTGTTAACGTGATGGGCTCGTGATGCGACTCGTGAAATGCATTCAAATCTGCACTAAGCCGGTGTGCGCTTTACTCGCCATGCATGAGCCACCGCTTCGTGCTATAACCTCCGTGGCGCAGTGGGCGTATAGCCCGCTGAGACGCAGGAGGTAGCGGGTTCGATTCCCGCCGCGGAACAAATGTTTGCATTATCTATAAATATTTTTTCCGAGTCTGGATGTTTTTCTATATATTATATGTATGTATTTACAAAAAAACGTATACAAGTATTATATCAGTTATCTGGTTCCCATAGTACAAGCTCTGCTTAGTTTGGGGCTAGATAGCGCTGTGTGAAATATCTACCAATATTTATTTATAACGTAACTCCTTTATAAAATAAGCTAGTCGATAACGCTTAATTAGGTAGTCAGGTTTGCATTAAAATGTTGTAATGTTGTATTTGGCAATTCTTAGTAAAGGCCCAGCAGTGGGATAAGTGGGATAAGTAACAGATTCAAAAAAAAAAGAGCCGTCTTTTTACAGACGTAGACACAGCTAGACTAGTTTACTTCAGCTACTTCCACAGCATTATGTCATACGGTATACTGCTGTGGGGGAGTGCTGCAGATATAAACACCGTTTTTGTGCTACAGAAGAGGGCTGTTCGTGCAATTTATAATTTGGGCCCCAGAGAATCATTACGCAATAAGTTTAAAGAAATAAATATTATGACATTCCCTTGTCAATACATCTATGAAAATCTGATGTATGTTCACAAATATATTAATTTGTTTAAGAAAAATAGCGATTATTATAATTTTAATACTAGAAATAAAGATAAACTCGCTGTTGCCCCTTGTAGACTCCATAAAGTTAGTAAATCGTTTAAAGCGCAAGGTGTTCGCTTTTATAACAAATTCCCAAGTGATGTACAAAAATAGACAATTTACAAATTTAAAAACGCAATTAAACAAAATCTTTATAAAAAGCCTACTATAAAATATCTGATTATTTAGATGATAGAGAAGCTTGGCATTGAAATTGCTCCAACTCGTTCAAAATGTAACAATTTAGACGTAATTTATTTCCTGTATTGTTATGTATTCTAAAAGGATCATAAAAAAACAACCAGCCTTGTTTTCTTGCTTTTTTTCCTGGCTTGGTCGCGAAGGAACAGGCAGTAAAATTGACGTTTCTAAGTGATTCTTGTGATTTTTATTAATAAAAGATTTTGACTTAGACTTTTAGATTCTTCGTTCCCTTGCTGATAAACATTAGTTAAAAATTAATAAAAATATTTCTCAAAAAATAAATACCTACTTTTAAAAACAGTTTTATCGAAATACTTGATACTTATCAAAGGAATGTCATATCGGTAATGTTTGTTTGTCTGTAAACGTCTCGGTTTAAATAAATATTTAGGAACAGCAATCATCGTATGTTTTGATATCTGGGAAAAGTTTGTTGATATTCGGGTGATTGGAAAAGTTATATTTGAGTTAAAAATAGAATTTTGGTAAAATAAGTAAATTTGGGTCATCATCATCATCATCAGCCGGTAGACGTCCACTGCTGAACATAGGCCTCCCCCTTAGATCGCCACAATGAGCGGTTGGTAGCCGTTTGCGCCCAACGGCTCCCCGCGATTCTTACTAGATCGTCGGTCCACCTTGTGGGGGGCCGGCCTACGCTGCGTCTTCCAGTCCGTGGTCTCCACTCGAGAACCTTTCTTCCCCAACGGTTATCGATTCTACGAGCGATGTGGCCTGCCCATTGCCACTTCAACTTGCTAATTTTGAGAGCTATGTCGGCAACTTTAGTTCTTCTGCGGATTTCCTCATTGCGGATTTTGTCACGCAAAGAAACCCCGAGCATAGCCCTCTCCATAGCTCGTTGAGCGACCTTGAGCTTGGTCATGAGGCCATGAGTAAAGGACCACGTTTCAGTGCCATAGGTCATCACTGGCAACACACACTGGTTGAAGACTGTAGTCTTCAGGCTCTGGGGAATTTTGGACGAGAAGATATCGCGAAGTTTCCCGAACGCTGCCCAGCCAAGTTGGATTCTTCGTGCGACCTCTTTGTCGAAGTTGGACTTACCTAATTGGACAGTTTGTCCTAGGTATACATATTCGTCGACAACTTCGAGAGTATCGCCCCCAACAACTACCGGTACGGGCGCAACATGGATATTTGACATGATTTTCGTCTTATCCATGTTCATTTTAAGAAAATTTGGGTATTATTAATAAATTATGATATTATTTATATAACATAATATATATTTTAAATATTAAAAATTGTTGGGTATAGACCTCCTCTTTATTACGCCTCCCTTGTCCTTTACAAATACAAAAAATATTTTTTGAATTAGAAATGTTATCTATTTACACAATTTTAAGGAGCCGATGGTAACTGCAATAGTTATAAAAAACCGGACAAGTGCGAGTCGACTCGCGCACCGATGGCTTCGCATTTTTTTAATGATTTATCTTTAAAGATTTTCTGATTTTCTTCTTTATTTGTGCTGTGAGACCTTGCTTCTTGCCAAATTTCATGATCAACAGGAAGTACCCTATAGATTTGCGAGTATCAAAATATGCGGCATAAACAGCCGTATTTTTAGATTGCGTTGACTGAAGCTTGATTTTTGGCAGCTCCAAGGGACCGTAGACTTACGTATTTGTATTTCAGTATTCATTTATTCACCGTTTCTTTATTTATTATTGGTATGTCAAATATATATTACAAATGTCAGATAAAAAGAGAAACAAAATAAAAAAGTGGCACTCCAGAGAGTGCCGACAGAAGTGAAAACTTGAACAATTACGGGATACTTATATACAAAGGTGTCGGTAACGCTAACGGTAACAGTGTCGCGAGTTCAATGGTTTTTTCAATTCTCAATAAATGCCCAACGCGCCTGAAGAAGCTTTCACTACTTATATACAGAGGTGTCGGTAACGATAACGGTAACAGTGTCGCGAGTTCAATGGTTTTTTCAATTCTCAAAAAATGCCAAACGTGCCTAAAGAAGCTTTCACTACTTATATACAGAGGTGTCGGTAACGGGAACAGTGTCGCGAGTTCAATGGTTTTTTCAATTCTCAAAAAATGCCCAACGCGCCTAAAGAAGCTTTCATTACTTATATACAGAGGTTTCGGTAACGGGAACAGTGTCGCGAGTTCAATGGTTATTTTCAATTCTCAAAAAATGCCCAATGCGCCTAAAGAAGCTTTCACTACTTATATACAGAGGTTTCGGTAACGGGAACAGTGTCGCGAGTTCAATGGTTATTTTCAATTCTCAAAAAATGCTCGACGCGCCTAAAGAAGCTTTCCCTACTTATATATAGAGGTGTCGGTAACGGTGGCAGTGTAGCGATTTCAATGGTTGTTTCCCATCTCAAAAAATTCCCAACACGCATAAAGAAGCTTTTACTACTTATATACAAAGGTGTCGGTAACGGTAACAGTGTGGCGAGTTCAATGGTTGTTTCCCATCAAATACAAAGGTACACACGATATACAGAGGTGTCGGTAACGGTAGCAGTGTCGCGATTTCAATGGTTTTTTTCCCATCTCAAAAAATGCCCAACACGCATAAAGCTTTTACTACTTATATACAAAGGTGTCGGTAACGGGAACAGTGTTGCGAGTTCAATGGTTGTTTCCCATCTCAAAAAATGCCCAACGCGCCTAAAAAAGTTTTCACTACTTATATACAAAGGTGTCGGTAACGGTAGCAGTGTCGCGAGTTCAATGGTTTTTTCCCCATCTCAAAAAATGCCCAACGCGCCTAAAGAAGTTTATATATACAGAGGTGTCGGTAACGGTAGCAGTGTCGTGGTTTCAATGGTTTTTTCCTATCTCAAAAAATGCCCAACGCGCTTAAATAATGTTTGCACTTCAAAAATAAACAAATTACATTTATGCATATTTATTTATTTGATATTAATTTCTCTTATAGGGGTATATCACTTCTGTCTACTCCAGGAAAAACTTTTGCCAGAGTACTCTTAAATCGTCTTATGGAGCTCTCTGAAAGTATATTGCCTGAAACGCAATTTGGGTTTAGACCCAATCGCGGCACATGCGAGGCCATATTCTCTCTTAGACAACTGCAAGAGAAAAGCAGGGAACAGTGTCAACCTCTGTTTCTCTGTTTTGTTGATCTGGAGAAAGCTTTTGACAGTGTACCTCGCGAAGCTTTGTGGATTGTGCT
Source organism: Philereme vetulata (assembly GCA_918857605.2). Classification (NCBI taxonomy): domain Eukaryota; kingdom Metazoa; phylum Arthropoda; class Insecta; order Lepidoptera; family Geometridae; genus Philereme; species Philereme vetulata. The sequence goes on from OU975425.1 coordinate 14,276,020, forward strand.
TTCGAAACTTGGTTGCACCGACAAATTTATACGCTTGATAAGACTTCTTCACGACAACATGACTTGTTGCGTAACCGTCAATGGTGAGCAGACAGAGCAATTCCCTGTCACTTGTGGTGTAAAACAAGGCTGTGTATTAGCACCCACTCTTTTTGCTCTGTACTTTTCCGTTGTCGTGAGGGAGACTTTACAAGCCAACACCGAAGGGATCCGCATACGTTTTCGCACAGATGGCAGTATCTTTAACCTGGCTAGGTTAAAAGCGCACACAAAGGTATCGTATGACCTCATTACCGAATTGATGTATGCTGATGACCTATGTTTCGTTGCGGAATCTTCTGAGGGACTCCAGGACTTGATGACTCGGCTTGACGCTGCGTGCTGTAGATTTGGCCTCAAAATTAATATTACAAAGACAGAGGTGATGGCCATGGACACTGTTAACCAAGCTCCACTGAATCTGCAAATCGATGGAAAGCCCATAAAACAGGTCGATACATTCAGATATCTGGGAAGCAGCATAACAACAAAATGCGACCTTGACTCGGAGATCAACAGCAGACTTGGCTCCGCTATGGCTGCTTTTGGTAAACTACGAGTCCAGGTATTTCGCTCCCATAACATCAAATTGAGTACCAAGATTAAGGTGTATATGGCTATTGTACTTCCTAACATCTTGTACTCGTCAGAGACATGGTGCCTGTATCGCAGACACATACGCACGTTAGACAGATTCCATCTGAAATGCCTCCGCGACATTCTTAACATCAAGTGGTCGGATCGGGTCCGTAATACCGATGTTCTACGACGGGCTAATGTCTGTGGCATAGAGGCATATTTGATGCGGCGTCAGCTGTGTTGGTGCGGGCACCTGTCTCGGATGTCTGATGAGCGAAGGGCGAAACGCATTTTCTTCTGTGAACTAGAACATGGTAAGCGGAAACGCGGAGGTCAGTTCCTACGTTTCAAAGACGTACAGAAGAGGCACATGAAGAGGTGTTGTATCGATCCGTCGCGCTGGGAGGCTCTCGCTGAAAAACGACCTGAATGGAGGCGTCATGTTCAGGACAAAGTGTACGAGTTTGAAGAAGAAAGGAGGCAAGAACTAGACTTAAAACGAGATCAGCTTAAAAGTCGACCGCCGGCTAATATCAATTATAACTACATTAATGGCGCCTTAACTTGTGTTCATTGTAACCGGACTTTTAGCGCAAAAATAGGGTACATCAGCCACATACAGGCTAAACACCTAGGCCAATAATCACAAAGTCAAGTCTCTGTAGCCGAAATCGGCTAGGAGGATTATTATTATTATTATTAATTTCAACTTGTCACCTCCACGCGTTCCTGAAAAAAGAGTCAAGTGAGATAGACCGACTTATAGTGATCCTTTAAAGGTTCCTTTTTTTCTTTTTGAGGTACGGAACCCTAAAAAGTGTGACGCAGTTATCTAGGTAGGCGCCTCCTTCAGTGAAGGCAAATGGGAGTTACCTCATCATCATCGGATGATGATGATGAGATGTATAGATTTACAATCAACATCCACAGCCTTACTTCACCCATTGTTGGGTATAGGCCTCTCCAAGTGTGTGCCATCCACCACGATCCTGCTCTAGTCTCACCCACTGACGGCCCGCGACCTTTACGATGTCGTCCACCCATCTCGCTGCCGGACGCCCTACCCTTCTATACTCGCTCCTCGGCCACCATTCAGTCGCGCATGCTACATCTGTCATCACCACGTCTAGCCAAGAGTCCCGCCCAAGACCATTTGAGTATCATAACTCGAGTTACCTTTTGAAAAAAAAATTGCAACCATTGCTAGGACCTTTCTCTAATCCAATCCGAGAGTGCTGATATGTGTGTATTTGTACGTACATGTGACCTAGGCTGCTCGCGATCCCGAGGGCAAGGATTAATCTCCTGAGCGAAGCTCCTTAGCGCGAGGGTTTATCAACAGCGTATGTGTAGCCGAAGATGTTGATATGTTCAATATTATTATTATAAGCCCTTTGTGTTCCACTGCAGGGCAAAGCCCTCCCTTACCTCTTTCTACTCGTCTCTGTAGTTCGGAAGTAAGGGCCAATCCTTGAGGCCTACCTCGAGTTTTGTTTAGCTCATCCCGCCACCTTTGCCTGGGCCTTCCACGCGGGCGTCGGGCGTCTGTTGTTTGGGACCCACTCTGAGGTGGTCTTCGCCTAAGTTGTGTCTGACATACGGCACACGTGTCCGGCCCAGTCCCACTTGAGTCTTCCAGCTTTTTGAGCGATATCGGCTACCTGTGTTCGGGAGCGTATAACCGAGTTCCTGATTCGGTCCGTGAGTTTCACGCCCAGGATACTACGCTCCATTGCACACCCCAAGAGAGGACTGTTGACGATTTGTTAGCGAACAGGTTTGCGCACTATAGGTTAGGATGGGGAGAATGCACATGTCCAAGAGTATCCGCTTTAGTCAAAGTGGAAGCGGTCCTTATCCGTGTTCAACATTACCTTGACGAAATTCACAGATACGGTCTTTTCTCAGTAGGACCTATCTTGCGTTCCTCTGAGACCTTGCAACTTAAAACTCCTGTACACTCTTCTAAATTTTATAATAAACCCTTCACTGTACAAGCTATCCGTCTAACTCTCTTCCTCCACACATTAGAACTGATAAATCTCTTCCCATCTTTAAAACAGTTCTATTTAAACATCTGTCTGCACTACAATGCTGATTTTCTCATTTTCTCATCTATCGTTACGCTACTCTTGGTTTTTATTTCACCCTTCTATTGTACACCTACATATAGTACCTACTTATAGTATTTTATATAATATACCTTTGTTATTATTAGTATGGAATATTTATGTTATAGTATTATGCACCTAGTTTATTTATTTGTATACAATTATTTAGTTTGCTTATGTAAGTACATTGTTTATTCAATATTTAAATATTTTTATTAATAGCTACCGTCCTATAACGTTCTCGTGAAATCCAGTCCATCCAAAGGTTGTCTGGAAGAGATCGTTTTTAACGATAAGACCGCCACTTGTATTTCTGCGTGTATTGTTTTTTTTTATTTTAAGTGTGATTTACAATAAAGCGTTTTCTATCTATCTATCTATCTAGTCTAATTGTAAATAAGTAGATATTAAGGTTTTTCATCGCTTTGTTTTTACACTGTAATGGCTAGGTAAAAATTTAAATGAATAAACGTCAACAGTAAATCCCACTGAAGAACAGGTATTTTATGGTGTAACAGCGCATCGCTTTCACCGCACAGTGAAAGCACTCAACTGAACAGCTTAGTGCATGCCGTTTGTCACTCAGCTTTGTAGCCACAGTGGGGTATTTAACGCAGCCGAGTAAAAATAAGACTCGAAGCCTATTTCACCAACTCTGACTATAATGCAACTAATGAAAATATCTAACGGATATAAAATATATACATCTTCTGTTTTGTAATGAAAACAGATAAAGAGATAGTGATTCTATCCATTACTTAAAGTTACTCGGAGGTCGTGAAACAAAAAAAACTTACTACAACATATAATTTATTCTTCACAAACAAAAACTACACATCTACTTACGACTAAATACTTCTATACTTATATTAGGTCTTTACCTATGAAATTGCCGTTTTGTATGGAATAAGTGAAAGTACAAATTTTTTTAAACGTTTTTATTTCTGTTATTCAAAGTAATCACCCATGCAATCGATGCATCTTTACCAACGCATTGGCAGTTTATTGATGCCCTTGTAAAAATCAGCTGGACGGGAGGCAACAAACTCTTCAAAGGCATTTTGTACTGCCTCTCGGGAATTGAATTTTTTTCCCACTAAAAGTTGTCTAAATTTTGGAAAAAGTAATAGTCGGTAGGTGCAAGGTCTGGTGAGTATTACGGATGAGGGAGAGCTTCCAACCCCAGCTCTTGCAGCTTGGAGACTGTCTGTTGTGCAGTATGGGGTCGCGCGTTGTCGTGAAGGTGCAGTGGGGACGACCTATTGACCAAAGCTGGTTGCCGATGTGCAAGCTTCTCCATCATTGTATCCAGTTCTTCACAGTACACATCTGCAGTAATGCTCATGTCGTTTTGTAAAAAGCTGTGGTGAATCACACCCGCACTAGACCACCTAACAGTGACCATCATCTTTTTAGGGGTCATTTTTGGTTTAGGGCATTGCTTTGGTGCTGAACCGGGATCTAACCAACTTGCTGAGCGCTTTCGATTGTCGAACAGAATCCATTTTTCATCGCACGTAATAATTCGGTTCAAAATTCCTTCATTTATTTGCCTATTGAGCAGCGCGAGGTAGGTCTCGACGCGTACGTTGCGCTGGCGATCGTTAAGTTCGTGGGGCGTCCATCTATCAAGTTTTTTTACCTTGCCTATTTGTCGCAAATGGTTCAAAATTGTTTTGATGCTAACATCAAAATCTGCTCAGTTCAGCTGTAGATTGAGTTTCGTCAGCTTCCTCACAATCGCCTTTACTTCATCATTGTTGACCAAAGTCTCCGGACGACCACGAGCTTCAAGTCAAATTTTCCAGAACGGAACCGGGAAAACCAATAACGGGTTGTGCGTTCGTTTGTACAGTTCTCTCCGTAAACGTTTTTGATGTTACGTGCCGTTTGTGTCGCGTTGGTGCCACGACGGAACTCATATTCCATAATTACACAAATTTTTAAAGTATCCATTATGACGAAAAATATACAAATGTAATGAAAATACAACGCTAATCAATAAACAAAAGACTGAGTTTGTAAAAAGAATGTCATGTTTTTAAAACAAAATTAATTTGAATTTAGAATACAAAGCCATTCCAAACTTTTTTTCTATTTGAAATGACCAGTACTGAAGAACAGCAATTTCATAGGTAAAGTTTGTTGTTAGTTAGTTTTTTTTGTAGGGAGTAATTTCAATAACTACTGAAGCTATTCTGAATATACTTTTATTGCTCTTTTTATAAGTGAAAACTTCTTTAGGCGCGTTGGCCATTTTTTGAGATGGGAAAAAAACCATTGAAAACGCGACACTGTTACCGTTACCGACACCTCTGTTTGTGAGTATCTGTAGTGTAGTCTGATTTTAAATTTTGAATACCCAAACATAGTGCGCTAAATTTTTCACTTTTGTCGGCACTCCCGGAGTGCCACTTATATAAATTATAGGAGAGCGTTAGACCACAATCTCGCCTGATGGTAAGCTATGATGCAGTCTACGATGGTACACGCTTGCATCATTTTAATTTTTTTTACCCCTCTTGAACCCCAATATTTCAACAACCCCCCAACATTTTTAGCTCATTTAGTCAAACCAAAATTGTGCCATCACTACCTACCTATGTATCAAATTTCACGATTCACGATTCACGAACTCTTCGAAAGTTATCCTCGGACAAACAAACATACATACATACTTAAATAAATAAATAATAAATATTTCTGGACATTTCACACAGCGCTATCTAGCCCCAAACTAAGCAGAGCTTGTACTATGGGAACCAGATAACTGATAAAATACTTATATACTTTTTTTTTGTAAATACATACTTATAATATATAGAGAAACAACCAGATCCGGAACAAATATCTGTAGATCATGCAAACATTTGTTACGCAGCGGGAATCGAACCCGCTACGTCCTGCGTCTCAGCCAGCTATTCGCCCATTGCACCACGGAGGTCGTCAACTTACATACATACAACGCCGATTTGCCCAAGTTGATTTGGAGATCTCGCTTCGCTCTATCAATTATGAAGGTATTGGGACGTAGGTTACGTTTTATCCGACTGCGCAGAAGGAATGTAATGTTTTTATTGAGAATCTACGCGTGCGAAGCCGCGGACGGGTAAGCTACTAATAAATATGTATTACTAGCTTACCGGGAAACAGATATTTCTTGTCGAACTCCAACGACCCCCCAAAAGATAAAGAATACAACTCTATTCATAATTATTATGTAATATGTTTTCGAATCACTTAGTATCCAGGAAATTCCTTATTCGTATTTGTTAGTATTTCCTTACTAGTATGAACAGATAAAAGACAAAGCTAATGACAAATAGCATACATCATACGCTACGAGTTGGGGGGGGGGGGGGGGGGTCGAATACGTCGATGACTACATGTACCTAGGCCAGTTGGTATCCTTCCAAGGACGCTTGGGTTATTGATAAATGAAACAGTTAATAAAATTCGCACTTCCTTTATCTCTGAAACGGAAGCTCATGGACGTGTGCATCCTCCTTATCCTCACCTACGGCGCGCAGACCTGCTCTTTGACTGATCTGCAAAAGTCCAGACTCGGGGTGTGTCATCGAGCCATGGAGCGTAGTATTCTGGGAGTCAGACTGACAGACCGCGTTCGTAACAGTATACTGCGCTCTAAAACGCAAATAGCGGATGTCGGACAGCAAGCGGGTAAACTGAAGTGGGATTGGGCGTACAAGCTCTGCTTAGTTTGGGGCTAGATAGCGCTGTGTAAAATGTCCAGCAATATTTATTTATTTATTTAAGTAAGTACTATTTCATTATGTTATTAGTGCATGCATATGTATGCCTAATGACAATAAACATTTGATTTGATTTTAAATATTTACTCGTAATGTGGATTAAAAATAAATGATCACAATACTACTCACAAACAAGATAGCCTTACAAGCTGGACGCTTAAAAGGCGAATTACCCACTAACCACAAAGAGACAATCCATGACTCGCTCAGCTCTAGTGCCTTTACACACGAGTGGAGTGCCGCGGGACAAATAGCTCGCATTGTGTAGTCATGCTTTTAGCGTTGTGGTTTAGAAAAAGTTTGTTTTCCCTTTATACCCTACAAATGAACACACCTACATTCCAAGATAACTCTGGTCTATACTACTTAATATAATATAAATATAAACACTATTTAAAACTAGTATCACATAATCACAACAGAAATTGTTATCATATTTTTAGGGAAAAATCAGAACAAAGTTAGAGAAGATAGAATTTTTTCCATTAAAGAATACTCAGGGTATTACTGGTTAACTAAAATTGAATATTTTACGTGATTTATCTTTTTAAATTATCATGGTTATGAATCTCTATTTTTACTTAAAACAAGATATTTACCATGATTTGTGAGTTTTTGAGTGTCGTAAAATTTCAGCGGCGTTGCATGCGCCATGATCACGGGTAAACTGAAGTCTGCGAGTGGGTAGTTGTTGGCAGATATGACGATCTACCCTCTTTGTCAGTCTCTTGCTAGGAATGAATTCACTAATACAGTTTGACCAGCATTTCGGCACTGCCTGCAGATATAGTTTGACTAGCATCTAAATAGCGAAACATGTTCATTCTGGTGTCAGATTTATTTTTTTGCTATAAATGTATCATTTTTGTACGGGGGTGACATAGTCACTGTGTGACAAAACCCCTCATTAACTTTACTACCACCGGTTTCATTCTCGATCATAACTCGATTCCGACACACAACACTCACGGTATCAGGACGCGTAATTGGCACTTCATTTCGTCGGTTCTTACATATTCTCACCGCAGGATTCCAGGCTCCAGATCAGACCATCTTCACGATTGAAATTCTTATGTTTGTTAATTTCAATTGCCTCTTGAACCAGTATTGGCATGTAATGACCGCAGTTGGGATTACTTGTGAGTTGTTTAACTCGATCCAGTGGATTGATTTACCAATCATGGTAATATCTTGTTTGTATCGAAAATATTCATCATCAACATAGTCAGTCATCAGCCATAGGATGTTCACTACTTAGCACGACCATGATCAGCAGTGGACGTCCCCATAGATTTCCAGTGAAATTATCTTCGATTAGTCCCATCTGGCCCGGTGGCCCTGCCCCAGTACCGGGCCAGATATGAAAAATCGCGCCAATGGGCCCAGTGAGCAGCTTTCCGGGCCCGTTGGCACTCTTTTCATGTCATCGGGTCCGGTGGTATTAATAATAGGCAATAATAATATATGAAGGGGGAGCGAAGTACTAATAAATTGTTTGCTTCTCTGATATTGATCAGAGAACTATTTTAAGCTGACATTTTGCACAATGCGGCTCTCCATTGTTGCGATCATCGAAGTACAGTGTTTGATAGATTTTCACAAAAAGTAAGCAAGAACGAAACAAAGAATCGTCTTTCTTTAGTGATAGGATCGATAAACAATGGTATACTATCTCCTGTGTTAGGCAATAATAGCAGGTCAGGCGATATTTCAAATGGGGCTAATCCTTTATGTGGTCGTCTTTCCATCTATTGGGGGGGGGGGGGGGGGGGGGTCCTTCACGCTCTCCAGCGTGGTCTCTACTCTAGCACGTTTTGCCCCACGACCCGCTGCTACTTCGGCATGCTAATTCTCTTGGCTATGTCTGTGACCTTAGTTTATTTACGGATCTCCTCATTTATTCGATCTCGTAGAGAAACACCAAACATAGCCCTCTCCATAGCACTCTTCACCTTTTTCGTGTCGATGTGGTTCAAATTATTTTGAACATCAAATGTTGTTTTGACCATACTAGGGCACTGCTTTTTTTCGTGTCGATATGAACATCAAATGTTGTTTTGACCATACTTGACCACTGCAACAGCGTTATCTGTGGCGGAACAAGTATCCCTCAGGGTGCAAGAATAAGGGCACAGTAGGCAGCCTAGTAAGAGTGCCATAGTCTGAGGATCTGTACCGCATGGGCAACTAGTCGCCGACTCTCCAATGTAGCACCATTTACTCATATTGTGCCTGCTGCAACCCACTTATGTCCTGAGACGGTTGAGTGATAGCACGCTGAGCGACCATAAGCATATTTACTGTGATGTGTGAGTTTTTAGTAAATTTTTAAATGTTTCTCTGTGGGTGCAAAGTAGGGAAAGTGACAAAAGACACGCAGTGAGCACCCAGTGCCACAGTCGAATCACGAATGCCTACATAACGCACTTCAGCGCTGCGTCGCGTTTTTCCTCTAAAACTGGAATAGCAGAATGAAATTAAACTTATTAAGTTACTAGCTGTTGCCCGCGAATTCGTGCGCATTATACTACTAAATGTGTAGGTTACGTAAGCTAAACTCACTGTTGCAACTTAACTTGACACCCCATTTTTATCCCATGGAAACTGATGACTATGAGATAAAAAGTAGCCTATGTGGTAATCCAGCTAATCTACGTATATACCAAATTTCATTTAAATCGGTTCAGCCGATACGACGTGATTGAGTAAAAAAAATTTTATTGCAAATAACATTTACAGTGTGTTAGTTTAATACATAAATGTAAAACAATTTAAAATATAAAAAGCTTATTCGAAGTGGACTCCATTGGCTGCAATACAGTCCTTTAAACGTTGAGGCCAGTTATCAATAGAACCACGCACTCTTTCCATGGGAAAACTCTTCACAGCCAATCGTATGGATTGTTTTAGGGACTCCAAATTATCATGGCGTTTAGAGCAAGCCGTACTCTCTAAAACTGATCATAAATCATAATCCAGCGGATTAAGATCGGGACTAGACGACGGCCAGTCTTCAGCTTTGAAGTCCGAAACGTTCGTTTCCAACCAAGACTGCGTAGACCGAGCTTTATGACCCGGCGCCGAGTCTTGCTGGAAGGGTCATTCTTGGTTATTGAACATGGTGTTGTTAAGGGGCTTCACTACCTTCTCAAGAATGGTATCTTTTTACACCTGTGCCGATGTTTTGATACCTTTTTCTCAAAAGTATGGCTCCGTCACTCCTTCATAGCTAATACCCCACCAAACCATCACTGAAGTCGGATAATGCCCACGTTGCACTCTGTCGACTAATTGGGAAGCTTCCTTAGAACTGTGAGCATAGATACGGTCATTTTGTTTGTTAAAATGTTGCTCAATTGTAAAAAATTTCTCATCCGTAAACAAAATTTTTCTGTGATCTCCCTTTGCGTACCGCTTCAGTAGATTTTTCGATTTTAGCATCCTATTCTTTTTTCAATTATCAGTTAAGAGATGACCAGTACGTCTCTTATAGGCTGCAAGTCCTTAGTCATCTTTTAAAATACGCGACATGGTTCTAGGTGCTATCTTCATCTCCCGAGATAAAATCTTTTGCTTTCGGACAGGATTTCTTCGAATTCTTTCCCTTACTGCTTTGACCACCTTTTTCGTACGAACACTACGTGGATGGCCAGATCTTTTTCTGTCACAAACAAAGGAGGCCTCATTGTACCTATTAATAGCCCGGTACACAAACATTTCACTAATACCAAGCGTATGGAGAATTTTAAAAATTGCATTTGGCTCCATACCTACTTTGTGTAATGCAATCACAGCGATTCGGTTCTCTTTATCACCCCACTCCATTTTAATATCGCAAAATTTTGTACAATGTATTGGCGCCAAAATGAGAAAACACAATGAACAATCATATAAAAATGTCAGATTCCAAATTCAAATGTAATTTTTTGTTTATTTTTAATTGTAACAGTATTTATGACCAGACTAAGTATACCTAGTCAGGTCATAAATTCTGTCACATGTTTAATATAAAATAATTGAAACAAGTTTATTCATTATGTAACCATTTATATACCAAAATGAACTTAACAAAACATAGATTCTTATGACACTAAAGTTTGTTCAAAATGACCTCCGTGATTTTGAATACAGGCCTTCAATCTGCGCGGCCAGTCGTCTATCGCAGCACGAATGAGGTCCATGTCAATATCGGCGGCTGCCTTAATCAAGGATGTCTTGAGTGACTCCAAATTGGGATGAGGCTTTGAGCACGCCTTTTCCTCCCAAGTGCTGCCATATCTTGTAATCTAACGGATTCAAATCTGGACTGGAGGAGGGCCAGTCTTCGTGCCGGATGAAGTCGATTTCACACGCCGCCAGCCAGTCTTGTGTGCGCTTCGCTCTATGAGCTGGCGCCGAATCTTGTTGGAATACCCAGTACCTGTTATTGAACATGGTATGAGAAACAGGTTCCACAAGGTTCGTCAGGACTGTATTTTAATACACAACTGCATTCGTTTTTACACCTTTCTCACAAAAATGTACCTCTGTTAGGCTCCAATAAGAAACTCCCAACCATACCATGAGCGAGGATGGAAAATGACCTCGTTGGACACGCGGAATACGGTTGCTCGCTTCTTCACTACTGTGTGCGTACACCTTATCATTTTGTTTGTTGTAGCTCTCTTCTACGGTAAATTTTTTTTCATCCGAAAAAAGAATTTCCCGATATTTTTTTCCCGCGTACCGCTTCAACAAAGCGCGGCATCTCTTCAGTCTCAGGTCCATTAGACGAGCATTCAAACGATGTCCTGTTTTTCTTCGATATGCCCGAAGCCCTAAGTCTTCATTTAACACCCTTTTCACCGTGGTTCTGCTTAACCCTATCTGAAGGGCCAACAGTTTCTGCTTACGTTTGGGATTTCTTTGAATTCGCGCGTTCACAGCTTTTATCACTGCTGGTGTCCTAACAAACCGAGGGCGACCACTTCTTGACCTGTCATCTACACTAGAGTCTTCATTGTATCGTTTGATGGTGCGATAAACGAATCTTTTGGTTATATTCAAATTTTTCAGTATGTCAAAAATTTGAATTGGCGCGTAACCGCAACGATGCAACGCAATAACTGCAACACGGTCTTCTTTAAGCGTCCACTCCATATTTAAAAATGAGTAAAATTCTAAAATGTATACTTTTTTATTTTCATGAACAATTCGAAATTCGAATTCTATAAACTTTTTTGTGGCCAGCATTCTAAAAGAAAAGTTTTTACTGTGTGACAATACTTATGACCTGACTAGGTATAATATTATGTATAGTGTGATAATAGTCAGTAAATAAACATAAACAATCCTTTTTATAAGTATCTTTTATTATTATGTGATACTTCCGCCAGCGGCTTCGCACGCGTGGTTTGTCAACAAAAAGTAGCCTATGTGTTAATCCAGGTTATAATCTACGTACATACCAAATTTTCAGACGACATGAAAGAGTAAGAAATACATCGTTTATAATATTAGTGGGATGGGTTTTATTGTAACAGCGCCTCCTCTCACGTTTTGTCAATCCAGTCAATCCAAAGGTTGCCTGGAAGAGATCGCTTTGAGTGATGAGGCCGGCAATTGTGCCACCACGTATTAGTCTTTAAATTTTATAGGTTATTGTAATTTGGTGTAATAATAAAAAAATATCTATTTTTTACATTCACAGCATTAATAACCAAACTAGTAAAACCTGTATTATCGCATCTATCTATATGCACTCATATATTTGTAAATCGTATCGATACTCGATTCTTTTAAATTGTCTGTTTAACATTAAATTAACTTTAGTCTTTCGTTAACTTAGCTTCTCTCTTAGTCTAAATATTGAACTCTTTATTTGTTAAGGTTTATGGAGGAGGGCGTTGATGCCTGCGACACAGTATTTTTTACTCCTGCAGTTATCACCGTTTTCATATTGTTTCTGTACGCTGTTTATGTACTAAATAAAGATATTTTGATTTGATTTGATTTTGATCTATATGCACTATAATTATTATATTTCATTTAGGAGCACCTGTTGGACACGGTGTCCTTTAAATCACTGTTTTCCCAGAACAAACGTTGCTCAGACCATGGTCTACTAATTATTTATAACATCAAATTAAAAAACAAAACGAAATTGGTCTTTGAAAAATATAAAAAGTTTCGAACTAAAAACGTCTATTTTAACGTTACGCCCTACAACATAGCGCGCTGACCGGTAGCTACTAGGTAGGTACTACGCTACAGCTAGCGTAAGTTCATGGGAACTTTATGTCACGGTTAGTTTTTGAACCAAACTAGACTTAATTGAGAAGGTCTAGATTTTATTTTTTTATTCTCTTATTTGATGCTATAAACAGTTAATAGACCATGGTCTGAGCAACGTTTGTTCTGGGAAAACAGTGATTTAAAGGACACCGTGTATACATACATATGACTCCGCCGGGCTTGATAGTAAATAAAACATAATTACAATTGAATTTGATATATTAACTTTGAATCATTATTATAAAATAATTTACCAAATACCTTCATAGATAAGATAATAATTTACATGTTTAAAGAAATTTGAATAAATTATTTTGAAATTATTCATAGTATTTATAAAATAACTAGTTATGTCTAACTAGCTTCCGCTCGCGGCTTCGCACACAAGGTTTGTCAATAAAAAGTAGCCTCTATGTCAATCCAGAGGGCTTAGCCAAGTTACATTCGATTAGCGATGACGCTAGTCGATAAGTCGGAAAATGTATGGGATTTGACACATGTTATGGAAATATCACGTGATCTATTGACAAAAAACCTTCGTAGAAATCGAACCCATTCGAAGCGAAAACTTGGCTACGGGCCCAGGTCAGAATCTATCGACATACCAAATTTTATCGAAATTGGTTCAGCCACTAGAAGGTCCTAGATATAATGTTGGAAAATTGTAATTTAAATGTTTTATTGTATAAATTTCTGGGTGTCCGTGAGGTCAACACTGGCCTCAGCAGAATACCAGCGCTGCAGTATGGCAACATACTGTAGCAAATGCTGAGCTGAGGACCCTTTCGCCACCACATTTAAAATTTTTAGGAATATTATATTTTTTGTGTCATTTGTTTCTGTGTCCATTTGTGGTGATCTGAATAAATATTTTTTCTTTCTTTCTTTCTTTCACTATGACGTGAATGAGTGACAAACAGACTAACATCCAAGCTTTCACATTTATAATATTAGTGTGATGTGATATTATAAATTCGAAAGTATTCCAGTCCCTCTATCTCTCTGTATGTTTGTTACGTTTTAACGACTAACGGCAGAACCGATTTCGATGAAATTTTGTGAAACCGCGGTCGGAAGCTAGTTATAAATAAAATTACAAATCCTGATCTGAAACGAGCTAAAATTTCAGCTGCCAGCTATCTAACCTGGAATCAGACCGTGTGGCCCGGAAACAATGCGGTCTGTTCTAATAAACAGTTTGGTTGTCTGAGCCTCGACAGAAATAGGCGCCTAACCGCTAAATTCACAGCTACAGTGAATAAAAAAATGTTTTGGGCTTTTGCGGGTAGTTTAAATCTTTTTATGTTGGTTTGTGACGACATGTGCGCAGTGCGTTTGCGCCACATTTTTTTCAGTTGGCAATAGTTGGTATTTTATTTGGTTGTTAAGTATCTAATGTACAAAGTGGGCATATGTATATCAAATATTATGTTTAGACTATGCCCTAACTTAGAATCATAAGAGTAGTAGAGTTCCTTGTGAATGGGCTCGCCCGGAGAAGTACTACCACCATACCTATTTCTGTCGCCAAGCAGCATTGCTGTGTTTCGGTTTGAAGGGTTGCCGGTGAAATTATAGGCAGAGGAAGCTTTACACCTGTATGCCTCAAGTTGATGGATGCAAGGCAGTGCACCGTGGGGCACGTTTCAAAGGTGCGTGAACGACGAGGCAATACTTTGTTATAGGCGATGGTTACTTAACATCCAGATGGGACATAATATGCTAGTTCTATCTCCAGGTAGTATAAAAAAACCCCTTGTTAGATATCTTCACGATTATACGTACTTAGTGTACACTAAGTACGTATAATCGTATATATATATATATATATAATCGTATCGTAAATACGCAATAGGTCTAAAGACATTTGTTTAATTTGAAAATTTACTCTTAATTATATTTTTACACCACCTTCTCGACAATGTCAAACTATATGTCGTGTAAACATCACCGAAAGCAGGTACAATCCCTACGGCTGAGCCGGGAGTAAAGTTGTACCGAATTTTGATATGCCCTCGCGGGCATGTGATTTGAATTTGAAACCTCATCTGTATTAAAATTTGAACCAAAGAGATACACGCAATAATAACTTATTCGTAAATAGAACTAACCTCTGCACAGAATGCACCAACTTAGATTCGTCTCGTGGATAAAGCTGTCTGCATCTTGGGCGTGCTTATATCCCTCTGCACGATTCTAGTAACTCCCTCGCTCCGCTCGTGAGTTTAACTCTAGAATCCTTCGTTACGTTCGGGATTCAATATAGCGTCCGTGACTCAAGACACTGCTTTATCCCCTCGTTTAATAATCTACAATTATTTTCTTTAAAGTTAGGGGAGGCCTGTGCCGAAAAATGGCATAATTGTCGATGTCGACAAAATCTGATAAGAATATAAGTTATTTTAAATTCAATGTACTAAACAAAGTGTCTCAGTAAAAAAAAGGTTATAATAATAATATTTATTTTCTATTCATCATCATCATCAACAAGTATTTAGGTATTAGTTGCTCTCTCTTCATCCATACCTTAGTCTTTAATGTGAAGCCCTGACCATATCTATGACATAACTAAATCCTCTCCATCCAAAGACTGTCTTCAAGAAATAGCTTCAAAGCGATAAGACTTTGCTAATGTACTAAAACTAGTTGTCGTGGTATTTTGATCAGAAGTCCCAAAATTTCTATAGCAATGGGATTATATCCCTACCTACAAGATGGCAAAAAGTTATCGAACAAAATGGTAACTAAATATTTAAGTTAAATGTAAATAAACTATATTAAAAAATGTTTTGAATTTTCTTAAGAAATGCGAAAATACTTTTTCCCCAACCTAATATAAGCAATAAAAAATGGTGTTATACATTTAAGTGTTTTAATTAATTTATTCATTCATCATCATCGCCAACTCGTATGTACCCACTGAGAGATGTTGAAAGCAGACAGTGCCAGCCTTATGTTTTGTCTTGCTTAGAAACAATAGTGGGACATCTTCACACACCTGCGTATTGAGTATCTACTGATCTGAAGATGTCTATCTTGTCATACCAAGGGATTCGTTTCAACAATTCGTTAAAATACTATTCTGTTTTATGTGAAAGTATTAAATAAATAAATGGATCTATCTATGTTGTATAACTATGTTTATATTTTTCTCTCTTTTGTTTCAGCCTGAAAGATTAAACGTGTTCAAAAATGATCAAGACAGTTGGGACTACACATGTGAGTACTTAGGTATATACATATTAATAGTAATAAAAAAAATATTTTTATTATTTTTCATAAAAAAATTTGGTAAAGGAGATTAGCGGATGTCGGATACTTGAGACGTTTTTCTATTTCGACTTCAAAAAAGGAGAAGGTTCTCAATTCGACTGTATTTTTATGTTTGCTACCTCATAACTCCGTCATTTATCAACCGATTTCGAAAATTCTTTTATTATTTGAAAAGATATACACTTTCAGTCCTTTAGAAATTTCATCTAAATCGGTTCAGTTGTATGTTTTTCTGTTATCTGAAGTCGGTTATATTTTTGTTAAAAAGTTACTTGTCCTATATTTTTTACTTATTAAATAGGTTTGAACAAAACAAACACTTCCAATTTACGTTTTAGTAACGGTTATTTATATTGGTCCAGTTTTGCCAATCTTCTTACCACATTTTTGAGATACATAGTCATTGATAAGTTTAATAAAGTTTTGTTGTCTATTTTATAAGGCATGTGTTTATAAAGTGCATGCCATAATTACTTACAAGAAAATTATAATTCACAACTCTACTTAAACTTACTTCTACTATACTATATTGTACACAAAAATGTTACAAAGATAAGATAAGATAACGGTTTTTTTCTAGAACATAGTAAATACAGCAGTATGTTTATAAAATAAAAGGCAATTTGCCATAGGGTTATGTTATACGCTATGTTTAGGATTTAATAATCTTTATTACTGCAATACTTGGTAGATATAAGTAAAAAGGGTCTCAAATCGTTGAGTACATAAGAACCATACATATACAAAAAAAAAGAACTTGCCATTAGGTACCATTTTTTTATCACATGTCAAAATGATGATAAACGTTAAGTTATACTTATATATTCTCATTTTTAACAAGTTATTATTAACAAAATTTAAAAAATCGACTTAAAAAGTGAATTTATAACTGACATAGCTACTAGCAACCCAGTTAAAATTACTTTTGGATTGTATTCATTTTAACTTATTATGAATGCAATGAGCCTCATTCTATTTTCAAATTTACTTAGGCCGTAAATCGCATTTACGGAGCCGATATCGAGTTTATATATATGTTGACGTATAATGATTTTATACTTCACTGTACGGCTACAAGCGATGTCAGTCTGAAGACGGGTCTGCAGGAGTTCATCGAACCCTCATCTGCTAACACCACAACAACATCCACGGGGATCTTGGAAAGCTGCATCCATCAACCCAAAGTCCTGCTCTCTTACTTCAAGTAAAGCGCCGGCCCTGGGGGTAGAGTGAAAGGAACGGTCGTTCTTGGCGCCAGATGGCAAGGGCCAAATACGAAAAATAATTTTCATGGCGCCTTTTAGGAGGCGCGGGAGCAGTGTTGTGTAGCCAGATCAGATTTTTAAAAATCCGTTGCGTGACTAGATAAATCCGTAGATTTACAGACTTTTTTAAAAGCTAAATCTGAATGTTTGGAGCGGCTAGACAAGCCTTGAACCTCTTCCGTAAACAGTGTTTCTTGTAAAATATAGATGACAGCTCTTTTGTGCACAGCTGAAATCAGGGCTGCATAACATTACGATAAATAGCGATATAAAGTGTTACATAACGTACGTGTTACGTAACGAAAGCGTCGACTAAAGGGCGCCTGAAAGGCGAGATGGCGGCGAGAGCCGGCGGCCGGCGCTCTTCAAGGAGCTAGGATGGCTGGGGTCAGGTTAGAAGGGGGAGAATCCGCACCCCAATGCGGGACGTCAGTGCAGATCTTATTCCCTCCACCCTAGAATTAGAATTAGAATGATTATCATTATCTTTCTATATTCTTTACATAGTATAAAATGAAGTCGCTTCCGCTGTTACCTTAGATCGTTTATCCAACGGATTTTAATGTAGTTTTCATCAATAGATAGAGTGATTCAAGAGAAAGGTTTACTTTATATGTATAATACGTGCATAACTTCTGTTTGTTTGTTACCTTTACACGCCTAAACGGCTGAACAGATCGTAATGAAATTTTGAATCTAATGAAAATTTTTGAGATGGTATCCTGGGAAAGGATATAGGCTACTTTTTGGCCATCTGCGCAAAATGAGGGTAATGTTTTATTGAAAACCCACCCGTGCGAAGCCGCGGGCGGGTCAGCTAGTTATCAATAAATGACTATTATGACTATTATAATGATCATCTTTCAGAGTCTGAATAATGAAAAGAAATAGAAATCACCGTAAACTTGGTACTTTGCGACTTTGTGACGTCTCAATTCATATGCAAAGTAACTGTACTGTGCGCGGATGAAAACGTTTTCTTTCACGTCTAAAAGAACTATATTTAAAATGTAACAAAAGACTGAAAACTTTACTGAAGCGGAAAAATCTTAATGCTTTTCATGCGGAAGTTAGAGATATTAATCTATCTAAACTGCCTCCAGCGCCCACCGTTGCGTATTATAGGCCTTCTATTTCTTATAACGCCGGCCGTGTTGAACTCGTAGAGCAGAGGCGAATAGCCGTCTAAGACGCAGGAGGTTACGGGTTCGATTCTCGCCGCGGAACAAATGTTTGCATGGTCTACAGATATTTGTTGTTTCTATAAATATTACTAGCTGACCCGCCGAACTTCGTACCGCCTTGACATGCATATGACGCGGGCTGCCAATGTACGTCGGCGGTAGAATTGTCAGTCGGCCATCATTAGCTGCATCTATGTATGAGAAAATTTTCGTCATACATTATTTTTTGTGTGTATTTCTCCGATATTTTAATTGTTATTCTGCTATTCGGAGCGGAGACAAATCCAACAAATCAAAGATCATCAAAATCGGTCCAGCCGTTCGTGAGTTATAAATGGTGTAACTAATCCGACTTTGTTTTATATATATAATAATAGATATAGAAGATACAGGAGGTATTTACAAAACGAACTATCAGTTATCTGGTTCGCATAGTACAAGGTTTACTCATTTTGGGGCTAGATGGCGCTATGTGAAATGTCTAACTCTTTTCTAATTAAATTAGATTAAATATGAATTTATTTCAGGCGTCAAGAGATTCAAACAGAGTTAGTAAAGACAAAAAGCTATAGGCGTTAGTTTAAAAATAAAATTAAATATAGTTTCGAGTAATAGTGTAACGAGAATAGATAAGATAAGGAATGAGTAGGTATATTAGAGGCAGTTTAAAAGTAGTGCCAGTGATAGAAAAATTGAGGAGTAAGAGGCTAGCGTGGTATGGGCATGTCTTGCGTAGGGAATAAAATCATGTGACTAAACGAGTGTTAGATATGAGTGTGGATGGATATATAAGTAGAAAAAGGCCGATGAAGAAATAGATAAAGTGTGTGAAGAATGATATGGGTAGGAAGGAAGTGACAATGGAGATGACGACTGATAAGGACAGGAAGAAGAAGAGGTAACACTGTCTTCGAATGATTTATTTATTTATTAAGTCCACCAACAGTTGTTACATGATATAATGCTAGAGTTCTTACGTCTATATCTTATAGCTACATGCACAACCAATTACAGGTAAACACAACATGCACTAAAACTAAGTTGACAAGCGGGATATAGCTGTTTCA
The DNA here is from genome assembly GCA_918857605.2 of Philereme vetulata. NCBI lineage: Eukaryota > Metazoa > Arthropoda > Insecta > Lepidoptera > Geometridae > Philereme > Philereme vetulata. The sequence goes on from OU975425.1 coordinate 14,295,584, forward strand.
TAAAAAAAGTTGTACAAACTATGAGAAAAATATATATTTATATATATGTATACAGAAAACAGGGTTGCAGATATAATGCCGCATTAAAAAGTAAAAGGTAAAATATAAAAGTAGCAAGCGCAACTATGACAGGTCCAACATGGTGATGATGATGGATGATGGAATGATGATGAATGATGATGATGATGGAATGATGATGATGAATGATGATGATCAATGATGATGGAATAGTTTCCTATGTCATCATCACTAGGAGACAGTGTCGGAAAAGGGGGCTATCCTGTTTATTAGCAAACTGTGAAAGTATTTAGAGTGAAAGTGTTCCTTGGTAAAAGGTTCGCCCGGGGAAGTAATACCACCACACCTATTTCTGCCGCCAAGCAGCATTGCTGTTTCGGTTTGAAGGGAATGGTTGCCGGTGAAATTACAGGCACATGAGGCTTTACACTTGTATGCCTCAAGTTTATGATTGCCTTTCTGGGGCGCGGAACATTCGAGGCAATATTTTGTTATAGGCGATGGTTACCTCTCAACATCGGATGCCTTGTTCCATTTCCAGGTGGTATAAACAAAAAAAAACCTAGATCATATGCTACGCTTGTACAATGTCTGACAATATGATTAGAACAGAGTTTTTTGACCTCATTTGAATAACGTTTAAACATAAAAAAATAAACATTTCTCAAAAAAGTCGGATGAAAAAACCGGAACAAAGTTGTTATTTACTTACCTCGTCCAATTTATGAAAACCTTTATAATTTCACGAAAAAAAGTGCGTATTTTGGTGTTTTGGTGCGCAGCGAGATAGAGCTTAAACACGTGTGTGGTCGCATGTTGAAGCTTCACAAATAATGAGTTTTATTTTTTTATTTTTGAAAATAAAATACTTACTGTTGCCGTTAGACCTTGGCAAAAATAAGCCTAAATCATTGATCGAGCGAAGCGAGATCTCTAAATTAACTTGGGAAAATAAGCCATGTATGTATGTATGATGTTTGTTTGTAAAGTTCTTATACTATTTGAGTTATTAGCCATAATAAAAACTGAACTTTGACAAAACTCACAGGGTACACCAGTAACCCCACAATGCTGTAATTTGGTATGCGTGTAGCTTAAGTATCACAAATATAGGCAAAAGTCTGAAATCCAGAATAACTACAACTTGTGCCCCAAAAAAAGTAACCAATTAACACGATTATGAATTAACTTGAGAATCTAATACACGAATACAACATTTCCTTATGTTTTGAAAAGAAATAAATCTTTTTCTTGGTATTTCGCGACCAGGGCGTTAAGATGATACAACATTACGACCGCTCTGTCTCAAGAGCGTTACAATTGAGATGTCGAAGATGGTGAAGAAAAACATCGTGAGGAAGTCTATGGCTTTGTTAGCATGTATTGACCGTGTTTTCTCGCGGATTCAAGTTAAGGTTTCCTTATTCGACAACGGAACCCCAATAAATTTACTGTTATAAATTTTGATGATGATGTGGTTACTGCATCTGAGAAATGATCTAGTTAGATTCCGACTACGGGACAAATATTTGACTGCTCTGCAAATATCTGTTCCAGGTTTTGTTGTAATTCGGTACTCTCAGGGCGACTTGCACATCGATCCCTAAACGTACTTAGCGACTAAATATGTTTAAATTTGAAGTATTTGTATTATTTTACAACTCTTTAAATCATATTCAGCCACTAAATACGTTTAGGCATCGTTGCGCAAGTCGCCCTTTTTTTGCTTACTTCAAATTTAAACATGTTTAGTCGTGTGATTATTATTCTATACTAATATTATAAAGAGGAAAGATTTATATTTTTGTATGTTTGTAACGAATAAACTCAAAATCTACGGGTCCGATTTCAAAATTTCTTTCACCATTATAATGATACATCAGTGTTGCCAACTTGTGGGTGTTGCCCCTAAATTTAGGGATAAGTTAGATGAAAAGGGGTATTTTTAGGGGGCATATTTTTTAGGGGCATGCACTAGGGGTACAGTTTTTTGACACATTTTTCAGGAGTTATCATTTTTTAGGGAAAATTCTTTTGTAGCGGTTTTTGTATCGTAAATTAGAAAATCATGGATTGGATTGATGAATTAAATTTTATGAAGGTGTGTAATCTCGTAGACATCGGCAGAAAAATGTTCTCTTTAAATTAAGGTAAAAATTAATCGATATTAGTGAATACTCAAGCTTGTATAATAATAGTCTAGCTAGGGTGATCTTAATTTAGTGTTAGGGCGAAAGAGGGGGATTTTGAGATGACGCTAGGGGCGGACGCTTAGTCGAGTATGGCAACCCTGTGCTACATTATCCCTGAGTAACATAGGGTACTTTTTACCCAAGTGCGCAGAAGGAGGGTAATGGTTTTATTGAAAAACTACGCGTGCGAAGCTGCGGATTGGTCAGCTATTAATAAATAAATAGGTACGTTTACTTTTCTCTCGATACCAGGTCTATTAAGGTAGGGTTAGTAGTACTAAGTATGCGACATTTTGTTATATTCACATTAAAAGGTTTGTATGTTATCATAATTTACCAGGAGTTTTATTGGAAGTCTGCAAATTGCATGGAGTCCTCGATTTCCGACTCATTTCCACCCACAAATCATCTTTTAATAACTCTATGGAGTCATAGCGGAAGTAGAATAACTAGGTAAGTTCGATAACCAACGTCATTATTTGCCGACGAGGACAGGCCAGAAAAGTATTCTAGTAGAAAACTGCACAGAAACAAAAAAGACTAATAAAGGTTGCTCGGAGCCGTTAAAAAAACCGAACAACAAATTGGTCGCTTTGGAAATATATGAAAGAGAATTTTCTTTCAAAAGTTACCCAGCTTTCTTCGTGGTTCTTTGGGCGAGTTCTCTCAATCGCCGTAATGACCGCCTTGCACCGTTACCGCTTCCTGGAGATAGGTGGATAGGAAATTGCAGATCTGCCTGTACTATGTGCCGTCGGCGATTGTGACTACCTCTTTATGGGTTCTGATCGCCTGGTACTTTACATAAAAAATATTCTATTTTTAAAGGTTATTATTTTAAATACCTACTACACGAATTTATTATTATTACGATTATCATGATAATCCCAGCTAAACGAATTAATAACAAAATCCATGGCGTAAGATTTACGTCAAAAGTGTCAGCAGGTTTATGTAATGTAGAATCTAAACACGATCCTTCTATTGTCATCCATTAAACAAATCAAATGTGTAACAAATCCTTATTAGGACTGTTTAAATCATAAAATACGAAAAAGATAACACCCGTTTTCACTAGCCCTAGGAGACGCCTATGATGTCTAATTAAGAAGTTGCCTAGAGTAGAAAAACGTTTCACCAACCTTAACGTTTGTGTTTGTATCAGTCAGAGACAGCCGCTTCACTTGAATAGACAAGTGTCTTTTCACACGTCGCGGTCGCCGGGTAGCCAGCGCCGGCTACCCGGCGAAGTATGGCCGGGTACGTTAGCTTTTACACATACTAGCGTAATTTTGACGGCAAGCGGTCGCCGGATGCACCACTGTGCGTCCGGTCGCTGCCTATCGCTTAGCCGGCGGCCGGACTCACAGTGGTGTATGGACACACATGGTATTGCTGTTTTTGTGTGTATGAATTTGTTCTATTTTATCTTAATTGTGTGCTGTGTTTTTTTTGAACCGTCACAAATAAATGTTATTTTCTTTCGTTCTTTCTTTCTGTAAGCTTTCATACGTACTAGCCGGCCAGTCGCGCAGGTACAACCACGGAGAGCGCGAACCCTCGTGTCGTAAATAGTACCTACTTAATTAGTTGCAAAATGGAGATAGAGATACCTATTAAATTGTTGTATGTTGCATTTTGTAGTAGGTCTGGAAATAAGGTATAGAATGCACCACAATATTCTCTTTTCATGTTAATCAGATGAACCCAATAATTTATTGACTTCCTTTTCTGGCGGCGGTATCTTCGGTTGAAAATCCACATTACGTTTGTTCAATCCACATTACGGTTGCCGGGTAGCCGACGCCGGCTACCCGGCAACCGGGACGTGTGAAAAGGCACTTAGTATTCAACTATTGAAAGTCAATTGTTGACCCCACCACCATGTGGGATACATAGCTCGAAAGAGAGAGAGAGAGAGATTGGTGAAACGAAAGTTTATGCTTATGCTAAAGGATTGGCTTACTTTAGGCGTTAGTTAGGCGTCTCTTTTTTCGTGGTTAGTGAACCATTTTCACGTGAGTCACTTTAAATGGGCAGTTATTGTAACAGTCTGCTAAATCCTTCAAAAACCGATATGGAAATAAGGAAAATGCTATTGACGAGCTGCACTCGCAACGGATTCGTTCCAGTAACTAGTTTACAAGCCGACACGGTATTGCAAAAAAATATATGCGAAAGGCATTCCGGAATAAAAGTGACTCCTGCACGAGCTGTGGAGGCCTAGTGAGATGCAGGTGTAGAATCGTAGAGCGCGAAACAGCCGGAACTAATCTTTACTAATATTATATTTAAAAAAAACTACTATAAAAAATGTATATAAGTATTCTATCAGTTATCTGGTTGCCATAGTACAAGCTCTGCTTAGTTTGGGGCTAGATAGCGTTGTGTGAAATGTCCAGCAATATTTATATATATTTATTATAAATCCTAAAGTAACTCAGTACCTCCCTTCATCCATATCTTAGTCTTAATGTCAAAGTCGCAGTCAAAATCTTTTATTTATTAAAATCACTTTGAAACGTCAATTTTACTGCCTGTTCCTTCGCGACCGAGCCAGGAAAGAAAGGCAAGAAACAAGACTGGCTGCTTAAAATTAATTATGGCATTCCCTTGCCAATACATCTATGAAAATCTGATGTATGTTCACAAATATATTAATTTGTTTAAGAAAAATAGCAATAATCATAATTTTAATACTAGAAATAAAGATAAACTCGCTGTTGCCACTTTTATAACAAACTCCGAAGTGATGTACAAAAATTGACAATTAACAAATTTAAAAACGAACGCGAGAACAGACAGACAACCGGACGAAAGCATTTTTTGGTCAATCTCGAAACTGAGACGCTTCGCTTGCTCGGTCAATAAGTAAAATTTATAACTAGTGGTTCGCCTCGAACTGATGTCTCGCGCGTCTTCCAAAACACAAAAAAATATATTCTTAGGGCGACTCTCGCAAAGATGCCTAAACGTATTTAGTGGCTACAAGTTTAAGGAGTTGTCAAATCATACAAATACGAAAAATTTAAACATGTTTAGTCGCTAAATACGTTTTAGGGATCATTGTACGTCAATCATTAATTAATAAAATAGTGCCACGAAATGTAAACCAAATTACATGACCTACAGTTTCATTCAAATTACAGGTTCATGGAGTTCATGTGATGTGGTTTCACTTTTTTGGGGTACAAATTGCAGTTATTCTGGATTTCAGACTTTTGCCTATGTTTGTGTCACTAAATCTACATACATACTAAGTTACAGCACTGTGGATTTATTGGTGTACCCTCTGAATTTTGTCAAAATTCAGTTTTTGTTGTGGCTAATAACTTAAAAACTACAAGGTTTAAACTAAAAATAAAAACGGGGTCGAAATGGACTCACAAAGACCTCGTATACCAAATTTCACGATTATCGGATAAACGCTTCAAAAGTTATCCTCAGACAAACAAACATACACACAACGTCGATTTGCCCAGGTTGATTCTCGCTTCCCTCGATCAATAAAGATGTATGATATGATATGATTTAAAAATTTTAATTTATTAGAATCTTCCTTTGACGCAATTATTTGACATATTCTACCATTATATTATCTTTTATTATAGTTTAGTTTTGACATACCGTTTTAGTTAGGATCTTATAATTTTGTTTTGTGTATCTCTAAATGGACCTACCTACCTGCTTTGTTCTTAGTATTTTGTTATGGCTTCATTTATAATTATAGCTATTATCATTATAAATTTTGTTGACATGATCTTTAAGTATATTCATCATATCAGCCGTAGGACGTCCACTGCTGGACAAAGGCCGCTCTCATTGATCTCCAGGAACTGCGGTTGGAAGCGGCCTGCATCCAACGCCGACCTGCGGTTCTTACCAAGTCGTCTGCCCATCTTGTGGCTGGACGTCCTACGCTGCGCTTGCCGGTCCGTGGCCTCCACTCGAGAACCTTTCGGCCCCATCGGCCATCTGTTTTGCGCGCTATATGGCCTGCCCATTGCCACTTCAACGTGCTAATCCGTCGGGCTATGTCGGTGACTTGGGTTCTCCTACGTATCTCCTCATTTCTGATTCGATCCCGTAGAGAAACCCCGAGCATAGCCCTCTCCATAGCTCGTTGAGCGACTCTGAGCTTATTCATAAGGCCAATAGTGAAGGACCACGTCTCGGTTCCATATGTCATCACTGGTAACACACACTGATTGTCCAACATACCTCAGTGCCTTAAGACGAAAAAGTATATTATTTTAATTTAATTATTATAAGTTTTATAATGTAAAAATGACATGCCTGTAACAACCAATGTTATAATTAAGGTGAAATAAATAAATAGGAAATCTAAATCTGAAATCTGATAATAAAGTGCAATCCGAAGCTATGTTCACGCGAACATTGCGAATTCTTCCAGACAACATACTGTGATCTAACAATAAAGACCGATTATGAAATATAACTAAAAAACTATTAAAAACTGACAGAATTGCACGATTCGTAAGTAACTGATTCAGTTTGATTCAACCGAAGTGAGTGCTAATTTATGCAAAACGCATCTACATTTGCCACTTAGCGCAGATTTTTCCACCAGAGCGCTATAAATCTCGAACCAAATGGATGGACGAAGTTACATTTTGAGAAGTTTAATGTGAAAAAGCTGAATGGTTAGTATTGGTAAGCTGTATATGTAATTTGTAATTTTTTCAATTATGTATCGCGTACCACACGCTTCACGCGATCTTTTTTACCTCATACTTGCAAGATGTGGAATGACCTACCATCTGAGGTTTTCCCGTTAGGCTAAGGCATGGCACGCTTCAAGAGAAATGTAAAGAGGTTTGTACAGTGTAGGGAGCGCATCGACAATACCCCGGGTGTTGTCCGTGTCAATAGGCGACAGTGGCCGTTTACCTTCAGGCCGTAAGCCTGTTTTCCCACATAAAAAGTTACAAAAAAAATTTAACAATTTTAGATGATTCAACTGTTTCTTCGGTATTTTATAGTATCTTTATCTCTCATAACATAATATAAAATGAAGTCGCTTCCGCTGTCTGTTCGCTTAGATCTTTTAAACTACTCAACGGATTTTAATGTAGTTTTCAACAATAGATAGAGTGATTCAAGAGGAAGGTTTGTATGTTTAATACATACATAGTAACTGCGAAAATAACTGTTTGTTTGTTAACTTTTCATAACTAAACGGTTAACGTAATGAAACTTGGCAAGGAGATAGATTATATCCTGGGGAAGGACATGGGCTACTTTATACCCGAGTGCGCAAAAGGAGGGTAATGTTTATATTGAAATACCACGCATGCGAAGCCGCGGGCGGGTCAGCTAGCTGTAAATAATTGTTCATAATTCATTAATTTCTTGTAAATGTAGGTGCAGCGTTAGGGGTTAGTGGCTTTATATAAACTGTAGATTTTACCTTGCAGCGTACAGGTAAATAACAATTAAAAACAAAAATATCAAAATCAAATTCAATAATTTAGATTAAAATAAAAATAATCGAAATACATACCAAAATTGTATATTCTGTGTTAATAAATGTATTAAATTAAAAAAAAACGCTATATAGTGCGTGGTCTCCACTCGAGAACCTTTCTGCCCCAACGGCCGTCAGTTCTTCGAGCTATGTGCCCCGCCCACTGCCACATCAGCTTGCTAATCTTTTGTGCTTCAATAAAATTGTAATAAATATATCTATCATCTTCTTACTAGTATTTGTCTATGGTCCACGTTCTTGGCATTCCTTTTATGTAATAACTCATAGAGATTTCGAATTCTCGTTGCATCTTCGGACTGAAAAGGAATTAGGTTAATAGGAGTATCGAATCTGTTAAGACGAGTTCTGACTGAGTTTTAGCGTATTTTTTAGCCGACTACGGCGAAGCACAAAAGAGAGTTATGATTTTGATCGGTATGTATGTATTTTCATCTGTTCCCTCGTAACTTCTAAAGTACTTATGATTTGACAAATGTGTTATCGTTGGAAGCGTCTTGATCGTCCGCTGGTTAAGCCCTTTGCCCTTTAGGGCAAATGTAAGCTTATTTTCGCTTACTACTGCCAGAATGTATAAATATATTAAAATATATAACGTTTGAGTTGTTTATTTAATGGAAGATAAATATTGAATAGTTTGTACACACGGCTACACATCAAGCTATTCATTCCAGTATAAGCTGACCTCGCATTCTACGAAAAGTCTACACAATGCGAGGTCAGCTTACACTGGAAATGTATAGCTTGATGTGTACACTACAATTTCAGATGAGAATATTTTCTTTTTTAATACTTTAGAGCGTGATTTTTCAGTAGTCGGGTTATTTTTATTTATTCATTTATATTGTTACTAGTATTTCTTTGGTTACTTATCATTGGCTCTAAAAAGTCTATAAAAGCTATGATAATATTTGTTGTTATTAGTTTTGGCCAAAACTTGATTCTATTATATTCTTAACAGCGTCATCATCATTAACATCAAAAGCAACATCAACATTATCCGCATCAACATCATCATCATCAACATCGTCATCATCAACATCATCATCATCTTCATCATCATTGGCCTCTAATCAATACTTCGCGTATATCTATGCTACTCGTATAATATTATAAGGAGGAAAAATTTGTATGTCTGTAACGAGTAAAATTTAAAAACTTCTGGTCCGATTTCAAAAATTCTTTCACCATTAGAATACTACATTATCCCTGAGTAACATATGCTACTTTTTACCCAACTGCGCAGAAGGAAGGTAATGTTTTTATTGAAACCCCCGCGTGCGAAGCTGCGGATGGGTCCGCTAGTAAACAATAAACACGGGGGGTGTCTAAGCGACCGACACTATCGGGCAATTACGTTCACGGCTTACGTTACGTTACCTGCCTCGAGACGTTACGTCTGTAGCGTAACTTACAATATTTACTATTGCATCTTAGGCTACACCTAAATATGCAGAGTCTGTATTCACCTTATCTAAAAGACGATCCGTTGCTTTGGCTTTGCCGTTATCTTCATACTATAATGCGATTTGGATGGTTTGCGAGTCTGTTTGTGCCAGGTCTAGCATTAGATAATATCTATGGTTTATCTCTTTATGTATGGCTATTTGGGTTATTGTTTGGATTCCTTTGATAATTTTAGGTTTATTTATGATATTGGCAATCCATATTTGGGATAGGTTAGATCTGACAAATAAATAAATATTGCTGGGCATTTCACACAGCGCTAAACTAAGCGGAGCTTGTACTATGGGAACCGGATAACTGATAGAATACATATATACTTTTTTTGTAAATACATACTTATAGAAAAACACCCAAACATGGAACAAATATCTGTAGATCTTGCAAACGTTGTTCGTGGCGGGAATCGAGTCAGGTACCACCTGCGTCTCAGCCTGCTATACGCCCACTGCGCCACAGAGGTCGTCAAAAATTTAAAACTTCACTTTTAACATTGGTATTTCAGACAGTGAGGGGGACTCATTAGATGTTATATTGCCGACGTGCTGATCCCGTATGTACAACTAGTGATTCGCCCCGAATTGAGATCTCGCGAGTCTTCCTTAAAAATGATAAACTATTATTTGTAATCTTTGCCTATTGAAATAGTGCCTCGAAATGACAACCTACTTACTCGACCTACAGTTACATTCAAATTACCAGTAATGAGAGTTCATGCTAATTGGTGAATCTTTTTTGAGGTAGAAATTGCAGTTATTTTGGATTTCAGACTTTTCCCTATATTTGTGTCACTGCGCGCATACCAAATTTCAACATTGTGGGGTCAGTGGTGTACCCTGTGAGTTTCGCCAAAGTTCTGTTTTTATTATGGCTAATAACTTAAAACTACAAGGTTTAAACTGAAAAAAATAGGGATTAAAATGTACAGAGAAACTGAAACTGAACTGAAACAGAGAAAATGTACCTTTCATTAGACGTCCCATTTGACCTGCTTGTCACATTTAGGTTTTTTTATCCCTCTTGAACCCCAAGATCTCAACAACCTCCCCAACATGTTGATTTAGTCACACCAAGATTGTGCCATTAAGACCTACATACCAAATTTCACGATCATCGGATCAACGCTCCGAAAGTTATCCTCGGACAAACAAATTTACATACATACAACGCCCATGCGTCCAAGTTGGTTTGGAGACCTCGCTTCGCTCGATCAATGAATAGATAGTTGAAATAAATCACCAAAGTTTATTATTAAGATATCACGAAACTAATTTTAAAATTAAATGAACACGATAACAATAAAAGTTGCCAACTGTAAAATCTGCCAAGTCTGAAGTAATGTCTCCATTGGAAAATATGAAAGAGTTGGCAACACTTCCTACGAGATAAGTTTAGTGAGCAGGTAGTTTCAAGAGTACAGTGCAAACTGCAGCCATTGTAAAAATATTTGGAATGTGGTCCAGCAAAAATCACTTTAAATACACGAAATCTGATAGCTTTGATTTGACGTCATTTTGCATACCGTGATAACTTTGTACGAACGGCTACACAACAAATAGAAAAAACCGGCCAAGCGCGAGTCGGACTCGCGCACGAAGGGTTCCGTACCATTATCTATAAAAACGGTAAAAAAATCACGTTTGTTATATGGGAGAGCCCTCCGTATATATTTGTTTTATTTTAATTTAATTGTTTATTTTTAAAGTGAATATATAAAACACTACTACACTACACGAACTAAATATTTTTTGAATATTTCAAGCGTCTACCTGTTGCCGTTATCAATATCGAGCTAAAACGAGCAAAAAAATCACGTTTGTTGTATGGGAGACCCCCTTAAATGTTTATTTTATATGGTTTTTAGTATTTTTTGTTATAGCGACAACAGAAATACATCATCTGTGAAAATGTCAACTGTCTAACTATCACGGTTCATGAGATACAGCCTGGTGACAGACGGACAGACAGCGGAGCCTTAGTAATAGGGTGCCATTTTACCCTTTGCCAAATAATTATTTTGTTATCCATATAACAATTAGAATAATACCCAATTAGTCTTGTACCTTGAGAGAAGCATTTGTTACCCTTGCGCCATCTCATCTGTCTGGTACAGCAGTTGAAGCCGGTGCGGCGGCAAATTCAGCCGAAAATCTCAAGCGGCGCAAACATGGAAGTCTCGACAAAACTTACGTATTTGAACCATTTGAAACAACAACACAACTTTTATATATGGCAATGAATTTGAAAAATACCTATTATTGTATTATACAATAGTAGCCGTTAGCCCTTCCCGTGTTTTCATTTAATGCCGTACATAACAAAACACGTAATATATTACAAGTATTCGTATATTATTATCGCTGTGACAAATGTAATTTTGGCAAGATCTTCGCCATACACTATTATTAGATAGATAGATAGATAACTCTTTATTGAATTACCACACAAACAGAAATAATACAAAAATATGTACTAGGTTAAAATAAATAAGGCAATACAATGGGTGGCCTTATCGCTAAAAGCGATCTCTTCTAGGCAACTTTTGGATGGAGCGAAATTTATAAAAAATACGGAGTGCGGTGTACTTTAGAGGATACATTACATTTACGCATAATATATTCTAAGATATAATAATAATACGAAGTTTTAATCCTAATACTTAATATACTTATAAAATACACTAATATATAGGTATATACATATAGCAAACTATACTAACAGATAAAATAAGTACATAAATAGTAAATAAATAACGCTAGGAAGATGACATCGTCAGGTAATGATGTTTCACCTTCAATTTGAAGGTGTGTAAGGAGGATGCCCGTCTTACTTCTTCGGGCAGAGCATTCCACAGCTGAACAGCCTGGACAGTAAAAGAAGCGCTGTAAAAGGAAGTGCTGTGCGAAGGAGTATCAATCATTATTCAACAAACAAGAAGCAGTTGTTACTCTGCTAACATAAATAATGTTAACGCGTGCGCTTTATTCATGTAAATCACGACACAAAGTCGAAAACTTAAGTTATTCAGCATCTTGAGGATTTGGCAATTATGCAAACGCCCTATTTCATGTTTAAAATAGTTATTAGTTTGGTAATTTGGTCACAGTGTAAAATAATCGGTATTCCATGCAACTTCGCAAAACTTATAGAATAGAATAGAGTAATTCTTTATTGTACACCAGGAATACTAAAAAAAAACTAATTTATGTTAAATATAGTACAATGGGCGGCCTTATCGCTGAAAGCGATTTCTTCCAGGCAACTTTTGGATGGAAAGTAAAGAGCGAAGCAGTAATGGACAGCGGTGCACAGAGTATACTTACAAACGAAATAAATTTAAATATATATACGAGTATATACCTAATAAAAAAACTGTACCTAACTATAATCCTTTTATAATCTATCTAATTCCTTCTAAATCATTAATAATAAATAAATACCTAAAGATAGATTAATATATGTATACCAAACTAATTACCTAAATCATTATTCTTACAAATCTAATAAAAAAGGGACAATAAAATTAAAATAAATAATAATTAAATAAATAGGTAACTCACACTATGTGTGTATACTACGTGTTTTGTTATATACGACATGAAATGAAAACACGGGTAATGGGTAGTATTGTTGTAAAAAAGATTTTTTTCAAGTTCATTACCATAGAACAATATCAATGAAACAGCCTGTATATAATATGTAAACAAATTTTTCCATTCATCATTGATTAGGTATCTGTTAAACTGACTAAGCGGCATCGTCGCAAAGCTGCCGACGATTTACGTTGAAATTGTTTATTGGAAATGTATCATTTAGTGAATTCAAGCTACCGGTATTAAACCAACCTGTTAAATCAGATAATACGATTCCGGATGTGTATTTTAAATTAATGTCGTACATAACAAAACAGGTTTTATATACTTACTCTCTCTTTGGCTTGCCATAGCCGGCTTGAAGAACCGTACGTGGTGAAGAGTATGGGTGAAATAGTGTCTCCTTTTCGCACCCCCCTGTTGATGGTGATACGGTCGGTAGGAGAATGCAGTCGGACCTGCATTGTTGCTAAGCTATATAACTTCCGCAACGCTACACGTCCACATACCGAGCATCTACATGACAGCGACGAAGAAAGCTCAACACGGTTCAGTGTTTGACACTGTCGAATGCTTTCTCATAGTCGACAAAAGCTAAACACAAGGGCCGGTTGTAAACGGAACTCTTTTCCATCAGCTGCTTAATGTGTTGTCTACCGTGGAAAACCGTAGACTACATTGTATTGAGTTTAATTCAATATGCGATTACAAAGTCAAGGGTTTTAAGTAATTTAAGCCACTGCGTTCAAAATACACTGAACACACTTTCAGTTTCCACGGGTAGTACGAAGTTGGCTCAGACTTCAGTTTATCATCTGGGATCGTTAAGCACGTCATCTCTTTAATACATTGTTGCGTACGCTCCAAGTTTTCGTATAAAGTAGTTTTACTGGGTTTGTTTTTACTGTTTCAAATGTTGGCGCCCAACGTGGGGTAGGGTTCTGAACTTTGTAAAGATTTCGGAAGTTGATATGATACTTGTATGAAGAATAAATGGCTTTGCAATTGAAACTAACTATATTAAAGAGATGATGAGGCTAGCGTGGTATGGGCATGTCATGCGGAGGGAAGAAAATCATGTGACCAAAAGAGTGTTAGATATAAGTGTGTATGGATACCTATAGAAGTAAAGAAAGGCCGAAGAAGAGATGGATGGACTGTGTGAAGAATAATATGGATGGGAAAGAAGTGACAACAGAGATGACGGCTGATAAGAAGAAGTATGTAAGAAAAATATATGTTGTGCCGATCTCACGTAATGTGGGAAAAGTGCAGGAAAATGAAGATTAAAGAGCCGAACTGGTCGACAGAAGCCTTAGACTGGGATGAATTGAAGAAAAGAAGGGAGGCATTTGTCCAGCAGTGGGAACCAATGGGCTCTTTAGATAATATTAGATATTAAAGAGACGGTTTCTACTCAAAAACTTCAAAATTATTATATGTATCTATAAAATCTTTGAAGGACCTCGTATTTCCACGATGTGAAGAAAGTAAATGTTTTTATTCAACATAACAAACAAATACAGGATAACAAAATATTAATAATTAGGTATGTACCTACGAAAGTGTGAACTCAAAATATTCATTTAGAGTTGATTTGTTTGTTGAAAAACAATGACTCAGCTGCCATAGTAACAGTCGATAACTGTATGATCTTTGTAGGTTAAGTTGGTCGTTTTTACGAGTGAGGACTGAAGTAGCGTGTTTAAATTTATGAGCCGACTCTAGTAGAAACGTATGCATAGTTTAACTTTAATAGCCCTTTTTACCTGGAAATAGACTATAGGCCTTAAGGTGCGTCCTAACCGCAAGCTGAAATAAAGGTCACGATTATATTACCTCCGTAATAGAAGACCTCCGTGGTTCAGTGGGCGAATAGCCGGCTGAGATGCAGGTGGTAGCGGGTTCGATTCCCGCCGCATTCGCACGATCTACAGGTATTTGTTTCCGGTCTGGGTGTTTTTAAAAAAAAAGTATACACGTATTATATCAGTTATCTGGTTTTATAGTACAAGCTCTGCTTAGTTTGGGGCTTGATAGCGCTGTGTGAAATGTCCAGCGATATTTATTTTAATGGACATCCTCGGAACTCTCATTACTCAGTACGCAGGCCTCCGTAAAGCTATATCACAAGGTATCAGATGCAAGTCCAAACATAGCGTTTGATACGAGCCACTTTATGAAAAGAAGTTAAGCATTCAGCTGAAAGGCTGCAAGTCCATCGCCGACCGAGATGGCAATGGCACATGCCTTGGAATTTTTGATTCTAGGATTCATGCCGGTTCCCTCAGATGTTTTCCATCACCATTTTAAGCACGTTTAAATGCGCAATTTGTAGTAGAAAAATCCTTTGGTGCACGGATTCAAACCTACAACATTCTTTATTATTTATTGCACACAAGAAAATACATGTAAAAATACAGAATTAGAGGTCATGTACAAAGGCGAGCTTAACCCTTAGAAGAGTTTGCTTCCAGCAAACCTTTGAGGCTAGAGAGAGTTGATTTTAAAGGTAGGTGAGTGTACAGAACCATAAATAAATTATATGGCATAATAATACATATATACCTATCTAATATATAAAATTCTCGTGTCACAGTTTTCGTTGCCATACTCCTCCGAAACGGCTTGACCGATTTTGATTAAATTTTTTGTGCTTATCCGGTATCTATGAGAATCGGCCAACATCTATTTTTCATCCCCCTAAATGTTAGGGGTAGTCCACCCCAAATTTTTTTTTTTATTTTTTAGACAACATTTTTAATTTCTATTTTTTTATGATACAACATACAAAAATACATACAATCCTCAATTTTCATCCTTCTACGATCAACCCTTATTTTTTAATAGCAATTATTTATATGGCAAAACAACGTTTGCCGGGTCAGCTAGTAATAATATAAAATTACAGAGAAAGAATTACATTATAAAATTACAGTGCTCTTTAACTTTCCGTTTGAAAATGTCGAGGGATGGGCTAGCCATGAACATTTGAATCAGAAGTCGGAAAAAATGTTCAAAAACACGTAAATACTCACATAGGTTACAAATAATAACATATTAAATAATTATTAAAAAGGTTAGCTGGAAGAAAATGCAATAAAGAATTTTTTAATATAATCTAATAAAATAGCCTTTTATTTTACACAAAAATAAATTCGTAAGTCCGTGATTTTTACATTTATAATATCAAAAAATGAGTCAAATTTATCAAGTCTTTACAATGTTAATTTGTTAAGTGAAATATTATGTCATTCTGTCTTCACTAACACTTTCACTGTGACTGCTATCTGCTTGTGGAACTCACTTTCAGTTGAAATCCGCAAGGCCGCCTCTATGGGAATCTTCAAATCCAAACTCTTTAAATACTTCACCTCTCATCAAGATACCCAACAAAATTGAGCACTTTATGTAGATATATTTAAATAAATAAATAAATATTGCTGGACATTTCACACAGCGCTATCTAGCCCCAAACTAAGCAGAGCTTGTACTAAGGGAACCAGATAACTGATAGAATACTTACATACATTTTTTTTTTGTAAATACATACTTATAATATATAGGGACACAACCAGACCCGAAACAAATATTTGTAGATCATGCAAACATTTGTTCCGCGGTGGTAATCGAACCCGCTACCTCCTGCGTCTCAGCCGGATATTCGCCCACTGTACCACGGAGGTAGTCAATTATTATGGTATGAGGTATTTATGTATTTCGTTTATGTATGTGTATTATTATTATTTTTAATTTATGTAAGTTTATTTCTAAGCTAAAGTTTGTTTAAATTTCCATTTTCTGGCACTACCACTTTCTCCACACTATACAAACGTTAGCTGGCAAAAAAATGCTAATTAGCATTAAGTTCGCAAATATATTATTTTATTAGTGCAATAAAGAATTTTCTAATCTAATCTAATCATTTAATTTATATGAAATTGTTATAATGTAAAATTTATATGAATAAATTAAAGATTGTGTTGAAATTTAAAGTTAAAATTATACATTGTTCATTGTTATGTGAACCCCCTCCTCTTTGAGTGAAGGCCTCTTCCAGAGCTTGCCTACCTTTCCGGTCTTGTACCATGTCTACTAACTACTGTACTACTATTTTTTATTATACCTTAGAATATATGTGTAAATGTATCCTCTAAAGTACACCGCACTCCGTATTGTTGTAAATTTCGCTCCATCCAAAGGTTGCCTGGAAGAGATCGCTTTCAGCGATAAAGCCGCCTATTGTATTGCCTTATTTATTTTATTAGCTTATATATTTTAGCTTAGTACTTATTTTTCTGTGGTAATTCAATAAAGAGTTATCTATCTATCTATATATCTATGTCTATACATTTGTTTCCAGCTGTCGTTGTTAGTTCGTCCTTCCATCTCTCATGTGGTCTGCCTTTGGCACGGGTTACGCTGGGTCCCTTCTAATCTAATACTCGCTTTCAAATTACAAAAGACTATCACATATTATAATCTAATTTATAATCATAATATAATTTTAAGATTACCACACTCTCGAATAGAACCCACGTTATAGAGAACCTGGTGTCTCGACAAACCTAGTATAGCTTTTAAGACATTGAACTATTACGTAACCAGCTTTTTGTATCACAAAATACACAAAACCAGCTGACACGCCCGCAGCTTCGCACGCTTGAAATTTCCCGTTCCCGTGAGAACTTCGGAATAAAAACTAAATACAGCACTTGTCGAAGTGACGCGGCACTTCATGTAAATGACTTCACGTCAATGAACGACGGTTTAAATGATATGAATATTGTAAATACAAAAATACTAAAATCGCGAAAGAAAAAAACGAGTGTGCTTTAGACCAGACGAATGAAGTAAAACTTTTTTTTCATAATATTAATTTATAAAAATGTTCAATTACAAAATTGTCCACACGTCTGTAGGTCGATCAGTCTATGTTCATTCTGGACAGACGCAACTCGCACTCACACTCTCTTTCTATCTTCACTAACTTATATCTCCCTCTCAACTTCCGTTCGCACTTTTCGTAACGCATTCACCAGCTTACTCCCCAAGTCAAGTGTGCATAAAGAAGTTTTACTTCAAAAATGGGGGGTGGGGGTAGGAGGGTGAAAAATAATTTACGACCTATTGTCATACCTACGAAATATAAACAAAAAAATCATTAATATCGGCCGACCGAGGGTGAAAAGGATGGCCTGACTAGCGATAGCGAAACGACAGCAATTTGGCTTTAGGTAATAAGGTGGCCGTTTCGGAGGAGTGCGACCACTAAAACCGTGACACGAGATTTTTATATATTAGAAGAGGATAAACAAACTAAATAATAAAATATTCTCTGGAATGTTCTCGAGCTCGCTGCGAGGACGCACCTTTACAAATCCATAGTTAAGTTTGTGGGAATAAAAACAACTGTTACATTAAACACTGTATTTGTACAGAAAAACGGGCGTGTTTTATAAAATAGTTATTACTATGATTGTATCGGAGGCCACGGCTGGACTTACGCAGGTATCTTACCATATTGCACAAATACTTATCGCTTAAAGCGATTTCTTTTAGACAAAATAAATAAATAATGCTGGACATTTCACACAGTGTCATCTAGCCCCAAATCTAAGCAAAGCTTGTACTATGGGAACTGGATAACTGATAGAATACGTAAATTGCAACAGCGCTGGTTGTTGCAACCAGCACATGCTGAGTTAAGGACCATTTTGCAACTAAACTTTGTGTTTAAGTTAAGATTTGTATTTATTATGTTTTTTTTTTTATTTTAAATGTTTTTATTTATTTTTTATGTATTAACTTTTAAGTATGTTGCAAATATAATATTATTCTATTTTATATTTTTGTTTGTAAATACATACATGAAATGTGTAGAAAAATACCCATACCCGAAACAACTATTTGTAGACCATACTAACATTTGTCCCGCGGCGGGAATAGAACCCGACTGAGCCGCGAAGGTCGTCAAAAGGCAGGCCAAGTTGTGGACGGTCATCACAAGACCTTTAAAACGGTGTTAAAATAACTGACTTATAAGATAATATTTACCGACAGAAATTCAATTCCCTAAATATAAGTTACAAGAATTGAAAACTACCTTCAAAGTTTGCTAATAAACTACGGTTTGAGTGCAAAGCAAATATTTTGTCCGCGCTCGAGCGTCTCGCAAAATAAACAATAGTACGTCTAGGCTAGTCACGTCTCCGGCCGATTGTAATCTAGTACATACCAAATGTCCCGATTTTCATCACAATTTGCATGTTATACTAGTTTCATAAAATACTAGTTTCATCACTCATGTAGAGTACTGTGAAAGGGCTCGCCCTTTTTGGGGCTTTATTGGGTAGAAATTGCAGTTATTCTGGATTTCAGATTTTTCCCTATATCTGTGTCACTATTGCTATACGCATACCAAATTTCAGCACTGTGGGGTCACTGGTGTACTCTGTGAATTTTGTCAAAGTTCAGTTTTTATTAAGGCTTATAACTTAAAAACTACAAAGTTTAAACTAAAAATAAAAACGAGGTCGAAATTTACTGATGTGCCTTTCATTAACCGTGCCACTTGAGCATTTTGTTGTTTTTTACCCCTCTTGAACCCCAATATCTCAAGGATTTTTAGTTCGTTTAGTCACACCAGGATTGTGCCATCACTACCTAACTTACCAAACCTTAAACCTAAAAACTTACCTTATACCAAACTTCACGATGGTCGTATCAACGCTTCAAAACCCTCGGACAAACAGACAAACATAGATACATACATACAACGCCGATTTCCCCAAGTTGATTTGGAGATCTCGCTTCGCTTGATCAATTATTTTCATATCGAGGACAATAATAAATGGGTCTACAAACTATCCATACAAAGTTATTTTTTAAAATAAATGAAATGGCTTACGAATTGGTACTCAAAGTCATAGACAAAATCTTTTATTCATTAAAATCACAAGGATCACTTTGAAACGTCAATTTTACTGCCTGTTCCTTCGCGACCAAGCCAGAAAAGAAACGCAAGAAACAAAGCTTTTACTAAAACTGTAAATAACTTTGCAGTATGAAACTATTTTTTAAATAACTTATTTCTTTTCTCCATACAAGATTTAAGATTTTAAAAGTGTATCTACCTTTAACCCACTTTATATCGTGCAACGTTGCCGATCTGCTATGGAAATAAAAAATAACAATTTTGCAAATCTCAACAATGATTGTAGATATTCTACCTAATTTCATTTTTATAGTGTTATCAGAACACTTCAGAAAATTCTAATATTTTTAAAACCACCTCAAAAACTTTCAAGCCATCCTACTAATTTCAACCCGGACGTGACAAGAGCCTGTACCACAATTGTCAGTGCATCCTCGTATCAAGAGGAAGGTTGCAGGTTCAAGTCCCGACTACGCTTGAATGTTTTTGAGATGGTTTTAAAAATCTTAAAGTTTTTCTAGAGTAACTATTACGCGGCCATTTTTAGAGTAATAAAAAAGAACTAGTGATATAACTACCGAACTTTTTCAAAGTATAATAAAGTGTAATCGATTGGACAAAACCAATTTAGTCGAAGTCGTTTCATTGCCATGAAAAGAAGATCGATTGGCTAACCCTTTCACTCAAGTCTAGTTTTTGTAAGCATCGTTTTTCCCGATCTAATTGGCTCGGCGAATTGGATGTTTAAATTGGGCTGTCTGCAAGAGCTGAACATATACCGTGTTCCTCAAATAACGGAAACTAAAGGAGATTCTGGACTAGCAACATATATGGACGGCAATGTGTTGCCGGCAAGTATTATCTACAATGTTACACCAATGTGTTTGTAATGCTCGTCATCATCATCATCATCATCCACAGCCTGACTCACCCATTGTTGGGTATAGGCCTCCCCAAGTTTGTGCCATCCACCACGATCCTGCGGAGACTGGAGACGGTCAACCAGTATGTTTATCTTGGACATGTTCTATCGTTTGGTAAAGAGCATCAGCATAAGGAGATCTCTAAACGGATCCAATTGGGATGGGCTGCATTCGGCAAGTTAGACGACATCCTTAGCTCGCCTAAATTTCCACATTGCCTGAAGACCCGCTTATTTAACCAATGTGTTCTGCCCACCTACGGTGCCGAGACGTGGACGCTCACGCAGGAGGCTGTGTACAGATTAAGAGTTGCACAAAGAGCCATGGAGCGTACCATGCTTGGCATCAGACTGTTAGATCGAGTTCCAAACGTCGAGATCCGTAGACGAACGAAGGTTCATGATATTGGGATTCGAGTTATGGAGCTCAAATGGTCTTGGGCGGGACACTTGGCTAGACGTGGTGATGACAGATGGAGCAGGACAGTGACTGAATGGTGGCCGAGGAGCGGGTATAGAAGGGTAGGACGACCAGCAGCGAGATGGGTGGACGACATCGTAAAGGTCGCGGGCCGTCAGTGGGTGAGACTAGCGCAGGTTCGTGGTGAATGCTCGTCAAAATTGTTATATTTCCCGGCCATTTTGACACAATATTACCCATAACACAAAAGTAACAAATGTTCAATATTAGATACTAATAATTACCAGTTTAATCTATTGTCCAATAGTTGTCGTGAAATGTCGGTAGCGGGTTCGATTTCCGCCGTGGAACAAATGTTTGTATGATCTACAGATATTTGTTCCGGGTCTGGATGTTTTTCTATGTATTATAAGTATGTATTTACAAAAATAAAAGTATATAAGTGTTCTATCAGTTATCTGGTTCCTATGGTAAAAGCTCTGCTTAGTTTGGGGGTAGATAGCGCTGTGTAAAATGTCCAGCCATATTTATTTAATATGCGGCTCGATTATTGCGGGTAATTAACTGTTATCTATGATATAATATTGCCTAAGATTTGAGATTCGATTATAGCGGCGGATTTTGTCAATATTTTTTTGTATAAGGTAGTAGTTATTGGAGACCGTATTGCCAGACTAAAGTTGCGTTAGACAGAACACTTAGCCAGACTTGGTGATGGTAGATGATGTAAGACCCTGAACGAGTGGTAGCCGAGAGAGTGCCAAGAGGCTGTGACAGACCACCAGCCCAGGGATAGGATAATATAGAGCCCATAGAGAGGAAGAGACCTGGATGCGAATAGCATAGGATCAGTAGTGGGCTATACTTAAGCTGACAATGATAATAATGATGAAAGTATTGACGAGCATTACGAACATATTGCCATTGACGATACTTGCGGCAACACGTTGCTCGTTTAGGAGCAAACTTAAGGTTTTGATTTCAAATTGCGATTTCTTAAAATGCATTTGGTTTGGATTCTGATTGAAAATGGGTTTTGGAAAATCCGATGCATTTTGAATTTTAAAGCGGCTATGCGGTAAGACATATTCGCTACAGATCTCCTTACCTGCTTTGTAATATTTGATGTATATCCGTAGAGTACTCAGAATTTAGACTAAAGTTAATTATTTATCTACCTGAAGAAACTTACTTTCATTACATTCTCAATTTCGGCTCCTACATTAAGCCGCTAGCCCAGCTGGCCGCTAAAAAGCTTGGTATACTTGCAAAGGCGAGGCAATAATTCACACCGGGACAGTTGCTCAACTTATATCAAGCTCAAGTCCGATTATGTCTGGAGTACTGTTCTCACCTCTGGGATGGATCAGCGAAAAACCAGCTAGAGGCTCTAGATTCAATTGAGAGATGAGCCAAGAAGCTCATTTGTTGAGTGTGATATTTGGTATATTGGTATGTAGTACCTATATACCAAATTTCACACTGATCGGATAAACGCTTCGAAAGTTATCCTCAGACAAACAAACAAACATACATACATACAACGCCGATTTTTCCAAGTTGATTTAGAGATCTCGCTTCGCTCGATCTATTAAGATGATTTCTAACCTAATAGCCAATTGATTACGAACTAGGCCTTCTGATAGATAAGCTTATGCGTTTGTTTAATATAATATCGATTAGTCTCTTTTAAAGCATAAAATTTAAATTGCCTAGAAACTCTGATGTCAGGTTCGCCACTATAGTGTGACCATTAGTGCTGTGCACTCCCTGAGGTATGCGCGGCGAGGTGGGGGGCAAAGAAAAAACTGCATGAGTTCACATGAGATCAATACATGTCGGACATATCTTACGATATCAGTTTGCATTTCTAAGGCAAGACTTGTGGCGGGACGATGGTCGGAGGCTATCTATCTGTAATATATTATACTAACTTAGTTGATTAAAATGTAACTTAAATATACTCATATTTTATTAAAAATATGCAGGTGATAAATAAGAACTAAACTTATAATTCAAAGGACTTGTTTTATTGAACATTTTTTATATTTACAAACAATTATATATTCTAACGAAAGTTATTCTGACAGATTCTTTTTCAACTTCATCTTCCATTTCGTCATCATCTTCATCTTCCACTTCGCCACCGGAACTTGAATCAGAGTCTTGCAAATTTATTATGAATGAATCGATAACATTATCGCACGACCCATCTTTGAATATTTATCTCATGTGTGTCTGACATAGACAGTCCGATACAAATAACACTACCTGCCGCCACGAGCGTTGACGGCGAACTGACAGAGCGCAGCAGTCGATTCTCCCCCCCGTCTCGCCGCGCGCATACCTCAGGGAGTGCACAGCACTAATGGTCACACTATAGAAAACCACGTAAATACGGTAAAATTTACTTTTCAAAATAATCATTGGATGAATGAAAATTGTACATCTTACCAGGTAGATGCAACAAAATTAATAATAAATTACAGTGGGCGGTCTTATAACTATAATAGCGATATCTTCGAAACAAACTCGTTATTTAATTGAATAAATAATTATATATCTCACTAATAATATTATAAATGCGAAAGTTTGGATGTTTGTTTATTTATTTGTTTGTTTGTAACTCAATCACGTCGGAACGGCTGAGCTGATTTCGATGAAATTTGGAATGTATTACGTAGATTATAGCCTATATTAACAACACACCACGCGTGTGAAGCCGCGGGCGGTAGAGCTAGTTTATATTAGTTACAAAATAGTATTATGTATTTTCAAATGGTTGCAACTAGTCGCAAGGTAGGCTTTGACCACCATAATATTCCAAACAGGACATCTAAGAAAAGATCGTAATGTTGCAGTCGCAGTCTGAAATGCAGGCAAAAATAATAACTCAAAAATGTCACATACCTACCACACAACAGTCAACACCCAGGAAAAAATAAATGAAAATGAAAAATGAAAAATATTTTATTTAGCAACAAAAAGCACACCTTATGACTAGTAATTTTAAAACAGAAAATTTTTAAATGAACTTATTGTTGAGAGGGCTTAATAACTTAAAGGTATAGTCGGTGGTCTTCACACTAGGCCAAGCCTGTATCGTGAAGACCTTGAAATTCTTATATAGATTATTCAGTTGTTTACACCTCGGACTAATAAATTAAATTAATAATGTTTGAAATATATATATATATATAAAACAGTTTAAAATAACAATTGAAAACCTATATACTAATATAACCTAAATTTATAATTTATAAATATATATACATACAAATAAATATATATACAACTTCTAATAAAGTATTAAATATAAATATGTATATAATATATTTAAATATATAAAAATAATATAATGTAAATGCATGGGATAAATATTTGGGACATTTAGGTTGTAACACTTAGAATAGTCTCAGTATCAGCGTACGTCAGAGTAATTAGCCACTTTTGTATTATTTGTTTTGCTTGTCTTACAGATTTATTTTTTAGATCGCAAATTTTTAAAGCATTATTATAAACACATGCTTTTACATACTGACCAAAACGTTGCGCAAAGGATGTATTGATTGACGGGGTAGGAATTTTAAAGACTCATTTGCTTATCAGCTCCAAGTAATTTTCTGATGAAAGTAAATGCTTATGCGCTGAACCGATGTTTTTAAGATAAAAAGTTGCCGGACACTTAGAACACCACTTTCTTTGTACAATTCTGTAGTTGGATATCTACACCTCGGATTCCCAATGCTGTCCAGTTTCTTCAAAAGTATACGAATGGAGACAGTGTCAAAAGCCTTAGCTAAATCTAAAAAGATTCCCACGCAGCATTGCCCATTATCAAGTTGTGACGACACCTCAGACGTTAGCAGTGTCACGGTATCTTCTGTGCTCTTACCTCTACGGAAGCCAAATTGCCTTTCGGAAGTCAGATTCCGTGACTCTAAATAATCGACCAGCCTCTTATTGACGATTTTTTCCAGTAATTTTGAGAGCAGTAATAAATCGATTGACTGAGAAGTGAAAACAGATGGCCAATTCACGTAACGAAAAATATTTTTTTGGGGGCAAAATGCTTTTAATAACAGAAAGAATATACTATTATTTACTATAATATACAGAAGAAACAGTTCATCTTAAGACCGTGTGCAAACGATCTATAGATAGCTCAACTGATCCAGATCACTACTACGCGGAAGTATCCCCAAGACACTTGCTGCATTGCCCCGCTGAATTGCAATGCTTGTGCGTTGACCCAAATAAAAACCAGCTCTAGATCACACGTCGCTTCTATCAGACGAACAGAAAATATTTTGAAAACGCGATGGACCTCGGTACCCCATGGACTCAGGGTCTCGACCCCAAATGGCTCAAATGGTTCTGTCGAGACTTCCATATTTGCGCCGCTTGAGATCTTCGGCTGAATTTGCCGCCGCACCGGCCCCAACTGCTGTACCAGACAGATGAGATGGCACAAGGTTATCAACGCACGTGGCGTCAAAGGCCTACCTTTCTCCCAAGGTATAAGAGTCATACCGTCAGGCCGCTCACTATCGTCACGTATCAGACCGTTCGGTTCGAGAACGGCTGGAACGTTGACGCTGCAAAAAGCCCGGCGTATGATATCATTAAGACTAGCGTGACGGGAAATCCTGCCGGCGGCCCTGGAACACGATAGTCCATGGTGGCCAAGCTTTAAAATATAATTAATTCAAGCTTCGATTTAGTCTCGTTATATTAAAATGTCGTAAATGGTATTCACGTAATGAGAATACAATGGTATGAGTTGATTGGCATGCGATTATACACCTTATTTATATGAAGATAACATTGTAATATTAATGCAGCAGAATGCCAATATATATTCAATTCATAATCCAATCTCATTTGGGTCAACTTTATGTTTTTAAAATTGTATTACGATAAATGGCTCCCAGGTATTGCTTTTCCAACTCTAGTCAAGTTCGAACTTGTCAGTTATTCCACCTTCGCCCGCAACATACGCAACATGTGCAAACAAGGCAAAAAAGACAAATTAATTAAATTTCGGAAACTTTACGGCGTTGAGCGCCAAAAATGAATGTATTAATTAAAATTTATTTTAATGTTTTACAGAGTTTTTTTTAAATTAAATTATATATTGTAGCAGGCTTATTAATAAATAAAACAATCTAGACAATAAAGCCAAGTGGGGTGGCATCGACTATTCCGGAGCCAGTGCCTCACCTTACAAACAATGGCCCTCCTGCTCTCATGTCCTCTTTTCCCAACCACCTGCACTCGAGAGGACTTGTACCAGGCAACAGAGAGGGGTGTCGAAGTTTCTCTCTATTGGGCTGATAAAATTTTGAAATCAAACAGCATTTTATAGAATAATGTAAAGAGCGTCGTTGAGTTGCGGGGTTCAGTATGTACAACAAATGTTCACATTGAAGTACCATTTAATTCTAAACTCAAACAATTATAAGATATAACATGAAGGATATGACTTAGTGCTAACATAGCGTTTCTTACCGTTGCGTATCTGGGTTATTGCTGAATTATCAATACGCTACATAATGTTATCTATGGATTCTCCATCGTCCAATTGGCAGGTTGGAAAATCGGCCGACCTATTGAGTTCGTCGAATTCTTGTCAATGGAGATTTTTAGAGCAGTTTTTGTAGAGTTCCATAGATAGCAACGATACTATTAGTAGCCCACGCTGCCTGTCTATCTGTCTGTCACAGGAGTTTAATTATCTCGGCAGCCTTAAAAGTTAGCTAGTTGAAATTTGCACAGTATTCCTGGCTTTTCACAATGAGATTTAATATAATATACACTGTATATTTTACTCGAAACCATAGCAGATACAGAGAATTTGTCTAAGGAACCATTTTATCTATTTTTTTTATTTCGATACAATGAAATAATACTTACATAAAACAGTCGATTTGCATTCTTGACTAAATATTTTCATAGAAAACTCGCGCTTGACCAAAAAGTTAACTATACTAAAATTATTTCCATAAAAGATTAATAGTCAAAGTCAAAATCTTTTATTCATTAAAATCATAAGGATCACTTTGAAACGTCAATTTTATTGCCTGTTCCTTCGACCAAGCCAGGAAAGAAAGGCAAAAAAACAACGCAAGTTGTTTTTTTAAAGATCCTTTTAGAATACATATCAATAAAGAAAATAAATTACGTCTAAACTGTAACATTTTTGAATGAGTTAGAGCAATTTCAATCCCAAGCTTTTCTATCATCTACATAATCCGATATTTTATAGTAGGCTTTTTTATAAAGATTTTGTTTAATTACGTTTTTAAATTTGTTAACTGTCAATTTATGTACATCATTTGGGAGTTTGTTATAACAGCGTACACTCTTGCCCTTGCCCTTTAAACGATTTACTAACTTTATGGAGTCTACAAGTGGCAACAGTGAGTTTATTTTTATTTCTAGTATTAAAATTATGATTATCGCTATTTTTCTTAAAAAATGGTTCTTCAGACAGTTTCTCTGTGTCTGCTATGGTTTCTGATTTCCCCATACTGTCCCAGTTAAATAAAATACACATAAAATATATAAGGGAACACCGCGGCATATTTGAAGTTCTAATATGACTCCGCGCCGATATCTTTACTAATATTATAAAGAGGAAAGATTTGTATTTTTTTATGTTTGTAACGAATAAAATCTAAAACTATTGATCCGATTTCAAAAATTCTTTGATCATTGAAATGCTACATTATCCCGGAGTAACATAAGCTACATTTTACCCAAGTGCGCAGAAGGAGGGTAATATTTTTATTGAAAAACTACGCGTCGAAGCTGCAAATTGGTCAGATTGTATGTTATAATTGAAAAGCCAGCTTAAGTGTGTGTACAAATTGATTTTATTATCTATTAAAAAAACTACTTTAAACCGGGGTCTTCCCATACAAAGTTCTTATGGTCTATTTGGTTATTTCTTTATACCGGCGGTAATACAAAAATCACTATGCTTTCTAAATTTTGTTTGGTCATTGTTAATACTCTGCAAATAAACAACAATATACAAAAAAGATACGGAACCCTGTTTGTGCAAGTATGAGTTGCACTATTGACTTTTACAAGCTTTTTATTAACTTGCAACGTATTTATGTTTGTCCGGGTGGAATCTTGCAACTGAATTTTAAACCCGTTTCCCTCAACCGATTGAGCTCAAATTTGGAATACATATGTAACTTCGGGGACAATCCATACCATGGAGGTGGTCTCATGATGGAGACGGATGCTAGACAACGGAACTTTTGATTGGATTATAGTAGGCTACTATTATGTGGGCACATTTGAATCTGCTTTCGGTTCCGATTGTGAATTTTAGTAAAGCTTGTTTTGAAAAAGTAATTTTTTAACAAAAAAAAATATTATTTTGGAAACACTCGAACATTATACATTTCAGAACGAACTAAAAAAAACTCCAGTTAACTTCATTACAATTTACTTCATTTGTAATTAGAGAAACTTGAAACTACCCTCACAAACGAAAATAAAAGTTCTTTCTCAAGAAATAATGTGCAATTTCCCTTGATACGCTTGTTTAAAACGATACAAACTACTTACAAACAATAGACTTTGTTTCTTTGAATTTAATGTGCAGTTTACAGTGACTTTCAGGGTAGTTGAAGGTTTCCTAAACTGAATTAGACTGTAAAGCTTTTGGCGTATAGTTTATGTGTGTTTGAAAAGTGTTAAAGAAAAGTTGAATGAATATTTTATGGGTCTAATACACACTTTACTTCTGAAGCATGATTCACTTCGTGCTATTTTTTTATAGACGAGCAGCATTATTACTGATATGTATATTATGTATATATGATATGTATAAGTCCCTTAATGTTCACTTTTGTAGCAATGTCTTATTATATGACTGGACATTTCACACAGCGCTATCTAACCCCAAACTAAGCAGAGCTTGTACTAAGGGAACCAGATGATTGATAGAATACCTATATACCATTGTTTTTGTAAATACACACTTATAATAATAGAAAAACATTCAGACCTGATCAAATATCTGCAGATCATTCAAACATTGGTTCCGCGGCGGGAATCGAACCCGCTATCTCCTGAGTCTCAGCCGGCTATTCAATAAGGTAAATTTTCATAAGGTCACCTCGAAAGTGTATATCCTCGAGAGTGAAGAGTTATACATATAAAGAATATAAAATGTTAAACAGATTGATTACGGTGAATCATCATTTTCATAATTTCTATGGCACAGTGGGGAATAACCGGCTGAGAAGCAGGTGGTTGCGGTTCCTATCGCGGAACAAATGTTTGTTCGTTATACAGATATTTGTCCCGAGTCTGGGTATTTTTCTTTATTGTACAAGTATGTATTTACATAAAAAAGTTATATGAGTATTCTATCACTTAGTTGGTTCCCATAGTACAAGCTTGACTTAGTTTGGGGCTAGATAACGCTGTGTGAAATGTCCAGCATTATTCATTTATTTGTATCGTTCATAGCCAATGCTTAACATAGGTCTCCCTTATAAATTTCCGGTCTGCTCCAATCGGCTCCCTGCAACCTTTTACAGGTCGTTTTTCCATATAGTGGGGTGGGGGGAAGGGGCGTCCTACGCATCAGTATTCAGTATTTAGTATTCATTTATTCACCATTTCATTACCTTGCGTAATATTAATATTTCAAAAATATATTTCAAATGTCTAATAATAATCTATCCTACTAATATTATAAACGCGAAAGTTTGTATGTATGGATGTATGGATGTTTGTTACTCTTTCACGCCGGAACGGCTGAACCGATTGCGATGAAATTTGGTATGTACGTAGATCATAACCTGGATTAACACATAGGCTACTTTTTATTGGCAAACCACGCGTGCGAGGCCGCTGACAATAGCTAGTATTATATAAAAATGAATCTCTATTTCCCTTGGTCATCGCATCACGCGTGAACGGATGGAACAATTTCGCTCCTTTTTCTTTGTGTTTATTATTATCAGGAGAAGGTTCTTATGAAAGAAAAAATTAAGAAAGTTGAGCGGAAGATTAGAAAATTTAAGAAAACCTTATTTTGTGTTTAGTTTGTGGCATCAATCTTGAAAATTCATGTTTTTCACATGGCCAGTTGTATGTCGCCTGTTCCCTGGTGGCATACCAACAAACCTATTCATGTACGCACCAGAAAATACAACGAAGAGTGTTGTGTATCATAGAGCATTACAATAATAAACACTATGTATTTGTTTTTTTTTTTTTTTATAAATTATACCAATTTGAATTCATTTAGTAAGGGCAACGTCTGTCGGGTCAGCTAGTAAAAATATACAAATTACATTTATGCTGAAAAAACAATTGGTTAACTGCAGATACTGTTATTGGTGGTTGTTACTGGTGAGGTAGGTACGTTTGTGTTCTAGCTGTAGGTCTAATTTAATCTCATTGTTTTGTAATTTTCATGTATATCTACCTATTTTGTTTGTGATCCGTTCTATGTTTCTTTGTGTGTGTCAAATAAATAATTTCTATTCTATTCTTGATACTTCGCTTTTCAGTGCGTGATGCTATTCTATGCTAGAACATTTCTGCACTATTATAAAACCCAGTTGTTAGTAGTTTGCCCGTTATACGGCAATAAATCGACTGTAACAAAAACGACCAATAAAACAAAAACATATATAGACACACAGGGGAGCATTTTTACAAGCCAATGGAAAACGAAAAACGAAAAGGCTTGCCGCGGAGCTCAGTGTCCTTTTGAAGTAATTTCCTGCGCCCTGTCAGCGGCAATTTCAGGTTATTTATCGTGTACGTGGGGCTATGGACACGGAGGAGGTTGTAGTAGTATCCCGGCTGGATTTTCACTTCAATTTTAGGGTTCCCGATCAAAATGGCAAAAATGGAACCCTTATTTTAGTATAATCACGCTTTTAGTGGTCGTACTCCGAAATGGGTTAACCGATTTTAATGAATTTTTTTGAAGTGAAAACTTGTTTAGTTGGGCTTTTTTTGAGATGGGGAAAAAACCATTGAACTTGCGACACTGTTACCGTTACCGACTCCTCTGCATACTATAAGTAGTGAAAACTTCTTTAGGCGCGTTGGACATTTTTTGAGATGCGCAAAAGCCATTGAACTCTCGACACTGTTACCGTTACCGACACCTCTGTATACTATAAGTAGTGAAAACTTCTTTGGGCGCGTAGGGCATTTTTTGAGATGGAAAAAAACCATTGAACTCGCGATACTATTACCGTTACCGACACCTCTGTATATAAGTATCTCGTAATTGTTCAAGTTTTCACTTCTGTCGGCACTCTCTGGAGTGCCACTTTTTTTGTATATTTGGGAGGTATGAGAATAGGTCGTAAAGTATTTTTCTACCCTACCCCCATTTCTTAATCGCGATTTTATCATTTTTGTATCAACATATCCATATAGGTAATTTAAACGTCGTTCATTGACGTGAAGTCATTTACATGAAGTGTCGCGTCACTTTGTCAAGAGTGTTTTATATAGTTTTTATACCAAATTTTCCACGGGAACGGGAAATTTCAAGCGTGCGAAGTCGCGGGCGGGTCAGCTAGTTTAATATAATATAACGTATATTTCAGGCAACAGTGTGCATACAAAATATGATAACAAGGCCCATATCTAAAAATACCTTAAATACAAACATACCTAAAACAATAAACTTAAAACTAACACTTTTATTTATTTGGGTGAGACTGTCCGTCCGTCTGACCGTCACAGCTCTCAGTAACTACGGAAGCTATCAACTTGAAATTTGGAATAGTTATATTATAACTTATAATACTCGTAATACTGACCCAATTCTACTGCAAGTAAGCTAAAACAAAAATATTTTAATTATGATTGCCAAAAGGGCCAAAATGGTGGAGGTAAAATTTCTAAATAGGGTTTTGTAGATCAAGTGGGGTATCATATAAAAGAGCTTAGTTTGCGCATTTCGAAGTAGTTTTATTTATTTTTGATATGTTGTATAGTTTTGTAATAATGATAATATTAATTTAAAAAATACCGTTCCCCACCGTTTTTCACTCACCTTTTTGCCCCAACGGCCGTCAGTTCTTAGAGTTATGTGCCCCGCCAACTGGCACTTCAGCTGGCTAATTGTCTGCTCTATGTCAGTGACTTTGTAGTTCGATATGATCATTGTTTTAAGGAAAAAAAACATCATCCAGTTATAAACTCTTTAATAACTAGTGGTTCGCACCGAACTGAGATCTCGCGAGTCTCCCATAAAAACAATAAAATATTATTTGTACCTAATCTTTGACTATCAAAATAGTGTCACGATATGCATAACCAACTTACTTGACCTACAGTTTCATTTAAATTACAAGTAACGGGAGTTCATGTCAATTGGAAACTTTTTTGGGGTAGAAGCTGCAGTTGTTCTGGATTTCAGAGTTTTCCGTATATGTGTGTCACTAAAGCTATACGCATAAAAAATTTCAGCACTTTGGGGTCACTGGTGTACCCTGTGAATTTTTATAATGTTCTGTGTTTATTTATTTTATTTTATGGATAATAACTTAGAAACTACAATAAAAATAAGAACGGGGTCGAAATGCAAAGACTTAAACGTGCAACTTGACCGGATAGTCCCATTTTGGTTTTTTTACCCCAATATCTCAACAACCTTCCCCCCCCCCCCCCCCCTCCCCCCCCCACACACATTTTTAGCTCAGTTAGTAACACCAAAATTGTGCCAGCACTACCTACCTATATACCAAATTTCACGATAATCGGATAAACGATTTGAAAGCTATCCTCGGACAAACGAACATACATACATACAACGCCGATTTGCCCAAGTTGATTTAGAGATCTCGCTTCGCTCTATTGTAAAAGTTGGTTATTTTATTATTATTATAGCCTGTGTATCCTGATTGAATTTCTTTCTTTGTTTTGTATATGTTATAGTAAGTCCCTCAGTTCAGTGTGCCTCATGGCAAAGGCCTCCTCCAGCATTTCCCATTGGGTTTGATCTCATCATCCCATCTTCGGTATAACCAACATTTGTCCACCTGGACAAAAGTTGATGTTTATTTTTTACGTTTTGCAGTGATGAGGGCCCAACATAAATTGTAGGGGTTATTTTTAGAAGGGCGTGTTTGCAAGTCGTTAGGTTTTTTGTTCTGGAAATTGTCATTGTGGAGTTTTTGAAATGCGTGTTTTGGGTTAAATTGTATGGGTTAATAATTTGGTACTGTTTTGTATATATTTTGTAAAAAGGTTTATTTGTTCAGGCGCGTTGGTTTGTTGTGCTTGCAACATTGTAAAGTAAAATCGGTTAATTTAGTTTTTTTTTGGCTTACACTTCTAAAATATCTGAAACTATTTTAGCGAATCGCTGGTGTTATTTCAGAATCACGTATTATTAACACGGGATTTTTTTATTGTTGATAGTCAAGCGCTTGACCACTATCTCACCTGGTGGTAAGTGATGGTGAAATCGAAGATGAGAGCACGCTTGCCTAAAAAGAACTAGAGGGCTGAGCCAGGTTACATTCGATTAGCGATGACGCCAGTCGATAAAACTGAAAATGTATGGGATTTGACACATGCTATGGAAATATCACGTGATATATCAACAACAAACCTATGTAGAAATCTAATCGGATTCGAAGCGAATGTAACTTGGCTGCGGGCCTTGTTCACTCTGGACTTGAAGACTCCGAGATTGTACTGGTCCGGAAAACATACGCCGGAAGGAAGGATTTATCGCGAACAATTATTATTTATCGACGTTGCGACAATGTTTCGGTTCAATTCGGATCGGATCGCACTCACCCTGATAAAGGTTCACGAATTGAATGAACCGAAACCATGTCGGTCTTAATACCGTTATGATTGAAATAAATCACGAAAGTTTTTTTCGTAAAACCGTTTTTATGTCACGTTCAACTAATAATTTTAGTAAATGTTCTCATAAAGGTTAAGATAGTTGCATAAGATAATCTATCTACATGTTACTACATGTAGATAAAGTCTATTTACCGTAGATAGTCTTACGTGTACGTAATAACTTGAATACAAATTCTCTACACAGAGGAGGATAGTTTAAGGTTTTAGTGTGAAAGTTTGCACAATAATTAGTCTTAGGTTCTAGATTATCTTGCAATCTGACATTTGTCATTGATGTGGCGTGGGCGGGAGACCGCTCTATTGGCCGCCTCAATATCACGTCATGATGGCAGCCTCTGATTGGCTCGAACGATTCTGCTCGGACGACGTTAAACCCACGTGTGCGTTGCAGAAACATTTATACCAACTGTTGTTTGTGGGACGCGATAACGATACAGTGTAGCGCGAACCGTATTATTAAGTGCAAAATTATATTTGAAATCGAGATAAATACATAATCCTATTTTTGGTCATAATTATTATGGAACAAGTTCGTTAATTTTGGCCGTTTGTCGAATAAATATGCTTACAACGCGCGAACAGATCTGAATGAAATTTATAAATTGATCGATAATACATCTTATTTGTAAATTTATTCAAGTATACATTCATATAACCTTTTTATTAATTAAAATATAATAATAATCATTATGGCATAGAACGTCCACTGCTGATCAAGGCATAAAAGAAATATATTTGCAGAGCGTAGACTGACCCCAACTGGAAGACGACCTAATGAAGGCTTCTGGGAGCCGTTGGGTGCAGACCGCACAAGAAAATATATTGATTATTTATAACAACATCGAAGAATAAATGTCATAAAATAGATACTTATAGAGTGGGATAAAAATTTAGAGAATTCAATGCAACACAAGATAACATTAATAAATTACTTCAAAGTCTTCATTGCTCTACATCGCGTCTTAGAACTTTCTCTTTGCTTAATTTTCTTCTACAAACTTCTAGAACTTCCCGCCCGTATGTCTCGCCATCTTAGTATTCATAGCCTTGCGCTGCGTCGACCTTATTGAGTGAGTCTTCCCTCAATATTTTATTCAATTATATGAAAAAACACCCCTTTTCTTCGCCTCGCGGCCATTTGCAATTTCAACTGGCTTTTTTATCTGATTGCATTTATCGATGTGACATTTATTAGAATCGTCGTTTTATTCGATAAACACTTGAGATTTACCAGTGAATTTATTTTTTGCTTAAAGTAGATTACAAGGTATTAATTTAATATATGTGTGTTATCTATTTGGGCTCTAAGTAGACTTCTAACAAGTTACTCATACTAATATTATAAATTCGAACGTAACTCTATTTGTTACGTTTTCACGACTAAACGGCTTGACCGATTTCGATGAAATTTGGTATATAGATACATTGTGACTGGGATTGGGAAATAGGCTATTTTTTATCTTTAAATGTGCAGGAGGGTAATGTTTTTACTGATAAACCAAGCGAGTTAAGCCGCGGGCGGAAGCTACAGAATAGGGGTTTTGCCAAGAACGACAAAGTTATTTACACCTGCACAATGATTGACTCGTTTCTCTTGAAAAGAGTTACTAGACGACTTATTTTACGACAAGACATGTAAATAATTTTCTACAATAATTATTTCTCTAACCAATAAATTTCAAAACATAAAATCGCTCAACTTGGATTCCACTAGAGCTGCCTAGTTAGCTTTGTTAATGCTACACCCTTACCTACAGGGTACAAATGAAGTGCTGGACTCGTGACTAGTCGATAAGATCTGACATCCAACATTTGTAATATTTTAATCCACTTTGTATGAACGCAATAAAATACAAAATACTGAATTTAAGAAAGATAACGAGTTCTTCAGCCCTCTTAGACCGTAATTAACAAGCCATATGGTAATAAGGCAACAATGGAACCCTTCATCAAGCCTAAATACTAGCTCACTAAGTAATAATAAAAGAATGGGAAAGAGGCATCAAAGCGAAGCCCCATTGACCCCAACGCGGTCATTTCACTTCAGAATACCGCCAGCTATGAATATCTCGACATTCTAATCTGGTTCCGTATAAAATGAGGGTATTTTTTATAGTTAAAGTAAGAGTGACTCAATAAATATAAATAAATAAATAAATATTGCTGAACAATTCACACAGCGCTATCTAGCCCCAAACTAAGCAGAGCTTGTATTATGGGAACCAGATAACTGATAGAATACTTATATACTTTTTTTTTGTAAATACATACTATAATATACAGAAAAACAACCAGACCCGGAACAAATATCTGTAGATCATGCAAACATTTGTTCCGCGGCGGGAATCGAACCCGCTACCTCCTGCGTCTCAGCCGGCTATTCGCCCACTGCGCCACGGAGGTCGTCAAACTATATATCTCTCAAACTTTCTTAGAAAATCAGTTTTTTGTTGCTCCTGTGAAAATTCCCCATATGGACTTACAAATACTGATATTAGGCCGACGATTTAGAAGTGTAACGCGTACGAAGTCGCGGGAAATAGTTAGTAAACAAACTTTTAACCTATATTTTCCCACTGCTGGGCAAAGGTCTCCCCATGTTCCTCCACATCTCACGATTACTCGCCACAGTAAACAAATAAATTATATTGCTGGATATTTCACACATCGCTATCTAGCCCCAAACTAAGTAGAGTTTGTATTATAGGAACCAGATAACTAATATAATATTCTATCTGAAAGATAGATTTGAATTTCTCCATTCTTCAAATAACTATACTCTTAGGTCATCAGAAAACTTGATACTCAGAACTCCTTCGCACAGCACTTCCTTTTACAGCGCTTCTTTTACTGTCCAGGCTGTTCAGCTGTGGAATGCTCTGCCCGAAGAAGTAAGACGGTCATCGTCCTTACACGTCTTCAAATTGAAGGTGAAACATCATTACCTGACGATGTCATCTTCCTAGCGTTATTTATTTACTATTTATGTACTTATTTTATCTGTTAGTATAGTTTGCTATATGTATATACCTATATATTAGTCTATTTTATAAGTATATTAAGTATTAGGATTAAAACTTCATATTATTATTATATCTTAGAATATATTATGTGTAAATGTAATGTATCCGCTAAAGTACACCGCACTCCGTAATTTTTAAAAATTTCGCTCCATCCAAAGGTTGCCTGGAAGAGATCGCTTTTAGCGATAAGGCCGCCCATTGTATTGCCTTATTTATTTTAACCCAGTACTTATTTTTTTTATTATTTCTGTTTGTGTGGTAATTCAATAAAGAGTTATCTATCTATCTATCTATCTATAATACTTTTCTTTTGTACAGATATCTGGATCCTATAGTACATGCTTGGCTTAGTTCGGGCCTAGATAGCGCTGTGTGAAATGTTCAGCATTATTTATTTATAGATTACTAGCTGTTGCCAGCGGCTTCGTACGCGTGGTTTGCAAATAAAAAGTAGCCTATGTGTTAATCCAGGTTATGATCTACGTACATACCAAATTTCATCGCAATCGGTTCAGCCGTTCCGGCGTGAAAGAGTAACAAACATTCATACATCCATACATACAAACTATCGCGTTTATAATATTAGTAGGATTTAAACATATTCATTTAATTATAATAGTTGTGCCGTTCAAACTTTAGTTTTAACATAAAAAGCGCAAACCAAAGTTTTGCATTTCAAAACATTCAGAAACGGATAGTTGCACAAAGAAATAATAACATACTTAGCCGTTTTGCATTTTACAAACGGATTCCCAAACGGAAAAAAATATTTTTCTTCAACGAACGAGGGGCCTCATTAAAAGTTTTTAATGAAACAATAAAGCCTGATGGCGACACTCGTAGACGTCATTTACATGTAATGAACATTAAACTATCCTTATTAAACTTCAAGGTTGTCAAGGAGATCGCTCATAGCGATAAGTCCGCTGTTTGTAAGTACTTCGCGTTTTAATGAG
The DNA here is from genome assembly GCA_918857605.2 of Philereme vetulata. Lineage (NCBI taxonomy): Eukaryota > Metazoa > Arthropoda > Insecta > Lepidoptera > Geometridae > Philereme > Philereme vetulata. The sequence goes on from OU975425.1 coordinate 14,333,504, forward strand.
GTATTTATTTTATTGTTACTTTGTTTGTTTTTGGGTGGTGTATAAAAAAAGTGTCTATTCTGTTACTTGTATAGGACATTTGCTGCTGAACATAGGCCTCCTCGTTAATCTCTATAGCAACCAATTTTGTGCCGCCCGCACTCAACGGCTCCCAGTAAATAGTATCAGGTCGTCTTTCCATGTAGTGGTGGACCGCGTCCTACGCTGCGCTTTCTAATGCGCGGTCTCCGCTCGAAAAATGTTACGCCCAACGGCCGTTTGTTGTTCGAGCTATGTGCCCCCGCTCACTGCTACTTCAGCATCACATAAGTGTTTATTTCTTTTATATTTTGTGTTCTATTGTTAAGTATTTGATGTTGCTAACAATGGCACAGGCGCACCCTGAAAGAGACCTACGTCCAAAGAGCAGTGGCTGGACTTAGGGCTCTTCCAGGGTGCGCCATTAAGCCCGACCCTCTTCTTCACTTCTGATCCAATCTTTGCCAGCCACAGCGCGCAAATAGTCACTCCATCTAGCCGGAGGGCGTCCTGGGCGAAATATACCTGTGCTCGTTAATTAATGCAATCGGCTTTTAATGGCGTTCTAAATTTCAAATTGCATAAAAAAGAAATAGACCTTCATAGTTTAAACATTAGTTTACTTATTGTGTTGTGCGCTTTCTTATATGAGCTACATAATTGCTTGAAATAAATGTATTTTATTATATTTATTTATTTATTGGAGATTATAATGTGAAACAATTTAATGACAAATTGATTATAATTGACGTCTTTGAGTCGCCAAAGTGCTTTAAACGTTAAAATAGAAAGGATTTTTGAAGTCTTTAGAATCGATGATTTTTTTAATTGGCTATTGGGAATCTTTTCATATAATTTTGTTCATGAATGGATGAATTTCTTTATTTATTTTGTGAAGTACTATGTATCAAATTATATTTATTTTCGTCCGGTTGGATGAATTGGCATTTTAACTACCTTTGCATTAACATCATCATATTAGTCACTGGACGTCCACTGCTGAACACAGACCTCCCTTATACATCTCCAGAGCGACCGATCCTGCACCCAACGGCTCCCAGCAATCTTTATCGGGTTGTCTTTTCAGTACATATATGACAGTTCAAAGGGGTTATTATAATAATAGCTGACGATATTTGCAATCTGTCATTTAATTTGCTCTATGTGTAAGGTATTTAGGCCTTCATAAGGCGAATCATTTATTCATGGTATTTATTCGCATACAATAAGCGACCAGCTATTGGCCAAGCTGTGCCAATAATGTGATTAGAAACCGGATCTGCCACGGATTGAACATCGCTAATCACTGCTGTATTGCAATTTAATTTTTGATTAGATTGGTTTGTTATTGCACTGTGGATGGTATCGGCTTTACACTCTCGAAGAGGCAAACTGAGGCAGGGATGTTGAATAGATTATTCTCGAAATCCCCACCGTTACGCACCCCACGCGTAGAATGGGATGGTAGATGGTCGACCAGTGAGATAGGTAATCTTTTTTTTAAAGAGTGCTCGAATTCCTCACTGCCACGTCGTAGAATGGTTTGAAAAAGCATAACGCAACCCACTGCTACGAGCAGTGCGGACGTAGCGGTAAGGATATCGAGATTAAACCTGTTCAGACTGTAGTCATTGTAAGAATCATTAACAGAATTGTCTTATTAGTATTCATTCATTCGCCATCATTATTATAAATACGGGATTTATCACCTACCGTTTTATTGGTGTTTGTTTGTTAGTTTATTTCTTTAATACACAAACAAATGGAAGACTTAATGCTAAATAAAATTCTACCAGTCAACCGTACTAATAAATTGTGTCAATAATTATAAATCCCGTATTTATAATAATGATTGAAATAAATCACCAAAGTTTTCTAAGTAAAAAAATTCACCATCAGATGATCTAATCGCATGATAAAATCTAGTCACATTCAAGTTTCGATCAAATCTCGATGTCTATCAATCACAGCATGACAACGTAACCAAAGTGACTATATTTCGTAATGCGACCAAACTTTCTGACGGTAAAGTTACGAGAATCATGATTCGGGGTACAATTTAAGATATGTGTGGGTCACAGAAGCTTAGATTTACAAAATTTATATGTTTTTAATGGTATTGTTTAGCAACAAAAAAAAAAACAAACTCGAAAAATAAGAAAGATACTCGCTTATCACTTTGCAGACTGATCTTTTTCATACATTAATATATATATTTTTGGATATATAATAAAATTTGGACTCCAATGCGCAGTGGACCAATTAACAACTGAGATGCAGGAAATTGCGGGTTCATTGCCCGCCGCGGAACAGATGTTTGCATGATCTATTGATATTTGTTCCGGGTCAGAGTTTATAAATAAATAAATAATAAATATTGTTGGGCATGCGCACATAACACAGCGCTATCCAGCCCCAAACTAAGCAGAGCTTGTACTATGGGAACCAGGTAACTGATACGATACTTATATACATTTTTCTTTATCATATATAGAAAAACATCCAGACCCGGAACAAATATCTGTAAATCATGCAAACATTTGTTCCGTGGCAGGAATCGAACCCGCTACCTCCTGCGTCTCAGCCGGCTATTCGCCCATTGCGCTACACAGGTAGTCACATATAATACGTATTTGTTCAGTTATACGGTTCCCATAGCACAAACTATTCTTAGTTTGGGGCCTGTGTGAGAAATCGAGCATTATTTATTTTACAACACCTCTCCTAAAATAAAATTGTGTTACGCAAACATTAGGTACCTATCAATTTTTGGCTGTTTATTTTGACTACAAATCTCTTTCATTCTGAGCCTCGGCGAGAATGTACAACTAGAATCAGATTGTATAATTTATTATACTAATTGGTTTAGTGCGTGTATAATGCCTAATCAGAGATTAAATTATAATCTTCCAAGGTTTGCTAGTGGATATGATTTGCTAGGATTGGTAATGATATTGATCATTTTGTCAAATTCGCCATTATTAGCTATTTGAACGTTCTTTTGAGTAACTAATTTTTGGCTCAATTAGCGCTTCTACACCCTGTTTATCTGTAAAGATATAATTCATAATTCATTTATTCATAAACAATTTCTAAAATCGTGTTTCAACTGATATTTGCTTACAACTAACAACATAATATAATTACAAAACAAAGATAAGGATGAATAAAAAGGGTAATAAAACAAAGGTAAGATAAGGAATTTTTAAAATCTTACACTTATAAGTGTTTCGTTAAAATGTAACTTTTTCATCTTATCTATCTTATCCAGCCTCCAGCACCCACTGTTGGGTATAGGCCTCCTCTCTATGTCGCCAGTCCAATCGGTCTTGAGCAAGTCTCATCCATTGCTGTCCAACTTCCGTTACGAGATCGTCAGACCGTCGAGCCGGGTGGTGGACTGCCCTGCGGTCGATCTTAAGATTAAAAAAATGACCACACGACTGACGTAAAACTTCTTTTTCAAAATATTAATTTATTAAATTGTTTAATTACAAAATTTCCCACACGTCTGTAGGTCCATCAGTCTATGTTCATTCTGGACAGACGCAACTCGCGCTCGCACATTAACGTTAAAAATATACGAAACGTAACTCTCTCTTTCTATCTTCACTAACTTATATGTCCGTCTCAACTTCCGCTCGCACTTTTCGTAACGCATTCACCAGCTTATGTGTAAATATTTTCTCTAATTTCTATTTATTTTTTAACATAATTATATAGGTATATTAATACGATAATACCCACGCGATAGGTGGAACCGAGCGATAACCGTCGAATTCGCGGAATAAAATTAAAAGTAAAAAAAAACATATGAAGTATGTTTAATCAGGACCAGTCTACAAAAAACAATAATTTAGAAGAAGCATGTTTAATGAAATGTTATAGATAATAAAACAATTTACGGATGTTTTATTGATTCCGGTCAAATTTCTTTGTCAATTAACAAATATTTTTTTCACGGCATATACTAAATCTAAGTCTATCTGATGGAACTTTTTCCCATTGTCTGGAAATCTGCGCTTGTTTCTCCCATTCACAAAAGTGGTTCAAAGAGTTTGGTAGATAATTACAGACCGATTTCACTGTTAGGAACCTTTTCTAAACTACTTGAAAGATTGGTAAATAAACGTTTAGTTAAATTCATGGAATCCCAAAACTTGATATCCGCTAAACAATTTGGCTTTCGTAAAGGAAAGAGCACTGAAGATGCTGTCACGCTTCTTACAAACACGGTGTCGTCGTATCTAGACAATGGAAAAAGCTGCGTTGGTACCTTTTTGGACCTGGCAAAGGCCTTTGATACTGTCTCCGTTCCAATACTTCTTCAAAAGCTGGAAGGTGTGGGAATTAGGGGAGTCGCCTTAGACTGGTTCAAAAGTTATTTAACGGATCGGAGTCGGTGTGTAAGGATCGGCCAGACTAATAGCAGCCCACAACCAATTCGATTTGGAGTACCGCAGGGCAGTATTCTCGGACCAACACTATTCCTTTTATACATCAACGACATTCATGATATTTTTAAAGTTTGAATATTCCGTTTACGCTCGAAATACAGTGTTTTTCTTTTCTTGTTAGGTTCAAATGTCTCATCTTTTATTCTTTTGGATGACATAATTAATTAATTAGAGGTTATCAATAAAAGGCACTGCGTACGTAAAACAATTCCACGCGGAAATAGCAGAACCTGTCGTAACCCTTGCCTGCTTCAACGTAGTAAAACTGATCACAGAAGCAATCAATGACAAAGTTCCTGTAGTAGCGCTTCTTTTGGACATGTCCAAGGCTTTTGATTTTGTTGGCCACAGAGCGTTGATATACAAACTAGAAAAGTATGGCATTAGGGGCAAAGCAAATGGATGGTTGCAAAGTTATTTGGAAGACCGTCAACAATGTGTCGAGATAACAGAAATATTAAACAATAAAAAAGTTATTATGCGTTCTAGCTTCAAAACGAACCGATTTGAAGTTCCACAAGGGTGTGTTCTTGGCCGCTTTTTATTTCTTTTGTATATTAATGACCTTCCTAATATTAATATACATAAAACAATATTATTTGCTGACGACACTACGATTATTATCAGGGGACAAAATAAATTGACGTTCGAAAGGGACATAAATGATGCACGTTATAATATAATTAGATGGTTGAATAATAATAATTTGCAAATAAATATTAATAAAACACATGTTATACAATTCGGAACACATCGACAAATTAAGGAAATTTTTAGTGTCAAACATGACAATAAATCTGTAGAAGAAGTCGAGACGGCAACATTTTTGGGGATTATTTTAGATCGACACTTAAATTAGAAGGCACACATTCAGCATGTATGCAACAAAATAAATAAGTTTGTGTATGCCATAAAAAGCCTCAAACTCCGTGTATCAGTAGAAGCGGCACTCAGCGCTTACAACGGTTATGTTTCATTAGCCCTCGGTTATGGGTTAATTCTTTGGGGAAACTCGGTTGATGTCTAAAAAGCCTTTAAAACGCAAAAAAAAAATGCGTAAGAGCTATCTGTGGTGCATGGAGAGAGGATAGTTGCAAACCATTGTTTAAGAGGTTTAATATTCTACCATTACCGTGCATGTACATCAGGGATGTATGTGTGTTTGTCAAGCAATATCCTCAATATTTTGGAAAGCATTCTGAAGTTCTCACCAGGAACACGAGGCACAAGCATAGACTCTATGTGCCGCCCGCGCCGTGCCGGCTTGAACTTGTTAAGCGGAATGCCTATTATCATTCCATTACTATCTTCAACAAATTGCCAAATGTTTGCAAGGACTTGCCTTTTCTATTATTTAAAAGAAAACTTAAGCTTTGGTTAATGGATAAGTGTTTTTATGACGTGAATGAATATTTAAATTATAAAGATTAATTTTAACATTATTATTATTTAAAGAATTTGACATTTTTAATATTAAAGTTGAAATTTTGACATTATTATTATTGGTTTTTGTATGAATTTGACAGGTTTGAAATTATGTATTATTATTTTTTATATCTGTATTCAATTTTAGCGTAGAGTTTGACATTTTTATTTTTATTTTTTACTATTATTCTTTGTGTCTTAGAATTTCGCACGCCCTGATGAGGCAGAATGTAATTGAATCCTATTTTATAATTGACATACGAACTATTGTATATACATTCATGCGAATAAATGATTATGATTATGAAAGGGAACACTAACAGGGCGGAGCGGGAGAGCTGATGCGCGCGACCATAAAAAAAAATTCGTTCCTCCGAATTCGCGTAAAACGGGGTAGCGTAAGTCGGGGTGTTACTGTATTGCTTAAATTTAAATTCATTATTATTAGTAGATAGGTATCGAATAATGTTTGTATACCGAAATTGGTGGGAACTAGGGTACATAATTTAAAATGTTTAACATAACCTAGTGAAAAGCGACACCGTGAAAGGGAGGCCTTTGCCCAGCAGTGGGACTGCATCAGCTAGATAAAAAAACATAACCTAGTTTCACAAACAATATTATGTTATTTCATTGTATACCTATCTAAAAAATTTTTTGTTTAAAAATCTACGTTTACTTCCGGTACTTTAATTATTGGTGGACATATTAAATTATATTTGGATACGTACTATGTACTGGAGACCACGCACTGGATTTTGATTAGAGCGGCCCCCCACTAGATGGAAAGACGACCTGATAAAGGTTGCTGGGAGCCGTTGGGTGCAGGCCGCGTAAGATCTGTCGCTCTGGAAATCTATGGGGGAGGCCTATGTTCAGCAGTGGACTTCTTTTAGCTATTATGATGATGATGATAATGCCATACTATGTACTTCGAAATTCAATGTACTCTACGAAACGCTTCACCCTAGAATAAACACAACACCCCTATAAGCAAATCTCGGAATGGCTCGGCCGAAGGAGTTCGCCCAATGAATACAAATTGAGATCAAACGAAGCGAGCGATACAAACAAATACAACGTGCTTAAGCGTAAGGAGTGGATACTTTGAAAGCGGTTCACAGCCAGTTAGCTGCGTAACCATGCAACTGTTGCAACTTTGTACAAGATCGCGGAGCCGCCAGACCTACGTCATTTTAACAAAGCAGATATTATAATAATAAGATATAACTCTTTATTGTACACCAAAGTAAAATACAGAACATAATTCTTACAAATAGATTTAGTATAATGGCGGTCTTATCGCTAAAAGCGATCTCTTCAAGACAACCTGTGTGTGGACAAAATAATAATTGATCACATGACGGCGGCGGTGCATCTATGTAATATTAAAACCATACCTATATACTATAAACCTGAAATAATAATAACACATATTTAATATTAGCAAACATAAAAAAATGGTTATGATGAATTAACATGCACTTACGACTAAAATATATATAATATTGTTGCGAGGGTTCGGGATAAAATAATGAAAATCAATCTAACCAAAATACATAGGCTGCACTAAAAGTATCGGGAATGGAATATTTCCACGGTGCCTGTCATATTAAAATCTTTTTAATTGAAAACTCCTTGGTTTTAAAAATCGAATACCATTTATTTATTTAAAAAAATATTCTCGGTCTTGTCACATGCTCTTGTCAAACTTGTTTAGTTGTTGTGAAAATGGAATTGACTCGAGAAAATTCAAGAGCGATGATTTATTATGACTTTCGAAGTGGTTTAACACAAAAACAGTGTGTTGACCGGATGATTTCTGCATTTGGTGATGAAGCCCCATCCAAAACCACAATTTATCGCTGGTTTGCGTGAATTTCAACGTGGACGTGTCAAGCTCAGTGATGATCCCCGTCAAGGTCGTCTAAAAACTGCAGTCACCCAAGAAAACGTTAATGCTGTGCGTAAGTAAGCTGACATGTGACATACCCCGAAATTCAGGCAACTTTAGACATTGGCATGAGTCAAATACATATAATCTTGCATGAACAATTAGGTGTAAAAAAGTTGTTTTCCCGATGGATACCGCATTTGCTCTGTGAAGAGCAAAAAGCGGCTCGCGTTACTTGGTGCGTCAGAACTCTCGAAAGATTCCACGCAAGATCCTCAAATGCTGTATACAACATCGTATCAGGTGACGAATCCTGGATATACGCGTACGAACTCTAAACAAAAAACCAGTCACGAGTTTGGGTGTTCGAAAATGAGTTAAAGCCGACAAAAACTGTTCGTTCACGGAGTGTTGCAAAAAAAATGGTGGCCACGTTTGTCTCCAAAACCGGCCATGTTGCGACTATTCCTCTTGAGGGACAAAGAACGGTTAATGCAGAATGGTATGCTAGCATTTGTTTGCCACAGGTCGTTTCTGAACTCCGTAAAGAGAACTGCAACCGCCGCATCATCCTCCATCACGACAGTGTGAGTTCTCACACCGCGCACAGAACAAAAGAGTTTTTAGAGCAAGAAAACATAGAATTATTAGACCACCCGCCGTACAGCCCCGACCTAAGTCCTAATGATTTCTATACTTTCCCTAAAATAAAGAATAAATTGCGTGGTCAGAGATTTTCATCACCTGAAAAAGCTGTGGACGCCTACAAAACGGCCATTTTGGAGACCCCAACTTCCGAATGAATGGTTGCTTCAATGATTGGTTCCATCGTATGGAAAAATGTGTCAAATTTCGCGGAGAATACTTCGAAAAGCAATAAATACATTTTTAAATAGTAATGTTGTGTCACTTCCTTGATTCCCGAAACTTTCAGTGCCGCCCTCGTACCACTTTTATTCAACACTAAAATGACAAATACGCGATCTTAATCACAAGTAATCACAATACACTAATTCACACCACTGTTGCACAATAAACCACTAAAAGTCACCGAAATATTCGCACGTATAGCGAAAACTAGACTGACCGCATCGGACGTATTTACACTTTTTTTATACCGCACGTTAATAGATGCTTTGAGAACTTTCTCAGTGGTTCCACTGCCAACTGGAAATGTGTAGGTATTTCCACAGGACTATTATTTCTTATTCTGTGCAACTGTAGGTAAAAACCTTGTAGGTATTACCTATTCTGTGGCACAGTAGGTATAACTTCCAGAAGCCGACTATTACTTATTCTGTAACAGCCTCGGCGTAACAATATATTACTAGCTGATATTGTGCGGCCTAACCCCAACATCTCCCAACAACCTATATTAAATCGTTTTTCCATCTAATAGGACATCTAGTAAGAGTAGTAGAGTTCCTTGTGAAAGGGTTCGCCTGGAGAAATACTTCCACACTACCTATTTCTGCCGCCAAGCAGCATTGTTTCGGTTTGAAGGGGAAAATACAGGCAAATGAGGCTTTAAACCTGTATGCCTCAAGTTGAAGGACGCGCAGTGTATGGTAGGGCGCGTTTCTGACGTGCATGACTTATGAGAAAATTTTCTGTTATAGGCGATGGTTACCACCATCAGATGGGCCATAATATTAATAACTATTATGAAGTTTCGACTCGAAAACCGCATTCATTCAATATTGAATAAATTCAGTTCAGCATTTTATAATCATCAAATTCCTTGCAAAAATCTACTATCGAAATCTTTTCTCGCAACGAACAAACCATGAACATAAAGATCTACTCAACCGCAGTCGATACACTTTTAACATCCACCCCGATACCCGCAATTGTATATCGACTTGTAAATCCGTTTCGCATCGCAGCCCGCCTTTTAGACCCGCGACCCGTAGAACAGTGAGGCCAGCCCAACTCAGCTTAGTTGGCCGAATGACTCGCCAGTATTCAAACGGCTCGAATACACCTAATTCTGTACTGATATGTGTTTTTTTTTAATTTATACTAATGGTTCACCCCGAACTAAAATTTTTCGATTCTCCCATATAAACAAAAAAAAACGAATGTGCTTTAGACCACACGACTGAAGTAAAACTTCTTTTTCAAAATAACATAAATTATTTATAAAATTTTGTCTTTTGAATCGTCAATTTTACTGCCTGTTCCTTCGCGACCAATCCAGGAAAGAAAGGCAAGAAACAATGCTGGTTGTTTTTTTAATGATCTTTTTAGAATACCTAACAATACAGGAAATAAATTACGTCTAAATTGTTACATTTTGAACGAGTTGGCGCAATTTCAATCCCAAGCTTCTCTATCATCTAAATAATCCCATATTTTATAGTAGGCTCTTTATAAAGATTTTGTTTAATTAATCGATTGTTAATCGAGTTCTAAAAGTTGATAATTATGTGTTCAGTGTGGCATATAATAAATACATTAAATTAAATACCTGTACGCGTCGACCTTTGAAATGGAGATACTCGCACTTCACTTAGTAAGGATCTCTAATGCGGAGCTATTTGTTAGGCGACGAGATGGCCCGCTATCAATCCGGGTTAGGGATGGCTGGTGGTGACTTGCGTCATTTTACCGGCTTTTTATTTAGTTGATCGAGCGAAGCGAGATGTCCAAATCAACTTGGACGAATCGGCGTTGTTGTATGTATGTTTATCCGATCATCGTGAAATTTGACGTATAGAGGTGTAGTAATGTCACAATCCCGGTGTGACTAAATGATCTAAAAATGTTTCTTGAATATTTATCCAGTAATCGATACAATTCCAATAAACTCTTAACTTTGCGACGATGCCGTTTAGTCAGTTTAAACGGTACCTACTTACATGATGAATGATTAAGATATGTTTAACTGTTTTATACATTTTCACTGATATTTTAGAACTTGATAATTAGGATGTTTGCAAATTTAGAATTTTCCATGGTATTGAATTTGAAGACCTATTTTACAACAATACTAGCCTTAAGCCCTACCCGTGTTTTCATTTAATGTCGTAAATAACAAACCACGTAGTATATTCGCGTTCCTTTTATTGAAGAAGCCCATACTCAACATTATCATCGTCAGCCTTTCTCATGCTACTGCTGGGCTCTCTTCGTTGTCGCCATTCGCCTCTGTTTTACGATGTTCTAACCCATATACGACCTGCTGTTTTTACCATATCGTGAACACATCTTGCTGGCTGACGAGTCGGTTTTCTTATACCATTTCGGGGCCACCACTTCAGCACCCTGCTTCATCTGTCAACAACGCGCCTGGCCACATGTCCAGCTCAACTTTATTTACGCCTCAATATAACGCTTGCTAACTTGAATTTGAATTTTACTCCACTTATTCGGAATTGGGGTCTCGGTCTAGAAGTGCGATGTGTACATTGTGTACCCGTCAGGTACAGTTTTACGTGCGTGAATTTTTTCTTTTATTTATAACATACTAGCTGATCAATCCGCAGCTTCGCACGCGTAGTTTTTCAATAAAAACTTTACCCTCCTTCTGCGCAGTTAGGTAAATAGTAGCCTATGTCATTCGGGGATAGTGTAGCTTCCCAACAGTGAAAGATTTTGTTAAATCGGTCTAGTAGTTTCGGAGCCTATTCAATACAAATAAACGAATCTTTCCTCTTTATAATATTAGTAAATATTAGAATAGAAAAAAACGTAAAAAACAGTCTCAATCGCATTCGTGCTTTTATTATTCAAACGGAATACTCGTATCGGCATTATTTTTTTTATTTCTCTTGTATCCGTATTTATATCAAGCCACTTAATATCCGGCTATTTTTTGTCCGGCTTTTTAATATTTTCCAACCAGCAATGCTAACAAGCAAGACGATACTCAAGATTATTCGACGTTGAATATTTCTCTTTTGGCGGGAAAATGGTGCCTTATCGATGAACCGTGTACATTTTGATGAATGATTCTCATCATTTTCGTCCTTTCTCTGAAGATAAAGATTTAGCCCGAACTTTTTCATCACGTTAAAGATTTGGTTTTCTATATTTTATTTTGGAATCACATCTGAGATTTGTTTTTCTATACATTTTTTTGGGTCGGATAACTTTCAGTACCTACATTATATCATAAAAATACATTTGATTTCATCAGACAAAATATAAATACTTGGGGCGACTTGCGCAACGATGCCTAACCGTATTTAGTGCATATATATGACTAGCTACCGCCTGCGGCTTCGCACGCGTGGTTTGTCAATAAAAAATAGCCTATGTGTTAATCTTGGTTATAATCTACGTATATACCAAATTTCATCAAAATCGGTTCAGCCGTTACAACGTGATTAAGTAATAAAAATATAAAAAAACGAAACTTACGCATTTATAAGTAATACAACTGTGATTTTAACGTGAAATCACACAAATACGTCGAATTTAAACACGTTTAGTCGCTAATTACGTTTAGGGATCGTTGTGCAAGCCGGGATTAATGCAAATGAATAATTTAAAGATGGTGGCAAGATTAAATTATAGGTAGTTTACCTGACCCAGAGTACTTACAGCATAAACCAGTTCAACCTTCCTTCGGCTAATGCTCAGTCGGTACCTATGTACGCTCGACAAAGGCCAAGCCTGTCCAGTTTGTAAATATTTTCGTTTGCATGTTTTGAATGAAGCTAGCCCAGCCCTATTTCGGAATGACCAATGAGGGGCATACGACCCTTTCTTTCTTAGTCCTTTGTCTTTAAACAATAATTTATTACGTAACGCAGTTAGAGGCTCAGTTGCAACTTTGCTCATAAACGTGTCTGCTCTTTTTTGCTTGTTACCAGTTGATTGTTACTTATGTTAGCGATTATTTGTACTAGATATATAATTTTATTATTACTTCAGCAATATATTATTAATTTAGCAACTATTTTGTTATTCATTCTATAAAACAGAAGTGTCTTTATTGACCAATAACCGACATCGAATTGTTTGCGGGCTTGCGCCGAGCTAGTCGTGCCACGATAGCGCGACTATTTAAGTAATTGTCGGCTGTCGTTCAGACCTCAGTACCCTCCGTCGTCCGAGACACGTTCTTGGAGACCCGGATGACGAAGGCACCCCCGCTCACGCGGAAGAGATTTCTGAGTCATCTACATTAGACAGAGCAAACACTTCACAGATACACCGACCTTGCCGGCGAGGTCGACGAGTCCTTTCAGTCGCCGCCTATACGAGGTACAAGCACGTACCCGGGCGTTTCTCTCCTATCCCCATTCTGGCAACAGCCCAAGCCGAGGTACATCAAAATCTTACAGGGCTGAACGCCTTCTGCGCTCGCCAAAAGTTCGGTAAAGTTCGGCCTCAGAGGCCAACACCGAGATTCCATTCGAAAAAAAAAGGTCAGAGCTCAGTCGACTTCCGGCAGTTATGCTGTATACACGTAAGTACAGTCAGCAAAAATTCCGCTCTGCCAGTTTTGAAACAGTTTCGCTTGCAAGCAGTTAGCTAGCTGACACCGCCTTTTTCTTTTGTCCTTTTATTTTGGCCAATCGGAGAGATGAACAATATTGAACATCTGTTTATTTTTGTGAAAGCCCTTTGTTTTTATGACTTTTAGAGTTTTATTAAAATTCAAGGCGGAGTAACTGCTAGTCGCTTCATAGAAAATTCACCCTTAAGGTGGCAGAGCGGACTTTTTGCTGATAGTACGTTGATTGTAGATACAAATACGCTAGCCGTTGTGTTTTTGCTGTTCTTATCCGTGTATAAAATTATTGATTATGTAATTAATTCATGTATAAAAAGATTGATGTTATAAAATAATGAGAAATAAATACGATAAACCCACGGAAATTGTTGTTTCTTACACATATTAAAACATTTGTAAACTTGACGGAAATGGAACGCAATCGTATTATTTTCCTGAGGGATTCACACCGAAATATTTCGCAAATACAATAACACATAACAACTTTGACACCATGTGAAAGAACATGTACTTACATGCTTTCAAAGTTGTTTCAGGTAGTAGGTAGATAGTTTCACATACGAACCCTGACAGGGTATAGCAACAGAAAGGCAGACCATATTCTAAATAATGGTATCTATATAAATAATAAATTCATTAATATTTCTGGACATTTCACACAGCGCTATCTAGCCCCAAACTAAGCAGAGCTTGTACTATGGGAACCAGATAACTGATAGAATACTTATATACTTTTTTTTTTGTAAATACATACATACTATAATAAAATATAATATATAGAGAAACAACCAGACCGGGAACATATATCTGTAGATCATGCAAACACTTGTTCCGCAGCGGGTTTCGAACCCGCTACCTCCTGCGTCTCGGCCGGCTATTCGCCCACTGCGCCATAGAGGTCGTAAATATAGGTAGGCATGTTGTTTACATTACAATTTTTAATTTCTAATAATACTCACTTCAGATCTATAAATATATAAAACAAAGTCGGGTTAGTTACGTACACCAGTTATAACTCTACAACGCGCAACGGCTAGATCGATTTTGATAATGTGTGATTTGTTGGATTTATCTCCGCCCCGAATAGCAGAATAATTAATAAAATATCAAAACAATTCACGCAAAAAATGCATTATGAAGAAAGTTCATTTTCTCATACATAGATGCAGCTAATGATGGCCGATTGACAATTCTACTGGCGGCGTACATTGGCAGCCCGCGTCATATGCATGTCAAGGCGGTACGAAGTTCGCCGGGCTAGCTAGTAATCAATAAAAAGTAGCTTATGTCTCAGAACATAATCTATCTATATTCCAAATTTAATTGGAATGAGTTCAGGAGTTACTTACGACGTGAAAGTCAAACAAACTGACTTTCGCATTTTAATATAAGTATAACAATATTGCTGGACATTTCCCACAACGCTATCTAACTCCAAACTAAGCATAGTATCATCATCATCATCTCAGCCCGTTTGCACCCACTGTTGGGTATAGACCTCAAGTATAGTATGATTTTTTTATATGATATCATTTTTAATTTAATGTAGATCGTAGTAAGTAGTTACTAGGGAATGCAATCCCGACTCGAGATTGAAAATTCGAGATCCCGCGGGATTAGAAATATCAATCCCACGGGATCCCGGAATTTTCGGGATCCCGTCTAGTTTAAAAAAAATCTTAAATTCGGATGACTGAAAAAGCTAATAACTGCTTGTTTGTGATAGTGAGATTAACTAAAATAACATACTACTCGAAAGAAAATAAAAATCTTTATTCTTTAATCTTACCAACTAAATAATTATCGTCACCTGTCGCTGATATTCGAAAATAGTCGGAATAGTTTTCTAACGCTGTTTGGCGTTCCTGCCGCTGCGCTGGCGGCCGTCAGTCAGCGCGCCGCTTGCGCCCCGAGTGGACGTGTGTATTGTCGCTGACCACTGCCGCCCAATCCCGTCAATCTCGAACGGGATCTCGTCATATGATGCATCGGGATTGATCACGAGATCGAGATTGCATTCCCTAGTAGTTACGTATTAGGTGTGCGGGTTTTGTCTGTCAGTACTTTTCTTATGTTAAATTAAAAAAAATAGCCAACTTGTAAGATTGCAAATTAATGTTATTGCTGCCTTATGTTACAAATATACA
The DNA here is from genome assembly GCA_918857605.2 of Philereme vetulata. Taxonomy (NCBI): domain Eukaryota; kingdom Metazoa; phylum Arthropoda; class Insecta; order Lepidoptera; family Geometridae; genus Philereme; species Philereme vetulata. The sequence goes on from OU975425.1 coordinate 14,348,912, forward strand.
GGTGACATTTAATTTCCTTGTTTAATAAAAACTAGCTGACCCGCCCGCGGCGTTGCACATGTTTTTTTCTTAAAACATTACCCTCCTGCCCAGTCAGGTAATCGATCTTTTTAAGATATACAGTTCCGTAGTACCTACATTAATTTGATCTACCTCGTGAGGTTTAGCCAGCGTTTGCGATTTAAGCGCACAAAAATATATTTTTCGGCTTTTCTGTACTATAATATGTATGTATTATACATAGAAACCTTCCTCTTGAATCACTCTTATCTATTGCTGAAAACTGCATTTAAATCCGTTGAGTAGTTTAAAAGATCTAAGCGAACAGACAGCGGAAGCGACTTCATTTTATACTATTTTATGGTCAAACGTGTGACTTCGTTATTCGTCAGACTTCGTTAGATATTTGTCTTCGTTAGACGTTGTTAGTAGTCAATCGTTTGCTTATTGGTTAATAATGTTTTGGTCGAAGATGAAATACGCTTGCCCTATTCGGTCTTAACTTCTGATTTGGACACAGAAATAATAAATAATGCTGGATATTACACACAGCGCCGTCTAGCCCCAAACTAAGCAAAGCTTGTACTATGGGGACCAGATAACTGATAGAATACTTACATACTTATTTTTAGTAAATACATACTAATAATTCATAGAGAAACAACCAGACCCGAAACAAATATCTGTAGATCATGCAAACATATGTTTCGTGGTGAGAATCGAACCCGCTACCTCCTGCTTCTCAGTCGGGTATTCGCCCACTGCGCCAAGGAGATCGTCAAATTACAAGAAATTTGAAATGTATCATTTTGTGTTCTTAGATCTATCATTATCATCATCATATCCGTCACAAGACGTCCACTGCTGAACATAGGCCTCCTCCATAGATTTCCAGAGGGATCGATCTTGTGCGACCAACGGCTCCCTGTAACTTTTATCTGGTCGTCTTTCCATTTAGTGGGGGCCGTCCTACTCTGCGCTGTACAGTGGTTTCCGAAAGATTGAAAATTACGAAGAAATCCATGGTAATGAATTTAAAATTAAAACAAAACTATTTTACAACTATACTAGCCATCAGCCGTACCCGTGGTTTAAATTAATGTCGTAAATGCGGTGACACGCAGTATAAACTTGTAAAAATATTATTCTACTCTGAATAACATCCATCTAAACATGAACAATTTCTCGCATGATTTCGCATCGAGAATCCCGTCTCTCATAACGTAGATAAATTTCGATATTCATGGATACAAATAGTGATTTCAACCGACGATCTTTCTTCATACATTATTCTCTCCTTTCCTATACATCATAAATCGTCAATCTCCTAGGAGTAAATATAGAGGAGAGCGCTTTGCTTGTGAACCATAGTGTACATGAACATTGTACACTAGGATTAAAAACAAACTTGTTCAAATTGAACAGCTCTGCAGTTTTGTTGAAGCATAGGTTCCGTTCCGTTTTTAATAGACTTCAAAAAAGGAGGTAGTACTCAATTCGATAGTAGTTTTTTAATTTATTATGTTTGTTACCTCAGAAGTTTCGACTGGGAGAACCGATTTTGATGATTCTTTTTTTATTTGAAAGCTGGTGTTTTTCGTGTGGTCCCATTTCCATTTGGTCCAGTTCTGACAATGGCATTTATGATAAAACTATATAAGTCTTAAATTTGTATAATTTTTATGTTATTATCAAACGATATGGAAAATTAGTTTTTTATTTGAAAGGGTATACTTTTAGATTGATCCCATGGAAATTTCATCAAAATTGGTAGAGTATTTTGTTTTTTATTGTTATCTGAAACGGTTATATTTTTGTTAAATAGTTACTTGTTCCATTATGGTCCCTAAAATACTAATACTACAAGAATAAGGAATATTTGTTTTAAGTCATGCCTGCTAGGTTACTTACTACTCCGACATACATCCGTTTGTCGATCTGTCACCATATTCAGTGCGAGATAGCGGCGCGGCGTGTAGCTCTTTACGGATATGGCTCTGGGAGTCGTTTCTTCAAACGGATACAAAAGATACGCATCTTTCTAGTAACATAAATGTCTTATTTGGATCTGGATCTCGACAGGCTCTTTCTCAACTCAACCAAGTAAAGCGTGCCGCGTGCCGTGCATCTCTGTCTATCTGGTACAAAACACAAGATAGACAGATAGTTAATTTGTGTGAAAAGAAATAAAGAAAGAAGAAGAAAGAAAAACATTTATTTGTGACGGGACTAAACACACACAGCATACAAGTAAGGTACACACAAGAAAACCAAATCAAATCAAATCATTTATTTGCATCAAATAAGGTTTTAAACAAAGTTCTTAAATTATTATAGATCCAACTTATTTCTACCACAGAGGCATGCAAATTATTAAAACATAAATAAAATAAATTATTACAAATTACAAAATAAGAACTAATAAAACTAAGCCAGGAACACAAACAAACCAAAATAAAATAAATGTCAAATAAAATCAATTGATCAAATTCAGATATCAGGCAATATTAATTATACATTACGTCAATATTAATATTCATTTATCTAGTAAATATTCCTGAACGCTATAGTAGGTTTTCTCAATTAAAAAAATTTTTAATTTATTTTTAAACATATGTACATTATCCGTTTCTAAAATTGATTTTGGTAACTTATTAAATAACCTAGGTGCCATACCCATTACGCTTTTGTCAAAAAGAGCGGTTTTATGCGGAGGCATTTGTACTTTATTAAATTTACGTCTGTTGCCCAATGTTACGAATAGACTTTTGTTTTGTCTGACAAATACAATTGTTTTAAATATGTATAAACAGGGAAAAGTTAATATGTTGAGTTGCTGGAAATGAGGCTTACATGTATCAATTTGTCGTAATTTACAGACGGCTCGTAAGCATTTCTTCTGTGCTTTGAAGATTCGTTCTCTCTCTGTAGCGTTACCCCAAAAGATTACTCCGTATCGGAGGGTGGATGTGACATAAGCATTGTAAGCTGTTTGGACTGTTTTCTGGTTTACTATTTTGGCAAGCATGTAAGGAGCGTACGAGAACCGATTCAATTTAACACATACGTCTTCAACCTGATCTGACCACGTCAAATTACAGTCAATATGGGGTCCTAGAAATCTCGTGGTTGAGATTTTGTCGATTTTCTTACATAAGTAATTAATATTTAATGTCAAAGATTTATTATTAAATGTCATTATTTTAGTTTTACTAAGATTTATTGATAGATTATTAGATTTTAGCCAGATTACAATGTCCTCTAGAGTTTTATTAATGTCACATTCTAAATTATTTCAGGAAAATATTACCGTGCTGTCATCAGCAAATAGGACCATAGGATGATTCACTGACTGGGGAAGGTCATTTATGTATGTTATAAACAAAAGTGGCCCCAGTATTCTTCCCTGTGGAACTCCGCACTTAACTGGAGCAATATCCGATGCGTATGCTTCTTCAATTCTAGATTTTGGACAAATTTTATTTATTTGTGTGATTTGCGCTCTATCTTCTAAGTATGATGAAATTAGACTGAGAGCGTTTCCTCTGACTCCATATTTACTTAACTTCTTTATCAAAATACTATGGTCAACACAATCAAATGCTTTCGTTAAGTCAATAAACATGGCACACACAGGAGTTTTCTTATCACGATTGGTGATGACGATTTTAAGTAAATTGTAGATTGCCATATTTATTGATTTGTTTTTCCGAAATCCAACTTGTTCATCACAAAGAACGTTGTATTTTTCTAAATAAGTATTAAAGCTTGAGTTTATACATTTTTCAAACACTTTTGAGAAAATGGGTATCAAGGCAACAGGTCTGTAGTTGCCCATATAAGTTCTTTAGTTTTTTTTGAAAAGTGGTTTAACTATTGTTAATTTTAATTTGTCAGGGAATTTACCTTCGTCAATGCACAAGTTATAAATAAAACTTAGGATAGGGGATATTGTGGTAGAGACATATTTTACGACCTTTGTGCTAATGTCGTCATACCCAGTACTTTTCGTGTTCTTTAAACAGTTTATAGTACGATATATAGCAAGTGGGGTGCTTGGCTCCATAAATATTGAATTTGATTTGTTCCATTTTACATCAATAGGTTCATGAAGTGTCGAATTATCATAGACCTGATTCACAAAATATTTGTTGAAAGCTTCAGCTATTTCTTTAGGTTTCGTCAAAATCCTTTCACGGTCGATAATTGATTGTATATTTACTCTAGGTACATTATATTTACATTTGTTAATTCATGCGAAAACATATTTATACATACAAAAAAACAGCAATACCAAACAAATGTGTGTCTCATAATTACCTATAGGTATCTAAAAGACCCAGACGTCACAAAAAGGCGTTCAACTCAGCATGTGTTGTGCTTTTGGCACAACGCTGATCTTTCGTTGGAACCATTTAAAAAACAGAAGAAATCACGGATGACTGCCTGCACAGTGCCTGTACGTGAATCGTTAGCAAGAAAACTATACTTCGTATTATAATCGGATGACTTTGTCTCATTTCCGCTCTTGGCATCATCATGCTAAAGAACTAGACAACCAGTAGGAGTTGCGTATGGGTAAAAGAGATGCAAATGTATTTGATAGATACATAAATATAATATGTGTCAGATCTAGATTATAAATACTATCTAGATCTGGATCTGTGCTGCGATTGCTTCACATGCATGTACATCAAAGCCGGTGATCCGATGATATAAATGAAACGTTTCAGTGATCCAAATTTTAGGCCGGATCCAGATGCAATGATCCAATCTCAAGAGTCATTTTTGCCGCCTCTAGTGCCGGTATATTGGAATATTGGCGAGTGTAGCGTTACTTTTATTGGATTATCGGGTTTTATGTCATGTCGATGTTGCTATTTACTCTGTGGTTTCAACGCGAGAGAATGGCGGCTCAACTTACAATAGGGTTTATTTGAAATCAAAGCCTTGGGTTTTTACTCATAATAATTGTGGAAAAAAAGTTTATTTGTAACATCTGCGAAATGTCAATATAAGTAACTAAAAAGAGATTCATAGAATGGAATAAGACTCATAAGGCGATAATTATTATAAAAAAAATACACAAAAGCACAGCTCGAAGAACAGACGGCCGTTGGGGCATAAAGGTTTTAGAGTGGAGACCACGCCCTGGAAAGCGTACTGCGTAGCGGCTTCCCACTAGATGGAAATACGACTAGATGAAGGTTACTGGGAGCCGTTGGGTGCAGGTCGCACAAGATCAGTCGCTCTGGTAACCTATGGGGGAGGCCTATGTTCATTAGTGAACGTCCTGTGGCTGATATGATGATGGTGATGGTGATAATGCAAAGGTACAGTAATTATCTTACTAGACATATAACAAAAACATGTAAAATATAAAATTAAACAGTTGTCTTGACTTATTTTAAGGAGGTAGCGGGTTCGATTTTCGCTGCGGAACAAATGTTTGCATGATCTATAGATATTTGTTCCGGGTTTGGATGTTTTTCTATATATGATAAGTATGAATTTACAAAAAAATTTATATACATTAAGTAGGTATTTTATTTCAGTTATCTGGTTCCCATAGTACAAGCTCTGCTTAGTTTGGGACTAGATAGCGTTGTGTGAAATGAGTAGCATTATTAATTTATTTTTATTTATTTTGGTAAATGTATGATTTTACCCAACTGTAGTAACTGTAAGCCATTTTCCAACACCAACTTTTAGAATAATAGATTTTGCGATTTTAAGTTGGCCTTCAATATCAAATCTTCAAAGTATTGCCTTTTTCTTCCACAAAAAAGATCATCCTTAAAGCTTATATATCGTTTTCTCGCACATTATGATTCCACATTTCTGATCCTAGGGCTGAACCTAAGCCATACAGACTAATGGCAAAGCCTAGATCGTAGAGATTGTAGATCTTTTATTGAACGATGTCTAGAGATTCCAAAAGACAATGCCTTTACGATCTGTCAGCATCATCATAGCATCATGTCGATGACTCCGTGGCGCAGTGGGCGTTTAGCCGGCTGAGACGCAGGAGGTAGCGGTTTCGATTCCGCGGAACAAATGTTTGCACGAATATTTGTTCGTCTTTCTACAAATATTTGTTCCGGGACTGGATGTTTTTCTATATAATAGGTTTTTACCTATGAAATTGCCGTTCTTCAGTACAGGTCATTTCTAATAGAAAAAAAGTTTAGAATGGCTTTGTATTCTAAATTCAAATTAATTTTGTTTTAAAATCATGACATTCTTTTTACAAACTCAGTCTTTTGTTTATTCATTAGCGTTGTATTTTCATTACATTTGAACATTTTTCGTCATAATGGATACTTTAAAAATTCGTGTAATTATGGAATATGAGTTCCATCGTGGCACCAACGCGACACAAACGGCACGTTACATCAAAAACGTTTACGGAGAGAACTCTACAAACGAACGCACAACCCGTTATTGGTTTTCCCGGCTCCGTTCTGGAAATTTTGACTTGAAAAATGAAGCTCGTGGTCGTCCGGAGACTTTGGTCAACAATGATGAATTAAAGGCGATTGTGGAAGCTGACGAAACTCAATCTACAGCTGAGCTAGCAGCAGCTTCTGATGTCAGTATCAAAACTATTTTGATCCATTTGCGACAAATAGGCAAGGTAAAAAACACTTGATAGATGGGTGCCCCACGAACTTAACGATCGCCAGCGCAGCGTACGCGTCGAGACCTGCCTCGCGCTGCTCAATAGGCAAAGAAATGAAGGAATTTTGAACCGAATTGTTACGTGCGATGAAAAATGGATTCTGTTCGACAATCGAAAGCGCTCAGCAAGTTGGTTAGATCCTGGTTCAGCACCAAAGCAATGCCCTAAACCAAAAATTACTCCTAAAAAGGTGATGGTCACTGTTTGGTGGTCTAGTGCGGGTGTGATTCAACACAGCTTTTTACAAAACGGCATGAGCATTACTGCAGATGTGTACTGGTCTCAATGATGGAGAAGTTTGCACATCGGCAACCAGCTTTGGTCAATCGGTCGTCCCCACTGCTCCTTCACGACAACGCGCGACCCCATACTGCACAACAGACAGTCTCCAAGCTGAAAGAGCTGGAGTTGGAAGCTCTCCCTCACCCGCCATACTCACCGGACCTTGCACCTACCGACTATTACTTTTTCCAAAATTTAGACAACTTTTTAGTGGGTAAAAAATTCAATTCCCGATAGGCAGTACAAAATGCCTTTGAAGAGTTTGTTGCCTCCCGTCCAGCTGATTTTTACAAGAAGGGCATCAATAAACTGCCAATGCGTTGGCAAAGATGCGTCGATTGCATGGGTGATTGATTACTTTGAATAACAGAAATAAAACAGATAAAAAAAATAAGTACTTTCTTTTATTCCATACAAAACGGCAATTTCATAGGTTAAGACCTAATATTATATATGTATTTACAAAAAAAAAGTATATAAGTATTCTATCAGTTAACTGGTTCCCATAGTACAAGCTCTGCTTAGTTTGGGCCTAGATAGCGCTGTGTGAAAGTTTTGCACTTCTAGCTAATCAGAACTATTTGAATTTCGAATGTTATATTTTTTGAATAGTTACAACCTTCTTAGTAAAAAAAAAAATTTGCGGGAAATAATTTGTCAATTGTTTTTTATCGCACATCAAAGTTCTACGCACGCAACGAAAATGGAATTAAGTCGAAAAGATTTTAGAGCGATGATTTTTTATGATTTTAAAAGTTCTCTCTCGCCGCGAGACTGTGCCGCTCGTCTTCAAAATGCTTTTGGGAGAGGAGCACCTTGTTTGAGCACCGTAAGGCGATGGTTTTCTGAATTTGAGAGAGGTCGGGCTTCTTTACAGGACGAATTTCGTGAAGGGCGGCCTTCAACTGCCGTCAACGAAAATAATGTGGCTACTGTTAAGCGGCTAATTGAAGAGAACCCGCGGATTACCTATGAGACAATTCGAGGACTATTGGGGATTGGTATGAGCCAAATTCAGAAAATTTTACATGAAGAATTGAAAGATTGGAAACTTTGTTGTCGTTGGATCCCTCATGAACTGACAGTGGAGCAGAAGTGGGCTCGCGTAGAATGGTGCTCATAGATGCTACTGAAGTACGACCGCGGACATTCTAATGCTGTTTATGACATTGTCACTGGAGACGAAACTTGGATGTATTGTTTAGAACCCGAAAAAAACCAACAAAAGTGAACAGGCCAACAAAAAAGGCAGATGAGAAACGTTGGTAAAAAAATTATCTCGTTTTTTTTCTCAGCTACATGTCATTCATTGGCATTTTATCTGCAAAGTGAACATACAAAAAAGTTCTACCTGTTTATTTACTATGAGAAAAAAAAAATTGTAGCTGTTTTCGAGTTTCAATTTGATTCAACCTCTAAATGACGTAAAATTTTGTAATTTTTCTTTCACCCAAATGTGGGCAAAGACCTTCAAGTTGAACAAATGATGCTGTGCCGCGACGGTCTTTTACGTGGCAATAATTTATTATAAATTTTTCCGAATAATTAGCGGGCGTATCCTTAGAAGGTGGTTGCGCGGGCGACGGGTGGCAGTGTACCGCTGACTGTTGTACGGGAGGGTTGTGCTCGTCTGCCTCGCGCTCACCTATTTTCTGGTCGGTTAGATGCGTGTGGCGGAAGGTGCGGGGCCGAAACAATAGCTACGCCCATTCGCTCAAGGTCATCGGCTACGGTTAGCGCCTTAAACCGAAACACAGCAATGCTGCTTGGCGGCAGAAATAGGTATGGATTAGGATTTCCCGCAAGGCTCTGAATAATACAACAATTGTAGCCTCTGTCTAAGCGCAGTAAGCTTTCTATGCTCCACGTGCTTCCCCGCATATGTCCCAATTTGTATCCATATATGGGTCACGTTGGAACGGCGCCGCACTAGAGAAAAAACTCGAAGGGACATAGAGAAGATACGCGCAGTTAATCAACTTTATTTTATTTGTACTAAAACGGGATATTTACCATAATTTTGAGTTTTTGAGTCCACATATCATGGTAAATGTGTTTTTTAGGGTTCCGTAGCCAAATGGCAAAAAACGGAACCCTTATGGATTCGTCATGTCTGTCTGTCTGTCTGTCCGTCCGTATGTCACAGCCACTTTTTTCCGAAACTTTTAGAACTATAAATGTTGAAACTTAGTAAGTAGAAAAAAAACAATAAATTTTGGGGGATCCCCATACTTAGAACTGAAACTCAATTTTTTTTTTCATCAAACCCATACGTGTGGGGTATCTATGGATAGGACTTCAAAAATGATATTAAGGTTTATAATATCATTTCTTTCTAAACCGAATAGTTTGCGCGAGAGACACTTTCAAAGTGGTAAAATGTAACCCAAGTAACTTCTAAAAAAAGAGATAGAGAGAAAATATATGATGTATATTATATTACCATGTAAACTTTCACCGAACATTGGTTTGAACGAAATCTAGTAAGTAGGTTTCTTTAATAGGTCATAAATCGTAAACCGCAATTTACCTTTCATTCAATCAACTCAAATATAAAAAAAAGTTACAACGAACTACAAGAACTTTTATATTATGTTACTTGCTGCTACGGAACCCTTCATGGGCGAGTCCGACTCGCACTTGGCCGCTTTTTACTTATTTTACAAATAGTTTTAGTACCGTTTTAGTACAAGTAGTGTTATTAGTAAGTTATTTATATATATATATATATATAGATCTTTGTTTGACCACAATCTCACCTGGTGGTAAGCGATGATGTGATCTAAGATGAAGCACGAAGATCTAGAAGAAACCTATTCACTATTACCTTAAAGAGGCCCGGATTGTATTCTTTAGGAAAAACAGACGACGGCGACGACGCAGTGGAAGCGTGTTAAATTCTAATTATTGAATCAAATCACATCTTTACGGAAACCATTTTATTTTGCAAGAGAGTGAACGTAGTCACAAACGAGTAAGATGACAAATGACAATTAAAGATAACTTAGCTCAGAGTAATATACATTCTACATTATGGTAATAATTTCTCAACATTCCATACCTTAGCTGTACGCATCAAGAACGTAGAACCACAACGGTGTGTGCAAATGGGTGGTATAATGTTTGTGTTAGTCGAGCGCTTGACCACTACCTCACCCGATGGTAAGTGATGGTACGGTCGATGATGGATACGCTTGCCTAGAAAGAAACTGTTCACTCGGAACTTGAAGACTCCGAGATTATACTGGTCCAGAAAACATACGCTGGAAGAAGTTCCAATCCTTACTCGTGATAACAACGAATGTTCAAGCAAAGAGTTTATTCTTCTACTAGTGGTTCGCCCCGAGCTGAGATCTCGCGAGTCTCCTTTAAAAACAAAAGGAATATTATTTGTAATCTTTGTCTATCAAAATGGTGGTACTCAATGCATAACCAAATAACTTTACTTACAGTTTCATTCAAATTACAGGTAATGGAAATTATTGGACTATTTTGATAGTCCAAATAATATTATTATTATTACAAATAATATTTGATTGATTGATTGAAAATACTTTATTGCACTTATAAAACTAGTACAAAGGCGAACTTAATGCTAAAGAGCATTCTCTTCCAGATAACCTTTGTGTATTTTATATAAAGATGGGTAGGTAGTGCACAGGAAAGGGAACTAAAGAAAAATTTGCACAGGACTAATAAAAATAGCATAGGTACATACTACTTAAATACTTTATATCATATACTAAACTATACCATTATCAAATAAAAATACATATATACATAACAATAGAAGAAGTGATAAGGAACGATTAAGTTGCTCATTTTCGGTCGGTCTGACCGAGAGGCCTATAAATTTTCAATCTGAATGCTTCCACTGAAGTAGCCTCGAAATAATTTGGTGGCATATTATTCCAGAGACGAGTAGCGGTTATGGTGTAAGAGTCAGAGTAAGTAGCCGTGTTATTCTGTGTAGTATTCAATTAGAAACGACGAGACGATCGCACAGCTCTTTCCTCAGTTGATACGAACGCAAATCGCTCTCTGAGGTAGCTGGGTGATAGTGGGTTGCGAAGAATACTAAACAGGAGGGATAGCATGTGGGCATCTCGACGAGCTCTGATGTCAAGCCATTTTAGCTGCTGACGAAATACCGAGACATGGTCATACTATTAATATAATAAAAAATAATATTTATATGGTAATAATATTTATCTGTTTTTTTATTACTCGCGAGAACTCAGTTCGGGGCGAACCACTACTTAAAGTAAAATAAACCAAAGATTTGAACGAAATTATAATGGTTCCTTTTTAGACTGCGGAGCCCTAAAAAGGCTTGTGACTGATCTCCTAAAGCTGTCCCGACAAGAAAATTTATAATCTGGCTCGAGTGGCAACGGAAACAAATTATAGTTGTCAGTTTCAGTCTCAAATACAATAAGGAAAGTGGAACTTGCAGACTCGGATAGTTTTTGCTATAAATAATCGAATTAGGAGTGCCAAGTTGGCAAACTTCTATTGTGTTTGCATTGCAGTATTTCGGATTGCTTAGATTAAATATAATAAATAAATATTGGTGGCAATTTCACACAGCGCTATCTATCCCCAAACTAAGCAGAGCTTGTACTATGAGAACCAGATAACTGATTGAATACTTATACACTTTTTTTTTGTAAATACATACTTATAATATATAGAAAAACACCCAGACCCGGTACAAATATTTGTAGATCATGCAAACATTTATTCTGCGGCGGGAATCGAACCCGCTACATCCTACATCTCAGCAGGCTATACGCTCACTGCGCCACGGGGGTCGTCGGAGATTAGTTGAAGATGAACGAATAAAGTTTTGTAAACTAGACTAAATTTTTTAAAGAGACAACTATCCACCTATACTGCGTGTTACATATGACGACATTCATTTAATGAATGAATGAAAATTCTTTATGATACCTTACAAGCTAGACATAACAGATATAAAAATAAAAAAAATATTAATAAATGTAAGCATAATCTCCAGACACAACCTTTGGATGGAGAGGATCATAGCTTAATGGAAGATTGGCCGAGGTGTATAAAGAATAAACTTAATAATAGAAAAAGAAAAATTACATAACCTTAAATACATACATATTAGGTACATACTTCGACTACCTCCGTGGCACAGTGGGCGAATAGCCGGCTGAGACGCAGGAGGTTGCGGGTTCGATTCCCGCTGCGGAACAAATGTTTGCATGATCTACAATATCTGATAAGTATGTGTTTACAAAAAAAAAACTATATAAGTATTCTATCAGTTATCTGGTTCCCATAGTACAAGCTCTGCTTAGTTTGGGGCTAGATAGCGCTGTGCGACATGTCCAGCAATATTTATTTATTTATTATTATTTATAACTTATTGTAAATAAATAAATATCATATATAAAATAAATAAATATGTACTTACATATATAAATATTAATAATATTATAGATCAGATGAATGAATCACGACTCTTCATAGAAATAAAAAAAATTGAGTCTAGCTTTAAATACGGAACGGTACGGGAGACCGGCAAGGCAACGGTACAGGAGACCGGCAAGGGAACGGTACGGGAGACCGGCAAGGCGTTCCGTAATCGGACAACTAGAATGGAAAAGGAGTTTGCATAGATTGTGGTTCAATACATCGGGGTTTTGAGAAGGAGGAAGTGGATCGGAGTGTTCGGGAATTTATGCAATGAAGGAATTCGAAGTGTTCCTTCAGATAACAAGGCGTGAAAGATGTTGAATAGGAGGGATAGGATGTGAGTATTCCGGCGAAGTCGAATGGGGATCCATTTGAGTTTATTACGAAATTCAAAGATGTAGTCGTATTTCCGGAGTCCTAGTGGTATTTGAAGACGCTCAAGCTTATTGCGTTGTCACTCCGTGAGGTCAAGATAGCAGGAAATAGCGTTATCTAAAATTGGGAGGAGAGATTGTGCAAGCGCAGTTTTAGTAGCTATCGGAAGAAAGTTTCGTAGTCTCCTGGGCGAACCAGCAGAGAAAGCAGCTTTAATTTAAATCAAATTAAATCAAGGGTAAAAAAGTTTTTTTTTTTTTCAAATTCATTATAATTATTTTTTAATTTTCAATCTACCTTATTTTCAAGACCTAAAATATCAATGAAACATCCTGCATAAAATAGGTAAACAAATCATATTCATTCATCATGTAGGTACCTGTTAAACTGACTAAAAAGGCGCCGCCAATTTAAGTTAAAACTTGTTTATTGGAAATGTATCGATTACTGGATAAATATTCAAGCTACTGGTATTAAACCGATCTCTAAAATCAGTTAATACGATTCTGCATATGTGTTTTAAAATAATGTCGTGAATGCGGTGACAGGCTGTATATGATTTATTGCTAGTAATCATTTTAATCTAAACAATAACTTCCTAGTAAAACTTATATGTGACATTACCTATAATCTTGCACAGTTATTAGGGTATATTATTAAGGTTATATGTATATTTAAGAAGTAAATAAATTAAAAAAAACACCGATATATTGATAAATAACTAATTGATTCCAAGATTTTTAAAACCATCTCATAAACTTTCATGCCGGACGGGACTTGAACTCGTAACCTTCCTCTTGATAGGAGGATGTTCTGCCAATTGTGCTACAGGCTCTTGCTACGTCAGGCTCGAAATTGGTGAGATGATTAAACTAATTGATTGATAGTGAGACGCGTAGTTTGATGACCGAAAGTGAATTAAATCGTTGATGATAAATATTCTACTTTGTCGTACTGCAAACATTTGAACTGTGGCAAAATGCGTACGACAGGCTTAAGTAGAAAATCCAGTTCAATTTGTATGCATATTATGTAGCGATTTTTTTTCCTTATGCGAGCGAGAAATAGGCATAAACAATAATTATGATTTGCTCGTTGCTCCACTTAGAGAAATTGCCGAATTTATAGACTTTCTTGAATATAAAAAAGGATGAGAGATTAAGTTATTGTTTATAACACTGTATGTATGTTATACACAAGGTCTATTTTTTCTTGCAAAGCCTTTCTAAAGCGCATCACACACGATGAACATATAATATATTATGAAACGATATCATAAGTTATTAAATTATGGTATCTGAAGAAATCACACACGGGGTTTATTATATGATTTTTTTTTATTTCATTGTGGTGGGTTCCCTACTAGTTACACCCAAAAGAGTCACAGTTGGGATTTTTTTCCCACCGATTTCACTTTATAAAAAAAGTTGCAACGAGTAACAGTGTGACTCGATGGGAAGAAAAACCCAATGAGTAACACCCCATCATATGATTTGACATACGATATATGACTGTTACTCGTTGCAACTTTATTTTTATAAATTGGTCCCAACGAGTCACACCCCCTGTAACAGTGTAACTCGTTGCGATTTTTTTCCCAACGAGTTACACTGCGACTCGTTTGGGTCGTTTCGTAATCCTTATAAGATCACTATCTTGTCCGTATGTCTGTCCGTGTGTAACCACCGATTTTCTCAGGTACGGGTTGACCTAGCAAGTTGAAATTTATACCAGCAGATACTGAGGTCTATAGTCACTATTAGGCGTATGAAAATCAAGGTCCTGAGTCAACACGATAAAAAGATATGGGCAAATTTAGATTTGCGCGTAAACTTGTAGGTATCAAAATTTACCTTAATTTTCAACTTATTTTATTTATCGGAATTTGCCCTTTAGTTGTGCTGTAAGACCTTGATTTTAACCAAAATTGACAATTCTAGGTTAACCGGAAGTACACTATAGGTTTTGGGTCGAAAACTTATATGGTAGTTCCCGTTGACCTAAAATCACGAAATTTGGCAAAAAGCAAGGTTTTATTTGGCTTACAGCACAAATATATGAAAAATTCCTAAAAAATAAAAAAGTTTAAAATTAAAGTATGTCCCCGTACATACATAGTTGACGCCAATTAAGATAGTCCCCTGAGTTGTATGGGCGCTCATACAATTTAGAGGACTAGCTTAATCGGCACCAACCTCAAATAAGGTAAATAAATAAAACTGTGCTAATGAATAAAATAAATATTTAATTGGGGCTCCCATACGACAGACATGATTTTTGCCGTTTTTATAGATACGGAGCCCTTCGTGCGCGAGACCGACTTGCGCTTGGCCAGTTTTTTTAATTAAAATTATTAAGCTTAAAAAAATACAATTGCAATGTATTGTAGAAATAAAACTGCCATTGACACTAAAAAAGAAGGAAGAAGAAGCTTAAAAAAGCGTACAAAGTTTTCTCTTAACGTATTTGTTTAGTTAACATCTAATTTGAACATTCTCTGTACAATTTCTAGTCGCTATAAATTTTTGTTACATCTTTATTAAATCTCGCGCCGCGGGTGGTTAAAATATCATATCTATTACAAAGGCGATAAAGTTAAAATTCGTTTATATTGGTATTCCTATTTTTCGAAACATTCACATCTAAATATTTACATTCGTGATATTTTAAGCAGCAATTTGAATCTTGTTAGCTTGGCTGGTCTTATTTATTAACCCTATCGATTTTGTGGGGTACGAGTATATATGGTGTTTGATAATATAATATACGCACAAAAATGAAAGGCGTTATTTTGATGAGCATAATAAATAAATTTGTGTTATTTTTACCATCTAAATGTGAAATTTATTTTGGCATGCAAAAACAAACACTTTATTAAGCTTATGTTGTGCTATTGCATAATGCTTGCCATCTAACCACAGATACTGTATTGGTGACGTCTCGAGATATCTCTTGTTATCCCTTTCTAACCCAAAATCCGCAGCCATTTCCGAAAGAGATATCTAATCGGCCTTTATTTTTGGATGTCGATTGCAAGAGTAGGCAGTAAGTTTTATATCGAATTAAACACCTAAACTTAGTCGATTTTCTTTAAAATTCGATAATATAACTACTTAGTAGTTTTTTTTTCGAGAAGTCTTTATGTGTTGAGAAATCGTCACATGAACACCGTCAGTATATTACCAAACAGCCTGTATAAGTTATATTTGTACACGTTTCAAGTTGTACACGTCAACGAATTCTTCTCACAGAAGTTTGCACAAAGAAATCATTTACGTGTGTGGCATCCATTAGTGTAGTTAGACAATCTTTCTTTTAGCAAGTGATTTACTGCAAATTTAGCTATTAGTATATGAGTCGTATAGATGCAAAACCAGCAACATCCATTTTTTGCAATATAACAACTTTGAATGTATTCTGAAAGATTTTTTATTAATTTATGTAGGCAAATAATACAAACGTAGCAAAAGCATCAATATCCTATACAAAACTGACGTTCAATAGCAATATCCCATCTGACAGGTACAAAGACAGCTTTCGACCAATCAGAGCACAGTATTTCGACGCCATTCCAACGGCGACTTTGCTGTTTTTAAATAGTATTTTTATTTATAGTGTTATCCGAACACATGCGGAAAATTCCAAGATTTTTTTTTAAATCATCTCAAAAATTTCAAGCCTAGACGGGACTTGAACCCGCGACCTTCCTCTTGATTTGCCTTGTAACACAGATGGTAGTGCATCCTCGTATCAAGAGGAAGGTCGCGGGTTCAAGTCCCGTCTAGGCTTGACAATTTTTGAGATGATTTAAAAAAAAATCTTGGAATTTTTCGCATGTGTTCGGATAACACTATAAATAAAAATACTATTTGAAATAAGCAACGCGACATCTCTTGTCAATGTACTGAACTGCAACGTTCGGCATTGAGCAGGTACAAAGTACTATATACGTTTTCCTGTAGATGGAGCTAACGGCGCTTTAGTCGTAAGTCTGAATGATCTCACTGATTTCGACCTAGACGTGAATTGCCTTGTAGCACAGATGGTAGTGCATCCTCGTATCAAGAGGAAGGTCGCGGGTTCAAGTCCCGTCTAGGCTTGAAATTTTAGAGATGATTTAAAAAAAAAATTTGCTGTTTTCGTATTATTGCGTTCGTTACTAGTTAGTGATTTAAACAGAATCCATGTTTATGGTGCAAAAACAGCAATATGGTAATATAATTATTATCTATTTTGCAGGTTATTAATTTTATTTTGAATGTTTCGTACAGTTAATACCATAAATATATTTTTCAACATTAAGATGTAAGTAATTTTTATTGATTAGAAACTTATATCAGATAATATGAATAAACCTACTGCACTCTTTTCCGTTAAAATGGATGTTGCTGGTTTTTGCATCTATATGACTCATATATGTATGTATTAGAATAGTACAGCAGTATCATCATCACACTAACTATATTATACTGATCAAAACAAATATAAGTTTAATCTAGGTGGTACGCAGGTATTCTTAGTTCTTTATACCCACGATACAGCAAATCTTAGTGTGGTGACAGGACTATATGGCATATATACTACTATATACTATATGTGACTGTTTGCTTTTATTATATTTGAGAGTAAATACTGTGTTCAACACATACACACAATTACACTTCAACAGGAATTCACGATATTGTTTGATACGCTTCTGCATCTCCTCTGGTAAGTCATGCTTACATAAATGGTCAACGCTTCCATTATATTCGTCAGATACTAAATATATTTCTCATCTTAGATAACTAAGAACATACAATGACATAATTAACATTTTAGAAGTTATATTTTGGTTTATGAATAAGAAGCTTTACCAGTACTTATTTTTTAACAGATTGCGTTAACTCTTTGGTTCAAAATCAAACATCGACTTGGAACTAGTCTTGGTTGTGGACCAAAAGTTAAATTATTTTTTACAGCTTTACTATTTATATACTTAGTAAGCTTTACATAGATATATGCATCCACAGTTATGACTTTTTAACATACAAATGTACACAAGAAAATTGAGATTGACTTCTGATATATATGAGTAATGTCACGGTCAGTCTTGCATTTCCTTCAATGTACAACCATTTTAACTGTATTTTCCTTAATATGTCTACCATGCACAAATAAAACTAATGACAAACACACTCTTAAAAAATATATATAAAAAATCGATTATTAATGATACAAATATGACAATATAAATTTACAAACAGAAACAGCAAAAAACACAAGACACTCTGTCATCATACAAAAGTATACAAAGAATATTTTGAATGTTTCGTATTTTTTGTAGCTTTTTCATGTAACTATCGAATTGGCATGCACATAACGCTATGCGGAGAGAGATATATATAAAATTTAAAAAGAGATAGAGAGTAAATAAAGGGTGTGTTCGTCTTTATGTGTGCAGGGTTTGACTGGCCCGGAGGCGGTTGTGGAGGGAGACAGTTACTTTGCCGGTAAGTTGTACGTTATCATTTTCATTGTATGTTCTGTCTTAAGCATTGTAGATACTTTTTTAAGATTCAATGCTATGTGTACTTTTTTAAGCGTAGAAGCGTTATTACTTCTATTTTTATTTACGTTCCTCTTTTTTAGGGTTCCGTACCTCAAAAGGTAAAAAGGAACCCTTATAAGATCACTCTCTTGTCCGTCTGTCTGTTCGTGTGTCACCACCGATTTTCTCAAGAACGGGTAAACCTAGCAAGTTGAAATTTATACCAGATACTGAGGTCTATAGATCCTATTAGGTGTATAAAAATCAAGGTCCTGAGTGAGCAGGATAAAAAGATATGGGCAAATTTACCTTAATTTTCTACTTATTTTATTTTTCGTAATTTTCCCTTTATTTATGCTGTAAGACCTTGCTTTTAACCAAAATTGACAATTCTAGGTCAACCGGAAGTACCCTATAGGTTTTGGGTCGAAAACCTACACTGCCGGCCAAAAGTTTGAGACCACTGTAAAAATCTTTGTCACCAACAAAATATTTCAAAGTACACATATGATAATGAGCTAATTTGAACACCTGCGTATTCTATTATTATTAAAGAATTTCTAAGAGTCATTATTTATGTTGTGTTATTATACATGTGGAAGGCTTTACAAGAAAGCTGGAACAATATATCACAAGATACAATCGACAAATTGATTGCTCGTATGCCATGAATAGTGAAAGTAGTAATAAAATGCAAGGGAGGGTTTTTCGACGAAAAATCTGTATAAAATATGAGCGACATTTTTAAAGTAAATGGTTGATTTTTCTTGATTTTTTTGTTTTCTTCATAATGTATGTGTATTAGGAAATAAGTATTTTAATTCATGATAAAACCTCTTGCTTTGTATTTTGAGTTTTATTTCATTTTCCTACTTTGATGTAGGTGGTCTCAAACTTTTGGCCGGCAGTGTATATGGTAGTTCCCGTTGACCTAGAATCACGAAATATGGCAAAAAGTACAAATAAAGGAACAATTCCAAAAAATAAAAAGTTGAAAATTAAGGTAAATTTTATCGGCTGGACCGGTTCTGATTATGTTTGATTTGTTGGAATTGTCTCCGCCCCGAATAGCAGAATAACTACCTATTAAAATATCGGAAAAATGCACGCAAAACAAAAATTATATAGAAAATTAATTTTCTCATACATTGATGCAACTATGATGGCCGATTGACAATTCTACCGGGGCGACGTACATTGGCAGCCCGCGTCATATGCATGTCAAGGCGTTACGAAGTTTAGCGGGTCAGCTAGATTAAAATAAATAAAGATTAATAACAAATAAATTTTGTGATATTTCAATCGAAGGTCTACTTGTTTTTAAAAAATCGCTAAACCTACTCTATTTGCTTCACAACCATACATTATGAAGCCGACATGGGCAGGTCGATGTTCAGTTGAATAATTGACTAGCGTAGCCTAGCCTAGCTACCCCACATTAATGTTACCCTGTTGCCGAAACCTAAACTACAGATACGCATTAATATATCGCCGAAGGGAATTGTTCCATTTAATAATGCAGGGTTGCTACAAGTGTGGAACTGATTTGAACCGTGTTTTGGGTGGAAACAAAAATAAATAAGTGTTCAGGGTGCTAGGAAATTTAAAACGGTGTAAGGGTTCCGTAGTCGATTTATGAACTCTTACAGCTTCTGTCTGTCTGTCTGCCCCGCCAGTTACAGCCGCTTTATGCGTAGACTATGGGGATGATGATACGTTTAAGTGACATCATTAAAAAAAAGAAAAAAAAAATATAGGGCGTTTGATAGTATACGCACAAAATTGAAAGGGGTTATTTTGATGAGCATAATAAATAAATTTGTGAATTTTATTTTGGCATGTAAAAACAAATACTTTATTAAACTTAAGTTATGCTATTGCATAATGCTTGCCATCTAACCACAGATACTGTGTTGGTGACGTCTCGAAATATCTCTTGTTGTCCCTTCCAACCGTGTCGACCCACTGCTGGGCATAGGCCTCTCTTTTTTTCTACCATTCTTCCCGATCCTGTGCCAGTCTGAACCACGACAACGAGTCGGACTCGCGCACATAAGGTTCCGTACCATTATCTATAAAACCGGCTAAGTCCGAGTCGGACTTGCGCACGAAGGGTTCCGCACCAGTATCTATAAAAACTGCAAAAAATCACGTTTGTTGTATGGGAGCTCCCGTAAATATTAATTTTATTTTAAATATTTATTTTTTAAGTGAATATATAACTCAATGTTGTGTGAATATATCAAGCGTCTACCTGTTGCCGTTATCAATATCGAGCAAAAACGAGATCACGTTGTTTGTATGGGAGCCCCTCTTAAATATTGATTTTATTCTGTATTCTGTATTAGTATCTGCTGTTATAGCGGCAACAGAAATACATCATCTGTAAAAATTTCAACTGTCTATTAATTAATGTAAATTTCAACTATCACGGTCCATGAGATACAGCCTGGTGACTCACAGACAGACAGACAGCGGAGTCTTAGTAATAAGGTCCCGTTTTACCCTTTGGGCACAGAACCTTGAAAACTTCCCGAGGGAGACACTTTTCTAGGGCGGTAATGCTAGCCTGTCTGAAACTTATGGAAAAATATCCTCTGAGCAAGTTTATTTAATTTCTACTAATAATTGGATTTGTCTATTGTCCACAGTGTCGGAGGATGTGCAGCCGGTGCAGAGAAGTGCACCGTTGCTGCAGTCACCGCAGTACACCGGCGGACGGCCTCAGCCATACAGTAAGTCACTGGCATGCTTTTACAGCTCACACTATCTTATTCATTATACTTGTACACCTACACCGGTGAGCTTAACTAAATAAAATACATTTTCACACCACCTGCTCGACAGCGTCAAATTATATGTCATGTAAACCTCACCGAAAGCAGGCATCCCTGCGGCTGAGCCGGGAGTAAAGTTGTACTGAATTTCATTATGTATTTCAAATGATTTGAATTTGGAACCTCATCTGTATTAAAATTTGTACCAAAAAGATCCACACAATAAGAACTTATTCGTAAACTAACCTCTCCACAGAATGCATCAGTCTAGATTCGGTTTTCATTGTCTTGCAGAAAGTGTGAAAAGTAGAGTATTCTCCTCGTGGATAAGGCTGTCTGTATCTTAGACGTGCTTATATCCCTCTCTGCACTCAGGATTCTAGTCCCCTCGCTCCGCTCGTGATTTAACTCTAGAATCCTTCGTTACGTTCGGGATTTAATATAGTGTCTGTGACGTAAGACACTGCTTTATCCTCTCGTTTAATAATCTATTATTATTTCAAGCAATTATGTAGCTCATATAGGTAAGGACACAGCACAAAATGTGTACTAAACAGGGTTTTTGAGAGCATGCCTGTGACAGCAATGTCTGGTGTACGGGCAGTCTACTCTGCCGGCTATCATTGCCAAGATGGTGTTGGCGCTCGCCCGCAGCCTGCGCACCAGGGACGCGGCTCGCTTCCGCATGACGGTATGGAAGCAGTCGAACTGCAACATCCCTGATGCACTGCAGTAGCGGGGCAGCCCCAGCACCGCCCTGAGTGCATTATTATACTGGATGAGAAGTGCGCTGTACGTCGCCTGCGTATACTTCGCCCACAGGCTGCACGAGTACAGAGAAGTACAATATGCTTAGGTCTCTCTTTATATACCTGTTACTTGAAATCGAGTGTGTCAAGTCGGTATAATATATGGTCATTCGTGCATTAGGATTTTTAAAAGTAAGTTAGGTCTTGCTAGCCATATTAGGTCTCACGCTAAAAATATGTAAATAATTTCTAGTTAGTCAATTTTGTTTGTTTATTTATTATTGCTGTAAAAATGTCCTAGTCGATAGTTAATTTTGTTTGTTAAATGCAACTCAGGCCCCACATGGAGTACTACTGTCATTTATGGTCGGGGAGCACCTAGATACCAACTAGGGCCTTCGTGTTAAATAACGCCTTCATGTCAGTGTGCTATCGAGACTTCGAGAGTGCTATGCTTATTATTTCTCTATGAGATCGAATCAGAACTGAGAAGATTTGTAAAAAACCAGATCAAATATATAGTATAATAGCCCAGAGGATTACCATCTGAAGTGGCAGTGGGCGGGTCATATAGCTCTATGAACTGACGGCCGCTAGAACAAAAAAGTTCTCGAGTGGAGACCACGCAGTAGACAGCGCAGTATAGGACGGCATCCCCACCAGATGGAAAGGCGATCGTTAAGTGCAGGCCGCATAAAATCAGTCGCTCTGGAATATGTTCAACAGTGGACGTCCTATGGGTGTTATGACGAATGATGGCCGTGTAAAGAGTCTATTCATCGTCATCATATCAACCACAGGACGCCATAGGCCTCACCCATAGATTTCCAGAGCAATCTTCCCTCAGTCAGCGGCGTAGCGTAGTGGGGGTGGCAGGGGTGGCCCGCCACGGGCGGCACCTTTAAGGGGGCGGCAAGATTTCACAATAAATAATAATAATATTTGAAACATGTCATATTTTATCGCAACTACAAATTCGGACCGATTGAAAAGAGCACAGAATTTTTCATTACTTATTGAAGTAAATTTATTTTTGTATTAATCATTCGTGATTGTAAAATTTTTATTTAAAATCTAACCTGTATAATGCAAAATAATGATGAATGTTCTTGTCGAGAAGTTCTCTAGAATTAATGTATGTAATTAATAATGTATGTATACAATAAATTGAAATACCAAAAATAAGAGGGCGGCAAAATTCACCCACGCTACACCGCTGCCCTCAGTAGATGGAAGGACGACCTGTTAAAGGTTTCTAGGAGCCATTGGGTGCAGGCCGAACAAGAAAGAGTCTATTGCCGATGGGAATAATTCTACCGACTATGGCCTCATAGTAGCAAACATTTAATTTCCGTACTAAATATTTACTTTTCATACTCATAAGTCCTGAAGCTCTCGTCAATACTTTCTGTCGTTTATTTAGTTAGAGAATACAGATTACGTTGCCAAGATACATATTGAGGAAAAAGTGTAAGTTCCGAAGTCCGAAGTGATCATAAATATACTAGGAAAGACTGAAAGGGGTTGTAATAATATGTTCCCCTCGATACATCCATTATGTACGTACTTTTTGTATGTTTCACAAATTTTCTTCATATACAGAGTGAGTAAGGATCATCATCATCATCCACAGTCCGACTTCACCCACTGCTGGGTATAGGCCTCCCCAAGTTTGTGGCATCCGCCACGATCCTGCGCTAGTCTCACCCATTGACGGCCCGCGACTTTAACGATGTCGTCCACCCATCTCGCTGCCGAGTAAGGATAGTTCCAAAGAAATGATAATGCAAGAACTCTTGACGAATTAGAATATATGTAGTTTCTACCAAAGTCAGTACTAGTGTACAGCACTACAGTACTAGTGTATAGGGATTGTTAGAAATAACACGACTTCCTTTATGGATTTAAACTAAAACGAAAAATGTTCTTCAAAAACCACCTATTTTATCATTTAAATGAATTTGTATTATTGAATTTTGAGAATTTATTGTAAATATAGAGTATTTATTTTTACACCACCAACATGGCGTCGTGCGGTACTAAGTCAATTTAAGAAACTATTACTCAAAAAATCTCAAATAAATTGTTACTGTTACTAAATTAGTCCGTAAATTAATGAACCAATTTTAAAACGTATTTAGAACCTTTAGATTAATTTATTTTTAGTTGTAAGCAATCAACTGCCGTTGTTAATAAATCTTTACAAATAAATGCTATGTTCAAGGCTTCAAGAGAGTGTTTGCTTTAAGTTTATCTTAATGCAAACACACGTGAGTTCAATCGCTTGCCTTTTACAAATCAGGATATTAATTTATTTAATTTTCAGGTCTACAAATAATCTTCAAACAATGACGAGTAGTTAATTGTTTGTCGTTGAAAACAACGACAAACAATTACGTTCCTTTTAAGGAGAAAGCTGAAACTTACATTGAGAACCTAAACATAATTCGTAATTTGATTTGATATTCAATAATTTCTATACTAATATTATAAAGAGGAAAGATTTGTTTGTTTGTATTACATATGCTCCGAAACTACTGGACCGACTTAAAAAATTCTTTCACTGTTGGGAAGTTACACTAGCCCCGGGTGAGATAGGCTACTTTTTACCCAACTGCGCAGAAGGAGGGTAATGTTTTTATTGAAAAACTACGCGTGCGAAGCTGCGGATTGGTCAGCTAGTTATTAATAAACTTATAATTATGATGGTCTTGCGCTGATATATAGTTGAGTCCAACAGGGTCCATAATGAACCTAACAATTACCACCTATTATTACATTGTAGAATACAATAAATGATTGGGTATTAAAGGTATATGAATCACCCTGTACAGTTCTACATCCCTATTCCTTTGAGAGACAACAGTTTTATATATACCTACGCTTGGTCCAGGGAATTGGCATCGGCGCCAAGTTTTTGGATAGTGTTGATTTAGCCTTTCCGTATGTTGAAATAGTAAATTTCATCAAAATAAGGAAGCAACCGAAAAGCCAAACGAAATTTAAAAAGTCTATATACTCGTACAAGAATACTTATAATAATATAATTACATAAGGAAATACTGATAATACTGAGTATATGTATATATTTTATATTTATTTATGTATGTATATGTAGGTATATTTTAGGTTTAGGTATTTATTTATTTGTATCCTACATAAATAGGTATTTATTGTAACACCGCCTTCTCACACGTCTTTTCAATCCAGTCCATCGAAAGGTTGCCTGGAAGAGATCGCTTTGAGCGATAAGGCCGCCCATTGTACCACCATGTATTAGTCTTTAAGTTTTCTAGGTTAATTTATTTTAATTTGGTGTAACAATAAAGAATTATCTATCTATCTATCTACTGATACAATTAGTATTTGTATGAGGCAATCCTCTGGCGATGGTTACCACTAAGCACTAAGCATAAAAAAATGAGGTTAATGTTTTTGTTTATTGCAAAAGGAATATACTGTTATGCTAAATGAGGTGAAATTTGTTAGTTTGTATGTTTGTAGAGAGTAATCTCAGAAAGTACTGAACCGATTCTGAAAATTCTTTATAGAATGCTACAATATCTCTGACGATTTTATTTTGATAAAATCCGTGCAAAGCCTGAGCGGGTATATAGTTTTATATACACATAATCATACTAATATGATAAATGCGAAAGTAAGTTTGTTTATTTGTTTTTTTGGTAAGCTTTCTCAAAAACGGCGGAACCTATTTCGATGTGGTATATAAATATAAATAAAATATAAATATTGCTGGACATTTCACATAGCGCTATCTAGCCCTAAACTAAGCAGAACTTGTACCTGCGACCTGTAGGTGAGAACAGACAGCCGGACAAAAGCATTTTTGCCTAATCTCGAAACTGAAACGTTTCGCTCGCTCTCTCGGTCAATTGCGATATAGGTGGTACATTTTAGGTATACCAATTTGTATACCAATACAATTACCATTTAAAATACATCGTACGCGTTGCATCGGGACTCAATTATCTACGAGACGTACCAACTGCTTCTCCTAGTGGGTTTCTCGCTTGATATAGATCCAATAAATGCCACATACCTACACTGCCGGCCAAAAGTTTGAGACCACTGTAAAAATCTTTGTCACCAACAAAATATTTCAAAGTACACATATGATAATGAGCTAATTTGAACACCTGCGTATTCTATTATTATTAAAGAATTTCTAAGAGACATTATTTATGTTGTTGTTTAAGTTATCATCCTAAAAAGGTCTATTGTTTCAAAACATCAATGAGCGCCGCGCAAGGACCAGGTGGTAGAGTCATTATAATATTTTTATGATCTGCTCATTACTTATTGTTTTGGGTTTGTTTCGCGTTAACCGATATCAGGGATTATGTTAGCCTCCTAAAACATATTTAGTACCTAAGTTTTTATGGAGTAAATTATTTTCTACCTTATTAGTCTGAGCTCGTCGTTGTTACAGTGAAGACATCTTAAAATGGGAAAAGTTCGCGAAATTAGCAGTGAAACTCGCTCTGCCATAGTTGTTTTATACGGCGAAGGCAAATCTGAACGTGCGATTGCCTCTCAACTTAAGTTGTCGAAGACTTGTGTTCATAACACAATAACCCGATACAAGGAGACTGGCAGTAATCAAGATCGTTCGCGTTCGGGAAGGCCGAGAACTACCACTTCTCGCGAGGATCACTTCATCGTCACTACCAGCAAGCGGAATAGACGCCTAACAACACCAGAAATCCGCATAGAAGTGAACAAATCCCGATCAGAACCTGTATCATTGACTACAGTAAAAAGACGTTTGAGAGATGCTAAGTTATTTGGTCGCGTCGCCGTTCGAAAACCACTACTAAGGCCACAAAACAAAAAGAAACGGATGCAGTGGGCCCTTACCCATCGAGACTGGACTGAAGAAGACTTTAAACAAGTTCTTTGGTCAGATGAATCCAAATTTGAAATATTTGGTTCAAAACGACGAATTTTTGTTCGACGTAACGTCGAGGAAAAGATGATGCCAGACTGTGTGGTGCCAACAGTCAAGCATGGTGGTGGTTCCATTATGGTCTGGGGATGCTTCTCGGGCCATGGAACCGGAGATTTGGTACGAGTCGAAGGAATCATGAAAAAGGAGCAATATAAACGAATACTACAGCAAAATGCCATTCCGTCTGGTTCAAGAATAATTGGAGATGGATTTTTTTTCCAACAAGATAATGACCCAAAACATAGTTCAAAATTATGCAGGGGTTATTTAGAACACAAAGAAACAGAAGGGGTTTTAAAAAACATGGTGTGGCCCCCTCAGAGTCCGGATCTCAACCCGATTGAGCTTTTGTGGGAAGAGCTTGATAGAAATGTGCGCAGTTGTTGTCCCACTTCGCAAGAAGACATGTGGAAGGCTTTACAAGAAAGCTGGAACAATATATCACAAGATACAATCGACAAATTGATTGCTCGTATGCCAAGAATAGTGAAAGTAGTAATAAAATGCAAGGGAGGGTTTTTCGACGAAAAATCTGTATAAAATATGAGCGACATTTTTAAAGTAAATGGTTGATTTTTCTTGATTTTTTTGTTTTCTTCATAATGTATGTGTATTAGGAAATAAGTATTTTAATTCATAATTAAACCTCTTGCTTTGTATTTTGAGTTTTATTTCATTTTCCTACTTTGATGTAGGTGGTCTCAAACTTTTGGCCGGCAGTGTACGTACGAAATAAACGTATTCTGAAAACATGAAAACGGAGTTTTGTATTCTGTAACTTGAATTGTTTGTTTATTTATCAGGAATTCCAATAAGTCCGTCTTCTTAATAAATCGATAAATTAATCACATAATACCTAATAATTAATGAGTTATCCTCAAACTTTAACAATTAGTAAATTTAATATGGATTAAATTTCACTTCACTTCCTTCACACGTCCAACATACCTCAGAGCCTTAAGACGAAAGTCTTCAATCAGTGTGTGTTACCATTGATAACATATGGAACCGAGACGAGGTCCTTCACTATTGGCCATGGGAATAAGCTCAGAGTCGCTCAACGAGCTATGGAGAGGGCTATGCTCGGGGTTTCTCTACGGGATCGAATCAGAAATGAGGAGATACGTAGGAGAACGCAAGTCACCGACATAGCCCCACGGATTAGCACGTTGAAGTAGCAATGGGCAAGCCATATAGCGCGCAGAACAGATGGCCGATGGGGCCGGAAAGTTCTCGAATGGAGGCCACGGACCGGCAAGCGCAGCGTAGGACGTCCACCTACAAGATGGGCAGACGACTTGGTAAGAACCGCAGGTCGGCATTGGATGCAGGCCGCTTCCAACCGCAGTTCCTGGAGATCAATGAGGGAGGCCTTTGTCCATCAGTGGACGTCCTACAGCTGATATGATGATGATGAAATTTCACTTTATATTGAAAAATTACTAAATTATTTAATTAGAAGGCATATTTAACTTGCAACAAACAGACTTTGATAGTTAAAAGTTAAACAATTCGGGGCTTGTCCCCCATCCTGTTTATGTTCCTAGGGGCTTACCACCATTTCTTAAATCTTTATACGCAATATATATAAATTCGAAAGTAACTGTGTCTCTCTGTCTGTCTGTTTGTTACGTTTTCACGATTAATCGGCTGGATCGATTTCGATGAAATTTGGTATATAGATTGATTATTATTAATGTTATTAACTCTTTTATTTCAGATTAAAATCCATAATTAATAACAAACACAAAAAAACCAAACACAAAAAAAACATAATACACAAATAAATTACATACAAAAATTAAATTAAATTATATATGTTATTTTTTAGTTAGCCTATGCTGTCCCACTGCTGGGCAAAGGCCTCCCCCTCATCTCTCCACTTTTCTCGATCTCGTACCAAATCCCGCCAGTCCCTTTAAAAAGCGTCCAAATCATTTCGCCGCCGCTTCTTAGGCCTTCTACGGTGTCGCTTTCCATCCACAAGGATAACTGTTATGTAAATGGATAAATGTTATTATTAAATTATATTATGATTAGATTAAATAATATATATTATATGGAGTCCATCAAAATCTGCAACCAGTTTGCTTGGATTGGGCAGTCCAGGCGCGATATAATCATCTATTGGGTACGATAGATAATGACCGGGATTGAGATATTGGCTACTTTTTTCCCGGCTAGGCATAAAAGGGGTATTGTTGTTATTGAAAAACCACGCGTGCGAAACCACGCACGGTATTGCCTAATAGAGACTTCTTCTCCAAACCATATTAACGGATTATTGACAGAATTAGCTTAGCAAATTTAATAATTACCACATAACTAGTGCAAAGCCACCCCTACCATAAGTTATCTTAGACGCGAGTGTTGGCAACTCTATCTATAAGGGCTCGTACACAGAACTGCGATGCGACGCGATGCGAATTCGCAACGCAGAAAATTGCGACACGAACTGCTGCGATGCGATTTCGTACGGCAAGGCGTCTCCCAAGGTGACCATTCTTTCGACCACCGTCTACCGTACTGACTGAACGTATTTTGAAAACTAGGTCGTGACATGGATCGTAAAAAGATGTGCACTTTTGTTATTGCTAAGGAGATATAAGAAAAAGAAACAAAGATTTTGGGATCGCAGGAATGCGTGATGCGATTCAATTTGCAAGTTCTAGCGATGCGTCGAGGGAGCTCGCAGAGTTTTACGATGCGACGTCGCATCGCAGTTTTGTGTACGAGCCCTAAAATAAAACTTTTGCGATTTGATTTTCTGACAAGTATTTTACGGCTTATACTATACAGCTTTAATTATTGAAGCCAAGTGTTATATAATAACCATATTTTATACCAATATCCATTACGTAATCTCTGTAAAGTATAATATCCTGTGTTGTCTATTTCGATCAAGTCAAGTCGAATCGTCGATCAAAAATATTACAATATATACGTAATTTTCTTTCTTTATTAATATGTATTCTAAAAGGATCAATAAAATAAACAACCTTGTTTCTTGCCTTTCTTTCCCGGCTTGGTCGTAAAGGAACAGGCAGTAAAGTTGACGTTTCAAAGTGATCCTTGTAATTTATTGAATGAAAACATTTGGTTCGATTTGAATATTTGTATAACGTAGTGGGCGACATTATTAATACTTCTCTCGCATGAATACTGTATCTTACCTAACGTTTATAGTATAACTGTTTGTTGCTCCGTTATAAATTTGAATAAAAATACATTTACTTAATTTTCAATATCGCGCCACAATCACACCACTTCCAAAAGCGCTTAATCGTTAAACTTATCGACTGTTCTAAGATACTCGTAGTAGTAGGGCCCAGCAACTGTCCGGAATTCAAATTGAGTTCGCAGGACGAAGTTTCCGAAGGAAGTTTTCGGGACACGCTTTTTCAAAGTCCAGTCCCAGTTTAATAACTTTAGATAATTGTTATTGGAGGCAATTGCGTTAAGTAGTTCGGGAATGCTTTTGTAACAACTTTATGGATACTAAATTATTTCCTCAGTGAAGAAATAACATTTGAAACTATAATGGCTATGAACATAATTCAATATAAAAACGCAAAAATCTAAAAATAAACTATCTAATCATGGCAATATCCCGTTTTTTGTTTAAATGTAGCTAATAATTGTATGTTAAGAAAATATTATAAATCGCACGTCGACGTATACGTCGACACATACATGAGCGTCGACGTGGCAACGCAGGCACATACATGAATGTGAACGTGTGCGTCGACGTATACGTGCCTGCGTCGACAAGTACATGAGCGTCGACGTGGCAACGCAGGCACATACATGAATGTGAACGTGTGCGTCGACGTATACGTGCCTGCGTCGACACGTACCTGAGCAATCGATGTGGCAACGCAGGCACGTACATGAGTGTTGATGTGTACGTCGACGTATATGTGCCTGCCTCGACACGTACATGAGCGATGACGTGTCGACGGCACGTACAACCGACATACATGAATGTGGACATTCGGAACATTTGCAGAGTTCAGTACTACTCGAACCAAGGTTTTAAACGTAGAAACTTGCACGTGGCTCGTTATGACTAATGCGAGTGTGAGCATTTCCTTGACTGATTGATTGGAAATTTATTATTGCACAATACTAACATATCTACCTACATAGGCGAAATGAATGCTAGCAAGCATTCTCTTTCTAACTTTTGCGACATGTCAAGAAAGCATTGTTCCAAAACCCTTTTCCCAAAACCGCTGTAATAAGGACAACACACACCTAAATTCAGTTTTTGGCAGTTTCATTTGGGACCCCTGTGCACATTATTTTAACATTTTAGTACCGCAATGAAACAATAATATATAATACTCGCTGACCTGCTTCGCACGCATGGTTTGTCAATAAAAACATACTCTCTTTCTGCGCCATCGGGTAAAAAGTAGCCTATGTTACTCAGGGATAATTGTGAAAGAATTTTTGAAATTGGACCAGGAGTTTTTGAGTTTATTCGTCACAAACATACAAATCTTTCCTCGTTATAATATTAGTATAGATGAACCTAATAGCCAATTCTGGTGTCGAAGTACGGACCTTACCGATAGCTGTTTGAATATGAGACAAAGGCCGCCAATATTATCAAGTTTCGTAGTTTCCGATTCGTGTTTGACAATTTACCTCCGAGCAAGGGGGTAAGGCTCTTTGACTCAATCAACGACGTCATCAATTAGAGCGGTTTGACACAGATATGGTTGAGTCTCAAATTCGTCCGCTACCTAAATACCACCACGAATGTGGAGGACGTGGTGGAATATGTGAAGAAGAAGGATAACGTGCAGTTAAGGGTCGAACACTTGGAATCGCGCCACACTGATTCAAATCTTTTGTTTTGCATATTCCAACTGCGGATCTTTCGACCTAAGAATTTTGCCCGAAAAGTGTGTTGTTTCGCGGGCGACTACACGACACAGCGCAAGTTTGTCAGACGTTGCAGACTTTACGTATTAAAAAATAGTTTTAAGTATAATAATATGTGTGTGTATATTTATACTAAGTCACTAAGGTATATATTTATATGGGCCGTACAATCTAAGTTTTTACATTACGTACTTTTCGGTTGTTGCCTGAAATAAAGTTTTATTTATACTAGTGGTTCGCCCCGAACTGACATATCGCGAGTCTTCCATAAAAACAAAAATATATTATTCGTAATCTTTGACTACCAAAATAATGGCACTAAATAGAAACCAAACTACTTGACCTACAGTTTCATTCAAATTACAGGTAACGGGAGTTCATGTTAATTGGTAAACTTTTTTGGGGTAGAAATTGCAGTTATTCTTGATTTCAGACGTTTGATGTGCACCAGCACTGTGGGGTGACTGGTGTACCCTGTGTACCCCTCCGAGGTGTGCACGGTGGGCTTCAACATGAACGCCTTCAAGAGAGATGTAAGGCATTAAAAACCAACACGGACAGTACGAAAAATAGGCCCATTCGCTCAAGGTCATCGGCTACGGCTAGCGCCTTAAGGAGTTGTCAAATCATACAAATACGTACAATTTAAACATGTTTAGTCGCGAAATACGTTTAGGGATCTTTATGCAAGCCGGCCTTATCTTTGACCAATAAAATAGTGCCACGAAATGCATAACCACATAATACTTGACCTACAGTTACATTAAAATTACAGGTAACGGGAGTTCATGTAATTTGGTTTATTTTTAGGGTACAAATTGCAGATATTCTGGATTTCAGACTTTTTTCTATATTTGAGTTAGTAAAGCTACACGCATACCAAATTTCAGCACTGTGGGGCACTGGTGTACCCTGTGAATTTTTTCAAAGTTCAGTTTTTATTATGGCTAATAACTTTATAACTACAAGGTTTAAACTAAAAATGAAAACGGGGTTGAAATGTACTCACAAATACCTTTTATTAGACGTGCCACTTGACCGTACTCGCATTTTGGTTTTATTTTTACCCCTCTTGAACCCCAATATCTCAACAACTCCCATCATTTTTAGCTCATTTAGTCACACCCAAATTTCTACCATTCACTACCTACATATGTATCAAATCTCACGATGATCGGATTAACGCTTTGAAAGTTATCTTTGGACAAACAAACATACATTCAACGCCGATTTGCCCAAATTGATTTGGAGATCTCGCTTCGATCGATAAATTACCATTTCCATTATTGTTCAGTATTCATTTGCCGTGTTGGTTCCCCAATTCGGTTGGATCCATAAAGAAGTACCATCCGATCCCTGTATACGAGCGGACATCGCTAGAGTCCCCGATTCGAGCCCTGTTTGATACATTGAATACCGCTCGGAATAAATGGCGCTCCGGAAACTTTCAGCGGACGCGCGGATTTGTCGTTGATTGGACAAACTTGTTGGATATCTGTGGTGATGATTTGTTTGTTCAGACTGATTATTGTATTTGTTGGAGAATGGATGAAAGGTTTTTTGAGCGGTTATTTATTTGGAACTATAGTATATATACTATTAAGTTCTGGACTATAAGATCGGACTGAGAACGCGCGGAAGACCCCGACTAACATGGATGGCTGTAATAAAGAAAGACCTGGAGAGTGACAAGATAGACCCAATGACGATCCAGGAAAGACATCTGGAGACAAGTGATTAGGAGAGCCGACCCCAAATAAAAATGGGAAAAGGCCTGAAAAAGAAGAAGATAGTATTTATAATATATAAAAAACAGCCATTATTTAAAAGAAAGAATGAAAGAAAATATAATTTATTATGCCAACCACTAAATAACAATAAATAACAACACTAAAACAAAATACATTACAACAAAAGATAACATTGATATTAGCTATTAGTAGCCGCCACAAAAAGGTTCCAACTCAGCATTTTGCTATGTCACAGCAAGGTAACATAGCGCTGGTCTTCCGTTGGAACCATTGTGAATACACGGAAGTCTGCTAACACATACAAAAATATAAAAATAAACAAGTACTTATATTAAAACCCAACTAGCATAATACATACAAACAAAAATATACCTAGTCAGGTCATAAATTCTGCCACATGTTTAAAATAAAATAATTGAAACAAGTTTATTCATTATGTAACCATTTATATACCAAAATGAACTTAACAAAACATAGATTCTTATGACACTAAAGTTTATTCAAAATGACCTCCGTGATTTTGAATACAGGCCTTCAATCTGCGCGGCCAGTCGTCTATCGCAGCACGAACGAGGTCCATGTCAATATCGGCGGCTGCCTTAATCAAGGATGTCTTGAGTGACTCCAAATTGGGATGAGGCTTTGAGCACGCCTTTTCCTCAAAGTGTTGCCATATCTTGTAATCTAACGGATTCAAATCTGGACTGGAGGAGGGCCAGTCTTCGTGCCGGATGAAGTCGATTTCACGCGCCGCCAGCCAGTCTTGTGTGCTCTTCGCTCTATGAGCTGGCGCCGAATCTTGTTGGAATACCCAGTGCCTGTTATTGAACATGGTATGAGAAACAGTTTCCACAAGGTTCGTCAGGACTGTATTTTGATACACAACTGCATTAGTTTTTACACCTTTCTCACAAAAATGTACCTCTGTTAAGCCCCAATAAGAAACTCCCAACCATACCATGAGCGAGGATGGAAAATGACCTCGTTGGACACGCGGAATACGGTTGCTCGCTTCTTCACTACTGTGTGCGTACACCTTATCATTTTGTTTGTTGTAGCTCTCTTCTACGGTAAAAAAATTTTCATCCGAAAAAAGAATTTCCCGATTTTTTTTCCCGCGTACCGCTTCAACAAAGCGCGGCATCTCTTCAGTCTGAGGTCCATTAGACGAGCATTAAAACGATGTCCTGTTTTTCTTCGATATGCCCGAAGCCCTAAGTCTTCATTTAACACCCTTTTCACCGTGGTTCTGCTTAACCCCATCTGAAGGGCCAACAGTTTCTGCTTACGTTTGGGATTTCTTTGAATTCGCGCCTTCACAGCTTTTATCACTGCTGGAGTCCTAACAGACCGAGGGCGACCACTTCTTCACCTGTCATCTACACTAGAGTCTTCATTGTATCGTTTGATGGTGCGATAAACGAATCTTTTGGTTATATTCAAATTTTTCAGTATGTCAAAAATTCGAGTTGGCGCGTAACCGCAATGATGCAACGCAATAACTGCAACACGGTCTTCTTTAAGCGTCCACTCCATATTTAAAAATGAGTAAAATTCTAAAAAGTATACATTTTTATTTTCATGAACAATTCGAAATTCGTCTATAAACTTTTTTGTGGCCAGCATTCTAAAAGAAAAGTTTTTACTGTGTGACAATACTTATGACCTGACTAGGTACAAGTAACATAATTAAAATTAATTAGTGCGCTTAGTGCTAAAACTTACTGTAAGACCCTAGAAATATTGTTAACAAGGAGTTATATGATGGCAGGACAGTTAGATCACTCAGTCAATCAACTGCATTTGTATTACATACAAAGTTCGTAATTTTAATCTCTTTACTAATTATTAATTTCTCTAGGAAAAGTTTGTCTTCCAATATAGACCTCCTCTAATTTTTTCCACTCACTTCTATCAATAGCTGCCCTTCTTCATTGGTTACTACGGAGTATACCTAGGTTTTTTTTCAATTCTTCTTTAAAAGTTTGTGTATCTAAAGCTTAGTCTTACGCTTGCCAAAAATAATACAAAAAATTTGATTAATTAATTTTGGTGAAAGGTCTTCAAGTCACGAGTGAATAGGTTTCTTCTAGGCAAGCGTGTACCATCGTAGACTGCATCATCCCTTACCATAAGGCGAGATCGTGCTCAAACGATAGCCTATAAATAATTTAATAAAAAAAGGGTCAGTTCAAAATATTTTTATCACAGAATTAAAAAAATTTAGCACAGACGCCGACTAGCCAGACTTTCAGTTTTTTACAATATTCATTTTGGTGAATGTGCGTAAGATCTTCATGACCTTATCCCTCCTTCCCCATTCCACCACCGGACAAGCAGACGTACCGAGAAGTACCTGGTCGGCATACCACCTTGCCGTACCAAACGATTTGCTTCACTTTTTCTTGTTAGCACAAGGAGTGGAACTCACTTCCGGCGTATGTTTTTCCAAACCAGTATAATCTTGGAGTCTTCAAGTCCAGAGTGAATAGGTCCTTTCTAGCGTCCTTCCTTCGGCAAGCGTGCTCCATCTTCGAGCACACATTTACTTACCATCAGGTGAGGTAGTGGTCAAGCGCTTGGCTACCATCAATAAAAAAAATTACGCACGTCTTGATGAGGCAGTATGTTAATGAACTTTATAAATGCATTCATGCGAATAAATGATTATGATTACCCCTAAACCGACGAGCACATATGGAGAAACTGATGAGAGTGAATGAGGTAAAAGAAGTGGCAGGATCGTAGCTAGTGAAGACGTGACTGTATGTACGTATAGATAACTACAAGTACAAACGAAGAAATATTCTAAATAAATGGAAAGATTTCACATAAATTTAAAAAACGCTCCGTTCATTTAACTGCTTATCATCCGCAAAACACACAAATTTATGATTCCCGCGTTTCCTACGTATAAAAGTAATGACACGCTAATCCCTTGAAACGGTGACGATTAAATAATAAACGCTGGCATTATACGACTGAGTAAATTTAGCGGGTGAAGTGAAAAATTTCATGCATAAAAGATGTTTCAACTCATACGAAAAGTCAAATGAGCCATTTCAGTTGAATAAAATTGAAATTTGTTTAAAAGGTGCCCCTCGCAAACTGCGCGAAAAAGAGCTATCGCCATTTTGAACGCCGGAAATTGAACTTTTCACTATATGATTCGGTTTATTTTAAAATATAAAAATGCTATCCGTCGATGAAAAACGGCGATGAACGCTGCAACTTTTATGCGAATTTTCACGCGTTTATTTTTTGCCCTTGCTGTAGAGCGGATAAATTTATTACGTGCCTCTAAAGTGATAGTTTTATAGACTATCTAAAACAAAATATCTATTGCACAGAATTTATCTACAAAGTTTTGTATACTTTGTTACTTTTGCACAAAATGCTTTCAAATTACATTATTTCTAAACAATGTCTTGTTAGAAACTAGCGCGGCAAACTTCGTATCCGGCGGAAAAGTTTTCTACTTGAAAAAGTTGCGTTCTGTACTTTGCCTGTGATAAAAACAGTGAAAAATTGTGATAAAAATAGTTTCGTATAATGAAAAATGAAAATAAAAAATATTTATTTGCAGCCAAAAACTTATCAATAAGATTAACGTGAAGATAATTTTTGTAATTGTACCTAAGATGCCTATTAGGTATAATAGCAATATACATTTTATACAGTTTGAGGCAGAAGGCACTACCTACAATCAAACATATGAAAAAGTATAAAATAGGAGCGCTGTAATAAGGTGCGCGAATGTGGGTCATTTAGAAATGTGCCATCAAAACTCTTGAGCTGTGAATACGTGCGAACACGTTGAAACCTGCACAGGGAATGAGCTGATACACAGTTGTGACTCTGGGGAATTACATGGGGCAGGGTTGTCGTTTTCTGATAGAAAATATCAATTTTATATTTATACTCTCGCGAAGGTAGTAGGGGCGAAAAATAGTGAAACTTGATAGTGCATCGCAGGGCACGTTTCTAAGGTCCGTGGCCTACGAGGCAATGCTTTGTTATAGGCGCTTAACATCAAGTGTACCATTTGCTAGTTCCATCTCAATGTTGCATAAAAAAACATTTATTTAATACATTTTCAATCCATAGTTTGTTAATAACAATAAGTCCTTAAAATAAAGTTAGTTCAAAAAGGAAACATAAAACATATACATGGCCAAGTTGTCTAACCTTTTAAAACGTAAAGTATTCCACATAATAGGGTCTAGTTTAAAGGGGCGTAATGTACAATACACCCCAACGTGGGACGTCAGAGTCTGCACTGACGTCTTATCTTATTCCCCTAGAATTAGATATACAAAATCAAAGTCGCGAGTGAACAGATTTCTTCTAAGCAAGCGTGTTTTATCGTAGACTGCATCATCGCTTACCATCAGACGAGATCTTTGTAAAACGCAAGTCAATTATATTTTTCTAAAAAGTACCTACACTATAATTTGTAAAATATAGTATATGTCCTGTGACAGCTATCAGAAGAACATGCCTACAACAGATCTGAGACTATGTCAATAATTCGTAATTATGGAAATTGTGTTGATATGTGTTTTAAATGTCAAAAAAAACGATAATAATGATCAATATAACATAGTGCCAGATCTTTTGTAGGCATTTTATTCTAACAGCTGTCACAGGACTCATGCTATATTTTAAAAACTATAGTTATCTGCCATTTATGCGAGACCACTATCGGCAGCCCTGTAGCAAAATGACGCTCACACGTAAGTGTGGCCAGTTTTAAATAATTCATAAATTTGAGCCGGGCTCGTCTGCCGGGCCTGCCAGCCTCGTTTGAATCGCGCGACGTGAATGAAACTCGTCGGCAATTTAATATGTACAGCGAGGTGGTGGCTGCTTAGGTAATAATAGTACAAACTGGGAAGTTTAACTCTGGCGGCGGTTGTACAAAAGCGATGTTCGTGCAACTGGATCCTTGTGGTATGGTAGATGAACCATTGTGGTGAAAAAGAGATTTACTCATTTTTTTATACTAGGCTTTTTTAGTAAGAAATAAAGAAATACGTGTTTAAACTTTTTTGCAAAATCATCCCTTATAGGGGGGGGGGGGGGGGGGGGGGGGGGGGGGGGGGGGGGGATAAAGTTAGAGGTTAAAATTATGAGGTATTCTTTAGATGCACTCCCTATGTACCGTTGGTATATAGATAGATTGTGACAAGGATTGGGACATTTTACCCGAGTGCGCAGGTGGGTAATGTTTTTATTGACAAAACACGCGCGCGAAGCCGCGGGCGGGTCAGCTAGTCCTACTAATATTATAAACGCGAAAGTTTGTATGTATAGATGTTTGTTACAATTTCACGTCGGAACGGCTGAACCGATTGGGATGAAATTTGGTATGTACGTAGATCATAACCTGGATTAACACATAGGCTACTTTTTATTGGCAAAGACGCGTGCGGAGCCGCTGATTGGTCAGCTAGTATTAAATATACAAATTGTTATACTTAAACTGCAAACCAATTTCAAATTTGTAACGTCAAAAACAAAACACGCTTGACGCTACCCGTTTTTATATTGTTCCGCAAACGCTTACATTCGGGGCTATGCAAAATTGAAAATAAAATAAAAAAGAAACGCTCCACACCTGCCGTGGAGATATAACGATTAAAAATGTATATAAATTGCTCTTTTTTGATGCCACGCTATGTAAACTCTCGCATGGCGCATGCCGGTGTACATTTATATAGAGACACTGCCTGGACTTTTTTATGGAGAATACAGGAGATTAACTTTTCGTCTGTTTAGTTTACTGTTTAGAAGTACTGTGACTGTTGGTATAATACTTAGTAGTATAGTTTTAAAATTGACCACTTCCGTCGCGGAGAGGGCCGAAAGCTAATTATAAAATGAACAGTCCTGGATTAGCCTATAAGCTATTTTTTTTATGTTATTTGTGGGGAAACAGGCGGACCACCTGATGGTAAGCGGTCCCCGTCGCCTATTGACACCGGCAACACCCGGGGTATTGTCGATGCGTTCCTTACACTGTAGAAACCTCTTTACATTTCTCTTGAAGCGTGCCATGTCGTAGCCTAACGGGAAAACCTCAGATGGTAGCTCATTCCATATTTTGCAAGTTTCTATTCAAGCAATTGCTTAGGGCATCCCGTCTAGGAGGGCACCAAAGACGACCGAGAAAAAAACGAGCACATGAAAGTTAGAGATATTTCAAAATCCACGCGTTTTTTAATTCTTTGTAGTTCACTAAGGGACCCACAGGGGAAGATTGCTTAGGGCATCAAGTTACCTGAATCCGGCAATAAAAATGAATAATATAAAAAATAGTTAGGTAAAATATTAAAAATTAGCTTCCGCCCGCGGCTTCGCACGCGTGGTTTGCCAGTTCAAAGTAGCATATGTGTTAATCCAAGTTATAATCTACGTACACACGGCTACACATTAAGCTATACATTTCCAGTATAAGCTGACCTCGCATTGTGTAGGCTTTTCATAGAATGAGAGGTCAGCTTATACTGGAAATGTATAGCTTGATGTGTAGCTGTGTGTACATAACATATTTCAATGAAATCGGTTCAGCCGTTACGACGTGATTGAGTAACAAACAAACATCCAAACTTTCGCATCATACTAATATTATTAATGTGAAAGTTTGGATGTTTATTTATTTGTTTGTTTGTTACTCAATCACGTCGTAACGGCTGAACCGATTCCGATGAAATTTGGTATATACGTAGATTACAACCTGGATTTACCTATTACAATATTTATCCTATAAATCAGTTCTCATGGGATAAAAAGCGGCCAAGTGCGAGTCGGACTCGCCCATGAAGGGTTCCGTAGCAGCAAGAAACATAATATAAAAGTTCTTGTAGTTCGTTGTAACTTTTTTATATTTGAGTTGATTGAATGAAAGGTAAATTGCGGTTTACGATTTATGACGTATTAAAAAAAACTACTTACTAGATCTCGTTCAAACCAATTTTCGGTGGAAGTTTGCATGGTACATCATATATTTTTTTTAGTTTTATCATTACTTAGAAAAACTTCTTAAAAAAGAAGTTGGGGGAGGCCTTTGCCCAGCAGTGGGAAAATATAGGCTGGATAAAAAAAACTCTTATTTTAGAAGTTACACGGGGGGGGGGGGACACATTTTACCACTTTGGAAGTGTCTCTCGCGCAAACTATTCGGTTTAGAAAAAAAAATTATATTAGAAACCTCAATATCATTTTTGAAGACCTATCCATAGATTAACACGTAAAGGTTTGATGAAAAAAAAATTGAAATTCAGTTCTAAGTATGTGGAACCCTCAAAATTTATTGTTTTTTTCTATTTTTGTGTGAAAATCTTAATGCGGTTCACAGAATACATCTACTTACTCGTACCAAGTTTCAACAGTATAGTTCTTATAGTTTCGGAAAAAAGTGGCTGTGACATACGGACGGATAGACAGGCAGACAGACATGGCGAATCCATAAGGGTTTAGTTTTTTGCCATTTGGCTACGGAACCCTATAAATGGGGTGTCAAGTCAAGTTGCAACAGTGAGTTTAGCTTTACGGGATTTATCACGTACCGTCTTATCGGTGTTTCGACCGACAATGTTTCGGTTCAATTCGTGAACCTTCATCAGGGTGAGTGCGATCCGCTCCGAATAACGTCTCGCCTCGCACTGCGCGCCGCTGCTCTCTGCGCGCGAGTGGACGGGCGGGGTGGTGGGGATTGGGTCAACGAAAGCACAGTGCGTTGACCCGCTGTGTCATCATCATTATCATCACTGCTGCTCTCTTCTGTAGTTCTTGGTACAGGCAAACACACAACACTAACTATGTCTCTACCAGGTTCACTCACTCTTCTGTCACTTGCATCATGAAGACATGGCCTCCAGGCCGGCGGTAGAACCCATCCTCTATCCCTGTTAAAGTTCGGCACACGACTTATTTTTATCGCCTCTCGGATCTTGCGAGGAACGAAGAACTTCTCTCTCGCTAAAACGAGGGCCTTGTCGAAACGTATGTAGTGCGTCGAATTAGGGAATGTTCCGCCACTGCAGAACTGTTTGAGCTAGTTTATAATATTAGTGTGATTAGAAAGTCTGTTTGATAGATAGATAATTTCGATGAAATTTGGAATATAGAGAGATTATGACCTGAATTGAGACCATTTTTATTGAAACACTGCGTGTGAAGCCGCGGGCGAAAAATCGTAGAAAAAAATCAAGGCAAAGGCAAACATTATTTTGAGCCTAACTTATTTTTATTTAATACGTCCTGGAGATGGGACAAGCTTATGGCCCACCTGATGTTATGTGGTAACCATCGCCTTTAACAAAGTATTGCCTCGTAGGTCACGCACTTGAAAAACGAACCCTACGATCCACTGCCCTGCGTCTATCATCTTGAGATATGCAGGTGTAAAGCCTCATGTGCCTGTAATTTCACCGGCAACCATAACTGTCAAACCGAAACACAGATATGCTTCTCGGCGGCAGAAATAAGTATGGTAGTCCCCGGGCGTGCCCTTTCACAGGTATGAATGGATAATATAGCCTTTAAATATAATTTTCAATAATATAAAAACGGGCAGTAAAATTATGTATGCTTCAAGTATTAATTGAAAAATAAAGTAATTTTAAATTTTATCAGCAAACTCTCGCTAATAGCCGCCATTGTGCACAAACGAGCCATATAGCTTTCGATATAAGTTATAATTCAAACAAAAGCATGGTTTTAAAATTTGTATATTTTCTCTCTTAATATTTTTGCGACGTAAAAAATCTGAAATTATATGATTGATAGATCTAAAGCAGTTTGTTAGATGTCTTTTAAGTTGTCTTGAGGGTTTAGCCAAGTTACATTCGATTAGCGATGACGCTAGTCGATAAGTCCGAAAATGTATGGTATTTGACACATGCTATGTAGATATCGAATCGATTCGAAGCGATTGTAATTTGGCTAGAAGCCCTTGGTTTACCGGTCACGTAACTAGATGGCGCTGCTTAATTAGCATAAATAAACCAATCTAGGTTCGGAGCCCTCGGTGCGCGAGTCCTGCTCGTTCTTGACCGTTCTTGTTCAAAGAGACAAAGCTCACTTTCGCACTAATATTATTATTAATATCTAAATATCTTGAGTTGTGACAAACTGCG
Organism: Philereme vetulata; assembly: GCA_918857605.2. Lineage (NCBI taxonomy): Eukaryota > Metazoa > Arthropoda > Insecta > Lepidoptera > Geometridae > Philereme > Philereme vetulata. The sequence goes on from OU975425.1 coordinate 14,391,511, forward strand.
ACTTGTATTTATTGTTTTACTATTAGCTGTTGCCCGCGACTTCGTACGCATTACACTACTAAATTTCTAGGTAACCTAGAAATGAAGCTAATGTCGCTGCTGCAACTTAACTTGACACCCCATTTTTATCCCATGGGACCTGATTTATGGGATTAAAAATAGCCTATTTGTTAATCCAGATTATAATCTACGTACATATGTACTAAATTTAATCGAAATCGATTCAGCCGTTACGACGTGATTGAGTAAGAAACAAACAAACAAATAAATAAACAAACATCCAAACTTTCGCATTTATAATATGAGTTTGACTTCAAATATTATTAAAACTGTATTCACTAGTGACTTAAGTAGACTCCTCTCAAAAAGCGTATAAATGACACTTGAATTAGCGGATTCATTTTGATAAACTTTTAATTATTCCAGAAATAACAGAGCCTTCTGTGGAAGGCTTTTATATTTTATCATTTTACAGAGTGCATCCAGAAATAGTTAGGTTCCGTTTTCAGCATTTTCAGCCTAAAATAGGGATGTACGGGATGTCTTTGTATATCGGACTATAAATAGTTAGTAATCCTCTCCATCCAAAGGTTGTCTGGAATAAATCGCTTCAAAGCGATAAGACTGCCCATTTTACTATTTGCATTGTATTCTATTTTGTCTGTAATTTTTATTATTAAGGTGTACAATAAAGTGTTTTCATTCATTCATTTATTACGTTAATAGATGCCAACGCTCTCCTGGCGGGGTAAAACGTGGAACAGGCGACGGCGATATTGCTATCTCGCTCGCTCTTGCAGCCCTTCCGGGCGCCGCTAGTGATGCGCCGAGTACCTATCGATAACACTAATCACCAGTAATTGTATTGAAAAGGAAACAAACATGTTTATTGGTTGGGGCCTTAAGCCACAACACGAGTCTTGGCGTATGTAGCAGCTACTAGCTAGCAGCAATACCACTGTAAAGTCTATTTGAATTACAATGATTACATCGTAAAAAGACAACGTACAAATTTCTCCGCTTTCCTCTTTATAATAAACTAGCTGTTGCCCGCGACTTCGTACGCGTTACACTACTAAATGTGTTGGTAACCTAGAAATAAAGCTAAACTCGCTGTTGCAACTTGACACCCTATTTTTATCCCATGGAACCTGATTTATGGGATAAAAGTTGCCTATGTGGTAATCCAAGTTTTAAACTACGTACATACTAAATTTCATATTAATCGGTTCAGCCGTTACGACGACGTGATTGTGTAACAAGCAAACAAATAAACAACCATCCAAACTTTAGCATTTATAATATTAGTGTGGTGTATAGATGTGTCAGTCATGGCTTGTATGACAAATGAGTTTGTAATTCGTAGATGGTGCTAGATATAATCTTAATGCTTTATAGTTGATGAAATATGTCAGGGTGTCCGTGAGACCAACACTGGCCTCAGCAGAAGACCAGGGCTGCAGCATGGCGACATGCTGTAGCAAATGCTGAGCTGAGGTCCCCTTCGCCACCACACTTAGCAGTTAGTTATAATTGTATTAATAATTGTAGTTAATTTGTAAGTGTTTTTTTTGTATTATTTTGTTTTACGTGATAGTATGAATAAATGTATTTTCTTTCTTTCTGACATGTTAGGTACAAAAACGCAAATGATAAAGTTGCTTGGATTTTTTTTATCTAGCCTATGCTGTCCCACTGCTGGGCAAAGGCCTCCCCCTCATCTATCCACTTATCTCGATCCTTTACCAAATCCCGCCAGTCCCTATAAAGCGTCCAAATCATCGCGCCAACGCGGTGTCGCTTTCCATCCGCAGGGATTTAAAATTAACATTTATTAATAAATTTGTACATTCGATTTCCGATTTGCAAATATACATTCGTATGACGTATCTTTCGTATTCCATCCAAAAGATCCGCAAGCGTTATCTATTCGCGCTTACTACTTGTAAAACGAACGCGGGTGAGCGAGCGCCACTCAATACAATGCTTAAGCTATTTAACGATAATTTCTTGGAAATTGATTTTTTTGCAATCTTACCCGCCTTGTTTAAGAACGCAATCAATCAGACAATCCTGTCTGATTGTCTAATTTCAATTTAAATGAATAGCGACTACTCATTAGGACTACTCATATCTACTCATTAACTACGAAGTTACTCATTACTTAATATGAACCTGTATTGTGTAGGTAGGTAAGGCACTTGCTAGCCTGTATAATACAGGTTCATTTCTATTTATTATTTTTATGTATTTGTGTGTTGTAATATTGTATACACTCATGCACACCATTTAGCTTACGTAATCTCTGGACAACGGTGCTGGTTATGCCTGTAGTAGACATCGTGTAATAATTTTTAATTCTAGTAATATTTAGGCATAATTATTTATGTTCTGAAAAATATATTCCGTCATTGTTTGTAAATTAAATTGCAAGACAATTTTACAACCCTAGTCTGGATATCCGACGGTGTATTGTCGTCATGGTTTTCAGCCAATTACAACGAACGCCGGATGCTTTTAAACAATTAACTTTCCCTCTATTCTTTATCAATACTGGCACTAATGTACCCTTTTCCCTCTCCATACAATGTTGTGGCGCAAATTACTTAACAAAGTTGATTCGCGTAAAAATATCCTCATAATTGCATACAAAAGCACTTAACATAAAAAGGCTTTTAGTAACGGTGGTTGGCGCCCATTTTATGCTATAATTTTGTTATCGAACATTCGGAAATGTCCCCTAATGGTTCTTCTAAATACCACAAATTACGGAAGTTAGAATTAAATCAAATGCTTTAGTGGAAACTTTCGGGGTTATGTGGTTTTGGATTAATTACTAAGGCCCCTTAAATAAGAGAACATCTTTAGTTTGCCATGCTGGTCGTTTATCTTGGAGACTCCGCATTAAGTTAACTATTTGACCAATCACGTTTCTAGGTGTAAATTACACAATAGTTTTAAAAAAAAATTGAAAATATTACGCTAACAAAATACCTTTAAAACAGTAAACACAATTACTTCACTACATGGAATGGCTCTAGTTCAGAGTCAATAGATATCCAACTATCCTCTTATGAAGTTAAGAAGTAGCAAAGGTTAAAAGCTGGAGGTAAACGCCGGTTTCTAACAAGATCAAAGTAGTTTGCAACTTCAAAGCACAAAAACACCACACACAGCAAGAAACAGAAGATAAGGGGATTGTTCGAGAAGATTTTTGACTTATAGAATAACATCAACAGATGCCTCCGTACCGTCGACGGCTACTAGAACATGCAACGATGGCGCCTGCAGTCCCCACAGCCAACAGTCTTGCGAAATATCACCGAACGGTTTGTATTTACCCCGTACCGAATGAAGTGTGCCACTAACCCTACTGCCACATTGTCGGACCAATGTGACACTAACCCTGCTGCTACATTGTCGGACCAATGTGACACAAACCCTACTGCCACATCGTCGGACCAATGTGACACTAACCTTACTGCCACATTGTCGGACCAATGTGACACTAACTCTACTGCCATATTGTCGGACCAATATTCGTGCTGTACGTCTCTTTCTTTCGTTCGAGTGCACACGAACCTTCGTAGAATCTCGATAATGTGGTTGCGGTATCTAAAGTATCAACTGCAATTTTGTCAAAGGTGCCAACGTATGACAGCATGATGTGTTTTAACACTTTGATGTCGTATTTGCAAATCCTTGTACTTGTGTTTAGTACAATATTAATACTCTCAGCTTTACTATTACTCTACTTTAGGTACATATGACATATTAGATATTCATAACATTGATACAATTAAGTACAAGACATTTAATAATATTTCGATAATTTGTGACCATGAACATTTTTATAAAACATACACATGTATTAGTAATAAAATAGGTTAAGGTACACTTTCATTTTGCATATGTATTTATATTATTAAAAGTTTATTAGAAAACATTTTGAAAATAAACAAATATTCGCAAATACAGACTTTCATTTTAATCCTAATAGTTCGCATGTTGTACATCCTATTGATGTTAGACTAAGCACTAGTATGAATGTGTGTTGATAGAAATACTAGTATTTTTTAATATTAAATACTTATTGATGCAATTTGTGTAATGCACCAAAAACTTTGTGCGTGCACCAATTTAGAGGTTTCATATTTGGTTTGAAGATTTTAGATATCTAAGTAGATACTTCCAAGATTCCCATGACTCTTGAATTGCCTAAATTTGTAGGGGTTTTTAATGGTTCCGTACCCAAAGAGTCAAATGGGACCCTATTACTAAGACTCCGCTGTCTGTCTGTCTGACTGTCCGTCTGTCACCAGGCTGTATCTCATGAACCGTGATAGTTAGACAGTAGTCTAGAAATTTTCACAGATGATGTTCTTCTGTTGCCGCTACAATACCAAATTCTAAAAACATAATAAAATAAATATTTAAGGGGGGCTCCCATACAACAAACGTGATTTTTTGATCGTTTTTGCTCGATATTGATAACGACAACCGGCAACCGGTAGACGAAATATTCACAGAATATTGAGTTATATTATTCACTTTAATGTTGTATAATTAAAATAAAATAAAATTTATATTTACGGGGGGGGGGGGGGAGGGGGGGCTCCCATACAACAAACGTGATTTTTTGCCTTTTTATAGATTATGGTACGGAACCCTTCGTGCGCGAGTCCGACTCGCACTTGACTGGTTTTATTACAACTTGTGTGTGCCTAAACCTTGTGCCGTAATGTGCGGATGAGCCCTTAGATTATCAAAGTTTTATGAATTATTTGTTAGTTGAATCATTGGTTCTTTCTTAGTCACTTTCAATGATGTCCAAGTTCGGATATAATGGCTCTGAAACTAATCTTATGAGTAGTACAGAAAATTTAAAGAATTGACGAACCAAACTGAGTTTACAGTATAGTCCCGTCTGTGGGGCCGTTGCTTACAAAGGGTGGAGTAAAAGCTGTTTTGACATAATGTTGCTTAGGTATGGGGGTCTGATAAAAATCCAAATTTTCGACCTTGGGGGAGGGAGGTGTCAGATCTTGAATTGAAATCTTGGATTTTTTTTGGACCCCCATACTAAACAACATACTTAACCTTTTGTAGGGCAAAAATACCTACAGACTGCACTAGTAAGACAAGTCTTGCTTTTCTTTTCTGGCTTGGTCGCGAAGGAACAGGGAGTAATATTGACGTTTCAAAGTGATCCACTTTGAAACGTCAATATTACTGCCTGTGATTTTAATGAATAAAAAGATTTTGAATTTGAATTGAATTTGGAGTCCAATTAGATGTATGTTATTACTCGGAGGTAAAAAAGCTATTCTCTATTTTTCAGATATGGATTTCGGGAGTGGAGGACCGCCTCCGGGTATGATGAAGGATCGACATGGTCCGCCTCCGCCGCATCATCCGGTATGTTAATCGTAATAATAAAAAAATAATAATTAATGCGTAAAGTACATACCTACCATTTTTTTATATTAAACTTGTACACACAAGCTGACGGGCCTCGTGTGAACTCCTGCAGCACTCGTGGTACTGCAGTCGCGTCGCCTACCACTTAATACCTTAGTTACACCTCTCTCGAAGGCGTTCAATTACTATGATTAATTTATAAAACTTGAAATGTGCTTAAAAATAATACTACCTTACTTACTATCCTGGCGCATCAACCCCGAAGCGGGTCTTAGCCTCGGACACTTAAAGACGCCACTGGTCCCTATTCTGCGCCACTTCTTGCCAGTCTGACATTTGAAGAGCGCGAGGGTCATTCTCCACCTCATACTTCCAGCGATATCTGGGTCGGCCGACTGGCATTTCTAGGTGGGCACGTTTAGCAGCACGATCGTCCCCCATTCGCTCAACGTGGCCGAGCCAGCGTAATCGATGAGATTTTATTTCGCCTATGATGTTGCGCTCAGCCACCAGTTCCGCTTAAAAATAATAAATAAGATTTTTACGAAAACCATGGTCTGCCTTCCTGTTGGACACGGTGTCCTTTAAATCACTGTTTTTTCCAGAACAAACGTTGCTCAGACCATGGTCTAATAACTGCTTATAGCATCAAATTAAAAAAAACTGAAATATAGATATATATATATATATATATATGTATATATAAATATTTCATGCATGGCTATGAGAGGAAGAGAGAAAGAAAATGTGCGCGCGCACTGCTCTCTCTTGCTTCTACAGTGTGATACAGACAATAAGCCTGCACTGTGTCTTAGATATTCTAAACGTAACTGGCTATGAGAGAAAGAAAATGTGTGCTCGCACCTCTCTCTCTTGCCCCTACAGTAATATACGAAACGTAACTCTCTCTCTCTTTCTTTATTCACTAATTTATATCTCCCTCTCAATTTCCGTTCGCCTCGCCCAATCACACTTTTCGTAACGCTCTAGTCACGCTCTCGTCACGCATTCACCAGCTTACTCCTCAAGACAAGCGTGCGTAAAGAAGTTTTACTTCAAAAAATGCCTTTCAGTAAGAGCGTTATCACACTGGCGAACTGTGAGTGTTTCCAGCGAGGCGTATACCTGTTACATTATCTTTTCTATAAATGACCGAACGTGCGGCACTCGCGGCGATAACTTTACAAATCACCTCGCTAGAAACACGCTCGCGACTCGCCCGCGTGGACCCTAAATAAACATTATATATAATAACCCCAATCGTTAAAACTCAAATATTCAATGTAGCAATCTAACGAAGGATCAGGCGGCTCTTCAAATACGTTGTAAAATTACTAATAACATCCCTTTGCAAACGTTCATGGAAATTTTATTGTCCTATTACGTTGCGTTCTATATTGCTTCAAACCACGGCTTCCGACACGTGGTAACCGGATATCTTCCAGTAAGTTACATCCATTTGACAATGCCCCTCTACAGCAGCTATAATCTTAAGTATCTATATAATTAATAATCAGTATTTATATGCTTAAATGTATATGAAATGCTTGTCTGTTTCTGGCACCTCTACTTAGATAAAGACGTGTGATTAAGTAAGTACTATTATTGACGTAACCAAGTGTTCCATTGTGTCCCTACGGTTTGAATCACAGAACATAAAAAACAAACCATTGTATTTTGTGTTCTGTGGTTTGAATAAATGACTATGAGTATACGAACCTGCTTATAGAGTATGATTCCGCAAATATTTTGTTACATACATCTTCTAGACTTCTAGATTTTACTATCCCAATAGAGAGAAACTTCGACACCCCCTCTCTGTTGCCTGGTACAAGTCCTCTCGGGTGCAGGTGGTTGGGCAGAGAGGATATGAGAGCAGGTGGGGCATTGTTTGTAAGGTGGCCCCGCATGGGGCACTGGCTCCTACTGAACTATTTATTTAAACAAATTCTATTAAAATCCGCTCTTTCCAAGCAAGATATCTACTTATTTTAATCTGACATTCAGCTTTTCCGTACATTTAACCTATTGAATTTCTCAAGCTGTCGAGGTTCTCACGAAAGTCAATTAAAAAAAAACAGTTTTAAATTTTAAGCACTTTGACAGCCCGCTGTTGTTGCCTTTCATAGGCTATGGTACGGTAACCGCTTACCGTCAGTTGGGCCGTAGGTATACTTGTTCAATAGTCTTCAAACTTACATATACTTACAACAAAGTTACAACATAACTAAGTAGGTATATGTACCTGTTTTTGTGTCGGGGTCTAGTTAAAAACAAGCTTTCTAATAGAAACCCATCGTATTAATAGTAATTATTTAGTAAGAGGCCGGAGGTGTTCAGGGGTGAGGGAGGGGGGGGGGTCTAGCCGAATCTCGTCCAATCTCTCTCGGAGGGAGGAGGGTCTCAGAAAATATCACGTTTTTTTTAATAATAAATGAAATAATGAAGCGAATTGTGTTTTTTTTAATACGTCCAATGCATTTACCATATGAATACAAATTTTGAAAAATCTCACGTGAGATAAAGGGAGGGGGTCGAAACGAATCTCGCGACATCTCACCAGGGAGGATAAGGGGTCAAAAAATTTACAAATAGTTTCACGTAATTAATATAAGCCAAGAGAAAACAGAGTAGTGTGAAATTTGGCATAGTGAAAGTTTATTTATAGAAGGAAGGGCGAATGATAAAATTAATGTAAAAAAAAGACTCGGATTTCGACCACTGTGCACTGGCAATTTGTTCATTTAAATATAACTCATGTCGTAAAAACGCGCATATGCTACCCGCAATAAACTTGACTTGATTATGAATATAAATGAATTTTCGTCTACCCTCAACCTTGTGCTCAATTAATCCGATCGATTAATACCGATTAAATTGATTAAATGCTATTAAGTGTATTGGAGGGTAGTTAGTTTAAAATGATGGATCGATTGTTGGGTTTTTGGGAATTTGTTCTTCGGTGCGCCACCGCCGGTTCCGTTTCACCTACCTTTTATGTTATTTTATTTATTTTAATACTTTATTGCACAAAGATTCAAATTACATGTACAACAGGTGGGCTTAATGCTAATAGCATTTTCTACCTGCCAACCTCACAGGTAACATAAAAGGTTTGGCGTGCTAACATAAAACAATATTAACTTATTGATACATAAAAAAAACAAAAGAAACACAAATAACAATAAACTCTGATCACAGAATATTTACATAAAACTACTTGATATAATAATAATAATACATACAATATATTATATATAAATATAACAAAAATATATATATATATATATATAAAACAAAAAATACTATTACAAATAAATACTCACACTACGTTTTCATATATTTTAACAGTTAGTGGAGGACTTCAAGAAAGGAATGTAGACTAGTCGTCTGAAAACCGGTTTACTAGGCGCCTTTTTAATATATATTTTATTATTTTTAATATGTTAGTGCTAGTCTGAAATAAAGAATTGAATTGAATAACGATGCATATGTTCCAGCGTGACGGGCGCGGCTACGGGCCAGAAGGGTACTCGAACGAGGGCTTCGCCCCGCCGCCGATGCACCACCCGATGCCGCCGCAGAACCAGGTGATGTCAGGGTTCAGTGACGAATATGTGGGTAGATGTTTTATTTTTAAGCTTTTTCTCTTGCTTTTTCATCTTTGCCTATATATGTATAACAACAGTCCACACTCATTTAAATTTACTCTCGTGATTTTTTTCAATCATTGTTTTAAATACGGGATTTATCATGTTCAATCGGTGTTACGACCGGCAATGTTTTGGTTCAACCTCCATCAGCGCGAGGCGAGACGCAGTGCGGAGCGGATCGCACTCACCCTGATTGAAGGTCCGAAACATGGCCGGTCGAAACACCGATAAAACGGTACGTGATAAATCCAGATCCTTCTAGGAATCATTGTATTGAAAACTATTCATAATATGATAAATATTGTGATATTTGCTAAGTCTGATTCATCAAAGCAACTTAGCATCAATAAAAAGAAAATTAAACTTTGAGTTAAATTCAAAGTTTAACGTGTTAAAACGTAACATAAGTTTAAAGTGTAAGTTTAAAGAAAAAAACTTAAAATTAGAGTCTAAACTTTGTAAAGTTCGGTTAATAAACATAAAAAAAACATCTATATCATCTTAACTATTGTGCTATATACATACTTACAGCGAGAATATTGTTTTCCTTTAATGAGGAAAAATGATATATGCTTAAAATTCAATGTTGGCTAGGTAGGTACATCAGCGCTCATCAGCAGGCATCACTTTTTACTTCATTGATTTATAAAATTGCACCCAAAAGTCTCATAAACAGACCTGGAAAACTGATAAAGATGATTATGATGGAGAAATGATAAATAAACAATGCTGGACATTTCAAACAGCGCTATCTAGCCCCAAAATAAGCAAAACTTGTACTTTGGAAACTAGATAACTAATAGAATATCTTAATACATAGGTATGGTTTTGGTAAATAGGTATATTCTTTTAATATATAGAAAAATACCCAAACCCGGAACAAAAGCGGAACCCGCTACCCCCTGCGTCACAGCCGGCTATTCGCCCGCTGCACCACAGAGGTCGTCAAAATAGCCAGTATGTTCATCTTCTTATCTTTCTGTTTCAGGGTGGTCCACCGCAGCAGGGTGCCGTGATGATGGTCTACGGCCTGGACCCGCAGACTGTAAATGCTGACAGATTGTTCAACCTCTGCTGTCTGTATGGAAATGTGGTCAGAGTAAGTTTGTAACAAAATTTCTAACAGTAATGCTTTTTTTTACTCTTACGTTTGAGAAGCTCGCTTTGCTCACCAACCCTAATATCTTATCGTGCGAACTGACCTGTATCATGCAACTAAGTTCATGTCCTTCGCTTCCAATAAAAACTCGCAACCCCCATCCTCATTTTCCATTCAAGCCCATTTCTGTTCAGAATCTTCCATTTCCGCTACATGTAGTTTTACATCGCTTGAACGAACCTCAACCATAAATATCTTGATTTTTCTCTTGATAGCGCTACGACCTGGAAACCACAAATTGAAGCCTCTGTCTCCCGTATCAGAAAACTAAAGTTTGTGCTTAAAAACATAAGGCAAGTTCCGCCTACAACAGACCGCCATCTGTAACAAACAAAATGGCACACAAAATTATACAATCAAATAGATACCTACAAAATATAGTCTGTCACCGCATTCGCGATATTAATTTAAAACACATATGCAGAATCGTATTAACCGATTTTAGAGATTAGTTTAATACCGGTAGCTTGAATATTTAAGCAGTAATCGATACATTTCCAATAAACAATTTTTAACGTAAATCGGTGGCGGTTTTGCGTGATGAATGACCTTACTTACATGATGAATAAATAGGATTTGTTTACCTATTATAAACAGGTTGTTTCATTAATATATTAGGACTTTAGATTAAGGTAGATTGAAAATTTAATTAAAATCAAGGTACTTAGTGAATTTGAAACAAAAAATAGTTTTGTTTCAAATTTATTAAGTACCATGATTTTTTTAAACAATACTAGCCATCAGCCGTAGGTACCCGTGGTTTAAATTAATGTCGTAAATGCGGTGACACGCTGTATAACTATCAACTTTTAGACCTAGATTGTATCCCAAAGTATGTGTACACAGCATGACAATTCTAGAGCAGTTCTGTGTAAACAATCTTAAAATAAAATATCTGTACATAAGCGAACCGGGTGTTGCCGCTGTCAATAGGCGCCGGCGATCGCTTACCATCAAGTGGGCCGTAAAGGGTCCCACACATTAACAGACCGTCTGACGATATCAGCCTGTCAGTTAATCGTTATACACCCCACACTTACAGTTTTTCTTACGGTTTTGAACTGACAGATTTTGAGAACTGCGAGTGTGTAGCCATTCGGCGACGCGGGCCTACGTCGAAAGATATCGACCGGACAGTCCGTGGCCTTGATGCCAAATGAACACACATTAGCAGGCATTCAGCCGGTGGCCTGTCATCCGTCATCTAATGCGTCGTCAGTTGAGCGTCGTCAGTTTTATACTTGAAAAAACATAGCTTGATCTCTGCGACATTTGTTAAACTGACATTCCTAGGGTTGTTATGATACAGAAATTTTTTTTGATAGTAATTATCGATAGAAGCTTTGCAGTAAGACCAATTGTTGGACTTTTAAGGGCTCCAACAACCCGTAACGACTGCCATTAGATATTCGTATGGCAGCCGGGACCTACGGCTTAACATGCTTTCCGAGGCACGACCAGACCAGTGCAAAAACCCATATTCATGCATACAAATATTTGCACTGAGCGAGGATCGAACCCGCGACCTCCTGCGCAGCAGTCGTGTTCACTGCCGCTTCGCCACGAAAGCTGTCTGCCATAATTATATGTAAATTGGATTATATTATGATTTGGGTAATAAAATGAAACGAATATTTTAATATATACATATATTTATTCCAAAGGAGTACACCCCAAATAAATATCCGAATCACTTTCAGAATCGCTAGAGCAATCTTGTTAATTTATAATGAACTCTTGTTCGCAAATATTATCAAATCGAACGTCCCGCTCCCAATCTTCTTCCATTAATTTTCTGCATTTGGTAACTACCTTTTTCCAATCTTCTACAGATACATTTTCAACCGCAGTGTTTAGTAACTGCAACATTTTATTTGCCGTGAAAGGCGGTGTTGTGTTATGTCTAGCAGCGTAACCTTGAAAGAAAAACATATTTTAATATCATAAATTATACAGGAGTTAATACATAAAGAATCTGTCTAACTGAAATTCGAGCAAACAAACTTTTTACTTGGGCCCAGATAAGCTGGATCGGATTATACTGGCAGTGATATGGAGGCAGTCTTATGACGTTATGACCCTTTTCTTGGGCTATGTCATCTAAGACATACGTTGGTGTGCTGGGTTTGTGCAGACCAATGAGTCTCAATAATTCGTTTTTAAGCATTGTTTCATTGGCCTCTATACCTTTTTCTTGAAGCCATGCAATTATTTCTAACTTCCTGTTTGCCGAAGTTGGTGGTTTGTGCTTTTGGACCGAGTGATATGGGGCGTTATACATAATTATATAATGTGGCTCCATCAAATTAAAAATTCATTTCTTCATGGTATTCATTGGTCTTCGTAGATTTGAATGCCAATAGGCAATTAGGCACAAAACCAGATGACGTCCCAGCATGAGTTATTATTAATCTTTGACCTTTGCCTTCGGGTACTTTGGTGGTCGATTGTGCCGTATCATCGGTCCAAGCTTTGGATACGGTATGATTGGCGTTTAGCCATGTCTCGTCTAGAAAGATAACTTTGTCCCAATTTGTAATTTTTTTGACTTTCCGGAGAAAATTCACTCGAGCAAGAGCAATGTCGGTTCGTTCCATTATAATTTTTCTTTTGTCACTCTTAGTTTTTTTTTTGTAGGAAAATCCAATATTTTCAAAATCTTCGATAGATGCCAACAAACAATAACAACAAAGAAACTAACAATAATAAATAAACTTAACAAATTAACAGCAATAGTAACAAAAACAAAGTGATGAGAACAGAAAAACAAGAGACGTTAGCACTCGTACTGAGGAGAATGGGTCATGTCAAACAAGATGGCGGCGCATTGGCGCCATCTTGCGGAAGAAGACACGCCGCGGCCAAACTTCTCTCGAACCCCAGGGTTGATTGATTGATTGATTGAAAATTCTGTACACAGGCGAACTTAATGCTAGCAAGCATTCTCTTACTACCTTTACGTAGTGTTGAAAAAATATTTTTTAGGTAGTGCATGACATAATGTAGCAGGGTTGTCGGAAGGAATGTTACTAGTAGGTTAGAATTTAGATTTTATTTACTCACTATTGTAAATATTGTTATTTTTTTTAAATATTCAATAATGTTATTTTTTTAAATTAAATTATAAATTAATTTTGAATTAAGTTTTATACGAAATATCGATAGTTTATAGTCTGTGGTCACGATGATTTATCGCTCATCACTAATTAGCTCAGCATGCCCATAAAGTATGACATTGACTGGTACGTTTGTCCGTACTGTTAAATTCAGAACTTCATAGGCGCGATTTTACTGACAGCTGTCCCAGAGATCAAGCTATGTTTTTTCTAGTATAGGTTATTCAACTTGTTTGATTTTTTCGCCAAAATGGACAACAAACCTCACTTTGTGTCTACTTTTATTTAACTTTATAGAAGTTTTCCATGTTTATGAAAAGTGAAAGACGATTCTTATCACAATAAGCGATTGAAGGATGACGCTGACAACAATTTGTTAGCATATTAACCAATCCAATATCTTCTTTCTGAAGATGATAGTAAATAGAGTAGCAAAAGAGCACATCGTTTTTTACATAACATAGTGATGCCTTCTGAACAGCAACTACGCGCAAAGCTGCTGCGTTGTGAACGACTGCTGCCTGTTTAGAGTGTGACCGCTCAAACCGGTGTCAGACCATTGCCGGCGGGCGGCGCTACGGTGGGAAACTGCCGACTCTAGTCTATAGTCGCAGAAGTATTACCAGGCCATTAACGGCGCAGGCAATAATCGCTTTAGTGTGTAGACGGTATTGACCTAGGAAGGCAGGCCGTTCGATGAGACCAGAGACTGCAGGCGGACTGTTAATGTGTAGGACCCTTAAGGGCCGACACTGACTGACGGCATGGCATGGCAAAGGATTTTTGTACGCAGAAATGATTTTGAATCTTATTTTAACGACCATAGCACTCACATTCCGTTGATATCACACGGAGACCGGGGGATGCCGCGGCAGGCTGTGACATACCGTGGAATACCGAAATGTGAGCGCTAAGGGTGTTAAAATAAGATTCAAAATCATTAACGCGTACAAAAATCCTTTGCCATGCCATGCCGGCAGTGAGCGCCGGCCTTTTTGTCCCCTTTTTGCCCTATTTCCACACAAGTAACATATAAAAGAACATAATGCCAGGAACATTCTCTTTCGGTTAACCTTTGTGTAATGTGGAAATACATTTTGTACCTACTCAAGTAATTAGTATATATAACACTAAATGTTCCAGATAAAATTCCTGAAGACCAAAGAAGGCACCGCAATGGTTCAGATGGGAGACGGCGTCTCAGTCGAGCGCTGTGTGCAGAATCTTAACAACGTTACCGTTGGCGATTACACATTGACGCTGGCGTAAGTTCTATACCCCGTTGACTTCTTGTAGACCTTGTACTACGAGATTCTAGCGATAGGTACCAGTTATGTTTGTATCGTAGCGACAGAAATAGCGATAGATCTATATCATTTTGCGATATCGTGGTGAAGGTAGGTGAATGACCTCTATTGCCAACTTATCCCGCACGGAGTATAGCTCCTTCTATGCATGCGTGGTCTATTGTCGACTACATCATCGCTTACCATCAGGCGAGATCGTAGTCGAACTAAAAAAAAGTCCTCTGACACACTTTATAGGCGGTTCCTACAATAGTAATTTGTAAATTTAGTCGGGTTTTCTGCCCTTGGTTGATTATGATCATACTATGACCCCGGGAGAAAATCTACTATATTTCCCTGTATTATAAATGCGAAAGTTTGGATGTTTGTTTATTTATTTATTACTCAATCACGTCGTAGCAGCTTTTTTTTTTATTCTACTTATATGGCAAACGAGCATGCAGTCCACCAGATGTTAAGTGGCTACTGCATGCAGCCCATGGATATCCACATAGAATTCAAAACAAGCTATTATGTTGTCTTGATCTCTATGTGGATACGTTGCCATACTATGGGACTTAGCTGTTATGCCTATGTGCCAGTAATTACAGGAACATACCATTACCATCTAACCGGAACACAGCAGCACAAGTACTGCTACTTGGCGGCAGATAAAGGTAAGGCGGTGGTGCCCACTTCCTCGAGCCCGTTCACAAAAGCTCTACCACCAGTAAAGCTTAACCGATTTCGATGAAATTTAGTATTTACGTTGATTATAACCTGGATTAACAAATAGGCTACTTTTTATCCCATAAGTCAGGTCCCATGGGATAAAAATGGGGTGTCAAGTCAAGTTGCAACAGCGAGTTAGAGCTTTATTTCTAGGTTACCTACACATTTAGTACATTTTATAAATGCGAAAGTTTGGATGTTTGTTTATTTATTTGTTTGTTTGTTTGTTACTTAATCACGTCGAAACGGCTGAACCGAATTCGGTGAAATTTGGTATTTACGTAGATTATAACCTGGATTACCACATAGGCTTTTTATCCCATAAATCAGTTTCCTTGGGATAAAAATGGGATGTCAAAGTTTATATATGTATTTTGCACCTCTTCTCTCCTTCTAATATTTTTGTTTAAATTGACTTGTAAACTTATTGTATCAATAAATTGATCATTTTGATTGTTCTTATTCTATACTATGACCATAAAACTCTGTACATACATATAGAAAAAAAATAGTTTCTGAACCTTGTTTTTATTATTTCAGCTTCTCGAAACAAGCGTACCTGTCCGAAGTGATGAACCCCTACCCGCTACCGGACAAGAGTCCTTCGTTCAAAGACTACGTGGGAAACAAGAACAACCGCTTCTTGACGCCAGCGTCCATCCACAAGAATAGGATACAGCCACCTTCCAAGGTATGCACTCGAAAAATAACATTTTTTTGGCTCGCGGGAGTAAAACGCATTTTTGCACCCGGAAGGAATGACGGAAATACAATCTACTGTTGCAAAAACAAATAAATAAAATAAATAATGAAAACTAGGAGAGCCGAGAAAAAAGTTCTCAAAGTTACTACTATTGAGGTCAAAAGCTAATTAGAATTGAAAAGTAATCGACACTAAAAAGCATTTATTAAAAGATCAATAGATAATTGCTTCAGCGTGTACTTGGAAAAGTCCATACTAAAGTATTCAACAGACTGATAATCTGGTATCAATTCGGATTGCCGGATTAAAGTTTTATTCATCAAAATATTATTTATTTAAACTAGCGACCTGCCCCGGCTTTGGACATAGACACATGGCAACTGAATCATGGCTTCTATTCTGTTAATGAATTTTTCACATTAAAATTGTTCTAATAATATTTTGAAATTAATTGTTGGTGCATTGTAAAACTGACAAGAATTTCTAGAACTTAGCAAGCCCTAACTGGCAGATAATATCTTTAAGCAGTTTATTTTATATGATTTAAGACCTTATTTTGTAACATAACAACTGAGTTATGAAAACCGTATCAAAATCCTTTGCGTAGTTTAGAAGAACTAAGCGCACAAACAGACAGACGCGGTTGCGAGCGACATTGTTTTATACTATTTAGAGATAAACAATCTAACGAGATAAATACGGGATTTCTCACGTACCGTTTTATCGGTGTTACGACCGTTCATGTATATAATAGTAACGCTTAAAATTGTATAGGTGCTGCATTTCTTCAACACGCCGCCCGATGTGTCAGACGACCAGCTGCTGCAGGTGTTCAAGGACTACAACGTCACGCCGCCGCACACTATCTCCAAATTCCCGTTGAAGAGTGAGAGGTGAGATTTGCACTTTGGTCTCTTATTCGGCATTAGGTTAGGAAGTCAAATCTTGCACTGCATCTTAAAATATAATTTGAATGCGGGGATCGTTGTAGAATGTAAAACTCAAACACTTTGAAATCAAATTTATATAATGCGCAATATGGGTAGGAACACTAACTACTGCTCCGCTACTTGGATTTGGGATCATTGGGGTTACGTTAGAAGGTGGGTAATGCACATTACACCCCTATGCCTATCCCGTAACTGAGGGGAAATAATTCCCCCGCCCTAGAGTTCTGTTTTCACTTGGACCAATAATATTCCAATTCGGATGGAACTTCAAATCTGTAAATATCTTCAATATATAATTATTGAGTTACTGGCAACAAATCGGAACCTTTAAAACATTTATCAATGTCCAAAAAATTTTATCTTAAATAACGAGTTTCATGAATGTTTGCAGATCTTCGTCTGGCCTCATGGAGTTCCAGAACATATCGCAGTCCGTTATGGCGATAATGGCGTGTAACCACGCCACCATAACACACCCAGGTAAACACATATTTTTTTAAATTTAACACAGATTCGTAATACATACTTGAGATGTTTTTGTTTTGGATATTACAAGGCCTAAGTTATTTCCTCTAGTAGCCAAGTTATTTCAGGCCTACTGAGTCAAATTCCTCCTCTGAATCGGTTTCGTCGTATTATATCTATTATTGGCCAAAAACACATTACCTACGTCTACATGATTCATTTTTTCCCTAGGGATCAAACACACATTTTGCTCACACTATCGTACTAGTGGTTCGCCCCGAACTGATATCTCGCGAGCCTCCCAAAAAATAATAATAAAATATTATTCATAATCTTTGACTAATAAAATAGTGCCATGAAATACACAACCAATTACTTGACCTATAGTTTCATTCAACTTATAAGTAACGAGATTTCATGTTAATTAATTACTCTTTTTAGGGGTAGAAGTTGCACTTATTCTGGATTTCAGACTTCCCCATATTTGAGTCACTAAAGCTACATGAATACCAAATTTGAGCATTGTTCACTGGTGTACCCTGTAAATTTCGTCAAAGTTCCGTTTTTATTATGGCTAATCACTCAAAAACTACAAGGATTAAACCAAAAAATAGAAACGGGGTTGAAATGTACTAATGAAGATCTTTCATTAGACATCCCACTAGGCCTAATAGAACCATTTAGATTTTTTTTTTACTCCTCTTTTACCCCAATATATCAACAACTTCATAAAAACCGATATATCAATATTTTGAGAAACAAACTTATAAAAGTCAAACCAGGATTGTGCCAACACTACCTACCTATATATCAAATGTCACGATGATCGGATCGACGCTTCGATAATTATTCTAGGACAAACATAAATATCTACATACATACAACGCCGATTTGCCCAAGTCGATTTGGAAATCTCGCTTCGCTCTATCAACTCAAGGAAAACACTCCTTAGCCAGAATTGTGCCTACGTTAAGTGTGCACTGTGCATAAGCATTTTCTCCCTAGGGAACAAACACGTAATTTTGCGTAATAATGCGTATTCTTCTTTAACCTGCTCTGCTGAAATTTTTCAGGTGCGAAATTCCCGTTCGTAATGAAGCTCTGCTTCTCATCGTCGCGACAGATCGGCCAGGGCAAGGGGCAGCCATTGAAGGAGCCGCGGCAGAACAACGGCGTCGACCACGAGTACTAGTAAGAGACTTTTACGGCTTTGAGGGTAGTTCGGCCTTTTTGTTGTTCAAAAATTCATGTTATGGAGGTGGTTTTAACTGAGAACTCGAATCTTAACGTTCACAAAGTATGTCTTTTAAGGTTACAACGCAAAAACAGTGCATACAACGCACTGTTAAAGAACTGTTTGAGGTAAATGGTCTTTGAAAATTCGTGTTTTGGAATGGCAACGGTTTGGTTTGTTTAGATTTGTAGCTGGTTTAGGGGGACAGGATACGAATTAACAACGGCGTAGACCGACGTCACGTTACAAAGTCAACGTCACGTTTTTGGACGGGTTCGAGGATATTTAATAAACGGCCTTTTTAGAATATTCGGGTTTTGGAGGTAGTTTAGTGGTTAGGTTTTGGTATTTCAGGAGTTTTAAAGTTGAAAACCTAATCTACAAATAAATGCTATCTACCTACGGCCTTGGGGATAGTTTGAAGAGGTTTTAGAAGGTTTCAGATAGACTCTTTTCTGTAAAAAATGTGTTTCAGGAGAAAGGTTATGGGAGATTTTAAGCCGATTTTATAGGGCAAGTCACATAACTGACGAGGCTCCGAGAGTTAGCAGAAAATAGTGTATAAACGGCCTTTTAGGAGTTATGAATGATAATATGGAGTTTGAAATTAAGAAACCGTGTTTTTGGGGTAATACAAAGTTTACCCCAAAAACACCAAATAAGACAGTTATGAAACATGTTTGTTTAGTATTATTTTGGGACAATTTTTTTAAGCAGCTTGATACTACGTTTTACGATATCTATATAATATATTATTATTATACCTAACCACCAATTGATTCATCAAAACCTTATCTCCTCCAAAACATGAATTTTCGTTTTGAAAAGGTTTTTCCAAACCTAGTTTGACTTGAAAATGGCCGTTAACGTATTAAAATGGCGTACGAAAGTGGTTTTAAAAAGACATGTAAATTGTATAGGGACGTTGGACCAATGTTAAGTCGATTTGGCGAGATTTTTTGTGGTGAAAATTACCATTTTGCAAATAAAACCCACATGAAAAAAAAGCTTTCTTCTTAGAAATACACAAGAGCATAATTAATTTTACGAATCGTAGAATTCTTTCAGAATTGAGATATTGTTTGAAATTTAAATGGAAATTTATTGGCCTCGGGTATGTTGGTAAAATGGTAAGGAATCAATCGCATAAAATTAATCTGTATTTTCTTTTATGGTAAGCCAAAGATAAATGTTACCAAGCTAAAAATTACGTTGTTAACTAATGTAGATAAAAAAATATTTAGTTAAATATTCGTTGTTTTGTCTCTTAAAATAAACAATTTAGTAAAATTGTATTTTCTTTATTTTAAAGTGGAACTTATTTACAAAGACATTTGATTTCTTATAAATGAAATTAAATGAATAAAACAGATAATTTTGTTCGTCTGACAAGCTGCCGAGAGTACTGGCTGAATTTCTTCCATTATTGCTTCAAAATATGTATGTTATCTCAAAAGTGATTCCACCTATTTAATGAATAGTTTATAATATTTTTAGGAACTAAATCATAATTTTTAAATCAGATGCTACTTGGATTATGTCTGCCTACATCAGGATATTTTTAAACGTACAAAAATTGTTAAAGTCGGTATATCTACTTGAAACTTGAGGTTCTTCAATGAAAAAGATAGAATTTCGAAAAGTCATAGCCAAAAGTCAAAATTCATTTGTTCATTAAAATCACAATGGTCACTTTGAAACGTCAAATTTACTGCCTTTTCCCAGCGCTACCAAGTCAGGAAAGAAAGGCAAGAAACAATACTGGCTATTTTTTTAATGATCCTCTTACAATACAATAAGTACTTACATTAAAGAAAATAAGTTACGTCAAATTTTAACAGTTTTGATCGAGTTGGAGCAACTTCAATCCCAAGCTGTTTTTATCAACTAAAGAATCCGATATGTTATTGTAGGTTTTTTTTATAAAGATTTTGTTTAATTACGTTTTTAGTCAATTAGCACAAACATTTCTGCATTCGAGTTAACATACATATTTTCAAATGGGCATTACTTGTGCCGGGAATTAGCCAGCCCTCTTGTCATCAAATTGTATATTTGCTGAATATATCTGCACAAAGTTGTAGTTAGTATAATTACTGTTGTATTATTATATTAGGAGTATATTTTCTCCGGTCTATTACTAAATCCTGCCATTAATTTTTGAAAAAGTTATGTTTATAAACATGAAGATGTAGTCTAGTTATGATGTTTACTTTTTTATCCCAGTTATTCTAATGGGAATTTTAGAGTGCCCTAATGGGAAAAAATCCTACCCATTTTCTATTAGCGGCCTAATTACTAACGTTTAAAAATTGTGTTGTTTATACTAAAATTTATTTCTGTTTTCAGTCTCCAAAGACAATTAAAATTAAGTGTTGAAAATAGTATCTGTTAGAGCAAGGGCTTATTTTCTAGTCAAAATTTTTACGCATAAATCTATCGTATTAATATTTTAATGGTGATTTTAGACTGAAACCTCTTTCCTTGGGCGTTTTAAATTTTCTAAGCAGAATTTTAAATATATTCTCTAAAAGATATTTTAAACTTTTTAATTGTAGGGACCATAGACTTTGACGTGATAATCTCTATAAATTTGTTTCGACTTTTTAAATATTTAATAACACTTTTCTGTACGAAAGTACCAGTCGTGCAAAATTATAGAGATGTCTGCTTTTACATAGTATAATATTAATTATTTTGACGGAAAATATATCTATTCTTCTATCTTCTACACTTTTCCCATGTGTTTCACATTTTTTAATATAAAATATGGAGTTTGAAATTAAAGCATTAATCGTAAAAAAATCAAAATAAAAAATAGTTTTATGGTGGGCTTTCCGTTCCTTATGTAAGCCAAATAAGTAAGCCAAGCCAAAGTTAATGAAAATATGATAGCTATAAAAATCATAAATATGGAAAAAAATGTATATAGAAAAAATGCTGTTAAAAACATTATTTCGCGCCAATAGTTATTAAAAAGTACAAACAAGTACAGAAGTGTCATTTTCAATAAAAAAAAATATGTACCTAATTAAATGGCAATTTCGTTGTAAGATGTGAATTATCGGAATAATATTTACTTAATATTAAATTATTAATATGATTGGGAGGAGTCACATATCTTTTGTGAAGTATGCTATTGTAATGTAATGTATATTGTCAATTTGAAATTTTATGAGCATTAAATATACATTAATTGTAAAAAAATGTGTACAGTCGTGCCCAAATGTCAGTTATATTTTTGTGAAGCCATTGCAACTGTGCTTTTTTAAGCTTGACAGAAACTAGATTTGTACTTAATAGTATAGCTTTAGAGTTATTCGTGCGCGACTGTACATTTTGCTTGTATTGTCGAAAGTATGTAATAATGTCAATTTAATGTAGGGATATATATAATGTAAGTCTTGACGTACCGTGAAATAAATATATCAATTATTATGCTTGGAAACTACATATCACAGTGACAAATAATTATATTCAAATTTACTTTAATGTATTAAAAACATACATGTATTTTTCGCAAGCTAAGCGTTATTATGATAACCGAAAACTCGGCTAATTTTGCTCAAACTTTTGTTTTGATATTTTTATTATTTCTTCTTTATTTTCTTAATCATTTATCTTGACATACATATACATACTTTTAGGTACTTAACAATATTCATGGCCTTAACGGGGCACTTTTTGGATACTATTTTTTGTTTCCAATTACCTATGTTTTATTTACTAAATGCAAGAATTAATTTTAATTAAGTATATTATATATTATGCGCAATCAAAACTCAGTTTAGTTTCTTTTTGAGACCAAAATATTTTTTTGGGTTTAAGTTTATTTTATTGTTAGTTACAAAATAATAATGTTTATTATTATTATAAATAAAACAAAGGGGTATCCAAAAATTTCCCTCTGCGTTATCAACTCGTAACAAAACTTAAAGAACTCACATAAAACTATTTGCTTCTAGCTAATGGCGAACCGGAGGGGCACAAACACACACACATATCAAGACGGAAGCCAACACACAGACACACACAAGCAAAACACCTACGAGTGCGTTTTGGGGGGGAGGGATATTGTCGCCATTTCAAAATCATCTAAAAAAAATTTAACTATTTGAGATTATAAAACACTTGCACGGGTCAAATTGTATTGACGACACGTTATGTATAATATGATTTACCTGACGATTTTTCTGAGAAATGGCAACATCGTTATAATTCCTATAACATTGTGATTTAGATCACTCTTTATAAAGACATTAACTTAAAGTTTTCTTCTATTATTTAGTATAAGACACATAACATGCGTTTTCATTGTTATTAACACATAAAATTACATTTCCATATTTTATTTCTTTCTTTTTGGTTTCGTTATATTTCTGTGGAGCATTATTAGTAAATATTCTCCGTTTGGATGCGTTTGTGCATTTTTCTGTTTATTTTGTCTTTTATGTATTGGTAAGGTAATATTCCCATTTAATTTGTGTAACGTTAGAATTTATTAGTTATGTTATTTTGTTCCCGGTGCCATTTTCAAAATCTAAATTATAAACAAAAGGCATATTTGGAACGTCAAAATGTTCTAGAATTTTGAGGATGGTACTGTATCTTTCCGTTTTATAGATGATTTGTAGTATTTGATATTAGTTTGTGAGTAAAAACATAGTTTTTCTTATTCCCTGTTTTTGTAGTGCACTCGACTTAACGAAAGAATCGGAATGGTCCGTGCAATGCTACATAAAAACTTTTGCATTCGGTTTTTCGGATTATGCAATTACAGTGTTGCGTGGATTATTTTTGGAATATTCGGTTGTTTTGTGAACATGACAGTTGTGAAAATGTACAAGAAATAAAGAAACTGTGGTATAAGATAGAATTTGAGTTTCATTTTGTTTTTTGTAGGAGCACGCTTAGAGTGTGCATGTTTCTTTTGTTTTTGCATGATTATTAGTGACACTAAATTCCTTTGACCATTTAAATCTTTAAGAACCAAAAAAATATACCTATATGTAAGATAGATTAGCACTTTTTAGACTAGTAGTAAGTGTCATCGCAATGTCAATTATATTCGATTAGTGGGAAATGTGACAGTACGGATTTTCTATAACATTTCTTAAATTAAAAAAAAAATAGTGATTCTACCTTTGAATAAGCCTGCACAAGGATTAGATGGGGGATTAGGGATGAAACACCATAATTCGCTATTGTCGTACTCTTCTCTATGAGATAGATAGATGTTTGTATGGTGTGATCTATGTGTAGTTGTCTATAGTTTACTCTTTGGACCATAATCGCCATGACGTTTTTCAACCGTTTGGTGTCACAAAGACCCGAGTTCCTAGAAAATCGACTGCAGTGTTCACGTCAAGGTGGTTGAGATCCATTGGGCTAATTGTCTTTCTGTTCTTCTATGAATTCTGTCATTAGTCTTCTTAGACTTTTAGAGAAGTGTCTGTATTTTAGTAATTTCCAAGAGGTGAGTTTAATTTTCATTTTAAGCAGTGATGTAGCCAAGATAGTTCTATATATTATAGCTGATTAATAATAACAATTTAAATCAATGTTATCAGGATAATAGATGCATATCTTTTTCTCTAGAAGTATTTTCGAATTGAAAAAATAAGTGTTTAGAGTTAGGACTTGATGTCGTAATAGCTTTCTTGTTTTTTTGTTGATTATATAACAATAGTATATTGAATGTTTTGTTTTGTATTGTCAATTATATTTTCTATTATTCTGTAAAGTCAATGACGAATGACACTTCTCACATGTCAAATTCAACACTGTAAAAACAAAGTTTTACTGTCAATTCACTAAAATGTACACAAAATGAATTTTAAAAACGTGCAATGTCATGCTTTACAAACCACAAGAAACATCACTCAGGCATTACTATTTACATTAAATGATGTAACTTTGATTATTTGCGTTTAGATTAATTATTTCATTGGAATAGTATCGTAGTTACATGGTGAACATTAAATACATGTCAAACACAATATTCTTTCATTTGTATACACCCAACACTGATTCTGTACAGTTACTGCTACAACTATTCAACCCTACAATACCTACAACACTATTTAAAAAAAACTCTACGTGCACTCTAAAATATACTAGCCACGCTCACTGTGCAAAATTAAAATGTGAGGAACAATAAGTTAAATCGCGCTACCTAAAACACACTCCATACTAAGTAATATCTGATGGTATTGCCAGTGATATTTTTGAGGCGAGATAGCGACTTCCAAAAAAATAATATTTTATGGAATCGTTGTCTCGCCTGACTGGGCGAGTTTTAGCGGGCGACTCGAGGATTGGCCCCCAAAGAGCGCTGGCATACCATCAGATATTACTTAGTTAGTAAGGGGCGTTCATTAATTACGTAAGGAGGAAAGGGGTCGAGCCGAAACTCGCCCAATCTCAAGTGGCGGAGAGGGGGGGGGGGGGTCTCGACAAGTATCACGTATATGTTTTTATCACTGTGATTCTAGATTACGACAGAAGCAATATTTAAATATTAGCTGACCCGCCGAACTTCGTACCGCCTTGACATGCATATGACGCGGGCTGCCAATGTACGTCATCCCGGTGGAATTGTTAATCGCTGCATTTATGTATAAGAAAATGAATTTTCTTCATTATTTCTTTTTGCATGATTTTTTCCGATATTTTAATAGTTATTCTGCTATTCGGGGCGGAGACAAATCAAAGATCATCAAAATCGGTGTTCTTGAGTTATAAATGGTGTAACTAACCCGACTTTGTTTTATATACTTATATAGATATAATAATATAAGATATACATATATAGAAGTCCGACGCATTTACCCTATAAATACAAATATGAAAAATCTCACGTGAAATAAGTGGTGGGGGATGGGCGGGGGGGTCTAACCAAATCTCGCGACATCTCACCAGGGGTGGAGGGAGGAGGGGGGGGGGGCAAAAAATCGTCAATAACGCCTCACGTAGTTAATAGACGGCCCATAAGGATTATGTTCCCGCCAAACGCTCTTTTTAGGTAGAGTGAGCCGTACGCGACTGTACCTACATAAAATCTGCAGTCTAGTCAAATTTTCTCGTGCTACCTCTTTGTACATAAAATGACTGACACAAGTAGGTATGATAGGTGCTGTGGGACAATCTCGAAATTCTAAACCCAGCTGATAAGTATGATTTAATCAGTAAAGCACCTTAGTTTGTATTTAATAACATTTCCATACCAAAGATATTTTTCCCAGGAGAATGGATTCTTACGCCTGAATTACTTATAGGTTAAATTGCTCAAAATTCATCCAATCACCGCAAATGATCATAAACACACATCATAAATTATTGACAAAATACCATCATAATGATCTTTATGAGAGGGAGAACATTTATTATGTAAAAAGTAAGTACTTATGTTATATATTTTACATAATTTGTTATAAAATTTATTGTAAATTAGGAAAATGAAGTTATTATTAACATAGTTGCACGTGAGACGCAAAATGATGTAAATTGTATAAAATAAATAATGGTTTTTGGATAACTTGTTTTATTTTACCTTTAAAAACTATAAAATTCTAAAATGAAACTTTAAAATTCCCGCTAAAATCGTAGGAACATCTGACAAGAGCCTTATAGTTACCGGAAGCTGAAAACTTAGGGATTTCAATAGGTTACTATCAATCGTACAAAGTAGAAACAGATGCAAAAATAGCTGAAAAGTTTAGGACATTTTTGTTAGGCTCTATCAATTTCATTCTCCATCAATAAAATTGACTGAGAATATCCGTAAGACGCCATCCCCGAGAGTATTACAAGCTCCTGACGTGCTCGACGTTAAGATAGCTTCCACCCGTGTTTACTATAAAATTCCAAAATGAAACTTTCATTTATACAAACTTGTTTGAAATTCCCGCTAAAATCGTAGGAACATCTGACAAGAGTCTTACCGGAAGCTGAAAACGTAGGGATTTCAATAGGTTACTATAAAATCGTTAACTATCAATCGTACAAAGTAGAAACAGATGCAAAAATAGCTGAAAAGTTTAGGACATTTTTGTTAGGCTCTATCAATTTCATTCTCCATCAATAAAATTGACTGAGAATATCCGTAAGACGCCATTCCCGAGAGTATTACAAGCTCCTGACGTGCTCGACGTTAAGATAGCTTCCACCCGTGTTTACTATAAAATTCTAAAATGAAACTTTCATTTATACAAACTTGTTTGAAATTCCCGCTAAAATCGTAGGAACATCTGACAAGAGTCTTACCGGAAGCTGAAAACGTAGGGATTTCAATAGGTTACTATAAAATCGTTAACTATCAATCGTACAAAGTAGAAACAGATGCAAAAATAGCTGAAAAGTTTAGGACAT
This sequence comes from Philereme vetulata, assembly GCA_918857605.2. Classification (NCBI taxonomy): domain Eukaryota; kingdom Metazoa; phylum Arthropoda; class Insecta; order Lepidoptera; family Geometridae; genus Philereme; species Philereme vetulata. The sequence continues at coordinate 14,418,600 of OU975425.1, forward strand.
TTTTGTTAGGCTCTATCAATTTCATTCTCCATCAATAAAATTGACTGAGAATATCCGTAAGACGCCATTCCCGAGAGTATTACAAGCTCCTGACGTGCTCGACGTTAAGATAGCTTCCACCCGTGTTTACTATAAAATTCTAAAATGAAACTTTCATTTATACAAACTTGTTTGAAATTCCCGCTAAAATCGTAGGAACATCTGACAAGAGTCTTACCGGAAGCTGAAAACGTAGGGATTTCAATAGGTTACTATAAAATCGTTAACTATCAATCGTACAAAGTAGAAAAAGATGCAAAAATAGCTGAAAAGTTTAGGACATTTTTGTTAGGCTCTATCAATTTCATTCTCCATCAATACAATTGACTGAGAATATCCGTAAGACGGCATTCCCGAGAGTATTACAAGCTCCTGACGTGCTCGACGTTAAGATAGCTTCCACCCGTGTTTTCGCACGCGTGGCATGCCAATAAAAATTAGTCTATGTCTCACTCCAGGTCATAATCTATGCATATATCAAATTTTATCGAAATCGGTTTAGCAGTTTAGTCGTGACGTGACGTGACGGACAGAGTTTTTTAAGTGTATTGTTTTATTTGGGGTCAGCAGAATATCAGGTTTAAATAGGTACTTAGCCTACCTACATTGCACAGCCTGAGCTGCCACCATTTTAGTGCGACTCTTAAATCGTAATAATTTGATGGAAATTATACGCTGATGACACCTGCCTTTTCTACTTCGACAAATCAATTCATGAAATTATTACTGATGCTCAAAAGGACCTTAATATACTCCATGAATGGCTAAAATACAATCTACTCACAATAAATACATCAAAAACATCATTTACGGTTTTCTCTGCTAAAAATAAATACATACCTGAGTATTCGCCTCTTACAATTAATGAAGAAATAATTCAAATCAGCAATCTAAACTAGAAAAATATCTCGGTCTGAGGAAAGATGATAAACTAAATTGGAAATCACACATCAATCATGTAAAAACAAAATTAACGGAAGGGCTTTCCTTTAGGAACGGTTTGATAGAGAGATGGAGGGGGGGACTTGAAAACCCCCCCCCCCCCCCTAGAGTGTGAGGACTTGCGAAAACCTATAATTTTTTTAAAAAATTAAAAAAAAATATTTTGAGGTTAAGTATGAAAAAATCAATTTTTTTATATTGAAAAAAGGCAGAGTCCAGAGGTTTGAAAGAAAAAGTGGTCTATGAAAACGTAGCTCCCTACGTTTAGTACTACGTAGACCACTTTTTCTTTCAACCCCCCGTACTCTGGGTGGGCTCCCGCCAGAAGCTCTTAAGGTCGCCCCTGAAAGTCACACTCGCCGGCTCGCTTCGCTCGCCACCTCCCTCCTTCGCTTCACTTGGCCTCGTATGACTTGTTTCACTCAGGACCTCCCGCGAGCTTCTGGCTCCCGCGCTCTTTATATACACTCTAGGGGTGTCACGCACAAGACCACGTGGGGTCGGGGTGCTCCGTGTCGATTCTGTCACTCATTTTGAACCTAACCTACTCAAGTTGGGGTGGCCCGTCTCGATTCAGTGTACCATTTTTCATAGTTCAAAAGGTAACTTATTAATAAAAAAAATATTAATAATACCATTAATATAAATATCCATGCAACAGTGTACGAATCTAATGTAAACTTTGTAAAAGAATGACGAAATTCCCGCCAATAAAAATGTATAACTTATGTCACTGTCATTGCCAAATTCGAAATTTCCGCCAATAAAAACGTAAAATCTATGAAAAAAGCCGTATTATCTGTCACTGTCATGTCAATTTAGCGTCGCACTAATCGATAGAACGCAAACTGAAAGGTCGGACACTGATTTCCGAGCGAATTTCGCAATCGATCACGGATTTTAAAAATTAATATTTCAAAAACTATAAGGTTGCGCAAGTTCCCACTTCACATGTAGGCTTTTTTTATGTATATCTACACATGAAAAAAACTGAAGTCCTAGCACAACTTTCCTAAAGGAAATTTCAGCCAAAGTCACACCTCGAGTACTTAAGTGAACCATGTAGTTCATAAGAGAAATAAAGTTCTTTAAACCTAAGCTAAATTGCGTGAGATATTCATGTTACTTTCATTACCTACTTTGTAATCTACGACTTCAAGCATTTTTTGAGAATAACTTACTAATAAGCGAATAAAAAAAAACTAATCAGATGTTTAGGTCGGGCAAGCCTTTTAAAATACTGTCCTTCTTAGGCGAGGCAAGGCTCTCCCTCCAACCAAATAATACTGCAACTGGCCAGGTAACCGGTGCTGTATGATATAATTTGTACCTATCAGACAGAAGCCACCTCATTAAGACAACTTTGTACAATTTAGATAAAAAAAAATTACAAATAGAAATACGACTTAATGATTTAATTTAACATTTGTAATATAAATTATATTACAATTTAGATATATTACATTATATATTAAATATTACAACTACAAATACGAAGGTCGAAAAAAATAAGTCGTATTTCTAGCTGTAATATTTTTTTTATCTAAATTGTACAAAGTTGTCTTAATGAGGTGGCTTCTGTCTGATAGGTACAAATTATATCATACAGCACCGGTTACCTGGCCAGTTGCAGTATTATTTGGTTGGAGGGAGACCCTTGCCTCGCCTAAGAAGGACAGTATTTTAAAAGGCTTGCCCGGCCATCTGCTTAGTTTTTTTTTATATATCCGATAAAAATTAGAGCAAAGCACATCACTAAAGTGGAAGCAGCCAGCGCCTCAACTAGCTGCTTGGTGAGTGACAGTGACAACTATGACAAGTGCCTATTAGAACGGAAATCGGCGATTTTGATAACGTAATGGTGTGGTGGCTGCCTGTGTGCTCATTGCCGACAACATATTATTTTTACGGAAATTAATATGAAAACTTGAAAAAACTAAAGAAAACCTATGGATTTTTGAAATAAAACCTCAGGTAGGTCATTTTAAACTTTGTTTTTGAGAATTTAGTTGAAATTCGTAGCGAGTAATGAGTAATATCACAAAAATGGCGGCCCTTGCCTTCAAATACGCAAATTTAGCTACACAGACGTGTTTGATTTTATAGGGTGGTAGCAATTTTGAATAATTGCGTGAAACTGATATGAATGTAAACAAACAATGGTGATAAGAAGTTTTAGAAAAATACTTGCTAAATGCTTTTTTTTTTTACAATAAATTACATAACTACATGGCCTAGTCTGACCAAGATTCTTTGCTTGGCTTATGTACTTATCTGTTTTTTTGTGTTATTTAGGAATATTAACTTTAAATAATTATTTAAATTATGGTACTTAGACATACCTGATCTTTTCTTGTTCATACCTAAGTCTAACCGAACCAAAAGTAGAATGCTAAATAAAATAGATCCATAAAAGTTTTTATTTTCGTAAATGAAAAAGAAAGGTCAGATAGACAAAAGAGAGCATGTATAATTTTATTGATTTACAAGTCAATGAAGCTAAAGATGTACCATGGGAGAGGAAAGCTGTGGTAATTATGAAAATTTAAATATAGCTGTGGCGACCAAGAGGAAATCCATGGTCACCGGTTACTCTTTTGGTAAACAGGCATGTGTTGATGTGTATAAATTTATATCAAAATACCTACATATCCACTCAGGTCTGTGTATTGTGGTGACATAGTTCCCGTTACCCTTGACAGAAATCTTAGTGTGGCATCAGGATGATGTAGTAGACCGTATACATATAAAATAATGATCAAATATTGAAATATCCGGACAGTCTGAATGTTGTATGATTGTAAGTGGTATCTGAATAAGGTTTAATTATTTAATATGTATAATTTCTGCTCTTTCTTTTTTTTTTCTTTCAATTAAATACCTGATAATTCCGGTTTTACCCTGTTTTCCTGACAGAAGGTAAAAATTCCTGACAAGTCAGGAAAATTCCTGTTGTCTGAGATAACACTATATTACAGTGTTAGCTGTAACTGTTAAGTATTTATTTCATTTATTAGTTTTCAGGATGGCTCAAACATGCCTTGTCTGTAATGGGGCTTACAAAAAGGATTCCATCACAAATGTGTTTGATGAAGTTGTAAGTTTAATAATCATTTATATATTTCTATGAAAAAAGTATGCATCTATCAAACGTAATGGTTGGACATGCCTCTGACTACCACATTCTGGGATATCTTTAGTCTACATACAGATTAATACAGTTGCTTGTGAAAAAGCTCACCCGGGGAAGAACTACCACCTTACCTATTTCAGCTGCTTATCGGTGTTGCTGTCTTAGTTTTAAGGGTATGGTACAGGCACACGAGGTTTTACACCCGTGTGCTTCAATCAAGTTGATGGACGCCAGTGCATCACAGGGCTCGTATATAAGGTGCAGGTCCTATGAGGCAATACTTTGTTATAGGTGATGCTCCACTTATCATCAGATGGGTCGTATGCTCCATGATATATAAAAAAGCGATCTGAGAGTGTCTATCATGGGAATTAGTATAGTTGTGAGCTTTTATTCATTATTATTATGAAATAACAAAAAACTTTCAGAACACACTGCAGAGTGAGCTGTCGTTATCAAGCACACTATGTGAGATCATCGACAAACAGATAAGTGAAGAGACGGTGCATACTAAGATACTGTGCAAAGACTGTCTTAAGATCTGTGAGAGCTATGATATGTACAAAACAAAGTAAGTATTCTCATCTGCCAACACACAGCAACACCCCCTCTAACACCTTAATTATATTGTAATTTTTTCTTATTCCTTAATAAATAAAATAAAAATAAACATCCACAGGGATCTTGGCAGGCTGCAGCCGTCAACCCAAACTCCTACTCTGTTATTTCAAGGAGTTAGGGTAACTGGGGTCTCGTTAGAAGGGGGTAATGCATACTTACACCCCAATGCGGGACGTCAGTGCAGATCTTATTCCCCCCACCCTAGAGTTATAGCATATACATAGCTGTCATAGCTCAGAGAATTAGCAAGCTCAAGCAGTGGGCGGGCACATAGCTCGAATTGACGGCCGTTGGGGCTTCTCGAATGGAGACCTCGCACTAGAAAGCGCAGCGTAGAACCGCCTCCATTGGATGCCACACAGGATTGATCGCTCTGGAAATCTATGAGGGTGGCCTATGTTCAGCAGTGTTGATCCTAAGCCTGATATGATGTTCACTTCAGTTGGTATGTCATTACAATTTTAAAATTGATATCTTGTTGTTCCAGCCTATCCATCTTAAAAAAGAAATTATCGTCTTCTTACTACGCCACTCAAGAGAAGATTTTGCGCAATACTATGCCTGTGATAGAGCCCATTAAAGAAGCATTGCCTAAGAAAAAAGGTAACTTTTATTTGTACGAAAAACTTATCGAAAGTGGTTAGTTTCATAATCCCCACCGCTCTGCCTCACTAATGGGGATTATGAAAAAATCTACGTAAGATCGAAAGATGAATGTTTTTGATCAGTGAGTTACCAGTGATGTCATATGGCACAGAAACTTGGTCTCTCACTATGGGCCTTATTTGAAGGCTCGCGGTCGCTCAGCGTGCTATGGGTAGGGCTATGCTTGGTGTTTCTCTACGAGATCGAATCAAAAATGAGGAGAGAGAGAGAGAGAGATATAATTCTTTATTGTTACACCTAATTAAAATAACTTAACCTAGAAAACTTAAAGACATGGTGGTACAATGGGCGGGCTTATCGCAAAAAGCAATCTTTGGATTGAAAAGATTGAGATCTGTAACACCGCCTCCTCACTCGTCTTTTCAATCCAGTCCGGATTGAAAAGACAAGTGAGGAGGCGGTTTTACAATAAATACCTATTTATGTAGGATAAAAATAAATTAATACCTAAACCTAAAATATATCTACATATATTAGGTCCTTACATATAAAATTGGCGTTTTGTACGGGAAGAATATACAGTCATTTTATTTTTGTAAAATACATATATTTAAGTAATCAAAGTACGCACCGTTGTTATCTATGCACTTTTGCCATCTCATGGGTAGTTCATTGATCCCTTTACCTTGATCCCTAACCATGGGGGCGAGAATCAATAAACTCTGAAGGCGGTTTGGACTGCCGCATCGGAGTTGAATTTTTTTCCTTGTAAGAAGTTGTCCAAATTCCGGAAAAAATGGTAATCTGTTGGAGCAAGGTCCGGGGAGTACGGTGGATGTGGCAGACGTTCCAATAGTAGCTCATCTAACTTAGTGATTGTTTGTTGTGCAGTGTGTGGTCTTGCGTTGTCGTGAAGCAGCAGTGGCCTAGAGCGATTGACCAATCTCGGTTGTTTAGCAGCTAGTTCTTCCTTCATGGTTTGCAGTTGCTGACAATAGATATCTGCCGTAATCGTTTGGCCAAATTTTAGAAAGCTGTAGTGAACGACACCGGCGCGAGTCCACCAAACACTAACAAGTAACTTTTTCTGAGTCAATTTTCGTTTAGGGCAGGATTTGGCTGGGTCTCCAGGGTTCAGCCATTGCGACGATTACTTCCGATTATCGTACAGTATCCACTTTTCATCACAAGTAATGATTCGTTTTAAAATCCCTTCATTATTGTGCCGGTTGAGCAAAGTAACACAGCAGTCGACGCGTGTTTGCAAGTTCGATTCACTCAATTCATGAGGTACCCATCGTTCAAGTTTTTTTACTTTCCCGATTTGCTTCAAGTGGATTAATACAGTTTTATCACTTACCCCGAAGCCTGCAGCTATCTCTGAAGTGCTTTGTGATGGATCCGCTTCCACAATAGCCTTTAATTCTTCATTTTCCACTTTGTACTCCGGCCGTCCACGGGGTTGGTTCTGAAGGTCAAAATTTCCAGAACGAAAACGTTGAAACCAAAAACGTACCGTGATTTCTTTTGCGACACTAGCACCGTACACATCATTAATCCCTCGAGCTGTTTCTGCAGCACTGGTGCCACGGTAAAACTCGTACTTGTAATTATACCGATATTTCATGATTTCCATTGTGCGGTAATAAGCGACGCCAAAGAAAAAAATAATGAGGAAAAAACAAATAAATGACTGTTTTCAAAACTCAAATGTACCTGCTAAATGAATTTATAAATTTGAATTTGGAATTCTTAACCAAAGAGGAGATATTGCAGATCAAAGTGGTCAGTACGACAAAACGCTAATTTCATATGTAAGGACCTAATACTTACATAAATAAATATCGAAAGGAAATATAATGTTTACTCTAAAGAAGCCACTAAGTATAGTTTGTAGAATTCATTTTTAAAAATAGGTAATGATTTAGCATGTCTGATGGAAACAGGCAAGTAATTCCATAATCGGATAGCTCGTACCGTAAACGAGTTACTAAAGAATTTGGAAGAGCTGTAGTTTTCAACTGGAGAGTAGTGGAAGAACGCAGATTGAGGGTATGGGATTCGTGGACAAACTATGGTCTAGACATTTATGTTTCAAATGTTTCCCACTGAAGGGCAAAGGCCTCCCTTCCCCTTTTCTATAGTATATTTTTCATTATATTTTATAAAAAGGACTTTATTTTATTCTAGCCTATCGCGGCCCACTGCTGGGCGAAAGTCTTCCCCAAGCTCCTCCAAGCATCCCTATCCATCGATATCTCCCACCATCCTCTTTCGAAGGTGTCGAGATCGTCCCGCCAATGCTTTCTCGGCGAAAAATAATGTATAAATATAAGCATTATTTCTTTTATAGGGAAATTTGTTGTTCCTGCTTCGAAACTCCAACCATTGCCAGCGGATTTTCAACTAAATTTGGGGAAAATTGCAGCCATGGCTAACTCAAAATTACAGGTAACAACTTGGTTTTTACTAATTGCCCGCCGTGGACGATGGCCCTTATTTTCCCATCTTCCCCGGGCCGGGCCACAGGGGCGGATAGGACCTAATCCATAAATATATTTTCTTTTACAGTCACCAAAACCACTACTAAACCTAAAAGTGACAATAGGCAACTCAGTGCTAACCCAGAGCCTCACTACATCCACAGTGAAAATGATCAAGCCGATGGAGCTATCAAATGATACAAACAGCATCAATATCGGTGAATGGAACGTGAATGCATTACCTACAGAGATATTCTCGAATAATGATGATGATGGCAATGATGTTGATACTAATGTTATGGAAATTGATGAAGGTAAAAATTTATATTTTTTTATAATCGTCTTAGCAATTTGGACGGACAATGAGATCCATAAAATAACTAAGAGGATTAGCAAGCTGAAGTGGTAGTGGGCACGGGCACATAGCTCGGAAGACGGCCGCTGGGGCAGATAGGTCTTGAGTGGAGACAACTAATAAACGTTGTTGGGAATTGGGTGCCCCTCCAGATCGCTTTGGAAATCCATGGAAGAGGCATATGTTCAGCAGCGGACGTCCTATGGAAGCGATGGTGATGATGATTTATACAATTAAAAGTATTGCATATCAAAAGTTCTGTCGTTTACATAAACTACAACCAATGCTTCACTAATTATCGAGTAGTGGGGATTTTGATTACGATTTGTTTCATAATCCCCACTACTGGGGCAGAGCGGTGGGAATTATGAAGCTAACTTGTATGAGGTCATGGGGCCAATTCACGTAATAAAAATGTATTAACATATCGACAGTTGACCCAAATGAGATTGGATTATGAATTGAATATAATTTTGGCATTCTGCTCCACTGATATTACAATATTAGCTTGATATAAATAAAGTGTATAATCAGTCAACTCATACTATTGTATTGTCAGTTAAATAATAAAATTATTTATTTGAAACATAAACAATGGTACAAATGATGTGAAAAACGATTATATCAGCAGAAGTATTAAGGGGACCCCGGAGGGACAATCGCCCATACAACACGTACTACCAAGATCATTTCTAATTGGAGTATATTTCTACCTTAATAAGGTATTATTTTAATTTGAATAGTATTTATCTAGGTTCCCAACCATATATTAGATCAAAATACTTACCTAAAATGAAATAGAAGCGTATCGCATTCTGCATGTTTTTACGTCATAAAAGACCTGTTTTCAACCTTATTGTTTCGTATTAAAAACAACAACATCTTACGTATCCTAGTCATGGGAACATAGATTATATCGTCTAGTTACAGATTAACAACACAATGAGAAAAATACAACAAGTTTTCAGTCATCATTTTTGGTATTACGGAACACGGTCAAAATCTAATCAAATTTAGAATCGTTCTATTGCTATCACTGTCGCTCTGCGTGGCCAAACTTCGGCACTAAACAGGGATAGCGATATTCAGGCCGAAGTTTTTGACGCACCCGAATTGAAGTTGCGCTCAGGATTCGCCGGCGCGTTAAACTGTGTCGCAGACATCAACACCTTCCTCCGGGAATTATTACAATAGGTCCCAATCAAGGTGCATTAGTTACACATAAAAAATGTACGTGTATATATATATTAATGTCTTTGCCTGTAAGTGTGTGTGTGTGTGTTTTTTTTTTGTGTGTACATGTGTGTGCGTTATGTAGTTATGTGAATACCGTTTAGGACATTAACTCCGTACCCACATTCGATATTACTCGATAGTTTTACTCTAAACCGAATAATAATCAACGTTTGGACCGCAAAACCCACAACTCGAAGGCTCGCATCGAGCCGGCTCGATGAAATTAAATAAATGTAATTTCCTTCGCACCAACTCGAAGCGAGCCGTCGAGCTTGACTGGGGCGTGTGTACGTGTCCGAACTTGTCGAGCGATTCGAGCGTCGGCCCGCCATTGTTGAGCTTAGTTAAAAGAGTGTATACATATTCTAAAGGGCTTATTCAGGAATTTATAAACTTATTAGTTGACCCGCCGAACTTCGTACCGCCTTGGCATGCATATAACGCGGGCTGTCAATATACGTCACCCTGGTAGAATTGTCAATTGTTTTCCCCGACCATCCCGGTATTTTTGCGTGAATTTTTCCGATATATTAATTGCAGAACTATTGTTCTGCTATTTGGGGCGGAGACAAATCCAAGAAATCAAAGATCATCAAATCGGTTCAGCCTTTTTTGAGTTATACATGGTGTAACTAACCCGATTTTTTTATATATAATTGTATTTACAACCATACTTAATCATAGACAAAGTTACGTTTAGCTGTCATTTGCGTTTTGTTATTCCATGTCAGATGCGTTTTTGTTATACCACGTTTTATAGTGACTTGTATTCTCTTTGACGTTTTATGTCACGGCACGCGGGAACGCGGTCGAACTGGATAAAAAGCATCCTATGTCCGTCTCCTGGTTTTAAGCTACCTCCCCACCAATTTTCAGCTAAATCGGTTCAGCCGTTCTTGAGTTATAAATAGTGTAACTAACACGACTTTCTTTTATACCTATATTATATAAACTTATATAGACATTGCGATTGTTTATGGCATGTCAAGTCAAAAGATAATTAATTAAGAATTGCGAAACTTGCTAAATGCAGCCACTGTCTCCTTTAATGAACATAGATCTTTTGGCTCGAACGGTTCGGTGAATTCTGAACGTCGCGCCCAGTGTTGCCAGTGTACCTCAATCAGAAAAAAGCCGGTAGCTTTGTTGAAAAAGGCCGATTTTTGGCACGAAAGGCCGAAATTGAAATAAAAAAAACTTTATTTAACTAAAAATATATATATTTTAATGGTTTAAAGAACAAAGACTGGACAGTCTTTACTTATTAGAGGGTAATGTGCCAATATACGAGGTAGAATGAGACACTCACATAATAATATGATATTTACTTTTGACGAATTTGAAATCCCGAATCGTTGTTCGCCGGCGCCGGGCAGGTTTACATTGGCAAAAGTAGAATCACGTAAAAAGTTGCTAGATAAGAAATTCAAAATTTACCAAGACTATTTTATTTTTAATAATTGTAAAATATGTAATATTTTTATTATATCATTAACGGCGGCTAAAGGCCACAAAAAGGCTGATGGCTGCCAAGGGCCGATATAATTTCTCAAAAGCCGATAATCTGATGAACTGTCAACTCTAGTCGCGCCGCTCGATAATGCTGAATGTGTGTACGTACGTAGAGCGCGAACCGTATTTGTTACTCGACGTGTTTGCTCGTTAGAGTTAGACCGTATGTGAGTATCCAGCATAACGACACAAGATCGATACACGAATTTTATTAATTTAAGTTACGTGAATTGGCCCCCTCATCATCATCATCATCCACAGCCTGACTTCACCCATTGTTGGGTATAGGCCTCCCCAAGTTTGTGCCATCCACCACGATCCTGCGCAGGTCTCACCCACTGACGGCCCGCGACATTTACGATGTCGTTCACCCATCTCGCTGCCGGACGTCCTACCCTTCTATACGCGGGTATAGAAGGGTAGGACGTCCGGCAGCGAGACCTCCATTCAGTCGCTATCCTGTTCCACCTGTCATCACCACGTCTAGCCTAGTGTCCCGCCCAAGACCGTTTGAGCTCCATAACTCTAATCCCAACGTCATGAACGTTCGTTCGTGTACAGATCTCGAATTGGCCCCCTGGTCTATGTGAATGTTAGCTGTTGTTGTATTAAATTTGTATTATTTTAGATTGCACCGTCAGTCCCGATTCACCAACGGAACCTGTCATGATTGAAACATCTGATATAAAGGTATGCACTTTTTTAATACTTTTATATACTAAAAAACTGGAAAAGTGCGAGTCTGACTCGCGCACAGAGGCAAGGTATTTTTTTAAGGTTTCCGTACTCAAAGGGTAAAACGGCACCCTATTATTAAGTCTCCGCTATCTGTCCGTCGTGCCACAAGGCTAAATCTCATGAACCGTGACAGTTGAAATTTTCACAGATGATGTATTTCTGTTGCCGCTATAACAACAAATACTAAAAACAGAATAAAATTAATATTTAAGAGGGGCTCCCATACAACAAACGTGATTTTTTGCTCGTTTTAGCTCGATATTGATAACGGAAACAGGTAGATGCTTGAATATTTAGTTATATATTCACTTTAAAAATAAATATTTAAATTAAAATAAAACAAATATTTAAGGGGGGCTCCCATATAACAGACATGATTTTTTTGCCGTTTTTATAGATAATGGTACGGAACCCTTCGTGCGCGAGTCCGACTCGCACTTGGCCGTTTTTTTTTAATGTTATTTGTGGGGAAACTGGCTTACGGCCCACCTGATGGTAAGCGGTCACCGTCGCCTATTGACACCGGCAACACCCGGGTTTTTGTCGATGCGTTCCCTACACTGTAGAAACCTCTTTACATTTCTCTTGAAACGTGCCATGTCGTAGCATAACGGGAAAACCTCAGATGGTAGCTCTTTCCACATCTTGCAAGTATGGGGTAGAAAAGATCGCGTGAAGCGTGTGGTGTGTGATACCCAATTGTCGACGATATGTGGATGAGCTTTATTATGTTGTCGAGAAGTGCGGTGGTAAAATCTCGACGACGGGATGAGATCAAATAGCTCCTCAGAACATTCCCCATTATACAGGCGGTAGAATACACTGATCGATCCGATGTCACGGCGTTGACTCAGCGTTACAGCCTGTCGGGATTGCCGATAGTTCTAATGGCTCTTCTCTGAAGGGTCAAAACGAAGCAATTGGTACTTTGGAGCTCCGTGCCAAAGATGGGAACAGTATTATACGGGCGGGCGAACTAACTCCGAATTAACTCCTAAAATAATAAAATATCGAATAAATGTAAACAGCATGCCTACCTATTTAGATAGGAAAACATGGTCTACCTTCCTACCTATGGTCTGCTACACTCTGCCAGGCTTCATATGTGAAACTATCTACCTACTGCCTGTAACAACTTTGTCACCATGTGAAAGTAATAAATGTACTGAGTATGAGGGCTTTTCATTTTCTATTTAGGCTAAGTTCATATGACCGCGCTGAACTACTAACTGCGCGGTACAAGATCAAACTAAATAGTGTATAACGTCTACATTACCGCGTGCTACTCGTCTACATTACCGCGTGCTACTCGTCTACTTTACCGCGTGCTACTCGTCTACATTACCGCGTGCTACTCGTCTACATTACCGCGCGCAACGGTAGCGAGCGCAAATTAGAAATTAGAATGATGAGTCATTTCTAAAATTTATTATTTTTTATATGTAAGTCAGGAGTCAAATTGGTGATGATTAAAACTAGCCCGCAAACACGCCATTTTAGTAAAAATTACTTAATTTTGGAAATGTTATTCTAATTTGATCTTTAGCGTAAACAAAATAAGACCGTTTGTATTTTACACAATTTTAGTTAGCGTAAACAACAGAATTGCCACCATTGAGAAATTTGCGGAATAGAATGTTAGGGCTTATCATATGCACAGCGTATTTTAAACGCGCCGTGATTGGAAAGATACGTCTTGTCTAAACTCGATTGTGTGTATATATGTTTCTAGCTTAAGCGCAAATTTTTCAAAATTTCTTTACGCACGCTTGACTTGGGGAGTAAGCTGGTGAATGCGTTACGAAAAGTGCGAACGGAAGTTGAGAGGGAGATAAAAAATTAGTTAAGATAGAAAGAGAGAGAGTTAAGTATCGTATATTACTGTAGGAGCAAGAGAGAGAGGTGCGCGCGCACATTTTCTTTCTTTCTTCCTCTCATAGCCAGTGCATGAAATATATATTTCATTCAGTAGTTCGTTTGATTATTTTTCGTAATCTCATTTCGTTCTTGAACTATTTTATAAATTAATACTTTGAAAAAGAAGATTTATTTCAGTCGTGTAGTCTAAAGCACACTCGTTTTTTTGTTTTAATTTCAGGCTGAAAACTCAGATGGGCCGCGATACATTAACGCTGAGAATTTCGAATTATTACTAGATGAGCAGGACAATGATGATCAACCACGTAAGTAGATACTATTTTTAACCACCGACGCAAAGATGTTGTGTTATAGTTTAACACCAATATCCTTGTGTGCCCGTCTGTGGCATCCTAGTTCCCAAACAGATGGACCGATTCGGACGAGGTTTTTGTTATTAGAAAGCTAGTTAAACACAATTTTATACCTACAAAGTAGTTACCTTAATTTTACTTAAAAAACTTTCGTGATTGATTTCAATCATTATTATAAATACGGGATTTATCACGTACCGTCTTATCGGTGTTTCGACCGACAATTTTTCGGTTCAATTCGTGAACCTTCATCAGGGTGAGTGCGATCCGCTCCGAATAACGTCTCGCCTCGCCTTATTCGGAGCGGATCGCACTCACCCTGATGAAGGTTAACGAATTGAACCGAAACATTGTCGGTCGAAACAACGATAAGACGGTACGTGATAAATCCCGTATTTATATAGTATAATAGTTACCTTAACTTGCATGGTATCATATGAAAAGGATTTATTTATAAATTTGTTTTTGCTCGATCCCAATATTATATATTCGAAAGAAGTCTCTCTGTCTGTTTGTTACGTTTTCACGACTAAACGGCGAGACCGATTTCTATGAAATTTGGTATATAGATAGATTATGGCCGGGATTGAGGCATGGCTACTTTTTACCCGACTGCGCAGAAAAATGGTAATGTTTTTATTGACAAACCGCGCGTTCAAAGCTTGCAACTTGTCACGTAAGTGCTTAACTTCTATGCATAAAGTGGGCATTTATCAAACGTAATGTTTGGACTTGCATCTGGCTACCCCCTTGTGGGATACGGGTCTGGGTACTGAGTAAGAGATCCGAGGATGTTGATCATCAGTAATAGGCTAGATAGGGCCGTAAATCGCATTTACGGAGCCGTTATTGAGTTTACGATGATCAACTTACAGCGCATGAGTGTTTTTTTAGAATGCTAGACATTTCACACAGCACTATCTAGCCCCAAACTAAGCAGAGCTTGTACTATAGGAACCAGATTACTGATAGAATACTTATATACTTTTTTTTTAAATACGTGCCTATAGTATATTATATATGTGTATATTGTATATGGAAAAATACCCAAACCCGGAATAAATATCTGTAAATCATGCAAACAATTCTTCCGCGGCGAGAATCAAACCCGCAACCTTCCGCTGCGTAGCGGCTCACCGCCCACTGCGTCACAGAGGTCGTTATATTCGGACGTCGATTAAAAACATATTTGCTCTATTTCAGATACAATAGTAGTTGACAGCAATAGTTCTATACTGCAAATGATGTCGGGGCAAAAACTAGTCTACGAGAACGGAGAACTATCATTGGTGATGGATGAGAAAGATGATGAAGCGGATATCGATGGACAAGGTAAGAAAAATATAATTTATGCATACAACCTGTTTTGTTATGTACGACATTAATATGAAACACACATCCAGGATCGTATTAACTGATTTTACAGGTGGGTTTAATACCGGCAGCTTGAATATTTATTCAGTATTCAGTATTTAATTGCGTTCGTACAAAGTGGATTAAAATATTACTTGTTATATCATATATCTTATGACACATTGATCAGGAAACTACACCATTATGGCATTAGGAACGTTGCTCTAGACTTTCTCACTTCTTATTTATGTGGCAGAGTGCAAAGAGTTGACGTGAATGGGAAGCGTTCTCCGGGGTCTCACCACAGGGATCAATTCTGGGACCATTTTTGTTTTTAGTATATATTAATGATCTTTCCCGTCTTGTAAGGGACGATCATGAGGTTGTATTGTTTTCAGATGAGACGTCACTTTTATTTAAATTAAAGCGACGACAAACCGATTTTGATGTAAACAATGCAATCTCTAAGGTCGTAAAATGATTCAATGTAAACAATCTACATCTAAATGAAAAAAAAAACAACGTGTATTAGATTTATACTGCCTAATGTTACACGTTAAAGCAGATATAAAAATCAAAGACGAGGAGTTGGCTCTTGTGGACACCACCGTATTCCTAGGTATAACCCTAGATAATAAGCTTCAATTGGCCATCACATTGATAAGTTGTCGAAGAGATTTAGTTCTCTAGACTAGTTTACTTCAGCTACTTCCACAACATTATGTCATACGGTATACTGCTGTGGGAGAGTGCTGTAGATATAAACACCGTTTTTGTGCTGCAGAAGAGGGCTGTTCATGCAATCTATACTAATATTATAAAGAGGAAAGATTGTTTGTTTGTTACGCTTTCACGTCGTCGTATTTTTGTCAGATATAGTATTATTACTTTTGCGTTTTCTTCAGAAATGCTGTACCTAATTTGATAATATTCTACAGATTCGAACGACGACGAATCACAGATCGAACTGCAAGTGTCGGGGGACGAAGAAACAGCAAACGCTATAATCGCGGCCGCTCAAGAACTAGGTAATGTATGTAGCGAAATCTATCGCGACACGAACGAACTACTAGGTTAACGGCTAAACCAGCTCCGGATCTAGAATTTTTCCTAACCCGCGCAGAAACATGATGTGGCGCCCCCTCTCCTCCAGCGTTTGAAGGGTGGGAGGAAGGGGGGGGGGTCTTAAAGTTCGATGCTTTCCAAATCAAATAACAGCCAGGTGAACTATGTAGGTGGAGCACGGGCTGGGAGTGGAATAATCGATAGTACGACGTGCACTGGATGCCAAGCGCTTTTTGAAACGATATTTTTTTTCAAACATATTTTTATTAAGGATTTTAGCGCCCCCTGAAATTGTTGCCCCCATCTGGTTCCCATAGTACAAGCTTTGCTTAGTTTGGGGCTTTGGGGCTAGATGGCGCTGTGTGAAGTGTCCAGCATTAATTATTTATTAATAAATAAATATTGATGGACATTTCACACAGCGCTATCTAGCCCCAAACTAAGAAGAGCTTGTACTATGGGAACCAGATAACTGATAGAATACTTATATACGTTTTTTTTTGTAAATACATACATAAAATACATAGAAAAACATCCAGACCCGGAACAAATATCTGTAGATCATGCAAACATTTGTTCCGCGGCGGGAATCGAACCCGCTACCTCCTGCGTCTCAGCTGCCTATTCGCCCACTGCGCCACGGAGGTCGTCAATACAATACTAAGTCACACGATTTTTTATATCTATTGAGGTTTTTAATAATTGAATTGAATAATGGTGTTTGTTTAATATTGAACGCTCATTAGCTGATTATGGAGGATCTGATTTTTTTATGTTTCTTTATTAACTGTTGCTATGTAATTGTATCCATTTTCGTAATCAATCAAACTCAAAATATTTTACTCAATAAATGAAATAACTATCGTTCACAATAAAATAACTATAAGTCTCCTAAAATATATCGCACTTAGCATTCGCGAGTAATCTCTCCACTAGTTTCTCGAACATTCGTGCTACCTTATATGGGGTTTACCTCCCGTGGGCGCGCGACGCGTTGTTTTACTGTTATGTTGCCATACCGACTATTGCTTATTCTGTGGTGAAGTAGGTATTAAATATTCTTTGACATGCTCAGGCGCAACAGTATTTAGCGACATATATCACAACAGTACCTATGTAGCGACATGACATGTATCGCAACAGTATGTAGCGACATGTATCGCAACAGTATGTAGCGACATGTATCGCAACACTATGTAGCGATATGTATTGCAGACGCGCGCGTACAAGGATCTCGGGTCAAGTCGGTCGAAGCTTCGAATAAATTGATCCGAGATCCTCGTACGCGTCTATGTGTGCGTGTTTCGCTCGTTGCACTAAGCTTTAATTCTGTCCCGTTAATGTGCTTTTAATATCGATTTCCCGTGAACAGGTGGCGCCTTCATAAAAGTAGAAAGCGGTGAGATGTACCGCGTCAAGTCCGTCCAAAGCAAGCCTTCTGAGACTATCGTGCCCGACACGGCGACGCAGTTGGTGGCCAAAGATGGCGACCAGTATCTATGCCTTGTGTGCGATAATATGCGAGGTAATTGACACGACATATGGACAAAACAAAACACAATAGAGATGGTAAAATAGGACTAATGACAGAACTTGAATTCTGGATCCAAAAAGTAGGTACGTGTAAATGGATGGACTAGTGGGTCCAAAAATGCCAGAACTCTTAAGATTACACGGTAAAAAAAATACAGGAATATCCCACGCAACTTTCAGCATAATCACATATTTCAGAGCCATGCCAAAATGGTGAGGTAAATGGTACCTAACATTTTAAAACCATAAAAAACCCTATAAGGGGATGAGTGTTTAAGAATCCATAAAAAGTTGTGTAGACGCTTGGGTGTCACAGCAAGATAAATATTACCTGTAAGTTGGTCAAAATACCCTCTATAAGAGGGAAATTTAAAAATCCCTTTTTGGGAATATTTATGAGAACTTAGTCGTATAATAGATTTGGTGACCAAAGATGGCTAATACCGTGTGTTATGCCTTGTGTTTGAAAATAGGGTTTAAACTAGAAAATTACAATAATTTTGTCAAAAACCCCCTATGGGGGTTAATGTTTAATATTACCAAAAACAGATAGCAAGATAAATCAATAGACTCGTATAGACTCACCGAGAGATTTTCAAATCAAACAATAAATATTAAGATGTATTTATACAAATATTGAAGAAAACAAACAGAAATAATGTACCTACTTAATTGTATTGTTAATTTAATGCGCTCGCATACTTTCATAGTTTTAAGCACCTATTTCGTTTTTTTAAGTTCTCATATTAAGTGAATGCATAATTCTTTTTTGAGAATAAAGATTCTTTAACCGTTTAGGAAACTGCATATATGATAGCTCATTATCCCCATCTCTTCCCCTTTATTCCACCTTTTATTCTCTATATAAATTACTTGCCTAATGCAGTAGAACAACCCTTGACATTATTTGCGGACGACAGCACAATAACTTTAAAATGTAATGACATTAACTCATATAAATCTGACATAAATAATTCTCTTAATCTATAATTTCATGGCTTGACAATAATAATTTAAAATAAATTTAAATAAAACAAATATAATGCATTTTAGCCAAAGAGCTCCAAACCCAACTGACTTTAATCTAGAATTTCAAGGCCATAGCGTAAATCAGGTTGACTCTACAAGATTTTTAGGTTTAGAAATTGACAGACAACTAAACCCGAAAAACCACATCGAGACACTAAGTAGGCGAATTAGCAGTGCATCATATGCATTGTACAAACTATCCTCAACTGTGAACACAGATTCACTAATCACACCATATTATGGAATAGTTGAATCCCTACTCAGATTTGGTATAATATTTTGGAGTAACTCAACCAACAAAGACGTTATATTTAAAATGCAAAAACGGTGCATTAGATCAATGTTTAAAATACAAATGACTGATAGTTGCAAGCCCCTATTTTTAAAATATAAAATTCTTACACTTCCGTCCCTTTATATAATGGACACAGCAATGTTTGTAAGAAAAAATCGTCATCTATTTCCACGTATGGCTGATATTGTAGTACAAAACAGACGAGATGGTAACAGGCTATTTACACCTAGCTACAAAACAGCATTATTACATAAAAGTGTAGTCTGTATGGCGATACGTATCTACAATATTATACCAAATGCATATAAAATGCTCAGTGCTATTTAAATCTAAATTTAAGCAATTATTAGTAATGAAATGCTATTGTAATATTCAGGAATTTCTAGAGGACATAATATAATTTTAGGCTATCTTTTACATTTAATTTTTATATAACTAATTTAAATTTAATTTAATTTATTAATACATGCCTTTCATGATGATTGTACATTAAAATAATAACTTTAAATTTCAGAAGTTCTATTGAATTTTTGTATTTTTAAAACTTGCATGCTAGAATATAAGGCAGAATGTAATTGAAACGTACCTACATAATTAAGACCTTTACACATTATGTTCAAACAAATAAATTTATCTTTATCTTCAACTCTTATCACGCGGTGGGGATTATGATAGCACGATAATCCCCGCCAGTGGAGCAAAGCGGTGGGGATTATGAAACTAACCCGTAATAAGAAACGGTAACTGAAAAGAATCACTTGTAAATTTGCAGGGCCAATCAAAACGACTTACAGAGGAGATGCTGTCAACATGGTGCAACACATGAAGAACCAACACTCTGCTAAAGTATACATCTGTGCATTGTGCGGTATTATCATTAGGAACCGCTCAGAATATGCTACACATATGGGTAAGTATATAATAAGTACATACATAACCCTGCAAATTATTACCTTTAAATTTTACATGTTCCGTTGTATTCTTGTAATTTTCATGCTAGATAAGGTAGGACTAAAAATATCTGATCAAATAAAGAACAGAAGGAAAAAAACTAAATTGATAGAAATAAGAAAAAGCATGAGACAGTTAAAATGGCAGTGGGCAGGACACATCTGTAGATTGGAAAACGATAGGTGGACAAAACTGGTGACAGAGTGGATCCCACTGGAAGGAAAAAGGAGACAGGGTAGACCAAAAAGGAGATGGAGAGATATTTTTACCCAACGTTGTGGACCGGTATGGATGAGAACAGCGAGAGAGAGGGATGTATGGAGAGATTTAGGGGAGACCTACGCCGTGGAGGCGACTATTGCGGAAGAAATAGATACATAAGACCAAAATAAGTGATAGTATAATTAATTAGTATGTAAATATAAGTGATTAAGTAGAGGTAATGTTAGAATACGCAGTAGAAATAATAAAGGCTTTTTTATATTTTTTTATAAGGTAGAACATAATTGCCACTTACCTACTTAACTAAGACTTCTATAATGACATTATGTTCAAGCAAATAAATTTATTTTTATCATTATCTGCAAGTGGGGGACAATCTTTACTGTTCAGAAATATAATAACCGTGTTTACTAAACATTGAATCATATTTTTAGAGTTTTTTTTAAATCGACCTGATTCTGAAAAAAGCGAGCAAGGGTGCCTCCCTTGGTCGCTTTTTTCAGTGGCATGATCACAAATTAACAAAATGTTCTCATTCCTACTGAAGCAATGTAATTTTTTGTGTATATAAATTTGTGTAATTGAGATGTATGAAGCACAATGAAACAACCTGCTGAAATGAAACAACACTAGTTAATTACTGGCGGTCGCACCGCGAAAGGCTTGCATATACATAATTTCTCCACATTTGGTGACAAAATACAGTAAACTGTAACACTTAGAATCGACAATGTACATAAATAATTTTACTATATATTTTTTTTTTATCTAGCCTATGCTGTCCCACTGCTGGGCAAAGGCCTCTCCCTCATCTCTCCACTTTCTTTCTTTAGTTTTAGCTATATATATCAAAAGTTAAATGATTTAAAAGTATTTCTTATAATATACTCTCTTTCCTACACGCTTCTGGCGTAAGAGTGTGGGTGACGGTGCTGGTGGCAAGTCAACAGTACGCGCGATAGTACTCCTCACTTTTGCTCACACCGAAAGCCCCGAGCTGCACCGCACGGTCGCATTCTCAGCAGACCATCCCTCACACTCCTCGGCCTCACAATCACCCCGTCCCATCCTCGTCGCCAGTGAGATGTATGAAGCACAATGAAACAACCTGCTTAGTTGAACACTAGCTTATTACTGGCGGTCGCACCGTGAAAGGTTTGCATATTAGTAATATCCGAGCTGTTTTCTGAATAAATTATTAAATCTTTATTGTAAACTTTTTTTTAACATAAAGTGGTAGTTTTTTAAAAATACGAAATCAAACAATTTGCCCTTTTCGAAGATACAATAGGTCGCTAGGTTAAGGTTAACATTTTTGCAAAAGACATTTATTATAATTATTTTTCTTTCTTTCCAGCGGAACACGGCAAAAAGCTCCCACAAACGTCTACTCGAGGGTCATACAGTTGCGAAGTATGCTCCAAGAGCTACAACTCACGAACTCTCCTGCAAGAACATATGAACCTGCACACAGGGGACCGCCCCTACGCCTGCCACATCTGCAACAAGACCTTCGCCTCCAAGTATACTAGGCAGGCGCATTTGAAGACGCACCAGGTTAGTGCATTTTACAACGTTAGGAGACGTTATGGGGTAATTTTACAGCGTATAGGGACTTTTTACAGCGTATGGGGATATTTTCGAGCGTTTAGAGGTATACTTACAATTTAAGGGAAGATATACTATATTCTACAACGTACGTGGTTATGGCAAGAAGCTCCCCTAATTGTCTACTTGGGGGTCTTATGGGTGTGAACTGTATGAAGTATCTTACGAATTTTCCTACAAGAACTTATCAACCTGCACACAGGGGACCGCCCCTATGCCTACCACATATGCAACACCTTTGCCTTCAAGTATACTAGGCAGGCGCATCTGACGACGTCCACGACATACGAACTATTGTACATACATTCATGCGAATAATAGATTATGATTATGACGCACCAGGTTAGTGCAAGGCCATTTTACAGCAGTTGGGGGTAATTTTACAGCGTATGGGGGGTCATTTTACAGCATACGGGGGTCGTTTTACAGCGTATGGGGATTGCGTATACGGTTATGGTAAAAGCTTTCACAATCGTCTTGCTAGTCAATGGTCTCGGCTAAAATAATAATGTAATTTATTTATTTATTTTGAACTTACAAGTATGTATCTAATTCTATGAAAACATCACATGAATATAAATAAAACTTATTTGACTTTGGCAAGTACATAATTACAATTATCTGCCTAGGTATAATGTTTAACATAACTATAAACGTATGTACATTATCTGTTGCTGTAAATAACCTCTTGAGTGAATCCATAATCTATTCATTCTTATCCTGGTATTTATAAAAATAGTACATTATTATATAAGGGGTGTAAGTGATCAATTGCACCTAAGATATTTTAACATACGAGCGAGCGAGGACGCTATAAGTCGAGGGTGTTAGTGATCGCTTACACCAAAGTATAACACATAACTTTTCATCACGAATGCGCGGAAATGTAAGTTTCTAGAACAGTTTGTTGCTAAGAAGAAAAGTTGTGTTCCAGGTATCCATTGTATTTTTTCACTACTAAACAATTTACACTTTACACTTTTAATAATATTATTTTTATTTTTATTATTTTTTAATTCTTAATTTTAAGTAATATTATTACTTCTTTATTTTCAGAACCGCCCTCGTCCCTTCAAATGCGATACTTGCGGCAAATCGTTTCTATCTCTACAGAATCTAACTCAGCACAGCAAAACCCATCTCGGGATCAAGAGCTTCGTCTGTAATATTTGCAGTAGGTATCATTTCACGCAAAAAGGGGTGTTATACATCCACAGGGACCCTGGAAAGCTGCTGCCAGCAATCCAGAGTCCTACTCCGTTACTTCAAAGAATTGGGATGGCTTTGGTCAGGTTAGAAAGGGGTAATCCATACACCCTAATGCGGGACGTCAGTGCAGATCTCTTATTCCCCCCAAACCTAGAATTAATAGGGGTATTTTAAATTTGGCGCCTATGTCTGTCTGTGACATCGTAGTTCCCAAACGGTTTTACTCATTCTATTTGAAGGGTATGGTTGCCGGTGAAATTACAGGCACATGAGACTTTATACCTGTATTCCTTAAGTTGATGGATGACAGTGCATCGTAGGGCACATTTCTAAAGTGCGTGACCTCCAAGGCAAGTATCTGTTATAGGCGATGATTACCATATAACATCAGGTGGGCCATAAGCTTGTTCCATCTCCATGTAGCGTAAAATAAGTCTAACTGGGGTTAGACTTAGCTGTGTCAGTTTTTAACCCACAAGCAAAAAGAGAGGGCCGGGTTATACATATTATACCCGTGTTTGGAGTACTGTTCTCACCTCTGGGACGGATCAGCGAAGTACCAACTTGAAGCTCTGTAATCAATTGATAGAAGAGCCAAGAAGCTCATAGGCAACGATGAGCTAGGTAGTTGATGCAAGGCTCCTCAGCCTGGAGCATCAACGAAAGGTTGCTAGCCTTTCGGTTTTTTATCGAGTATATTTCAGGGAGTGTGCGGCGGAACTTTTCAACCTGATCCCACCATCTCCATTCTATTAACGGACAACCAGACGCTCTGCTGTGCGCCACCGCTATATGGTAGAAATACCTCCCATTCGCACAAAGCGATTCCCTTCAACCTTTATTATGCGCACCGCCAAAGAGTGGAACGCCTTGCCAGAATCTGTGTTTTCTGATAGCTACAACCTGGGTATCTTTAAGTCGCGAGTGAATAGGTTTCTTCTAGGCAAGCGTGTACCATCGTAGACTGCATCATCGCTTGCCATCAGGCGAGATCGTGGTCAAACGCAAGCTTATAATGTATATAAAAAAATGTTTAAATTTTACACGTGTTTTTAGGTAAAGCGTTCGGCACACAGCACAGTCTGGAGGTTCACGGATTGGTTCACAGCGGACAGAAGAGCCACGTTTGCGATGTCTGCGATAAGGCGTTCGCGCGACGAGCCGAACTCGCAGACCATATCAGAATACACACAGGTAACTACACTCTTCTTCTTCCTGCCCTTTTCCCACATGACGCGGGGTCGTCACAACGTGTATTCCTCCTCCACATCTCTCTATCAGCCGTCATCTCCGTTGTCACTTCTTTTCTACCCATATCATTCTTTATACAGTCCATCCATCTCTTCTTCGGCCTTCCTCTACTTCTATATCCATCCACACTCATATCTACTTAACTCTTTTAGTCACATGATTTTCTTCCTACCGCATGCCCATACCACGCCTCTTACTCCTCTATTTTCTATCTCTTCTTTCCTCCGTCCCTTTCGTGACCCAACACTCAGAACCATACATTACGACAGGTTTTATGATCGTCTTGTTAATTTTCCTCCTAAGTTTAAGGGGCATTCGGTTTTAGGTTTAGGTAGGGTTTAAGGATTGCACGTTGTTCCTGTAACCTGTCGCCATTTCATCCATCCCGCATTTATTCTATTTTTAACGTCCAGGTCTATGTCGCCCTCGTTTTGGATCAATATCAGTTATCTGATTCCCATACGACAAGCTCTGCTTAGTTTGTTGCTAGATAGCGCTGTGTGAAATGTCCAGAAATATTTATTTAATTACCTAAGGTACCGAAAGTCAGAGCAGACTGGTAGGGATATACCATCCAAAGCAATATTGGAAAAACTGGAGGGACCACCAAAGTCACAGAACAAATGCTCGGTTTTTGTTCTGCTGATCTTCAATACAACACTTCAGTTTTCTCTGCCATTTGGCCAGCCTGTTCTGGACCTCGAGTGCATTTTCCCCGACAAGAACAATGTCGTCGGCGAACAGCATGCACCAGGGTGCCTCCTCTAGTATTTCTGATGTCAAGACATCCATTACCAAGACGAACAAATAAGGACTTAGTGCCGATCCCTGGAGCAAGCCTACAGCCACATTGAAATTGTCAGTTACTCCAGTCTCGGACCGAACGTTTGTGCTAGCTCTTCCATACATAGCTTCAATGAGCTGTAAATAAACGCGCTATGATGGATTTACGAGATAACAATGATAAACAATAACAAACGCGTCGGATCTTGTCACTGAAATCTTCGCTTCTATTGGTCAATCAGTACGTGCCCACGGCACGCGCCACTCGCATGCCCCCCATCCATGTTCTTTCTTGTCGCGACCTGCACTGCATCCGCATGAGCATCCGCACCGGTTATTGCGGATGCGGATGTCCAAATCGATGCGGAGGTTCCGCATATGTGGATGCGGATGTCCAAATCCTTGCGGAAGCTCCGCAACGCAAAACCGCAACTGTAAAACTACAAAAGAACCATATGGTCACTCAGTCCGCACACACATAGCTGATATGATATGTATTTTTCAGGAGAGCGTCCGTTCGACTGTGACGTGTGTGGCGCCAAGTTCTCCCAGCGCTCGAACCTACACTCCCACAGACGGGCCACGCATTTCGATGACAAGAGGCATTCGTGTCCTGATTGTCCTAAACGGTTTAAGCGAAGACGGTAAGTTAACGTAATGCAGTCAGTGCCTTCTCTTCCGCCTGTTAGTGATCTAGTGCAGTTGAGCTATCTATAGATCGTTTTCAACGGTCTTTAGATGGTTCAACTGTTTCTTCTGTATGTTAGTCTTGTAAATAATTGTATAATACTTCTGTTAATAAATGTAGTTTGTTCAAAAATCTACTGAAATATATTAAACATTTAGGGCGCCTTGCGCAATGGTGCTTACACGTATTTAGTGGCTAAATAGAATAGAAAAACTTCTTGGCATAAAAGTAACACAGAACAAAATGTATTTGATCGAGCGAAGCGAGATCTCTAAACCAACTTTGGCAAATCGGCGTTGTATGTAAGTATGTATGTTTGTTTCTCCGAGGATAACTTTCGAAGCGTTTATCTGATCATCGTGAAATTTTGTGTGATGGCACATGGCAGTTGGGGGTTGTTGAGGGTTCAAAAAAACACCAGTGACTCCACAGTGCCGAAATTTGGTATGCATGTAGGTTTAGTGACACAAATATAGGAAAAATTTTGAAATCCAGAATAACTGCAATATCTACCCCAAAAAAAATTACCAGTTAACATGAACTCCCGTTACCTGTAATTTGAATGAAACTGTAGGTCTAGTAAATTGGTTAATCATTTCGTGGTACTATTTTATTAGTCAAAGATTAAGGCCGGCTTGCACAACGATTCCTAAACAACAAACAGGTTGTATTATTCTATCAGTTATCTAGTATCCCAGCTTTGCTTAGTTTGGGGCTACATAGCGCTATGTGAAATGTCCAGTATTAATTATATTATTTATTTAAATTAACAGATTACTTCAATACCACATAAAGGCGGCGCACACGGGCGAGCGACCCATTAAATGCGAAGTGTGTCCGAGCACGTTCGTGTATCCCGAGCATTATAAGAAACATATCAGAATACATAACGGAGAACGACCTTATTACTGCGAGGTAAGTATCTAATATCATATCTTATACAACCTGTTTTATTATGTGCGACATTAATTTGAAACACACATCCGGTATCGTATTAACTGATTTTAGAGGTGGGTTTAATACCGGCAGCTTGAATATTTATCCAGTAATCGATACATTTCCAATTTTACGTAAATCAGCGGCGCCTTGGCGTCGATGCCGCTTAGTCAGTTCAACAGGTACCTACTTACATGTTGAATGAATATGTTTTGTTTACTTAATTGATACAGGCTGTTTCATTGATATTTTAGGACTTGAAATTAAGGTAGATTGAAAATTAAAATTTTCTTTTGTAACGAATTTGAAAAAAATCTTTTTGTGTACGATCGATTCAATTCGTGAACCTTCATCAGGGTGAATGCGATCCGCTCCGCACTGCGTCTCGCCTCGGACTAAGCGCCGCCCTAGGAAAAATTTGAAATCCAGAATCACTGCAATACCCAAAAAAAAGTAACCAATTAACATGAACTCTCTTTACCTGAATTTGAATGAAACTGTAGGTCAAGTGAATTGTTCGTTCATGTCGTACTATTTTCATAGTCAAAGATTACAAAATACAATTTTTTGTTTTTACGGGAGACTCGCGAGATCTCAGTTCGGGGCGATCCACTAGTGTTTATAAATGTGATTGTTTCAGATATGCGGTAAGGCGTTCAACTCGCGCGACAACAGGAACACGCACCGGTTCGTGCACAGCGACAAGAAGCCGTACGAGTGCCTCGCGTGCGGCGCCTCCTACATGCGCAAGCGCATGCTCGTCGCGCACATGAACGCTAACGTACGTACACGAACTACCCCTTATTAGCAAAGGCTCGTCCTTTAATCACAAAAGGTTTTGACGTGAATACGTTTTTTAAATTCCTTATATAGTTTTTTTTTATTGTTTGTTCCGCCTGATTTTCCTCCGACATGGAGATCGGAGACATTTTTAGGCTAACATTTTGTACATTCTCGTAACTGTTTACTTTGTTTTATAGCGATCAGTGTAATCTGCGTCTGGTCGTAGATTCTGTGCTTCCATAGTGGGAGGGAATTCAAAATAGGGGGATACAGTTTGATGTTGCAGCTACATATCTATCATCTCCATACAAAATGTAATTACACCACTGGATAGCTAAAGGATCAAATAATTCGTTACGCTAAGTGAGGACTGTGACGCATCGCGCGCGGTGGAGGGGGAAGCGTCGCCATTTTGAAGTCATTTTGCTGCGTTTCGAGATTTCCATTTAGTATGACCCGAAGGACTTCTTAGTGTTCACACATGATTATAACATACATAAAATAGCGTATTTTATATTTTGTATAGAAAATATTGTCAATTACGTACATTATTCACGTACAACACACGGCCGTGTCCTTGACACAGACACACCTCATTTTTCGGCCACTTTTTTACCCGCTCATCTCCTTGGTGATATGTCGTGATGTTTTAGATTACAGCCCCCACACACAAAACACCTCTATGTATTTTTTGTTAAAAAAATATCAGAGAATCAGTTTTAATGACTCAATTTAAGTTTTATGAGTTTTAATGACTCAGTTCAAATAACGCTAATTATTGTTGTTATGTTGCTTTTTAGTCATATATTTGCTCGCTCAGTATTTCACGTGGTCGCACGGAAAACACGTAATTGTTCCCCCCCCCCTCGACCCCCCTCCCAACACGTCATTACACGTGGTTACAGGACGCCCTCAAATGAAGAATAGAATAATCATTTATTTGGTACACTCAAAATAACACACGAAACAATTCGTGACGACCTCCGTGGTGCAGTGGGCCAACAAATAGCCGACAGAGGGCAGCGGGTTCGATTACCGGAACAAATGTTTGCGTGACCAGACATTTAGATTAGATTAGAAAATTCTTTATTGCACTAATAAAATGATACATAGGCGAACTTAATGCTAATTGGCATTTTCTTCCACCTAACCTTTGTGTAGTGTGGAGAAAGTGGTTTATTGTTCCGGTATATTTGTTCCGGGTCTGGATGTTATTCTATATATTACTAGTTGACCCGCCGAACTTCGTACCGCCTTGACATGCATATAACGCGGGCTGTCAATATACGTCACCCTGGTAGAATTTTACTGTCAATTGTCGTCCTCGGCCATCATTTTACAACCATACTTAACCATAGACAAAATTACGTTTATTTGCGTCTTGTTATTCTACGTTTTATAGTGACTTGTATTCTCTTTGACGTGTTATGTCACGTCACACGGGAACGCGGTCGAACGGGATACAAAGTATCCTATGTCCGTCTCCTTGTTCTAAGCTACCTCCCCACCAATTTTCAGCCAAATCGGTTCAGCCGTTCTTGAGTTATAAATAGTGTAACTAACACGACTTTGTTTTATAGATATAGATAAGTATGTATTTACAAAAAGTGATCTGGTTCCCATAGTACAAGCTCTGCTTTGTTTGGGGCTAGATAGAGCAGTGTGAAATATCCAGTTTATTTCTATTTTTTTATTAATGTGTTTATGTTTTTAGGGGCATTTAGCAGAATCGATTGTCGTGAACCAGCCCAGAGTGACAAGAGTCAATGAAAACGTATGTACTACTTTATATGTCTTAACACTTGGATGGGTGACTGTTAGTTTTTATGAGTAGTAGTAGTGTACGTAGAGTAGTGTTCCTTGTGAAAAGGCACCCTGGGATGTACTACCACCATACTTATTTCTGTCGCCAAGCAGCGCCCGCGGCTTCGCACGCGTAGTTTGTCAATAAAAAGTAACCTATGTCCCAATCTCGGTCATAATATATATGTACATATACCAAATTTCATCGCAATCGGTCCAGCCGTTTAGATGTGAAAACTTTATAAACAGACAGACACAGTTTCTTTTGAATTTATAGTATGAGATGGAGTATTCTTTATACAGTAATTGTATTGTATACTAGCTGACCCGCCCGCGGCTTCGCACGCGCGGTTTTTTAATTAAAACATTACCCTCCTTTTGTGCACTCTGGTAGAAAGTAGCCTATGTCCTTCCCCAGGATATAATCTATCTCCTTGCCAAATTTCATTACGATCCGTTCAGTCGTTTAGTCGTGAAAATGTAACAAACAAACAGAGTTTCTTTCGCATTTATAATATTAGTATGGACAGTTTAATATTGTTTACTAGCTGATTCGCCCGCGGCTTCGCACGCGCGGTTTTTCAATTAAAACATTACCCTCCTTTTGTGCAGTCGGGTAAAAAGTAGCCTATGTCCTTCTCGAGGATATAATCTATCTCCTTGCCAAATTTCATTACGATCCGTTCAGCCGTTTAGTTATGAAAAGGTAACAACTAACAAACAAACAGTTACTATGTATGTTTCATACATATAAACCTTCCTCTTGAATCACTCTATTGTTGGTTGGTGGTGGTCTATTGTGGTTTTGCATGCGTGGTTTGTCCATGAAAACATTACCCTCCTGCGCAGTCGGGTAAAAGGTATCCTATGTCCGTCTCCTGGTTCTAAGCTTCCCACCAATTTTCAGGCAAATCGGTTCAGCCGTTCTTGAATTATAAATAGTGTAACTAACACAACTTTCTTTTATATATATAATAGAATAGATTGTCATCTTGTAGATTAGATACTCTATTTTAGCTTGCTGTTAGCAGAAACATGGGGGTGTACAGTTCAACCGTATTTACCTATGTCTCGCAAATAAATTCAATTTAAAAAAATCACATGACGAGTAGAATTGTTACTTTTAGGGTTCCGTACCTCAAAAGGTAAAAAAAGGAAGCCTTATAAGATATAGTATAAGTCTGTCCATCTGTCTCTCAGGAACGGGTGGACCTAGCAAGTTGAAATTTATACCAGATATTGAGATCTATAGTCCCTATTAGGTGTATAAAAATCAATGTCCTGAGTCAACACTATAAAAAGATATGGGCTTTACATTTTCGCGAAAACCAAAATTTACCTTAATTTTCAACTTTATTATTTTTCGGAATTTTCCCTTTACTTGTGCTGCTTGCTTTTAACCAAAATTGACAATTCTAGGTCAACCGGAAGTACCCTATAGGTTTTGGGTCGAAAACCTATATGGTAGTCCCCGTTGACCTAGCATCACGAAATTTGGCAAAAAGCAAAGGAAAAATTCAAAAAAAAAAGTTGCAAATATAGGGTGTCCCCATGCATACATAGTTGACGCCAATCAAGATAGTCCTCTGAGTTGTATGGGCGCTCATACAATTTAGAGGACTAGCTTAATCGGCACCAACCTCAAATAAGGTAAAATAAATAAAATTGTGCTATTGAATAAAATAAATATTTAAGTGGGAGTCCCATACAACACACATGATTTTTTTGGTCGTTTTTATATATAGTACGGAACCTTTCTTGCGCGAGTCCCGACTCGCACCCGGCCGATTTTTTTACTGTAAATTTAAAAGATCCTTTTTTTTCAGGCATTAAATCCCGCAGAAATAAAATCATTAGATGAACATGACGAAGCAGAAAGTAAGTGTGCATAATCTTACTTTATAATAATTATTTAACATTCGTATCTAATCGTTTTACAAAAACTTCTCCATCCGAAGGTTATCTGGAAGAAAAGGCTTCTAAGCGATAAAACCGCCCATTGTACTAGTGGCTTTTGGTTTCTATTTTCTATTTGTAATTTTTATTTTATGGTCTACTAGCTTTCGCCAGCGGCTTCGCACGCGTTGTTTGTCAACGAAAAGTAGCCTATGTTTGAATACAGGTCATAATCTATCAACACACCAAATTTCATAGAAGTCGGTTCAGCCATTACGACGTGATTGAGTAATAAACAAACATCCAAATTTTTACATCACACTAATATTATAAATGTGAAAGTTTGATGTTTGTTTGTTACTCAATCACGTCGTAACGGCTGAACTGATATCGATTAAATTTCGTATATACGTAGATTATAACCTGGAATACCACATAGGCTACCTTTTATCCCATAAATCAGTGCCCATGGGATAAAAATATTAAGTGAAGTGGGATAAAAATGAAGTCAAGTTGCAACAGCAAGTTTAGCTTTATTTCTAGGTTACCTACACATTTAGTAGTGTAACGCGTACAAAGTCGCGGGCGACAGTTAGTTTTTAATATTAGTGTGATGTGTTTTCATTCAATCGTTCGTAACTACATTTTGTAAAAGCATTAACAGACGACCCAATTTGGCTGGACCCAACCACCCGGTGTGACGTCACAATCCGACGCATCCAACCAGTAAAATAAAAATTATAGTTGGGCCGACAGCGCCCGACCATGATTAGTATTAATTTAGACTGATTATTCAAAACCGAAATTTGTATGTTTTCAGCAAAACAAGAGATAGATGATCACGAGAGTACAAAACTGTTCACATTATCTGAAGGTAAGCTTAACTTAAGGCGCGCCAATAGATTAAGGATGTCAAAAGTGAAAAAAATATCGATGTATCGATATATATTAAAATATCAATATCGACCTCGATATATCGAGGAAAAAATATCGATATATCGGTCAAATTTTCAGAGATTTTACGGTTTTAAAATTATAATGTGTTTAGTTTAGCTCATTAATAGGTAATGCACACAAATAAACCAAGTTCCAAGGTTCCAAGTCAGAGATCGACATTTCTCACTAGCATTTTTTTAACTCTGAAAACTCATTGTAATGCTTGTTTGCGGCAAAATTTGTGGTATTGCCACTTGTTTTGTAGTTTTTACCACATATTGATTGCATGTGACATTATCTTTATTGTTTTTCTTTAAAAAGTTCCATACAGCTCCACTGCTAGATGACATGATTCACGCCACAAAACACGAATTCTGAATTAGAAAATGCAAACAAACAATTCAGATTGAGATTATTTAAGTGTACCACGCGATCACACAACGCAAATTAACTCACAAATGAAAGTCAGTGACAGTGACGCAGACGCATGATGGCCGCCGCACACATATACTTATATACACGCAACACAAACAAAACATAATAATCAGAGACAATACAGTTTTTTTCCGTTCGTTCGAATCTTTTATGGGTTCGAATTCTATTAATTATTTAAATTAAAATTAAGAAAAATATATCGTTTTTGATTCGATTTTTGATATTGAATATTTTATATCGATATATCAAATCAAAATATATCGGCTAAAAATATCGATATATCGAATGAAAAATATCGATATATCGAATGAAAAATATCGATATTATTTCAACAAGCCTACAATAGATACGCGTGATGGCAAACGGCGTCATGCCGTCATGGCGTGTCGTCATACGAGTCGGTCTTACCTCCAAGGCGCGCCAATAGGATGTTTCACATGCAGGTTCAATCTATGAACCTTACCTACTTGTGTTACAGTCAAAACTCTTAAGCGGCTAAAAGTAATTTGAACTGCAATAAAATAGTCAAAAGGCGATTAATGGCGAGTTCCTATATCCGTCGGTAACCAGCTACGACTCGTTTCTCCTTGAAAACGTGTCAAAAGTTTGACACTAGTTTGACATGTTTTGAAGGAGATACGAGGCGTAGTCGGTTACCGACGGATATAGGAACCCGCCATAAGAGCCCATGCTCACGGCGTATTTTGAACGCGCTGACGACACGCGTTCTCGGCGCTGTATATAGAGTGTTTGATAATATACGCACAAAAATGAAAGGGGTTATTTTGATGAGCATAGCAAGTACATTTGTGAAATGTTTACCATAGAAATGTGAAATTTATTTTTGCATGTAAAAACAAACACCTTATTAAACTTATGTTGTGCTATTGCATAATGCTTGCCATCTAACCACACATACTGTATTGGTGACGACTCAAGGTATCTCTTGTTGTCCCTTTCTAACCACGGCGACCTCCGTGGTGCAGTGGGCGAATAACCTGCCTCTGCAGGTTATTCGCCCACGTTATACGTAGGAGGTAGCGGGTTCGATTCCCGCCGTGGAACAAATGTTTGCATGATCTACAGATATTTGTTCCGGGTCTGGTTGTTTTTTCTATATATTATAAGTATGTATTATCAAAAAAAATGTATATAAGTATTCTATCAGTTATCTGGTTCCGTGGAACCATATATATCTGGCACAAGCTCTACTTAGTTTGGGGCTAGATAGTGCTATGTGAAATGTCCAGCAATATTTATTTATTATTTATTTATTTCCAAAAAGAGACATCAAATCCTTATTTGGCTTTGCCTTTATTTTTGGATGTCGATTGCAAAGTAGGCAGTAAGTTTTATATCGAATTAATCACGTAAACTTAATCGATTTTCTTAAAAATTTGGTAATATAACTAGTAGTTTTTTTTGGAGAAGTCTTTTTTATGTTTTGAGAAACCGTCACTTGAATATCGTCAGTATATAATCAAACACCCTGTATGCACATAAAGCTAGTGATTTATATACATATATGTTAATAATATTTCAGATACCGAGTTAAGCAACGCTGCAGAAGCTGCAATCATCGCTAATGTCGATACTGGGAGTTTGCAACCTCCACAGGTAATAATAATGGAAATAGTAGGTACTCAAGGTGTTTCTATTCCTGTACAAGCAGTCAGTGCACATTCACTAGATAGCTGAACAGTACAAATGTCTAAACATAATCGTAGTCGCGTCATATTGTGGGCAAATCAATAAAGTTGTACACTTTATTCATTCATTCATAAGAAATTGCAAATTTTAATGCTGACCTTTGGACTCGTACGGATTTTATCAAAATAAAATAGTGCAGCTTTCTATGAGATAACAAACAGACATACAAACTTGCAAACAACTAATTTTACCTCTTTATAATATTGGCGTAGATATTGACGCCATTATTTAGTATCCAATTAGTAATATTACTAAAGGTTGCCTAGAAGTAATCACTTTCAGCGATAAGGCCGCCCATTGTGCTATGTTTATTTATGCTAGTTAAAAAAACGAGTGTGCTTCAGACCACACGAATGAAGTGAAACTTCTTTTTCAAAATATTAATTTATAAAATTGTTCAAGAACGAAATGAAATTACGAATAATAATCAAGAAAACACCGTTCGCGTAACGCTAGCAAACTCGCAAATGAACTAATTACTGAGATATATATATATTTTATGCACTGGCTATGAGAGGAAGAGAGAAAGAAAATGTGCGTGCGCACTGCTCTCTCTTGCTCCTACAGTGTGATACAGACAATAGGCCTGCACTGTGTCTTAGATATTCGAAACGTAACTGGCTATGAGAGAAAGAAAATGTGTGCTCGCACCTCTCTCTCTTGCCCTTACAGTAATATACGAAACGTAACTCTCTCTCTTTCTATCTTCACTAACTTATATCTCCCACTCAACTTCCGGTCGTCTCGCCCGATCGCACTTTTCGTAACGCTTTCGTCACGCATTCACCCGCTTACTCCCCAAGTAAAGCGTGCGGAAAGAAGTTTTACTTCAAAAACTGGTGTACATCTATTCTAGATTTTATGTATTTAGTACATTACTATCACCATGGACCATCACACACGGCGAAGATAATATATATTTTCATCTTACATTGGGTTGTATTGTATGGCAAGCGATATTTTAAAATTTTAAACCATCTCAAGTTTTTTTAAATGTTGGTATTTTCCGTAAGTATTCAGATAACAGTATAAAAATAATATTATCATAACATAAAATATTATAGCATCTTCATCGTTTGTGGCTCGCTTTATGTGATGTCCCACGTCACGTGCCTGTAATTTCATAGGTAATGTCAAAGTCATAACTCATTTCTAAGTTATTGTTCTCTCCACAGATAACGGACGAAAACGGCGGCATCCTTCAATTCATCCAAGTAAAAATGCCTGACGGTAAAGACGGGTGGGTCGCACTGAACGACTGACACAAACATATCTAAATAACCAGCCAAAAGTCACTTAGGGGGGCTATGCGCTCGGCGTTCAAACGCGATTGAATGAATCAATCAATAGTTATTTGGTATACAAGAGTGCAAAGTTGCGTTTTAACCGCGTGCTCAATTTTGATGACCGAGCAAGCGAAGAGTTCTAAAATAAGAATCCTGAGCGTTAGCGAGGGAATCAAAAGAGCACGAGGTTAACACACTCGAGTGCAACACGTAACTTTTCATCCCACCTCAGCGAGGAAATGACTAAATGCAAAAAAAAAGTAATACACCAAGAAGGTTCCGAGTCTGAGTTCTTAACAAATTAAAAAAGGTTGTCTGATAAATTCGGCACCATGGAATACCCCTTGTGCCGTTAGAAATATAGCCGGCCGTATAGAGCCGTAAGGACGTTATCGCACTGGCGATTTGCGAGCGTGTTTCCAGCGAGGCGATCATTCAACGTGCTCGGAGCTCGCTACTTGCACGCGGCGTTTTTTCTACAATACGACTCAGTAAAGTAAATAAACTAATAAATAATGCTGGACATTTCACACATATATGGTTTTTTTGTAAATATATACTATATATCCCTGTTGACACAGTGGATGAATAGCCGGCTGAGATAGGAGGCTGCGGGTTCGATCCCCGCTGCGGGACAAATGTTTGTTATAAGTTATCTGATTCCCATAGTACAAGCTTTGCTAAGTTTGGGGTTAGATAGCGCTGTGTGAAATGTCCTCCATTATTTATCTATGTAGGTATACAGAAAAATACCCAAACCCGGACTAAACATCTGTAGACCATGCAAACATTTGTCCCGCAGCAGGAATCAAACCAGGAACCTCCTCGAAGATACATTCCAAAAGTTTTCAATTTAATTATGTTACTCCAAAAACGATTGAGAAGGGTTTCAAGTCGCTAAACATTGAAAAACAGAAGATATGTCCCCCACATATCTTCTGTTTTTCAATGTTTAGCGACAGTAAAATGTCAGTAAAAGTTTAAGATAGTATAATTGAGGAAATAACTCCTAATTTAGCCGACATTTTCAACTCTAGTATCGATAGTGGCGTATTTCCCAATTTGATGAAGTACAGTAAAGTAATACAAAGTACAAGTAATACAGTGTACAAAGCTGGGTGTAAAGAAGACCCTTCAAATTACAGACCGGTATCGATTCTTCCTTCTTTCAGTAAAGTATTTGAGAAGATTATTTTAAACCTATTGCTTTCATACTTTAACATTAATCAACTACTACATAATCGTCAATTTAGCTTTACGAAAGGGTGATCCACTTTAGATGCTGGGTTACAATTAAGTTCTCACATATTGAATGCTTGGGAGGACGCAAAAGACGTAATTGGTATCATAAGCTATCTTTCAAAGGCGTTCGACTGCGTTGACCTTCAAACGCTTATAACGAAACTAAAAAACTATGGTGTAATAGATAACGCACTGAAATTGCTAGCATCATATTTGGGTGGCAGAGAACAGCGATGGTAGGCGTGAGACGTACAATCCTCGGGGTCTGTTAATAAATTGGGGGCACCACAAGGCTCCATATTGGGCCCATTCTTATTTATTGTGTATGTTAATGACCTGGCACATATGATACAGAAAAAAACAATTAATAAAATTGTGCTTTTTGCCAATGTTACGCATCCCTGTTATTTAATGTCAAAAGGAGAATTGCTGACGTAGATTTAATTATAGACGTACTAGAAATGGTAAGCAAGTGGTGTTCTGCAAATAATTTAGTAAAACATCCATCTAAAACAAATTGTTTCAAACTCTCATTAGTAAATGAAAATCAAATAAGTACCTACTAATAACATAATTTTGATGAACATTGTCTCTGTCTCTGCATATAAACCAGATGTGGACGGATCCACCATAGGAAGATCGTCATCTTTCGGGGTTACATAGGTTAATGGTGTCCCATCCTCTGTGTACACTTTGGTGACCTCACGACTCTTGGAGTGGACAAAGGCAACCACTATGCTGTTATACAGGATATCGGTTATTGATCTTTCTAGAGTGAATAGGGCATTTTTTAATCTCTCTGTATAGAGTATAGCTCATATTGCATGGGCGAAGAAGAAGAAATGGGGATTTGCCACAGTGGAATAGGCTGACTTGTGTACCAACCCCATGTCCATTTGATAAGGAAAATAAGAGTATGGTTCTTGAATTTCCTCTCCTTCCAACATCATTTGATCTATATCATCACCAATTACTTCTACAAAGACCCAATCTAAAATGTATGCCAATTTCTTAGTTCCCAATTGTTTCATCAAGAAGGCATGTGACATCAAGGAGGCACAGTCGCGATATCTGGATCCAATAGTTCCGAGTCGCAGGGTGCTTAGATTGTTGTTCATAAATCTCATAACGAACATATCTATTCCTGTCACCAATTTGTTAAACACAACATCCCATATCCAATCAGAATAGGAGGTGTGTGCTTCAGTCAATGCTGGACAATCTGCTCCTCCCGATTTGATCTGTTGATTCATCCTCTCCATTATTGTGCTCTTGTAGTCACTGTTAGCTACTCGTAGAAGTCTTTATACAGAGAGAATGTAGAGCGCCAAGTGAGGATATAGTTTTTGATCAATTGTAGCTTGTATCCCATCTATGTTTTGTCGTGATGTTTCAACAAGATACATACACCAGACATTGACTTTTTCACTTTTGGAACCTATCAAGACACCAGATGACGTCCAATCTATATCTAGTGTCTCTTGGATTGTCAACCCGTATAAGTACAGGAATGTCTTAGCATGTGCTAACAGAAGAGTTCCATCCTTGGCAGTTTGATACCCAACTCCTGCTGCCATCTTTAAATCTGTTGTTGTCAACACTATTGGTAATGTTGGTTTATTTACAAAATAAGTTTGAGGATATTGTACTTCTAACTGGCTGGTGGGAGCCTTTGGAGTCACAGATAATTTGGTGCTAACGCGAATTCGAGAATCCATAATCGTTAGTTTCTAGGTATAATTATAGTTGCGGACCGCATATATTTTTACTTTGTATATATACAAAAATATTAGGTATGTATTTACGTAAACAACATAGGTACATATCTTTAAAAAGCGTTCTGATTTTCATAATATGAACACTAGAAATAAGGACAAATTAGTTAATTCGGCATTTAGACAACAAAATATGTGCGCAACGGCACACCTAGTTGCTGGATTGGAGGGCGCTTGAGGCTTCTTGGGTTCTTGAGATTGAAACACAGGGTCAATATTTCTTCGTATATTGAGGAGAACGTTTCCATAATAATGGTACCGCCGAACTGAACCCCGTACAAAAATCGGCTCTATATTTATACTTAAACTACCTGGGAAGCCCCCATGCCCGAATAGCATACCAAAATATTTCTCACGGTAAATTTTCTAGAAAGCGGTCTTAATAGCCCCAATATCTTTTATTACCCGAGCTGCTAGAATATTCAAAAACAGGACATTGTTTCCTAGTCATAAACAGACTGGCCCATTGTATATTTATTACGACTGGATAACACCAATTGCCAAACATCTGCATAAGACTATAATACATTCGTGCGTGAGAAATCGGATCTTTTCATCTTATCTATTACGGTCAAATTATTTGAGAAAGCCGCCCGGCTTACGAATAATTTTACCATTGTTTTAATCGATCGTTCGAATTACCAAAACTAACACTTATAATTAATGTCGTCCTGCACAAAAGAAAAAAATAAAAGCTTTATGGGTAACTCAGTGCGTTTCTACAATAAAATTCCGAAATACATTTTAGCTCTGAACGAAAACAAATTTGAAAGATGTAAGTATTAAAAGTAACTTAAGGGGACACCGGAGGGGAATCGCCCATACAACACGTACTACCAAGATCATTTCTAATTGGAGCATATTTCTACCTTAATAAGGTATTATTTTACTTTGAACCATATAGGTTCCCAACCATATATTAGATCAAAATACTTACCTAAGACGTGGGGCGCCGGCAATAGAATGTTGCCCCTCCGCTCTTGCCCGTGGATGCAGTAGGAGTCTGCTAAGGGATACCTCCGAAAGATGGGCAGCAGCGTCTTTTCGTGTATCAACACCTATACTGCGCTCGCCAACCCGCCTGCCAAGCGTGGCGAGTATGGCAACAACCCCTTATGGATTTACAACATAAAACCAGGCCCCGAGTCCCCGGCGGCCCCGCTAATCCTGGCTACGGTAGCAGTCACGGTAACGGCGGGGCCAGGGGTGCTAAGAATCCCCGGGAGACGATCGGCTACCAAACCCTACGACGACCACTGGCCCTGGTAACACACAACATCCGCACTTTGAGGACAGACGAAAAGATTGTTGAGCTGGAAGAAGAAATTAGTAGATTACACTGGGGCATTTTGGGGTTATCAGAAGTCCGTAGAGAGGGCGAGGACACGATATCCCTTAAGTCTGGTAATCTACTATACTACCGGGAGGGCGACCAACAGTCCCAAGGTGGTGTTGGGTTTCTCGTTCACAAGTCACTCATCAACAACATTATCACCATCGACAGTGTGTCGAGCAGGGTCGCGTACCTGACACTCAGAATATCTAAGCGATATTCGCTGAAGGTCGTTCAGGTATATGCGCCGACCTCTTCACACCCAGATGAAGAAGTAGAGTCTATGTATGAGGACATCAGTAGAGCCATACATACGAACAAAACTCACTTTATTGTTGTTATGGGGGACTTCAATGCAAAGCTAGGCATGAGAAGCGATGATGAGTTGAGAGTGGGGCAATTTGGATATGGGCAACGGAACCCCAGAGGACAGAGGCTGGCCGACTTTCTGGAGAAAGAAGGACTCTTTATGATGAATTCTTTTTTCCAGAAGCCGCCTCACAGGAAATGGACCTGGATGAGTCCCAACGGTTCCACGAGAAATGAGATTGATTTCATCTTGACCAACAAGAAACGGATATTCAATGATGTCTCTGTGATTCACAGGGTGAAAACCGGCAGTGATCACCGAATTGTTAGAGCCACATTGAATATGAACGTTAAACTTGAAAGGTCCCGTTTGATGAAATCTACGCTCCGACCCACTCGCGCACATATCCAAAACCTCGAGAGCTTTCAACTCGAACTTGCAAATCGCTTTGACTGTCTAGAAGTAGATGCATCAGTGGACGAGATCAATAACAGGTTCGTAGAAACCGTCCATACGGTGGGGTCCCAGTTCTTTAAGACCCCCCGTACCAATAGACCTCAGAAACTCTCTGATGACACCCTTAACCTCATGGCTGAACGACGTTCTTTGCAACTGCAGTCTCCCGATGATGCTCAGTCACATAGGCAGCTCAATAGAAAGATTTGTAAATCCTTGCGGCACGATATTCGTACCTTTAATACATCTCGTATTAAAGATACGATAGAGCGGAATAAAGGCTCCAAAGTGTTCGCGAGAGATAATTCTATTGGGCAGAGCCGCATGACGAAGCTGAAGAGGGAAGATGGCAGCATAACGTCAAGTAAAGCGGAAGTGTTAAGGGAAGTCGAAAGGTTCTATGGACGGCTCTACGATTCGGTCACTAAACCTGTTTGCAGTGCGGCCAACGACCCAAGAGCCAAACTGACCCGACATTATACCGAAGATATTCCGGACATCAGCCTGTATGAGATCAGGATGGCCTTAAAGCAGCTTAAGAACGACAAGGCGCCGGGTGAGGACGGAATCACTTCAGAGCTTCTGAAAGCGGGTGGATCACCGGTACTTAAAGTCCTTCAGAAGCTTTTTAATTCCGCCTTGCTTGAAGGTACGACGCCAAAAGCATGGAACGGGGGCGTGGTGGTTCTGTTCTTCAAGAAAGGTGACAACACCTTGCTTAAGAATTACAGACCCATCTCGCTTTTGAGCCATGTTTATAAGCTGTTTTTGAGGGTCATCGCGAACCGTCTCGAACGCAGGTTTGATGACTTCCAGCCTCCCGAACAAGCCGGGTTCCGTAAAGGCTACAGTACCATAGACCACATACATACGCTGCGGCAAGACATACAGAAGACCAAAGAGTATAACTTGCCGCTAAGTCTCGCGTTTGTGGACTATGAGAAAGCCTTCGATTCGATCGAAACATGGGCAGTGCTTGAGTCTCTCCAACGATGCCGTATTGACTATCGGTACATCGAAGTGTTGAAGTGTTTGTATAAAAACGCCACTATGTCAGTCCGAGTACATGAACAGAGCTCGAAGGCGATTCCCTTAAAAAGAGGCGTAAGACAGGGAGATGTCATTTCTCCGAAACTGTTTACGACCGCATTGGAAGATGCCTTCAAGCTTCTGGAATGGAAAGGACTGGGCATCAATATTAACGGCGAATACATCACTCACCTTCGGTTTGCCGACGATATTGTGGTCATGGCAAAGTCGATGGAAGAGCTCAGCACGATGCTCGAAGGCCTCAATCGAGTCTCCCAACGGGTAGGACTTAAAATGAACATGGACAAGACGAAAATCATGTCGAATGTCCATGTCGTCCCTGCCCCAGTTATGGTTGAGAACTCGGCTCTTGAAGTTGTCGACGCGTATGTATACCTAGGACAAACAGTCCAATTAGGTAGGTCCAACTTCGAGAAAGAGGTCAATCGTCGAATCCAACTCGGATGGGCAGCGTTTGGGAAA
Source organism: Philereme vetulata (assembly GCA_918857605.2). Taxonomy (NCBI): domain Eukaryota; kingdom Metazoa; phylum Arthropoda; class Insecta; order Lepidoptera; family Geometridae; genus Philereme; species Philereme vetulata. The sequence goes on from OU975425.1 coordinate 14,460,896, forward strand.
CTTCGCAACGTCTTTTCGTCCAACATACCTCAGTGCCTTAAGACGAAAGTCTACAATCAGTGTGTGTTACCAGTGATGACATATGGAACCGAGACGTGGTCCTTCACTATTGGCCTTATGAATAAGCTCAGAGTCGCTCAACGAGCTATGGAGAGGGCTATGCTCGGGGTTTCTCTACGGGATCGAATCAGAAATGAGGAGATACGTAGGAGAACTCAAGTCACCGACATAGCCCGACGGATTAGCACGTTGAAGTGGCAATGGGCAGGCCATATAGCGCGCAGAACAGACGGCCGATGGGGCCGAAAGGTTCTCGAGTGGAGGCCACGGACCGGCAAGCGCAGCGTAGGACGTCCACCCACAAGATGGGCAGACGACTTGGTAAGAACCGCAGGTCGGCGTTGGATGCAGGCCGCTTCCAACCGCAGTTCCTGGAGATCAATGAGGGAGGCCTTTGTCCAGCAGTGGACGTCCTACGGCTGATATGATGATGATGATGATGACTTACCTAAAATGAAATAAAAGCGTATCGCATTCTCATGTTTTTACGTCATAAAAGACCTGTTCTCAACCTAATTGTTTCGTATTAAAAACAGCAACATCTTACGTATCCTAGTCATGGGAACATATATTATATCGTCTAGTTACAGAATAACAACACAATGAGAAAAATACAAGTTTTCGTTCATCATTTTTGGTATTACAAACACGGTCAAAATCTAATCAAATTTAGAATCGTTCTATTGCTATCACTGTCGCTCTGCGTGGCTAAACTTCGTCACTAAACAGAGATAGCGATATTCAGGCCGAAGTTTTTGAAGCGGCCGAATTGAAGTTGCGCTCGGGGTGCGCCGGCTTCTTAAGGGGGCACCGGAAGGACAATCGCCCATACAACACGTACTACCAAGATCATTTCTAATTGGATCATATTTCTACCTTAATAAGGTATTATTTTAATTTGAATAGTATTTATCTAGGTTCCCAACCATATATTAGATCAAAATACTTACCTAAAATGAAATACATAGAAGCGTATCGCATTCTGCATATTTTTACGTCTTAAAAGACCTGTTTTCAACCTAATTGTTTCGTATTCAAAATAACAACATCTTACGTATCCTAGTCATGGAAACATAGATTATATCGTCTAGTTACAGAATAACAACACAATGAGAAAAATACAACAAGTTTTCAGTCATCATTTTTGGTATTACGGAACACGGTCAAAATCTAATCAAATTTAGAATCGTTCTATTGCTATCACTGTCGCTCTGCGTGGCTAAACTTCGTCACTAAACAGTGATAGCGATATTCAGGCCGAAGTTTTTGACGTGGCCGAATTGAAGTTGCGCTCAGTGTTCGCCGGCGCGTTAATGGAAAAATCATACTACTCCACAGATGACTGATGAGTACTTAAATGATAAAAACGCATGGTGTCTGCCGATTCCTACGCAAAAGTCTGTGACCTCCTTTATTGACAAAGCCACTGTACAGCTGCAACCACTTGACATGTTATAGTTTTTAGGTTTAGATTTGTTAATGACAAGGCCTCTTTACAGCCGCTTTAATTAACTAATTTTATTTAATGTTTTTCTGATAAAGCCAGTATACAGCCGAAACTAAAATATTATAGTGTTGTAATTATTAAAATATTAGTTAGGTAGGTAAATGATTCCCTAACATTTTTTTATGTAATGAAGTTGACGTAACTAAGTGTTCTGTAAGTCCCTATGGTTTTCTAACCACTTCATGTTTATTCTAAATAAATAAACATGAAGTGTGCCTCGAAGAGGTCGTCAAGTGTGTCGCGCGAGCGCGAGTGTATCTATAGAGCGAAGCAAACACGGCAAACCGCCTCGTTGGAACAACCTCGCAACTCGCCCATGTGCCTGCCTTTACTGCACGAGTAATGTTTTTGTGAAATGACATCTTAAGGTCATAGCGCACATATCAACTCTGAAAGGAATTGTCACCGTATCAGCTCAAGCCGTTTAGTATTCTTTGTATGAAACTCCCTACTGCAACGCACACTAATCGGAATCGTAACGTAACGTAATCGCCTCGCCTCGGGACAAGCTCACGGACCGCGTTGCGGTCATGGGCGGATCCAGCTTTGGTGCCGGGCGGGGGGGGGGGGGGGGGGGGGAGGGGGTCAGATAGTCATGGGCAAGTCACAAGAAGCTATAATTTAATTTTTATAATCATAGATACAAGTAAAAAGTAGGTATTTTATTAATGTACTTACATACTGTAGGTACTTCAAAATACCTATATTTAAATAAAATAAATTTTTCGAATCAAAATATTAAATTAAATTAATTAAATATTGAATGTTATATTGTGACAAAAAATATATAAAAACATTGTTTAACAATTTTAATTAGTGGTCCACCTAGCCTAGTGGGGGGTCATGACCCCCCATGACCCTCCCCCTGGATCCGCCCTGGGGTGCGGTGCGCTTACGGCTCGTCGTCCCCGCGCTTACGTCCCTCCCAGTGGCGTAACTACAGGGTGGCAAGTCGGCAAAATGCCACGGGCCCCCAGCCGGAAGGGGCCCCCGGTCAGAGGAAAATCTCAACTCCCAACAGTTATTCCCATGTGGAAATTTTAGACTAGTTGGAGATCAGTCCGATATTGGGTTTGGCATCCGATAAATTTGCCACGGGCCTTGAACGGTATAGTTACGCCAGTCTCTCCGTGCCCGAGCCAGTGCTGGATTAGCCTATAAGCTATATAAGCAATTGCTTAGGGTATCCCGTCTAGGGGGACACCAGAGACGACCGAGAAATAAAAACGAGCACACGAAAGTTAGAAATTAAAGAAGCAATTGCAAAATCCGCGTGTTTTAAATTGTCGTTGACGTTTAGTTCGGTCGCAGCCATGAAATCTTTTCCACTCGCTCGCTTCCCCCGTACGTAGTAAATTATGTACACGGTACGATTATAAAAGTGTGGTGTTTTTTTTTAATTAATTCTTTGTAGTTCACTTATGGATAGGGGCCCTACAGGGGAAGATTGCTTTTGGCATAAAGTTACCTTAATCCGGCACTGACCCGACCGGTGAAACTGGTGCCGCCTAGCCGTCAACCAGCGGGCGGGAGCCGTAGCCGAGGAGCTGCTGATCCGCTTTCATGACGTGCTTACGTTAGGTTGACGCCTGCTTGACGACGAGGCGATAAGGTGCCGATCCCTTTCCGAGTTGATATGTCTGCTATGACCTTTACTCTAAGTATATAAACTTGCCAATGGCGGTAGGTATCAATAAACACTAATGATATAGAAATATTGATTTATTCAGTACTGACAACTTTTCCCTCAGCAGATTGTTTTACAGTTCCAATAAAGGAACTGCATAAAAAGAATAAGTAACTCAAAAAAACTAAACTGGTCACCTTTTGATTTACTTAGGATTATTTGCTATGAACTAAACATTCACTAATGTATTAACTAGCTAAATGTTTTAACGTTTTTTCTATGTAATAATTTATTTAACTGTTTAGTTACTGATGTCACACCAAGCAGATACTTGTTGATAATATATGTATTTATGTTAATATTTTAAAATAAATTGTACATTTTAATCCAAATTATTTTATTTATAGATAATATGTTAAACTTAACTTAACAAGCCTTTTCAGCCTCCCAATTTTGAAATGACATCATATTCATGAGGTCTTGAAACATAATTTTTAAAGTTCTGTTTACATTACTGTAGAAGAGAAAATTTACAAGAGATATTTGTAAACATAGTTTGGTCTAATCCCATATTTCAGAACGTAATTAAAGTCGTGAGTTGAGACTCGGGCATAGATTTTGTGACAAAGTTAAGGGTGGTCGCCCACAGCGCGTTGCAGCGACACAGTAAGTAGCGTGTTTCCTAAGGCTGCTTTTACATTTAGGTTACTTTAGCAGCGCGACATTCGCGCGACCGTCACCTACTCATTTCTTTTTAAACAAACGCGGCAGTCACTGCCGCCGCGTGCGCTCTGTAACGAACAGTCTTCGTTTTTTGAGGCGACATCGATGGCGCCGAAGGAGTAGGTACTACCAAAAAAAGCAGGAGCCACAATGTAGGAAACATTGTTGCTCATGCTTTTTTTGGTCCGAATCCATTATTAAAATGAAGTGCGCCAAACTGATCTGAACCGTGCGCGCGACTGTCGCGCTACTAACGTCCTAATGTGATTGCGGCCTTATTGTCTGCATCGCTTTTACACACGGCTACACATCAAGCTATACATTTCCAGTATAAGCTGATCTCTCATTCTACGAAAAGCCTACACAATGCGAGGTCAGCTTATACTGGAAAATTATAGCTTGATGTGTAGCCATGTGTGTGCAACAGAAGCGATACAATCGCATAGTATCGATGCAAACGCGCGACTATCGATTCAGCATCGCTACTACCGTTCGACGGTTTCGGGCGACATCGGGTAAAGGAAGAGAAGCGGGTACTACTACAGCCCACGACTGTATCTATGCTGCATCGCAACTGTAGCGGGATAGTAACTATGCAGAATGAAACAAAATGAAAATGAGTGTTGACCGAGTGTTGACGACCTCCGTGGCGCAGGGGGCGTATAGCCGGCTGAGACGCAGCAGGTAGCGGGTTCAATTCCGGGCGCGGAACAAATGTTTGCATGATCTACAAATATTTGTTCCGGGTCTGAAAATGTTTCTATATATAGGTACCTATATAAGTATTCTATCAGTTATCTGGTTCCCATAGCACAAGCTCTGCTTAGTTTGGGGCTAGATAGCGCCGAGTGAAATGTCCACCAATATTTATTTATAACTTCAGTGCTTAGAGAGCATTAGAAATAAACACTAAAATGTGAAATAGTTATAAAAATACTTTAAGAATCAAGGGTCTGATCGTAGTGACAGCCCTAATAGCTAACTTTACGCTAGGATGCGGATGGATGTAGCTAATAAACTTGGTTCAGCTTTTTAGATCGCTAGATGTCGTTCGAGGCGCTTCAGCCCGTCGAGTCAATGTAAAGACCTTTGAAAACAAAAGCAATGCAGAATCATAGTTACGTGCGCGAAGGTATGTATGACCAGCGACAGTATCGCTGCAAAAAGTCGCCATGGGTGATAACCCTAAAATGCATATAAAAATCTATGCTTGGGTTTCATTCCTGCTTGAGAATAGTTCTAGAATACGACGTTTAAGAGTAGATTTAAAGCATCCCACACCATTAATGAATTTACTTGTGTATTTTCATATCCAAAAGCGTTTTAATTGGTTTAAGTTCATATTGATCTCAGTGAGTCAGTTTGTCAATTGATCAGATAATCATCCTAGCTGTGTTATTTGAAATGGACCAAAATATTGAAAAGTGCATAAATGCAGCCCCAACTTACTAAACACCATTTAATTCAAGACTATTTACATTAACTAAACAGGTTTTCAGTGGCTCTTTCAATCTGCCATTCAAATGTTGACAAAGCCACCCTAGCACTGTGTTCATCGATCCCCATGTCTACTATGCGTTGTACTTTATTATTAAAGTCTAATATGACATTGGGTCCACCGGCGTAAACGTTAGTCCAATGCCTCGCAGTCATTTGGAATAATTGATAGTTTTCTTTATATTGCTTTGCTACGACAGCATCTTGTGGATCGTCCGGTTCCCCAGCAGACAGCAATGCTTGTATAGATAGTAGGACGGTTCGTAAAGTGAGTGCAGCTGCCCATTGATCTTTTAAGATATCAAGGCAGATGGCTCCCGTGACTGATGACACATTTGGATGCCAGATTTTGGTAACAAAACGAATCTTAGGAGGGTTGAAAGGATAAGTATCAGGGACCTTGATTTCTAGAATAAATCTGCCGCCATCGTACGGCGTATCACTCGGGCCTACAATTTCTCCCTTTAGCTCTGTCCAACTTTCATTGACAAGTTCCAGTTTTATAGCTCCTCCTGCGACCTCTTCGCTTTTGATAACCTCTTTGAATTCTCTCTTGATACGTTTCACAGCTATGTTGGCCATTTTTTGATAATTCTTTTTTTATGTGGTAATTTTATAACCTGAAAAAAAAATTGTTATAACTGTTTGAAAAGAGAATTAAGTAGGTATGTAACATTGAAATAAACATACAGTGGAAGTTCTTGGAGTTCTTATTTACTATATTTTGCGTTTTAAAAAAACTAAAACGACATCGATAGTTTTCCATTCACTTACTGCGTCTTTGTTCTATTCATGAAACTCTTAGCACTTAACGACGTAGTCCGAACATAAGCAACGTTTTTAATTTTCTAAATACGAGTCAGTAAAAGATTTAAGTTTTTCAACAGTTTTATTAATTTTTGTTGTGAAAGACAAAAAGAAATGAAAAGGGGTCAAGTCACAATCACAAGTCAGTCAGACAGACAGAGTCAGTCGTCCGTCCGTCTCGTCTGAAGTGTTGCCAGCGGGTCCTAGTCAAAAGTAACCCATGCGTGATACAAAAGGTGTACAAAAGTAACATTTTAATAAGAAAAGTAACCTTTTGTATTTTTTTGCAAAATTTTGCCTAGTTTTTAGTTATGCATTTAACTGAATTGGCGAATGTTTTTGAAGTTATACTTCTTTGCGCGCATTTGGAAAAAATATGAGGGTAAAATTCAAAAAACGACATGATGAAATTTGCTGTCTCTCAAGTTTCCGTGTTGACTAGTTAAAGTAGTTTCTCACTTATTCATAAATACGAAGTATAACTTCTTACGTGTGTACACACGGCTACTCATCAAGCTATAATTTCCAGTATAAGCTGACCTCGCATTGTGTAGGCTTTTCGTAGAATGAGAGGTCAGCTTATACTGGAATGTTTAGCTTGATGTGTAGCCGTGTGTACATAAGTAGGTACCTACACACACATACACGTTTTTTTCTATTTAAATTCAAATGGTAAACGAAAAGATCCAAAGAGCCGCCTTCTGCAAGATAGACAATAAAGAGCTGAGCCTAGTGACCCGGGTTTCGTAGACCCCGCGAGTATATGCCAGGGTAATGTATGAGTCACATACCTGAGCCCACGCACTCACACACACTGCAATATGAGCCTGTAGACGACCAAGTGATAAAACATGTGCTAACGTGCGTTCCGTTTCTCGTGATTAAATAATTCTAGAAAATCACAAATCCATGATCTCAAAAAGTAACCTTCAGAGTCGAGTAACCTGGAAGTAACCTGAGTAACACACAACATCCGCACTTTGAGGACAGATGAAAAGATTGTTGAGCTGGAAGAAGAAATTAGTAGATTACACTGGGACATTTTGGGGTTATCAGAAGTCCGTAGAGAGGGCGAGGACACGATATCCCTTAAGTCTGGTAACCTACTATACTACCGGGAGGGCGACCAACAGTCCCAAGGTGGTGTTGGGTTTCTCGTTCACAATTCACTCATCAACAACATTATCACCATCGACAGTGTGTCGAGCAGGGTCGCATACCTGACACTCAGAATATCTAAGCGATATTCGCTGAAGGTCGTTCAGGTATATGCGCCGACCTCTTCACACCCAGATGAAGAAGTAGAGTCTATGTATGAGGACATCAGAAGAGCCATACATATGAACAAAACTCACTTTATTGTTGTTATGGGGGACTTCAATGCAAAGCTAGGCATGAGAAGCGATGATGAATTGAGAGTGGGGCAATTTGGATATGGGCAACGGAACCCCAGGGGACAGAAGCTGGCTGATTTTCTGGAGAAAGAAGGACTCTTTATGATGAATTCTTTTTTCCAGAAGCCGCCTCACAGGAAATGGACCTGGATGAGTCCCAAGTTCCACGAGAAATGAGATTGATTTCATCTTGACCAACAAGAAACGGATATTCAATGATGTCTCTGTGATTCACAGGGTGAAAACCGGCAGTGATCACCGAATTGTTAGAGCCACATTGAATATGAACGTTAAACTTGAAAGGTCCCGTTTGATGAAATCTACGCTCCGACCCACTCGCTCACATATCCAAAACCTCGAGAGCTTTCAACTCGAACTTGCAAATCGCTTTGACTGTCTAGAAGTAGATGCATCAGTGGACGAGATCAATAACAGGTTCGTAGAAATCGTCCATACGGTGGGGTCCCAGTTCTTTAAGACCCCCCGTACCAATAGACCTCAGAAACTCTCTGATGACACCCTTAACCTCATGGCTGAACGACGTTCTTTGCGACTGCAGTCTCCTGATGATGCTCAGTCACATAGGCAGCTCAATAGAAAGATTTGGAAATCCTTGCGGCACGATATTCGTACCTTTAATACATCTCGTATTAAAGATACGATAGAGCGGAATAAAGGCTCCAAAGTGTTCGCGAGAGATAATTCTATTGGGCAGAGCCGCATGACGAAGCTGAAGAGGGAAGATGGCAGCATAACGTCAAGTAAAGCGGAAGTGTTAAGGCAAGTCGAAAGGTTCTATGGACGGCTCCACGATTCGGTCACTAAACCTGTTTGCAGTGCGGCCAACGACCCAAGAGCCAAACTGACCCGACATTATACCGAAGATATTCCGGACATCAGCCTGTATGAGATCAGGATGGCCTTGAAACAGCTTAAGAACGACAAGGCGCCGGGTGAGGACGGAATCACTTCAGAGCTTCTGAAAGCGGGTGGATCACCGGTACTTAAAGTCCTTCAGAAGCTCTTTAATTCCGCCTTGCTTGAAGGTACGACGCCAAAAGCATGGAACGGGGGCATGGTGGTTCTGTTCTTCAAGAAAGGTGACAACACCTTACTTAAGAATTACGGACCCATCTCGCTTTTGAGCCATGTTTATAAGCTGTTTTCGAGGGTCATCGCGAACCGTCTCGAACGCAGGTTTGATGACTTCCAGCCTCCCGAACAAGCCGGGTTCCGTAAAGGCTACAGTACCATAGACCACATACATACGCTGCGGCAAGTCATACAGAAGACCGAAGAGTATAACTTGCCGCTATGTCTCGCGTTTGTGGACTATGAGAAAGCCTTCGATTCGATCGAAACATGGGTAGTGCTTGAGTCTCTCCAACGATGCCGTATTGACTATCGGTACATCGAAGTGTTGAAGTGTTTGTATTAAAACGCCACTATGTCAGTCCGAGTACACGAACATAGATCGAAGCCGCTTCCCTAAAAAAGAGGCGTAAGACAGGGAGATGTAATCTCTCCGTAACTGTTAACGACCGCATTGGAAGATGCTTCTGGAATGGAAAGGACTGGGCATCAATATTAACGGCGAATACATCACTCACCTTCGGTTTGCCGACGATATTGTGGTCATGGCAAAGTCGATGGAAGATCTCAGCACGATGCTCGAAGGCCTCAATCGAGTCTCCCAACGGATAGGACTTAAAATGAACATGGACAAGACGAAAATCATGTCGAATGTCCATGTCGTCCCTGCCCCAGTTATGGTTGAGAACTCGGCTCTTGAAGTTGTCGACGCGTATGTATACCTAGGACAAACAGTCCAATTAGGTAGGTCCAACTTCGAGAAAGAGGTCAATCGTCGAATCCAACTCGGATGGGCAGCGTTTGGGAAACTTCGCAACGTCTTTTCGTCCAACATACCTCAGTGCCTTAAGACGAAAGTATTCAATCAGTGTGTGTTACCAGTGATGACATATGGAACCGAGACGTGGTCCTTTACTAATGGCCTTATGAACAAGCTCAGAGTCGCTCAACGAGCTGTGGAAAGGGCTATGCTCGGGGTTTCTCTACGGGATCGAATCAGAAATGAGGAGATACGTAGGAGAACTCAAGTCACCGGCATAGCCCGACGGATTAGCACGTTGAAGTAGCAATGGGTAGGCCATATAGCGCGCAGAACAGATGGCCTATGGGGCCGGAAAGTTATCGAATGGAGGCCACGGACCGGCAAGCGCAGCGTAGGACGTCCACCTACAAGATGGGGAGACGACTTGGTAAGAACCGCAGGTCGGCGTTGGATGCAGGCCGCTTCCAACCGCAGTTCCTGGAGATCAATGAGGGAGGCCTTTGTCCAGCAGTGGACGTCCTACGGCTGATATGATGATGATGAACCTGAGTAAGGTAAAAGAAACCTAACAGGTTACTAAAGTAACCTGGCAACGCTGCTCGTCTGTCTGTTCTATCTGCTGGGTACCTAATGAAATGAATGCCGTAGAGTTAGAATAAATATTTATTCTATCTAGTACATAGTAATAAATTTTTTCTCCGTCTACGGCTTATGAGAACTTGACGGTCACGGCCATGTTTTTAGAACTGCTAACAGATGGCGCTGCTCCGTCAAGCACTAGGGATGTTTCGTCGTACGTAACTGTGTCTCAGGCCTTAGTCAACTAAACTTTTTTAGTAGTAATTCTTTCTTTCACGCTCAACGATAAGCGACTGCACCGCTTACTGTGCAACTACCCCCGTAATAATTTAATGTCATTTTCGTAAGTTTTTGTTTAAATTGTCTAAATTTATTATTAGTTTGTATCACTACGCTTTGTGGCATTAATAAATGTATATTTAGTTTAAGTTTATCTCAATAAGTGAATTGTAAATTCTTATGAGATAATAAAGCATTCTAAGCACAAAAATGTACGTAGCATGTGAAAAATCATAAGAAAAAAAATTCGATAATAAATACCTACACCTGTCATTTTCCTTCGCATAACCTGATAAAACTCATTAAATTGTAATTTTTATTTTATTTTATTTTATTTTGAACAGAATCCACAACTCTTATTACTAATTACTTTCGATATTCATTGTATATCGGTCGTAGTCAACTAGTCATTCGGGTCTGCTACAAATCCTAATCGGAATTCGTTGCCCGTGATTTTTCACATGTGAAATACACTAACAAGAATAGCAAGTGTGTGTATTCATAATCAAAAATCATTGATGTTGAAAATGTGATTTTTCACATGTGTTAAAAAATAATCATTTGATCTTAGGAAAATAATTTAAAATAGTAATAATACTTCCATGTAATTTCCATGCATAACAGGCACTCGTGTGTTCTATCTGTGTTCAAAAGAAAGCAATTGTCAATGTCAATTGCCGTATTAATCAAAACTTGAATTTTAACAAAATAAAATAAATTTCTTACAAACAGGATATTAGTAGAGAGCGTCGAGCGATGTCTAAATCGTGCGTTGTTTCATATTGCTAAAACAACGGTAGACACCTTTTTCCCAAGGATGGAGTTCGCAAAACAAAATGGATACAAGCAATTAAACATGTAAACCCTAGTTCGTCCATATTGAAGTCTTCTTTATTATGTTCATCTCACTTTCGTGTGATTTCTCGCTGACGCCATCATATTGGAATAAGTTATTTTAATGATATTTGACGTACTTACTTACCTACCTAGGAACTTATAAGCTCAGAATACAGAACGCCTCTTACTGAAGCATCAAAAGTTACTCCAAAATAGAGTAGTTTTATGCGAGCGCATTAGTTACTCTAAGACCGTCTAAGTAATTTAAAGTCTAATAAAAACTTAAGTTATGCCTTCTTGTGTCGTCCCATCGAGTAAAAATTCAGCTGGGCAAAAAAACAAGATGGGATCACATTTCATACGTAAGTAGCGTATTTAGATGTTGTGTTATTTGATTGTTGAATAAATTGTTCGGTTTGTAATTGCCGTAAATAATGATACCTTCCATTGACTCCATAGGTGTTGCCAAAAATCGAGAGTTATTATTTTGAGATTGAAAACTTTTATTAGTTATAGTTTATATTATATGATTGTTTAAAAATACGTAATGACCAGCTTAAACAAAGCTATACAGCAAGGCCGGTCAAACCCAGGCCCGCAGGCCACGATGTGGCCCGACAAAGCATTTGAATTTTCTCGCCAACTCCGTCGGCTGGCTACGTGGCGGCGGCGGCACGCGGTCGCACCGTTTTCATCTGATTGGTCGGTTGAAATGAAATCATGCTAATCCGATCCGCGCTACTCATATATACATACCAATCTTATCTGAATATTCGAGTGCATTGGATGTAATCAAATTAATGTTTTCAGTTTGGTGACAAATTTTATAAAATCTTTTCTGCGGGTAAGTGATTGACGTGATTGTGTGGATACGTACTGTGGTTTTGATTTCGATACCTACCTACCTACCTTTGTAGGTTTTTGTTTGTTTATTGTGCGTTGTAGTGTATAATTCATGTAGTATACCTACTTAGGTACTCTAGCTAATAAGACATGGATACCTATTCAATAAACAGTCTTTATCCAGCTCTCGCTTGTTTCACTACTCTCCTAATAGGCTCCTATCGCATGGCGACCCTGCCTTGTAACAGGAACCGCGCGCGCATCCCTCCGTAAAAGGGCCGTGTTTAGATAAACATCAGTCTTTGAACATCGTAATAAATCACAATGATCTCGGAACTGCGCTTGATTGTGGTAATTTGCATCAGAGTCGTGTGTGATCGGGTTTTCTGCAAAAATGGGCCACAATAAAAGTAAAGAAGAGAAGGAAGAGGTGATCGTGGTGCAGAACGCTGCCGGGACAGCGCATGTGGAACAGCTGAAGGAACATGCCGGGTACACCAATAATATCCTGACTGGCATCGCGATAGTGCTGGCGATTGGATTGGCTGTGCTGCTATGTATAAGCGGTGCCACCAGGAGCTAGTCCAAGGACATCTCAACGAGATTTCGCTGAGGAGATACGCTAGCTTGATGCGCAGGCGTCAGATCGAGCTCCCAGATAACATCATTGGCGAAAGTGTGCGTGTTTGAGTGAAGTGCGGTAAAGTGAATGTACGTCTCCGTAAGTAACCCACCCGAACATAAATACCCGGGTAACGTACGTAATGCGTTTGTGTACCTAGTACTGTTCCTGTTCCTAGTACCTACCAGTGCGCGGCTATCATAAACGAAGGCGAAGAACATTTTCAAAATTGTTATAGTTTGTTAAATATAGCATGTGTATAATCAGCTAAAGCAGGTAAAAGTTAAGTAAGTACCTATAATATTTTGAAGATAGGTAGGTAAATACTGTGGTTGCTAAAATGTACCAGTTGAAATATTATGGCCGAAGATTTAATTTTAATCTTAACCGAGTTAAAAAATAAAAGGACATATTTAGTAAAAACTGGAGTTAGTCGAAGGACAGGTAAAATATTGGAACAAAAAAGAAACGAGGCTAGTAGTGTTTTGTCAAGATATAACAAATATTTAGAAGTTCATACAAATAGGATACAATTAAATAAATTGTCCGAGAGTGAAATTAGCTTGGTTAGTAAAATTTGTGAGGAATTTTGTAGCGTACTATCACAGGTCTACAAATTGTGTAATATAAAAGAAATAAAAGGTGAGAGTTCTTCACTCCTTCAAGACAATACGATGGCTGTCGATACATTTGATTTAAAGATTGCACTAAATCTTTTACCTGTCATGACTGACGTTGAAGAGAATACAAAAAAGTTAATAGATGGAATTGAATACTATAGCACAGTTTTATCTAAGTCTGAGTGTAAGGTGAAACTTGTTCAGTTTGTATTAAAGAGCCGATTATCGGAGCATGCTAAGTTGAAATTGTTACCGAACTACGAGTCTATCGATGAGCTTATAAAGGACATGCGCAGATTATTGTTGCCACAAAAAAGTTACGCAGCTATTCATGCAAAGCTACAGTACTGTAGACAAAATGAAAAGTCAATTTCAGACTTTGGTAAGGAACTATCAGAATTGTTTGTGGACCTTACGATTTCACAGGCCGATGGAAATTCAAAAAATTATAATATTTTAAGGCCTTTAAATGAAAAACTCGCCATCAAGCGTTTTGCCGACGGCCTGCGAAATCAAAGGTTGAGTACGATTATCGCGGCGCGTAATTTTACTCCCTTATCAGATGCCGTCCAAGCAGCACAGGACGAAGACATTTCCAGCCCAGGTACTTCAGCGGAAGTGATGGGTATGTACAGGCAACCTTATCGTGGTAATAATTTCAGAAGAAACCAGCAAGGACGCAGCATCCGACAGTGGGGATATAGCCGTGGCAGCCCCAATACGAGGGGCCAAACACAGAATCAACAAAATCAGGTAAGACGTTATAACCAGTATAATAATCGTAGTAGGGGCCGATTTAACAACGGAAATTTCAACCGCGGTAGAGGGCCACATAGCAACATAAATAGCTTGACAACGGACTTAGATGTGTCGGCTGATGACCCAAGCGATGAATCAAATATGGAATCGCTGAGCCATTTTTTTCGTGCCTAATTACATCCTTTCGTGTAATGGTTTAAACAAAGTATCGTTTAATATAGATGATCAGAAGCATGATTGGCTCATCGACACCGGAGCTTCAATCTCAGCTATCAAGCGCGATTGCTTAGAGCGTTTACAAATTCCATTCCATAAAAGAAACATTAGCGTAAAAGGAATTGGAGGTGACGTTTATTCTGAAGGCGAAGTTTATCTTACACTGAATCAAAACGGGCATAGTTTTGCGCATAGATTCTACGTTTTCAACTTTTTACCATGTAAAACGGTAGGGATTTTAGGTCAAGACTTTCTCAAAAAATACCAAGCTACATTAAACTTTGAATTAAATACTTTACAATTAAATACAAAAAACGGCAATAAACTGTCATTAAAGTTTAATTATATGCTACCGGATACCGATTCTTATCTGAGTGTGCCCGCGCGATGTGAGATTGTTCATTATCTGAACATGGACTGTAGGAAAGACTGTGTGGTAGCTTCGCAAGAGTTATGCGAAGGCGTTTACGTAGCAAATGCTCTGACATGCCCAGTGAATGGTAAAATTCCGATACGTATTTTAAATACGAGGGAAACGGACATTCAATTGAGTAATTTCCAAGTAGACACTAGCATATTAGACGAGTATTTTATCTGTCAATTCGAAAAACCTGTAATGAATGCTAAAAGAGTTAAACAATTGTTTTCATTATTAAATTTAAATGGGTTAAAAATGGAGGAACAAAAATCAATCGAAAATGTTTGCGCAAAATACCCTGACGTTTTCCACTTACCAGGTGATAAATTAGGAACTTGCAATGTATACAAACAGTCTATCGATTTGAAACCGCATACTTTTCCTATTTATACTAAACCATATAGACTGCCTCACGCACAAAAAGCCGAAATAAACAAGCAGATAGAAAATATGTTAAATGACGGCATCATAGAAGAAACTAGAAGCCCATGGAATAGTCCGTTATTGCTAGTGCCGAAAAAGACTGACAATACAGGCGCAAAGAGATGGCGTGTGGTTATAGACTACCGAAAATTAAATAATCAAGTACAGGATGATAAATTTCCGCTACCCAATATTGCTGATATTTTGGACTCATTATCCGGCGCAATGTATTATACAAAATTAGATTTATATCAAGGATTTTATCAGGCAGAATTGGATAAAGAAAGTAGGTCATGTACAGCCTTTTCAACTGGCAAAAATCAATTCCAAATGACAAGAATGCCAATGGGCTTAAAGTCCAGCCCGAATAGCTTCAGTAGATTGATGACCATAGCCATGTCTGGACTAAATTATGAAAGGTGTTTATGTTATCAAGACGACTTAGTCGTTTACGGGAAAAACTTGGCGTCACATAATCGTAATCTAATGGATATTTTCAGCAGACTTCGCAGCGTCAACTTGAAATTAAATCCATCTAAATGCTATTTTTTACAAAAAGAAATTCTGTATCTAGGTCATGTTGTGTCAGGGGATGGAATTCTACCTGATCCAGAAAAAATTGAAGTTTTAGAGCAATATCCGCGACCGCTTAGTACTGACGAAGTGAAGCGGTTCGTTGCTTTTGCCAATTACTACCGAAAATTTAATCCACAGTTCGCGAAAATAGTACTACCTTTAAATCAGCTATGTCGTAAGAGTGTTACATTTAGTTGGTCTGGAGAGTGTGAAAATGCATTTCAATTTTTGAAAACTGCTTTGACGAAACCACCTGTATTGAAGTACCCGGATTTTTCTGAAAATAACGAATTTTTGTTACAAACAGACGCGTCAGGAAAAGCTATAGGTTCAGTATTATGCAACAGAGATAGACGACCCGTAGCTTACGCTAGTAGAAGCCTAAATAAGGCTGAAATTAACTATCCGACAATTGAAAAAGAGCTTCAAGCCATTGTGTGGAGTGTTAAACATTTTCGCCCCTATTTATATGGTCGAAAATTCAAAATACAGACCGATCATAGGCCACTAGTTTATTTATTTGGTATGCGTGATCCTTCAAGTAGATTATTAAAGTTTAGGTTGCAATTGGAGGAATATAACTTTGATGTAGAGTACTTGAAAGGTGAATCCAATTCGGTGGCAGACGCATTGTCAAGGATCATTATTACGTCAAACGAATTAAAAGAATTGAATGAAAGAATCATAAATGTAATGACTAGAGCTCAATATCGTAAAACGAATAGTCCGTCGCTAGATGCAAATAGCAATAAAGTCGAAAAAATTGATATCGGGTCAAAACCCGAAGGGCTAAGGGTAGTGGAAATCATTAAAAAACCAAATAAGTACATTGAACTCTCACTAATAACTAGGAGTAATATGAATAAATTATTAATAAACGGAATATCTGTAGAGGAAGGTAAATATTTTTTTTATGTGCCCAATAAATCTGCCATTTATTTGAGTACAACATCCCGATCATCAATTACGCGAGACGAGTTGGTGAGGGACTACAAATACTATAAAACTTAACTGCCTACTCACCTACGTGAGTAGGTAGTTAAGTTTTATTGGTATGGTCGTGCCTGTCCATTTAAATGATATTATTTGTTCCGAGCCGATATCCGGAATCCATCTTGAGTCAAGCACCTGTCTTTTTCACGTTTTTATCGTAGCAACTTCCTCTCTTCGACTTCCGGTGCGCCGTGATTGATCGACGCATTTTGTCGGTTACGATTGTGGCAAGTTTGCGACAACCCATAGGGCGCTCTTTTGCTTCATTATAGCGTCGTTTTTCGTAGCGTTAACACGTCTAGCAACTATTCATTTTGAATTTGTATTATATAATTACAAATCCTCTCTTCGATTATGGAGGACGAAAATAATTTAGAACAAAGTGATAATTCTATCGAACACGTGTCGCGAAAAAGAACCCGTTCTCCAAGTTCGAGCAGTGCATCGTCGCAGGAGTCCAGTCCGGATAGAAGGTCAAAGCGCTCAAACCATGTAAATGATTTGCAATTCGAATTTCTTTCCCAACAAGTGGCATTTTTGACAAATCTAATTTCTCAAAAATCCCATGAGTTTCAAGTGACAGTCTCAGGTGCAACTAAGGCGTCTAGTGAAACCAATAATTGTACAACGGATGAGTTAGGCTTACGCCTGCCACTGGCCACTAGTGATGTGAACACACAACAACTCCAATTGTCCGAGTTATCGACCTCGTTAAAAGATCCGCCATTCCCAAAATCAAATGAAAATCATTTAGAGAAGATAACCCAATTACAAAGATTTAAATGTAACGATTGGTATGCAATTCGTTTTTCGGAGGCTCAGAAAAAGTACGTCACTACTCCGGGTTTCATAGAGCTAAATGTAAACGATGGATTGAGACGTTTCAATGCGTCCGGGACCAATGAAGACCGCTTATATCTGATAGAGAGAACTTTTGCAGCATTATCTAATGCTACACTAACTCAGAAAGATGAGTTGCGCACAACTTTGCAGAACCTAGTAGATTGGTCAAATGATAAAAATACAAAACTTTCGCCGAGTTCTCTTTTCGATAAAATTGAACAATCGTTCGGTAAAGATTCTAACTATGCAAAAGTGACTGACGATATTTTGCAAATTGCATGTGGCCGACGAGCTGACTGCATCAGCACGCGTAGGGAATCTTTAATTAAGAAAATTCCGGAGGAGTATCACTGTGGAGCATTACAAAAAATTCCACCGAGCGCAGAAAATTTATTTGACGGAGAAATGCTTGCAGCCTACCTTCAAAAAATTGGGGGGGGGGGGGGGGGGGGCCGAAAAACTAATAGCTTGCTTCCAGCCAACTGCATCAACAACCGCAGCTACTAATCAGAAACGTGCATACGATAATAGGAGGTGGATCGAACCGAAACCATAGACAAGCAAGCAGGCGACTGATAACTTTTTTCGAAGAAATACTTCTGGCTCCAAAGACAAGTACAAAGGTCAGGCGAAGTCATCGGACAACAAGTCGTTCAACGCCAAAAACAAACACCAATACTCATCAAGAGGTAAAAAATCCAATTCTCACTCATGAAAATACAGAAACAATCGCTCATGACTCGCAAGCATTTCGAGGCGGCAGTCTAAAGCAATACATGCATGTTTGGGAGAATCTGGGAGCGCCCCACCATATTTGCAAACTTCTCATAGGAGTACGTATTCCGTTCGTGATGAAGCCGCCCCTGATATATCCGAATCAAGCTGATATAAAAAATTACCAGACAAAGAAGAGTCTTCGTATGACACAACTTATAAAAAATATGTTGGACACACATGTTCTAGAAAAAGCCGAGGTCAATCTCAGCTATCTATCAACTTTTTTCCTAGTTCCAAAAGCAGACGGATCGTTTCGCCCTATCTTCAACTTGAAACGATTAAACCATTTTGTCAAACTAAAGGGTTTTCAGCTTTTCAGTCATTTCCGAATGCCAAGTTTTTTGCAGAGCGAAGATTGGATGGTGAAGGTAGATCTGAGCCAGGCTTATTTTCACCTGCCTGTAGCCAAGGAGCACCGACGATTTCTGAGGCTCAGCTACAAAAGCCACCTTCTCCAAATGACGTGTCTGCCTTTCGGACTTTCATCAGCACCACGAACGTTTTCCTCCCTGACGAACTGGGTAGCCGAGTACCTGAGGAGCCGATATATAAGGTGTGTAGTATACCTGGACGATTTTATGTTGGTGAACCAGTCCCTTCGAGTTTTACGCAAGCACATTGCATTTATGGTAAACCTAATGAGACAACTCGGTTGGACTATCAACATGGACAAGTCTGTACTGGTTCCGACACAACGCTTAGAATTTCTGGGCGTCACGTGGGACACCAAACTCAACACGAAGTCCCTGTCGGAACCGAAGTGCCTAACGCTACGCAGGGCACTTCTCAGTCAGACGGCCAAAGGCAGTTGGTCCCTCAGACAGGCCCAATCCCTTCTGGGGAGACTCAACTTTGCATCGTTTGTAGTACGCAGGGGGCGCTTACATGGTCGAATCCTGCAATTTCACACTCGTCACCTTCCCAAGGAACACCCCTACAGACAAGTGAAATTACCAGAACCTGTCTTCGCCGAAATGAAGTGGTGGTTACAAGCAGCCCAGGGCTCACTGCCTATACATACAGGCCCGATCTCACACTTGCTTACAACGGATGCATCAGACTACGGCTGGGGAGCCCAACTAGGCGACACGAAAATGTCAGGTCAGTGGACAAAGCGACAACAGTCGTGGCATGTCAATCTCAAAGAGCTGTTGGCAGTTTATGCAGCGATCCAACAAGAGAACAATCAGTTACTGAATGCTCACATTCTATTACAAACAGACAACCGCACAGTGGTAGCTTATATAAACAAAGAAGGTGGAACGAAGTCGAAGAAACTTCTGGATCTCACGCGTCAGCTATTGAAGGTAATGGATCAATTGAATATCTATCTGACAGCACAGTACTTTCCGGGCCGATTCAATTGCGAAGTAGATGCCCTATCACGAGGCAAGGCTTGTCCAGAATGGCATCTGTTGCCCCCAGCGACGAACAAAATTTTCCAGATGTGGGGCACACCGCTAGTAGACCTATTTGCGTCGGTAACAGCTCGCGTTGTAATGAGGTACGTGTCACTGAACACGCAGGATTCGAAGGCACTATATCACAACGCGTTCCTTCGCCAGTGGGATTACGAACTAGCGTGGGTATTTCCTCCACCGAACTTGATACCCCAGGTATTGTCTCAGCTGAACACAGCGAAAGGTCAGTACATCTTGATCGCTCCAAAGTGGAAGATGGTATTTTGGCGAGCAGACCTACAAGCCCGGGCTATTCGAGGCCCTTACCGCATCCCACATCTTCCGGAGGTTCTGATCGACACGAGAACCGGAATACACCCGCCAGAAATACAAGACATTCATTTGGAAGCCTGGCTGATTTTGGGTGGACAGACAAAATCAAAGATTGGTCAGTAGAAGAAAAATCTCTGCTATTTTCAAGTTGGCGGCCATCTACTATAAGCACTTACGTACCTGCATGGAATAAATGGAAAGCATGGTGTGTCTCTAACAATTCTTCTTACAAAAATCCGTACCCAGAACAAGTAGCTCGTTACCTGGCATATCTACACAAAAGCGAAGGTTTAGCCTATCGGACCATATTGGTGCACAAATCTTTAATTGCGACCTTTACTGATTTGTCAGGAAATAGTACATTGTCATCTAACTTTCTTATTAAACATATTCTTAAAGCTATTTCAGTTGCAAAGGGTAAGAAAATGAAACCACCTATTTGGAACGCAAAAAGTGTAATACAATATTTGGAAAATAATGCACCAGATGAGAATAGTTTGTACCAAGTATCACGACGTGCCGCTATATTATTGTTGCTAGCGGCAGGGCGACGGGTGCACGACCTCACACTGCTGAACACCAAACCCGACCAATACATAGATGAAGGTGACGCCATTGTCTTGTGGTCTTTTTTTGGATCGAAGACAGACGACATTAATTACAGACAATCTGGATGGAGAGTCAAAGCACATCCGAACAAAAACCTTGACTGTGTATTTTGGATTCGTCAGTTAATCAGCATTTCACAAGATCGTCGGAAACCAGGTACCTTGTCAGAACTTTTTATAACTGCTAGAGGAGATCCTAAGCCAGCCAGCATCTAAAACGGTTATCGGTGGTTGGATTAAGTCCGTGCTTAAGGACGCGGGTATAGAAGCCACACCAGGCTCAGTGCGATCTGCTGTAGCGTCTCTCAATTGGCTAGAAAAGTTTCCCATTGATCAAATTCTTGAGAATGGAAATTGGCGGCAAGAACATACTTTTAGAACATATTACCAAAAAGTGATTTCAGATCATGCAGTTAGCAATGATAATTCAATTTCTTTATCTAATTTCTTTCAACCAATTCGATAATGATTCCTTACATGATCTTTGTTTATGATTATTATGATTTATTGTGATATGAGAAATAAATAAATTTTACTTTAGTTATATTTATTTTTATGTTTTCAATACATAACACATTATATCATCAACATAATTATATAAATTATGGGCATACCAGGAGATAACAAACACATCACTCAAGATGGATTCCGGATATAGGCTCGGAACAAATAATAGAGAGTTTTAACTAACAATAAAACTTACCTATTATTTTTCCAACGATATCCGGAATCCAGGTAATGCCTACCTGGTACATCATGAGTAAGTATAATGAAGCAAAAGAGCGCCTTATGGGTCGTCGCAAACTTGCCACAATCGTAACCGACAAAATGCGTCGTCCAATCACGGCGCACCGGAAGTCGAAGAGAGGAAGTTGCTACGATAAAAACGTGAAAAAGACAGGTGCTTGACTCAAGATGGATTCCGGATATCATTGGAAAAATAATAGGTAAGTTTTATTTTTAGTTAAAACTCTCTATTATTTTACCTAATTATGTTTATCATTTCATTTACAAATAAAGCAACTTAACTATAATATTTAGATGGATAGATAAATACATGTAAAGATGGATAAACGTATGGATGGATAAATTCTAATATAAATAGATGGATGTATGTTTCTTTTTTGGTGATTGTCGTCGTTATTTAATTTTAGATCTATAAATTGTAAATCCGTGTTTGGTTGAAGGATAGACACATAAGCATTGCAAACTTTTATTTTTAAGAGCTGTGGATTTTGTTGATAAATAAATCAAATAAAATAAAGTTCAATTAAAAAAAACATATTTTGTCTTGTTTGTGTTTAAATTTCCTTAGGCATATGGTATGTTTTAAGAATATTTTAAGAAATTTTGCTCACCTGGAAAGTCTATTGGCCAGTCTTGCTTTAACAGGGTTACTAGTAATCACTTAAACAGTTAGCATCCTTTTAGTTTTTTGCTAAGTTAATACTTAATTTATTAATACTTAGATTCACAGTTACTTTACCGAATATTATAAACCACTGAACTTAAACCAAATTGAATCTATGTACATTATGCAATACTACAACGTTTATAATTTGACGCGGCAAAGTAGCCCGCCTGTTTACTATAACATTCTTAGGAATAAATATAAGTTTAAAAGAAATAGTGACACTTCAACTTACTGAGTATTACAGATTAAGATTAGAATTTTTAAATAAATAAATAAAAGAAGCGCCCCATTTGCTTTCAACTAACAAAAGGCATCAATTCAATACATCAATTCATAGATTTCCAGATATGTTTTTTTGTATTTTTTAACTTAAATAGGAACACGCGTCCTATTTGTAGAACTTAATGACATAGGTACTTATTATAATTTCTGAAATGTTATTATGTGACGTTATGTTATTAAAATCTGTGGGTAATTTTGAATCATGAATTTTAAGCTATTATATTTATTATGGATTTTTGGAAAATAAAATATTGTCATACCTAGTGTAAGTAAGAATGTTAAATGAACTAAGAAATCAATTGTACAAGTCAGTAAAAACAGAAAAAATGTCTTTTTCTACTTAAAACCCGGTAATTCTTAGTATTTATCGAAAAAAAATCCGATAATTATCGAAAGGACTAAGCTAGCAACATTACGCGGGTGGGGGTGAGATGGGTGGGACGCGGGTTTTGTTAAAAGGACAGCGCGCACGGCTTCGGCGGGTCTCTTACGCCTTCCCTGATGCTTGGAAGGAAGCCAATGCCATTGGTTTCCGTAAACCCAAGAAACCTGCCAATGACCCCACAAGTTATCGTCCCATTAGCCTGCTTAATGGCTTAGGTAAAATATATGAGCGTCTTCTAATGAAGCGTCTCTGGTCCCATGTCAATGAGTTTAAACTCCTTCCCAATGAGCAGTTCGGCTTCCGTGCCCAACACTCATGTCCACAACAGGTGCTCCGCATAACGGAGCATGTCCTCTCCCATTGGCAAAGTACCTGGCCTTCAGATACTGGTGCCGTCTTCCTCGATGTAGCGAAAGCTTTTGACAAGGTCTGGCACAATGGCTTGGTATACATACAAGCTTTCCAAACTCGGGAGTGCCAGACAGACTCGTGCTCATCATACGAGACTATCTCCAAGGTCGTAGCTTTCGGTACACCGTGGAAGGCACAATCTCAAACCCCAGGCCAGTTAGAGCCGGAGTCCCTCAAGGCTCCGTTCTCGGCTCCCTCCTGTTCACACTGTACACCAGCGACATCTCTCGCACTCCTCAAGTGGAAATAGCCCTATATGCAGACGACATGGCCTTATACACATCCAATTGGAATCCCGATCGGGTGGGTATAAGGCTGCAAGCTGCCCTTCACGCTCTTGCTGCTTGGTTTCGCAAGTGGCGGATTGAGGTAAATCCGTCGAAAAGCACAGCAGTGTACTTTACACAGAGAAATCTCACCCCAAAACCGATATCACTATTTGGTGTGCCCATCCGCTGGGCCCCCTCTGCCAAATACTTGGGTGTCATCCTTGATAGACGTCTTTCCTTTAGGTTGCACATCACTAAGAGGTGCAACCAAGCTAAGTACACCTTAGGACGACTGTCCTCACTCCTAAGCAGGAAAAGAAATAAGATAACCCTTTACAAAGCTTGCATTCGCCCCATCATGACATACTCCTCAGTAGTATTCGCCCACTCTCGTCAAGTTGCTGCCATTCAAACAGTACAAAATCGTTTCTTGCGAAAAGCCACAGGCTCGCCTTGGTATTTTCGCAATAACGATCTACATCGTGATTTGAAAATAGATTCAATAGCCAAATTCATCAAGCTCGCTTCCAAGCGACATCATGAACTTGCCACTCATCATCCGAATCCTTTGGTACATACCATTCCGGACTATTCGATTGAACCGTTCGAACACAGAAAAACCCTCCGTCGTCCGAGACACGTTCTCGGAGACCCAGATGACGAAATCACTTCCGCTAATGCGGAAGAGTCATCCACATTAGACAGAGCAAACACTCCACAAATACACCGACCTCGCCGGCGAGGTCGACGAGTCCCTTCAGTCGCCGCCTATACGAGGTACAAGCACGTACCCGGGCGTTTCTCTCCTATCCCCATCCCGGCAACAGCCCAAGCCGAGGTTTGTACCTAAGTGGTGCACTTGCGCTAGTTGCCTCATCAAAAAAATTACAGGGCTGAGCGCCTTCTGCGCTCGCCAAAAGCTCGGTTAAGCTGCAACGGCCTCAGAGGCCAACAGCGAGATTAGTCCATTCGAAAAAAAAGAAAAAAAGCAATCACGGCTGAAGATGCCTTCTGGTTTTTTCTCTATTCTGAGTTTTTTAGTTTTTGTTAGTTGGTGTAGATTAGGTAGGTAATTGTTATTTTTCCTCATAAAAGTTCTCTTTTTTAAAAATATTTATGTACCTACTACCAGAAGAATATTGAAGAAAACTGAATGTTACGAAAACCATGTTTTTATAACTGCTAGCAGATGACGTTGCTCTGTCGTGCTCTGATTAACACGATCGCTCAGCAAATACATTTGGCAATCAGTGTTGCCAACCGTACGAGGTTCCTGGAAATACGTGATTTGTGGTGTTCTGTACGATTTTTTTGAAGTAAAACTTCTTTACGCATGCTTGACTTCGGGAGTAAGCTGGTGAATGCATTACGAAAAGTGCGAGTTGAGAGGGAGATACAGTTAGTGAAGATGGAAAGAGAGAGAGTTACGTTTCGTATATTTTTAAACGTTAATGTGTGAGTGCAATTTACGTCTGTCCAGAATGTACATAGACTGATTGACCTGCAGACGTGTGGATGATTTTGTAATTGAACAATTTTGCATATTAATAATTTGAAAAAGAAATTTTAATTCAGTCATGTGTGGTCTAAAGCACACTCGTTTTTTGTGGTCTTCTGTTCCTAGTAGGATGCTCTGTGAGGCCTGTGAGCCTCGTACAGTCATGTACGAGATTTTGACATAGCTGCATAGTGTTTTTCTTTTCACGAAAAGTAATATACTTATACCATCACATAATCAATGCTAAAAATCAAGGAAAATTGTTATAAAAAACTGTATAATGATCTTATTTTTAGCACATTGTTAAAAATAATCCTAAAAATACCAATTTACTGTGCACGAGGGTTGAGATCCCAATAACGAGATTTTTAGCTGATTTTGTACGAGGAAAAAAGTTCTACCGTTGGCAACCCTGTTCATAAGTAACTCTTGTTTTCTGTTTCTGTCAAAATAACTAAAATATCTGTCTGTGCCCGAGCTTCTGTCTGTCTGTCCGACCGAGGCTGGAAATAATTGAAAGGTCGAAATTGAAATTGTGATGTGGTGTTTGTTTACAAACTATATATAGAAATTAAAAACGTTTTTATGATGACTAAACCGTGCCTTGTGTCCTATTGCAAAAACAAAGGCAGACACCGTTTTCCTAAAGATGAAGTTCGCAGAACAAAATGGATACAAGCAGTTAAATATGTAAAGCCTAGTTTGTCCGTATCGAAGTTTTCTATGTTATGTTCAGCTCACTTTCGTACATCTGATTTCTCTAAAACACCATCATGGTGGAATAATTACCGTAAGTTACTTGTACACACGGCTACACATTTCCAGTATAAGCTGACCTCTTATTCTACGAAAAGCCTACACAATTCGAGGTCTGCTTATACTGGAAAACATAGCTTGATGTGTAGCCGTGTGTACTGATGCGATATTCAATTTACCTACTTAGTAGGTGTAGATGGTTAAGTACTTGACATTTTTCCTCATAAAGTTCTCTTTTTTGTTAAAGATACTGCTCGAAGAATATTGAAGAAAGCTGCCATTCCTTCAGTGTTCTTATGGAATAAACCTTCTCTGGAAAAACCATCACCACCCATTCGAGATTCACTCAGTTTCGATCCTACTAAAGTACAAACAACTTATTCCCGAAGTAAGTACCTTACTCACCTGCTTAGAAATAAACATCTACGGTAAGTAGCTTAATAAAAAATTCAGTTTTAATAAATTTGGGTTTATGTTTGAATAAAAAATAAGATTAAATTATTTAAGTAGAACATTTTATTTGTACATATATTAGACAAAAAGTTACATACTACAGTTTGTACATTAAAGAGTCCTATGACAGATGTCATCAAAATCATGTTTAAAGATGAATGTAAGTAATTAATTTAATTGGTTGTCAATATTTTGTTAATAATTATATATATATTTATTATATATATATTATTTATATTATATATATATTATTTATATTATATATATATTATTTATATTATATATATATATTATTTATATTATATAATAATAAATTTAAATAGGATGAAGTTACACATTGAGTAGACATTACATTACAATCACATTTAAAGATCAATTTATTTAATTTCATTTAATGATTATTTATTGATTGATGATTTAATTTGATTAGATGTTACATTACAATCACGTTTATAGATCAATTTAATTTATATTGTTAATGTTTTCATTTAAATAGGATGAAGTTACACATTGATTAGACCTTACATTACAATCACGTAAAAATATCAATGTAATTAAATTACATTAATTAAGATCATAAAAAAAAGAAATAAATAAGATCAATGTAATTAAATTAAATTGATCTATAAATGTGATTGTAATGTAACATCTAATCAAATTAAATATAAATAATCATTAAATAAAATTAAATAAATTGATCTTTAAATGTGATTGTAATGTAAAGTCTAATCAATGTGTAACTTCATCCTATTTAAATGAAAACATATTAGCAACATAGGCATGTTATTATTATTGATTAAAACGGGTATGTATCGCGTATGTATGTACCTTTTTTATTTGTTATCCCGACGTTTTGGCTGTGTTGCAACAGTCATGGTCTTGGGTAGACTCTCAGAGTCAACCTGAGACAGAGAACAGAGACCATGAGGCCGAGACCCGAGAGGAACACAGCCGAAACGTCGGGATAACAAATAAAAAAGGTACATATGCGATACATATCTGTTTCAATCAATAATTATGTACAGTGATCGCGAAAGTTTGAAAAATACTATAGGCATGTTATTCTGACAGCTGTCACAGGCTCTGCTATATTTTTCAAATTATTACAGTAATACATAAAGTACATACATACATAGTAATACCTAGAGGTTGTCTCAATGCTTAGAGACACTCGAGCCACCAGTGGCGGATTTGCAGTGTTGGCCGCCCTAGGCCCCGGCCATGTTGTTAGTACCAGCCGCCCCTGTTTCCTCTCGATATTCTAGTAAGTATATAAAATACTCAACTAACTCCAGAATTGAAATTAATAATGATTAATTACTGAATCGTTCACCATTCAAATACCCGAGTGAAATTTTTTTTGACATAAATTTTAAGATAAAAGTAAGTTTTATTTTCGACCCAGGATGTAGGAAAGTGACTTAGGAAGATTATTGTTATACGATACGGTGTAGTGCGGTCCGCCATAATGTGCGCGAGCCTTTACATTATTCAGGTAGGTACTTTGAGTTATTTCTTGTTATCATCAGTGAATTTTTGTTACGATTGGCCGCCCTAGGCCCGAGCCTACTGGCCCTTAGGGCAAATCCGCCACTGCGAGCCACTACACATTATACATGTATACAATCCTTTCGGCCACCATTTGGGGCTAGTGTTAAATGTCCAGCAGTATTTATTTATTTATTTTACCATGGCAGCTGAGTTTTACAACCAGTTGCCATTATGGATTTTATACTCGTTGTCGGCAACTACGGGGGAGTATTTTTTTCTTGCTAAGCAACTCAGTCGCCAACGAGGAATACATATTTTTCATGTGTACTTACAATTTTTTTTTCTACAGTTCTACCAATAGCATTTGCAGAAGAGCAACTTAGTGTGGTCTCAGCAGCGACTGACATTCCCGAAGATCCGTTAGAATGTATAGATCATGAACCAGAACAGATTTTAGATAAGATGCAACTTGGTGTGGTCTCAGCGGCAACTGACGTTCCCGAAGATCCATTAGATCATGAACCAGAGCAGGTTTTAGAAAAGATTGATTCTGATAATGTTGTGGATGAACTTATCGTAGACTGTGACCCTGGCATGGTCTGCAATGTTAAAGAAGAGATTCTAGAGGTTAAGATTCTAGAGGAGCAGCTACATGAACCTGACCAGTTACTTGATAAATCAGCGCAAACCATTAATGTTGAAGCAGATGAGAGTTTAAGAGGTTTTAGTATTTATCATTATAAAGATTATAACAAATCTCTTTACTTCTATACAGGTTTTGAGAATTTTGAAAAGATTAAGCTTGTGTTCAACTCTTTGGGTAACGGTACTCATAAATTAAATTATTTTGATGGTAAACCCCCACTTAAAATTGATGCATTTGAACAATTTTTTATAACTTTAATAATATTACGAAGGCATCAAACTTTTGAGGAAATATCAATGTTGTATAAGATAAAAAAAAAACTTGTCTACAGCATATTTGTGACTTGGATTCGATTTATGTCTAAGCAGTGGAAAAAATTGGATATATGGATCGATAAGGAAATAATTAAGGCGCATATGCCATTAGAATTTCTTGACGAATACCCAGAAACTCGGGTGATGCTAGATTGTGTAGAGTTTCCTATAAAAAAACCAAATTTACCTTCGGCACAACAAAAGACATATTCCGCAGACAAAAAGAGAAATACAGTTAAAGTTCTTATTGGAATCACCCCTAGCGGAATGATCAGTTATGTGTCTCCAACATATGGGGGGTCTACCACTGATAGACAAATCATAGAGAAGAGCACTTTATTAGACAAATTTGATGACAACGATGAAGTGATGGTATACAAAGATTTGAATGTGCAAGATATTTTCAAGCCGTATGGTGTTAAAGTAAATAGGGCGGCATTATTAAAAAATGGTGGCCATATTGCAACTGCAATACACTCCAGAGTTATAAGCGCCTTGAAAAGCTGCAAAATATTAATTGAACCGATGAACCAAACTGAAACTTTATTATCTGGTGATATAGTGTTTGTTTGTGCGATGCTTGTTAATTTTAGAACAAAAAAATTTATTAAATGAAGAATGATAATGCATTAACAATATTGTTTTATTTACTCTGTGGCGCAGTGGGCGAATAGCCGGCTGAGACGCAGGAGGTTGCGGCTTGCGGGCTGAGGAAAAATGTTTGCATGATCTACAGATATTTGTTCTGAGTTTGGGTATTTTTCTAAATTTATATGTATGTTAAATACAAAATATGTATTTTATCAGTTATCTGGTTTTCAAGTAAAAGCTTAGCTTAGTTTGGGGCTAGATGGCGCTGTTTGAAATGTCCCTCAAAACTATCATTCAAAAATGTTCATTGAATGAATCCAGTTGTGTGAACATATTAATAATTGATTTAAATAGAACATAAAAACATTTGTACTTAAATGCTAAGTTTTGAATAATTACCATAAAATTTGTTAGCGTCTACCGCTTTATGGTAATTATTCAAAGGAGAACGGGCATCCTGGTCTACAGTCCAATAAAAATGAGCAGCACATTTTCGAATTGGCATATAATAGTACATCAAAATATACTATTGGAACTTTCCCCAAAAGTCTGTCCGTTTTGAGTTACAGCCATGCAAACACCAGCATTTTTTGTTTTAAAGAACATAAAATAACGGTTTCACGATTACTATATCCATACATAAAGGCTCCTATACAATGCAGTAGCAAGAGCGAGAAGGGAGAAGAGCGATGTAAGGGCCGTGGGGAGAGGGATGCGTACGCGGGGGAGGGGAACGGTTGTGTACGCGCCGCGCCGGACGGCTACAATAATCAGTCGCATCGCATCAAGTGAGTGGCTACGTCACGTCTTGTTACGATAGTGCTGTGTTTGAACTTCTTTCTCTGTTTTTACTGACCCTGGCTTGCTTTTGGACCCTGTTTCTTTCCCTAATGTGTTAACTTTGGCTCGACTTATTGACTTTTGAACTGCCTACTGATAATGGAAGTTTTTCGAAACTGTGTGATGTGTCGTCGAGGACTTTACCGCGGACGGTACCAGCAGCATATCTTGGCTGATAACCTGCAAAGGGAACGACCAGAATTCGCCGCGTTTATACAACAACATGCTGTGTTGGAGGTTAGTTACCTTTTATTTTTATTATATTGAGTAGTTAGGCATAGGATTTATTTATTTTAAGTATTAATTGTTATTATTTTCAGGTGGTGTTCGACAGTACTCGAAGCTTGTGTCACCGATGTTGGCAGAGGACTGAGCGTGATCATAGACCTGCACAGCAAGCGGCGCGAGCGCCTGGTACATTGCACTCTCAAGAATACACGAGGGCACCGAACACTTCGGTGCATTGTATTTACAACAACTGTGCTAATATTACCCGTAATCATACACCAAACGCGATAAGAATTAATGTATTTTGTGAGAGCAAGCTTTTTATTCCTGATAGCGCTAGGGTGTGTACAGAACACTTACAAAATAATGAATGGAGCAACCTGCCGCAAATGTGTAATGTGACACATGATTTTAATGACGCTCAGTTTACATCGCTCTGTGACTTGATGAGAATGGCTGCTAACAACCAGCCCAGAATCGACTTCGAAAACAGAGGCACCTTGTCTAATGAAGAGATGCACTTATGGACTGGGCGCACTTACGATCAGTTCGAAGCTATATTAGAACAAACTCCGTCACTAAGTGAACGTTGTAACCAGCCTAGAACTGCATTAGGCATCTATTTAACAAAACTTAGAACTGGAGACTCTGATGAGAGACTGGCAACGTTATTTCATATGTCTCGTCGAAAACTAGAACGTTTTTTGCCTATAGTTCGAGAATGTCTGAGCAACGATTACGTTGTGCTGCATCTAGGTGTGGACCACATTACCAGAAATGATATCCTTCAAAGAAACTTAACAATTCCAAGGGCTTTATTTGGAAACGATGAAAACATCAAAGCCATAATTATATGTGACGGTACATATATATATATTAACAAAAGCTCCAACTTTTTGTTTCAACGGCTGTCATACAGCTTACACAAATATCAAAACTTGTTGAAGCCGTTTTTAATGGTATTCACGGACGGCTATATATTAGACGTCAAAGGGCCATTTGCCGCTACCAGAACCGATGCCCAGATCATGAGTGAAATAATGAATAACGAAGATGAGCCGCTGCATTGGTTACTCGAACGTAATGATGCGTTTATCCTAGACAGAGGATTTAGAGATACTTAGTTTGCAGGATATAGAAGCTTGTGGCTACGAACATCATGTGCCACCAACTAAAGACAGAAGAGAAAATCAACTCACTACAGAACAAGCTAATCAGTCTCGTTTGGTCACCATGTGCCGATGGGTGGTGGAAGTAGTAAATGGGAGATTTAAGCGAGATTTTAAACTTTTGCGTCAAAACTATTTTAATAAAACGTTGCCAAAAATGTTTGTTGACTTCAAAATAGCTGCAGCCATTCTAAACCACTTCCACGCCCCCATCGAAGATAGTTCACACGCAGCAGCCTTTTTGAATTCAATAAGAGCTAAAATACACATACCAAACACATTGCACAATTATGTGGAAGCAAAGAGATTGAATTATAGGAGAGCAGACTTCATGCGAATCGAAGCAAATGAAATAGAAAACTTCCCAAGGCTTAGTGAAGAACAAGTCATACATTTTGCCTTGGGAACTTACCAGTTAAAGCTCGCTCGATCATATTGTAGCGAGCACTTACAAAATGGTCTTTATATAATCGAGACGTATAGAGATAACGCTCTAGAAGACTTGGCACAATATGATATCAACGAAGAGGCTTGGCTATTACGTGGACGTATACAGTCTCGACATGTCCGAGCCAGGAAATATTTTTGTTATATATTAATCAATAATATTAATAACAATATTACACAATTTTATTGTACCTGCTTGACAGGGCGACGTACTATAGGTACTTGTGCCCATGTACTGTCAATTATATGGTACGTAGGTTATGCCCGTCATGAAGGGTTCAATGAACCTGCATTGTTCCTTAACAGTATTCTCATCGATGATGATGATGATGATAATGTTTAATAACATATTGTTTTGATTTTTTAAGAAGATGTTGTTTTTATTTGTATTACTACTTACCTAACTTAAATAAAATCATTACATTACACAAAATGTTTTTTTAATTACCACGATATTCAATGTTTGGCACTAAATATTATCAGATTCAATTTTTAGTAGAACTCAGATCGGACAATACTTAGAGAAATGCGACTTTCTACATATGAAAATACATAGAATTACCTTTATATTGACATATGACTCATTTTTATTGCAAGGTAGACCAGCTTCCATACACTTATGCCCGTTCTCCTTTAAGTATATATGTAATATTGTATAACGTATGAAATTTACGTAGTTACGTAGTTCTAAAACCATTATCGCTAGTTGTAAATTAAAATAATTTATCTTTTTACGACTAAACGGATCCTAATGAAATTTGGCAAGGAGATTTATTATATCCCGGGGAGGACATATGCTACTTTTTACCAGACTGCGCAAAAGGAAGGTAATGTTTTTATTGAAAAACCACGCGGGCGGGTCAGCTAGTCCCACTAATATCATAAAAGCGAAGTTTGTATGGATGTTTGTTACTCTTTCACGTCATAACGGCTGAACCGATTTCGATGAAATTTGGTATGTACATATATTATAACCTGGATTAATTCAGGCTACTTCTTATTGACAAACTACGCGTGCGAAGCCGCTGATATTTTATAGTCATCACAGGACACTGCTGTACATAGGCCTAGATTTCTAAAGTGGCCGATCTTGTGTATCCTGCACCCAACAACCTTCTTCAGGTCATCTTTCCATCCAGTGAGGGGCCGTCCTACGCTGCGCTATCCAGTGCGTGGTCTCCACTCGAGAACATTTCTGCCCCAACGGCCGTCAGTTCTTCGAGCTATGTGCCCTGCCCACTGCAACTTCAGCTTGCTAATCCTTTGTGCTATGTCAGAATATATCAGAAAAGAATTAAACAAGAAAAGTTTGTAAAATAGTTTTATTTATTTTATGGTAACAATGTAAAAAGTTATTGAAAAGAAGTGTGCTAATGAGCAATAAATATAATAATTTAAATCTCATTAAAAATGTAATTAGCTTAAAAACGACAAATAATGAGTTCCATATGTACCTGTAACAAAAAAAGGTTGTAATAGGCCTAACGTAGTTTTTTTATTCGTTATGAAAATAAAAAAAATCAGGGACTGCGACCCTCACATTAAAACTTGGCGATCCTCCGGGGAGTGTGGACCCACAGGTTGTAAAACACAGCTGTAAATGGACCCTCCTATCTAGCTGTATGTGCATCACATATCAGTATGCACGGGGCAGATTGTTCCCAGACAGGTTTCGCCGTAGTCGATGCAAGGTCGGTCGGACGGCTTCAGGGGCTCCGCTTTAGCGCAGAACTGGATTACACTGGAAAAGAGTTTTTTTTTAATAAACAAGAACGGTCAACTGCGAGTGAGACTCGCGCACCGAGGGTTCCGTGTCTACATAGATTTGTACTTATCTTAGCAGCGCCATCTAGTATATGAGCGGTAAACTCTGACGTTTAAGGCTGATATCTAAAAAATATTCTCATTTAGAAGAGTTGATATTAATATCAAATTCAGATTTTCAACTTTGCTAACTTCGGAGACGAAGGGGGTGAAGTTATTTTTTTTCATCATAACTCCAAAATTAACTAAAAATAAGCAATACACCCCACAAGATAGGGTGTTTGCGTGAGTTAAATAAAAATAACCACAACTATCATAAAGGGGAAGATTTTTTGCACTATAAATAAATTAATAACTTTCGTCAAATTTCATGATTCTAGATTAACGGAAAGTATCCTATAGGTTTTAATTAATTTGGGATTCAAAATATTCGGCATTAATGTCAGTATTTTTTGATTGCGCTGACTCAGAAGTTTGTTTTTTTTACAGCTCCAAGGGACCTTAGTATTCGATATTAATTTCAACTAGATACTTTTGATACTTCCACGTGTTTCAAATAAAAATAGTCTTTACATACGGACGGACAACGAAATGATCTTTCGAAGTATGGGTTGGGTTCCATTCCCGCCGCGGAACAAATGTTCGCATGATCTACTTAAGTATATTTGTTCCGGGTCTGGTTGTTTCTCTATACTGCGTGTCACCGCATTTACGACATTAATTTAAAACACGGGTAGGGCTGATGGCTAGTATTGTTGTAAAACAGATTTTTTTAAATTCATTACTATGATTTTTTTTTTAATTTTCTATCTACCTAAATTTAAAGTCCTAAAATATCAATGGAACAGCCTGTATAAAATAGGTAAACAAATAATATTCATTCATCATGTAACTAGGTACCTGTTAAACTGGCTAAGCGGCATAGTCGCTAACGCGCCGCCGATTTACGTTAAAAATTGTTTACTGGAAATATATCGATTGCTAGATAAATATTTAAGCTACCAGTATTAAACCCACCTCTAAAATCACACAATACTATTCTGCACGTGTTTTAAATTAATGTCGTGAATGCGGTGACAGACTGTATATTGGTTCCCATAATGTATGTACCCTGTAGGGGTCTGGCAAGGTATGGTATTATAAAAACTTAATAGCTGGGTAAACAATGTTTAAAACTAGGAATCTTAAAATAAATAATAACTAAAATAAAAAAAATAATAATACAATTTTTTACTAGACTAAGATAAATTTCGTAAATTTGTTACTTTATTAACTAACTTATGTATGAGGTAGGTGATAGAAACATCTTAATTTTACTTTTTCATATAGGTACATAATGTCTAGTTTGGGGCTAGATGGCGCTGTATGAAATGTCCAGCATTATTTATTTATCATAAGAGCAGTAGAGTTTCTTGTGAAAAGGCTCGCCTGGGGAAGTACTACCACCGTACCTATTTTTGCCGCCAAGCAGCATTCCGGTGAAATAACAGGCACATGAGGCTTTACACCTGTATGCTTCAAGTTGATAGACGCAGGGCATTGCATCGTAGGACACGTTTCTAAGGTGCGTGACCTTTGCAGTACTCTGTTATAGGCGATGGTTACCACTTAACTTTTGAGGTACGGTACCCTAAAAATAGTAATTTCTTACCCATAATCCCCTTTCTCCATCCATTTCTCATCGATTTTGTTGATCTGCTGGAACTTGCCGTTGGGCAGGCCGCAGATCAGATCTGCCTTGACCGTGCGCACCGCTATTATAGGCGCGGGGGTGAAGCCTGGTAAGTGTAAATCACACTAATATTATAAACGCGAATGTTCGTATGTATGTATGGAAGTTTGTTACTCTTTCACGTCGGAACGGCTGAATCGATTGCGATGAAAATTGGTATGTATGTACGTAGATAATAACCTGGATTAACACATACGTTACTTTTTATTGGCAAACCACGCGTGCGAAGCCGCAGGCGTAAGCTTGTAAAAGTTTATTTCCTTAAACTACTAAGTAACTACAACTTGGGTGTCTTCAAGTCGCGAGTGAATAGGTTTCTTCTAGGCACGCGTGTACCATCGTAGACTGCATCATCGGTTACTATCAGGCGAGATCGTGTTCAAACGCTATCCTATCTATAGGTACTAATATTATAAAGAGCAAAGATTTGTATGTTTGTAACGAATAAACTCAAAAACTACAAGTCCGATTTCAAAATTATAGTATGCTACATAGACTATATTTATTACTAGAAAAAAATTAGGGATCCCAACTAAAACTTCAATAATGTAAAAATAAATAGCCATAAAAAACGTTTAAAAATAAATGTTCAGTAATGGCCGCTAGTAATATATATTATTAAAAAAACATACCTTGTAGTGCCGTTTCGAATCCTGTAACAGGGTTCCAGTTCTTCTCTCCCAGTAGCTTCCTGTAGTTGAGATCGCCTTTGAAGAGTATAGCGACGGCGTATTGCAGGTTTCTGTACAGATTGTAGTCGTATTTCTTCATGTCTTTGTAACAATGCGGCCACGTCCAGTATGCTTCATCCTATAAAATATAACCATTTATTCAGACACAAATATATAAATGTAAGTATATATAAGTAAGGTGGCGTCCAAGTATTACCTACGTAACGCAATTTTTGTTGTGAAACGTTACGATTCATTACAGGGGTGGGAGGGGGATTCAAACAACGCGTTACGTAACATTGTTTTATTTATTTAAATAAAAAAACTAGGGAATTAAAATTTTCCAAGTTGGCAACACTTTTCGTTTATGTTATACGGGGAATCTCTCGATTGTATTGTACTTACGTCATTTTTACTTTTCTCTCCCAAGTTGGCAACCCTTTTTGTTTATGTTTTACGGGGAATCTTTCGATTGTATTGTACTTACGTCATTTTTATTTTTCTCTCCCAAGTTGGCAGCCCTTTTTGTTTATGTTTTACGGGGAATCCCTCAACTGTAGTGTAATAATTAGTATTTTGTTTTGTTATTGCCGCAAATGTATAAAACAATAACAAAGGTATTGCGACTTTCCGGTACTTTGCGCAATATAATTGAGATTTTTAGGTAAAAATGGTCACTGGGGTGTTACGTAACGTTTAAGAAGGGGGAGGGGAGATACAGAAAAATGTTGGGGGGGGGAGTGCCAAAAAATCTTCAAAAATTGCGTTAAGTTATAAGTACTTGAACGCGCCATAACTGCTTAAACTCTGTGTTGCCATTTTTCGGCAAAGGTAAATTATAAAATAAAAATATGTACACCAAAATCATATTGATAATTCAATTCAATCAAATTTATTTCAGTCGTAATTATGTCTATATATGGTTAGTACCTACTACATTTGTTTATCTTATATATATTAATAATACAAATTTACAAAGTAATACAAATTTAAAATAAATAATGTTATAGGACAAACAAATTTAAATCAAAACAAATTAAAATTTAATCAAAATAAAATAAATTAAAACACATGTCAAATAATGTTAAAATATATTAACAATATATAATGTTATCCTCAAAATAAAGTAACATTCTTTCACCAAAATATTTCCGTTGAAATATCGCACTAATAAATGTGAAAGTTTGGATGTTTGTTACTCAATCACGTCGTAACGGCTGAACCGATTTTGATAAAATTTGGTATGTTGGTATGATAAAATTTGTATGTACCCACGTAGATTATATCTACGATTATATATTATCTGTAGACCTGAATTAACACATAGGCTACTTTTTGTTGACAAACAACGTGTGCGAAGCCGCTGGCGGAAACTAGACTTCCATTTTTTTATGAATAATTTAAAAAGTAACCTTTTTAAATAGAAAAATAACTATTTTTTATTATAATTTTAAAACCTATCTAAAATTTATTTAATACAAGGTTTCTTGATGTGGATGTTGACTTATATTCAAACTAGATGGCGGTAGTGAATTTGTGCAGATCGCGCTATCGAAGCGTTTTGCGTCGAGATCGCCTTCGCGAGGAAAATCTGCAACAACGCTCGCAAGCCGCATTTGACGCGCTTCGCTCGCAAGATATTTTTGTAGGGTGCATCATGGCACCTAAATTATAAAAACAATTATTTATGTTTAAACATCAAAGAAAGTCGTGTTAGTTACACTATTTAAAACTCAAGAACGGCTGAACCGATTTGCCTGAAAATTGGTGGGGAGGTAGCTTAGAACCAGGAGACGGACTTAGGATACTTTTTATCCCGTTCGACCGCGTTCCCGTGTGACGTGACATAAAACGTCAAAGAGAATACAAGTATAAAACGTGGAATAACAAAAACACATCTGACATGGAATAACAAAACGCAAATGACAGCTAAACGTAATTTTGTCTATGGTTAAGTATGGTTGTAAAATGATGGCCGGAGACAATAATTGACAATTCTACCAGGGTGACGTATATTGACAGCCCGCTTTATATGCATGCCAAGGCGGTACGAAGTTCGGCGGGTCAACTAGTTTATATAATTTTTGTCAACTCGGCTTAGAAAAGCCGGGAAATAACTGAAGTCCACGGGCCTAAGTGAAGTGTCCCTCAGTGGTTCGGGTGGTACTATTTTGAACCGCTGTACATAGTAGTGCAGGTGAAAATTGATTGATTGAAAATACTTTATTGCACTTATAAAACTAGTACAAAGGCGAACTTAATGCTAAAGAGCATTCTCTTCCAGATAACCTTTGTGTATTGTAGATAAAGATGTGTAGGTAGTGCACAGGAAAGGGAACTAATGAAAAATTTGCACAGGACTAATAAAAATAGCATAGGTACATACTACTTAAATACTTTTTATCATAGACTAACTATACCAATATTAACCACCAATATACCAATTCGTTGGTATTATTATTTATATTATTGACTTTGTATGAACTAGGCATGGAAATGGTTGTTACTTTTAAATCATTTCCATATGATTATTTTTTATCACTGCTATTTCACATGTGAAAAATTACAGGCAATGATTTTTAATTATGATGCCGATGCACGTAGGGAATTAAAAGTACGTACCAATACAACAAAAGAGCCGTCATCTAAATACGCCTTCCACTGTTGTCCTAGTTGTCGCAAATTATCCGCGTTGATAATCCGAGGAGGCTCCGGGGCTTCGCCCTCCTTCGGCTCTAAGACATACAAAAATAATTCAATTCAATAAAATATATTTTTTTACATATAAAAGAGCTTGTACTATGGGAACCAGATAACTGATAGAATACTCATCAACCTTTTTTTGTATATAATACTTATAATATATAGAAAAACATCCAGACCCGAAACAAATATCTGTAGATCATGCAAACATTTGTTCCGCGGCGGGAATCGAACCCGCCACCTCCTGCGTCTCAGCCGGCTATTCGCCTACTGCGCCACGGAGATCGTCATAATCCTGTAAGAATGTTACTACTTAATCACACTAATATTATAAATGCGAAAGTTTGGATGTTTGTTTGTTACTCAATCACGTCGTAACGGCTGAACCGATTTCGATGAAATTTGGTATGTACGTAGATTAATTAATTAATTAATTACCTGTATTAACATATGTGCTACTTTTTATTGACAAAACAAGCGTGCGAAGCCGCGAGCGGAAGCTAGTAATATTATAAATTCGAAAATATCTCTGTCTCTGTCTGCTAAGTTTTCACGGCTAAGCAGCTGGACCGATTTTGATGAAACACATACAGATAGATAGTATACAAATAGATTATGACTTGGATAAAGATATAGGCTACTTCTTATTGGCATACCACGCGTGCAAAGCCACCGGCTGATGCTTGTTAAAAATATATTTTACTGACCTTTTTTGAGTTCAGGTACACTTCTATTGTAGTTGGCATTTGCACAAGAATCTATTACAAATCTGAAAAATAAAAACACATATTTGTAAATATTAATGATACTTTTACATAACAATATACACAACACAGAAAATAAAAGAAATTATAAAATTATAAAGAAAATGAGTAAGTTCATATATTGCAAAATGTGTAAAAATGTCTCGTCTAGGCTTGACAATTTTTGAGAAGGTTTAAAAAATCGTGAAATTTTCTTGAATAAAAATACTATTGTGTAAAGATATCGCAAAATGTGTAAAGATATTGCAAAATATGTACAAATATTCCAAAATGTGTACAGATATTATAAAATATGTACAAATATTCCAAAATGTGTACAGATATTATAAAATATGTACAAATATTCCAAAATGTGTACAGATATTATAAAATATGTACAAATATTCCAAAATGTGTACAGATATTATAAAATATGTACAAATATTCCAAAATGTGTACAGATATTATAAAATATGTACAAATATTCCAAAATGTGTACAGATATTATAAAATATGTACAAATATTCCAAAATGTGTAAAGATATTATAAAATATGTACAAATATTCCAAAATGTGTACAGATATTATAAAATATGTACAAATATTCCAAAATGTGTACAGATATTATAAAATATGTACAAATATTCCAAAATGTGTACAGATATTATAAAATATGTACAAATATTCCAAAATGTGTACAGATATTATAAAATATGTACAAATATTCCAAAATGTGTACAGATACTATAAAATATGTACAAATATTCCAAAATGTGTACAGATATTGCAAAATATGTACAAATATTCCAAAATGTGTACAGATATTATAAAATATGTACAAATATTCCAAAATGTGTACAGATACTATAAAATATGTACAAATATTCCAAAATGTGTACAGATATTATAAAATATGTACAAATATTCCAAAATGTGTACAGATATTATAAAATATGTACAAATATTCCAAAATGTGTACAGATATTATAAAATATGTACAAATATTCCAAAATGTGTACAGATACTATAAAATATGTACAAATATTCCAAAATGTGTACAGATATTGCAAAATATGTACAAATATTCCAAAATGTGTACAGATATTATAAAATATGTACAAATATTCCAAAATGTGTACAGATACTATAAAATATGTACAAATATTCCAAAATGTGTACAGATATTATAAAATATGTACAAATATTCCAAAATGTGTACAGATATTATAAAATATGTACAAATATTCCAAAATGTGTACAGATATTATAAAATATGTACAAATATTCCAAAATGTGTACAGATACTATAAAATATGTACAAATATTCCAAAATATGTACAGATATTGCAAAATATGTACAAATATTCCAAAATGTGTACAGATATTATAAAATATGTACAAATATTCCAAAATGTGTACAGATACTATAAAATATGTACAAATATTCCAAGTTGTGTACAGATATTGCATAATATGTACAAATATTCCAAAATGTGTACAGATATTATAAAATATGTACAAATATTCCAAAATGTGTACAGATATTATAAAATATGTACAAATATTCCAAAATGTGTACAGATATTATAAAATATGTACAAATATTCCAAAATGTGTACAGATATTATAAAATATGTACAAATATTCCAAAATGTGTACAGATACTATAAAATATGTACAAATATTCCAAAATGTGTACAGATATTGCAAAATATGTACAAATATTCCAAAATGTGTACAGATACTATAAAATATGTACAAATATTCCAAAATGTGTACAGATACTATAAAATATGTACAAATATTCCAAAATGTGTACAGATATTGCAAAATATGTACAAATATTCCAAAATGTGTACAGATATAATAAAATATGTACAAATATTCCAAAATGTGTACAGATATTATAAAATATGTACAAATATTCCAAAATGTGTACAGATATTATAAAATATGTACAAATATTCCAAAATGTGTACAGATATTATAATATATGTACAAATATTCCAAAATGTGTACAGATATTATAACATGTGTAAAGGTATTGCAAAATGTGTAAAGATATTGCAAATTGTAAAGATGTCTCGTATAGGCTTGACAATTTTTGAGATTTTAAAAGTCTTGAAATTTACTTGAATCAAAATAAAAATACTATTGTGCAACGATATCGCAAAATATGTAAAGATATTTCAAAATGTGTAAAGATATTGCAAAATGATTACATATATTGCAAAATATGTACAAATATTCCAAAATGTGTACAGATATTGCAAAATATGTACAAATATTCCAAAATGTGTACAGATACTATAAAATATGTACAAATATTCCAAAATGTGTACAGATATTATAAAATATGTACAAATATTCCAAAATGTGTACAGATACTATAAAATATGTACAAATATTCCAAAATGTGTACAGATACTATAAAATATGTACAAATATTCCAAAATGTGTACAGATATTGCAAAATATGTACAAATATTCCAAAATGTGTACAGATATTATAAAATATGTACAAATATTCCAAAATGTGTACAGATATTATAAAATATGTACAAATATTCCAAAATGTGTACAGATATTATAAAATATGTACAAATATTCCAAAATGTGTACAGATATTGTAAAATGTGTAGAAATATTGCAAAATTGACATAATATTAACTGTCGAAGGGCTGAGCTGACTATATTGAGTCATCTATTATAATTAGTGTAAGTAGCTTTCTTAATAAGATTGCTCTTCAGGGATCCAGCCGTTAATCGTGAAAACTTAACAAACAAACAGACAGAGGGACAGAGTTACTTTTGAATTCGAGTTATTTTAGCAGCTGCCCACGGCTTCGCACGCGTGGTTTGTCAATAAATAAACGAGTGTGATTTAGACCCCACGACTGAAGTAAAACTTCTTTTTCAAAATATTTATTAATTTATAAAATTGTTCAATTACAAAATTGTTTACACGTCTGTAGATCGATCAGTCTATGTTCATTCTGGACAGACACAACTCGCGCTCGCACATTAACGTTTAAAATTAAACGAAACGTAACTCTCTGTCTTTCTATCTTCACTAACTTATCTCCCTCTCAACTTCCGTTCGCACTTTTTGTAACGCATTCGCCAGCTTACTCCCCAAGTCAAGCGTGCGTAAAAAAGTTTTACTTCCACATTACCCCCCTTCTGCGCAGTCGGGTAAATCTGTCTGTGGTCTGTGTCCCAATCCCAGTCATATTTTATCTGTATACCAAATTTCATCGAAATTGGTCAAGCCGTTTAATCATGAAAACGTAACAAACAGAGCGACTGACATACAAAGAGACAAAGAGCTACATTCGAATTTATAAAATTAGTATGTATATACTTACTTAAAGTCCCGTCGAGTGACGTCAGAAACGAACCAAGGCATATTCTTGACGTGGAATCTAACCTGAAAAATATACATTTACAATTTAAAGTCTACTAGAAATTCCATAATAAAACTACTATAGGTGGTACTAGTGCGTCGCCGCAATGGCGACGCCGATTTACGTTAAGTAATGTTACCTTTTTAACAATGTTCTGTGATATTAGAAAATGCGCAAGGCACAGGTCAGCGAACAACTCGTAGCCGGAATTGTCACATACGATATCTGAAAAAAAATAACAAAAAATTAAAACGTGTAAATTTCACATTTATTTTTAAATTTTATTCTGACATTTTTGTTTTTATAATAATTTTTTTGTTTGTTGTGTTAATTGTTATTCATCATACATAATACACGGTGTCCTTTAAATCACTGTTTTCCCAGAACAAACGTTGCTCAGACCATGGTCTAACTAACTATTAGTAGCATCAAAAAAATAAACTATAAAAAAAATCTCGACCTTCTCAAATAAGCTAACTTTGTTCAAAAACTAACCGTGACATAAAGTTCATGGATACGCTAGCCGTAGCATATTACCTACTTCCTTAGGTACCTAGTAGCTACCGGTCAGCGCGCTGAGTATGTTGTAGGGCGTAACGTTAAAATAGACGTTATAAGTTCGCAACTTTTTATATTTTTCAAAGACCGATTTGTTTTTAATTGTTTTTTTATTTTGATGTTATAAACTGTTAGTAGACCATGGTCTGAACAACGTTTGTTCTGGTAAAACAGTGATTTAAAGGACACCGTGATAATGCCGTAGGACGTCCACTGCTGGACTTAGCCCTCCCTATCGATTTCCAGAGCGACCGAGCTTGTACAGCCTACACTCAACGGCTCCCAGCAACCTTTATCAGGTATTCTTTCCATCCCTGATAAAGGTTGCTGGGAGCCGTTGAGTGTAGGCTGTACAAGCTCGGTCGCTCTGGAAATCTATAGGGAGGGCTAAGTCCAGCAGTGGACGTCCTACGGCATTATCACGGTGTCCTTTAAATCACTGTTTTACCAGAACAAACGTTGTTCAGACCCAGCAACCTTTATCAGGTATTCTTTCCATCCCTGATAAAGGTTGCTGGGAGCCGTTGAGTGTAGGCTGTACAAGCTCGGTCGCTCTGGAAATCGATAGGGAGGGCTAAGTCCAGCAGTGGACGTCCTACGGCATTATCACGGTGTCCTTTAAATCTTTCCATCTAATGGGAGGCCGTTCTACTTTCCAGTGCGCGATCTTCACTCGATAACCTTTCTACCCCAACGGCCGTCAGTTCTTCAAGCTATGTGCCCACTGCCACTTTAGCTTGCTAATCCTCAAGGCTGTGTCAGTGTCAGTGACTTTGCCTAATGTACTATTTTTAAACTAGTGGTTCGCCCCGAACCGAGATCTCACGAGTCTCTCGTAAAAACAAAAAAATATTATTTGTAATCTTTAACTATCAAAATAGTGCCACGAAATAGATAACCAAGTGACTTGGCCTACAGTTTCATTCAAATTACAAGTAACGGGAGTTCATGTCAATTTATTATTATTTTTTGGGGTAGAAATTGCAGTTATTCTGGATTTCAGACTCCCTATATTTGTG
Organism: Philereme vetulata; assembly: GCA_918857605.2. Taxonomy (NCBI): domain Eukaryota; kingdom Metazoa; phylum Arthropoda; class Insecta; order Lepidoptera; family Geometridae; genus Philereme; species Philereme vetulata. Next base: position 14,505,283 of record OU975425.1, read on the forward strand.
TAAAGCTACACGCATACCAAATTTCAGCACTGTGGGGTTACTGATGTACCCTGTGAATTTTGTCAAAGTTCAGTTTGTATTATGGCTAATAACTTGAAAACTACAAAGTTTAAACCATAAATAAAAACGGGACCGAAATGTACTCACAGATACCTTTTATTAGACGTGCCACTTGACCGGATAGTCCCATTTTGGTTTTTTTTACCCCTCTTGAACCCCAATATCACAACAACCCCTCCACATTTTTAGCTCATTTAGTTACACCATAATTGTGCCATCACTACCTACCTATATACCAAATTTCACGATGATCGGATAAACGCTTCGAAAGTTATCTTCGGACAAACATACATACATCCGATTTGCCCACGTTGATTTCTCCTGTTGTTGTGCTCCCTTTACCTACTAAAGTGTTAGACTACTGAGCATGTTGTGGTCTAAGAGCCCATGACACTGAACCTAGTTTGATAAAACTGCCAGATGATATATATAATTAGTCACGTCATTAATGGGGGAACACGAAATAGCGACGCTGCAATGAAAAACCTGAAAACGCAATAAAAAAATCCGGTTTCTAGTATGATAAGACTCCCAAGTTTTGTTTGTTCCTAGAAACAGGGGAGGGATATGACTATACGATAATGCAGTGCTGCAAGCCTGATTGGCCTAATCAGTGCCAGCAGCATTATAAGCGACGCTTCGTATCTGGTATCTAGTATGATCGATCTCCTCAAAAAACCCAAGCCGAAAGATCATCAATTTCTGTGTAAGAAAAACCACTGCTGCATTTTCCAAAGAATGGTGAGTGGTTGCTGCAGCGATTGAAGGTCGCCCTCGGCGCAGCTGCATTCGGCGTTACAATTCAGTTTTGTCACCCGCAATCACTCGGTTCCTTTCTATTTGTACTGATTGAATACGCGTGCCACGGTCACGTATGAATAATTTTTCCTTCTCTTTCGTAAGGGTCAGCCGTTTTCATCTCATACACTTCATACAGCTCGCTCACGATCATGGGTTCGATGATTTCGTGTTCCCCCATTAAAGACGTGACTAATTATATATATCGTCGTTGTTCTAACTAAGTGACGTGACCGACATTTTGGCGTAACTGACATTTGTACTTTTATCTACTTTCGAAGACGAACCGATCTGTCTAATCGGCGTATCTGTATCTTCTACCTATGTATGTCTAGATGTATGTTTGACGTATCTACATATCTTAAAATTATAAATCATTCGAAGTGCCCTAACTACACTTACGACTTTTAGTATTTTTTTCTAAAATGTCGGTTACGTCACTTAGTTAGAACAGCGGCGATATATCATCTGGTAGTCTTATCGTACTAGGTTCAGTGTCATGGACTCTCCTACTATTGTATTTGCCTGTTATTGGTTTCACGTGTAGCTTATAGCATTTAATTTTTTTTGTAAGCACTCACGTGTTTAACCTTTGGTAAACCTAATAAATAAAAAATGGCACTCCGGGAGTACCGACAGAAGTAAAAAATTTAGCGCTCAATGTTTGGGTATTCAACATTCAAAAGCAGACTACACTACATATACTTATATAGAGGTGTCGGTAACAGTGTCGCGAGTTCAATGGTTTTTTCCATCTCAAAAAATGCCAATGCGCCTAAAGACGTTATCACTTCAAAGAAAATTTGCAAAATGATCATGATGGATAAACACGAAAATTTATTAAGAAAGTTGTCTTATGCCCCTCAAAAACTAAAAAAACAAATTATATACAGAGGTGTCGGTGACAGTGTCGCGAGTTCAATGGTTTTTCCCAATTCCCATCTCAAAAAATGTGCAACGCGCCTAAAGAAGTTTTCACATCAAAAATGTTTGTCTGTGTACTGAATACCATGAAATAGGGGTGATATAAACAAACACAAGTGACGATCACAATAGGCCTTATAGCCGCATAAGCTAATAAAAAAAACTTACCGAATATAACAGTTTGTGCTAGCACCATTTTAGCAGGGCAGGGTATCTTGGGCGCCTCTTCCTCGGGCGCGGAGCTGGGGGCGGAGGGGGCGAGGGAGCCCTTAGTGGAACCCGTAGGGCTGGCGACGGGCTGGAAATAATAAACTATTTGTTGGAGATACTAGATATTAAATATAAAAATACTAAACGCTAACGCTCCTGGCAGACGGAGTTATAAATCATGGGAGTAACTATTGCAATCTCGCTCGCTCTTGCAGCGATTACGGAAGCCGTTAGTGATGCGCCGAGTACCTATCGATAACAATAATTACCAGTATATAATTACGGTACTTAACAACTTTTTAACCGGTTTTTAAAAGCGGTTCAAAAAGTACTTCTTTTTTTTCCCACTTTTCACATTTTCTCAAAACAATATTCATTTTCCAAAATATTTAGATGTAGTTCTAGTAACTTTTACTGTTTTCATTTTGTTTTCAGTCTCTTCAGAAAAAAACAGCCTGTATCAATCAAGGCTACGTCTAAAACTGTATGTCTATCTACATTTTACTCCATAAAAATGGTGAATTTGTAAACAGTCGACAAATGATGAACGGCTTTATCCGTACCTAATCCAGAAACAGTGGATTTTTATAGACTTGAAATAAGCGCAGGTTCATTGCGGGCACGACCGTTCCTCAAAATTTGTCGACTGTTTCCAAATTCATTCTGTATATTTTTAACTGCATTTACATAATACACTTGCATGTTTAATGCCAATATTACAACAATGTACTAAGAAATCCTATGTACAAGAAATATTTAATCATGTGCACGGTGAAATTAAAATCACAATTTGTCCAGATTAAACGTTGTTCAGACCAAGATATTCTATTGGTTTACAGCTTATATAAAAAATAAATAATCATTTGTCTATGAAAAACATAAAAGTTACGAATTTAAAACGTTTTAATTGAACTCACTACAATACAATACACACCGAATAAAACTCGCCACAGAATAAATAAAAGTAATTCGGTATCGCTACCGCGGTGAGTGACCTTTATGTCACGGTTAATGTTTGAGCAACATAGGACTAATTTGAGAACGCCTAGTTAATTTTGTTTTATTAACCAACGTATTTTAAGCTATAGAACGGTAGCTGTAGACCATAGTCTGGACAACGGTTATTTTGGGAAACAGTGATTTCAATCACCGTGTATATTATTTCTGATATAGTTACTGTGTCCGTATGTAGTTTGTGTGTTTGTTAGTCAAATTAATGTTTCTAGTTATCTAATAATTTATTACAAAAAAGACCTGTTCTTTGCATAGCGGCGTGCCAAATGCCGTCGCCAATCTATGACAACTGCATTGAAACTTGAACGTGGTATTCTGAAATATAATTCAACTAAGTATCGCGTAACTTGTGAAACGGTGACATAAGCAAGCTATGATCCAGATCGCATTCAACCACGAAAATGGGACAAATTTAATTGTATGTTCTGAAAAGAAATATTCCTCTTATTTATATTTCAAAAGGTGTATGAATGACTTGAAACTATTTTAATATGCGATAGTTTGGGTGTATGTTTATTCATAAACTCTGTAACGACAAGAACATTGAATAAAATAACTTGAACATAGCTTATAATTTTATTTATTATACAAACAGTTAAGTTATTGTGATAAGATAAGATAAGGATATCATTGTAAAAAATGAGTATGATATGATTGTGATAAACTGTTGTCTTGAAATATCACATGGTTTTTTTTTCATAAATTATAGGCTAGCGTTTGACCACGATCTTGCCTCATCAGGCGGTAGTGAAGTATGCGAAACCTACCTATCAGTAACTTATTTATTCTTGTTGCAAATAAATTTAAATCATTCATTCATTCAAGTTAAGTTTATTATAATTAAAATACTAATTTAGTATTTTTTATCAAACTATATCTTTAACTAAACAAAATTCGTGGTTTCAAATATCACATAGGCTTTAATTTATTGCGATAAGTATGTGATAGATAATATTAGTAGGATTTATTATTACAGTATTTGTACGTACCCCCTCAATAGCTTTTCCCATGGTCTCAGCTTTCGCTACCACTTGGTCTGCTATTTTAGCCGTATCGTCTACCAGAAGCTGAAAATAAATAAAATTAAATTTATACATTACCGACTTTTCGCACCACCTGCTCGACAATGTCAAATTATATGTCATGTTAAACCTCGCCGAAAGCAGGTGATTAAATCCCTACGGCTGAGCCGGGAGTAAAGTTGTACTGAATTTCATTATGCCCCGCGGGTATTATGTCATCTGAATTTAGAACCTCATCTGTATTAAAATTTGAACCAAAGAGAACTTATTCGTAAACCGAACTAACCTCAGCACAGAATGCACCAACCTAGATTTGGTTTTCATTGCCTCGCAGAAAGTGTGAAAAGTAAAGTATTCTCCTCGTGGATAAAGCTGTAAAGTGTGCATCTTGGGCGCTCACTCTCTGCACTCAGGATTCTAGAAACTCCCTCGCTGCGCTCGTGAGTTAACTCTAGAATCCTTCGTTACTTTCGGGATTCAATACAGCGCTCGTGTCGCAATACACTGCTTTGTCTCCTCGTTTTTTACTATTAATTTAATAGCCACTACATTAGGTACTGACGTCTGGAGTTACTACTACTAAATTAGCTTAAAATCTTATACTTCGCCACGGCTTCGCTCGTGCTGTTGTCATTAAAAACACCCTCCTCTGCGCAGTCAAGTAAAAGTAGCTCTATGTCCCGTTCATAATATATCTGTTTACAAAATTACATCGAAATCGGTCCAGACGTTTAGTCGCGAAAACGTTATAAAGAGACAATATACCTATACTTTCGAATTTATAATACTTATCCGATGCTTTTAGCATTAAGACCACCTTTTTAACATTTTATGTGTATTTTGTGCAATAAACTATGAAAGAAATAAATACTATTAAGAAGAATGTGTTTTATTACCTTGTCCTTATAGTCTATAATCATCTGGAAGGGGTCTACCGGCGCGGCTGGAGCACCGCCATCTTTGGCTGAGCCTCCCATAGTGACTGGCTCGCCGGCTGACAGTGATAAATCGCATTTGTTGGCCCAGAGACATATCTAAAACACAACTATAGTACATACACGGTAAAATTTAAATCACTGTTTTTTCCAGAACAAACATTGGTTATACCATTGTCTCTTACGGTTGTATAGCATCAAATGCGTTATTAAAAAATACTAGGCTTTTTAAAATAAGTCTTACTCAAACATTAACTGTGACAAAGTTCACTACTAATAGAACTATTAATTCTTCTGTAGCGAGTATTATTCTATGTGTGTTGTAGGGAGTATCTAACGTTAATTCAAACGCTTTAAATGCGCAAACTATATCCTTATAACCTTTTATAATTCAATAAAAAAATACTTCTGGCCCTAATCTGCGCAGTTAGTTACCTTCAAAAGCGTCATAAAGTCCTGTTTTCTTTTGTCCTTATCGCTTACAGGAAGCATGGTCACCAATTTATCAGCGACCACACACATCGCCTCGAGAAAGGTCGAGAGCGACTTGTCTTTTTGCTCATCGAACGGGTCGAACTTATGTAGACTTTTGCTGTAAAAGTTTTTATGGTCTTCAACAGATATTATACTAACAGATTTATTTATTAAATTTAACAGTTGCTTACAGTTTTAACCAAAGCGACTATTGCCTTAAAATTAACAAATAAACAAAAATGTTGTTGTAAAAAAGCAAAATTACAAGCAAAATAAAACATTACAAAGAAACGCAAGACCACTTGTCGGGCGGTAATGGATAATTTTCTGTCCAGGTTGCAAGAGTGTTAAAATAAACATGGTTCACACTTACACAATGTTTTTAAATAAAACCCTAATTTGTCTACTTTAAAATATTATATACAGTTTTATTCCATACAGCGTGTTTATTTTTTATTAGCAATTTTAAATGTAAAGGATTTTTGATTCAGCCTGTAGCGTAGATTTCTGTAATTCTTACCCTAACTCACATCCATCCCTGAGGCTTCTATACACATAGCACTCTGTAAACACCCATATATTAGTGAAGTATCGCGCATTTTCCTGCGAGGCCAGCCAAGTATTCCATAGTTTTGCATCGGCCGTATTAGCTTTCAAAGGTTCGTACGGCTTGTTGGTCACTAGATCGCTTTTCAGCTTTGATACGTGCTTTATAAAGTTTCGGATTTCGTCGTCGCCCTGAAAATAAATAACAGATACGATAAATAAGATAAGATAAATTAAAAAACGATAAATTAAGATGAGATAAATTAAGATACGATAAATAAGATAAATTAAAACACATTTCTAAGTAAAATTAAAACACGATAAATAAGAAAAATTAAAATTAAAATGTTGATACGCTAAAATAAGATGAGATAAATTATGTTACGATAAAATAAGATACGATAAATAAAGGTAAGATAATTTAAGATACGATAAATAAGATATTTTTTGAGGAAGCTGTTTCATGAAATACTATTTTTTGACTAAAACAGAAAAAAGGAATCTAGTCTACTTTTATTTGTACCGTCGAGTACGAAACCCTAAGCTGTGCAATGATTCAATACTAAAATAAAACTTACGGCCCCAGTTTTGGATTTTATCTGTCCTCCCTCCCTTGATAGATAATCTATTATCTTAGTCAATATGATGGGTAGTCGCTCTCTTAACGAATAATACGCGAAACTCCTGGAACAAAACAAAACTTATGAAACAAGACCGATTAAATACGAGTAGGACTCGCGCACCGAGGGTTCCGAACCTAGATTACATTAGGGTTTGGTTTAGTTACTTTAATTAAGCAGCGCCATCTAGTGAACGGTAAACAACCGTGAAACGTTAGTAAAACATTTTCTGAGACTTACGACTTAAGTCTGAGAAAATGTTTTAAATATTGTGTCAAGGTTGTATGATCAAACTTCGTCTCATATCATAAATATATACTATTAAATATATCTTCAAGCGGCTTTCAGACTACGCTATACTATTGTGCTATATAGCAAAGAAGGACCTAACCAAGTAAGCCAATAACATATACAGTACAGTGTGAACGTGCCCATAACAATGTATGGTGCGCGATATTGTTGTGTTTTTTTTTTTTTTTTTTTTAATTTAATGGCAACTTAGTCCTCTAATAAGGCGTGAGGAACATTCCTGCCAGCTTCACGTAGTAGGTTCACGGCACGGTTAAATGTAAAATAAAGTTAAAATGGGTTTAAAGCTATACGCGACGCGAGTTTATCTGATATCTGCAACAATGTGTTAAATGTTATTATTACTATCAAGCAAATAAATACAATATATTAATATATATATATAAATTAGTAAACTATAATTTAATATCATAATGGGCTATAAATTTGGTAAGGGCACATATAGCGTTTTTATTTTGTAGTGATAAAAGGGAAGTTAAGTTAGATGGAAGAGGAGCTTTACAATAAACTAAAATATTATATAGGGAAGGTGAGGAGTATCTGGGGCAATGATACAGTATGTGATTAATAGACCCTTCATCAAGACCACATTCACAAAGTGAAGAGTCTCTCACTCTTATTTTTCGGAGGTGCACCGATGAAGAGCAATGTCCAATTCTCATCCTACAAATTGTGGAAGTAATTTGCTTAGTAGCTTTAATTTTTGCAAACCAAGGTCTGAAAGAAATGAACGGCTGAATCTTATATAGATGATTACCTTTTGTGCGCCCTGAACTCACCCAGTGGGAGTTCCAGGATTTTTATAAACTTTGCTTGGCAATAGAAATAATGTCATGGGGGTATGTGGTAAAATTACGTTTACTACCATGGACAATTGCAAATTTAGCTAAACTGTCCACCCGCTCATTACCCACAATACCACTGTGGCCAGGTATCCATGCCAATGTGACATTCAAATTGTCATCATGGCAAAGTCTAAGGAAATGTTTGATAGTCAAAGAAATAGGACAGGAGGAGGCTGATTTGCCAAAAGGGTTTGCTATTAATAGTTGAAGACTGCTTTTGGAATCTGAAAAAATTACGGAATCAGGGATATAATTGTTTCTGATAAATTTAATACATTCTAAGATAGCTAGGCTTTCGCCAGAACAATTTGAACAATAATGCGGATATTTAAATAGTTGAGATATATTAGAGTTGGCATGTAAAAAAGCGGTTCCCACGGACCCAAGAAGGTCAGTCTTGGATGCATCAGTGAAAAATACATCGGAGTTACTCCAGAGGTCTGTTACTACTTTATTAAATTCGAAATTTGGGTTAGGAGTTTTCTTGTTAATACCTATTGATAGCCTAACATCAGGTTGGAAAATTTTGGATTTGAAATCATGCATAAAAAGAGGGTGAACTGAAAATCTATTCACTCTAAATCTGACCCTATCAAGCTTTCTGTAGCTTTTAACTAAGGGGGGTAAGAGCTTATGTCTCCAGAATGGCTTAGATTGGGTGTAAAGATCTAACAATTTAAGTTTAGGAATTAGAGGGTGATTTGCAAAAACGCTAATTTTAAAAATAAACCTATCTGCAAGGTATTGTCGCCTTAGATTCAGTGGGGGATCTGCGCATTCGACTTGAAGAGCATTTATAGGTGTGGATTTCATAGCTCCAATGATTATTCTGAGCGCTTTAGAGTGACATACATCAAGTTTTTTAATAGGAGCTTTATTTCCAGGGATTAACAAATAAGAACCAAAATCTAAGTGGCTCCTTACTATGGCATTATATAAAATTTTAAGTGATAATGGGTGGGCACCCCACCAAACTCCGGCCAGACATCTCATAATGTTGATACCACGTTCACTTTTACCCAACATATGATTAACATGAGCCAAACCATTCAGTTTAGAGTCAAAAAATTTTCCAAGGAATCTAACTTTATCAACTACTGGTATAATTGAGCCATTAGAGGAAATGTTAATATTGGGAATGTTTCTTTTCCTAGAGAAAATACAGATACTGCTTTTAGATGCTGAAAGGGAAAGAGAGTTGGAGTATAACCAGGTGGACAGAATGGCAATGCCTTCTTCCACCCTACCTGCTGCTTCCGTAATAGAAGAATCAGCCGTGTAGACAAGCAAGTCATCAGCATATTGAAGAACTCTGGACACTGTTGTTAAAGACCGCTCTATATCTATAGTATATACATCGTACAATAGTGGACTTAGAACTGATCCTTGAGGGAGACCCTTCCAAATTACTCTATCAGTCTCGTTTACTCCGTTAAATCTAAGTGAGATTAGTCTGCCAGATAATAAATTAAATATGAAAGAGGTTATCTTATTAGGAATTCTTAGCTTATGCAGTTTATGCCTAAGAATACTAAGATCAACATTATCATATGCTGCAGATATATCTAGAAAGCCAGCCACAACTGACTCGTTTCTAGTCAATGCTAGATGTATATCTGTGGTAAATATGGCATGACTATCAGCGATACTTTTACCTTTTCTAAATCCATATTGTGAAGTTGATAGGAGGGAGTGGTGCTCCAGGTACCACTCTAGGCGATTTTTAACTAAATGTTCGGAAATTTTAGGGATTGTTGATGATAAAGCAATGGGTCGGTAAGATAAAGAATCTGCAGGATCTTTGCCGGGTTTACAAATGGGAATAATTATTTGATGTTTCCAATATTGAGGAATAAAACCAGAACTAATAACTGTATTGATAATGGTTAACAAGTATTTGAGGGATAATTCATTTGCATTGGATAAAAAGGAGTATGGGATACCATCTGGGCCCGGGGCTGAATCTTTTACCTTATTCAGAACCAATTTTAATTCTTGGAAGGAGAAGGGGGAATCAAGCAAAAAGTGAGAATTAGAAGAGTGAGCGGGAATATCATTCGATAAATAGTAAGGGTTGGGTACCTGTAAATAATTAGGAGCAAATGGGGGGGCTAACTTACTCATAAAATCATTTGTCCAAGAGGTAGAGTACGATGTGTGGTAGTTTTGTCTACGAGAACATCTAAAACGTCTTATTTTATCCCAGACAATAGTAGGAGAAGTTTGAGGGGAGACAGAAGAACAGAAGTTACGCCAGCCCTGAAACTTCTTTTTCTTCAAAAGCCTTTTAGTAGCAGCACTTACGTTTTTAAAAACTAGGAAACTCTCTAGGGTCACTTTGGTGTCACAGTTAGATTCAACAGCCTTTCGACGTTTAATTGCTTTAGTACAGTCAGAATCCCACCAGGGAGGAGATGGAATTTTGCCCGCAAAGGTGTTCTTTTTCTTAAAAACAGCATCTGCAGCATCAATAATAGATTTTTTTTAAAAATTGCTACAATCAATAATATTGGAAGAGTCAGGACTAGGCAGGGCCTCTATTTTCTCATCTAAAAGACTGGAGTAAGATTCCCATTTATTTTTACTAATTATGTATGGAAGAAGAGGAGGAAGGTTAAGAACAGAAGAATTTTGATAAGGGAATGAGATGATAATAGGATAATGGTCTGAGCCATGAGTAGTAGGATGCCTGGACCAAGAAAGAAGACTAGCTAAAGAAGAAGAACAACAAGACAGATCTACAAAACTTAAATTGGCACCTGGCGTGGTTCTACGCGTAGGAGACCCATCATTCAAAATACACAAATCAAAACTATCTAGAATATCTAAAAATTGACGCCCAAAAGGGTGACTATTAGGTGCTCCCCATAATTGATGATGACAGTTAAAATCTCCTAATAGAACCAATGGAGGAGGAACTGTTGAAAGATAAGATTGCAAAATAGGGATAACCGCAATATTTCTTTTTGGAATATAAACAGAGACATAGGAAATGTTGTTAAACCTAAGGGCCACAACATTTAACAAATTACTAGAGTTATTTATGGGAATTTGAGTAAAAGATAAATTATTTCTAATAAAAAGGGCGGAACCGCCCCAACCATCCCCTCTGTCGTCCCGGAGAACGGTGTATCCAGGGGTTCTAAAAATAGAACCAGGATCCAGCCATGTCTCCGAGACGGCAGAGATGAATGGTTTATGAAGATTAAGTAAGTAGTGTAGTTCAGATTTGTTCTGAACCACACTTCTACAATTCCATTGGAGGACTACATCCATGTTTGATCGCATTTAAAAGTGTGATTGATATAGTGTTAATCATGTGTATTGCAACGTTGTTCGGTAGATCAGAATGAAGGATTATATTAGTCAAAGAAGCGAGTAATTTATTAATTGTTTCAGAAGTTAGGATTTCATTTTCGTTTGAGCTTGTAATATTTAAATTATTCTTGATAGCACAACCGTTTGATGGTGCAGGAATATCATAAGAATGTATTAATTTCCTATGGGATTTTTGGTCATAGCCAGGAACTATAGCTGGGCGAGGACGCGGAGGGCGAATTATGGTTTTTCGGTACGAGTGAGGAACTGCAGAGGGTTGGGAAGACGGTATCTTATTAGAAGATGGAGACATCAGCTGAGAGGACTCAGGCTGACTTGATGCAACTTCTGCAAAGGACTTCTTAGATTGCGGGATTACTTTAATTGCCTCTTGGTATGAAACATTGTGATAAGCCATATGGTGTTTTATATTGACTTGCCTGGTATATTCAGGGCAAATCTTGCTAGTGGCGAAGTGATGTGCCGAGCAGTACATACAAATTGCCTCAGTTACATCAACCAAGCATGAGTCTCCTGTGTGGTTGTCAGAGCATTTGTAGCATTTAGGTTTAGAACGGCAAATGAGCTTTAGTATGCCCAAATCGACAGCAACTATAACATTGGATAGTGGGGAAGATATACTGCTCCACCGCCAGCATGGTATAGCAACAAGCTATCTCTTTGGGCAAAACTTGACCATCAAACGTAAAGACAACAGTTTGAGTAGGTACCCAAGATCTGCCATCCGACGTCGTAATAATTTTTTTGTTCAGTCTTCTAGTTTTAATTATTTTCCCCGTACCCACCGGGCAGCGAACTGCTTCAATAATTTCCTCGTGAGACCAGTCAGAAGGGATACCTTTGACTATACCCATGCGAGAAATGTTATGTGATGGTATATATGCTTTGAAGTTATTTTGGGACAACAGATCATTTTTTAAGAATTGATTTGCTTCATCCGCAGATTTGAAACTAACCGCTAGGCGATTGCGGCCTATCTTTTTTATACCATCATTCAAGATGGATGTGAACTTATTTCTGAAGAGGAATGAGCCGAATTTCAAGGGGTGAAGGGTAGTTCCAGGCGTAGCATTTTCTATGATCAATTCTACAAAGATCAGGAAGGGACCACAGTCATTACATTCATAATGGTCACGAGTAATGGGGGTAGGAGGAGAATTTTGGGTCAGGAGGTTTGGTGTATCATCTTGGGTCAGGTCCATTGGAGCAGCATGAATACCTGGCTGGTTTACTTTTTTTGTGTGTGGCTGAATTGCCTTATTAATTGTTGGGACTATGCGGTTGCTTACACGCGGGACAGCAGTGCTATTGTCATGTATTAGAATAGGATTAGATAGAACTTTGTTGATGGGATTTTTTGGTTTGGAGATTGATTTCAGTTTTTCAACTTTCATAGCTCTCTTATCTTTTTTTTTAATAACTGTTTTCCAAGTCGGAGTAACATTCTTTTCTTTCAGAAACTCGGCACGCCTGGTAGGGGACTTGGAGGATGGAGCTATAGCCTCATCCTCACAAGATTCCGGAGCTGGAATTTCACAGAATAGCTCTGGTGAGGGAAAATTTTAAATCCTGGTGGAAGGTCTAGTTCAAATTCGGGACCAGGATCCAATAAATCGCTATCCACCATCTCTTCCATGATGGCGGACACATGCAAACAGCGCACCCAATTTCAAACTACAATACACTACAAAATTCTTACCACAGCGACGAAAGACAAACACAAATATATAGAGTTAAACAATTATACCTCCACCAACTAGATTTTCTTAAGTAAACTAAGTTTAGAAGGCAAATATCAGAAAAAAACACAATTAATTAGCCGGGAAACGAAAGAACAACGTGAACACAACCAGGGTCCGTTTGACAGTCCACATACTACTTAGATGATATTGTTGTGCTATGAGCTAATAAATTAAAGCGTAGTCTGAAATGAGCATAATACATAGACAAGACAGTGTTGCCCTCTATCCTAAATTTTACAGTTAGTCAAAAGTAGCACTTTCGCAACGCTCCTGTAGTCTATGCAAATAAAATGTTCTTATTCTAATTTCGTCACAAGTCACATCGTCACATTATCATAAAATGTTGAATCATCTAAAGACTAACGATCTATAGATAGCTTTACTGCTCCAGATCACTACCAGGTGGAAGTGTCCCCAACACACTTGCGATGAATTACAATGCTTATGCGTTGACCCAGATAAGCGCCAGCTCTCAGCTCAGCTCTCACACGTCGCTTCGAGCAGACGTTTAGGAAGAATTTTGAAAACGCGATGGGCCCCGGTACCCCATGGACCCAGGGTCTCCACCCCCAAATACGTAAGCTCTGTCGAGACTTCCATATTTGCGCCGCTTGAGATCTTCGGCTGAATTTTCTAAAAAGTATCCTATTTCCGTCTCCTGGTTCTATGCTACCTTCCCACCAATTTTCAGCCAAATCGGTTCAGCCGTTCTTGAGTTATAAATAGTGTAACTAACACGACTTTCTTTTATATATATAGATTGAAGTATTTTATCTGTTAGTATAGTTAGCTATATGTATATACCTATATATTAGTCTATTTATATGTATTAGGCATAAAACTTTATCTTATTTTTGATTTATGTGTAAATGTTTCCTCCAAAATACACCGCACTCCGTATCTTCGTATTTTCGCTCCATCCAAAGGTGGAAGAGATCGCTTTCAGCGATAAGCCCGCCCATTGTATTACCTTATTTATTCTAGCCTAAATAGTACTTATTATTGTATTATTTTTATTTGTGTGGTAATTCAATAAAGAGTTATCTAACTAAAATAAATCTGTTTATTAAAAAAAATTACAAACTTTAAGTGTTGCTTGTAGTAAAACATATATCTACTATGTAATAATTATTAAGTCTAGTAACATTTAGGTATAATTGTTTGTAGTCTCAAATAAATAAAATAAAAATACAAAAAGTGCAAAAAGTATGCCGCCCGAACAGGGACTTGAACCCTGGACCCTTGGATTAAAAGTCCAATGCTCTACCGACTGAGCTATCCGGGCTGTGTGTCAAACTCTGAAATTATCGGACAGACACGGAAACAATAACAATGACGAATTTTTAGCTTAAATACAATTTACTAACATTAACAGAAAAGGACATAAAAAATATTGCAAAGGATTTTAACCCAATGCTAGGGGGTCTACTTAAAAGTAACAGACAAAGAGACAGGTAATTTCGAACTTAATAACTAGCTGACCCGCCCGCGGCTTCGCACGGGTGGTTTTTCAATAAAACATTACCCTTATTTTGCACAGTTGGCTAAAAAGTAGCCTATGTCTTTTCCCAGGATATAATCTATCTCCTTGCAAAATTGCATTCCGATCCGTTCAGCCGTTTAGTCGTGTAAAGGTAACAAACAAACTAACAAACAAACATGTATGTATTATACATATAAACCTTCCTCTTGAATCACTCTATCTATTGCTGAAAACTACATTAAAATCCGTTGAGTAGTTTGAAAGATCTAAGGTAACAGACAGCAGAAGCGACTTCATTTTATCTCTCTCTCTCTTCCCAGCTATGTATCCCACATGGTGGTGGGGTCAGCTTTCCTGTTCGTTCTTCTCCACTTCGCTCTATCCTCGACATCGTCATCAGAAACTTGGCACTCTCTCATGCACACACTACATCTCTCCACCTTGTCTTGGGTCTACCTCTAGATCTTCGACCGGGGATGGAAAGTTGTAGTGCCACATTCCCTACGTAGTCAGGTGGCCTCCTCTTCACGTGACCGTACCATCGCAGCCGACTCTCCTGCATCTTGTCAGCGATGTCGCGCACCCCCAGGCTTCCTCGCACGTACTCGTTACGGATTTTATCGAGCCTGGTGACGCCGCACATCCACCTCAGCATCTGCATTTCGGCGATTTGGATGGTATGTATGGATGGATCTAGGCGACTTCATTTTATATATTATATGTATAAAGAATGATATACCTAGATACCATAAATGTGGATAACGGGTTTAAAAGTCATTTGAAAGACAACTGATAAGCTCAATTAAATAAAATAGTTATTAATAACTATTATCACAATTATTCAGAGTAGAAGGGGAAAGCTGGTCATCTATTCTATACTATACTATCGGCTGGATTGATTTTGATGAATTTTTGTGTGTGTTGAGTCCATGATAGTTTAGATTCACATTTGGATCCGGTAGATGGCACTGTTGATCCAGAAAATTGCGGACGAAGTCGCGGACATACAACTAGTTTATTATAAAGAGGTAACATTTGTAAATTTGTTTGTTTGGATGTAAGGGTTAATTTCCAGAAATATTAAAACTATTTTGAAAATTCGTACACTTATAGAAAGCTACAGACACAATCCTAGAGTGCTCGACCATATTTTATTTATATAAAAACTTGTGCAAAGCTATGGCAGGTCAGCTTATATGCCATAAAAATAGCTTTATAAGTACAATCATCGAAGAAAAAATAGAAAGAAAACAAGAGGAATGCCTCCAATAAGCTACAAGTCAGATTAAGAAGAAGATCACTGTCATGTTGTACAAAGAGACCTTAGAGTGAGAAAAATGAAGGGAGTTTGATGAAACTCCCTCATAAGAGTATTTAAGAGCTTCTGTTGGTGCAACCGATGGGTTGCACCAACAGAAGCTCTTAAATACAAGCGAGATCTCAAGCATCATTTTAATAACCTGTTTAAATACCACTACTAAGTGACATTATTTGTTTTGGACTGAGCGCTTCCGAGCTTCGGTCTTTTACAATGTACTCTTTTTATGATACCGTTGTCCCTACAAACCTCAATGTTTTTAAATGCTATTTTTATACATTACTGTTTGTAAAAAAAATTAAGTGATAAATAAAATAAAAAAAATATTCTAATTAAATGGAGGTTTTTTTTGCAGATTAGGTAAGTACTTGTATTTTCTCTGTAAGTTTTGTAATTCTGTTAAAAAAATAAATGCTTAAACTGATAGTACCTACTTTATTATAACCTATAATACTAGCTGAGAAAGGTTATACCTAGGTATCATCATCATATTTACAGCTGAAGGTTGTACACTGTTGAAGATAGGCCTCCACCATTGATTTTCAAAGCAAACAATATTGTGTGACACCCAATGACTCCCAGCAACCTTTAGTTACAGGATATTAATTAAATTATTCTACGGCCCATTAATATCTTAGCCTAAACTACATATTATAATAAAAACTTATTTACTAGACTTCGAGTTCTTGGTGTTCGGTAAGTATCCGTCCTCGGAACGACGAAATACGACACCCTTCAACCAAAAATCTTCTTTCATGAAGGTCGTTCTAATGCCCATGATACAGGGGAATCATAGATTTATATTATTTGCTAAAATTACTATTACTTATGAAGCAAAGCCATCTAGATTTTAAATAAACTCAAAACTCTAATAGTTGGAATTGGATGTATAAAATGGCTAGATTTGAATCTAAAGAAATGGCGGGCTTTCAATTCGAATATTTATAAAATAAAAACAAGTAGGTAAATACGTACTTCTTGAAGGTCCCTTGAAGTTGTATGTTGATTGGAGTAGCCGTGGACATAAACGGCTCTATCTTTTCCACCTTGATAAATGGACCTCCGTAGATGAACTCGGATCGACAACATTCGTCTACATCACATATTTCTTGTGCTATATTGCTTCTTGACGAGCCCTTAGTTGGTGTTGGAGAAGATGGTTTCGGAGAACTCATTTTTCGTGGTTTTTATTTATTTGCACTGTAATTTCTAGGTCTATTTTTACGAAACCATCGGAATTGTTGTTTTGTTTGTCCCCATCCCACTTCCAAGGACGGACTGTTTTGACAGAGTGTGGAAAATCAGCTGTTTGTTGTTGACAGTGACAGATCGATCTGACATTCGGTATGTTTGCAAAAAGTTAATTTGCGTTTACAAAGATAGTTGGGATTAAAAATAAATATGAGGAAAACATTTTAGAAAAAGCCTACAAATTAGGCGGCTTATAGGATTAAAAATGAGAACATGTATCTTGTGTTTTTAGTACCTGCCTCGTATATAAGTTAGTTTTAATCTAATCTATTCTACCATGCCATGCCATTTTTATGTTATCTTAAAGTTCCACTGCACCCATTGTATTTACTTTACTCTTTGATCCGCACCGCACTCTATTCAGCTACGTTACTATGTACCGCAAATGCAAGCAAATTTTATACAGATACCTACTCGTAAAAATGTGATAGTAATACTCACATTCCATAGATACCTTCCATTACAACATTTCTTGGCGTCACAATCTTCATTACCGGTAGATTTTCGGTATCAACCGGCCAATCGTAAGCTTTTCCCGCCATTTTTGCGAATTTACACAGCTAAATACCTACGGAACTTTGCTGTCTTTTTTTGAAAACACATGCACTACCACTGAATTTCCACGTAACAAGAAAATCAGACTAGTTGTTTGACCATGAAGGAATCTATAAATAGAAAACTTTTGGCCTGATTGTAACTTGTGCGATAATTCCCATCGCACACATACACTTCGTAATCGTATGCTAGTATTTAATAAAAGGGTTGATTCAAAAAAATTTGAAAATACGTTTGCCCCACCTGGAAATCGAACGGACAAAAATAAAAAAAATATTATTTTATTTTACCAATTAAAATGTACTAACAAAGTTGTAGATTCTTTTTTTTACTAAAAAGTTACCTATGGGTATTAGAAATAAAAAAAAAAAAATAATCATTAATAAAAATATTTTTATTTATTTACATCACAAGGATCACTTTGAAACGTCAATTTTACTGCCTGTTCTTCGCGACCAAGCCAGGAAAGAAAAGCAAAAACAAGGCTGGTGGTTCTTATAAATAATCCTTTTAGAATACACACCAATAAATAAAATAAATTACGTCTAAATTGTAATATTTTTGAACAAGTTGGGAGTAATTTCAATCCCAAGCTTCTCATATCATCTAAATAATCCGTTAGAGTAGGTAGGCTTTTCTATAAAGCTTTTTCTTTAATTATGTTTTAAATTCGTTAATTATCAATTTTTGTGCAACACTTTGGAGTTTGTTACAAAAGCGGTACACCTTGCCCTTTAAACGATTTACTAACTTTATGGAGTCTACAAGTGGCAACTGCGAGTTTATTACATTATTTTCTAGTATTAAAATTATGATTATCGCTATTTTTCTCAAACAAATTAATATTTTTGCTATAATTTAAATAAAAGTGACGTGTCATCTGCAAACAATACAACATCATGATCGTCCCTTACAAGATGGGGAAGATCATTAATATATACTAAAAACTATTACTTAGGTATTATCTGCGGAAATTTGTAATTGGCCCTAAGCATACATGTCTGTTTTTTGCATGTATTATAATATAATTAGTTTTCTGTGTACCTAGCTGTAAGTTTCCTAAAAATAATAAAAATAAAATAAAATAAACAAGAATAGTCCCAGAATTAATCCCTGTGGCACACCCATTTTAACCAGAGACCCCGAAGAACGCTTTCCATTCACGCAGTGGCGTAGCGTGGGTGTCGGCCGCCCGGGGCGGAAGATAATTTTGCCGCCCTCTTATTTAGGTATTTCAATTTAATGTATACTAGGTACATATACATTAGGTACATACATTAATTCTGGAGAACATTTCGGCAAGAACAGTCATCATTGTTTTGCATTATACAGGTTAGATTTTATATAAAAAAGTTTATCTAAGTTTTACAATCACGTTTATTAATACAAAAATTAGTTTACTTCAACCACTTAGATACATTGTTAAAATAGGTACACTATCTCGAAATAGGCCAAATAACTTGACCTACAGTTCCATTCAAATTACAGATAACGGGAGTTCATGTAATTTGATTCCTCTTTTTTGGGGTACAAATTGCAGTTATTCTGGATTTCAGACTTTTGCCTATATTTGTGTTACTAAAGCTAAACGCACACAATTGCCCCTAGTTTAGTAACGTTGGTAAAACGCTGGGGGCGTTCACCACTAAGCCCTACAGCTGTTAGAAACTGTAGAATATTCTTAGGGGTGTTATCTGTTAGCTCCTCCGGGCTAAGAATGTGTTTGCCCATATGAATGCTACGTTTGCGCATTGGTGGACCACACTCGCCTAACAGATGTAGAGGCGATTCTGCCGCCTCATTACAGAATCTGCAGGTTTGTGTCTCGCATAGCCCTAGCTGGAACATGTACTTATTAAACCGACAGTGTCCAGTTAGGGCTCTGACTATAATGCCGAGATTATTTCTGTTTGATCTGTTTTGTATCGTTTTATCAAAGACAAAATCAGTGATTTGGAATGGTTCATACCTGAAGAATTGATCCAAAGTTTGTACGATTCTTCGAAGCAGAAGTTCCTACGGGTTCTTTTTGCCAGGCTGTTTGGTATACCACATACGGGCTCAGGGCCCAGCTGTGTGACATTTGCACCAGCACGCACAACTTACCTTATAAACAAGGGATATCAAATAGGCATTCCTGTGGCAAAGACCTCACAAGGTCAATATCGGTCTCAGAATGCTACAGCGCTCTCCAGAGACTAACCCAAAACCATGCGGTCACAATATCACTGACAAAAAGTCATGATGCATGCCCGGAAAACGACAGGGCGGACTCCTTAGCACGGGAAGGAGCCAAACTGAACCCAACTCCGCACGATTTCAGCCTATCCAACCCACCGGCTGCGGAAATCAGGAACAGGTTGAAATAAAACTCCGAGGAGCATCAGAAAATCTGGGAACCCAGAACTGAATGCAAGCAGACCGAGAAAATGCTCCCGATAAAAGACCTGAAGATAACCAACACACTGCTAAAGATGAAACGCAAGGACTTGCGGATGATGGTAGAGATCATCACAGGACACTGCGAATTAAATCACCATCTCCTGAGGACAGGGGTCACAGATAGTGGGCTGTGTCGGGGTTGCTTACAGGATGAAGAGACAGTGGAGCGCGTGCTGCTGTACTATATGCCCAGACACATGAAGCCAGACCGCAGACGGGACTGCATGAACTCATCGAGTCATTTTCGACGTCAGCAACGACCTCAGGGACTCTGGAAAACTGCTACCACCAACCCAAAGTCCTACTTCGCTACTTTAAGGAGTTGGGATGGCTGTGGTCAGGTTAGAAGGGAGGTGAGAGATGGAGACTGGTGGTAGATCTTTTGTACTGATGGTAGAGCTTTTGTGAACGGGCTCGAAGAAGTGGGCACCACCGCCATACCTTTATCTGCCCCCAAATAGCAGAACTTGTGCAGCTGTGTTCCGGTTAGATGGTAATGGTATGTTCCTGTAATTACTGGCACATAGGCATAACAGCTAAGTCCTATAGTATGGCAACGTATCCACATAGAGATCAAGACAACATAATACCTTGTTTTGATGTGGATATCCATGGGCTGTAGTAGCTACTTAACATCTGGTGGACTGCATGCTCGTTTGCCATATAAGTAGTATAAAAAAAAGGTAATGCACAATAAACCCCTACGTGGGAAGTCAGTGCAGATCTTATTCCCTCCACCCTAGAATTAGATTAGAATAGAATAGAATTATTTATTTGACACACACAAAGAAACATAGAACGGATCACAAACAAAATAGGTAGACAGACAGGAAAATTACAGTACAATGAGATTATATTAGACCTATAGCTAGTACACATACGTACTTACCCAACCAGTAGGTAGGTGCACTAACAAGTCCCGCTCCGTGTCACGCGTGGCCAAACAGGCTCTGCCTCAGCTTTATGCTTCTTTGCAATAAATGATGCAAAGCAGCGCTGGTTTTCAGACATAGCCTTATGTAGGGTAATTGGAAATTAGTGCTTTGCTCCGGTTCTCGAAAAACCGGTATAAAACCGGTGATTATGAAAACCGGAGAAAACCGGGTTTTACGAAGCCTCGAGGGGTACTTTTCCAAAAATAAATAATTTATTCCTTAATCAATATAAGAAATTAAACAAAGATAAATATTTGTGGTAAAGTAAAGTTATATTTTTTTATAAATAACATTTATTGTTATATTTCTTTTTGGTCATCTTTTGTCTTTAAACATTCATATAGTTGCGGTATGCTGTGATTAAAGAAACTGCAGCAACAGTTATCGCTTTAAAATCCATGTTAATAAATTCGTCCGCATATTGAATTGATCAGCCATCACAAACTCTTGGTCAACATTGTGGCCACCTATGTTCTTTTAAGTTTTAATTAGTATTAAAATTAAAATCTATTTAAGTAAATAGGTAAGAGTTTTAATATAATTATAGTTATTTTTTTAAAATATTACATGTCAAACCTTTTTCAATGTTTGTCTCTTTTATTTCGTTAACTTGCAGTCATGGACAACTAAAAAAATGTCTTTCCTTGCAGATCACTTCTACTAAGTTTTCTACAAGTGACTCACATTTAATATAATATTTGTTTATTATAATAATGTTAGAAGAAATAATAATAATGTTAAAATTAATTATAATTTTACATAATTAATTATAAAAAAAATATTATAATGTCATTAGTCATGTTATTATGTCATGTCAATCGCTTCAAAGCGATAAGACCGCTCATTGTCATTTGCTTTGTGTCTTCTATTTAGTCTGTAATTTCTATTTTTTAATGTGTACAATAAAGTGTTTTCATTCATTACTGTTCTCCGTTACTGTTATTGAATGCCAGCGCAAATTTATAACCATAAAAATAAAAGGACACTAAAATGACATTTCTCCGGTTTTTTATAAAACCTGATCTAAAAAACCGGAGATGAAATTTGTCTCCGGTGCAAAGCACTATTGGAAATAATAGCGCCGTGACGGCGAAACTCGGCAACTCTCGACACATCCGCCGCCGGCGTGAGCCACGCCGATCGGCGCACACCTCTATTCCATAGAATATTTAGAAAAAAAAACATATCAGGATCTATGTATAATTGAGCTTCGGGTGTTCTACTCATGCGTTTTTTGAAACCATTTTCTTTATCACATGAACAAATAAAAGTGGATGACCGTTTTCCCGGTCATTTTTCATACTGTGCGTCGTCAAATTAAATTAAAGTTTTGCACACTTATTAATGAACGATGACATAGCATAATTTAATTTAAAAAAATATATCAATTAAATTTTTTTTTTCTTAAAAAAATACCTTATCTTTTAGCACGACCAGAATGATAATGCTATTAGCATTAACTCCTAGCACTATTCTGTTTTGTGTGAAAGTATTAAATAAATAAAAATTAGAAATACGATTTAATGACTACTGCTGGCAGGATCAACCCGGGAGTTTTGTAAATTTCTCAATAAAATAAGTAATAAACTAACACCTATATTTAAAATTATTTATGACATCTTTTCTGGGGTTCCAAGAAAAAGTTTATTTATTTAAATAAAAAAATCCAAGAAAAACATAAAATACGCAGATAACCGAACTAAAACGTAGAAAATAATTTTCAATAAATTTAAATTAAGAAAAACATTTATTTTATTGTAAGAAAGCGCATGGGGTGCTTTTTAAGATATTTTCAAAATCATCAAAATTACTTCTTTTAATATCTGTCAATAAAATATTTATAACAATTGACATCAAGCTTTTTTACAATTAAATATTTTATTTTGTTAATTACACTTTTTATTATTTTATTACTTATTTATGTTTTACTTTGGATATCTACAAAAGCGAGTTTTTTAAACTATTATTTATTTTAATTAGTGTCTGATCAAATTCCAGGTGTGGCAAGCGTAATTTCATAAATCATTATATGCAGTTTTGCTTCTTTCAAAAAATAAAGGAATGTTTCCTTTGGGTAAAATTTGCTGTCTTCAGTAGAGTACCAAAAATTCCACCCTGTTTATACAGACGTCCTAAGAGTCCCCTCATTTTTTGAAGTCGATTTAAAACTAACCAAAGCCTAATGAACTAATAACTAATGAACAGAAGTTTATTGAATTTTTTTTATACTACTTGTATGGCAAAAGAGCACGCAGTCCACCAGAAATGAAATTATAGTTCTATAATATATTAGTTTATCCTAATGAAGTTTACATTACAGTATACTCGTAACGCCATCTATAGGGAGTACTGGAAGCTTAAGAGGAAAAACTTGAAAACCAGCCATTAAACCAACCTATGATTGTCACAAGATATTTAAATATGTAGTAAATAAAAGAAAAGTGGTCCTGCAGGTTGTTAAATTAAAAGCATTTGTTTTAGTAAGTTAGTTTATTAAAAAACCCAAACATTCATATTAAAAAAACTCATGCAACTTAAAAGCTATAAATTAAAAGGTACTCTCAAGTACAGTTAAACTAGAAATTATATGGTTTCAAGCATATTAAATTTAGAGAATAAGAAAATATTTTTATGTTATTTTTCAGCCAAATCAACCTTATTTCTACATTTTAAATATGCATTCATATGTTTAGTAAGTGAAGCATTTTTAAATAACTATATTATTAAAAGAAATCATACAGAGTATTTCTAATACATTTTAAATATGTATTCATACGTTTTGTAAGTGAAGCATTTTTAAATAACTATATTATTAAAAGAAGTCATACAAAGAGTATTTTTTTTGCATTCAAACAATATTTTTATGTAATTCATCTACTGAAACTGCCAAACTCATCTTAAAATTGATACTGTTGGTTGGAGACACTCTTTTGAGTGCTTTTTCAAAAAAAATACAAATTGCAATTTAATTTAAGTACTTTCTGTTGTACATCCCATATTTTACATGGGTTATTTGAAAGCATAACTTCATAAGACCGCCCATTTTACTTGTGACAATGTCTTTTATTTATGTTTGTGTTGTGCAATAAAGTACGTATATTCATTTGTATTTGTTGTTTTTCATATCAAAAAAGTTTGATATATCGTGCAAGAAAAATAATTAATAGTTTAAAAAATTATCTTTCAATAGATAATGTGAAGTTACAGAAACTCCTCTATGCAGAGTTTGAACAAAAAATTATAAATAGTTAAGAAATATAAAAAAACTTAAGTACATAAGTACATGCATAAATAGTGAACATGCAAACATTCACATTTTATAACCTAATTTGAACTTACAAAAATAATTAAACTAAAAACGGGATAATTACCATGATTTCTAATGAGCATGCTACTACTGAAGCATCAGGTTTCTCAACTCGCAAATCATGGTAATTATCCAACCAATCAAATCATGGTAAAGTTGAGAATGAGACATTTTATAGTGTTTTCCTAAGCATGGAAGATCTCAGGGGCGCTTTCAATATTACGTAACGCGCCGTAAAGTTTTTCTGCCCCCCATTCCTAAACGTTACGTAACACCCAAGTAACCATTTCTACCTGAAGTTTAAAAATAAAAATGACATCAATAATCAACACCCTATGATAACTCCTAAGAATTGACATACTGATAAGCTATGATAATATTTTGGTCAAAATGTAAAATGGTACAATGTAAACTTTTCCTCGAATATCAATAATCAACACCACTACCCCTATGTAACTCCTAAGAATTGACATACTGATAAGTAAGCTATGATATTATTTTGGTCAAAATGTAAAATGTAAACTTTTCTCGCATATCAATAATCAACACCACTAACCTATGTTAACTACTAAGAATTGACATACTGATAAGCTATGATAAAATTTTGGTCAAAATGTAAAATGATACAATGTAAACTTTTCCTCGCATATCAATAATAAACACCACTACCCTATGTTAACTCCTAAGAATTGACATACTGATAAGCTATGATAATATTTTGGTCAAAATGTAAAATGGTACTACGTAAACTTTTCCTCGCATATCAATAATCAACACCATTAACCTATGCTAACTCCTCTAAGAATTGACATACTGATAAGCTATGATAATATTTTGGTCAAAATGTAAAATGGTACAACGTAAACTTTTCCTCGCATATAAATAATCAACACCATTAACCTATGCTAACTCCTCTAAGAATTGACATACTGATAAGCTATGATAATATTTTGGTCAAAATGTAAAATGGTACAATCTAAACTTTTCCTCGCATATCAATAATCAACATCACACTACCCTATGCTAACTCCTAAGAATTGACATACTGATAAGCTATGATAATATTTTGGTCAAAATGTAAAATGGTACAATGTAAACTTTTCCTCGCATATAAATAATCAACACCATTAACCTATGCTAACTCCTCTAAGAATTGACATACTGATAAGCTATGATAATATTTTGGTCAAAATGTAAAATGGTACAATGTAAACTTCTCGCATATCAATAATCAAAACCACTACCCTATGCTAACTCCTAAGAATTGACATACTGATAAGCTATGATAATATTTTAGTCAAAATGTAAAATGGTACAATCTAAACTTTTCCTCGCATATCAATAATCAACATTACACTACCCTATGCTAACTCCTAAGAATTGACATACTGATAAGCTATGATAATATTTTGGTCAAAATGTAAAATGGTACAATGTAAACTTCTCGCATATCAATAATCAAAACCATTACCCTATGCTAACTCCTAAGAATTGACATACTGATAAGCTATGATAATATTTTGGTCAAAATGTAAAATGGTACAATCTAAACTTTTCCTCGCATATCAATAATCAACATCACACTACCCTATGCTAACTCCTAAGAATTGACATACTGATAAGCTATGATAATATTTTGGTCAAAATGTAAAATGGTACAATGTAAACTTCTCGCATATCAATAATCAAAACCACTACCCTATGCTAACTCCTAAGAATTGACATACTGATAAGCTATGATAATATTTTAGTCAAAATGTAAAATGGTACAATCTAAACTTTTCCTCGCATATCAATAATCAACATTACACTACCCTATGCTAACTCCTAAGAATTGACATACTGATAAGCTATGATAATATTTTGGTCAAAATGTAAAATGGTACAATGTAAACTTCTCGCATATCAATAATCAAAACCATTACCCTATGCTAACTCCTAAGAATTGACATACTGATAAGCTATGATAATATTTTGGTCAAAATGTAAAATGGTACAATCTAAACTTTTCCTCGCATATCAATAATCAACATCACACTACCCTATGCTAACTCCTAAGAATTGACATACTGATAAGCTATGATAATATTTTGGTCAAAATGTAAAATGGTACAATGTAAACTTCTCGCATATCAATAATCAAAACCACTACCCTATGCTAACTCCTAAGAATTGACATACTGATAAGCTATGATAATATTTTGGTCAAAATGTAAAATGGTACAATGTAAACTTCTCGCATATCAATAATCAACACCACTACCCTATACTAACTCATAAGAATTGACATACTGATACACTATGATAATATTTTAGTCAAAATATAAAATAGTACAATGTAAAACTAGTAAGCTAACTGAACTTGAAGCAGTCAATATATTTTGAAAAGCTTTACCTGTGATTCAGGACCAGATTGTTAACACGTTGACTGCTTAAAACACAGTCTGTGTTTTTTAATTCGATACCATTGCGGCTTTACGAATAAAAGATACATTGCGAATGAGTTTTAACAAAAAAATACACAACTAATATAGTATCTAGTAACACAAATGGACTTGTAAAATTACTATTTGTCTGAATAAATGAATTAAATTAAAATTTACGCGCCTAGTGAATTTTTACTCCATAACTACTCTGATTACACGCGTGGCGTGTGCGAACCGCTGTACTGTGCGGGTACTACGAACGAAAACACGCCTTTTATAAGTCACAAGTGCGGCGACACACATACCTTGTGTGCGACTTAACACTGGTGACTAGATGAGAAAAAAGTTCACAGAGTTAAATATATCAATTAAAAATCTACCACCATATATATGAAAAGGTGGATTTTAGCTTCAATATTAAATTATTCAGATTTACAGAAATCTAAATTACAGGCAGTGTTCAGTTGACTGTTTTCAAATTCAGCCTGTAACCACAAAATAGTTACAGAAGTTAAGTTTAGTACAACGAGCCAAAACAGGCGCGTCTGTGCGCGTGCGAGGATCTCTGATCAAGTAGGTCGGACGTTATACCGAGATAGAGTTACTTTAACTTCTGTACCTATGTATTTAGTGTTGTAATTATAAAAAGTTAGGTGTCATGATTTACATTGTATTAGTCAATATTTCAGTTTTGTGGGAATAATAAAATCAAAATTGTCATATTAGTAAAATCTTGTTAAGATGAAAACATTAGTCAATTCTCTATTTATTAGTATTTATACATTTTACACAGTTGGTTATTTTTTTTAAAATTAAATATCTTACATGATTTAATTGTTGTTTCTTTAGGGCCGACACTTGTCTACTGTTTTCATCTTATAATTCTTATAAAAATTGTCATGATTATTAATTGTCTCAAGTAAAATATATATTTTAAAGGTGTCAAAAGTTACAAATTACTAGCTTGTTTGTCAAAATCAGTATAAAAATAAACTGTGTAATTTCCATGATAATTAAAATTGTGTCAAAATGTTATAAAGCCTAAATTGTAAACTTATTAATTGTCTCAAGTAAAAATATATTTTAAAGATAAGTTGTCAAAAGTTACAAATGACAAAATTGTTTTGTCAAAATCAGTAAAAATTAAACTGAATATTAAACTGTAAAATTCCCATGATAATTAAAATTGTGTCAAAAAGTTATAAAACCTAAATTGTAAACTTTTTTTGTGATAGGAAGTTAGTACATACAGTCAAAATAAAAAATCTTATCCTATTATTATCTTAGTAAGATATTGTATTAAAATATTAGTTTACTACTAATATTAAGTCTTAGTCATTAATTAATAAAATATTTTGAGCAAATAGTAAGGCACTTTTTTATGGTTGGAGTTTAGAGATCATATTATTAAAAACACATTTAAAATCAGCCATACATATCTATCAGTTAGTTTAGCACACTCTGCGCGATTTTTTTCAGCGACCGATGAAAACGTAGCTTGTCACATTGTGCGGGGCGAGACTTCTCTGTTATAGGCGATGGTTACCACTTAACATCATGTGGGTCATAGAATAAAAAACTGACTACGAAAATCAGCTAGCAGTGTCTTCGTACGCAGTTTAGCGTTTTCTATTCTAAAACCGAATGCGTTTAATCGCAGTGCGTGCTAAGCCTTATAACTACCCTTTACCACAATTGAATAAGCTGACTGTATCTTTGGAATAGTTATACTATTTTCTCTTTTGTATCTGGCAGTTTTAAATACAATTGAATGAGACAAGAGTAAATATTCCAAATACTCATATTATTGTTAGTTTATTAGTATGGTGGCTTATGACCGCCCAAGAAAAGTCTAATATAGAATAGAGTTAAATGATATTTAGTAGAGTAGAAACTCGACTTACAAATGTTTCTTCTATGCTAAAATATCATTTTACTTCAATATTTTTTAAGGGAGGTCATGCTCCACAATTAATAATATCCAGTTATAGAACTTCCTAATTTATCGCCATGCTGCAGTGCAGTGTAGCAAAATAAATCATCAATAGCAGTGAAAACATAATTATAGAACATAACTTATTAAATAAATATGGGACAATATTACATTCATTTTTAGAGCATTGTGCACCTTAATTAGATTAATTAGTAAAAATACAACAACTCCAAGCATTTTAGTTTGTAGTCTCAAAGCAATGTATTTCATGCAATCCTATTTTCACTCACACATTTAATAGCAGAGTTTGTTATCAACACAAATATAAACTTTACTAGTCAAATGGATCAATAATAAGTGTTTCAAAATCGATACCACTACTACACCTAAGGTAGATTTTAAATAGTGAGGGCAATTCTGTTGGCACTATACTAAATTTAGAGTCGACAGCACTAAACTGAATGACAATTATCGTATATTACTTTGTAATTGCTAAATGCCACATCCATTTCTAACATCTTAGTTCATTCGTGCCAAATTTGTCGAGTGTCGTCTGCAGTAATCCCCTATATATTATTTTTGTTACGTGTAATTTTTTTGTTAACACCCTTTATTTTTTTAAATCGCTTTTATTAGCTTGGTATGTATGTATGTATCTTTGAACTTGATTTTCAACTACCTCAAAACGTCGAATTAAATTTTGCACACTTGTCAAAGACCGATGACAAAGCTTAATTCAATAAAAATTAACGCTTATGTAGTTAGCCGAACAAAAATATAGAAAATAAATAAAAGTTTATTAAACTAAAAAACACGGTTTTGTAGATAACCGAACTAAATAGTAGAAAATAATTTTCAATAAATTTAAATTAAGAATAGTGTGATTAACAATAAAAACAACATTTTATTGTAAAAAGCGTAGGGTGCTTTTTAAGATATTTTCATAATGACTACTTCTTGTACCTATATCTGTCAATAAAATACATATTTATAGTAATTGACATCAAGCCCCCCCCCCCCCCCCCCGCTTTTTTACGATAAAATACATTTATTTGTAAATCACACCATTTTTAATTTAAATTAAATCTATTTTTATTTAACTTTTTAGTTCGGTTATCTACAAAAGCATGTTTTTTTTAGTTTTTTAAACTATTATTTATTTTAGAGATAACAATAATAATTTTACTCACACACGTTAAACATTATAATCATATTTTCTCTAACTAAATGTTATTCTTATGAGAATAAAGTTTCTTAAAGCAGATCCTTTTTTGTTTTCTATAGATAGAAAATAAGTTATTCAGTGCTGTCGAACATAAATTTTAGTTTGTTTTAACAGAATTTTCCCCAAATGTAATCAAGATTAAATATGTTAGCAAGAAGTTATATCACAAATTAGATAGGTAAGTATAGAAGTTAAATATAGTACGACGTTAACTCTACTTTGAGATAGAAAAGCTGCTGTCATATAATAAGATATAACCACAAAATAGATTTGTACAGAAGTTAATAACAAGACATCGAAATAATATATCAATCCTTCCACATATACTTGCCAAAATAGGCAACAGTTACTTATGCATAAACATTAAATTGTTCAACAAACTTACACATGATGTACGAAACAGATACTGCAGTCTTCAGCAATTAAGTCAGAAGGTTGTTGATGAAAAAGTCCTACTATACCCTTGAGGAAGCTCTTGCTGATGAGTGATGACTTTAGTACTATTTAATTATGGCTTTATTAATCAACCCTTAATTATTTTGTTATGACATGTGTTTTGTATGTATGATTAATGATTAAATTTTGTAAAACTTATTACTTTTCCAAGTGTACGTAAAATGTATGTTTATGAAATAAAAATATTTTAATTTTATTTAGTTCAAGCGATAACAGGCGCATGCAGATCAAAACGTTCGACCGACTTGATCCGAGCACATTCATACGTGCGCCTTTTATCGCTGGTAACTTAACTTCTGTACAAATCTATTTTGTGGTTATATTTTACTAGATGACAGCAGCTTTCTTGCCTCAATTTTAGTTTACTTAATTGCAATTACCTCTACAACATAATTTAAAATTTTTATTATAGTTTTATAACAAAATGGATGACATGTCTAAGACATGAATTAAATTAAAGGACCGATGAGCATGTAAATATTTGTGCTATTGATAACAAATTCACCCGGCACAGAACCCACACCATAAAGCTCAGTATCTACGCCTACCGTTGCTCTTAACCCGGGTGTTCTTCAGGGTGATGGTGGTAGACTGGAGCGGATGACCGTTGTTGCCACTGCGGAGAACTGGACAGTACGTACTGGAATGACAAAATAGAACGCTTTAATATCAGCCATCACACTTAAAATAAAAAACTATATATAAACAAATAACATTACACGCAGAAATATGTGGCGGTCTTATCGCTAAAGCTTCTTAATTTCTGATTTATTCCTTTGTATTCACCCAACTACCTATCTGGGTGCCAAATTTGAATTTTCTAGAGTCATCTGGAACTGAGTTAGAGTTTTGATCTATCTATGGGTTGGTAAGTCAGTCAGTGATAAAAATGTCCATTTTTGGACGTTATTATCTAAATAACCGTTTGAGGCGTGTTTATGAAATTTAGAGCACATATGTATCTCGCAAATGTAATTA
Organism: Philereme vetulata; assembly: GCA_918857605.2. Taxonomy (NCBI): domain Eukaryota; kingdom Metazoa; phylum Arthropoda; class Insecta; order Lepidoptera; family Geometridae; genus Philereme; species Philereme vetulata. Next base: position 14,536,430 of record OU975425.1, read on the forward strand.
AATGAGCCAAATTTGACATGTTTATGTGAAATAGTTTTTAGAGTTATGAGGTGGTCAAAAGTGTCTCCAAATGATTCATGTAATACATATTACACACGGTGTTGCTCGCCAGTTCTGTTAGTTCGCACTTGGCTTGACACGCTGCCGCGTGTCTAGGATGAATAAAAAGATTTTGATTTTTTATAACATTTTGAATATACTTACATGGTATGTGCATTATCACCAGATACTCCACAGGTAGAACAGATATGAGACCGCAGGATGGGACAGGTCACCACATTCTTATTGCCCACTTTCTCTTTCACCATATGGGTCATGTACACCAATGGAGTTTCTCCGTTCTTTCTGCAGAACGAACACATCTTAGCAGACCCGTAGTTTATGGTCGAGCTTGGGGTAACCAAAGGTTCTTTGAAGGGTGACATTTGGTGGGAAAATGGTGATCGAGGTGGAGTGGCACTGGGGGATAGGGATACTCTGGGAGATGTTTGGAAGGGAGATTTGTGAGGGGAGCTTTTGACTGGAGAAGAGGGTTTAAAGCCTCTGTTCTCAGATGGGAATAGCTCGTACGGTGTCATAGATGTCTTCCATTCTGATTTTGCTGATGTAGCAGACTGCCACTTTGAAAATTCATTGATAGTTTTGAGTGGAGCTTCTGTCGCGGCCATGATTTTTCTGCCCATGATTGGTCGTCTCATGATTAGCGGAGTCTCATAAATGTTCAGTTCAGGGCGTATTTGAGTTCCATAAGGCATTTCAGGGTGCATACTACTTTCAAATGACCTCGAGTGCCCTTCATAGGTTTTTGGTATTATTTGAGTTTGGAATGCGCTTTCTGGTCGAAAACCTTCAAATTCCTCAGGTCTATATTGGTTATGATACTGTTCTTGTCTACGACTGGTTCTTTCATACAAGTTTGGTTTTATGGTTTCTGGATGGAATTCTGGTGGAAATTGATGCAGAGTCAGATCTGGGAAAGAATCTGGAGAGGTCTCGGTGGAGCTTGATGATTGTGCCATGGCAGTTTGGTTGAATATACCCATGTTTGGTGGTGTTGGAGACAGGAACATGTCTGAAATACACGCAAGTTAAATAAGCACTTCTGATAATTCACCCTCTATTGCTCCAATTAAATTTGTTTATTTTGTTTCTAGCCAAGCAGCATTTGAAGATTCCATGGCGCAGTGGGCGTTGAGCCGGCTGAGACGCAGGAGGTATCGGGTTCGATTCCCGCCGCAAAACAAATGTTTGCATGATCTACAGATATTTGTTCCGGGTCTGGATGTTTTCCTATATATTATAATTATATATTTACAAAGTACAAGCTCTGCTTAGTTTGGGGATAGATAGCGCTGGGTGAAATGTCCAGCAATATTTATTATTTATTTTATTATTGCTGATATGTATACATCAGAGTTTGAAAGTCTCATATTGTTCACATTTGTGTGCTAATGTCTTATTAATAGGTAGCCAGTAATATACCTACACGTAAAATGAGCTCATCAAGTCTATCTTTTACCACAACACCTGTGATCCTGGAAATCTGCTTACATCACCCTAGCTATGTTGTTACTTCTAGACATGGGTGGCACACCATTTTAAAACAAGGAAGAAGCGAGCTACGCTTATTTCAAATTGTGGCATTACACTGTGGTAGAGGTGTGTAGTGAGTACGGTAGAGTAGAAAATGCGCGCGTGTAAAGGCGGAAACATATTTACGTGTCGTGGCGTGCGTCGACAGGCAAATATGTCCCTAACCATATTAAATGTATGAAACCGATATGCTTCTGGCGCGTCACGACACGCCACGCACGACACGTAAATATGTTTCCGCCTTAAGCGTGATGCCCCGCCTCATTGGTGCCAGAGTCCTGTATAGTGAAATTGAAATGACTCCGCCGCACATTGTTATTATATGTTGGATCTTATATCGCATCAATAGTTTTACTAACAAATATGGATCTTTGACATCAGAAAAGGCTGGATCATCAAAGCAAACGACAGAGTCGTGGAAGAAGATGGAGGAGACCTTTACCCAAGAAGGGATCCATCTCTAACAATTAGATTAAGAATAACTAGCGGTTCGCCCCGAACTGAGATCTCGCGAGACTCCCACAAAAAAAATATATTTGTATCTTATCTTAGACTATCCAAATAGTGCCCCGAAATTCATAACCACATAACTTGATCATGGGAGTTCATGTAAATTGGATACTCTTTTTTGGGGTAAAGTTGCAGTTAATCTGGATTTTAAACTTTTCCCTATATTTGTGTCACTAAAGCTACATTCATACCAAATTTCAGCACTGGTGTACCCTGTGAATTTTGTCAAAGTTCAGTTTTTATCATGGCTAAAACTTAAAAACTCCAAGGTTTAAACTAAAAATAAAAACAGGGTCGAAATGTACTTACAAAGAGCTTTTATTAGACGTGCCACTTGACCGGATAGTCCCATTTTGTTTTTTTTTTACCCTTCTTGAACTCCAATCTCAACAACCCACATTTTTAGCTCATTTATTCACACCAAAATTGTGCCATCACTACCTACCTATATACCAAATTTCACAACAATCAGATAAACACTTCGAAAGTTATCCTCGGACGAACAAACCGATACAACGCCGGTTTGCCCAAGTTAATTTAGAGATCTCGCTTCGCTCGATCAAATATTTAATTATTATTATTGACGTAACCTAATGTTCTATTGTGTCCATAACCATGGTTTATATTAAATGAGTATGAGTATTATGTGTGGCAAAGACAACAAACATTGGAATATATTAATTTTTTTTTTGCCGATTTCTACAAGATTATCAGACCGACACAGACGAAAAAACAAATAGGAAAAATAAAATCAACATACCATTTCCAGCAAACTCGCTGCTTCTTGGATAGAGATTCATTTCAGACATGTAATCGAGCATACTCTTCGAAGGATCCATTATAAAGTCTGAAATATCAAGAAAGAAAACTATTTACACGCATTTTCATTAACTATTTACATTTTTCACTAACAAAAATCACAAAACTTTTCAGAAAGTTTGCCGGAAATTGGAAATGGCGACATGGCATTTTATTTTGTTTGCGAGTCACTGTTGCCAACTGTACCATAAACTTTGTAGCTAGATCTCTTGCGAAGTTTTCAGAATTCCAATTTTTTATATCCTAAAAAGTAGCTAGAAGTAGCTAAAGTTTAAAAGAAATACCTATAGGAACATATTTGTTTGTAATAAAACATTAAATTCAAATAAAAACTTTATTATAAATTTTATGTTCTTCGGAAAATAATGTTGACACGGCAATTGACATTGATAATTCACTTTTCTTTGTTATTATGAGCATGACAGAGCAACGCCATCTGATAACATATAAAAACATGGCCGTAAAAACCCCTCATTCGGATTCGCCAGTGGGGGAAATTCAAACTGGCTGGTCTATAAATCTGTCTGGTCTTGCATGACAATCCTGCTGTCAGTGGCAGCGACAAAGCGTCTCATACAGTCACACAAAACTGTTTCTGAACTTTCAGAACGCACGCATGTTGCTAAAAAGTAGGTAGGTACCTATGTACTAAATTTTCTAAATTGTTAGTGATGGATGGGTAGGTATGCAAAAATTGCTAGATCTAGCTACAAAGTTGCATCAGTCAAGTTGGCATCAGTGGCGAGTAGCCTCGCTAAAAATGTAAACTTCCTTGTAAACAAAAGTTCAATAGAACTTCTTTCTTTCCTTTAAACATAATCATTTTGAAAGTTAATAACATTAGGTAGATTGAGAGAAAAAAAAAATATTTTCGGATATAATTAAAAGCGAAACTACAAATAAAATATATTTTATAATACCTATGTGGTTGTGATAGCGGGAGATTCAAAATTAGGTGCTTCACTTTTTCCTAATTACGAAAATAAGATCCCTGGGTTCGACTTTTGTTTAGCACAAAATATAGTATATATAATGTAAAATAATGTGTTTCTTATATGAATTCGAAAGGTGCAGAAAAAATGTGTGAAAAAAATTCATAGAGATCATACCTAGATTTTTTTGCAATGTCCTAAAATCATTCTAAAATTAATTGAGAGACTACACGAAAAGAGCCTTTGTAAGGGAGGAAGGATCTTTCATCACAAGACTAATACCTAGATAGAGTTCCTTGTGAAAGGGCTCGCCCGGGAAGTACCTACCTACCTACTACCGCTATACCTACCTACCTATTTCTGTCGCTAAGCAGCATTGCTGTGTTTCGGTATAAGGGTATGGGTGCCGCTGAAATTACAGGAACACGAGGCTTTACACCTTTATGCCTCAAGTTGATGTACGCAGGGCAATGCATCGTAGGGCACATTTCTAAGATGCGTGACCTAACGAGGCAATTATCTGTTAATTATAAGCGATGGTTACCACATAAATAAATAATAAATAAATGTGGCTGGACATTTCACACAACGCTATCTAAACTAAGCAGAGCTTGTACTATGAGAACCAGATAACTGATAAATGATCGAACAGCACAGGTAAGCTTGTTTGATCACTTATAATACCTACCTACTGTTTTCTTTTTGTAATTAGGTACATACATAAAATACCTATATAGAAAAACATCCAGATCCGCAACAAATATCTGTAGATTACACAAACATTCAGCAAGCTTCAACAAAGGTGGGTCTTAGGATGAACATGTTTAAACCAAGATTATGTGACCAATCTTGCTGGTCCAAAACTTAACATAATCGTAGGTAACTGCATAATAGAGGCAGTGGACAACTACATTATCTTGGACACTGTTTATCCGTTGGATCACTTTCCCAGAAATAAGAGATCTCGAGACGAGTCCAGTCTCAGTAGTCGAGCTAGGATGGGCCGCCTTTAGTAAGCTAGAAGACGTCCTAAAATCTAAAATCCCTCAAGACCAATGTGTCCTGCCCATTCTTACTTACGGTTCCGAGACATTGCCGCTACAAAGGAATACATGCAAAGATTAGAGTAGCTCAACGGGCAATGGAGCGTGTCATGCTCGGATATCACTCTTGGACCACATACCCAATGTAGAAATCCGACGTCGCACAAAGGTTGTGGACGTGGGTATGAGGATCGCACGGCTGAAGTGGAGATGGACTGGACACTTGGCTAGGAGGGATGACGGGCGTTGGACGAAGGCGATTACAGAGTGGTGGCCGAGGGATGCTCGTAGACCAAGAGGCAGACCACCCGCCCGATGGTCGAATGACATTGAAAGCGTAGTTGGGTGTCAATGGATGAGACTCGCAAGGGACCGGAAAAAATGGCGTAATAAAGAGGAGGCCTCTATCCAACAGTGGGTGCAGTCCGCGGCGGGAATCGAACCCGCTATTTCCTGCGTCTCAGCCGACTATTCGCACACTGCATCACGGAGGTCGTCAACATAACATAAAATCAGGTAGGGTTATAAGCTTTTTCTATCACCAGGAAGCATAAAAAAAACTGCCCTATTATGAACATAAGATCGGTGGGTTCGACTGTTACCACAAAATATCATTTTTAAAGTAAAATAACGTGTTTTATGTGCATTTGAACTATGCAGAGAAAAGTGGTCAAAACCTTTGCACCATTTTTTTGCATCTTAGACCTGTTTATAATTTCGTAAACACTACACGAAAAGTGCCTATGTGCGGACTAAGGATCTTTCATCACACCAATTCCTTTACTAACCACACAATTTGGAAGACTGTAGCTTACTTGCTGTGTGGCGATTTATATATTTTACTAGCTGACCAATCCGCAGCTTCGCACGCGTAGTTTTTTAATAAAAACATTACCCTCCTGCGCAGTTGCGTAAAAAATAGCCTATGTCACCCGGGGATAGTGTAGCTTCCCAACAGTGAAAGAATTTTTTAAAACGTTCCAGTAGCTTCGAAGCCTATTCAATACAAACGAACAAATCTTTCCTCTTTATAATATTAGTATAGATATACATTAAAATATCTTACCCGCACAAACCAACAAAAACACTGAAAAAGTAACTTCAATCGAACGAAACACTGATTTTCACAAACTTGGCACGTCTTCACTTAACAATATTCGCGCGTGGAATGAGAAATTGAGAAATAAAAATAATATTTTGATTTATTTAATCCCGCCTTTCGGCTTTTGTCAAAGGACACCGCCTCATCAATTGCGGCTTCAACAAAGGCAACAAAGGGATACCGACTTTTGCCAGCACGTGTCGATAACTTCTGCTACTCTAAGATAGATGGCAGTACTCTAAAAGTATTTTAAATTGATTTTCTTCTGCTCTAGTTTTGGGTTAATTAATTTAACTAGTAATTGAAATTTCATAATTAAATGAGTTATTTTAAAAGGAAATTTATCCAAAAACACTGATGGATATAATAAAGTTCGAATTAGTTTTGGCTACTTGTCAATAGGTGGCACTGCTAGTATCTTACCACAGAAATAATTGAGGGATACTATTATGTATTCTTTATTTCTACTGCATATTCTTACATTATTTATTTACATACTAATTAAACTATCACTATTTTGGTCTTATTTATCTATTTCTTCCGCAATAGCCACCTCCACGGCGCCAGCGTCGCCCGCGCCGGGGCCTAGGTAGGGTTATCAACTTTTTTTCTATCAAATATAGTATTTTCGAAGCTGTTACCTCTGAAAATATAGTACTTAGATGGCAAAAAAATCAAAAAAATTTAGTATGTGGTTAAAATATTTATTTTTTATATTATGATTTTTTGCTGCTCAGCGCCTCAATAATTTAAGTAATTTTAATTTTTAAGAAAGCATTAATACGCTTGATGACAGTCCAAATTTAAATTGAAAAACACCATTAGTTCTGCTTTTATGAAATTCATACTGGCCCTGTTATGCTCATCTCTCCATTTCGTCTTCATGACAGAAAATAAGCGCTCTGTGAATGCTCATGTTGCAGGAATTGAAAGGAGAAATGATACAATTTTTAAAATATTAGGCAAGTCTGAATTATTTATGAGAGTACCTAACTTCTTGCCATTTTTCAACAGTTGATTTAGTAGAAATTTTTTGGTCAGAAAGTACAATATCCAATATTTTTTCATTTGATTGATTTCTGAGTACAAATTGATAAAATTAATTTTTAGTTTCTCAGCAATTTCTAATTCGCGTACGATCCGCGGGCTTGCTTTACGCAAAATAAAAAATATCTATAGTAGTTTCGCCTACTTATATATTTTTTTAGAAATATAGTATTTGATCCCCTAATATAGTAGAATACTATATTATATAGTAGCATAGACCAATATAGTTTAAAGTTAGTTTAAATATACTGGTCTGTGATAGTAGGGTTGGCGACTCTAGTTGCAATGGAAGGCGGTAGACCATTAAAATGATAATTATGATGAGTATTTAGAACAAGATCCCAATCAGACCGACGATGGTCCGATGTTATTGTAAGGACCTATTGTGTCTAAAATACAGGTGATAAGACTATATGTATTATTCCATTACTTACCTAGGTACCTACCTAATGTTAGTAAGTACATAGCTAAGTAGATACACTACACCTATCCACGAGGTTGCACTGGTAAAAATGACATCAATAAATAATGCTGGACAGTTCACACAGCGCTATCTAGCCCCAAACCTGTGCCCCAAACTAAGCAAACCTTTTACCATGGGAACCAGATAACTGATAGAATACTTATGTAGGTTTACCTGTATATATTTTTGTAAATACATTATCACCAACCTATAACCGTCCACTGCTGAACGTGGGTCTCTCCTAGGGTGCGCCATTGAGCCCGATCCAGGTTCCCGATTCCTGTATATACAAAGTAAGTACTCTGTGGCCCGATCCTCAGCTCTTCTCATCCAATCCTTGCCAGCCACAGCGCGCAAATCGTCACTCCATCTAGCCGGAGCGCGTCCAACACTTCGCTTGCCTAGACGTGGTCTCCACTCCAGAACACGTCTACCCCAACGGTTATCGGCTCTGCGGCAGATATGACCGGCCCGCTGCCACTTCAGCTTGCTGATCATCTGTAAATACATAGGTAGGTACTTATAATACGTAGAAAAATACCGAAACCCGGAACTAATATTAGGTAGGTATCTGTAGATCATGGAACCATTTGTCCAGCAGCAGGAATAGTGGGCGAATAGCTAGGTGAGACGTAGGGGGTTGCCCTACGTCTCACCTAGCTATTCGCCCACTGCGCCACAGAGGTCGTTTACCCTTCTCTACTTTCCTGTGACTTGTGACTTGATAATAATAATAGGACTCCTCGTAATACGGACTGCTCTTTATAACTTAAGGTTTATCTGTATTGCTGCCCGTATAATACAGTCTGTCACCGTATTCACGACATTAATTTAAAACACATATGCAGAATAGTATTATCTGATTTTAGAGTTTGGTTTAATACCGGTAGCTTCAATATTTATCCAGTAATCGATACATTTCGTTATTAGTCAGTTTAACAGGGTACCTAGTACCTACCTAGGTACTTTCATGATGAATGAATATGATTTATTTACCTATTATATATAGGCTGTTTGGCTTAATATTTTAGGACTTGAAATTAAAGTAGAATGAAAATTAAAAAAAAAACATGGTATAATGAATTTGAAAAAAAAAACTATTTTATACATTAAAAAACCCGTGATTTAAATGAATGTCGTAAATGCGATTAGACGCAGTTTAACGAACTTTTTAAGTCTTTATTAGATGCTTCAAGTCTGAACTTATTCAAGACAAAACTGAAAATATTGCTTGTAGAAAAAGCTTACTAAAGTTCTAAGGAATATTTAGATGACAAGGATCTTGTTTGATCATAATTTTAACTAACATAATAATATATACGTACATTGTTAGTAGGGGACCGTACAAGTATTACGTAAGCACTATAGGGGGGGGGGGGGGGTGTCTATGCGTTGCAACCCACACATTGTCTATGCTCGAAAACGAAACGCATATTCGGAGATTCCCACAAATAATGAATACGTTTAGGTATACTCGCTTAGAACAGAGTAGGGGAAATTGTCTAAATTTCTTCCGTCAATCTGTTGTTTCGTTTCGGTACGATTGACGATTTGATGTATAGCAAAGCAAATGTGATTGTGCTACTGTTGATCATGAGTTTGTTCATGAATCAATAAAAAAACAGAATACTTAGGTAAGTACCTACATTAAAAGAAAAATGCATAAGTATACCAATGTTTATGCAAGCATGGGGGGGGGGGGGGGTACTTTGCTTATAATATTTAGGCATAATTGTTTGTTGTCTCAAATAAATAAAAATAAAATACTTGAACGGCTCCTAGGTACACACGGCTACCCATCAAGCTATACATTTCTAGTATAAGCTGACCTCTCATTCTACGAAAAGCCTACACAATGCGAGGTCAGCTTATACTGGAAAGGTATAGCTTGATGTGTAGCCGTGTGTACAGTAAAAATGGAACCTACTAATTGTACTTACTATGTAATACTAAACACCGTGTACCTACATAACTTGCGGGTTGGTTGGGAAACCTAGGATTTGATGAGGCGTATGTCCAGTATGTTCAGCTGATATGATGATGATATGGTAGGTCTCTGGTCTCTTTGAACTTACACCACAGAAAATATTCAAGTCATTGATTGCTAATTGTTTTTAAGTAGTTATCTTATGACAGGTCTTCTTTGAAGATAAGATGAAACTTGAGGAGAAAGCAAGCTTGGCACTTAAACAGGATCAAATTACTTCATACAGGTGTAAAGGTGCCTGTGTCTCGCCACGACTGACACGTCGACTGCTCAACCTTCAGAGACTGGACCTTCGAATCATCGTGGGGACTCTTACAGGACATTGTCAATAAACACCTCTACATCATGGCAACAACAGACAGCCCACGTAGGCCTGGAATGCGCGGGGGTAACAGCACAACGTGCAGAAATCCTACACAATCCAAGGTCACTCCGTGAAGCCTGCGAAGACCCCGGGAAACTTCTGCGCTTCTAGTCGGAGTTAGGCTGGCTATCCATATAGTCAACTCTCTCACGTATAATGGACCACAATGCGGAAAAGGGAGTCCAACATAACAACATAAAGGTGCCTGTATTTTCATCGGCAACCATACCCTTCAAACAGAAACACGGCAATGCTGGTTGGCGTCAGAAATATGGTGTTAGTAGTTCCCCAGGCGAGCTCTTTCACAAGGAACTCTGCTTTTTAGGTTATAATTTTCTACTTCAAGGCTAAACATCTCATATTTTTGTTCGAGGCTATAAAACCCCAACATAATAAACTTGCGATAAACATTACCCTTCTTCGGCAATCGAGCAAAAAGAACAACTGAGTCACGGATGACGAAAATCAACTTTTTTGGTATATCGTTCATTAGATTTCGAAACGAGGTAGTTAGATGCGGTAAAACAGTAAGTACAGTTCGTGATTCTTTATTTAATTGGATTAGACTGAGCGAGCGCTCCTAAATTACCATACATTATCAAGTATAGTAAAATAAAACCGGCCAAGTGCGAGTCGGACTCGCGCACGAAGAGTTCCGTACCATTATCTATAAAAACGGTAAAAAAAATCACGTTTGTTGTATAGGAGCCCGCTTTAAATATTTGTTTTATTTTAATTTAATTATTTATTTTTAAACTAAATATTCTGTGAATATTTCAAGTGTTTACCTGTTGCCGTTATCAATATCGAGCAAAAACGAGCAAAAAAATCACGTTTGTTGTATGGGAGCCCCCTTAAATATTTATTTTATTCTGTTTTTAGACATAGACATAGACATAGACAGACATTTATTTGCTACCATAACACACACAAATTCACACAATATAATCAAAAGGTATAACATCAAAGAGAAAGCACAAGAGAACACAGAAAATACAACAAACATAGAAACAATAGAATGAAATAATAAATGTACAATGTAGTCAGGCAAAAATTAAAAAGAGGCAAGTAGGTGTGTATGTGCTACTGCAGCAAATGGGTTCCAGCTCAGCATTATGCCTCGCCACCGATCGACAGCTCGGCGCTGTTATTCTGCAGAAACCTTTTTGTTGTTATAGTGGCAACAGAAATACATCATCTGTGAAAATTTCAACTGTCCAACTATCACGGTTCATGAGATACAGCCTGGTGACAGACGGACAGACAGATGGCCGAGTCGTAGTAATAGGGTCCCGTTTGACCCTTTAGGTACGGAACCTTAAAAGCATTTTTAATAGACTCCAAAAAACGGAGAACTGGTAAGACCTTAACATTAACTAAAATATATAATTTGCACTTCTTTAAACTAGTGGTTCACCTCGAACTAAGATCTTGCGAGCCTCCCAAAAAACCAAAAAAAAAAATATTCAAATTACAAGTAACGGGATTTCATGTTCATTGTTCAAATTTCAGCATTGTGGGGTCACTGGTGTACCCTGTGAATTTCGTCAAAGTTCAGTTTTGACTACATTACATACCTGCATACACACCTACATACAACTCCAATTTGCCCAAGTTGATTTGGAGATCTCGCTTTGCTTAAAAGGTAGGTAGGCTATCATATAGAATAGAATAGAATAGAATAGAATATTTTATATTCAACATACACATAAAAACAATTACAAAAAACAAGTAGGTACTTAAAGTAAAAAAGCACATAACACAAAACAAATTTAATCTAAATGTACTTATGCACAAAGTATAGTTGCAAAATGGTCCTTAACTCAGCATGTGCTGGTTGCAACAACCAGCGCTGGTCTTCCGTTAAGGCCATTTTCCTAGTTGCGGACATGTTTAATAAAATTAAACAGCAAATAAAAACAAACAAAATAAAATAAATAAATAAAAGTGTGAAAGAAATTAACATAAAAAACAACGATTAAATTTAATTAAATTGCATACTTCAGTGGTACCCTGGACGAAGTTAATTTTATAATAGCAATATCATCAACACAAACAACTACATATATAGCACTCGTATCGTGTAAAAGGCTTTCCTGCTACCACCCAATCCTGGTCATAATCTATCTGTATAAAAATTTCATAACTGTTGTGACACTAATTGTGGATTTTGTTTTTAGGGTTCCGTACCGTAAAACGGGACCCTATTACTTAGACTCCGCTGTCTGTCACCAGGCTGTATCTCATGCATGAACCGTGATAGTTAGACAGTTGAAATTTTCACAGATGATGTATATCTGTTGCCGCTATAACAACAAATACTAAAAACAGAATAAAATAAATATTTAAGGGGGGCTCCCTTACAACAAACGTGATTTTTTGCTCGTTTTTGCTCGATATTGATAACGGCAACAGGTGACGCTTGAAATATTCACAGAATATTTAGTTATATATTCACTTTAAAAACAAATATTTAAGGGGGGCTCCGATACAACAAACGTGATTTTTATGCTCGTTTTTATAGATAATGGTACGGAACCTTCGTGCGCGAGTCAGACTCGCACTTGGCCGGTTTTTTCATACTCATACATAATTATTCAAACCGTAGGGACACAATAGAACACTTGGTTACGTCAATAATAGTAGGTACTTAACTAATTACACAGGCTTTATCTAAGTAGCATTGCAACATCATTTTGGAGGTGCCAGAAACAGACAAGCATTTCATTTATCGAGCGAAGCGAAATCTCTAAATTACCTTGGGTAAATCGGCGTTGTATGTATGTATATATGTTTGTTTGTCCAAAGACAACTTTCTAAGCGTTTATCCGATCATCGTGAAATTAGCTATATAAAAAACATGACTTACTATTGTTAGTTTTTTGGAACATGTTTGTTTGCAGAATTGCATAGAAAAATTAGGTAAATGGCACAGAATAAATGAAATATAATGCCGTGAAGTGGTTAGAAGCCTTCTAATTCAGACCCTTCTTATTTAAAGGTCGAGGGTTCAAATCCTGAGTCGAATGAGTACGGATTTTTAATTACCTGGTTAATAGTCACGCCAGGATTATGCCATCATATAAATCAAATTTCGGACGCTTTCAAAGTTATCCTCGGACAAACAAACATACTGAATAGCCGGCTGAGACGCAGGAGGTAGCGGGTTCGATTCCCGCCGCGGAACAAATGTTTCCATGATTTACAGATATTTGTTCCGGGTCTGGTTGTTCCTCTATATATTATAAGTATGTATTTACAAAAAAAAATGTAGGTATATAAGTATTCTCAGTTATCTGGTGCTCATAGTACAAGTTCTGCTTAGTTTGGGGCTAGATAGCGCTGTGTGAACTGTCCAGCAATAATTATTATTATTTATTTATACACACATAAATACATACATACAACGCCGATTTGCCCAAGTCCTACCTAACAACGCAAGCATTTAGGTACACAAGACGTCTTACACAACGGCTTCCAGTTCATTTAATTAGATATGTTAGCTGAAGGGTGTCTCTTACAACTTGTTACAAAAGTCACTGTGTTAAAATAAAAAGTTAATCTTTTTTAAAAATATTATAACAGAAAATTATAATCATTCAATTTGGTGAGCAATACAAGGGATATTGCTCAGGATATACTGAACAATAATTATTAAATTAATGATTGTTTTTTTCTATATCTTTTGGACGCTCACGCAGGAGGCTGTGTACAGGTTATGAGTTGCACAAAGAGCCATGGAGCGTACCATGCTTGGCATCAGACTATTAGATCGAGTTCCAAACGTCGAGATCCGTAGACGAACGAAGGTTCATGACGTTGGGTTTCGAGTTATGGAGCTCAAATGGTCTTGGGCGGGACACTTGGCTAGACGTGGTGATGACAGATGGAGCAGGACAGTGACTGAATGGTGGCCGAGGAGCGGGCATAGAAGGGTAGGACGACCAGCAGCGAGACGGGTGGACGACATCATAAAGGTCGCGGGCCGTCAGGGGTGAGACTAGCGCAGGATCGTGATGGATGGTACAAACTTGGGGAGGCCTATACCCAACAATGGGTGAAGTCAGGCTGTGGATGATGATGATGAAATCTTCGATGATTGCTCAAAATGAGTGTAATTTTTTCTTAATTTGTGATTTCATTAGTAATGTATCTTTAGAGATCTCGCTTCGCCCGATCACTTACCTATTTAGTGTAGGTAGTAGTATTATTTCTCTGCGCATACCTAGTACCTATCTAGATAGATGGTACGAATGTACGATCCATGGTATGTTGTAACATGTAAATTATATTGCTTTGTTGAGAAAAATAAAAGTTGCAAGGTCAATCGCACGATTATAGGTATTTGTTACAGTTTAAATTGTACACGGGCTTTTGGCCGACTGCCGAAGGTGGTTTATGATTATAGCGAGAACTCTGAGACTAGGCTATTTCGTATTACCTTTTTAGGGTTCTGTAGTCGAACTAGGAACCATTATTTTCGCCATGTCCGTCTGTCTGTCCATACATAGTTACTGCCGTGCCGTTTTATTAGTAAACTAATAAAACCAATCTTCTATTATTACTTGACCCACTCCTTCCAAAGGTTGTCGTGAGAGATCGCTTTTAGCGATTAGACCCCCGTTGTGCATTATTATTGAACTTTTTTATGTAGGTACCTACTCATATCTAGTTACCACAGGCATTTTTGCTCCTAGAAAATTTCAGTATGTATTTAGATACCTACTCCTATCTAGTTAGGTACCACAGGCATTTTTGCTCCTACAACCTTCAGTCTTTAAACCGAGGCTCAAAAATCAAAACTCAAGGTCTGCCAGAGCAATGGAGCGCTGCGTGCTTGGAGTAAAGAGGATTGACAGAATCCGTAACACCACGCTGCGTTTAAAGACCGGCATTGCTGATGCAGGAAATAAGGCTGCCAGGCTAAAATGGGATTGTGCGGGCCATGTAAGACGAATGCACCCGGACAGATGGGCAACGATCGTCACGCAGTGGTTGCCTGAAGACGGGCGACGGCGCCGAGGAAGGCCTAGTAGACGCTGGCGTAACGAATTCGATGCCTTCGAGACAGATTGGTGGGATTTGGCACGCGAGCGAAAGTCCTGGAAGACAGTGGGGGAGACCTTTGCCCAGCAGTGGGTTGAAAAAAAAAACCTTCAGTATGTAGGTACCTACTCCTATCTAGTTACCACTGGCATTTTTGCTCCTAGAACCATCAGTATGTAGGTACCTACTCCTATCTAGTTACCACAGGCATTTTTGCTCCTAGAACCATCAGTATGTAGGTACCTACTCCTATCTAGTTACCACAGGCATTTTTGCTCCTATAACCATCAGTATGTAGGTACCTACTCCTATCTAGTTACCACAGGCATTTTTGCTCCTATAACCATAAGTATGTAGGTACCTACTCCTATCTAGTTACCACAGGCATTTTTGCTCCTATAACCATCAGTATGTAGGTACCTACTCCTATCTAGTTACCACAGGCATTTTTGCTTCTAGAACCATAAGTATGTAGGTACCTACTCCTATCTAGTTACCACAGGCATTTTTGCTCCTATAACCATCAGTATGTAGGTACCTACTCCTATCTAGTTACCACAGGCATTTTTGCTCCTAGAACCATAAGTATGTAGGTACCTACTCCTATCTAGTTACCACAGGCATTTTTGCTCCTATAACCATCAGTATGTAGGTACCTACTCCTATCTAGTTACCACAGGCATTTTTGCTTCTAGAACCATAAGTATGTAGGTACCTACTCCTATCTAGTTACCACAGGCATTTTTGCTCCTATAACCATCAGTATGTAGGTACCTACTCCTATCTAGTTACCACAGGCATTTTTGCTTCTAGAACCATCAGTATGTAGGTACCTACTCCTATCTAGTTACCACAGGCATTTTTGCTCCTATAACCATCAGTATGTAGGTACCTACTCCTATCTAGTTACCACAGGCATTTTTGCTTCTAGAACCATAAGTATGTAGGTACCTACTCCTATCTAGTTACCACAGGCATTTTTGCTCCTATAACCATCAGTATGTAGGTACCTACTCCTATCTAGTTACCACAGGCATTTTTGCTCCTAGAACCATAAGTATGTAGGTACCTACTCCTATCTAGTTACCATAGGCATTTTTGCTCCTAGAACCATCAGTATGTAGGTACCAACTCCTATCTAGTTACCACAGGCATTTTTGCTCCTAGAACCATAAGTATGTAGGTACCTACTCCTATCTAGTTACCACAGGCATTTTTGCTCCTATAACCATCAGTATGTAGGTACCTACTCCTATCTAGTTACCACAGGCATTTTTGCTCCTAGAACCATAAGTATGTAGGTACCTACTCCTATCTAGTTACCACAGGCATTTTTGCTCCTATAACCATCAGTATGTAGGTACCTACTCCTATCTAGTTACCACAGGCATTTTTGCTCCTAGAACCATAAGTATGTAGGTACCTACTCCTATCTAGTTACCATAGGCATTTTTGCTCCTAGAACCATCAGTATGTAGGTACCAACTCCTATCTAGTTACCACAGGCATTTTTGCTCCTAGAACCATAAGTATGTAGGTACCTACTCCTATCTAGTTACCACAGGCATTTTTGCTCCTAGAACCATCAGTATGTAGGTACCAACTCCTATCTAGTTACCACAGGCATTTTTGCTCCTAGAACCATAAGTATGTAGGTACCTACTCCTATCTAGTTACCACAGGCATTTTTGCTCCTAGAACCATAAGTATGTAGGTACCTACTCCTATCTAGTTACCACAGGCATTTTTGCTCCTAGAAAATTAATGTTTTTAGGTACGAGATTTCCAGCAACAGGAATCCGTTTACGAAATTATAAAGTTTCAAAGTTGCTATTTTTGTAAATAATCTAATGTGTGCGTCTTTTTTGAACCAACTTCAAAAAAGGAGGAAGTTCTCTATTCGACTGTATTTTTTTAATGTTTGTTACCTCAGAACTTTTGAATGGGTAAACCGATTTTGATGATTCTTTTTTTATTTGAAAGCTGGTATTTCCTGTGTTGTCCCATTTCCATTTGGTCCAGTTCTAACAATGACATCTATGAGAAAACCATATAAGTCTTAAATTTGTTTAATTTTTATGTTATGTTTGTTAGCTTAGAACTCCGTCATTTATCAACCGATTTGGAAAATTCTCTTTATTATTTGAAAGGATATACTTTCAGATCGATCCCATAGAAATTTTATCGAAATTGGTAAGTAGTGTGGTTTTTACTGTTATTTGAAGTCGGCTATTTTTTTGCTAAAAAGTTAGGTACTTGCTCTTCTACAGATGCTATCTATTTGGTTACGAAGTGCGTGAATAGTTAAATACAGGGAGGTAATTGCCTAATGAATGAACTATTATCATCACGTAATACTCACATACTCAGCTGATCCACTGATATCTCTACGTTTTCAGAGGAAGATCTGTTCTCACGGACTAGATCCGTATCTATCCCAACACTAGTTTTAGGGTTCAGTCGCTCAGCTAGCGCTGTCGAAATCCAAAATCCATGAACGTAAAAAAATATGGGTGCCCGCGCTCCGACGCATTTAAAAATGTTAGTACTCTAAAATTTGTTCACTGAACGCAACTAAACACATCTTTGTTCGATGTTACGGTAAAATGTTTTAATCGTAAATACTAAGCCCGACTTGCATAACGATATCTAAACGTAATTAGTGACAAAACATGTTTAAATTTGACGTATTAAAACAACTCTTGACTTAATAGTATAATAGAAAATATCAACTGCACGCTAGCTGACCAATCCGCAGCTTCGCACGCGTAGTTTTTCAATAAAAAACATTACCCTCCTTCTGCGCAGTTGAGTAAAATCTAGTCTATATCACCCGGGGATAGTGTAGCTTCTCAACAGTGAAAGAATTGTTTAAATCGGTCCAGTCGTTTCGGAGCCTATTCAATACAAACAAACAAATCTTTCCTCTTTATAATAGTAGTGTAGATAAAACAAAACAATTAAGTAAATTAGAACAATGTAAATTATGTGATACCTACAATTGGCGATATTATCGCTAAATAGCGATCTATACCAGACAACCTTTAGATGGAATGGACTGTGTGAATATTACCTACGATTAGGTATACTTCAGTACTTTTCGCCAGAGCTGTCAGATTGTATAATTGGATACAAAACTTGTATAATTAGATGGCTAAATGTATCCTCTTTGTATCCTACACTCTCATACAGAATGTATAATTGGATACAGAAAGCCTCAGTTGTATCATCAACTTGAAACTCACACCCAAATAGTAAAATAAAAAATATTGTAGGCAAACCAAACGCCGAAGCGCATTATTGCGCTTCATATACGAGCAGTCAACTTACCCGTACAAATCGGACCCTTATACCCCTTACCCGTGTCTACGTCTATGTGGTTAATGGCTCTGTTATTTATTACTTATTAACTACTTTGAAGAGTTTGAAGTTCGGATTACGCCGTTCCTCTCGCTCTTGCACTAAACCGTATCTAGGTAATATCTATATCTAGGTATATATAAAGGTATATATCCTGATAGTCAATTTTGTATAATTTCAGTAATTTGGCCGAATAATTGTAAAATATCTACTGCCAGCCCTGCTTTTCGCACACAATTGCCACGTCCGGTGCCGCGCAGCGTGCATTACAGCGGATGGGTGTCTCAATAATGCGTCGCAGAATCCATTTTTAACTGATTTCCGTGATTATCGCTTTTTTTAATCAATTAAACTGCTGCTGTTAACGTAAGAGGTAATAGAATAACACGAACTGACTAAGAGGTTAATAGGCAGGTGCTAACTTTGTACGGAACACTTCAGTGATCAGGCCGACTCACGCTTGTCCGCTATTTTGAGAGTACAGATTAAGATTAGGTTCTTTATGGTGTCAATTAAAAGTGGGCAAACGGCAATCCTTTCCAGTGCTTTTGTAATTTTATTGTTTTGATTGTTCAAAAGTTATTGTGCAATATTTGATTTACTTTTGTGTTTGAGATGAGATGAAGTTTACTAACAATCTATACTAATATTATTAATTGAAATATAAAAGAGTTTTTAATATAAAAAGGGTTATTGTTATTAGATTGATTTGTTTTACGCTGAGCGCGTTAGGTCGGCTCCATTTAATTTTTTTTAATGTTATTTGTGGGGAAACAGGCTTACGGCCCACCTGACGGTAAGTAGATAAAAGATAAATACCGTTGAAGTGCGAGTCGGACTCGCTCACGAAGGGTTCCGTACCATTATCTATATAAACGAGCAAAAAAAATCACGCTTGTCGTATGGGAGCCCCCCTTAAATATTTGTTTTATTTTAATATAATTTTTTATTTTTAATATAACGAAATATTTTGTGAATATTTCAAGCGTCTACCTGTTGCCGTTATCAATATCGAGCAAAAACGAGCAAAAAAATCAAGTTTGTTATATGGGAATAATATAAAAATTCATATATTATTAAATACCCCCTAAAATATTTATTTTATTCTGTTTTATTATTATTTGTTATAGCGGCAACAGAAATACATCATCTGTGAAAATTTCAAATGTCTATCTATCACGGTTCATGAGATACAGCCTGGTGACAGACGGACAGACAGACAGCGGAGTCTTAGTAATAGGGTCCCGTTTTACCCTTTGGGTACGGAACCCTACAAATAAGAGAAATTATAAAAACAATTTTATTTTCAATGACCGAAAACTCTGTTTTATATACGATAAACATATTCCGAGCCAGTCTGTGTGAACGGATACTAAGGGTTCCGAGTTCAAATACGGAACCCTAAAAAATATTATTAAAATAGAAGACACAAAGCTAACATAAATAGTCAATCTTCTTTCGTTGTTTTGTGCCTTTTATCGCAAAATAGATTAGATTAAATGTATATACTTTATTGCACACCGTAACATTAATAGTAGATTATTAAACAAGGGGATAAAGCAGTGTCTTGCGTCACGGGCGCTATACAATACAGTGCCGGATTTATATTTTTTATGAGTGTAGGCCACTTTATTTACGCCGCTCCATGTATCTTTCTAAAATAATAATTTACTATTTGTATTAACAGTAGGTAAGTACCTAAGATTGATAATTTTCGATAGGAATGAGTTTATATAGGGATTTAACGTATTAGTCTAGAAACCATGAGAAAACCAGTGAACTTCTTTCACTTTTATCCTCTGAAATCTGCCGCGGCCTATACGGCCTATTGACAAATCCAGGACTGGCGCTATACCGAACGTAACGAAGGATTCTAGAGTTAACTCGTGAGCGGAGCGAAGGAGTTACTAGAATCCTGAGTGCAGAGAGGGATATAAGCACGTCCAAGATGCAGACAGCTAATACTCTACTTTTCACACTTTCTGCGAGACAATAAAAACAGCCTCACCTGCTTTCGGTGTGGTTTACATATAGTTTGAAATTGTCGAGCGGGTGGTGTGAAAAATTATTAGTATTATGTAATACTTATCAAATGAATGTATACAATTGGCGGTCTTATCGCTAAGTAGCGATCCAAACAACCTTTGGGTGGAATGGCTCATGTTAGTTTTAGGGTATCAATATCAATGGTGTACCACATTCCTAGTTAAGTAGGTACATACTTTAAAATTTATATACAATAATATATATACGATAGGTTACGTTTAGGTACATATAAATACAAAAATATATATTCGTAGTATGAAAGATATAGGCATTAGTTAGCGACACGTAGTCAAATTATGTTCCTTGACCATACCGTCTAAAATACATCATAGTAATTCTCTTGTGGGTAAAAACATGATCATTTCTCTCCCTCAAGGACTAATGCATCACGATTGAGGTTTGAAAGTTGAAGATAAGCGAGTTCACAATTTCGACATAAAGTGATGAGCGATATAATCAATGTGATTTACTTACTGCGAAATGCGATGTATAATCAGCCTATATAGAGCGTATTAGGCAATCTTAGCTAATCATGTACCTCATCCATCATACATACAGCATAATAAAAAATAGCTTATTATTAGCAAACAATGTCTCGTTTGTGTTACCTTGTTAGTCTGAATATTAGTTCCTATTATTGTAAAAATCAAATATTATTCCGCTTAATTGTCTGTGTTATATTAATGTACTTCTAATTGTATATATACACACACGCATATACCTAGTCAGGTTATAAGTATTGTCACACAGTAAAAACTTTTCTTTTAGAATGCTGGCCATAAAAAAGTTTATAGAATTCGAATTTCGAATTGTTCATGAAAATAAAAATGTATACTTTTTAGAATTTTACACATTTTTAAATATGGAGTGGACGCTTAAAGAAGACCGTGTTGCAGTTATTGCGTTGCATCGTTGCGGTTACACGCGCCAATTCAAATTTTTGACATACTGAAAAATTTGAATAATACCAAAAGATTCGTTTATCGCACAATCAAACGATACAATGAAGACTCTAGTGTAGATGACAGGTCAAGAAGTGGTCGCCCTCGGTCTGTTAGGACTCCAGCAGTGATAAAAGCTGTGAAGGCGCGAATTCAAAGAAATCCCAAACGTAAGCAGAAACTGTTGGCCCTTCAGATGGGGTTAAGCAGAACCACGATGAAAAGGGTGTTAAATGAAGACTTAGGGCTTCGGGCATATCGAAGAAAAACAGGACATCGTTTGAATGCTCGTCTAATGGACCTGAGACTGAAGAGATGCCGCGCTTTGTTGAAGCGGTACGCGGGAAAAAAATATCGGGAAATTCATTTTTCGGATGAAAAAATTTTACCGTAAAAGAGAGCTACAACAAACAAAATGATAAGGTGTACGCACACAGTAGTGAAGAAGCGAGCAACCGTATTCCGCGTGTCCAACGAGATCATTTTCCATCTTCGCTCATGGTATGGTTGGGAGTTTCTTATTGGGGCTTAACAGAGGTACATTTTTGTGAGAAAGGTGTAAAAACGAATGCAGTTGTGTATCAAAATACAGTCCTAACGAACCTTGTGGAACCTGTTTCTCATACCATGTTCAATAACAGGCACTGGGTATTCCAACAAGATTCGGCGCCAGCTCATAGAGCGAAGAGCACACAAGACTGGCTGGCGTCGCGTGAAATCGACTTCATCCGGCACGAAGACTGGCCCTCCTCCAGTCCAGATTTGAATCTGTTAGATTACAAGATATGGCAACACTTGGAGGAAAAGGCGTGCTCAAAGCCTCATCCCAATTTGAAGACACTCAAGACATCCTTGATTAAGACAGCCGCCGATATTGACATGGACCTCGTTCGTGCTGCGATAGACGACTGGCCGCGCAGATTGAAGGCCTGTATTCAAAATCACGGAGGTCATTTTGAATAAACTTTAGTGTCATAAGAATATATGTTTTGTTAAGTTCATTTTGAATAATGATAAAATGGTTACATAATGAATAAACTTGTTTCAATTATTTTATATTAAACATGTGACAGAATTTATGACCTGACTAGGTGTATACAATAATAATTAGTCTTATTTATATAAAAGTAATGTATTGTTTTTTTATTCTGCAGAGGGAGCACAGCTGCCTATCATATAGGCTGTTCAGTTTAGTTTAGGCAAATGAGGCTCATACATAATCGTTGTAACATAATCATCTTAATTTTTGTTACATGTACCAACCTAATAATTTTTTTCCCTAACCTATCTCGTCCCACTGCTGGGAAAAAGTACCTCCAAGCATCCCTATCTGTCGCTATCTCCCACCGTCCTCTTCGTAGAGGATTTAATAATTATGTATTGAATTTTTGTATTTATATATTTTGTCAAAATATATACATATTCTTATTCATGTCGAACTCGCTTCATAAATAATTTAGCCATAAATGCATGTACAACACACCCAGCCTTTATCTTAGTTAATAACAAAATCCTCTCCATCCAAAGATGGTCTGGAAGAGATCGCTTCTAATCGATGAAACCGTCCATTATACTATTTGCTTTGTTTGTAATTTTTTTGTTTATATATACAATAAAGTGTTTTCATTCATTTATTCAATAATAAGCTTCCGGCCGCGGCTTCGAACGCGTGGTTTGCCAATATAAAGTTGCCTATGTGTTAATCCAGGTTATGATGTACGTACATACCAAATTTCATCGCAATCGGTTCAGCCGTTCCGACGTGATAGAGTAACAACTTTACATACATACAAACTTTCGCGTTTATAATATTAGTGGGATTGCAACCAGCTTCGCACGCGTGTTTTGTTAAATAAAGTGGCCTATATTTCAATTCAGGATTTATTATATGTATCATTAAACCATGAGTTGTTATGATACAAAAAAAATATCGATAATAATTATCGATAGAAGCTTTGCAGTAAGACCAATTGTTGGACTTTTGAGGACTCCAACAACCCGTAACGACTGCCATTAGATATTCGTATGGCAGCCGGGACCGACGGCTTAACGTGCTTTCCGAGGCACGACCAGACCAGTGCAAAAACCCTTATTCATGCATACAAATATTTGGACTGAGCGAGGATAGACCCGCGACCTCCTGCGCAGCAGTCGTGTTCACTACCGCTTCGCCACGAAGGCTGTCTGCCATAATTATATGTATATTGGATTATATTATGATTTGGGTAATAAATTTAAACGAATATTTTAATACATCCATTTATTTATTCCAAAGGAGTACAACAAATCAATATCCGAATCACTTTCAGAATCGCTAGAGCAATCTTGTAAATTTATAATTAACTCTTGTTCGCAAATATTATCAAATCGAACGTCCCGCTCCCAATATTCTTCCATTAATTTTCTGCATTTGGTAACTACCTTTTTCCAATCTTCTACAGATACATTTTCAACCGCAGTGTTAGTAACTGCAACCTTTTATTTGCCGTGAAAGGCGGTGTTGTGTTATGTCTAGCAGCGTAACCTTGAAAGAAAAACATATTTTAATATCATAGATTATACAGGAGTTAATACCTACATAAAGAATCTGTCTAACTGAAATTCGAGCAAACAAACCTTTTACTTGGGCCCAGATAAGCTCGATCGGATTATACTGGCAGTGATATGGAGGCAGTCTTATGACGTTATGACCCTTTTCTTGGGCTATGTCATCTAAGACATACGGTGGTGTGCTGGGTTTGTGCAGACCAACGAGTCTCAATAATTCGTTTTTAAGCATCGTTTCATTGGCCTCTATTCCTTTTTCTTGAAGCCATGCAATTATTTCTAACTTCCTGTTTGCCGAAGTTGGTGGTTTGTACTTTTGGACCGAGTGATATGGGGCGTTATCCATAATTATATAGTGTGGCATAACTTTTGAAACTATCATGGTTATGAACACTATATATATATATATATATATATATATATATATATAAAATATCCCGTTTTTAGTATAAATAGTATATAATGTGGCTCCTTCAAATTATCTAATAATTGTAAAATCCACTCTTTAAATTTTTCAAAATTCATTTCTTCATGGTATTTATTGGTCTTCGTAGATTTGAATGCCAATAGGCAATTAGGCACAAAACCAGTAGACGTCCCAGCATGAGTTATTATTAATCTTTGACCTTTGCCTTCGGGTACTTTGGTGGTCGATTGTGCCGTATCATCGGTCCAAGCTTTGGATACGGTATGATTGGCGTTTAGCCATGTCTCGTCTAGAAAGATAACTTTGTCCCAATTGCATTTATTTTGACTTTCCGGAGAAAATTCACTCGAGCAAGAACAATGTCGGTTCGTTCCATTATAATTTTTCTTTTGTCACTTTTTTTGTAGGAAAATCCAATATTTTTCAAAATCTTCGATAGTGACGGCAAGCTTCCTTTAAACAAGTCTGCATCTTTTAGGGACGCCGCCAGTTTTTTTAATATAGGTAATTCGCTCCGTGTATAATAACCATATACATACATGGTTGCGAATCGCAGCGGCGTCAAAGTCGTCAATTTTTGTGACAGGAGCAGCCTTTCTTCTTTTTTTATTTGGCGTTGAAAGCTTTTTTTCCTCGTCTTCAGTCAATACTGTGGTTGAAGATTCGCCATATTTTTCTATACTGATGCGAATTACTGTCGCACGTCCAATGCCAAGAGCATTTGCAACTCTGTCACAAACTTTTGCCATGGGTAATAGCGGTCAACCATTTTGGTTTTCTCGCTCAAAATATTCACGCAAGCGAATCACAAACTCACGACTTTGACTGTTCAAAACAGTTTTCTTCGTTCTCTTTGGCATTATGCCAACAAACAATGAAAACAAACAATAACAACAAAGAAACTAACAATAATAAGTAAACTTAACAAATTAACAGCAATAGTAACAAAAACAAAGTGATGAGAACGGAAAACACGTGGCGTATACAAGGCGTTAGCACTCGTACTGAGGAGAATGGGCCATGTCAAACAAGATGGCGGCGCGTTGGCGCCATCTTGCGGAATAAGACACGCCGCGGCCAAACTTCTCTCGAACCCCAAAGTTGTCGGAAGGAATGTTACGAGTAGGTTAGAATTTAGATTTTATTTACTCACTATTGTAAATAATGTTATTTTTTAAAAATATTCAATAATGTTATTTTTTTAAATTAAATGATAAATTAATTTTGAATTAAGTTTTATACAAAATATCGATAGTTTATTGTCTGTGGTCACGATGATTCATCGCAGTCATCACTATAATTAGCTCAGCATGCCCATAAAGTATGACATTGACTGGTACGTTTATCCGTACTGTTAAATTAGAACTTAATAGGCGCGATTTTACTGACAGCTGTCCCAAAGATCAAGCTATGTTTTTTCTAGTATAGTCATTCTGTTTCTTTTGTCCGTTTTGTCATTTTTCAGGACACTGAATCATCTTTCTACTTCAACGTTTGAAGATGGCACTCCTAGTAATAATGAAATTACTGCTTCGAGATTTTCGTATAGGAAATCACCACGATGGTTTTTCAAACTTAGTATCTTAACTTAGTAAAGTTCAGCTGGCATTCTTTTTAGTTGTTCTTCATCGTTAACTCCAAAGCACTTGGGTTCGATTAGAGCCATTCGTTATCAGCTTTCTGCATGTTGCATTTGGGACCAAAAAACCAAAATGGTCAAATACGTCTTTCATAGGACTGCTTTTCAAGATTTCTTGCTACCTCAGGATCTACATATTTTTTTTGAAATCAGGCTGTGGGTGATGATGATGATGATGATACGAATTGGCTTTGGAAGATACGTACGATTGATGTAACGATGTACGTACGATCCAACTTTATAAATCGTGCTAGTTTGTTTGTGTGAAGGTGGCCCACGCCCACGCCCACGCCCACGCCCACGCCCACGCCCACGCCCACGCCCACGCCCACGCCCACGCCCACGCCCACGCCCACGCCCACGCCCACGCCAACGCCAACGCCCACGCCCACGCCCACGCCCACGCCCACGCCCACGCCCACGCCCACGCCCACGCCCACGCCCACGCCCACGCCCACGCCCACGCCCACGCCCACGCCCACGCCCACGCCCACGCCCACGCTCACGCCCACGCCCACGCCCACGCCCACGCCCACGCCCACGCCCACGCCCACACAAACAAACTAGTTAGTTTTCTGTAAATCTACGGATTTTGTGCATAAATCAGAACGAACTTATCTAAAAGTCTATAAGATAAAAAGTTTTTGAAATGAATAATACATAATAATTTTTAATACAAAATATCGATACTTTATAGTCTGTGTGGTCACGATGATTCATCGCAGTCATCACTATAATTAGCTCAGCATGCCCATAAAGTATGACCTTGACTGGTACGTTTGTCCGTACTGTTAATTTCAGAACTTCATAGGCGCGATTTTACTGACAGCTGTCCCAGAGATCAAGTTATGTTTTTTCTAGTATAGCTTGAGTACGCGGCTTTGAACTTATGACTTAGCAAAAAAAGTAGTCTTTCTGTCCAGGTCATTAGGTTGGTACCTCAGAGAGGATAATGACATGGACGCAGGGCAGTGTATCGTAGAGCACGTTTCTAAAGTGCGTGACCTACGAGGCAATACTTAGGCGATTGTTACCACCGTCAGGTGGGCCGTGGACCATAAGCTTGTTCCATCTCCAGGATCTATAAAAACAAAGAAATTTCGTCGAAATCGGCCCAGCCATAAAATCTTACCAAAGCGGCAGACAGAATTACTTTCAAGATTTAAATTAATAAAACGGACTTGTTTTCTTTGAAAAGGGCTCTAGTGAGCATTTGGTTTTCTTATACCATTGTCCCTCAATACTTTAGCTAAGTATACTTATAAAACAACAAAGATTAGTCAGATTAGGGTTCCGTGCGATTGCGCAATCCATTATCTGCTGTCAAACTTTGATTCATGGTGGAAAGCGCCAGTGGTTAACAACATTTTGGTCAAAA
This sequence comes from Philereme vetulata, assembly GCA_918857605.2. Taxonomy (NCBI): domain Eukaryota; kingdom Metazoa; phylum Arthropoda; class Insecta; order Lepidoptera; family Geometridae; genus Philereme; species Philereme vetulata. Next base: position 14,563,674 of record OU975425.1, read on the forward strand.
TATTCGTTTATTCCCCGTGACTCAACCAGTAGTGCCATAGGATTTTTTTCTTTTAATAGTACCTATTGTTGGGTTTAAAAATGCTTGATATTTGAACGACGACTCGCGTTCCCGCCAAATGAAACGACTCACAGTCGTTCCGCGCGCCGCCGCGAGAAGCAAGGCGTCGCCACCATTCTGTCACCTGACTCTCAAAAACGCGCGTACGCACCTCGAACGTTTAATGCAAAATATTCAAATTCCTCATTTCCAAGCAGTGAAAACCTTCGTGATTGTGCTATATGGTGTCAGTGCATTCCTCAAAGTGGAGTTTGTTCCGGGACTCGGCTAGTTGGCGAAATCAGACGGTGAGTTGTATCAAGTCGAATGTTTCCATAATTATTTTGTTTCAAAGCTATCGAATCGCACAATTATATCTAAGAATATGTACTCGTAAATGTATCCTCCTTAGTACACCGCACTCCGTTTTATCTTCGTAAATTTCGCACTATCAAAGGTTGCCTGAAAGAGATCGCTTTCAGCGATAAGACAGCCCATTATATTGTATTTTTTGTAGCTTAGGTAGTACTTATTTATGTATTACTTATTTTTGTTTGAATGGTAATTCAATAAATAGTTCTATCTATACTTATTCATTTTGAATATACGGTTAAGGTTAAATAAACTTTATTCTCAAAAGTTCTTGAGGTAATTTAGTAAATTCTGTTATAAATGTTTATGGCAATGGTTAAAAAGATAGTTAATTTACTTACTTACTCTATTAAAATAAGTTTTAAAAACAAATGCATGGATCATTTTTAATTAAACCTTTATAGGTGTTATGTAATTATTTTGTATTTTGAAAAAATTGATGTAAACTTCCAAAATTATTATAAACTAGCTGACCAATCCGCAGCTTCGCACGCGTAGTTTATCAATAAAAACATTACCCTCCTTCTGCTCAGTTGGGTAAAAAGTAGCCAATGTCACCCGGGGATAGTGTAGCTTCCCAACAGTGAAATATTTTTTTAAATCGGTCCAGTAGTTTTGGAGCCTATTCAATACAAACAAACAAACAAATCTTTCCTCTTTATAATATTGCTATAGATTCGAACTTTTTAAATTTTCGCGAACTATACTCATGTTTTTAAGACAAAACGGGTTTTTTCGCGCACAGATTTATATCAAAATTATAATTTTGACTAACCTCGACGTTTCGGCCAAGTTACATCGGCCGTGGTCACGAGAGACTATAGATTAGTGTAGAAGTATAGATAAGAATTATTCGATTTGTTTCCAAATTTGTTGTATTTATTTATTCGACAAAAAGTTACTTAGCTAACTTCTTTTTATGTATTCTGAGCTAACTGTACTAAAACGCTGTAAAGCCCTAGAGGTATGTCTCGGTGCTTAGAGACACTCGAGCCGCGACACATTATTTAGATACCTACTTATAGACCCACGTCACGTACGAACAGGATTATGTTTAGGTAAAGTTAACACCTAAAGATAATGATACATAACATAATTTTATCTTACCTACCCACCGTAAGTTTTTCCGGACTATTATAATCTCGAAGTTTTCAAGTCCAGAATGAACTTTTTGAAAAGGTGCAAACCCAACTTTGCAGTGCCCTTACAGGGTATATGTACTTACTCCTAAGCTACCTACTATCAAAGCTAAAAATGTATATGTACATTTAAAGCAGAATAAATGAATATGAAATATGAACAAGTTCTTTCTAGGTATGCGTGCCCCATCTTCAACCACACCATCACTTACCATGAAATAAGGTAGTGGTCACTACTAACGCTCTACACTGAAAAAGGACTGACTGGCAGACGACGCCGACGCAATCCCAAACGTTGTCTATCTCTGAGCCGTGATCTTCTTACTGGCACAAGGCCGATGTAACAAGTTCTTTCTAGGTATGCGTGCCCCATCGTCAACCACACCATCACTTACCATGAAATGAGGTAGTGGTCACTACTAACGCTCTACACTGAAAAAGGACTGACTGGCAGACGACGGACGCCGACGCAATCCCAAACGTTGTCTATCTCTGAGCCGTGATCTTCTTACTGGCACAAGGCCGACGTAATTACAATACTCGATGTACACTATTGTAGCTATCACTTATATGCAAAAAACGTGCATTGTTTTATTGATATTGTAAACAAAGGAAATTAATAATTAGGCTCTACTTCCGATCTAAGATAATTAGGCTTGAAATTGGAATAAGTAACAGTTTTATTTCTATGCAAAGCTTAAATAGTATAGTGCTTTGGATATAACTAAATAGTTAAAAAGCAGCTATATGCCTTTAATCATGAGGTTACATATAATTCAGTATCTAGTGAAATAAGAAATCTTCAGCTTACCAAATTCACACCTAAGTTGAAGCAATGCTTTCAGACTAAGTGTTTTTTAAGGTAATAATTTTGCATACCGCCGTAATACTTGTATGAACGTCTACACAAGAAATGTAAAAATAAACCACATTATGTATTACTCATACACTATCTCGCGTAATACGAGTAGGTATTTGAGTATCAAAATAGTGCCACGAAATACATATTATCCACCTAACTTGACCTACAGTTTCATTCAAATTACAGGTAACGGGAGTTCATGTTAATTGGAAATATATTTTTGGGGTACAAATTGCAGTTATTCTGGATTACAGACCTTTGCTTAAATTTGTGCTAGGTACTAAAGCTACACGGATACCAAATCTCAGCACTGTGGGGTCACTGGTGTACCTTGTGAATTTTGTCAAAGTTTAGTTTTTAATATGGCTAATAACTTAATAACTAAAAATAAAAAAACCGGCCAAGTGCGAGTCGGACTGGCGCACGAAGGATTCCGGACCATTATCTATAAAAACGGCAAAAAAATCACGTTTGTTGTATGGGAGCCCCCCTTGATATTTGTTTTATTTTAATATAATAATTTATTTTTAAAGTGAATATATGTATAATTAAATATTCTGTGAATATTTCAAGCGTCTACCTGTTGCCGTTATTAATATCGAGCAAACACGAGCAAAAAAATCACGGTTGTTGTATGGGAAGTTAAATATTTATTATATTCTGTTTTTAGTATTTGTTGTTACAGTGGCAACAGAAATACATCATCTGTGAAAATTTCAACTGTCTAACAATCACGATTCATGAGATACAGCCTGGTGACAGACGGACATACATACCGACAGACAGACAGCGGAGTCTTAATAATAGGGTCCCGTTTTACCCCTTGGGTACGTAACCCTAAAAATAAACAACGTTATGCCACTTAATTAATGTATTATCTATACACTACCTATAATAATGAGTATAATCAATAGAAACCAAGTTTCACTTTATGAAAAGAATACACTCAGAAACACTAGTCAATCCTGGGTAAATATTTTGACACGACGAAATTCCAAGATGTATCATTGGTTTCTGTTGTTCGTTGTTTGTATTTTGACACCTGTCAAATCAGATCTATTTCGATTCCAGGAGTTGTATTTCAAGATGCTAAAGGAGGTTGTTGAACTTTTTATGTGTAAGGTTTGACATAACGACATTAGACAAGATCTATTAACATGCACAATATCCTGTTCTGTCACGTTCTTGTTCCTGAACTGGTTATGTCGTTGTACTGATGATGGCTTTACAGATTTTGATAAAGTTTTGTTGTGGCTTTAGGCTGTGAAGGTCACACCTACGCTGCTAAAGTTTGGATGTTTGTTTTTAACTAAATCCCACTGTAAGGACTTATAATAAAACTTGAAAAATAATAGGTAGGTACCTACTTACGTTTATTATTAATCGTCCAGCGTATAACCACTACCTGATGTAATGGTGTGGTCGAAAAGCACGCTTGCCTAACTTACCTACAACGCGAGAGAAGTCACTGGCAGAAAATAGTTCATCATACAATGACCAAACTACAATACCAACCTAATCATACCGATAGAATAATACGTAATAGCCAACATGAAAATCAATCCGATTGATTCAAATACAAGGCGATGAAATGTCAATCAATCAATCACCACATAAAACCACCAATTAGAATGCATAATGCAATCGTGCTAGCACTAAAATTAAAAAAAAACGTGCTAGTCTATGATGAAAACGAATATAAAACAAATAGAGCTAAACAAAATGAACAAATGAAATAAATACTTAAATTAAGTTAATTATCGACTACTGGTGCTATAAAAATTACAAAAGAGCAAATAAAAGATGCGCTCTCCACTCTATGCTCTATAAAAAGTAAAATTGCTCTGAATGTGTATCAGTGTAGTGCGTGAACTAGATCAGTGTGTTTGTTGCTGTGTTTTCAACGCGCCAAAAGTTTCGCGGCAAAGTTTTAAATTTTAGAACAGTGATCGTTTAGTAAACAGTTTGTGACTTCCGCTTTTTCGATCCAACGAATTATACAGTGAGTGTTAGATTATTTACAATATACTTTAGTATTTTTTGAAATATTTTTAGGATAACCATCACTATTAATTTTTCTAAATACTTATCTTTATACTACCTGGAGATGGAACAAGCTTTATGGTCCACCTGATGTTAAGTAGTAACCATCGCCTATATCAATGCATTGCTTCGTAGGTCACGCACATTAGAAACGTGCCCTACGATACATTGCCCTGCGTCCATTAACTTGAGGCATACAGGTAGGGCAACCAACTTTTTTCTATCAAATATAGTATTTTCGAAGCTTTTACCTCTAAAAATATAGTGGATGGCAAAAAAATAAAAAAAAATATAGTATCTATGTGATTAAAATATTTATTTTTAAAATGAATATTTTTTGCTGCTCTACGCCTTAATAATTAACTGAAAGACATCATTCATATGCTTGATGGCAGTTCAAACTTAAGTTGGAAAACACCATTAATTCTGCTTTTATTAAATTCAAACTGACGCTGTTACGCTCATCTCTCCATTTCGTCTTCATGACGGAAAATATGCGCTCTGTGAATGTTGCAGGAGTTGAAAGGTGAAATAATACAATTTTTAAAATATTAGACAAGTCTGAATTATTTATGAGAAAGATTTCTCGCCATTTTTCAACAGTTGATTTAGTAGAAATTTTTTGATCAGAAAGTACAATGTCCAAAATTTTGTTCATTTGATTGATTTCTGAGTACAAATTGTTAAAATAAATTTTTAGTTTCTCAGTAATTTCTAATTTTTCTAATAACATTTTAAGCCTGAAGTGTTTTAGTAAATTCAGCCAATTTTTCTCTGCGTTCCGCTTTACGCAAAATAAAGTACATATATTTTTTTAGAAATATAGTATTTGATCCCATAATACAGTAGGATACTATAGTAGATACTATATATGTATATATTATAGTAGAGTTGGCAACCCTACATACAGGTTTAAAGCCTCATGTGCCTGTAATTTCACCAACAACCAAACCCTTCAAACCGAAACACAGCTGCTTGGCGGCAAAAATAAGAATGGTGGTAGTACTTTCCCGGGCGAGCCCTTTCCCAAGGAAATCTACCACTCCTCTATTTTATTAGAACTGTAGCCATAGATCTCTAATGGTCACCCATCCGAGTGTCCTTATCAGTGGCGGATTTACCAGCAGGCTGAGTAGACTTGAGCCTAGGGCGACATATTTTAGGGGCAGCAAAGTTGGGAATCGTTGTTTTTTGATAGAGCGAAGCGAGATCTCTAAATCAACTTTGGCAAATCGGCGTTGTATGTATGTACTCGTATGTATGTTTGTTTGTCCGAGGTTAACTTTCGAAGCGTTTATCCGATCATTGTGAAATTTGGTATATAGGTACCTAGGTAGTGATGGCACAATTTTGGTGTGACTAAATGAGCTAAAAATGTGGGGAGGGGGGTTGTTGAGATATTGGGGTTCAAGAGAGGAAAAAAAAAACAAAATGGGATCTTTGTGAGTACATTATGACCCCGTGTTTGATAGAACGAAGCGAGATCTCCAAATCAACTTGGGCAAATCGGCGTTGTATGTAGTATGTATGTTTGTTTGTCCGAGGATAACTTTCGAAGGGTTGATCCGATCATCGTGAAATTTGTTACATAAGTAGGTAGTGATGGCACAATTTTGGTGTGACTAAATGAGCTAAAAATGTTGGGGGGTTCTTGAGATATTGGGGTTCAAGAGGGGTAAAAAAAATGAAAATGAGAGTGTTAGGTCAAGTGGTACGTCAAATGAAAGGTCTTCAGTAGTACATTTCAACCCTGTTTTTATTTTTAGTTTAATCGTTGTAGTTTTTGAGTTATTAGCCATAATAAAACAAAACTTTGACAAAATTCACAGGGTTGCCAGATCGAAAAATTGATATCTCTAGATAAATTTTCAGGAATTCTAGATTTTTTTTTCTAAATGTCGAGATTTTGGTAATTTTATCGGGATAAATAAAAAACTATTTAACATTTTTTTTTTACTTTAGAACTGAAATCTACTTTTTTTATGTTGCCACTTAGACTTTGATTTACTTAGAGTTTGATTTCACAGACTCTACTAATTACGTTCCTTGTGGTATGCCTAATAATGACTTAAAATTTAAGCAATTATGATCAAAATTTAATCAGATCACTAGCTTGGCTTTAATTAGGTCGAATGCCATGCGGTTTCGTTCTTTCGAATGCAAGCTATTGAGAAGGCTAAAGACTCTCACAGTAAGCATTGCTTACAGGAATGGACAAAACAAATGACATCATTTTTTTTTTAAATTTTAAGTCATATTTAACACATCTTTTAAAAAAATGTGGCCAGATTTTGTCGTTAGAAATATCTTTGTCTTTAGGCAGGTGTTGAAAAGCCTCTCTAAGGCAGCAGTTATCAGAGTATAACTCATCATTGTCAATATCATTGGAAATATTTAGCTACTCGGGCAATTCTGCTTTTCAAAGACAAGAGAGTGAGCTTCTTGTATAAAGAAATATCCAAGAAATCGTAACGATTTTGCAAATATTGGTTGGATCATTTTAAAAACTGTCCAGCTTCGACACAAAAAATATTTTCTAATGATCGGATACATTCTTCAATAATGTTTTATTTTTGCTTCCGAAGAATTTGGCATTCAAGGTAAAAAGTCGGGATATTTTGCAGTTTGTCGGGAGTTGGGATATCATACGAAAAGTCGGGATTATCCCGACGAATCCCGACCATCTGGCAAGCCTAGGTACTCCAGGGACCCCACAATGCTGAAATTTGTTATTCGTGTAGCTTTAGTGACACAAAAAATAATAGGAAAAAGTCTGAAATACAGAATAACAGCATTTTGTACCCCAAAAAAAGATAATCAATATAATGAACTCCCATTACCTGTAATTTGAATGAAACTGAGTGAAGTAAGGTAGCTGTTTATTTCGTAGCACTATTTTGATAGTCAAAGATTACGAATAATATTTTTTTTTTATGGGAGACTCGCGAGATCTCAGTTCGGGGCGAACCACTAGTTATTTTTAGTTTAAACCTTGTAGTTTTTAAGTTATTAGCCGTATTAATAAATGAACTTAGACAAAATTCACAGGGTACACCAGTGACCCCACAGTGCTAAAAGTTTGGTATTTTGATAGTCAAAGATTAGGTAGAAATAATATTTTTTTGTTTTTATGGGAGACTCGCGAGATCTTAGTTCGGGGCGAACCACTAGTTATATATTCAAGGAACGGTACACACGGCTACAAATCAAGCTATACTTATCCAGTATAAGTTGACCTCGCATTGTGTAGGCTTTTCGTAGAATGAGAGGTCAGCTTATACTGGAAAGTATAGCTTGATGTGTAGCCGTGTGTACCACAAACTTCTATGTTGTACGGTAAAACAGCCAGTTTTCGGCCCCCAATTAGTAGCCTTCCTACATTACCCCACCATATCGTACATTATTGAGCTTAGATTAGCTCAAAAATATTGGAAAATGTGTACCTATATCAGCCACTGGTCCTTGACCCTTGTACAAATGTACGAAAATTTCAACATGTGTAATAAAATACAGAATTATTCAGATCAAATGTAATTCTATTTCTAGGGTGGGGGGAATAAAAGATCTGCACTGAGTAACGCGTACGAAGTCTCGGGCAACAGCTAGTAGGCTATATTTTATTTTAAAATCCGTGCGAGGCCGGGGCGGCTCGCTAGTATTTAAATAAAGTCGAAATAAATAAATAATAAATAAATATTGCTGGACCTTTCACACAGCGCTATCTAGCCCCAAACTAAGCAGCTTGTATTATGGGAACCAGATAACTGACTTTTTTTGTAAATACATACCTACTTATAATGTATAGAAAAACATCCAGACCCGGACCAAATATCTGTAGATCATGCAAACATTTGTTCCGCGGCGAGAATCAAACCCGCTACCTCCTGCATCTCAGCCAAATATAGTCTATTAACCAATTGTTATAATACTTATAACCGAGGTTGAACGAAACTTTTGCGTAATTATTTTAATTATAAGACGTTTACGTCAGTCCGATACCATCTTCGCTTTCCAAGTATGGGAAAAAGCTGTAAACGTATTATTCGCGGAATAAATGTAATTTCTTTGTTTTGTGTAGAATTTGTTAGAAAGTTGAAATAAGAGATATGTAAGATTCTACCATTCACTGTCAAGTATTACTCGTGCGCGATAACTTGGGACCTGCTAGGAATGCGACTCCCCGACCGCTTACCCTGCACTTCCCCGATGGCGCCCGTATTGTACCGTTCGCATCACTATTTTTTACTAGGGTTTTTAGTCTCGTACTGGCCTACGTCACGTAACGACGCGCTCTGGAATTCTTTTAGTTTTCGTTTGTGTTATTGTTTTGTTGTTGTAGTTTTTGTTGTTATAGTTTGTGTCATTGTTTTGTTGTTGTAGTTTTTGTTGTTATAGTAAATGTTGTAAATTTATCGGATACCTCTTCGTCAAGTGATTATAGTGAGACTGAGGACGAAGAACAACCTCTAGAAGGCATAAATCCACTAAGTAGTGACGAAGATGAGATAATATAAATAATAGATAAAATAAATGTATAAACTTAAACATTGTATTTTTATTTTATTCAAATAGTGTAAAAAAGATTAGATAAAAAGCAGCGTCCTCCCTGAGTAACATAATAAATTAGGTTAAAACAAACAAAGACGAAGCCGCGGGCGGCTGCTTGTTATGTTCGCTTTTTTTGCGGGCGGTACAAACACGCCAATATGACGTCACCGCGCTCAGGTCCCAACTTCTCGCGCACGGGTAATATGTGCCTTAGTTTAGCACAACAAGAGTATGCTCCTTGTGAAAGGGCTCACCCGGGGAAGATTGCCACCTAGTTGAGCCGCCAAGCAGCATTGCTGTGTTTCGATATGAAGGCAGGGCCGGATTAACCCTATCGGGGCCCCTAGGCAATGCAATTCTCGGGGCCCCCTTTCCTTACTTTTTTTAAATATATTTTTTCTATTACAAAAGTCGAGTCAATCAGATTGACTCCTGCTTTTTGCTTTCATTGAAATGATCAGATTATAGTTATAGATATGTAAGTGTTATGATCCAGGTTACATGATGGAGTAGAAAAGATAAATGAGACGTGACGCGGTTATTTTAAATTTAACCGAAAGAAAATATTTTCGTGAAGTAGGTACAATAAGTGTAAATAGCAACTCTTCTAACTTTTTAGATACAAAATCGTCTAAAACATCTTGGAAGTTAACCTTTAATAAGTAAGATATTTTTTTCTATGGCAACACTACCGAATGTAGGTAAGTAATGTCACGAATGAAACGTTTTGTTTTTTTGGTATGTGGCCCACATCGACTAGACCCCCGTGGGCCCCTAGTCGGTGCGGGGCCCCTAGGCAGTTGCTTAATCCGCTTTATGGATAATCCGGCCCTGTATGAAGGGTATGGTTGCCTGTAAAATTACAGGCAAAAGAGGCTTTACACCTGTATGCCTCAAGTTGATGAAGCGTGATCTACGAGGCAATCATCTTGTTATAGGCGATCATCCATCTCCAGGTGGTATAAAAAAACCGGCCAAGTGCGAGTCGGACTCGCGCACGAAGGGTTCCGTAATCTATAAAAACGGCAAAAAATTCAAGTTTGTTGTATGGGAGCCCCCCTTAAATATTTGTTTTATTTTAATTTAATTATTTATTTTTAAAGTGAATATGTAACTAAATATTTTGTGAATATTTCAAGCGTGCCGTTATCAATATCCAGCTAAAACGAGCAAAAAATCACGTTGGTTGTATGGGAGCCCCCCTTAAATATTTATTTTATTCTGTTTTTAGTATGTTTTGTTACAGCGGCAACAGAAATACATCATCTGTGAAAATTTCAACTGCCTAACTATCACGGTTCATGAGATACAGCCTGGTGACAGACGGACAGACAGACAGACATACAGCGAAGTCTCAGTAATAGGGTCCGTTTTACCCTTTCGGTACGGAACCCTAAAAAAACAAAAAATGAGCCCCTAACTAAATAATTGTAGATTATTTCTGATTATTTTCTGATTATTTACTAATTAATTTTATTCACGTCTCTTTCAGATAATTAGCAAAATGGTGTACTTTAAGGTATGTAAAAAAACAATATTTATCTGTAGATATTAATTTAATAGACTTTATGATTGGTATTTCTCTACGAGATGGATTCAGAAATGAAGAGATGAAAAAACACATACAGGAATAGCCAAGAGGCTACTAAGCGCCAGTAGGGGCTTAGTAGCCTCTTGCCTACTGACTCTTACTACCGCGGGGCAGAAAGGTTGTGGACTAGAGATTTGAAGGCGCAGCGTAGGACGGTCCCTGGATGGAAAGATTGTCATTTTTTTAACTGGATAGATCTTCGTTTCTGCACAATCTCAACTGATAGTAAGCGATGATGTGGTCTAAGATGAAGCATGAAGATCTAGAAGAAACCTATTCACTCTTACCATTTCCTTTCTTTGTCTACGCACTGCTAGTTTATCGTTTTGTTTATCTCCTTTGTTGTAGTTTATATATATATATAAATAGATTTTTTTAAATCATCTCAAAAATTCTGAATGATCTCACTAATTTCGACCTAGACGTGAATTGCCTTGTAGCACAGATGGTAGTGCATCCTCGTATCAAGAGGAAAGTCGCGGGTTCAAGTCCCGTCTAGGCTTGAAATTTTTGAGATGATTTTAAAAAATCTTGGAATTTTCCGCATGTGTTCGGATAACACTATAAATAAAAATACTATATATATATAATGTATATTACTATATTTGTATATATTTTTAGTTTATTAGTAAGTCAGTATAGGTAGTTTATGTAGGTTTATGATCATAGATACACCGCCGTCTGTTTGATTTTGTTTTGTCCTGTCCATCCAAACGTTGTCTGGAAGAGATCGCTTTTAGCGATAAGACCACCCATTGTACTTACGTTTATTTCTTTGTATTTTTAATTTTGTTGGTGTGCAATAAAGATTACCTATTCTATTCTTATCCCAAAGAGGCCCGGACTGTATTATTAGGAAAAACAGACGACGTTAAAGAGTTCCATACCTTAGTACGTATCAAGAACGTAAAACCAAAACGGTGTGTGCGAATGGATGGTATATCAACTAGGTACGGATGGTACAGAGCCTAAAGATAAGAAGAGGGATTGTTGGGTGCAGGTCGTACAAGATCGGTCGCTCTAGAAACCTATGGGGGAGGCACATTTTCAGCAGTGGACGTCCTTTAGCTGAGATGACAGATGAAACTGAGAGGACGGTAGGCATACCTTCACTACAGCCGTTGCGTCCTTTATTCAGTTTAAGTTTTATCAATATTACAGTCTAACAATTAAAAAATATGTTCCAATTAGTGTTATAGATAGTGCTGTCTGGAGATAAGTCGCATGAAAAGGTGGTTTATGTGCCGAACTGACAAATCTTAAAGACTAATAATTGTACTTAGAAAATTTTCGTGATTGATTTAAATTTTTTATTATATCAAATTTTATAAGGACCTTTATAAAGATACATGTCGGTCCTATTGTATGTACAATTAATTAGATCAAAGGTAGGTACAAAGCAAACAAAATAAAGTTAAGCAAAACAAACAAATATTACGAACAACAACTTATTTAAATTGGTCCGGAACCACAACCATACAAAAATGTGTGATCCTTGACGGGTTAACTTAAAAAAAATACAGATATAGGTACAGAGATACAGGTTTTCCTAGTTCAGGCAATGGATAAAATCTTACCATTAAGTAGATATTAATCCCTAATGTTTAATCTTAGAATGAAAAATGAATAAAGATTTATTTATTTATAATTGATTTCAATCATTATTATAAATACGGGATTTATCGCGTACCGTCTTATCGGTGTTTTGATCGATATCCTCGCACGCGAGGCGAGACGTTATTCGGAGCGGATCGCACTCGCCCTGATGAAGGTTCACGAATTGAACCCAAATATTGTCGGTCGAAACACCGATAAGACGGTACGTGATAAATCCCGTATTTATAATAATGACTATATTAATTATATCAAAATCTGTCTAAAACTATCTTAATTCGTCAGTTTGTAAACAAAAACAAACGATATTTCAAATTCCTCGGAAAATAATGTATATACAATATAAAAAATGTATATACCTAGTCAGGTCATAAATTCTGTCACATGTTTAATATAAAATAATTGAAACAAGTTAATTCATTATGTAACCATTTATATATCAAAATGAACTTAACAAAACATAGATTCTTATGACACTAAAGTTTATTAAAAATGACCTCCGTGATTTTGAATACAGGCCTTCAATCTGCGCGGTTAGTCGTCTATCGCAGCACGAACGAGGTCCATGTCAATATCGGCGGCTGCCTTAATCAAGGATGTCTTGAGTGACTCCAAATTGGGATGAGGCTTTGAGCACGCATTTTCCTCCAAGTGTTGCCATATCTTGTAATCTAACGGATTCAAATCTGGACTGGAGGAGGGCCAGTCTTCGTGCCGGATGAAGTCGATTTCAGGCGCCGCCAGCCAGTCTTGTGTGCTCTTCGCTCTATGAGCTGGCGCCGAATCTTGTTGGAATACCCAGTGCCTGTTATTGAACATGGTATGAGAAACAGGTTCCACAAGGTTCGTCAGGACTGTATTTTGATACACAACTGCATTCGTTTTTACACCTTTCTCACAAAATGTACCTCTGTTAAGCCCCAATAAGAAACTCCCAACCATACCATGAGCGAGGATGGAAAATGACCTCGTTGGACACGCGGAATATGGTTGCTCGCTTCTTCACTACTGTGTGCGTACACCTTATCATTTTTTTTGTTGTAGCTCTCTTCTACGGTAAAATTTTTTTCATCCGAAAAAAGAATTTCCCGATATTTTTTTCCCGCGTACCGCTTCAACAAAGCGCGGCATCTCTTCAGTCTCAGGTCCATTAGACGAGCATTCAAACGATGTCCTGTTTTTCTTCGATATGCCCGAAGCCCTAAGTCTTCATTTAACACCCTTTTCACCGTGGTTCTGCTTAACCCCATCTGAAGGGCCAACAGTTTCTGCTTACGTTTGGGATTTCTTTGAATTCGCGCCTTCACAGCTTTTATCACTGCTGGAGTCCTAACAGACCGAGGGCGATCACTTCTTGACCTGTCATCTACACTAGAGTCTTCATTGTATCGTTTGATGGTGCGATAAACGAATCTTTTGGTTATATTCAAATTTTTCAGTATGTCAAAAATTTGAATTGGCGCGTAACCGCAACGATGCAACGCAATAACTGCAACACGGTCTTCTTTAAGCGCCGACTCCATATTTAAAAATGAGTAAAATTCTAAAAAGTATACATTTTTATTTTCATGAACAATTCTAAATTCGAATTCTATAAACTATTTTGTGGCCAGCATTCTAAAAGAAAAGTTTTTACTGTGTGACAATACTTATGACCTGACTAGGTATAATAATGTATCACGGCAATTGACATTGACAATTCACTTTCTTTAGCTTATGCAATACAGCGCCATCTCTTAGCAGTTCTGAAAATATGGCCATGAAAACGAAAATGAAAAAAAATCATTGAAGGAGCCTGCGGTCAAGATTCACCTAACTCATTTCAAGCGCACCATAACTAGTGGTTCGCCCCGAACTGAGATCTCGCGTGTCTCCCATAAAAACCAAAGAATATAATTTGTACATAATCCAATTTGCTTGACCTACAGGATTATTCAAATTACAGGTAACGGGAGTTTATGTTAATTGGTTACATTTTTTTGAGGTGAAATTGTAGTTCTGGATTTCAGACTTTTCTCTATATTTGTGTCACTAAAGCTACACGCAAGTTACAGCACTGTGGGGTCGCTGGTGTACCCTGTGAATTTGTCAAAGTTCAGTTTTTATTATGGCAAATAACTTAAAAACTACAAAGTTTAAACTAAAATAAAAACGGGGTTGAAATGTACTCAAAATACCTTTTATTAGACGTGCCATTTGACCGGATTAGCTCATTTAGTCACACCAAAATTGTGCCATCACTACCTACCTATATACCAAATTTAACGATAATCGGATAAACGCTTCGAAAGTTATCCTCGGAGAAACAAACATATAAAGTTTACATACAAAGCCGATTTGCCTAAGTTGATTTAGACATCTCGCTTCGCACGATCAATTATTTATTTTTGGTTATGAAAGAAGATATTAAATTACTCAAAATATATGACATTGTTTAGGGAAATTATATAATCAGATTGTCCAATAAGATGGGTTTATGAGCCGTAACTAAATTATGTGTTTATCTCAATGTGTATTTGCATTGTTGCCGTAATAAGGTTTTGGTCGGCTGGTCGATAATAACGATCGTGACAGGCTGATGACCTAAGAGATTGTGGCATCCTCTGAAGAGGCATATCTGCAGTGGAGCCGACCATCGAGATCTACCTCTCCCGATTCGTGATGGACCATAGGCCGAATTACAGGCATGTTCCGAATGTCTCTCCAGCGACTGGAGTCCAGTAGGACTACTAACTTCAAGTCCTACACTCTCCAGATTCTGGCGAAGCATAGTCTAGTACTTGATCCGGATTTTTGGCCAGTCGGCATCGTTTACAGCCGCTACAGGGAAGCAGCTACGAAGCTGTTTTATGTATGTTAGTCACAGCGTTGCTAGATTTTTTTTTGTCAAGTCGGGATTTTGAAACTTTTTGAGTGAAAAAAGCGGGATTATTTCGTCGAAAGCGGGACATAGTAAAAAAACCGTATATATACTCAGAAGTTTTTAAATATTTACCTTTTTATTCGAGTTTTAAATTACGTTTACGTGACAATAGATAGCAAAAATAGCCATAGAAAATGTATTATAATAAAAATATGACATTTTAAATCAGGTTTCCTTTATTGTTAGGTAGTTGAGTCTTCTGAATAAAAATAATAAACAACAAAAATCAAATAAAATGTTTTATTTATTAGAAAATTGTTATGTTTCAAACAATAGTCTGAGAAGTGAGCGTTACAAATTGTAACTTGAAATATGAGAATAATTTATTTATAAGAAGTACTTATTCATAATATTTCTGTGAAAATTTAACTTCTTTTAAAGTTTCCTCAGCACGCTGCACGCACGGTCGAGTTGTCCCCGAAAAGAGGGACTGTGCCTGTCCCGCGCGGGACATATTTTTGATTTAAAAATCGGGACGTTGGCAACGCTGGTTTACTAGTGAATCGCTCCGAACTGAGATCTCGCGAGTCTCCGATTAAAACAAAAAAATATTATTTGTAATCTTTGACTAACAAAATAGTGTCACGAAATAAATAATGAAAATGAAAATAATTATTAGCAAGACAAAGTAAAAGGAGAAATTAATAAAACCGGCCAAGTGCGAGTCGGACTCGCGCACAAAGTACCATTATCTATAAAAACGGCAAAAAATTACGCTTGTTGTATGGGAAATTATATAGAAATTTAAATAAAACAAATATTTAAGGGGGGCCCCTTAAATATTTGTTTTATTTAAATTTAATTATTTATTTTTAAAGTCAAACAACAAACATTAACGGAATAAACATTAATGTGTCAACTTGTCCCGTCTAAGATTCGCCGACGATCTCGTACTATTTGCCGAAAATTGTGATGATCTCCAAATAATGCTAAAACACCTTTATGATGCTTCTTTGAAAGTAGGCTTGAGGATGAATATGTCCAAGACGAAGGTGCTGTCGAATGTCTCTAGCATCACAAATCCTGCGGTAACAGTGGGAAATGAGAAGCTGAAGATGGTTGACCAGTATCAACAAGAGCATCAACAAAAGGAGATATCTAAAAGGATCCAATTGGGATGGGCCGCGTTCGGCAAGCTGGACGACATCCTTAAGTCGCCTAAAACTCCGCAGAGTCTGAAGACCCGCTTATTTATGCAATGTGTTCTGCCCACCATGACTTACGGTGCCCAGACATGGACGCTCACGCAGGAGGCTGTATACAGGTTAAGAGATGCACAGAGAGCCATGGGGCGTACCATGCTCGGCATCAAACTCTTAGATCGAGTTCCAAACGTCGTCGAGATCCGTAGAAGAACGAAGGTTCATGATGTTGGGAATCGAGTTACGGAGCTCAAATGGTCTTGGGCGGGACACTTGGCAAGATGTGGTGATGACAGGTGGAGCAGGGTACCAACTGAATGGTGGCTGAGGAATGGCTGGAATGGTAGAAGGGTAGGACGTCCGGCAGCGAGATGGGTGGACGACATCGTTAGAGTCGCGAGCCGTCAATGGGTGAGACTAGCGCAGGATCGTGGCGGATGGCACAAACTTGGGGAGGCCTATACCCAGCAGTGGGTGAGGTCAGTCTGTGGATGATGATGATTTTTAAAGTGAATATAGAACTAAGTATTCTGTGAATATTTCAAGCGTCTACCTGTTGCCATTACCAATATCGAGCTAAAACGAGCAAAAAATCACGTTTGTTGTATGGGAGCCTCCTTAAATATTTATTTTATTCTATTTTTAGTATTTATTGTTATAGCGGCAACAGAAATACATCATCTGTGAAAATTTCAACTGTCTATCTATCACGGTTCATGAGATACAGCCTGGTGACAGACGGACAGACAGACAGCGGAGCCTCAGTAATAGGGTGCCGTTTTACCCTTTGGGTACGGAACCCTAAAAAAGTACAATTTACTTTGGCTCGGGGTAACCTTCCTATCTGTCATCGTCCGCCAAACCCCCTTGGGTTTTGCGTATTCCGACGTATCCAGTAGATAGCTAGTACATGATAACTATTGGTACATATATAATTGTGCTCGTGTCGAATCTAAAATA
This sequence comes from Philereme vetulata, assembly GCA_918857605.2. Classification (NCBI taxonomy): domain Eukaryota; kingdom Metazoa; phylum Arthropoda; class Insecta; order Lepidoptera; family Geometridae; genus Philereme; species Philereme vetulata. The sequence continues at coordinate 14,580,907 of OU975425.1, forward strand.
ACTCGCATTGAGAGCAATGTTGTGAAATATTTGATAGACCTTCGTGTTATGGTACAATCACTAATCACTGGATGATGTTGTTATGCAAACTGCTATTAATTGTGTGTTTGTTTGATTATATTATTGTAAGTCTTCTATTGTATTATTTCCAAGGGCTGCCCCCACTACATACGTGACCCCACCCCACGTGGTTACTGGGGGGGGGGCAGCCACACAAGATCGGTCGATCTGGAAATCTATGGGAGACGCCTATGTTTTTTTTTTCTTTTTTTTATACTACTTATATGGCAAACGAGCATGCAGTCCACCAGATGTTAACTTAACATCTGTGGATACTTTGCCATACTATAGGACTTAGCTGTTATGCCTATGTGCCAGGGTAAGGCGGTGGTGCCCACTTCCTCGAGCCCGTTCACAAAAGCTCTACCACCAGTAAAATGTTCAGCTATGTTCAGCAATTGTCGTTCTGTGGCTGATATAATGAAGATAATTATTATTTTGAATAAATGAATAAATAAAATATTTATTCGGAGATAATGGGTTCACAGATAGTTATAAAAATTATATCATATTGCACTTATTCAACCAATTAACAATTAATATTTTTTTCACACCACCTGATCGACAATGTCAAATTATATGTCATGTAAACCTAAGCGAAAGCAGGTGATTCAATCCCTACGGGTGAGCCGGGAGTAAAGTTGTACTGAATTTTATTATGCCTTCGAGGGCATAGGAGGGTAATTTGAATTTGGAAACTCATTTTCATTAAAATTTGAACCAAAGAGACACACAAAAACTTATTCGTAAATCGAACTAACCTCTGCACAGAATGCACCAATCTAGATTTTGTTTTTATTGTTTCAAAGAAAGTGTGAAAAGTAGAGTATTCTCCTCGTGGAAAAAGCTGTGGCATGCTTATATCCCTCTCTGCACTCAGGATCCTAGTAACTCCCTCGCTCCTCTCGTGAGTTAACTCTAGAATCCTTCGTTACGTTCGGGATTCAATATAGCGCCCGTGACGCAAGCAAGACACTGCTTTATCCCCTCGTTTAATAATCTACTATTATCATTAGTGATGCTCAGAATACAGAAATAACATTCATGCTTTGAAAGATGGTCATTGATAACTCGATAACGGCTCCGTAAATGCGATTTACGACACTAAGGTCGTCAGTACATTAGAATGAGACTCATTGCATTTATAATAAGCTAAAATGAAATACAATCTCCATGAATAATACTTATTTCTATTTAGAAATGGCACTCAACACATTGTTAATTAATGCTATGTTAAAATACAATATCCATAAGAAATCCTTTTTTGTATTTTAAAATGAAACAGACCACAGTCTGATTGTGAAAAATAAACAATAGACACCGGGCGGGAACGCATATTTCTGTTTAGGAACAAACGGTTAGGTATGATAAATACAATTTTAATTTCCTCGCATTTGTGATGAGAAGTTGTGTTTTAATCGGTCGTAAGCGATCAATAAGGCCCTCGATTAGCGTCGTCGCACACTTCGCTCGCTCGCACTCCAAAATATCTCGGGCGGGTGTAATGGAACTTTACTACCCTTGTTTTATGTAATACTTAAATTGAAAAACCATCATCTATTAAAACATAGTTTTATGCAAAAAACCCCCCCGACACATAAACACCGTTATAAACTGTTTTACAGATCCTTTTACCAAAAAGGTAATGTGCGATCTTCGGATCGGCTGATCTGGTCTTCATCGTACATAGCTTACACCCCAGTTAAACTAGCTTTCTGTTTAAAAACCTAATTCTAATCGATCTATCTGTTCGGGATAGTACGATGAATGTAAAAGAAGAAATAGGCACCCTTCTTTTCTAACATGCCAAATGAACTCAGATCTATACCTCTGTGCAAATGAATGCCATATAGTTATGTATTCAAATTATTAATACTTACAGCTTCAAAGTGTCGTCATTTCTCATTTAAATGTATGTGGGCCAGTCTAATAACTGATCTAAGATCGTTCTCATGATCTGAAGATTGCTAATGCTCATTAATATTCAGCATTGCATTGCAAAGAGCTGTTATTATCTGATTGACAGTCTTTGTAGAAGATCGTATATTTATTTATTTACTAGCTGACATGACCTGGCTTCGCATATTTTTATTTATCAAAAACTACTCCGAATATGCGATTTTTGGCCCTAGGGCCGAAATGAACCATTTAAATATAAAAAAAGAACAATACTGCGGGAAATCGAATGCAAACATTCTTTTTAGCAACAAACTGTACAAATGTAACTTTTTTAGTTTCCCCGCATTTGTGATGAAAATTATGTGTTTATACACGGTCGTAAGCGATCAATAACACCCTCGAACTCTTCCCGCTCGTACGCCAAAATATCACGGGTGTAATTGATTGCTTTCAGCCCTTTTATAACAATATACTATATATATTGCGTGGGGGTTCTATAAACAATGTTTTATTCTATTCTCCGACGTTTTAAACTAAAACACATAACCAAGCCCTTCACAACTTACATAATGCGCTGTTCCCACACAACAATACATGGGTAGCAGTAGGTAGCCCTCAATGGACGGTCACTTGGTCTAGATTTCACAAACTGTGTAGCCAGGTAGGTACTAATTGCCGTTAAAAATGGCAGGTTGATGGGATTTTGTGGTCGTCCTAAATAGGTAGGACTGTAATCTTGGATCTAAATGACCAAATTGGCTAATATGCGAAGCTAAAGTACCTCTATCTACTCGGACAAACGAGTATCTAATGGTGAATGACAGGTCCAACACGGAAAAGAGATCTCTCATCGAGTATCCTTTTTTTGCATTGTGTTTTTGCTTGTTATTCATTTCATTTATTCATATCCTTCGACAAATTACATGTGCTTGGACAAGTCAGATGAAACAATTAAAATATGTTACGTAATTACATAGTCCATAGATACATAAAGGTATAAAATAAAGAAATAGTTCTAAATAATAACAACTTAAAATAAGGTCTGCAAAAGCATCGTCAAATTGTAAATAATAATGAGAAAAAATAATAATAATAAATTTATATATGTCAGGTAATTACTACAATTCATCAAATTTAAATGTTGTTTTATCAGCAAAAAGCTTCGTCCAACTTATAGTATCTTTTACAAATAAGATGTGTTTTTATCAATGATTTAAATGAATTATCTGACATACATTGTGCGGTATTTTATTGTACAATTTAATTGCTGTACAGTAGTAGCTCTTTGAAATTTTGGCTAACCTTGTTTTAGGTAAGACAAGACGATTTCTTATTTGTCTCGATTTCTTTATTGGTCAGTCATGATTTGTGTTTCCTTTAGTGTTCTTAAATTGATAATGTCGATGTTTTTAGTGTAGTTGACTAGCAGTATATATACAGTCTGTCACCGCATTCACGACATTAATTTAAAACACATATGCAGAATCGTATTAGCTGATTTTAGAGGTGAGTTTAATACCGGTAGCTTGAATATTTATCCAGTAATCGATACACTTCCAATAAACATTTTTTAATCGGCGGCGCCTTTTCGTCGATGCCGCTTAGTCAGTTTAACAGGTACCTACTTACATGATGAATGAATATGATTTGTTTACCTATTTTATACAGGCTGTTTTATTGATATTTTAGGACTTCAAATCAAGGTAGATTGAAAATTAAAAAAAACTTCATGGTAACGAATTTGAAAAAAACAACTATTTTACAACAATACGCCCTACCCGTGTTTTAAATTAATGTCGTAAATGCCGTGACACGCATTATTATAAAATTTATATTATATTTAGTTAATACAACATAAATTAACTGCTTACGTCCGCGGCTTCGCACGCGTGGTTGTAAATAAAAAGTAGCCTCTCAATCCAAGTCGTAGTCTATCTAATAGATACCAAATTTCATCGATATCTGTTCAGCCGTAAGTTGTGAAAACGAGACCAACAGACAGACAAAAGGATAGTTACTTTTAAATTATAATATTATTAAAGATAGATAGAAAGAAAACGCTTTATTGTAAATCACACTTAAAATAAAGAACAATATAAAAAACAAATAACAATACACGCAGAAATACAAGTGGCGGTCTTATCGCTAAAAGCTTTCCAGACAATCTTCCAAGACCAACTCTTCCAGACTAAGATAGTTCATTTATTTCTTGTAAAGTGTGCAACATTAATGGAAAGTAAGTCGTTCCAATTGAGCTAATTAACTTCTCAATTTTTCAGATCCTCCTCATCACACTCCTAGCAACCCTGGCGAAATGTGAGCCACCAGTCTCTGGCTACAACTACAATGCACCCAATAACAACTACAATGCAGCTAGTAACAACTACAATGCAGCTAGTAACAGCTATATTCCGCCCAGCACAGGTCAGTAACGAGCGACAGAATCAAGACAGTCTAGCAACCCTGGCGAGACGTAAGCCACCAGCTACAACACGCGTGGTTTGTGATATAAAAATAAAATAAATACAATTCGTTTATTTGAGGCACAAAAATACGACCCATATCACATACAATTAAAAAATACACTAAATACAACAGAATTGAGAACTTCCTCCTTTTTTGAAGTCGGTTAAAAATACAGCATATGCCACGGAGCAGATGCTCCAATCTAGTCATTTTTTATTTCCGTCTACTTGGACGTTATCCGATACTTATAAATTCCATTTTTATATATCTGGTCAGAGACAGCCCTCAGTACGCTATTGTTGGAGCGACTCAGCCTACTCCAAAACGACGCTACGCGAGCTCGGATGACAGCTAAAAAGTCGGGAACACCCGCCTCGGAGAACATTCTCGACGCACAGCAGTACCTCGGCAACCTCATAAGAGCCCGGTAGGCATCATTGTACTGGACCAAAGTTGGCATGTGTACATACCCAGACAATATGCCCGGAATAGGGTGTGTTTTACGTCTGTACTGCAGTTAGTAAAGCGGCGAGCGAGTATGTTACCCCGGACGGCGAGCGCTCTCCGCTCTCGCTCGATGTCGTCATCATCTCTCAGCGTCTCCGTCAGTAAGTGACCTAGGTTCTTGAACTGTTTTACCATTTTAATGGTTGTACCGTTCATATGTACCTCGGGCACACGTCCTGGACCTTGTCCTTACATGAATACCATCAATTCGGTTTTCTTTACGTTATACTTTAGCCCATGAGCAACAGCATATTACTCACAGACTAAAAGCAACTTTCTCAAACCCTTAATCGAAGGGCTGAGGAGCACCATGTCATCGGCATAGCTTAGGTTATTGACACAAACGTCGCCAAGATAGCAGCTTACCCTGGTGCTCCGCAGCTCCCCGATCAAGCTGTTAACATACAGGTTAAACAGGTCAGGAGAGGTCAACCCCCCTTGGCGAACTCCGCATTCTAGTCTGTAGTCACTAGAGGTCGTGTTGCCCCACCTAACATTGTTAGTTTGGTTTATGTACCAGTATCTCAACAGATTCACTACATGACTTGGCACGTTTGCTTCAATCAGGTTGACCCAGAGAATGTCATAATTTACGAGGTCAAAAGCACGACGGCGGTTATAAAAAGCACGCAGACACTGAAGTGTTTTGTGACGTGTAGTAATTTACTGTGCTTTTTAGACTCATTATAACAGAATCCGTCGAGAGACCGCGACGGAAACCAAACTGTGCATCATCAATTTCTGATCTGTCCTGGAGTTCAGTATAAATGAGTCGCTCCAACAACTTGCCAATGACGGTACCCAAGGAAATAGGGCGGTAGTTGGTCGTGGAACTTAAATCGCCTGTTTTATTTTTCACTATAGGGACAACTATAGTCTTCATTAAGTCCCGCGGAAGATAACTATACCTGATACAAAGGTTGTAAAAACTGCATAAATGGTCAAACAATCTATCGCTACCGCAGAGAATGTGCTCGACACTCAGACCATCGTGGCCCGGTGACTTGCCAAGCTTAATTTTTCTTAGGGCCTTCCTCACATCCTCCTGTGAAAACTGTACATCAAAACAAGATATATAAACATTACCCTCCTTTTGCGCAGTCGGGTAAAAAGTAGCCTATGTCTCAATCACGGTCATAATCTATCTATATACCAAATTTCATCGAAATCGGTTCAGCCGTGAAAATCGTGAAAACGTAACAGACAGTCAGAGAAACAGAGTTACTTTCGAATTTTAATACTAGTGGTTCGCCCCGAATCCCGCGAGTCTCCCAAAAAACAAAAAAAAATATTCTTAGGGCGACTTGCGTAAAAGTCAAAATCTTTTTATTCATTAAAATCACAAGGTTCACTTTGAAATATCAATTTTACTGTCTGGTCCATCGCGACTAAGCCAGGAAAGAAAGGCAAGAAAACAAAACTGGTTGTTCATTTACATGATTTTTTTAGAAATGTATGTACTCTAAAAGAATCATTAAAAAGAACAATAAAGGAAATAAATTACGTCTAAATTCTAACAGTTTTGAACGAGTTGGAGCAATTTCAATCCCAAGCTTCTCTATCATCTAAAATAATCTAAATAATACGATATTTTATAGTAGGTTTTTTTTATAAAGATTTTGTTTAATTGCGTTTTTAAATTTATTAATTGTCAATTTTTGTACATCACTTGGGAGTTTGTCGAGTTTATCTTTATTTCTAGTATTAATTTTCGTTTTTCTTAAACAAATTATGTAGGTAATGTTTTTGTGAACATAGGTACTTACATCAGATTTTCATTGATGTAGGTATTGACAGGGGAATGTCATAATATTTATTTCTTTAAACTTATGTCGTGATGATTATCTGGGGCCCATATTATAAATTGCACGAACAGCCCTCTTCTGCAGCACAAAGTTTATATCTGCAGCACTCCCCCACAGCAGTATACCGTATGACATAATGCTGTGGATGTAGCTGAAGTAAACTAGTCTAGCAGTGTCTATGTCTGTAAAAAGACGGATCTTTTTGACTGGGTATGCCGCAGAAATAAGTCTCTTCTTAATATTTCCAGGGTATAACCCGCAGAGCAACTATCCTTCAGGAGTCGGATCCTCCGGTCATGGAAACAACGGAGCTCATGATCATGGACATGGACATGACAATGAAGTGGTGAGTTACAATAAAATACCTCTTTTTTATGTTACCTGTTGATGGAGCAAGCTATGGCCCATTTGATGTTAAGTGGTAATCATCGCCTATAACAAAGTATTGCCTCATAGGTCACGCACCTTAGAAACGTGCCCGACGATGCACTGTCCTGCGTCCATTAACTTGAAGCATACTTGGTGCCTGTTTACGAAAAACACTATTTTTAGTTATATACCTACTATTCCTAAATTAACCTATAATTGAACGCTGAAAACTCTGAAAACGACACACACTCTGAAAACACTGAAAAAATTTAAAGAAAATAGAAATAAACTAAAAGATATAACATTTAATTCCATACAATCAATCTCGTAAATAACAAATAAGTACAGTCACGTCTTATTATTACGTAAATTATAAAGCAAATAAGATTTAATCGGACTCAACTTGAATATACTATCATCTTCAGAATAAAATATATCACCATAATCTCCAAACGTTATACTGTTTGGATAAAAGTCCAGATCAGTTAATTTCCTAGCTGTTCCATTTTCACAATGTATATGAAAGAGTCCTTCATCAGATATACCAAATGTATTAGGACCGTCTACTATGAAATGATACACAACTTTAAGATCGGTGTTTTTGATGAGTTCATACCCGCGAAATGCACAATACACTCCACACATTGTCACTGCATGCACATTCCTGTTATTATCAACTTCGAACTGCATAACTGTCTTTAGATTACCAGCTTTGACAGCTGATCTTCCTTCGTTAAAAACTTTGTATATCATGTGATTGTTCGCATCTAGTAAATACATGTCGTTGTTTCTCACTACCAACTTCATTATATTCATGTTATACAGTCCTATATTATTCGCTTCGTTGGTCAAATGATCGTATTTGTATAATCCATCATCAGAACCGAAGTAAACATCACTTGTTTCAGCATCTACAGCTATAGCTTTATTTCTAGCTATACCTTTGACTTTTCTAGCTTCTTTTGTTACTACATTGACGAAAGCACGTCCTGAATTTTGGAGTTCATCGTCCATGTACATGAAAAAGAGGTTTCTGCTTGATGAATCATAGGTAAGCTCTTTCGGGCTTTGAAACTGATCTGTTAGTAGTATCTTCTTATATATTCTCGGCCCTATGTTTTGTATAGGAGTGTCTGTCACAAATATACGTAGCTTCGCGTTTATTTCTATCGCAAATGCGCAAAATATTAGTAGCACTCGCATTTTTGACGGGTGTCTTATTCGGTGTCACATTGTATACTGTTGATATCTCGTGTTACAGAGTTTTATCTCGTTTTTGTCAGACGATTATAGTTCTTACTGGATGGAGAATAGAGATTAGTGAGTTGTTAATTTGTGCTTGTTATGGGCAATTAAACGCAGTAATGAGTAAATTGATGTGAACATGCAAGGTCACCTGGGGGTTATTTACACTCTACACTTAAATATTATATAATTCATACATGTCATAAAAAAATGTTTAAATTGTACGAAACATGAACTAAAATAGTACAATTGACAAGCATAAAAATAATGCTATGTTCGTATATCGTTATGTTTATCTCATGTATATCATGTTATGTTATGTTAAACATAACGATATACGAACACAGCATGACACTATATATATATATATATATTTGAAATATTGAATAAACAAAATATATATACATTTATATTATATATATAAGTATAGGTAGTTTATGTAGGTTTATGAACATAGATACACCGCCGTCTTTTTGATTTTGTTTTGTCCTGTCCATCCAAAGGTTGTCTGGAAGAGATCGCTTTTAGCGATAAGACCGCCCATGGTACTTATTTTTATTTTTATGTATTTCTTTGTATTTTTAATTTTGTGTGCAATAAAGAGTATTCTATTATATTCTATTCTAATGCTTGTTCTTGATAAGTGCCCATAACATTGAAACCTATACAATATTAAGACAATTTCTCATACAATAAAAGAGTCAAAGTAAAAAACATACAACACGTATAATGTTTATTAGAACAGACTAGAAATCTCAACAATTTTTACTCATGTTTAATCTCACCAATCTCGTTGCGTCCGCGTAAATCATGCGATTGCGATTATCAAACGTCAACCCGAAAGCATCCTCTATTTCCAACACCTTTTCTAAAGCCACCAGTTCTTTGTTCACTACATATATCCCATGTTCAAGACAAACATGAACTTTCCCATTAAGATCTATAGTTAAAGCTCTGATACTACCGGTTGGGAAGTCTTTATATAAAACCGAATTTTTTGTTCCTTTCTGTTGACTATAGAATCCTGTAGCGTTAGTGAAAAACATCATATCGTCATTGTCAATAACGAAATTGTCCACTTTGGTGTCTTCTAAGTCTTTGAATCTTGAGGTTACACCATTTTTAAATGTGTATAAGAACTGAGAAGGGAACACAGAAAAGTATAGAACGTCTTTGAAGTATAAATTCCAGATATTGTTGTCTATATCTCCGATTAACTCAGCCTTGTCAGTTTTATAATCATATTTGTAAATTCCATTGCTTCCTCCTATGTATATTTCGTCTGTTTTCCGGTCTACCGTTTGGGCAAATCCGTTATTAATACCTTTGATGATTTGGAATTCTTTTGTGTTTAGATTGATTCTTGCTGTTTTGAATTCATCTTCTTCATCGTAATGTTCTTGAGCCGCAGTGTAACTGAAGTAGAGTATATTCGTGCTGTGGTCGACGGCCAATAGGTAGGGTCTGTCTAGATCTTCGTGTAGCACCTCAAGGTCGTAGTATGTACCATTTACATTGACCCCATTACAGGTTTCTTTGATGACACCAGCGGACACAGTTAGGATGCTAGTGAGAATAAGTATGCCCTGCATCTTGTTACCTGAAATATTAAAATGGATTTAACGAATTTGGTCACCATTTTGAATCACATTATTTACGCCCGTTTCTTGCAACTTGGTAAAAAATAACGTCGTGCGTCGGTAAAAAATCTAATACGTTTTAAGGGATGCTAAATATTTATTTAGAAACCACCTACCGTTTTGCACTGTTGCCATCTTATAACTGAATCAAAACACTTGGCTTGAAGTAGATCACTCAATAATATAGTGCTTGAAGATATTATATCTGTGGAGAGGTTACACAAATAAAAATATTCTCTAAGATTATGATGACCTTTGTGGCAAGCTGGTTAAGTAGCTGATTGGGCAGTTGCAGGTTCGATTCGAACAAATGTTTATGAGACATGCAAATATTTTTCCGGGTCTGGGTGGTGATAGTATCATAGAATTCATAGTTACATATATTGGAATAATAATAACAAAAAAACTGGACATTACACACAGCGATATCTTACCTAACCCCAAAGTAGCTTAAAATCTTCAAACCAAATGTGTTATGAAGACAATCGTGTTTTTTTTTATTATTAATATCCCAAAAATTTTAAAGGCTTACAAACATACCAATGTGTTCTGCCCACCATGACCTACGGTGCCGAGACATGGACGCTCACGCAGGAGGCTGTGTACAGGTTAAAAGTTGCATAGAGAGCCATGGAGCGTACCATGCTCGGCATCAGACTGTTAGATCGAGTTCCAAACGTCGAGATCCGTGGACGAACGAAGGTTCATGACGTTGGTATTCGAGTTATGGAGCTCAAATAATCTTGGGCAGGACACTTGGCTAGACGTGGTGATGACAGATGGAGCAGGACAGTGACTGAATGGTGGCCAAGGAGCGGGTATAGAAGGGTAGGACGTCCGGTAGCGAGATGGATGGACGACATAAAGGTCGCGGGCCGTCAGTGGGTGAGACTAGCGCAGGATCGTGGTAGATCTAACAAACAAACTGCTAGGTTTTCCAATCCAAGTAAAGTTTATGATGCTCAATATTTGTTCCTTAAGGTCAAAACTACGAGATAATAGGTTATCGTGTAAATATAAAATAGACTATTACTAATTATTCTGAAAACGTTATCAGTTATAAAATATCTCTACTTATGTCATTTTGTAAAACGATTTTTTTGTTCGGTTGAGTTAGGCCATGGACGATTAGTCCATTTTTAGGGTTCCGTACCTAAAGGGTAAAATACCTATTAAGACTCCGCTGTCTGTCTGTCTGTCTGTACCAGGACCGTGAACCGTGACAGTTAGACAGTTGAAATTTTCACAGATGATATATTTCTGTTGCCGTCATACCAACAAATACAAAACAGAATAAAATAAATATTTAATCCCTCCCATACAACAAAGATTATTTTTTTGCTCGTTTTAGCTCGATATTGATGACGGCAACAGGTAGACGCTTGAAATATTCACAGAATATTTAGTTATATATTCACTTTAAAAATAAATATTTAAATTAAAATAAAACAAATATTTAAGGGGGGCTCCCATACAACAAACGTGCCTTTTTATTCAACCAGTTTTTATAGTAGGTACGGAACCCTTCGTGCGCGAGTCCGACTCGCACTTGGCCGGTTTTTTTTTAATTTATTTATCAGGCAAGATTAACAACACACAGTAAACACGAAAACTACAAAACATTTGTAAAAATAATATTTACATTAAAACGTGTACCAATAACAGAATTTCTAATAAAAGTATATACAGATACAGTTAAAATTAAATGTTTTGACGTACCTAATTAAAAGTTTATGTATAGGTTCCATACATATTTCTGCCGCCAAGCAGCATTGCTGTGTTTCAGTCTGAAGGGAATGTGTGCCGGTGAAATTACAGGCACATGAGGCTTTACACCTGTATGCCTCAATTGAAGGACGCAGGGCAGTGCATCGTAGGGCACGTTCTTATAGTGTGTGACCTACGAGGCAATGCTTTGTTACTTATGATGATGGTTACCACTTAAAATCAGGTTGGTGGGTCATTTGCATGTTCCATCTGCAATATGTAAAAATATATAAAAAATAGTTCCTAATGCGACCCAACGTAGTCTGAAATTAAATTGAACATAATTAAACATTCTAGAAGATTATCTACTCTACCTACTAAGTTCATTTTGTCATCGATGTTCCAATTGCCAAGTTGTTAGCTTCACCCATTCAGCCAAGGTCATTCAATAGAGCACTTTAAACTCATATTTACGGCGACGATGTATTTTTATTATTTCCAGCCGAAATCCTACGAGTTTGGGTACTCAGTGAAGGACGCTCAGTCAGGCAACGACTACAACAGAAGGGAATCTTCGGATGGCAATGTCGTGAGAGGAGAATACAGAGTGGCATTGCCTGATGGAAGGACTCAGATCGGTAAGATTCTGTCCGAGGTACAAGTGATAGTGCCAAATGGGCTTTTAACTGACGATGGGTAGGAGTTTTTGTTTTAAAATTTGCTTTCACTGCCTATTGTGATCGCCACTTGTGTTTATGTCGCCCATAGCTGATTGGGGCGTTCTAAGTTGGTGAACTAAGCCCTACAGCTGTTAAAAACTTTAGGATATTCTTATGGGTGCTAACTTTTAGCTCCTCCGGGCTAAGAATGTGTTTCCCCACATGAATTCTACGTCTGCGCTTTAGTGGAGCACATTTGCCTAACAGATGTAAGGGCGATTCTGCCTCCTTATTACAGAATCTGCAGGTTTGCGTACCACATAGCCCTAGCTTGAATATGTGACAGTGTCCTGTTAGGGCTCTGACTATAATGCGAAGATTTTCTCCGCTTAAGATTCGGTTTGTATGCCGTTTATCAAAGGATTTAACACGATAAGTGCGAAACAGGGCTTAAAACACCCTGTCCGTGTCTCGTCTTTATAGCAGTAAGAAAAAATTAAACGTCTCTGTTGTGCGGGAGGCATAACTTCCATCTGGTTCAGTGTAGGCAAGATATAACTATATGTCTGAGATGTGCTATTGATTCCTAGTTCTATGGTATACCAACCTCAATGTCGGGTTTCTTAGACCTCGTGCCGCACACAAAAAAACCGTACACTTTATCTTATTTGGCGCCAAAAAAAGGATTTTGGTCTCCTACGGGCGGTGTACCGCCACAATCTCTGTTTTAGGACAAGGTTTAAAACGACCCGTAACGCAGTAATGGAAAGTACAGATAAATCTGTGCCGCTGGGAATGTGTTAATCTGTGAATGGTTCATACCTGAAGAGTTAATCCAAAGTTTAGGTAGGAGGTTTTCATGATCTAGGAGGGAACTTTGTGGTTATTAGGTATAATGTGATCGTGACGCACTATCTGTAGGTTAGCTTGAAGTCCAAATACCTAGTAAGAAACTTAATATGGTATTAACTCCCGACTTAGGCTATCCTCAAACTTTCTGTTATCTTCTTCCAGTGACTTATCACGCTGATTGGCAGACCGGCTTCCACGCTGATGTCAGGTACGAAGGCGAAGCGCGGTACCCTGAACCTACCAGGAATAACCACCAACAAGGTATGTAGGAATAAGGCAATCCTCAAAGAAGATAAATCAATTGATTTGCTCAATGACCTCTCCATAGGGGGCTAAGCTTAGCGAATTAGAAATCAGGAGATCCGTAGAAAAACGAAAGTCACCGACATGGATCAGATTAGTAAGCTGGAGTGGCAGTGAGTGGGGCACATAGCTAGAGCTGAAGGTCGTTGGGACAGTTCCTTTCTGTCCCAACGGCCTTCAGTTCGAGTTGGTTCAGGCACTGGAAAGCGCAGCGTAGGACGGCCCCCCACTTGATGCAAAGATCGCGCAACATCGGTGGCTCTGGCAATCTATGGGGAGGCCGATGTTCGGCAGTGGACGTTCTATAGCTGATACTATGGATGATAATGGATTACTAGTGGTTCGCCCCGAACTGAGATCTAGCGAGTCTCCCAAAAAACAATAAAAAATATTATTATTAATCTTTTGGCCTACAGTTTCATTAAAATTACAAGTAACGGGGGTTCATATTATTTGGTTAATCTTTTTAGGGGAAGAAATGCAGTTATTCTGGATTTCTGGATTTTTCCTATATTTGTGTCACTCAAGCTACCCGAATACTAAGTTTCAGCACTGTGGGGTCACTGGTGTACCCTGTGAATTTCGTTAAAGTTCAGTTTGTATTATGGAAAAACTACAAGGATTAACCTAAAAATAAGAACGGGTTTGAAATGTACTAATGAAGACTTGATTAGACGTCCCATTTGACCTAATAGTCTCATTTTGTGTTTTTTTATCCCTCTTGAACCCCAATATCTCAACAATCCCCCCCACCCCACCCAACTTATTAAATTAAACCACGTTTGTGTCAACACTACTGCCTATAGATAAAATTTCACGATGTTCAGATGAACCCTTCAAAAGTTATCCTCAGACAAACAAACATACATACAACGCCAATTTGCTCAAGTTGATTTGAAGATCTCGCGTCGCTCGATCTCTTATGAAATGGAATGAGCCTGAGCCATCTTTGACCATGTATTTTCTATGGATAAGGCTGAATGAGAATACCTATTGACATTTTAGAAATGACTTTCAATGGTCTATCTATACTAATATTATAAAGAGGAAAGATTTGTATTTTTGTGTGTATGTTTGTAATGAATAAACTCAAAAACTACTGGTCCGATTTCTAAAATTATTTCACCATTGGTAAGCTACATTCACCTTGAGTAACATAGGTTACTTTTTATCCAACTGCACAGAAGAAGGGTAATGTTTTTATTGAAACACTACGCGTGCGAAGCTGCGGATTGGTCAGCTAGTGTAAAATAAAATTAAAGATATTCATATGCGCAAAAGCCTTATATAGTGTGACTGAATATCTTTCTAACAAATTTTAGTATATGGTAATAATTAGAACTACCTTGCATCCATCAACTTGAGGCATATATGTATGTGAAAAGTCATGTGCCTGTAAATTCACGGACACCCATCAAACCAAAACACAGAGGTACTGCTTGGTGGTAGAAATAGCTTTATGGTAGTACTTCCCTTTTCACACGGGCAAGCCCTTTCACAAAGAGCTCAACAACTAACCAACTTACCACATCTTGATCAATTTTGAAAAAAACATTCATTTCTACTTTCAGGTGGCTACAACTACAAATCTCCTGACTTTAGCGGTTCTCTGACAGGTTTCCAAGGAAGCCAGCCTTCATCAGCCTATGGACCTCCCGGATACAATCATTAAAACATTCTATCATCAAAATATACCTACAACTTTACTGAGAAGTTTAGAAAACTACATAATGTGGCGAGTGCAGTAGTTTGTAGGCCACGATAACGCCTGATGGTGCGCGATGATGCTGTCTTCGATGGACCACGCTTGCCTAGAAGAAATGCTCACTCGCGACTTGAAGACCCCTAGGTTAAAGTTATCTTACTTTGCAAAACGATATCGATTAATGAACATACTTTATTTCATACCTCAAAAGAAAACAATCACAGGTACAATGGGCGGTCTTTTCGCTAAGAAGCGATTTATCCAAATAACCTTAGAATGGCGAGGATTTTTGTAAAGTAAAAGGAAATAAGGCTGCCAGGCTAAAATGTGATTGGGTGAACCATGTAAGACGCATGCACCCGGACAGATGGGGAACGATCGTCATGCAGTGGGTGCCTGAATACGGGCACAGGCACCGAAGAAGGCCTAGTAATAATAATAAATATTGCTGGACATTTCACATAGCACTATCTAGCCCCAAAATAAGCAGAGCTTGTACTATGGGAACCAGATAACTGATATAATACTTTTTATTTTTATAAATACATACCTACTTAGAACAAATATAAAAAAAAGAAAAACCTCCAGACCCGATACAAATATCTGTCGATTATGCAAACATTTGCTACGCAGTGGGAATCGAACCCGCTACCTCCTGCGTCTCAACCGGCTATTCGCCCGCTGCGCCACGGAGGTCGTCGTGGACGCTGGCGTGAAGATCTCGATGCCTTCTAGACAGATTGGTGGGATTTGGCAGGCGTGCGAAAGTCCTGAAAACAGATTTTGGCCAGCTGTGGGATGACACAGGTTGAATAAAAAAAGGAATATTTGGAACGATACGACAGTGCTCCGAATTATTCCATTTGATTTCGTCGGACTAATTATTAGAATTCGTAAGTCCATATGGGCAAATTTTAAAGCAACAAAAAACGGATTTTCTCACAAAGTTTTTATTGAGTGACTCTAAAGGTTGTATTACATTATAACGGCACGGATCCAGCACGGCTCCAACCCAGCAATTTACTTGTCATTCAAATTAGAGCATTAAAACCAGTGTCGTATAATATATTTCGTAATGTAAATATAAAAAGCCGCCGGCGGGCAGGCAGCGCGCTTACAGCTACCATACGACTAGTCGCGGAGCCCGCGCGCTGTAAGCGAGGAGACCACACGTTGTAAGCGAGGAGACCGCGCGCTGTAAGCGAGGAGAAAGCGTGCGTACAGTGCGCCGACTGCGAGCCGATTATTACTAGTTCGCGCAATGTAAACTGAGACATTATGAAGTCGTGCGAGCCCTAGGCGTGTTCATTCACGAATATGTGTTCGCGGTGATAGTAAGCTACACACTTTGCGGATGGCTCGCTGCCAGCGAGCTGGCACCTCGCGATCGGCGCGCTGCCAACGAGCTGGCACCTCGCGGACGACGCGCTGCCAAGGCGGCGAGCAGTAGCCGAAATTTGAGGCGGTGCTGTGGTGCAGCTGTGTCGTTGCCGTGCCGCATCCGTGCGGCTACAATGTAATACAACCATTACTAACCCTCATTTTATACCTAAGTAAGAGTAACTGAATATAATCTAAGTAGTGTTATGTGTAAAAGGGTTCGCCTGGAAAGTACTACCACCATACTTCTGCCGCAAAGCATTGCTCTGTTTCGGTTTGAAGGGTCGGTGAAATTCCAGGCACATCCACCTGTATGCCTCAAGTTGGCAGTAGCAGTGCATCGTAGGTTCGTAGGGCACGTTTCTAAGGTGCCGTGATCTACGACCCAGTACTATAGCCGATGGAGGTTCAATCTAAAAAAAATATATGTCACGTTTATTGTCTTGATATATCGTATATCGTTTTGCAAAGTAGTTCTCAGCTTTTCACTCATTTTGTATTTGCTACTGACTAGTACATTAATATAACTCGGTTAATATAGTTTTTGCGTTTTGTATAGTGATTATTAGAAGATAAGATATTTTTATTAAATTTTTGAGGCATTCCACGAAAAGCAACGATTTAAGAGCACTTAATTTATGAGAACTAATTGTATTGCACGGAGATCAACGATTTATTTTTTGGCTTGGTGCTTTTTGTGGAAAACTTAAAATAATTTCATATGTTTCCACGAAGGGCACCTACAATATAATAGCTTCTGGTGATGTGGTACAAAATATGATACAAAAATGAGTGCCATTCGTGGAATATTTAAAAAAAAATTAGTATTCCACAAAAAGCACTAAGCCAAAATGTAAATCGTTGATCTGCGTGGAATACAATTGATGATCATAAAATAGGTGCTCTTAAATCCTTGCTTTTCATGGAATGCCTCAATTTTTTTTATCTCGATCTTTAAACTTTGAAACCACTCTGCTAATATTAAATACTACGTATTTTTGACATTATCCTTGATTTTTCAACATTATCCTATTATTTAGTCTGCTGAAAACTGTTGACAATAATTATTTTAAGCTTGTTTTTGTACGTAGAGTTTATCTACAAAAGAGCAGTATTAAACTAGAACAAATAATTAGTTTTAAGTTTTTATACCAATTATGTTTTACGAAAATAAATGTTTCGAACTTTTTTATGAGTTTTGTTTTATCAAAAAACTTTTAGCTAGGTTGATGATTATTCATTTATCTCGTCGCTGTTCTGACTAAGCTACGTAACCGACATTTTTGCGTAACTGACATTTGTAATGTTACTTTTATCTATTTTTGAAGACGAACGGATCTGTCTAATCAGCGTATCTGTATCTTCTAATTGCTATGATGTACCGTTTCTACATATCTTAAAATTATAAATCATTTGAAGTGTCTTAAGTACACTTACGACTTTTAGTAATATTTTCTAAAATGTCGGTTACGTCACTTAGTTAGAACAGCAACGATATGTGGAAGGTCCTACGGTACCCTTATTACGAAAGACAGCGAGCGATAGAAATGCGACAGCAATTGGCTTACGGAGAAGGCGGGTCTAGTTAAAAGAGGAGTAAGTCAGTTTTATCTATGTTGGTTTTTGTCATAGTATTTTATTAGTGTCTTTTTCTGATGTGGTTGATAGTTATTTGGTAAGAAAATAGCATTTTTTTTTGCTAATTTGTTAGGGGGCGTCTATTAATTACGTGGGACTTTTTGGCGAGTTTTGACCCCCTCCCCCCAGCCTTTTTCTCACGTGAGATTTTTCAAAAGTAGTAGGTATTCAAAGGGTAAATGCGTTGGACTTATTTAAAAAAAAAACAGCCAAGTGCGAGTCGGACTCGCGCACGAAGGGTTCCGTACCATCATCTATAAAAACGAGCAAAAAAAATCACATTTGTTGTATGGCAGGCAGCCCACCTTAAATATTTATTTTATTTTAATATAATTATTTATTTTTAAAGTGATATCTAAATATTCTGTAAATATTTCAAGCGTCTACCTGTTGCGGTTATCAATATCGAGCAAAACCGAGCAAAAAAATCATGTCTGTTGTATGGGAGCCCCCTTAAATATTTATTTTATCCTGTTTTTAGTATTTGTTGTTATAGCAGCAACAGAAATATATCATCTGTGAAAATTTCAACTGTCTTAACTATCACGGTTCATGAGATACAGCTTGGTGACAGACGGACAGACAGACAGATGAGTCTTAGTAATAGGGTCCCGTTTTTACCCTTTGGGCACGGAACCCTAAAAACAATTGGCTTAATTGTTTCAAGATTGCTTCTCTCGTGATAAAATGAAAAAAATACGTGATATAAGCTTTCTCCCCCACGTGAGATTGGGCGAGATTCGGCTAGACCCCCTCCCCCGGACACCTCACGGAACGTTATGAACAACCTCCCTTAGGTTGTTCATAACGGCCCCTTACCATTCAACTAATAAATTATATGTTGTGTTTTCTATTTGATTTGTTGTCTAATCTATACTAATATTATAAAGAGGAAAGATTTTTATTTTTGTGTGTATGTTTGTAATAAATAAACGCAAAACCTACTGGTCCGATTTAAAAAATTCTTTCACCATTGGAAAGCTACCTTGAGTAACATAGGCTACTTTTTACCCAACTGCGCAAAGGAGGGTAATGTTTTTATTAAAAAAATACGCGTTCGAAGCTGCGTATTGGTCAGCTAGAGTCTAGACTAGAGCGATGTGGTCGCTCAGAGACTACAAGCCCTTTTTTATGCTCCATACAAAAATAATGGGGTGTGGCTGTGTCAAGGACATGGCTGTGTGTTGTACGTGTACACATCAAGCTATACATTTCCAGTATAAGCTGACCTCGCATTGTGTAGGCTTTTCGTAGAATGGGAGGTCAGCATATACCGGAAGTTTATAGCTTGATGTGTAGCCGTGTGTACGTAAACAGGTAATATTTTCTATACAAAATATACTATTTTATGTGTGTTATAATCATGTATGAACACTAAGAAGTCCTTCGGGTCGTACTAAATGGAAATCTCGAAACGCAGCAAAATGACCTCAAAATGGCGGCGCTTCCATTCACCGCGCGCGATGCGTCAGTCCTCGCTTAGCGTAACGAATTCTTTGATCCTTTAGCTATCCAGTGGAGTAATTAAATTTTGGATGGAGATGATTCGTTTTTTGAATGGAAGCCCACTATGGAAACAGTTTTAAAAACATATTCATGTCAAAAAAAACGTAGGTAAATGAAAAGTCACTTGCACCCCTTAGCACCCCTTTCTCATTTAATCTCGGAATTAACATGGTGAGGAACTTTTTAAACACGCGTTAGTAACAAGCAGTATTAACACATATTGGATATGTATGTAGGTAGGTAGCCGCCATAAAGTTTTGCCTATCGATCTTTTACAGAATACATTTCGGGGAATGTGCCCAGGAACTATACAATCTGATCCCGCCATCTCCCTTCCATCAAAGGACAAGCAGGCGCACGGTTCAGTACCATCCGTACCTACCTAGTTGATATACCTACCACCCATTCGCACACACCGTTTTGGTTCCACGATCTTGATGCGTACAGCTAAGGTATGGAACACTTTACAGTCGTCTGTTTTCCTTAATGAATACAATCCGGGCCTCTTTAAGGTAAGAGTAGGTTTCCTCTAGCTAGATCTTCGTGCTTCAAACAAATATCTATTCAGTTTAAAAAAAGAAGTTTAATAGAGCATTAATCAAGACGGCAAGGTGACTAAAACAGAAAATAATTCATTAGTATTAAATATTATTAACACTTTTAAGTATTTCTTATATTAGATATGTAAAATGAAGTGGTTTTATTAGTCAAAGCTTATGAATTTATAACAACATAAAGTATTTTATAACAACTTAAAATATACCCTATATACATATATAAAACCCTAATCTAACAAGCCGCTGCCAGTGGGCAGCGTGCCCAGAATGCTGGCCGCATTGCCACGTTGAATGGCAATGCTTAAACGTTGGCCAAAATACTAGCCAGTATTTTGGCCACGCGTCGCCTCGACCAGGCGTTTTGAAAGGTCATTATACATTTTGTTGGCGCTCGGTCCCCACGGACCAAGGGTCTCAACCCCAAAAGGCTCAAATATAAAGCATGTGTTTAGACTACTATATTTGCGTCTTTTGAGGTTTTCAGCCGATTCAGCCGCCGCACCAGCCTTATTTTGCGTACCGGAAAGATGTGACGGCGCTAAAGTGTCAACACAAGTGGCGTCCCACACTAAAGGCCGTCCCATTTTCCACGGAATTAGTGTCATTCCGTCAGGTCTTTTACCATCTTTTACCACTTGGTTCCAAAATGGCAGCGCAGTTGGCGGTGGTAAAAGCCCGACTGCAATCTCTAAACGTAATTAGCGACTAAACATGTTTATATTTGACGTATTTGTATGTTTTGACAAATTTCTAAATTACCCACTAAATAGTTTAGGCACCGTTGCGGAAGTCGCCCTAAAAGGGTAGGTACTTAAATGCTGACATAACTAAGGATAATATAACTGACATAGTTAAGAACTATCGTAGTTAAATTAGCTTACTAGTAAAAAAAACCTCGTTTAAATCGTTTGGGGACTACATGCCACAGACAAACAAGAGACATGATACCTGTATGCCTCTAGTTGATAGACGCATGGCAGTGAATCGTAGGGCACGTTTCTAAGTGCGTGACCTACGAGGCAATACTTTCTTTAGGCGATGGTTACCATGCTTGTTCCATCACCAAATCACACAGACAGACATAGGTGTCAACCTTAAAAGGTGTTATAACAGCTTTTTTTGTGATGGTTAAATACGTACAGGTACAAAAATATCCTAAATATTTTTACATACAAATATTAAAATGAAGCTTAGTAAATAGCACAAATCTAAGTTTATATAAATTACAATATACGTGTTTTGTTATGTACGACATTAAATGAAAACACGGGTAGGGTTAATAGCTAGTATTGTTGTAAAATAGGTTTTTTCAAATACTACAAATAATTTTTAGTAATTTTATATTAACTCCTTATATATCACTGAGACAGCCTGTATAAAATAGGTAAACAAATCATATTCATTCATCATGTAAGTAGGTACCTGTTAAACTGATTAAGCGGCATCGTCGCAAAGGCACCGCCGATTTACGTGAAAAATTGTTTATTAGAAATGTATCGATTACTGGATAAATGTTGAAGCTAGCTTTTAAACCCACCTCTAAAATCGGTTATTACGATTTCGGGTGTGTGTTTTTAAATAATGTCGTACATAACAAAACAGATATTAATGTAGTACTTAATATTAATAAAATAAAAATATTCACATAGACATAGCTCTCAAAATTAGCAAGTTGAAGTGGCAATGGGCAGGCCACATCGCTCGTAAAACCGATAACCGTTGGGGAAGAAAGGTTCTCGAGTGGAGACCACGGACTGGAAGACGCAGCGTAGGCCGGCCCCCCACAAGGTGGACCGACGATCTAGTAAGAATCGCGGGGAACCGTTGGGCGCAAACGGCTACCAACCGCTCGTTACGGCGATCTAAGGGGGAGGCCTATGTTCAGCAGTGGACGTCTTCCGGCTGATGATGATGATGATGAAAAATATTAACACATTGGATCATTGAAACTTAATTGCGAAGGCAAGCCACTGGGTTAGAAATGAGCCTCACGATCTTATCTAAAACTACATAAATAGGTTCTTCCACTGTTATAAATGCCAGTTTTCTTAAATTCCCCAGGTCTGCCACCCTATCCAGGGCATATTTATACTTATTAAAAACATAAACTCCATTGGATGTAGTAACATAAGGTTTGAAATTTGTATCAACTGCAATATCAAACACGAAATACTTCTCGAACAAAAACCGCTTTGGGTATCCGATTTTTACTCTAAATAGTTGATTATCTTGTAAATACATTATGTTGGAATCATCATCCATTATCAGTTTGTCTATTTTAAAGCCGTTAACTTCAAAAACTGGTTCAGTTCGTCCATAATGAAATTTAAACGCTTCTCTTCGCCTATTAACGTAGTATACAACATTGTCTTTGAAAAATAAGCTTCTTATATCGTCTTGGACTGGGAGTTGTTCAGGTACTTTTTCTTTTCTGTTGTTATTTATCATAAACAGACCGTCAGAGCCTCCAACGTAAAGTCTATTTAAAGCGGGATCTATAGCTAATCCTGTTGCATTTCTTATACCTTCTATAACACCAGCTTCTAAAATATCTAGCTTAAGATATCCCAAGGCTCTAGTAGGAACTTTAGCTATCTGTTCAAAGGTGAAGTATGCTGTGTTGTCATTCCGATTGAAGACAATTTCGTGGATTTTATTCACTCCTTCTTTGACGATGTTGACGTCGTAATATCTGCGGTTTAGAAAGATACCGCTGCAGTTGGCTGAGACGTTAGATATGAATAGAGTGAGAAGAAGAATCTTCATGATGTGATCTGAAAAGAAAATAGAAATTGTCAAAAAGAAAATATAAAAAAATCTAAATGTTTATATTCATTAAAATCTTTTGAAACGTCAATTTTACTGCCAGTTTCTTCGCGACTAAGCCAGGAAAGAAAGGCAAGGAACAAGGCTGTACTTTTTAATCTTGATCCTTCTAGAATACATAACAATAAAAAAACGAGTGTGCTTTAGACCACACAACTGAAATAAAACTAAATTTACATAATAATAATTTATAAAATTGTTCAAGAACGAAATGAAATTACGAAAAACAATCAAGAAATAACCGTTTGCGTAACGCTAACAAACTCGCAAACTAACTACTGAATGAGATATATATATTTGATGAAGAATTTGGAAAATTCTTGAAAATTTGAAAGGATATACATTATTTTCAGTTTGGCACTGAGAGGAAGAGAGAAAGAAAATGTGCGCGCGCACTGCTCTTTCTTGCTTCTACAGTGTGATACAGACAATAGGCCTGCACTGTGTCTTAGATATATAGGGAGTTTGGTAATATATGCAAAAAAATTAAAGGGGTTGTTTAGATGACCATAATAAATAAATTTGTGAAATGTTTACCAAGGAAATGTGAAATTTATTTTAGCATGTTAAAAGAAACACTTTAATAAACTTATGTTGTGCTATTGCATAATGCTTGCCATCTAACCACAGACTGGTGATGTCTCGAGATATCTCTTGTTGTCCCTTTCTAACCCGAAACCCGCAGCCATTTCCGAAAGAGATATCAAAAATACATGCCTGCCTACGGTAGTAGGTACTAGCCTACCATAGATCTACGTTTTGAGTTATAAATAGGTAAGACGTAGCTACTAGGTAAAAAAATATCCCTACAGGTGCCTCTACATTCGCTTGTTCTTTCTTGGTCCAGAGTAGTACCTACAAGCGATCGGTGTCACTGACTCGAATTATGATAGGTCGGAAGACAGGTATTTTTGGCCTAACCTAGGTAGGTACCTACCTACATTAATTTAATTCGTCGTGTCACTCACTAGTTCTTTCTTGGTCACTGTGAGCTAGGTAGGTACCTACGTCAGTGCAGTGATTAGGTTGAGATAGATAGGTATTAGAGCCCAGGTGGCGTTTCACAAATGCCTACCGCTCACTCAAGCAGAGTGACCAAGACTAAATTAGATAGGGTAGACGTGATCTTTGCAATGACTAGCTAAACTACAGAGACAAATTTAAAAATAAAAAACAGCTGAAGTAGTATTTTAAAAGATTTATTCAATTCAAAATGAAGTACCTAATCAATTTAGGTAAACTCGAGCTTTCCAACACACTTTTATTAGGCTGTCGACAGATAAATTAACGTGAAAAAGTAGTAGGTAGCTCTTACCTCAAATCGAGAGGTAAGTAGGAGGTGCCTTCACTTTATCAACGATAATTTGGCGTGTTTAAAAGTTCATTAGCTACCTATGTACCTACAAAATATGTACAACACAGCTATCAGTTATTTACGACATTTAGTTGGTACCTATCTACAGAATGTACAGTTACACAGTAACTTACACTAGTTATCTACAGTTATTATCACAGATAGGTATAGCTACACTATTTTATTCACAAACGTTGTTGCACGTACCTTCTTGATCTAGAGTCTAGGAAGAATAGCACGGCCAAAGCAATGCACATGAACTCGTGCCAACCCGTGACTCTGTCACTTCGCACCACATTAATAGCGTTCACAATTCGCGTTCTAAGTCACTTTCTATTGTATGGCCATCGTTAGTCTATTGTATGGCCATAGTCCTTTACCCTACCCCACAAATAAAAGTCTTAAGGGGGTTAAGTCCGGTGAGCGTGCGGGCTGTGCAACTGGCCCTCCGCGCCCAATCCATCGATTACCATAAGCACTGCCCAGGTATTCGCGCACTCGCCGATCGTAGTCCTTGTCGATCTTCCAAGGTCCGTGCTGCAGCAGACACAAACAAAACCGCATTCTGGTCTCGTAGTCAGGAGTCCAGAGCTCCTGCACTGGTGTAAAACTATACGGGTGCTGGCCCTCCTCCCTAAGACTTCACCCATAGGTAGCGCTATCACCGTACACGCGGGCACAAGTGCTCGCCAGCGGATCCTCTTCAAAAAATTCCATGCGCGCTGAATAGCGAGGTGGCCTGCCCGCCTGAACATGGGGCTGGAATTCACTGCTCTCCCTGTGCCGCGGAACAGTCCGCGTGCCCTGCCGGGTTCCGTGCCATATCTGATAAAAGTCCTGCGCTCTTGACAGGACCACTTTCCGTGGAGTACCTGTAGTTAAGTATCGCAATTTTTCTAAATCCGTCCGCACAATCAGAAATGAAATCAACTACTGATTCAAAATAATAATTAATTGCACGAACGCCGACACGTGCCAAAGTGCCCGCCTTCTTACACTAGGGCTGGGAAAACATTACCGGAAAGGTATCAATACCGGTTCTGACTTTCAGTGTTGGACGATCCGAAATTGGATTAGCTAGTTAGGATACACAAGTCGACCTAATAAAAGCTTGTTCAAAACATCGTAAATCAAAACCGAACTAGTTTTACAAAATACGCATAGGTCAATCTGTCATACAATCTGTGAGTAGTAGTAAAGCTCTCTGTGAAAGAGTTTGTCCGGGAAAGTACTACCACCATACCTATTTCTGCTGCCAAATAGTAAACTCGCATTTTTGTGTTCCGGTTTGAAGGGTAAGGGTATCGGTGAAATTACAGGCACATGAGACTTAACCCTTTCGACTCAGAACTGTGGAAACAATGTAGTGTAATTATTGATCGAGCCAAGCGAGATCTCTAAATCAACTTGGGCAAATCGGCGTTGTATGTATGTATGTATGTTTGTCCGAGGATAACTTTCGAAGCGTTTATCCGATTATCGTGTAATTTTATACATAGGTAGTTAGTGATGGCGCAATTTTGGTGGGACTAAATGAGCTAAAAACGTTGGGGTTTGTCGAGATATTGGGGTTCTAAATGAAACTATTAGGTCAAGTGGGAAGTCAAATGAAATATTCATTGATACATTTAGACTCCGTTTTTATTTTTGGTAAAGTTTTTATAGTTTTTGAGTTATTAGCCATAATAAAAATTGAACTTCGACAAAATTCACAGGGTACACCATTGACCCTACAGTGCTGTAATTTGGTATGCGTGTAGCTTAAGTGACAAAAAAGCTAAAGTTTGAAACCCAGAATAACTGCAATTTGTACCCCAAAAAAGAATAACCAAATAACATGAACTCCCGTTACCTGTAATTTTAGTGAAACTGTAGGTCAAGTTAGTTGGTTATTTATTTTGTGGCAATATTTTGATAGTCACGATGATCGGATCAACGCTTCGAAAGTTATACTCGGACAAACGAACATACAAACAAACAACGGCGATTTGCCTAAGTTGATTTAGAGATCTCGCTACACTCGATTAAAAAAAAAGATTTTATTCAAATACAATCGATTCAAACATTTACGTTAATACCGGTAACCGGTGTAGCGAGGTATTGTAAGCCGTACATCCCTTCGCGCGGCATATCAAAAAGAACTCGAAAGAATAAGCGGTTAGTCAAAGGTGCCGCTTCGATTCTTTGAGCTCGCCGCCCCCAATAGGTACTTTGTTTTGTAAACAGGGCTATGACCCAATGATACCTACTCATTAAATCACAGCTGTTATTGCCTTTGTTTGATGTAATTTGCATGTTCTTTTTTGTGAATTAAACTTTATTCTTATTCTTCTCTTCTTCTTCGGCAGAAACCAGAATTGAAAAAAGACTCATCAATTTTGACAATGCACTAGATACCTATCTCTCAAAGAATTGGATAAAGTAGGACCTACCTAATTGGAATAATTTCAATAAGTTTACTGTGGCTAAAGTGGGCAGTTTGCAGATAACCAATCCCGGGTCCACAATTTCTAGGCATTTCCAGGCCAATGTCCACCTAAGCGCAGATTTGTAGAGATGAGAATACTATGGGAAAATAACTAATAGCATATCGATATTCCGACATCTCTCCGCTCAGCTTTAGTGGAAACGGTCAAGCGGCATGTCTTATTTTCTACAGTGCATTCGCATCGTAGCAGAGAGCGCTCAAAGAAAGGATATAAGTAGCAAATCTACGCTTATGTGGATTAAGGCCTTTATGTCTTTGGATGTCGACTGCAAGCTTAGGCAGTAAGTTTTATATCGAATTAATCACCTAAACTTAGTCGATTTTCTTTAAAATTTGTATATATAACTAGTAGTTTTTTTTTCCGTGATGTCTTTTTTTATGTTATGAGAAAACGTCCCTTGAATATCGTCAGTATATTACCAAACACCCTGTATATGAGAGAAAGAGTAAAAAAAAATGTGTGCTGGCACCTCTCTCTCTTGCCCCTACTACAGTAATATAAGAAACTTAACTCTCTCTCTTTCTATTTTCATTATCTTATATCTCTCTCTCAACTTCTGTTCGCATTATCTTATTCGTTTTCATTATCTTATATCTCCCTCTCAACATCCGTTCGCCTCGCCCGATCGCACTTTTCGTAACGCTCTTGTCACGCATTCACCAGCTTACTCCCCAAGTCAAGCGTGCGTAAAGAAGTTTTACTTCAAAAAAATATCCAAATTGGAACATTTTGGACAGAGAGCAATTTCAATCCCAAGCTTCTCTGTCATCTAAATATTCCATTATGTTAAAGTAGGCGTACTTTTTAAGCGTGAAAACTTGTTATTGGCTATCTGGTACTTAAACAGTTATAACAGCTGTTGGTTTTCTTACAAATAAATTTTATAAATTAAAATTGGAGGAATAGGATTTAGTACTCCTTTATAAAACGGAGGAGCAAAGTGAGCTAATTACAAAAATACCTACGACAGCTGTAAACTACAAATTGGAAAGACGGCTTGTTAAGGTTGCTGGGAGCCGTTGGGTGCAGGTCGCACAAGGTCGGTCGCTCTGGTAATCAATGGGGGAGGCCTATGTTCAGCAGTGGACGTTATCTCATCATCATATCGGATGATCATAAGATGACAGACCAATTTCAATTTTAAATCAATGGCCTTGCGGTTGGAATTCCTTTCAATTTACATTAAGCTACCTACTGCGTTACCTTTTGTTGTATAATAAACATGTTATATGTTCTTGGTATAGCTTTCACCATACTTTTATAACCGACATCAAAAAGATGAGTTCCTCAATTCGCAACGGATTAGGAAAATTAATTATTTGAAAAACTAAACTTTCAGTTTGGTTCCATAGAAATTTAATTTTCTTCAGGTTTCGATTTTCTGTTTTGTGAAGTTGGTTAGGTACTTATATTGTTAAAAAGTTAGTTTGTTCACATATAACATCAAACAAATACATTAATTTTAAAATTAATTGAGTTTTTATAGTAACGAGGATTTAGAACTCACCGTGGGAATACGCGAATAATTCAGCACAAAGTAACACACCGGTTGCTCGCTTCGCGATTGAAAACGAACTGATGGGCAGCGTTGCCACCTAACTTTTAGAAAAGGGGGCTACTATAAAGCTAAAAAGGGCTAGATTTGCCTAAATCAGGTTTTAAAATAGGGCTAGAAAGGGCTAAAACAATAAAACATTAATTGAAAAATCAGTTGAGTTTTTTATGTGCAGTTTATTAACAGGTCAACTATGATGCTTTATATATAAATCCTCCCCTTTTAGACCTACAGTGCCTCTAGTTTCAAGTATTGCTTGTACCTAGTGTAAAAATAATACCTACTTCATTTACATTTTCTAAAACCAAATTCGATAAAACCAAATATATTTTTTCCTTGTAGTATAAATTAATAGTGTGAATCAATATTAAGGATGTGTCAAAAAGGGCTAGATTGCTCCGTTCAGGCTAAATAGTAAAAAACGGATTCCCCGCTGTAAAAAGAGCTAGATCTAGCCTGAAAAGGGCAAAGGTGGCAACACTGCTGATGGGTTGTGTCATTGTGTTTTGTGTAACAAGGGCATTAGGGCAGGGAGTTATCGATACGTTACCTACTTGTTCCTAACTACTTCACAATTGTGATTTTCTGTTTTTACAGACTTCAAAAGATTTGACTGTATTTTTTATGTTTGTTACCTCATAACTCCGTCATTTATCAACCGATTTGGAAAATTCTTTTATTATTTATATCCCATAGAAATTTCATCGAAATCGGTTCAGTAGTTTGTTTTTTCTGTTATCTGAAGTCGGTTATTGTTTGTGTTTGAGCCGTGGTTGCATAGTGAAATGTATTTCAGACTTCCGACTTCCGATTAGAAAGTTTTGGGTTCGAATCCCAGCCAGTGCCGGATTTATATTTTTTATGAGTGTAGGCCACTTTATTTCCGCCGCCCCATGTATCTTTCTAAAATAATAATTTACTATTTGTATTAACAGTAGGTAAGTACCTAAGATTGATAATTTTCGATAGGAATGAGTTTATATAGGGATTTAACGTATTAGTCTAGAAACCATGAGAAAACCAGTGAACTTCTTTGACTTTTATCCTCTGAAATCTGCCGCCTCTAGGACGCTGCCGCCCCTAGGCCGTGGCCGATACGGCCTATTGACAAATCCAGGACTGATCCCAGCCTTGTAGGTAGGTACTTGTACTAATGGATTTTGCAACTCTAATTTATGTTCTGTTTTGGATTAATTTTGTAAAATTATATAATTTAATTTAGATATTTTGGAAAAGTTACGGTAGGTTTACTTTACAGAAATGGTGGTGGTGGGCGAGATCGTCAAACGCTAGCCTATAATTTATATTAAAAAAAAAAATGGTATTTGAGAAGATATTAGCAATAAATGCTACAGTATCCAGTATTCATTTATCCACCATTTCATTACATTGTATTTCAATGTATTGGTATTTCAAAAATATATACCAAATGTCAGATAATAATAGACATAAATAAAAATAATTTTGTAAATATCTCTTATCTTGTATAATTTCTCTATAATATAGGTATTCTTTTCCTCTCCTGATCCTTTCCTGGTTTAGTGTAGATATATCCCGGGTTTTGTGTTTATTCTGTTTCCCTAATTAGGGTTCCGTACCCAAAGGGTAAAACGGCATTCTATTACTAAGGCTCCGCTGTCTGTCTGTCCGTCTGTCACCAGGCTGTATCTCATGAACCGTGATAGTTAGACAGTTGAAATTTGCACAGATGATGTATTTCTGTTGCCGCTATAACAACAAATACTAAAAACAGAATAAAATAAATATTTAAGGGGGGCTCCCATACAACAAACGTGATTTTTTTTGCCATTTTTATAGATAATGGTAGATACGGAACCCTTCGTGCGTGAGTCTGACTCGCACTTGGCCGGGTTTTTTTTAATTTCCCCTGGCAAAACATCCGTGGGACCCCTAAAAAAATAAATAAATTACTGCATAATGTAGAGCATTGGAAAAAACAATTGACTGCAGCAGATAGGTTTTTTTTAATACATTATAGGCTTGCGTTTGACCACGATCTCGCCTGATGGTAAGTGACGATGGTACACGCTTGCCTAGAAGAAACCTATTCACTCGCGACTTAAAGATACCCAGGTTGTAGCTATCAGGAAACACAGATTCTGGCAAGGCGTTCCACTCTTTGGCGGTGCGCATAATAAAGGTCGAAGAGAACCGCTTCGTACTACTCATGCAGATAAGAAAATATGAGAAGGCCAATTAAAAGTTTCCGCACTTATGGTAAGAGATGAATAGGTATGAATAGGAGTTAAAAAGGAAAGGTATATGACGTTTTAAAGGAAATTAGAAATTGTAGAGAAAATATAAGTATCAATATATGCTATATCTATGAGCATAAACTACTAGGTATACTTACATGAAAAATGAAATGAAAATGAAAAATGTATTTATTGCTACATATACAACTTAATAGGTTACTTATTCTTTAAACATTACAAAAACAGGTTTATGCAGATATGGTTAACAGATATATCTTAACTAACGATCCCTGCACTAGGCAAAGCCTGTATCGCGGGGACCTGAGTACCATTAACAAATTAAGATTTATTTATAACCTCAGTCGACCACTAAATAAAGTATAACGATAAAAAAAACATTCATAAACAACCTATATAACATCTTTGGTTTATTTATATGAGTAATACCTACCACTAAAAATAAACACAGGCCAACACAAAAGCTTGTTGAATATAGGTACCTACCTACCTATATATTAGGTTGGGGAAAAAGTTTCATCGCATTTTTTTAAGAAAATTCAAAACATTTTTTAATATAGTTTATTTACATATAACTAAAGTATGTAGGTACCATTTTGTTCGATAACTTTTTGCCATCTTGTAGGTAGGGACATAATCCCATTACTATAGAAATTTTGGGGCTTCTGATCAAAATACAGCGACAAGTAGTTTTGGCAGTCCTCTCGTGATGTTAACCTGACACTGCCTAAAGAATTCTGAAGAGACCGAAACAGGTGGAAATCTGAAGGTGCAAGGTCAGGACTATACGGCGGATGCATTAACACCTCCCAGCCAAACTCTCTTAATTTTTGCTGAGTGGCTAAAGATGTGTGAGGTCTAGCGTTATCATAATTAAAACCACACCCCTTCTGTTGATTAATTCCGACCGCTTTCTCTCAACTTCTTGCTTTAATCTTATCAGTTGTTCGCAGTAGAGTTCAGAATCGATGGTCCTGCCTGGTGGTAACAGCTCATAATGAATAATACCCTTCCAATCCCACCACACACACAGCACCACCTTGTTGCGAGCTACTAACCCGGGTTTCGCCACAGCCTGTGAAGCCTAACCGGCCTTTAACCACGACCTTTTTCGCACGTTCTTGTCGGACGTGATCCACTTTTCATCACCAGTTATCAACTTCTTCAAAAATGATTCGGTTTCATTACGTCGTAATAAAGAATCACAAATGAGTACACGGTTCATTAGGTTTATTTCAGTGAGCTCGTGGGGTACCCAAATATCGAGCTTTTTTGTGTACCCAGTTTTTTTTTCAAATGCGCTAATACTGTTTTGTGGTCAATTCCCAGTTCTTCAGCTACGTCGTAACTACTGATATACCGATCTTGTTCCACTTTTTCAAAAATGGCATCAATTTTATCCGTAATAGGGCGGACCAGAGCGACGTGCATCTTTGACATCAAAATTTCCGGATTGAAAACGCTTAAACCAAATTTGTGCTACTCTCACAGACACTGCACTAGGTTCATAAACATCGCAAATTTTTTCGCGGCTTGCGTTGCATTTTTACCTTTTTTGTATTAAAATTTTAAAATGTATCGAATTTCTTCATTAGATTCACTCATACGAAAAACAAATAAAAAACACACATTTTCCTAATTTGAATTTGTAATTATCTTCTTCAAAATTTAAACTTTGAATGATACCAAAACCAGCCAGATACAAATAGTATAGCCAAAGAGATTTTATTACAAGTTCATACATACTATAATGCGAAAAGACTTTTTCCCCAACCTATTATGTATGTACTTAGCTAACCCCTTTTTGACAGCTTTATTTCAGGACATTCGCCTCGGCATGGCCAACAACCTCTCAATCCTGGGCGTCGAAATCTCTAGCGAACTGCAGTTTAGGGGTCATTTGAAAAGCAAAGCTTCTCTTGCCTCCAAGAAACTCGGTGTACTGAAAAGATCAAATCAGAAAAAATCAAGAAAGAAATACTTAACGGCGGGGCAGCGCCTTGAGCTCTACAAATCGCAAATCCCACATGGAGTACTGCTCTCTCATCTGGAACGGTGCACCGAAATACCAACTGCAGCTCCTAGACTCCTTGCAACGAAAATTAGTGCTGTAAAGCTGAAATTTGGCATGATAATAAGTTTAATCGTCTAGATGTTGTTGAATTGATTTGTTAGGTAAGGTAACTTATAATTTTTTTACAGAAGATAAGTAGGTAAGTTACTTAATTAGCTTTTGTTCTCGTAAGATTAATTAACCCAACAATTCACATTTAACTTTCTTACTTACTGTTTCCCACACAGAACATATTGTGTTCTGTGGTTTCCCACCTACACTAAACAAAATCAATGTCCACTACTCGCGAGATTGTGCACTGACTAGAATTAATTCCTAATCGTGTCCCAGACACGGTTCAAAAAGGTGAAATGATTACAATAGTAATTGGCCAAGCGCGTGTCGAACCACGCACAGTGAACAGTTCCGTAGTCAATAAGGCTTGTGGGAGTTTGCGACTAATTACTGTATTACGGATGATCCAAGCCAGTTACTTAAGTGCATTAGTATTTAGTGCTATGGAACATAAATCCATAGTGTAACGGGGGCTTAATAGAACCCTTCAGCGTTGTGCTCGAACGCGTCCTTAAGCGCGGACTCTAGGCATGGACAAACTTCCCTCCGCAAAAGACTCGATGGTTGGCTGTTCCTACGGCGTACCTACATACTTCAGACGACGGAAGCGACACGAAATATTCTACTGTGCACGCGGCATTTCTATACGCGTCTTCACATAGTAGAAATCTATCGTACCTACTACGTCGGATTGAACTTACGATCATCGATACAAACATCGAATACCGGCTGCTTGTGAGCGAGAAACCGAGAGCTGTGTTACCATGTAGCCTAAAAAACGCATTGGAAAAGACCAGGACGATTCAGAGTCGGATGCAGACGACACGACCAGGACGATCGTGTCTTCACCGAACATCACAATGACGGAGGATATGTTCCAGACTCTGGTGTCCAACATCACTAGGAATGAAGTAGAGACGAACCGATTTCTTATCGACAGCATAATAGCTAGTAGTAAAGATGCGGGCGCACCAACACCGATACCCGAAACGCAAATCCATTTACAGCGAGCGGGGAATTTCTCGAAATGCACGACGCGCTACCACGGCGCGTCCAAGAACGCGGATGAGCTCGAGGCGTTCCTTGACGCTGTAGAAATATACCGAGACTGCACCAACGTCAGCGAGGAACACGCTCTTCAGGGACTACCGATGCTGCTGGTCGGCGAGGCCGCCGTCTGGTGGCAAGGAGTCAAGTCATCGGTCACGTCGTGGAGCGACGCCCTGCAACGTCTTCGCGAAATGTACGGAGTGCCGCGGCCCGCGTATAAAATCTTTCGCGAGATTTTCGCTACCGAACAAAGTGTGGAACGGGCCGATGTGTTCATTTGTAAAGTGCGCGCTTTATTAGCTAAGCTACCGTATGTTGTGCCAGAAGTGATGAAGTTAGACATAGTGCACGGGTTATTGGATGGTAGGATAAGAAAGCGAATAACTCGTGACGCGGTAGACGGGCTGGAACAGCTGATCACGAAGGTCAGGCTAGTCGAGGAGTCTTTGGCGGAGGTGAGTCCATCCAACCATTTTATTAATACAAGCTCCGGTATTAACCATTCAGCCGCCGCGCGGGAACGTTCGAGCACAAATCCGAGCGTTAACCCTACAATGTCCGCAGGTTGTTTGCCGAATACAGTCAAACCTATTGTTAAGTTAACAACCGACTTGCTCGCGTCAAACTCGAAACGTAGCGATAGTGAGGGGCAGGTAAAGCGGGTTCGACCGAAGTGCACTTATTGCAAACTTTTCGGCCACACGGTGGACGAATGTCGTAACAAAGAAAAGAATGATTCGAGTAAAGTAGAAAATAGTGCTCCGAATAAATCGAACTCGAATAGTAATGAGTTACGTTGCTACGGGTGCGGTCAACTGGGGGTAGTACGGTCGAGATGCGAAACGTCTAGAAACGCATCAAGTAATAAATAATAAATTAATTTTGAATTAAGTTTTATACAAAATATCGATAGTTTATAGTCTGTGGTCACGATGATTCATCGCACATCACTATAATTAGCTCAGCATGCCCATAAAGTATGACATTGACTGGTACGTTTGTCCGTCCTGTTAAATTCAGAACTTCATAGGCGCGATTTTACTGACAGCTGTCCCAGAGATCAAGCTATGTTTTTTATAGTATAGGCACAGAATAATAACTAGTAACTACAGAAGCTTTACTTCGCAATGGTTTTCAAAGAAATATGACTCAATCTGATAAACAATATGATTTAATTTAGCTCGCGTTCCAGTCGAGCACGTGTTCATTTACATACCTACCATTTTTTTTTTGAGGGAATATGGGTCTTAATTCACTGGACTACGGTTCATAATAAGTTATACGTGGTTATACGTATTGAAAGAGCCGCGGACTAGGGTTGCTTACTTCGAGAAACTACTTACGCCATCTAGCGCACAGCACGAGCGTTTACTCCTACTTGTGGCGGGCAACGCGCAGCAGGCAGCGCCGAGTACGCTCATGTAGTCTAAGAGCTAGCTGCATAATTGTATATGCTATACGATTATTGCCAAAGATTTAATTTAATGAAGTAATAAAATAAAACACATTTTGTTCATTATACTTAAATAGACAAAAGAATAATAGATGTTGTGTGTGTAAAAATATCTGGAATTGTTTTTGTTTCGGACGAAACATAATATTTGTATCATTGTTACCTCACTAATAAATTAATTTATTACCTAACTCATCTCTTTTGAAATAATCCTACTAATATTATACAAAACATGTTTTTTTTCATAATATTGCGATGAAATTGATCATGATATTTTGAGTTGGTTTCGTTGAGCACTAATCCCACTCAGCGCACATTTTATAATCGATTCATTAATAAATTTTGAGGTTAGTTGTGTCTATAAATTTAATACTTTAACGAAAAAAATAATTGCAACAGGCATTATGAACGATACAAGACCATTTTTTTTATAATTTTTTTTTCTTGTCTGTCTAGTTACCATATTGAATGAATTTAACGATATTCGGCATTATAACTATATGTATACTATATTATAACTACAACGTCATTACTGGCGCTGGTTGCATATCTTAAAATTTTGTGAAAACTACTAAATCGATGAAAATTATTCTTCAGTTAAAAACCGATATCAGTTTCTAAAATCAAAAACTAAGGCGCGAGCAAACCCGCGGGTATCGGCTAGTACCTAAATGTGTGCAGAGTGTGAATAGTGCTCACCAAAACTAACTCATTATTTTTTATGTTGCACCTACAGTTTTACTGCAATCTAGCAAAATATTATTTTATTATTAAAATTATTTATTTATTTATTTCCAAGCAAGAAATTCGCAATATGGATTCGCAAACTTCCTTTAAGTTGAATAGAATTCCATAGGTATCACCGTAAATATTTTGCGTTGGGCTCTTAGTCTAAGTTCGTAAATGAATACGACAAATGAAATGCAACTCGAATGAAACGGCTAAAATGTCTCTTTATTATACTTTTAAATACTTTTAGGGTATTGGAATAGTACTTTGTTCAACAAGGGGAGAAAGGGTTTGTAGTTTGAATTAAGTTCATTTCAAATAGGAACATAATGTAATCCAATCAAAGTAGATTTTACCTGTCAGCGTCTTTAGGTAACCAAAAAAAAGTTAAATTTCGATCACGATCCGTATTTAATCAATTAAATACTGCACAGTATCTTTTTGTTTTTTTTCGTTTTGTGTCCATCTTGAAATTATCGAGAAAGTTGAACGTCGTCGAACAAATAGCGCGCGCGTGTGTGTCGTCTTTCGCTTGCGGCAGCCTACTAGATTGGCCCTTGCGCAATGGCCATTTTTTTTTTTTGTTTTTTTTTTTTTTCGAATGGACTAATCTCGCTGTTGGCCTCTGAGGCCGTGACAGCTTAACCGAACTTTTGGCGAGCGCAGATGGCGCTCAGCCCTGTAAGTTTTTTAGGCAACTAGCGCAAGGGCACCACTTAGGTACGAACCTCGGCTTGGGCTGTTGCCGGGATGGGGATAGGAGAGAAACGCCCGGGTACATGTCTGTACCTCGTATAAGCGGCGACTGAAGGGACTCGTCGACCTCGCCGGCGAGGTCGGTGTTTCTGTGAAGTGTTTGCTCTGTCTGATATAGATGACTCACCTTCCGCATTAGCAGAGGTGATTTCGTCATCCGGGTCTCCGAGAACGTGTCTCGGACGACGGAGGATTTTGTTGGTGGGCGGATCCAACGGGTAAACCGGAATGGTGTGTACCAAAGGGTTCGGATGATTAGAGGCAAGTTCATAAAACCGCTTGGAAGCGAGCTTCATGAACCTGGCTATTGATTCTAATTTCAAATCGCGATGTAGGTCGTTATTGCGAAAATACCAGGGCGAGCCTGAGGCTTTTCGCAAGAAGCGATTTTGAATAACCTGAATGGCACCAACTTTAGGAGAGTGGGCAAATACTACAGATGAGTATGTCATAATGGGGCGAATGCACGCTTTGTAAAGAGTCACCTTATTTTTAAGGGACATTTTACTTTTCGCGCCTAGAAGTGAGGACAATCGTCCTAGGGTGAACTTTGCTTGGTTGCACCTCTTAATGATGTGCAACCTAAAGGAAAGACGCCTATCGAGGATGACACCCAGATATTTGGCTGATGGGGCCCAGCGAATGGGCTGGCCAAATAGAGAGATCGGTTTGGGAGTGAGGTTTCTCCGTGAGAAGTACACTGCTGTACTTTTCGACGGGTTTACCTCGATCCGCCACTTGCGGAACCAAGTGGCTAATGAATGAAGGGCAGCCTGCAGCCTTATACCCACCCGATCAGGATTCCGATTGGATGTGTACAAGGCTGTGTCGTCTGCGTATAGGGCTATTTCCACTTGAGGAGTGCGGGGGATATCGCTGGTGTACAGCGTGAACAGGAGGGGGCCGAGAACGGAGCCTTGAGGGACTCCTGCTCTGACTGGTCTAGGACTAAAGAGAGTGCCTTCCACGGTGTAGCGAAAGCTGCGACCTTGTAGGTAGTCTCGTATAATGAGCACGAGTCTGTCTGGGACTCCGAGTTTGAATAGCTTGTAGATCAAGCCGTTGTGCCAGACTTTGTCGAAAGCTTTCGCTACGTCGAGGAAGACGGCACCAGTATCTGAAGGCCAGGTACTTTGCCAGTTGGAGAGGACATGCTCCGTTATGCGGAGCACCTGTTGTGGGCATGAATGTTGGGCTCGAAAGCCAAACTGCTCGTCGGGAAGGAGTTTGAACTCATTGACATGAGCCCAGAGGCGCTTCATTAGAAGACGCTCATATATCTTGCCTAGACTATTAAGTAGACTAATGGGACGATAACTAGTTGGATCGTTTGCCTGTTTGCTGGGTTTTCGGATGCC
This sequence comes from Philereme vetulata, assembly GCA_918857605.2. Classification (NCBI taxonomy): domain Eukaryota; kingdom Metazoa; phylum Arthropoda; class Insecta; order Lepidoptera; family Geometridae; genus Philereme; species Philereme vetulata. The sequence continues at coordinate 14,619,137 of OU975425.1, forward strand.
AATGACGTTGGCTTCCTTCCAAGCATCAGGGAAGGTGCAAGTTTCCATAGCCGCATTGAAGATGCAGACTAGGATATGGATAAGGGGAACAGAGAACTGTTTGAGTACTCTGTTAGAAATGCCGTCGGGGCCGGAGGCTTTCTTTGGGTGTAGGGCCTTGATAGTGTCAAAGACTTCAGAGGGCTCAATCGGATTGCGCAATGGCCACCGCCTGTAGGTATGTTTTTAATACCTACACGCGGAGTGACACAGGCCTGGTATAGGTAAAAACGATGTGCTACCTTCCCACGCCATCTGTGATTAAGCATATGAAAGTGGTAAATCATCAATATAAAATAAAATCGTTAAATCTTATTTTATGGACAATATTACTTATTCTAAAAAATATTGAAATACTTTGGTGTGTTTTAGTGGAAGTTTATTTTATTTGTTGGGTGCAATAGCCGCAATTAAAGTTTACAGGCTATGAGACAGCGCCATCTACAAATAATACGGGATTTTGAGCTTTTTGCGGGCTACGATTTCTTATATGGACATTGACAGTTTATTGATATTACTAGTCTCTGGTAGCACTCACCCATAACGGGCGTGGACGGGTCACGCCCTTTGGGTGTTTTACACTGGCATTCTCCACATCTCCAGGAGTTATCAACCGTGACACCAACTGGTACTCGAACACATTCATTGTGACTTCGAGACTTACACTTAGGACAACTAACGCCATCTCTTGCCCCCAAGAATTTTCCGCACGCTACTCATTTTACCATTTTACGTAGAATGGTAGCTTGATATCAATAGGCAGACACGCAATTCGCAACTTCTACGCAGCGACGTTTGAAATATATTCCAACAGATGGCAGCACGTACTCTGTCGATTTTAAAATTCAAGATGGCGAAAACTTTTTACTTTACTTTTTTAGATATGGGTATCGTTTTCGACTAACTTGGGGATGCCGATTACGAATATGATATCGGGGGATTCAACCCCCCCCCCCCCCCCTTCCTACCCTTCCCTCAACCTCCTATCAAACTGTTCATAAAGGAAAGTCCTTCCTGTAATAATCACCAACTAGCCACTTTACTTACCTGTCTACAAAAATAAAGATTATATATACCTATACTCAGATTAAACAAAAGGTTTAATCTGAGTACCTATATATGTACAGTTAGACGACCAGTGTGATTAAATAATCTCCCATACTAAACATGGGCTGTAACCATGAGCTCTTAAAAGAATTCTGATAAAGTTTTGGAAGCGAGACGCAGATTGCGACTTGTATAAACGCATCTCGTTTACGGCACCGTTGTTTTGCTCTATGTGTTAGTATCGTAGATTGTGTAATCACATTGATCATGGAAAAAGCGTCATACGCACGACAAAAATAAAATAAAATACGAAGTGATTGTAGTGAAAAACAACTTTTTATTACAATAATAAAATTTAGAAGAGAAAATATAATAATATTATTCTATACCTACAGTTTGGATATAGTAAAGTAAACTTTAAGTAAAAAAAAAATAAAATTCTTCTTCCATCATAGCTGAACTCGAGGGTCCAGGCTGGTTAGGTTCAGTAGTATTTACTTTATATTTTTCGGATAATCCTATCTTACTTAAAATATCAGCTGGTAGTTGATAATTATAACAGTTGCTGTTAACCGCGGTTAATCCTGTTCTTATAAATAGGATGGCGTTAATAGTTTTAAAATGCAATGCATTTCGCAACTTGCTTTTAACCACATTCATTAAGCTGAACACCCGCTCAATATCAGCATTTGAATGTGGTATAGTCATTATTTTTGTCGCGACATTGAATAAGTCTTTATATGGACAACAGCCAGCTGCGTCCCTCGACTGTTTAACTTCTGTCCAGAACTTCACCGTATCTTCGGTATTTTCCCAGTTCTGTAGGATAACAGTTTGCCACTGCTGAATAACATTAACCATATTTTCTGTGTAACCCAGACTTTCCGAAACTTGTATAAAGTTATCAATATTTCTGTTTGGTTTTAAAATGACGGAAACAGATAATGCCATAGAGTTTTTAAGTAGTTTTAAATTTTCAGGCAGTCTTTGTTGCAGCTTATTTATTAGTTTAATAATAAAATCAACACACCTCTTCTTCATTGCATTTTTTTCATCCTCATTTAATGAAGACTCGTTCATCTCTTTCTCAAATAAATAACCAAGGTATGGTGACATAGACAGATGCTCTTTCACATTAATGCTTTCGAATTGCATTCTCGGTTGCGCTATTATTATTTTCGTGCACATGTCAAATCATGTAGCGTATTGTAGAGCAGACATGGGCCAGAAGTTTTGTTTTCAAAAGTTTTTATTGCCCTTTGTAAATTATTAAGTGTTCCACACAAAAACTGCAAATAAATTTTGTTTCTTTCATCGTTGTGCATGTTATATAATAATTCGGCTTGGTAGCAATTTTCACGAGTTCTCATTAATTGAAAGTGTAATTTTAGTTCTATCCATTGACTTAAGATTCTAGTTACCGCGGGTTCAATTGACAGCCATCGTGTATCACAAGCTTTTAAGATCTTAAGTGGCTCCTCTTCACAGTTTATCGCTTCATATATTTTTTTATGTTCGTTTTTTCGTTTCGGTGAAAGCTTGAACCAATTGTGAGTTTCTCTTATCATAAATTCTATATTTCTTGGTATAGTCTCAGATGACGCATGTGACACTGCCAATTAAATCGAATGGCAGACACATCTTATCAACACTAGATTGGGTAAAGCATACCTTTCCTGCAATATTTTATGGACACCTGCGTTTACTCCAGTCATAACCAAAGCATTATCCGTTCCGATTCCAATTAACTTACTTTTATCAAGTTTAAAAGCTTCAAGTTGTGCTGTTAACGCCGAAACTATTCCTTCGTCATCTGCAGATTCCAATTCAACCAGCCCTAAGAATGTGGAAACTATTTCGTTGCGACTGCTGCTAAAATATTTAACAACAATACCAAGATATTTTCGAACAGAAACATCAGTAGATTCATCTATAATCAAGCTAAACGAATTATCACCAATATCATTTCTCAAAGAATCTTTAAAATGAGGTGCTAATAATTCCTGAATTATTGCTGTACATTTCGTTCGGTGCAATTTCATTTCTGTAGTAGCCTTAGAATCCGAAAATTTATTCTTACACAATTCGGTAAGGTGATCAATTGCTTGTATAGCTGTGTGTTCGGCAAACTACAATGAGAGAGCACTTTCAGCTTCAACACAGAGCTTATCAACGGGTTTTTGCAGCATTGAAGAGATTTGTGTTTGTTTTTTGTCCAAGAAAGGTTTCGCCTGCTTCTTGTGATGAACTGAATCACAATGTCTCTGGATATCGCTTAATTTGGCAAGAAAATCTTTCCTACAATACAAACACATTGCCCTTGTATCATCTCCAGGCACAGGTTTCAACCATTGTTTAAAGTTGGGCGATTTCTTCCATTCGACTTTATATCTTTGTTTGTACACAGTTTTTTTTGATAATGGTACTTTCATTTCAAAAGAGTTAACCAACACAACACTATGGAACACTCACAAAAGTAACTAATAAAATCAGTGCTTAAAACGTTATTTCTAAACTTGAACTTCAGTGAGTTCACATAGACAGAATGAAAATGAAAGAAGCAAAGTCAATCAACCAAACATGAAACAAACCGTACTTAATGTTCATGCGATTTCCCGTGCTCTATTGCCATATTAAAACCCAGCTGGCATAGAGCACAAAATTGAACATAGACAATAATTTTATTCTCCACGGAACAAATAGTGCTGCCATATTAAAAATTAAGAAAGCGCTAAATTATCCGTTAGGCGCTAATATTATCAAGTGCCCGCTGAACATAGCAAAAAAGCGCTAGATCTAGCGCCGAAAGCGCTAAAATGGCAGCACTGACGCGAAGTAAAATACGCGAGCCACCAGTGGGAAGAGTGTGACATGATATTGAAGTGGCTCGAATTAAACAACGTAAGCGACATTTGTAAAAATCATAACTACTGTGTAAATAAATAACTTATTCAAAAAAATTGATCATTAGTTTATTTTCTAATTATTTGAAGAATATTTTTGTGAAAATATATCATAACTTATTATATTATTATGTAGAATTAACTTAGCAATGTCTTAATTGTCAGAGGTGTCTTTGTAATTTTTTTTTACTGACATTTTATTAGTAATTCGTGTTTGTTGATCAATAGTTTTGTTACTTATATCATTGAGTATCGTGTATTTAAATTTCAATACCATACAACAAGCAGAATGATAATGGTTAGGTTTGCAATATTAAAAAGTCTGCCCCTTAAGAGGCCGTTCCCATATCTGCCGCTGTCAAGTTTAGGTATTTACGAAGTTGGGCGGGCGCGCGACTCGCTGCTTACCGAATGCGCGGCTCGCGGATTTGTGTGCTTGTGTCCTATACACCTCATTATAGGACAAACAATTTTGATCCTTTGTCCGAGATTATAATGGTCTGACAAGATTTCTACAAGTAAAATAACTAGTGGTTCGCCCCGAACTGAGATCTCGCGAGTCTCCCACAAAACAAAAAAATAATAATATTCACAATCTTTGACTAATTGATATAGCGAAGCGAGATTTCCAAATCCATTTGAGCAAATTGGCCGTATGTACGTATGTATGTTTGTTTGTCCGAGGGTAACTTTTGAAGCGTTGACCCGATCGTCGTGAAATTTTATATATAGTTAGGTAGTGTTGGCACAATCCTGGTGTGACTACGTGAGCTAAAAATGTTTGGAGATTGTTGAGATATTGGAGTTCAATAGGGGTAAAACAACAAAAATAAGATTATTAGGTCCAATGGACCGTAAAAGTCAATGAAAGGTACATTAGTACATTTAGACCCCGTTTTTATTTTGAGTTATTGCCATGATAAAAACTAAACTTGAACGAAATTCACAGGATACACCAGTGACCCCACAGTGCTGAAATTTGGTAATCGTGTAGCTTTAGTGACACACATATACTTAGGGAAAAGTTTGAAATCCAAAATAATTGCAATTTCTATCCCTAAAAAAAGTAACCAATTAAAATGGACTCCCGTTACTTGTTATTTGAATAAAACTGTAGTTTAAGTAGTTGGTTGTGTATTTCGTGGCACTATTTTAGTAGTCAAAGGTTATGAATAATATTTTTTTTGTTGAGACTCGCGAGATCTCAGTTCTGGGCGAACCATTAGTATAATAGTGCCACGACATTCACAACCAACTAATTTGACCTACAATTGCATTCACGTTACAAATAATGGAAGTTCATCAGTACTCTTTTTAGATTAGAATTTGCAGTTATTCTAGATTTCAGACTTTTCTCTATATTTGTGTCACTAAAGATACACAAATACTAAATTTCAGCACTGTGAGATCACTGGTGTACCCTGTGAATTTCGTCAAAGTTCAGTTTGTATTATGGCTAATTATAATAAGTCTAATAACTCAAAACTATAAAGATTAAACTGAAAAAAAATGAATATAGGAGTATAACTAAATATTCGGTGAATATTAGCGTCTACCTGTTGCCGTTATCAATATCGAGCTAAAACGAGCAAAAAAACCGGCCAAGTGTGGGTCGGACTTGCGCACGAAGGGTTCCGTACCATTATCTAGTTGATTGAATGAAAGGTAATTTGCGGTTTACGATTTATGACGTATTAAAAAAACTACTTTTTTTCAACTGTCACGGTCCATAAGATACAACCTGGTAACAGACGGATAAACAGACAGACAGCGGAGCCTCAGTAATAGGGTGCCGTTTTACCCTTTGGGTACGGAACCCTAAAACGGAGTCGAAACATACTAATATACCTTTTATTGAACGTTCCATTTGACCTAATAGGTTCATTTTGTTTTTATCGTCTTGAACCCAAAAATCTGAACAATCCCCCAACATTTTTAGGTCATTTAGTCACACCAGGATTATGCCAACATTACCTACCTATATGATATTTCAGGATGATCGGATCAACACTTCGAAAGTTATCCGCGGACAAACAAACATACATACATACATATAACGACGATTTGCCCAAGTTGATTTGGAGATCTCGCTGCGTTCGATCAAAGATGCTTAGTATAATTGGGGGGTAGAATATAATAATAAAATAAACAAGTATATACCTAAGTATGTAGCGAATTGTAAAGTTTATAACCCTAGGATAACATTCAGGTTGGTATCATATAAAGTCTTAGGTAACTTACACATTAAGTACAAAACATTTTTGTTGATGTCGTATAGTTTTTTTTGGAGTGCCAACAATCTCAAATTACTATGATTGGTAGGAATATAAACAAAGATTACAGGAAAAATAAAACGAAGTCTCTATCTAAAACAAATTTAATTAGAAAACTTGTGATTTCTTTCAATCATTATACAGGATTTTTACGGGAGTTTACAGTTTTATCGGTGTTACGTACGACAACTAATCAATCAATCAAAAATAATCTTTAGACTTCAGAAATCAGTAGAGTCTGGCTAATGAAAGTTGATACTGAAAAAGTGCGGCAAATTTAAAAAATATCGGCATGGCAGCCCTAAAGTAAAAAGGAAAGTTGGAACAACTCACTTTGATACTTTGACATTTATTTTTATTTTACTAGTGGATGCTTGCAATTTTGTCCGCGTTATGACGAGATTAAAAGTAGCTTATATCACTTGTTAACTCTTTATTAACTCCATACCAAACATCTCACGGATACGTCACTCCATTGTGGCGTATTAAAGGAACAAACAGGCTATCAAACACTATCATGAGTATCAATATTATCATGAGTTTAAATATTTGTAAATCTATGTGAGTATGTATCAAAGAAAACAACACCATATATTTTTATACTGTTTTTTAATCACTATAATCAAAATCTGAATCTAAAAATTCAACATGGAGTGAATCGTCAGAATCACTGGAGTCGCTGCTGTCTCTTAAATTGATGATGAAGCTTTGTAAATTATTTTCAGTTATATGGTCTCTTCTTTTGTACTTGTCTTCCACATGAATGACATGGTCTGTCATTTTTTTTCCAATTATCTGCTGTAATACACTCAAAAGATTGTTTTATGAGATCCTCGAACTCTTTTGGAGTTCGGCTTACATTTTTGCTTCCCACATTTCTTTTTGCTAGACTCCATATGAGTTCTATAGCATTTAGGTCACAATGAAATGGAGGAAGTCTTAGCACTTCATGTCCGTTTTGGCTTAAAAGTTCATCAGCTTCATAAATAGGTTCTGGTGTGTTCTGTTTTACTAAGCAGAGCAACTCTGCTTTTGAATTGTTTGTTTCAAATGAAATACCATTCAATGTAAGCCAATTCTGTATCTCTAACTTTCGATTTTGAGATGTGGGCGCTTTATTTATTATGACAGAATGGTATGATGCATTGTCCATTACAATTACACTTGGTTCATTCAAATTGGGCATAAGCTTTCTTGAAGCCATTTGTTGAAGTTTGTGGAATTCATGTCATGGTGGTAGTCGGCCATTTTCGATTTGGTGCAAAATACTAACAATGAGTTTGGAACAGGGCCTTTCTCTGATCCTGCATGCACAATAATATATCGTTTTCCTGATGATATATTTTCAATTATTCCACTTGTTGATGGACCTTGCCAACATTTTTTAGGCTTATAGGTTTTGTGGACATAAGTTTCATCTAAGTAGATTATTGGCTTGCCTTCTGCACGTTTCGATGTAATTGTACGCAAAAAGCGATGTCTCCATGCAGCTATATCATACCGTTCAATTAATAATTAACGTTCATTTTTGTTTTTCTTAAATTCATAACCGTTGGCTAATAATATGCGACGGAGAGTTTCACGACATCCACCAAATTCTATACTTTCTTTTAACTCTACCAACAAAGATCTTAATGTTGGTACTTGTTTCCTCACAATGTAAAATTCGTTTACTTTATTACGAATAACATCCATATCGAAACTATCTAAGTTCGACACTTTTGAAGGACGAGGTCGTTTTTTACCTGGAGTCCTCCAGACCCCTTCGTTCACCGCACCTTCTTTTTTAATTCCCTTCAATGTAATAACACTTACATCTGTAAAAAGAATAAAATAAAATGTCAATTATCTTGAGTCTCATAACTAAGAAAGAATAGAAAATACACAAGTATTACAAAACTAGTCTAAGATTAACGTTGAGTGAAAACTTACCGGTGAGTGAAGATAGTTCTTCTAAGTACTAGTTTTGCGATTTCATCATATCTTTTTGATCTAAATCTGTGATCTTTTCAATTGCTTGTTTTACTTCAGCAGTTCGTGCATTATCCTCAAGACTATCTGTAAAAGAACAATAACATTATATAAAGTAACTAAAACTAATATGTACTTATTTAAAATAAAAAAATATCAAGACATTTTGACCGTACTAACCTAAAAAATCAGTCACAGTACGTAAACAATCCTGTTTTTCTCGCAATACGGCTTGTTTCACAAGCTTTTTCTCTTCATATTTCGAAATCATACAAAACAATAGTTTTCGCACTTCACTCTTTATAGTTTTATTCATTTTTATAGCATTAACACGGATATATCACAACAAAACTATACGCAAGTCAACCACAACGAAACATCAACAACACGCCATCTTGTTGCGTCAGAGGACGGATACCATACACTGATTCTGATTTTACCAAATCTTTCGGAAAACAGCCGAAAATTAATTTCTTTAAAATAAAATTGCCAAGTTTTTCCCTAGTAAATAGTGTACCTAATTAATTAAGCTATTTATTAGACAAACTTAAGGCTTAGTGTTGCTCTTGAAATGATCCAACACGTACATACGATACTTATTTTTGATGATATTTTTTAGCACACGTACGAATTTTTAAAACTCATTTTATAAAATGTTTAAAATAAGTGTGTTTTAAAAATGCCTTTTTGGAGTTAATTGTTCCTAAGTACTTTCTGCTTAAAATACCCCAATTTGTAGGGTAAATATCCGATGGTAGGAACACTTTAGTGTTGTCATATAAAAAGTTTGCAAAAAAATCCAGTATCTACTTTTATTAGCCAGACTCTATGAGGCGAGACGTGGAGCGGATCGCACTGACCTAACAGTAGCTTAGAAATCTGCCTAAGGCTCGGACTATATGGCATCCGGGTCTCCCTGATCCGAGAAAAAACGAAATTCGAAATGCTATCGACTACACAAGGTCCGGTTGAATCAGGAGAAAAAATCCCTCAGTCGACCGCTAGCACTTGCGTTGGACAGACGTCGCGATGATGCCTACTTTTTTAAAATGGTATGCAAGATTAACAAGGTAGCTGGTAAAAACTTTATTTACTCAAAAACTAAAGGGAGAAGCGAAAAATTTACCCGTATATAAAACGTTTATACATTTATTATATTTATATTTGTACTAGCTTTGAAATAATAAAAATGTCACATTAATAGAACAACAGACATGTTCAAAATATTTCAAAGTACCTGCCCTGTATTTACTAAGCGTCAATGGTAGATTTTAATAATGAATTTTGCTAAAACGAAACCTTTCGAAGAGGCATAGATCGGGCATTGCAGGAATCAATGATTTCAGGCAACAGGCAAATATGATAAAAGTTGATCAGTTTTTGCTCCATTCTAGAAATCCAAAACTGATCATCTCTTTGAATAACTTCCACCTTTAACCGATGTTCAGAGCCAGTCCACACGGCAAATAGACATTAGCTTGCTTCAGTTACATGTAACTGGCCCTGAACTTGGTAATACCAGTCACATTTATTTATTACGACGGTGTTACCCTACATTTTCCACATTTGGATCTTCTTTGCGGAAATAGCATCTTCAGGGATCATCCCGAAGGCTCTCTTGGGGCATTTTACTTATATAATGCCACCATCATACACTGCGTCCGATGTGTCACCCAAAAAACAGTGGTTATTGTCGATGTGTAAACCGCATTTTTGTATTTGAATACTTTCTTGCTTTGCCAGTTGTTCCAAGGCGACTATTTCATAGGTTTTGCCATGTTGAATAGCTGGAACGTGGTCTAATGAATAGCTATACAACATGGCTTTTACTAACGGCGCTGAGCTTATGTTACTACGCCGTTTGCAAACTTTTGCAAAATTTGACGCAGTCAACACCTTCTTAGTTACAGCCATAAAGCGCTTTTTGCCTGCAAAACGGTTTCTCTTTCTATACAGTCTTTATCTTTTACTTGCGTTTTTAAATTGTTCAGGTACGGGATCTAAAAATAAAATAGTAAATTAGATTGTAATTAGATAGTTTATGAAAAAGTAACTAACTCCTAGTTGACTAATAACATCACCTTCGCTCTTTGGTAAGCTTCATCAGTCATGTCTGGTTTCTGACATGATTCACCGTAGTATTTATTATTTTCTGTGAACTTTAAGCGAAATTTTGGTTTCCACTTTTTTGGCCGTGTTTTTAGCTCTAATGCGCGCCTGAAATGCTTTTGTCGCAACCGATGGGCTTTTTTGTAGTATGGTTTTGTGCAGGGTGTAAATAGGAGTGCCCGAATTAAACGACACCACCGCTGCATAACACCTGAGGGCGTATGAGTTTTTGAGCGCGTAGTTTATTCGTTTACCTCCAACATATTTGGCAACAATTGCGTTGAACTGCTCGGCTCGATTGTTATTCAAATTATATAACAGGCTTCGAGCGTGGTTTGACAAAGCCATTGTATGCGTCATTAACTTTGTCATCAAAGCTGGAATATGTTGAATATCATTGGACTCTAGCTTCTTTTCCGGAGGACAGTAATAATCCTCGCAGCTCAAATGATCAAATGATTGCCAGTGATGACCTATGGCACTGAAACGTGGTCCTTTACTCATGGCCTCATGACCAAGCTTAAGGTCGCTCAACGAGCTATGGAGAGGGCTATGCTCGGGGTTTCTTTGCGTGACAAAATCCGCAATGAGGAAATCCGCAGAAGAACTAAAGTTGCCGACATAGCTCTCAAAATTAGCAAGTTGAAGTGGCAATGGGCAGGCCACATCGCTCGTAGAACCGATAACCGTTGGGGAAGAAAGGTTCTCGAGTGGAGACCACGGACTGGAAGACGCAGCGTAGGCCGGCCCCCCACAAGGTGGACCGACGATCTAGTAAGAATCGCGGGGAGCCGTTGGGCGCAAACGGCTACCAACCGCTCGTTGTGGCGATCTAAGGGGGAGGCCTATGTTCAGCAGTGGACGTCTTCCGGCTGATGATGATGATGATGAAATTATCACCAAAAACGTGTCTTGGGCTGTTCGTCTCGTATCTCGTAGCTTTTTTATTGCTTCATTAAATGGAATATTTTAGGCTTTCCTGTATCGAACAGCTGCTTTTACTGCAACACGTAACCGATTTATTCGATCAGAATTTAAAAATTTTCGCTGAATCAATGGTATTGTAGTGTCTTTAGCCAGACTCATATTTTTCCCGTTGTAATTCCGCAACAAATGATTTGTACACTCAATTTTCTGAACGGTAACGTTTGCATATGGTCGACTTTCTAATATGTTTTTGTATGTGCTTGCGTCTCCGTATGCTATAAATTGAGAATAAATCAAATTATGTTGCATCTCTGAATTTCTGAACCCTTCCACGATTGCTGCTTGTTCCATACTAGTAGAGGAACCTTTGTGATTAATGTTGCACTGGTGCTGATAAGGTTCGCTTCCTTTATTTTTGGCTCGCATACATATGACACAATACTTGTTTTTAACACTAATGTGTAAAACTTTTCCGCTATTCACGCCTATTATTGTGCCTACTCCAGCTAAAGAGGAATAATTGCTTTTATAAGAGCGTTTCGACCAGCAAGCGTCTGCTGTAATAGGAATCATGGGTTTTCCTGTTATACTCTTTTCAGTAGCATTATCAGCTTCCTCTTTAGCTGCATTGATCATTGTAGATTCGGCTGCTTTTTTCCACCAATTAAATAAATTATTGTGGCAATGGGCGTACTTAGTTTTGGTTAGTCCTGGTAGATTAATAGATGCAGCGAGCTCGTTAAAATTAGAGAGACCACAACCAATTAGAATAGTGCCAGAAACTGCAGAGTGATTGATATCACTAACACTTTCTTCATCATCACTCGTTTTAAGCTGAAAGTGACTTCCGCACATCGAGCAGCTTAGAAAAAATGTAGATTTCAGTCCATTAACTTTTTCTTTATTTATTTTTACTGCATCTAGATGACATCCGAACTTTATACTGTGTCTAGAAATTTGTATAAATTGGTCGAAGACATACTGGAAATCTATTATTCTTCTCCCTTCAATTCGCAGCAATGGTTCTAAAACAGCCTGAATATATTAAACTATATTATGATTTGTGATTGTATATTGTGATACATATATTGTGATAATCACTAATGTAGTGTGCTTTTTTGTGTGAGAGCACTGGTAGTGTAGTGATAGTGACCTGTCCCAAGATTGTGGTACAGATTCAAACCCGCGACCTTAACAGGAAGGTGGGATCACTACCACTAGACCACTAGTGCTCTCCCAACGGTGAAGGAAAACGGCATCTCGTAAAACCAAAAAAAAAATAGAAGACCTGTATCGAGCGGTGATTTCAATATTCCGTTCTCGCTAATTCGCGGCCGCACGAATGTATTATCTGATATTTTGGACGGTTTTTATTGAGTCAACAAATATTTGAGTACACAAGAGTAGCTGTCATTGATGGTGTGGTAACTAGGTCATGCATTGATAACATCTTAAGTCGTTAGAAGCACTAAAGTATTACAAGGTATAAAATCAGACCATTATGCATAAATAATTGAGGCTGAAACTAACTTTGAATATATAACGACATCTAAAAGATTGTTGAGAAAAGTGACACCTACTAATTTACAACACTTAAAACATAGCTTGCAAGAAATTAAACGAAACCCGGAATTATATAGGGACTATTCCACGTATTTCAGATGTTTTTTAGAAAAACTAGATGAACATATCCCAATTACCGAGTTGAAATTAAACTGCTTAAATCAATGTACTAAATGGGCCACAAAAGGTATCCTTATTTCAAAAAAAAGACTGTTTGACCTCTAAGCTCTATTCAGAGAAGGCAACGCTTTAAGCAAGGAATATGTAGCAAAATATAGTAAAATGTTTAAACGTGTGTGTTGGAATGCGAAACAGATATACTACGCAAATAAAATAAAATCAGCTCAAAATAAAATAAAATGTACCTGGCAAATCATTAAAAATGAAACCGGGAAATCCAACTGTGATACTATGACATGTGATAAAATTTTAGATAGTAATGATGACATTTTAAATGATAGAAATGACATTTGTAATTATTTTAGCAATTATTTCGCTAATGTATCTGTAAATTTGACTAAAACTTTGACGTGTTCAGTAAACGAATCTTTAAAATACCTAAACGACTATATAGCACCTATACATCATAAAATGTTTAGTATTTAGTTATTCTAAAGCCGAAAAAGTCAAACGATTATTGGTTTGTCACGCCATATCTTATCAAGAAACTACGAATGGAGATCGCTGCTCCAATGATGAGTACAATAAATGATGCTATTATAAAGGGTATATTTCCAGAAGAAATGAAGGTAGCTAAAGTAGTACCGCTACATAAAAAAGGTAAAACCTCTGATTGTGACAACTATCGACCTGTATCTGTTTTACCAAGTCTTAGCAAAATTTTCGAAAAGTACTTAGCCGAAGAACTGGTTAATTTTCTGAACAATGAAATGGCATTGTGCCAACGGCAGTTTCGGTTTCAAAAACACAAATCTACAAAACATGCGATTCAGACTAATCGAAGATGTGTATTCGGGCTTGGAGAAGTCACAGAAAACGTATGGCGTTTTTTGTGATTTATCCAAAGCTTTTGACTGCGTGTCACACGAAATTTTATTAGGAAAATTGCAGCATTACGGTGTAAACGGGAAAGAGCTGGAGATATTTCAATCTTACCTCAAAAGTAGAACTCAAGTCACAGAAATGAACGGAAGTCGTTCTACAGAGTGTAAAATTAATTTAGGTGTACCTCAAGGGTCAATTCTGGGACCTTTACTTTTTTTGATTTATATCAATGACCTGTCAGTTGTACTAAAAAATGAAGATGTGATCTTATTTGCGGATGATACAAGTTTAGTTATTAGGGACAATACTTGCGAAAATGCTAGTAGCAAGATTTTAAAATCTATTCATAATTTAAAAACCTGGTTCTCTACGAATAATATGCTCTTAAATGTTAATAAAACAAATATAATTCAATTCTCATTAAGCACTAGACCAAATGTTTTATCCAATAGCATGAAAGAAACACTTGAAGAATTAAACGTGTCCTTAGCCAGCAGTGTACATTTTTTAGGTGTAGGTATGGCTAGATACTAAGTTATCGTGGACTGTTCATCTTGAAAAACTGGCCAAAAAGTTATGCTCTGCTACCTATGCAGTTAAGAAAATTAGAGAGATAGTAAAACACACTTTAACACTTACTTTACTTTAAAATAACACTTTTATTCAACACTAAAATGCAAAATACACGATCTTAATTACAACACTATCGCACAATAAACCACTAAAAGTCACCAAATTGTTCGCACGTATAGCCAAATCCAGACTGACTGACTCTGCGGACGTCTCTACGCACTATTTATACCCAGCATTATTTCTAATATTTCTTAATCTGTGCAACGGTAGGCAAAAACGTGGTATGTAGGTCATTCCAGACCAAGTATTACCTAATCTGTGATACAGTAGGTATAACTTCGAGAAACACCGACTATTACTTATTCTGTAACAGCCTCGGCGTAACAATATATTCAAATAGTTTTACCATTAGCTATACCTTTCTAACCATAATATGGTATAAATAGGAGATATAAATAGGATATAGCATTAGCTATAATATAGCTAATGCTATATTCTATTTATACCTCTTTAAGATATTCAAACTTATTAAGAGTTATATAAAATACCATAGCCACAAGAAATAATAAAGGTATAGTAAATCTAGGACTGGACGTGTCAGCCACATCCGCCACATCGCCACGGCTGAGTCATTTTCATGTGCCATTCCAATTTTTCAGAAAAACAACCAATATAGAAAATTGTTTATTTTATTAGGATAAATTTAAACTTTATTATAGGTACAAACTTTATAAAATATTATCTTCGTTAGCATCATTCTTGATCAGTATTGTAAATTACAGAATTCATAAGGACAGATTTAGCTTCAATGCGTTTTCTGGATCTGGCCCTGTATACATGTCTAGGTTTGTACTTAACACGATGCGGGACGGTACTCACTTTTTCAAACTATGTGTTATGACAGTAAAATTGCCCATACAAGTTATGACCACTGCTATATCAGTAGTGCCTTATAAGCAAAACTAATGAATAATTTACCAAGACAGTACTTCCATAGCCGTAAGCCTGCTATAGCCGTAGTGTTATATTATTACGCATGCATGGTATGTTACAACTACACTACGGTCATTCCCGTAATCGGCTATAGCCGTACCGTATTTTATAAACCTTTTACTGTCTCAAAATATGATGCTACGGTTATTGCTGTATATTGGTGTCTGATGTAGTTTTCAAAATAAAACCAAAATGTACAAGAATGCTCATCATTTATTGAAAGACATAAAGTAGTATTTAGTTGTTTTCTATCCTCGATAACTAATTTTTTTATAGCAATGATACTTATTATAAAAACAAATTATTTGAACCAAAATCTAGTCTTCCTCATTATTTGCATGCAAAATGTGCCAATCTTCGAAACATTCGGGACACAAAGGTGTTCTTTTTATACATCCCTTGCATACATATTTAGTTTCCTTTCGTTTGTTTACTTTAGTGCACAGTTTGCAATTCAAATATTTAAATTTTCTTTTGCTGCCATCAGAGGTAGTTGAAAGGGGCATCACGACTGGCCAGTGACCTCTCATTGCTGTTACGCTACATTCTTCCACAACATTTTGCCAAAATCTTCGGCTACTGTACACACTATCTTTTCTTACCACATCGGGACCCTTTACATCATCAGAAATTTTACACATTTCCTTTATCAATTGATCTCTGAACTCAATGGACTTATATTTAGCATTCTTTTTTACATAAGTCTTATACAGATAAAATGTGTTCCAGACAGCTATGTCGAGGCAGTGAAAGATAACCCTCTTGTACCACCTTATGGTTTTACGGGGGGACGAGTAATATGAAGTCATCTGATCAACTCTATCTACTCCGCCCATAAAAGAGTTATAAGCAGCTACTTCAGCGGGTTTAGTAGCAACTTTTCCATGACGATTTGGCACTTGTACCATCTTTGGGTGATCCCGGGTAGAAATTGTATAAACCGGTCTTTTATCTCTCCACATCGATATATAAATTTGGCCTTTGCGATACCAGTAATGATCTCCTTTTTTTAGTTTTAGACTTGTTAGTGCTCTTGGGTTGCCTTTACGATTTTTTCGTAGTGTCCCACAAGAGTGTGTCCGCAAACCAAGTAACTTTTGCGACAGCTCCACGGAATTGTAAAAGTTGTCCATGAAAACATGGTGACCTTTGAGCATATACGGCTCCAATAATTTCAGCACGATATTTTGAGTCTTCTTTCCTGTCTCTGAATCATCTCTACCACGGTACATAATCATATCAAGGACATAACCGCTCGCAGTTGTGAGGACGTAGAATTTGATACCATACTTCGCTTTCTTCGACTTTATGTATTGTCGAAAGTATATTCGACCCCGGAATAGAATAAGGGATTCGTCTATCGATAATTCTTTTGAAGGACCGTAGATAAGCTGAAAGTTATTATTTAGAGCTTTGATAAAATCAAGAACTTTGTGTTCACCCTTTGCTTGATCATCCGCTACACACAGACATCTTATGATTTGTTCGAGCCTTCTACCAGATGTTATATGTTGAAAAAACGGATGGTAGTACAGCGGATCATTGGAAAAAAAATTTCGTCTGACGGGGAATTTCAATTGCCCTTGAAGAAGGCATAAACCTAAAACAGATAACATTTCCTGCCTATCCACAGGTCGAAATTTGTAATGACGACTATTCCTAGTGCGTGGCCCATCTTGACTAGTTAGTTTTTCACCATATTTATTTGTGCAATCAACCATTTGATCGAGTAGGCTTTCAGGAAAAACCAATTTGAACATATCTAGTGGCGTATGAATGAGATTTACATCAAACTTTGGTCCTGTTGACGACTCATCAAAGTGGAAGTCTGTAATTGGTATAGTAGTTTTTGACCATCCTTCATCGTTATGGAGCTGTTCTGAATCGGTGGCTACTTGGGCAGCAGGTTGTTCAACCTCTGGAGACGGTAGGAAAATGTCCATATCGTAAGGCTCAAAATTATCACGGGCTGCTTGTGCACTAGGTTGTTCCACGTCCGGAGACTGAAAATCGATGTCCAAGTCGTTGCGCTGTATAATATCTCTGGCTCCTTGAGCAACAGGCTGTTCGTCCTCTGGAGACTGAAGGGCTGGATTCACTGCAGCGGCATCTTCTTGGGATAGCAGAGATGGACTTACCGGTGAATTGATGTCGTTACTACCCGAAGAATAATAACGACGGTGTGCTCCGATTCCATTGAACCCGATTTCATCCTCAGAAGTATCCGATCTGGCAGATGGAAGATATTCTTCGTCAGAGCCATACTCCCCTTCGTCATCGTGGTACGGATCTTCATTTTCGCTCGATTCCGGCGTCGAAACATCTTCCAGAAGACGGCTAATGCGATTTGAATTCATCTAAAACATAATAAATGGTCATTCATTTACACATCCAAATGAGCGTTTTAGAAATTCATTTATCAGTCTACACTACCTTGTTTACTAAGCTTAGTGGCCCAATGAACCGTAGTAAGCACAAATAACAGTCAAAATACTTACATTTCTCTTGCTACTCCATAAAGTTGGTCACAGAAAATTGCCGCGAAAAAGAACGTGAGTCGACCTCCTCAAGACGCGCGTGGCGTGACACTACTCTAACCGTCGCATATAATCTTCATAGACCGAACTACGGGCATTACCGTAGTGTGCGTGCAAGGACTTCATAGAAAACGCACCCACACCTTTATTTTCAATGTGTGATTGTGTGCGTCCAAATGCTTCTATACATTTGAGAGACTGATGTGATACGACAGTAAAAACGGTTTTCCTTGATGCTCCATACGAAATTTTGCTGCATTGACCGTACCTCAGTTCAAAATAGTTTAAACTTTTACGGTGGTGCCCGTACTGTCATATTCAAACATCGAAAATCTACTGCTAATGCAGTACATCCCACATCGTGTTAAAATTATTTTTTCCCCCCATAGATTCATAGCTAATTTCAACTTCTCGACTTCGCGTGGATGGTGGTACGTCGATTTTTTAATTATCCCCATGATTTGCGTCGCTGTTACAAATTCTTGATCATTTTCAGACCTCCGTACGTGTGAGTCTAACCAGTCATAATAATCATAGTTTGCATCACACAAACTCTTTGTCCAAGCCACCATAGAACCGGATATCGGTGGAAGAGACTCATTATAGTATGTTATTAACACGTCTAGTAAAGCAGAACTCCATTCTGGGAATTGTAGTTTGAGTGAATCATCGGCAATATGAATGTTCGTCTTATTTTCCCCCGTCTGGGTCAATTCGTCAATTTCCTGTTTGCTCAAAAATCGCGAACGCATCGGGAAAGCCACCATTCTCTTAACAAATTCTTGGTCGTTCTTATCGAATTTAGGTACATCGTCTTCGGCAAAACTCATTATCAATCCGGCCTGTACAAGGAATTGAACTGGAGTCCGAGAAAACTCCTTTTTATCTTGTATGCAATATTCGGATTGGCCTGTTATGGCATTAGCGAAAGCGCAATTCAAAGTGTCAGTTTTGTGTAATTCATCTGCAACCAGAAACCTTTTTCCCTTCAGATTCAATACCCCTCTGTCATATAGATCGTTTTTTCGACATCCTCCAGCTATCACAAATTTGGTATTAGCGATGAAGTAATTACCGAATACTGTCCTTAACAGTAACATCAGTGTTGATATCCCATTTTTATTTTCACGTTTGTGAGTATATTCATTCTTTTCCTGTCCATTTAGCATTTTCGCAACGAACGACAGAAACCATTCTCGTTCGCACTGTCGCGGTATGAGCTTATTGAAATATGACTGGACGGACTTCATATGTTTCTTGGATAATTCATGATTATATGACCACCCACATGTTGTTTCTGCAAAATCCTCTATCTTTATATTCCGAATGAATGGTGGAATGCTTGATGTGACTATAGTCTTATTCATCGTGATAAATAAATGTAAGTTGGAATCGAGGCCAGGAAAATCAATATCTTCAATTCTACTTATAGTAATATTACGCACTCTTACGATTGCATTACACATGCTAATGTATTTCATCTCAGCCTTGGTTAGTTTCAATGCCATTTTGAAGTTTTTCCGTAAATGTGATTCCAATTCCATCTCGGTAATTTTACACCACAAGTTAGTCCTTGGTTTACAATGGTATATTGTTTTTCCTGAGTAACAGTACCTGTTCATCATATCAGGATCGGCATCGATTAGCGCATCCACCAACTCAGCATCAGTCCTAATCATATCGGAATCTTCGTCGGGGATAATGATCATGTCATTATCGTCATTGTCGTCACCAAATTTCTTCCCAGATTTCGCGGACAACATCTTTATTGCTTCCTCGCGTAAAGCCTTTCGAATCTCGGTCAAATGCAACTCTTTGTTATCTGATTTGCCACTAGGTAAAATAAGAAAGGATTCAGCTGGTTTTAGTGGACGATGCAGTTCTATTGCGGCTGAAGGATTATTTCTCGCTTGAAATTCGTAACGGTTCT
This sequence comes from Philereme vetulata, assembly GCA_918857605.2. Taxonomy (NCBI): domain Eukaryota; kingdom Metazoa; phylum Arthropoda; class Insecta; order Lepidoptera; family Geometridae; genus Philereme; species Philereme vetulata. The sequence goes on from OU975425.1 coordinate 14,639,007, forward strand.
TTGTAAATATCACGACAAAACCTTTCTTCATATCAGGACACAATGAAGCCAATACTGAGTTTTTTGATTATTGTTTTCTCAAGAAAACATATTCTCTTGCCGTTTTCATCGCTCAAAACACATAGGTCTGGAATAATTATTAATTTGTGTGATTCATTAGCGTAGTTCACGTTTAGTCGGAAGCTCCGACGATTACGAATATCCACGTGGTTGATTGTCAATGGTGAATAACTAGGAGGCAGTATTGTATTCAAATACTCCGTCATTGCGTAAAGCCCTTCTTCGTAAATTTTACTGATTTCAATCAGATACTGCAGAGATAAAGTTCCATCCGATGATTCAAACGTTTTTTTAACATCCTGCAAGTTTTTGTACTTCGAAGAACGTTGCGAAAAACAGTCGGCAATTTTAAGAGTGTCGTATCCTCTCTCGCGTCCGTATTGATTCAAAGCCCATAACACATTACGCCGTAGGTCGTATTTATCACAGTGTCTCGGCTCCAAGTCCATTACTAGCGCTTTGAGAGAACTCTTATTGTAATGTTTAGCAATACCAACTATTGAATTATCCATTTTCATTTTCTTCGGTGGCGGAACATCGTCAGATATCATCGGCGGATCATCATCACTAAGGCGCGGAGAAGTTATCGGCTCTGGAACTGAATTCATATATTGTATGGCTGGGCAATGTTGGGTTTTGTCACCATGAGAATATGATTCGTACAATTTTACCACGTCAGTAATAACATTATAATTTGCTGGCACGAGGTTTGGGTGAATGTTAGAATTAAAAAGTTCGATACACGTTTGGCGGACCGTCTGTAATGATGTGTTGTCTTTTTTGTTCTGCACTTTTAATTTTCGGATATCACTCTGCAGTGAAGTAATTTTGTTTTTCAACTTTTCTTTTTCCTTATTCAAACTTATGATCTTTTTTTTGCTAGTATTTTTTTGATAGTATTTTCTCTTCAAGTTCGATGCGATTCTGTTCTCCGTGGTTAATTAATTGCTTCAGTTTAGTGATTTCTTCGTCTTTCAATTCTAATGATGATATCAATTTGGCACATTCCTTTCGTTGTTCCTGTTTAGACAAATACATTTTGCTCTCCAATTGTTCTATGGACTTTTTGTTCATGAGATCCGGCACTTCTCGTTTTTTGTCCTTATTTGCGTCCACTCTCATTTCCTTGTGACGACGCGTAATTGTGAAGACAGGTGACCGAGGTCCGCTCATGTTGGCCTGCTCTTCTTCGCGGTAACGGCTATAGATATCTTTTTGTCGGTTTCATCATCTTGGCTGATAAGTTTAGCTATTTTTTTTAATTGCAGAGACACTTCGTTACGCGTGATTGTTATCGCTGTTGCGATGCGAACGTTTTACACTGAAGCACGAATTCAATTGTACTGCAACTACGCACCCGATCTAAAAATAGATATGCGTTATTGGGCCCGCCCGGACGTGATGCTGATGGCACGTTATGGCACGCGTACGTCGTAGCGCACTCCGCCCAGTAGCATGCCTGGTAATCTCCGTACGTAGATACGTAGTACATCTAAGTGGTCTGTGCCCAGTAGTGAGGCGGAGTGGGGCCCGCTTGACATTTCGGTTGCGTGCGTCCTCAGACTAGTGTTGTCGAAATATCGATAGTTGACGTCATAAATCAGTTACACTATCGATTGTTCTATCGATATTATCAATAGTATCGAAACTATCAATAGCTTGATATGGAGCAATAGTGTCTATTTCGTCCAATACTATCGTATCGGTAGTATTAAACGTCAATGGGGACTAAATTATCGACAGTATCGATACTATCGATAGTAATTCATAAAAACTATCGATATTATTGATAGTATCGTTCCTATCGATAGTTATGTACTGTCGATAGTAGCATATATTTCGATAGTATTTGTCATTATATACAGAGGCACCGCGCAGTATAAAAGTAAATACCACTAAGTACCGATTCAACGGATTTTGACCGATATGTGTAGGTTTTTACGGCCATGTTTTTATGACTGCTAACAGATGGCGTTGCTCTGTCATGCTCTGGTGAACAAAGGAAAGTGAATTATTCAATGTCAATAGTTGTTGTTAAACTTGAAATATAACAAATAAACATTTGTGTTCATTTATAAATCTGACGCAGTGATATTGTTTTAGACTTAGATATTGTGTCCTTGAGATTTTGGCATTTATACCATATTTTTTTGGCGGCGCATCTCCAGACAACGCCATATATTAAGTTGAAACTAGTTTTTTCTTAAATCGAAAATAAAAAACACTCATTGATTTTAAGGATTGTCTGGCTGGTAATGGTCAAGATAGGCCAAGATGCATCATGATTGTCTATTGCTCGTGACTCTTGAGATGTCATTTCTGACAGTTAAGACGAAAAGATGTGATGTCAATGTCAAACACAAAAAACAAACGGTGGTGTGTGGTGTTCGCCTGAAAATCTGAAAATATAGTTAGTTTTTTCTATTTGTTTTTGCCAGCTGCAAAGTGTAATCGATCGTACAAGCAATTAGCCATGAACAGGCTGTAAGCACATTAATCTCAACGATAAACTTATTTTAGTGTAGACTGTAAAGTGGGCGTTCTTAACTGAAAATTGAATCTGTTGTTTCTATCGAAACTAATGAAGTAAGTACTTATTGTTTGTTTACATCATTCAGAAGTTTTATCTAGAGTTATTGCGTCACAATTTCGTAATACAGGAAGTCCAAACACCGGCTAAGAGTCTGAAAACTGATTCCCATGTTTGTTACCATGTATGTTGGAAAGAGGAAATTTACTTGAAGTTTTGACTGGAACCGTGCAATGTATTCTCAAAACTCTAAATTAAGAAAAATTGCGGAACTCCGGAAAAAATAATTGGATATTATTAATTATTTTTTATCACTTTTCTATCACTATATTGGTGCAATTGAAAGTCGCTCAGTGAGCTATGAAAAGGGCTATGCTCGGAATTTCTCTGAAGGATAGAATCCGAAACGAGGTTATCCGACAGAGAACCAAGGCGATCGACATAGCTCAAAGGGTCAGCAAGTTGAAGTGGCAGTGGGCTGGTCATATCAGCTGCAGAACCGATAACCCTTGGGGTAAACATGTTCTGGAGTGGAGACCACGTCTAGGCAAGCGAAGTGTAGGACGCCCTCTGACTAGATGGAGTGACGATTTGCGCGCTGTGGCTGGCAAGGATGGGATGAGAAGAGCTGAGGATTGGGCTAAATTGCGCACCCTGGCTGAAACCTACGTCCAGCAGTGAACTGGTATAGTTTGATGATGATGATTGGTGCAAAATTACTGTAGTTAATTTCTAAGTAAGTAGAATTCTATTAGGCGTTATAATATCAAAGTAATCTGAAAAATAGACAAGGTCACAAGCAGTTTAATCAGAGAAAAGACCAAGCTTACTGATGCACTCACACAAGCTCTTAAATTAAAGTTGAATTGGACCAGCCATGTTTCACGATGCACAGATAAAAGGTGGACCATACAGATCACACAATGGACAGGACTATTCGGCAAAAGAAATGTTGGCAGACCGTATAGACAGTGGGCTGATGATGTAATTCAAATTGCTGGAAAAGATTTGGATCATCAAAGCAAACGACAGATCGTGAAGAAAGATGTAGGAGACCTTTACCTAAGAAGGAATCTATCTCTCACAGTTAGATTATGAATAACAACTAGAAAATATTATCAACACTGGTTGTCTTTGCTTCTAGTGGTGGGCCGTCCTAAGCTGCGCTTTCCAGTGTGTGGTCAACTTTAAAATTTACTAGCTACAAACTTAACCTATTTATAATATTTTATATGATAATGAATATATGCATTTACATAAAAGTAACTAAAGGAGAACGGGCATCCTGGTCTACAGTCCAATAAAAATGAGCAGCACATTTTCGAATTGGCATACAATAGTACATCAAAATATACTATTGGAACTTTCCCCAAAAGTCTGTCCGTTTTGAGTTACAGCCATGCAAACACCAGCATTTTTTGTTTTAAAGAACATAAAATAACGGTTTCACGATTACTATATCCATACATAAAGGCTCCTATACAATGCAGTAGCAAGAGCGAGAAGGGAGAAGAGCGATGTAAGGGCCGTGGGGAGAGGGATGCGTACGCGGGGGAGGGGAACGGTTGTGTACGCGCCGCGCCGGACGGCTACAATAATCAGTCGCATCGCATCAAGTGAGTGGCTACGTCACGTCTTGTTACGATAGTGCTGTGTTTGAACTTCTTTCTCTGTTTTTACTGACCCTGGCTTGCTTTTGGACCCTGTTTCTTTCCCTAATGTGTTAACTTTGGCTCGACTTATTGACTTTTGAACTGCCTACTGATAATGGAAGTTTTTCGAAACTGTGTGATGTGTCGTCGAGGACTTTACCGCGGACGGTACCAGCAGCATATCTTGGCTGATAACCTGCAAAGGGAACGACCAGAATTCGCCGCGTTTATACAACAACATGCTGTGTTGGAGGTTAGTTACCTTTTATTTTTATTATATTGAGTAGTTAGGCATAGGATTTATTTATTTTAAGTATTAATTGTTTATATTTTCAGGTGGTGTTCGACAGTACTCGAAGCTTGTGTCACTGATGTTGGCAGAGGACTGAGCGTGATCATAGACCTGCACAGCAAGCGGCGCGAGCGCCTGGTACATTGCACTCTCAAGAATACACGAGGGCACCGAACACTTCGGTGCATTGTATTTACAACAACTGTGCTAATATTACCCGTAATCATATACCAAACGCGATAAGAATTAATGTATTTTGTGAGAGCAAGCTTTTTATTCCTGATAGCGCTAGGGTGTGTACAGAACACTTACAAAATAATGAATGGAGCAACCTGCCGCAAATGTGTAATGTGACACATGATTTTAATGACGCTCAGTTTACATCGCTCTGTGACTTGATGAGAATGGCTGCTAACAACCAGCCCAGAATCGACTTCGAAAACAGAGGCACCTTGTCTAATGAAGAGATGCACTTATGGACTGGGCGCACTTACGATCAGTTCGAAGCTATATTAGAACAAACTCCGTCACTAAGTGAACGTTGTAACCAGCCTAGAACTGCATTAGGCATCTATTTAACAAAACTTAGAACTGGAGACTCTGATGAGAGACTGGCAACGTTATTTCATATGTCTCGTCGAAAACTAGAACGTTTTTTGCCTATAGTTCGAGAATGTCTGAGCAACGATTACGTTGTGCTGCATCTAGGTGTGGACCACATTACCAGAAATGATATCCTTCAAAGAAACTTAACAATTCCAAGGGCTTTATTTGGAAACGATGAAAACATCAAAGCCATAATTATATGTGACGGTACATATATATATATATTAACAAAAGCTCCAACTTTTTGTTTCAACGGCTGTCATACAGCTTACACAAATATCAAAACTTGTTGAAGCCGTTTTTAATGGTATTCACGGACGGCTATATATTAGATGTCAAAGGGCCATTTGCCGCTACCAGAACCGATGCCCAGATCATGAGTGAAATAATGAATAACGAAGATGAGCCGCTGCATTGGTTACTCGAACGTAATGATGCGTTTATCCTAGACAGAGGATTTAGAGATAGTTTGCAGGATATAGAAGCTTGTGGCTACGAACATCATGTGCCACCAACTAAAGACAGAAGAGAAAATCAACTCACTACAGAACAAGCTAATCAGTCTCGTTTGGTCACCATGTGCCGATGGGTGGTGGAAGTAGTAAATGGGAGATTTAAGCGAGATTTTAAACTTTTGCGTCAAAACTATTTTAATAAAACGTTGCCAAAAATGTTTGTTGACTTCAAAATAGCTGCAGCCATTCTAAACCACTTCCACGCCCCCATCGAAGATAGTTCACACGCAGCAGCCTTTTTGAATTCAATAAGAGCTAAAATACACATACCAAACACATTGCACAATTATGTGGAAGCAAAGAGATTGAATTATAGGAGAGCAGACTTCATGCGAATCGAAGCAAATGAAATAGAAAACTTCCCAAGGCTTAGTGAAGAACAAGTCATACATTTTGCCTTGGGAACTTACCAGTTAAAGCTCGCTCGATCATATTGTAGCGAGCACTTACAAAATGGTCTTTATATAATCGAGACGTATAGAGATAACGCTCTAGAAGACTTGGCACAATATGATATCAACGAAGAGGCTTGGCTATTACGTGGACGTATACAGTCTCGACATGTCCGAGCCAGGAAATATTTTTGTTATATATTAATCAATAATATTAATAACAATATTACACAATATTATTGTACCTGCTTGACAGGGCGACGTACTATAGGTACTTGTGCCCATGTACTGTCAATTATATGGTACGTAGGTTATGCCCGTCATGAAGGGTTCAATGAACCTGCATTGTTCCTTAACAGTATTCTCATCGATGATGATGATGATGATAATGTTTAATAACATATTGTTTTGATTTTTTAAGAAGATGTTGTTTTTATTTGTATTACTACTTACCTAACTTAAATAAAATCATTACATTACACAAAATGTTTTTTTAATTACCACGATATTCAATGTTTGGCACTAAATATTATCAGATTCAATTTTTAGTAGAACTCAGATCGGACAATACTTAGAGAAATGCGACTTTCTACATATGAAAATACATAGAATTACCTTTATATTGACATATGACTCATTTTTATTGCAAGGTAGACCAGCTTCCATACACTTATGCCCGTTCTCCTTTACTATGCATGTAAATCTCCATTTGCAAATCAAAAAAACTGATACTAAATGTGCTCGTTCGATGTCGCTCGTTGTGGCGATCTAAGGGGGAGGCGTATGTTCAGCAGTGGATGTCTGCCGGCTGATGATGATGATGATACTAAATGTATACCTAATATGAACTTTTCGATTTCATGCTATGATATGAAAATTTAGTCTATAAAATTTTTTAAGTTGATAAAAAATTATAAAGAACAAGCTTAAGCCTGCGGCTTCGCACTTAAACACTGTGGTTTGTCATTTAAAACATTCACCTTCTTCGCAGTCGGGTTAAAGTAGCCTATGTCCCAATCTTTGCCTATCTCTCTATCAGTATATAAAATTTTATCGTAATTGTTCCAGCCGTTTAGTCGTCAAAATGTTCAAACATGGGCAGAGGGTAAGACAGATAGATATAATTTTTATTGCACACCAATTACAAATACAGTAACAAAAGAAATATACAATAAATAAAACCGGCGGATAGAAGATACCACACTTAAGTTACCAAATCATATTTAAAACACTTAAAACTAGACACGCGATAGTACAATGGGCGGTCTTATCGCTAAAAGCGATCTCTTCTAAACAACCTTTGGATGGACTGGATTTTACGAGAAGAGAGAGAGCGTTCCGTACCACTATCTATAAAAACGGCAAAAAAATCGTGTTTGTTGTATGGGAGCCCTACTTAAATATTTATTTTATTCAATAACACAATTTTATTTATTTACCTTATTTGAGGTTGGTGCCGATTAAGCTAGTCCTTTTTTGTATGAGCATGAGCGTATGTATGAGCGCCCGTACAACTCAGACGACTATCTTAGTTGGCGTCAACTATGTATGTATGGGGACACCCTTTAATTTTCAACTTGTTATATTTTATGGGATTTTTCTTTTATTTGTATTGTAAGACCTTGCTGTTTGCCAAATTTCGTGATTCTAGGTCAACGGGAACTACCATATAGGTTTTCGACCCAAAACCTATAGGGTACTTCCGGTTGACCTAGAATTGTCAATTTTGGTTAAAAGCAAGGTCTTAAGCTCAACTAAAGGGCAAATTCCGAATAATAAAATAAGTTGAAAATTAAGGTAAATTTTGGTACTCACAAGTTTTCGCTCAAATATAAATTTGCCGTTATCTTTTTATCGTGTTGATTCAGGACCTTGATTTTTATACACCTAATAGGGACTATAGACCTCAGTATCTGGTATAAATTTCAACATGCTAGATCCACCCGTTCCTGAGAAAATCGGTGGTGACACACAGACAGACAGACGGACGAGAGAGTGATCTTAAAAGGGTTCCTTTTTTTACCTTTTGAGGTACGGAACCCTAAAAAGGTACAATGGGTGGTCTTATCGCTAAAAGTGATTTCTTCCAGACAACCATTGACAGACCAGACAGAGTTACTTACGAATATAAAATATTAGTAATAATGTTTGACCGGCCATTATACATTTTCTTGTTTCTCAATTTGTTTATTAAGTGATACTGCATTAATTAACCATTCATCTATTTAATTTTCAGATGACATCGAACGTGAAAAGATGGTATCGGTCAAGGAGGAATCAGGCTATAACCTTAATAGTAATCATTTTCTGCTTAATATACTACATGAGTTTAAATGACAGTTTACATAGGGAGCCGGATTTAGACATTACTAGAAGGTGAGTTTTAGTCTAATATCTTGAATAACTTACAAAACATAATATATACGACCTGTTTTGTTATATACGACATTAATTTAAAACACACATCTGGAATCGTATTAACTGAGATAATACATATCCAATTAACAATGTTTAACGTAAATCAGCGGCGCTTTTATGACGCTGCCACTTAGTCAGTTTAAGCAAGTACCTACTTTTTAAAATATTTTTTACACTACTAAGGTAGCGAATGGCCCATCAGATGGGCCATGTACTAGACATGGCCCATCTGATGGTAAGCGGTCACCATAGCATATGGACGTTTGTAACAGCCTTTAAAATTTTCAACACACCCTTGTTGAAGAACCCCATACTGTAGTCCCCGGGGAAAACTTCGGCAGGTTACTTACATGATGAATGAATATGATTTGTTTACGTATTTTATACAGGCTGTTTCATTGATATTTTAGGACTTGATATACTAGGTTGTAAGAAAATTTATATGGTAATTAAATTGTAAAAAACCTATTTTACAATAATACTAGCCATTCGCCCTACCTGTGTTTTCATTTAATGTCGTACATAACAAAACACGTGCTATACCTATAAATAAATACCGCTTTGTACTCTTTTTTAAGCTTATTGCACGGAGTTGTGTGAGATTTGGCTTATCATAACACACAGAAAATAACACGTATACAATTTTGTTATAAAAATTAGCTTCCATTCCATGGCAATGTAAATTTGCGCATAGTGAAGCAAGAGCTTAATTATGCTTAGCCTACATTAACACGAGCAGTTTTAAAATAAAGACCTTAGGGCCTATACACACGGCGTATTTTAAACTCGCATTCGAACGCGCGTACAAAGTTTGTACGCGCGTTTGAATCGATACAAATGCTGCAATCTACTTTTTGGGCCTCTAGTGTCTGTTCACACAGACCGGCTAGGAGAGGAGAGCACATTTTTATAGCGTTTTAAAAAAAGAGAGGGTCATTTAAATAAGCACAAGCACTTCTTTCATTTAACTTCTTTTTTTAAAATCAGCTGACCTAACGCGCTCAGTGTAAAACAAATCAACCTTATTTCAATGACTCAAAACTCTTTTTTTAAACGCGATAAAAATGTACTCTACTCGCCGAGCCGGTCTGTGTGAACAGACAGCTACGGCACGACAGCGACCGGCCGACCGACGTGCCGAAACCGCGCGTCGTCTGCGCGTTAAAAGCACGCCGTGTGCGTAGGCCCTTAGATATTTTACTTGTTATTATGTAGCACATGCTTTTTTAACACTTCCTGCACTATAAAGTGAGAAAAGTGAGAAGAGTATTTACAAACAAATCCGACAAACTCCTTTATAAATTCTGGTTTTAAAAGAGTTTTTAAAGTTCTCAACGAAAAGGCTTTGAAAAGTTTTGTCATAGGCCCGCCATAAAGATTTCAAATTTGCAATATTTATGTCCAATTATATCCTTAACGTGACACTTTATTATGCAATATGACATTTTTGTTCGTGTATGTCTCCAATCCAAATATCTGAAACCTCGAACCAATTGACCCTGGATCCTCGTACGCGCGCGTGTAACTGTTTTCGCTAGTTGTACTAAGCTTTAATTATGTTTCGATATTATGCTAGTATGCTTATAAAATATAAGGTGTTGCAATTTAAACTACAAATAAATAATGTTATTTTTTAAATCCAAAAAACTTTATTTTTGAGTTTTTAAACCTAAAATGAAGATACTTACCGCCCTGCCGTACGCACCGTACGCGCTTTGTTGATGGGTCATTGACCGGGACTGGGCGGGTCTTTGAACGACCGGGTTGTTGACCGGCTCATAGTAATGTTTTATTAATCTGTGGCATCGTACAATACGCTAGTTCTCTAACATTTCATAAACAGCAAATTAGAATTCAAATTAGGTATTTTAATCAATTCTTTGACAATTCCTCTTTACATCAGCTATAATCTTGAGTACCTACATACTTATATGTATATGAAATGCTTGTCTGTTTCTGGCACCTCCAAAATTATGGTGCAATGACCTACTTAGATAAAGCTTAAGTACTATTATTGACGTAACCAAGTGTTATATTGTGTCCCTACGGTTTGAATAAATAAGCATGCGTAGCATTTTATCAACTTTATCGAGATTTTGATTATAAAACAAAAAAAAAATGAATAGATAGGTACATTGATTTTTACGTAAAAGCCGTCTCTTCAATATTTTTTTTTAAATTGCAACACATATACAACGCGTGCTACTAAGTACTAAGAAAGTATTGCTAATATCAAGAAATTGTGAATTTGCAATGAGCATGCTTAAAAGCATTTTAACGTGCTACTCTTAGTAGCATTTGTATGTGTATCCTAAAGCCGTATTATACAGGCTGGTTTTTTGTGAAGGGCGGTGATGGCCAAGTTTGAAACCACGAGAGTTAGAGAAAAGTCGTGAAAGGAGTCATGCCCTCGATTTATAAGAAAACATTAAGTAACTATTTATTTCGTTTTTGTTTTAATCTTTATTTGCCGGAAATAAATCGGAATGATTTTTCAAAAAAAAAAAAACAGCCCTGTTTATTGCATCAATGAATTTTGTTGCTGTTATGCATCAATCTTTGCAAAAAAATGTGTACTAAAAATGAAAGGAAATAGCAAATTTGTACAAATTACTTTTAACATCTCAATTTTACCTAACTAATAAGTTGCTCAAAATAGTTTCCATTGATTCCAATGCATAAGTTCATACGTCTCTCTAAAGAATTTACTGCATTTGATACCATGGCTGGATTTATCCTCGATAAAAATCAAGCAATGAGCTTTGTAAGCTCTTCACCGTTTCGTAACGAGCTTTGTAAAGTTCGTTCTTGACATAACCCCATAGGAAATAATCAAGTGGTGTAAGATCGAGTGATCCTGCTGGCCATCTCACCGGACCATGAGCGCCAGCCCATTTATGCCCAAAATAAAAGGAAAAAGTTAAAAAAGTTTGTTTAAGTGTGTTTTCTTCCGTGTTAAAATAATAAATCGTGAAAATTTGCCATATTACTTCATTTTTAGGGTTCCGTACCCAAATGGTTAAACGGCACCCTATTACTAACCCTACCCTGTTCGTCTGTCTGTCCGTCTGTCACCAGGCTGTATCTTATGAACCGTATCTTATAACTATCAGTTAGACAGTTGAAATTTTCACAGATAATGTATTTCTGTTGCCGCTATAACAACAAATACTAAACACAGAATAAAATAAAAATTTAAGGGGGGCTCCCATACAACAAACGTGATTTTTTGCCGTTTTTATAGATAATGGTACGGAACCCTTCGTGCGCGAGTCCGACTCGCACTTGGCCGGTTTTTAGTAATACATTTATTTGCAAAGATCGATCCTTATATCAGTAGAATCCTTATATAGTTATTGTTTTCTTATAAATCGAGCCTAATCGAGGGCATGACTCTTTTCACGACTTTTCTCTAACTCTCGTGGTTTCGGACTTGGCCGCCCTTCACAAAAAACCACCCTGTAGGATGCCCTGTAAAGGCTTTAGCGGTTTGCACGTATAACATTTGGTGTTGGATATTTTAGTTTGAATTCTTCGCTTCCTGCACATGTAGTAACAACACTCCGTAGTACTGAAACAAATCTCAATGTTCATAGCAGGTAAGTTTTTCATATATTTTACTTAGAAAACGTTCGTGGTTGATTTCAATCATTATTATGAATGCGGGATTTATCACATACCGTCTTATCGGTGTTTCGACCGACAACCATAATCATCATCATCAGCAGGTCCACTGGTCGGACGTCCACTGCTGAACATAGGTCTCCCCCTTAGAACGCCACAACGAGCGGTTGGTAGCCGTTTGCGCCCAACGGCTCCCCGCGATTCTTACTAGATCATCGGTCCACCTTGTGGGGGGCCGGCCTACGCTGCGTCTTCCAGTCCGTGGTCTCCACTCGAGTACCTTTCTTCCCCAACGGTTATCGGTTCTACGAGTGATGTGGCCTGCCCATTGCCACTTCAACTTGCTAATTTTGAGAGCTATGTCGGCAACTTTAGTTTTTCTGCGGATTTCCTCATTGCGGATTTTGTCACGCAAAGAACCGACAATGTTTCTGTTCAACTCGTGAACCTTCATCAGGGTGAGTGCGATCCGCTCCGAATAACGTCTCGCCTCGCACTCACGAATTGAACTGAAACATTGCCGGTCGAAGCACGGTACGTGATACATCCCGTATTAGAATAATGTTTTTTCAATCTATTTTGAATAATGCTGGACATTTCACACAGCGTTTTCTAGCCGTAAACTAAGCAGAGCTTGTACTATGGAAACCAGATATTATTAGCCAAGCTTTTGAAAGCCAAATGAAAGCTTAGAAAATAATATAATTCTTTTATTATATTGTTAATTGATTAATTTAATTATTATATATTTATTAATTTTCTTTCAGTATTGGCATGTCGAATGTTATTAATCGAATGTTTTTTTAATGATTTCAGAAATTCTGTGATTGAGTAAGTAGTTCCAACAGCTAATGGAAATGTTAGGACTGATTTCGTATAATTTGAATTAGGTCGTAGATTCAATGCCCGGCACGGGCTCGTTTTTGAGCAATGACGCAAAAAAGAGGGCAGCTGCAAGAAAGAAGTACAAAAACAAATATACCCTACAAATAACAAACATTTAATATGATGTGAACATTTGAGACAGCGGGAACTGAACATGGAACAGCGGTCGTCAATATTTTGAAATATTTATCTGATAGACAAACAGACAAGTAATTTAATTTAATTTTTTTTATGTCTAGCTGACTCGCCCGCAGCTTCGCACGCATGGTTTGTCAATGAAAACATTACTCTCCTTCTGCGCAGTGGGGTAAAATGTAGCATATGTTCAATCCCTATTATAATCTATCTATATACCAAAATTCATTAAAATCGGTCGACCCGTTTCGGACGAGTGCGACCACAAAAACCGTGACACGAGATTTTTATATGTATTCTAAATATATACCTAAAACAAAGTCGGGTTAGTAACACCATTTATAACTCGAGAACGGCTGGTCCGATTTTTATGAAATTTGGTATATAGATAGATTATGATAGGGATTGTAACGTAGGCTACTTTTTACCCGACTGCGCAGAAGGAGGGTTATGTTTTCGTGCCAAGCTGCGGGCGAGTCAGCTAGTATTAGATAAAAAATTTGAAAGAGTAGGTATTACGAAATCGGTCTCTAACATTTTCATGAGTTGCTTTTGAATGGTTTCTTGCATGGTAGCATTGTAATTCATTTCATTTGCATTTTAGTTTTAATGGCGACTTGCGCAACGATTCCTAAACGTATTTAGTCGCTAAACATGGTTTAAGAAATCATACAAATACGTCAAATTTAAACATTAGTCGCTAAATACGTTTAGGGATAGTTGTGCAAGCCGGCCTAAATCTCGCAGTAACATTGATTCTGAACTTTCATTGTTAATTGTTCTTCCATCCAAAGGTTGTTTGAAAGAGATTGTAAGACCGCCGATTATACTATGGGTTGCACAAAAAATTACTCAAACTCATCCTCATTTATTTAAATCAATACATAGTTGGTCACTTGCGTCGTTCACCGTCTTCATATCCGCCAAAGCACGTCCACTGCTGAACACAAGCCTCCCCCATATGTTTCCAGAGGGATCGATCTTGCTCCCAGCAACCTTTATCAGGTCCTTCAATTTAGTGGGGGCAGGCAGTCCTACAGTGCGTTACGTTATTGGTTTTGTGCTAATTGCACTTAATTAAATGTTAATTTTTAGGCAGTGGCATAATTCGCTGATTTTGGAGAGGTACTAGAAACATACAAGCATTTCAGACTGAAAATATCATAGGCCCTATGCACATGGCGTTTTTTAAACATTAAGGCGAATATTCCTCAGGGAGGAATCAGTTTTATGTGCTCAAAAAAATATATGTCATTCATTGACCTTTTATCTGCAAAGTGAACGTACAAAAAAGTTCTACCTGTTTATTTACTGTGAGAAAAAAATAATAATATGTAGCTGATTTCGACTTTCAATTTGATTCAACCTCTAAACGACGTATTTTGAAGTGAAAACTTCTTTAGGCGCATTGGGCATTTTTAGAGATGGGGAAAAAACCTTTGAACTCGCGACATTGTTACCGTTACCGACACCTCTGTATCTCGTAATTGTTGAAGTTTCCACTACTGTCGGCACTCCCGGAGTGCCGATTTTTTTAAATTGATAATCAAGCGCATGACTACTACCTCACCTGTTGTAAGTGATGGTGTGATTGAAGATGGAGCACGCTTGCCTAGTAAGAACCTGTTCACTCTGGACTTGAAGACTCCGAGATTATACTGGTCCGGAAATACATACGCCGGAAGTGAGTTCCACTTCTTGTGCTAACAAGAAAAGTTGAAAAGCAAATCGTTTATGGTACGGCAAACCATTAGACAAACATACATTCATTAATACACATACATTCATACAAACATACAACGAAGGCATGCCTGTTAAAGTATTTATTTGATAATATTCCTGAGAACGTATAAATGAAAAGACGTATAAAAGAAAACTATTCATGAGATCTTGATATACCCACAACCCCTTTATCAAAACATATTTTAAAACTAATCTCATTATTTACCTACCTGTATTAATAATTAATTCCAATAATTACAATATTATCTTTAGGACTTATTAAGTAGGTATCAATGAGAATTACTAATCGATCCTTCTCTTCTAAACAAAATAATAGCTGGTTCCAATTTGAGGTAATTTCATAACGAACCTATCATCCTTCTTCAACAACTTCAAACATAGTGAGGCTGGTAGGTATTAGCTTAATAACACACACACAAATTAAATATAACATGCAATAATTGAATCATTGAATTTAAAAAAAATATCTACTTACACTAATTTTTATTTACATTAATAAATATTACATTCCTAATTACTTAATGTATATAGGTTCTACATGAATTTGAATGTGTTTACCTACACATTGTTTTTTTTTATTATTCTTGTATTTTATAATTTCTAAGTAATTTCGTATTGTTATCACTTAATATTTCCTTGTTATTGTATTTCACTACTAAAACTTATTAATCTTTACACCATTTTGTACCTACTGGAAAACATTCAAATAGTATAATTAAATAAAATAGCTCGGATATGCGTTTACATTATATATGATTATTGTTATGCGTTTACATTATATATGATTATTGTTATGCGTTTACATTATATATGGTTATTGTTATGCGTTTACATTATATATGATTATTGTTATGCGTTTACATTATATATGATTATTGTTATGCGTTTACATTATATATGATTATTGTTATGCGTTTACATTATATATGATTATTGTTATGCGTTTACATTATATATGGTTATTGTTATGCGTTTACATTATATATGGTTATTGTTATGCGTTTACATTATATATGATTATTGTTATGCGTTTACATTATATATGATTATTGTTATGCGTTTACATTATATATGATTATTGTTATGCGTTTACAGTATATATGATTAATCATTGACATACAAACTAGATTGTTTATTAGTGTTATACGTACATACTTTTCATTTATCTAAGTAGATACGAGAAGGTAGGTAGGTACAAAACTTAATTGCCGCGACGCGCACTTACCACCACTGGGTAGGTCCACCGATCAGGAGGTATCACTTCCCTGCCAGAACGAGTATGATAGTTAAAAGATTCAGGTCGTTGAACTGAAATACTGGAGCTGCGTGGAGATTGTGCCGAATGATTGTTTTGCGTGCCGTTCCCCAAAATATCATCATAGCATGATGAGTACGATTTTAATGGATCTATACGATTTATTGAATCAATAATAATATGTTTCAGATTGCGTCTCAACAAACGTCCTGACTGCATCTGAATTATATAAGATCGTGAATCTACAATATCATGAACAATACCAGCTTCCCACATATTATTATTCCTGACTTTTACCTTTTCACCTATTTCCAACAATGGTTTGAAATGCCGTGATCCTCTATCGAAATAATATTTTTGACTAATTTTACGAGCTTTTAACTTGCTTTGTATATTCTTATGTAATCTAAGTTTAAACACATTAGGTAACCTCGGCAATTTACTACGTAATTTTCTACTGTATAACAACTCGGCAGGAGATGGAATATCTGCACTAATAGGTGTATTTAAATATTCTAAATATGCTAAATTAAACTCGGAACCCTCATAATCTGATTTCTTCATTAAATTTTTTATTGTTTGTATGGCACGCTCAACCTGCCCATTTGACTGAGCGTATCCAGGAGAAGATGTTTTATGCAAAAACTTCCACTCTTCAGAAAAAAAACCTTAAAATAACTGGATGAAAATTCTGGACCATTATCGGTCATCACTGTTTGAGGAATACCATGTCTAACAAATATTCGCTTTAGTTTTGCAATTACTTCCTTTGATTGTAAAGAGTATAATTCTTCAATTTCAACAAACTTACTGAAGTAATCCACAACCAAAATAAAAGACTGATTTCTAAAATGAAATATATCGGCACCTATTTTCATCCATGGTGCTTCTGGTATTTCATGATTTATTAATGGCTCCTTAGTATTCTGCTTCTTATAGGTCAGGCATCCCTGACAATTACTTATATAATTGTCCAACTGTGAATTAATGTTAGGCCAAAATATACTTTCCCGTGCTCTTAGTTTGCATTTTTCTAAACCCATGTGACCTGTATGTATTGTTTTTAACATTTCTTGTCTCAAACATGTCGGAATCACTATTCTAGACCCCTTCCATACAATACCAAAATCAACAGTAAGTTCATCTCTGTAATTCCAATAAGGACTTAAATTATTATTTATCATTTTTTTTATGCACCGGCCAACCAGACTTTATAATTTTTATTAAATCTTGCAAATCACTGTCATCCTTAGTACATTTCTGTATTTTTAATAGATGTGAATCGGTCAGCTGGTTACTAGCTGATAACGCACACACCTGTGCCTGGAAATGCAGATAATCGCGCGGCTGTGTCTGCGCTACACTACCTATGGTTGTCGGTGCCACCGCGCGGGATAATGTATCCGCGATGTATAAATATTTCCCTGGCTTGTAAACTAGCTTAAATGCATACGGTTGCAACCTCATTAGCATTCTTTGCAATCGAGGAGGAGCGCTTGCAAACGGTTTGTTTATAATACTCACAAGTGGCTTATGATCCGTCTCAATCGTGATATCTGATCTCCCGTAAATATGCATATAAAACCTTTCACACGCAAATATACAGGCATACAATTCTTTTTCTATTTGCGCATACGCTTGTTCAGTTTTTGTTAATGACTTCGACGCGTAAGATACCGTTAAATTGTTTTGCAATAAACACGCCCTCAAACCATTTTTACTTGCATCTACCGATATTAAAATAGGTTTATCTAATGAATAATACTGAAGTACTGGAGGGCTCGCTAATAATCTTTTTATATTTTCAAAACTTCTTTTCTTTTTATATTTTGCCGTGGGGCGCCGGCAATAGAATGTTGCCCCTCCGCTCTTGCCCGTGGATGCAGTAGGAGTCTGCTAAGGGATACCTCCGAAAGATGGGCAGCAGCGTCTTTTCGTGTTTACAATACCTATACTGCGCTCGCCAACCCGCCTGCCAAGCGTGGCGAGTATGGCAACAACCCCCTTATGGATATAGTGCAACATAAAACCAGGCCCCGAGTCTCCGGCGGCCCCGCTAATCCTGGCTACGGTAGCAGTCACGGTAACGGCGGGGCCAGGGGTGCTAAGAATCCCCGGGAGACGATCGGCTACCAAAAGCGCGCAGAACAGATGGCCGATGGGGCCGAAAGGTTCTCGAGTGGAGGCCACGGACCGGCAAGCGCAGCGTAGGACGTCCACCCACAAGATGGGCAGACGACTTGGTAAGAACCGCAGGTCGGCGTTGGATGCAGGCCGCTTCCAACCGCAGTTCCTGGAGATCAATGAGGGAGGCCTTTGTCCAGCAGTGGACGTCCTACGGCTGATATGATGACGATTTTCAAAACACTTTTGATGTCTTTCCTCCCAGTGCCACTCGATTTCCTTTTTAAGTAATTCGCGTAATACGGCTGTTTGCTCGGATAAATTCCGAATGAAACTACTTACATATGTTACCAACCCTAGAAATCGCTCGACATCTTTTACATTAGATGGAGTAGGCATATTTTTAATTGCAACGATGTGACTTTCATCGGGAGATATTCCATTTTTAGATATATTATGACCCAAATATACAATTTCAGATAATCCTATTTTACATTTTTGCTTATTCAATTTAATATTAATTTCCCTACATCTTTGTAAAACTGCTCGTAATCTCTTATCATGGATTTCCTTATTTGGACCAAAAACTAAAATAACATCAATAAATTGAATAACACCTTCAAGATCATCTAAATGTTCGTATAGTTTTTTATGAAATATTTCAGAAGCTGAGCAAATTCCAAATGGCATTCTTTGAAATTTAAATCTACCAAAAATTGTATTAAATGTGCACAAATCCGTTTCTTGTAACTTAACTAAAATGAATGTTTTGCATCTAATGTACTAAAAACAGTGGCTCCCAGATAAGCGAGTAGTGACTTCCTCAGATGTTGGTATTTTAAAATGTTCTCGCTTAATTGCATTATTTATTCGAATGTCACCACTAGGTTTTTCACCACCGTCATACTATTTACCCAATCAGTAGGACCTTCTACTTACGCTATAATACCTTGTTGCTGCATTTCTAACAACTTATTCTTCACTTGTTCTCTCAGAGCTATCGGTAGTTTCCGTGGTGGATGGATGACCGGCTGAACATTCTCTTTTAACTGAATTTTATATTCTCCCGGTAAACACCCTATCCCCTCAAACGCATCTTTAAAATCATTTAGTAAATTATTCGAACTACAATCCACTGACAAAATTCTTTTTATTAACTTTAACTCCTCACAAGAATATTTACTTATAATTGGAACCGAATCAACATCAGCGATCAAAAATTTAAAAAAATAATAATTTTGTTTATATTTTACCTTTAAATAACATTTACCAATAACTAATATTTCACTTCCAGAGTAACCTTGCAGTTTTACTGAAGATTTCGTTAATTCGCACTCGGAAACATTTATATCCTTTAAGAATCTCCTAGGAATTATATTCACATCAGCTCCAGTATACAATTTAAATTTAATTGACACATCATTTGTTGTTAACTCTGTAAACCACTCATCGCTATTATGTTTTTTATGACATTGAGAACTTATTACCCACATCCTCGAAAAATGGTTCATCCGATTACACTTGAAACAATGCTGTCCATACGCTGGGCATTCGTATCCCCTATGCTGTCCACCGCATTTCTGACAACTAATCAGACCAGCACTCTGATACGCACCACGCGCACCACGACCACGAACACTCATACTGGCACCACCACGATATTGATAATGACTCGACACAATACGCGGGGGGGGGGGGGGGGGGGGCGCCAGCGTCGCCGCCACCACGCGACGACCCTCGACCAGCATACATCCCACGAGATTGTCCATGCTGATTTCTCCCAATCCAATGCACGTCCGCTGACTGTAATTGAGTTGCTTCACTGCCAGCGTTCACTCCATGCACCTGATGCTCGATATTTTCCATTTTTATATTTCCCGCCTGAGCTCTTGACATTTCTGCCAAATGGCAAATATCTATCGCTTTTGATAACTTTAAATCGGGTTCTCGCAATAACCTTTCTCGTAATGTTCCGTCTTTTATACCACATATCAATCGAGCTCGCACCAAATCACTGCATAAATCTTTAAATTCGCACTTCGCCGCCATTTTGTTCAATTCAAAAACATATTGTTCCAAAGACTCCAATTCTCTTTGGTCTCTCGTAAAAAACTTATGACGTTCTATTGTTAAATTCTTTTTCGGCAAAAATACTTCATCAAATTGTTTTATTAATTCTTCAATGCTCTTAATCTCCTCCTTGTTTTTGAACTGATCATATAATTCCCGACATCTATCTCCAATAATATGTAACAATATGTTTATCTGCACTTTTTTCTCCTTTTTAGATAATTCACACGCTTCATAATAGATTGTAAAAGATTTCTTCCAATTATCCCATTCTTTGCTCAAGTTTCCCGATGACACATTTGCTAAATTATTTTCGAACAAAAATGGTTGAGGCGGTCTCAACATCGACTCCATTTTATCACAATTATCTCTTGCTCCACTATATTATATAACTTTTCCACACTTGTACAGCGATATTGTTCCGTATTCAACACTTTAAGTTAATTTCTGCTCGGCTGCGCCATGTTAAAGTATTTATTTGATAATATTCTTCAGAACGTATAAATGAAAAGACATTGATCCAGCCATAATTCTTTTCTTGCAAATCTACCCACAACTATTCATGAGATCTTGATATACCCACATAGCATCAATGCAACCTACATAAGTATACGAGTACATACATTTTACTAACATACTTTCATACAAACATACAAGTCATACATACAAACACCAATTTCTGAATCCGAACTTGCAATACAATCTGTTTACAGATATATAGAAAACAAATTACAAGAAGCACTCAAAGAAGACAAGGGCACTGGGTGTGAGTTTCCAAATCTGGATCCTTTCGCCAAAGAGGTCACTCAGTTCGACAAAGAGGCGCCCAGTATACACTGTGAAGGACGCGACTGGGTCAGATGCTATGTGAGTACAACTTTTAGATGCATATATTGAAAGTTATTACAAAATGGCGTTACAGATAACTCCACAATGCGAAATCGTTGAACTACTTCTGTCGCCAATACATTTTTTATTGGTTATAGCCAAGCGCTTGACCACTACCTCACCTGATGGTAAGTGATGGTGTGATCGAAGATGGAGCACGCTTGCCTAGAAAGAACCTATTCACTTTGGACTTGAAGACTCCGAGATTATACTGGTTTGGAAAAACATACGCCGGAAGTGAGTTCCACTCCTTACTTGTGCCAACAAGAAAAGTTGAAGCAAATCACTTGCAAGGTGGTATGCCGACCAGGTATGGGTGGTACTTCTCGGTACGTTTGCTTGACCGGTGGTGGAAGGGGGAAGGAGGAATTTCCTCCATGTCAGGTCATGAAGATCTTGCGCACATTCACCAAAATTAATCATGTAAAAAACTGAAAGTCTGGCTACTCGGCGTCTGTGCTCTAAACTTTGTAAATTGGCTTCCACTAGGGAGTCATCACCAATGAGTCTAGCAGCGCGTCGCTCAATCGAATCAAGGGCTTCAAGCTGGTACTTGGCCAAGCCATCCCAAAGATGGCAGCAGTACTCCATACATGAGCAGCGGACGGACTGAGCAGCTGTCCCGGCGAGAAGTACCGCCGAACCTTAGCTAGGATGCCCAGCTTCATAGCAGCAATTTTGGCCCTAGATTCGATGTGCGAGCCGAAGTTCAGGTTGGGTGTGATCACTTTAAGTTACAGAGGCGTGCCAAGGGGGGAGTATGTCGCCAAACGGCCTGTACCTAGGTCATATACATCTGTGTCAAGTAGTACGGGCTGTCAAAGTTAGAAAATGGAGGGAGGAGTTGCTTTTTTTTCGGTGTAAAAGGGGGTTAGTTTTTGACGAATTAGATAAGAAGATTCTACAACGTCTTCACGTCATTTTTCCGAAATTCTACGGCAAAACCAAAAGGAAGGGTTATGTATATATGTACGTTTGTATTTTATTATATTCCACCGTAGTGCCTAAACTATTCATCCGATTTTGATGAATGAGGTGTCAATCGATTAGTTTTTATGGTGCGGGTGACATAAGCTACATTTTTATTCGACTACGGTAAAACCAAAAGGAAGGGTTATGTTGTTAGCAGTCTATGGATGTATGTTCTAAACTACTAAACTACTCATCATATTTTGATGAACGAGGTGTCAATCGTTTCGTTATTAATGATGCTACGTCGAGGTTCTGCGTTCGTGAAGTCACCCTCTCTGGTCCTGTCTGAAAACCAGTGCTGCTACACATCCATCCATGCGTAAGCATTATGCTGAGAAATAACCATTTGGTTAAAGCACGCGGTGACCACTGATAACCAACTACTTCTTGCCTACATGTTGTACACCTTTCTTTGTATCTAGTAACCTTTGTTAGGGTTCCGTACCTCAAAAGGTAAAAAAGAAACCCTTATAACCTCATAGGAAACCATTTGCTGCAGTAGCACATACACACCTACTTGCCTCTTTTTAATTTTTCCCTGACTACATTGTAAATTTATTATTTCATTCTATTGTTCCTATGTTTGTTGTATGTAATTTTCTGTTTTCTCTTGTGTGTGCTGTGGTAGCAAATAAATGTCTATGTCTTATAAGATCACTCTCTTGTCCGGCTGTCTGTCCGCGTGTCACCACCGATTTTCTCAGGAACGGGTGGACCTAGCAAGTTGAAATTTATACCAGATACTGAGGTCTATAGTCCCTCATCATCATCATATCAGCCGTAGGACGTCCACTGCTGGACAAAGGCCTCGCTCATTGATCTCCAGGAACTGCGGTTGGAAGCGGCCTGCATCCAACGCCGACCTGCGGTTCTTACCAAGTCGTCTGCCCATCTTGTGGGTGGACGTCCTACGCTGCGCATGCCGGTCCGTGGCCTCCACTCGAGAACCTTTCGGCCCTATTAGGCCCCTATTAGGCGTATAAATCAAGGTCCTGAGTCAACATGAGATATGAGCAAATTTAGATTTTCCCTCCCATACAACAGACTTGATTTTTTTGCCGTTTTTATAGATAATGGTACGGAACCCTTCGTGCGCGAGTTCGACTCGCTCTTGGGCGGTTTTATATTGTGTTATTTAGTAAGTTGTGTTGTCTGTAAAAACCTGTGTATGTCGAATAAATTATTTATCTGTCTTTCTCTCTTATTATGGTGCTGGTGTCATAGACTACCATACGCAGTCAGGTTTCAGTTTTTAAACTTATATATTTATTGTTTCAGTTATCAGAATGCAGAGTGGTCAAAGAAATACTCGAAACTACGAATAATATAAAATGCAATTACATAGATATTTTATATGAGAGTGACGGAAAATATACGCTCGGGTCCCCTACGCCAGTTATCGATAATGATGTTTATATTCTGAGGAAAAGTGATCATGTGAAAGTGAAATGCGTAGGAAAACATACTGGCGAGTAAGTAAACACCCTTCTAAAGGTCATAGCAGATATATCAACTCGGAAAGGGATCGGCACCGTATCGCCTTTCGCCTCGTCGTCACGGCGTCAACCTAAAGGCGCTCCCTCACCGGGAGCATTCGCGTGTAATGTAACGTTACAGATTCGAGCATTACATCAGTGAGGGAGAAAAACAGCGCGCACCTTGTAATGATACAAAACGAGCTTACATCAGTGAAAGAGGAGAACCGAGCATTACAAAGCGGACCTTGTCATCAAAAAAAGCGCATTGATGTTACAAGTTGTATCAAGATATTACACATTGTATCATTATACAATGTGTAATATCTTGATACAACTTGTAACATCAATGCGCTTTTTTTGATGACAAGGTCCGCTTTGTAATGCTCGGTTCTCCTCTTTCACTGATGATGACAAAAAAAGCGCATTGATGTTACAAGTTGTATCAAGATATTACACATTGTATCATTATACAATGTGTAATATCTTGATACAACTTGTAACATCAATGCGCTTTTTTTGTAGCGGCTGGTCGGTCGCGGATTTCTCCCCCCCCCCGTCCTCTCCGCTCACGCCGCTCCCGCGCTCAGTAGCTCAGTACTCTCAGTAGCCCACGTGACAGTGAAGTGAACGCACGTAGTATCGTGATTTTGAGTAACAACTAAATCAGAATGCTCGCAAATTCAAATCTATACTAAATGTTACAGTATACGCGAATGCTCGTCAGTCAGGGAGGTAGTATTGTAATGTAATGCTCAAAGTCGAATCTATAATGTTACATTACACGCGA
The DNA here is from genome assembly GCA_918857605.2 of Philereme vetulata. Classification (NCBI taxonomy): domain Eukaryota; kingdom Metazoa; phylum Arthropoda; class Insecta; order Lepidoptera; family Geometridae; genus Philereme; species Philereme vetulata. The sequence continues at coordinate 14,663,433 of OU975425.1, forward strand.
ATGCTCCCGGTGAGGGAGCACCTTAACGTAAGCATGTAATCAGAGCAGATCAGTAGCTCCTCGGCTACGGCTCGCCGGGCGCTGGTCGACGGCTAGCCGGCACCAGTTCCACCGCGCGGGTACGGAGAGACTTAAGCTCACCGCACCGCGCTCCGTGACCTTGTCCCGAGGCGGGGCGATTGCGTTACGATTCCGATGTGTGTGCGCTGCAGTAGGGAGTTTCATACAAAGAATACTGAACGGCTCGAGCTGATACGGTGACGATCCCTTTCCGAGGTAATATTATGTGTGATATGACCTTATATCTATACTAATACTAGTGGACCCGCCGAACTTCGTACCGCCTTGACATGCATATAACGCGGGCTGTTAATATACGTCACCCTGGTAGAGTTGTGAATTGTTGTCCCCGGCCATCATTATGTATGAGAAAATGAATGACTTCCACAAATAATTCAATACCAAAATTAACCAAATCGCTCCACCCGTTCTCGAGTTTTAGCGAGAGTAACGAACAGCAATTCATTTTTATATATATAGACAATATCTCGGGATAACTCCGACCGAAGCATCTGTTTCAAACGATATTAATTTTTTTACATTCTCTTTGACGATATTTGCAGCACGCATTCTGTCAATTCTATGTCAAACGTCATAAGGTTACATTATAAACGCGCTAAGGTTAGATTATAAATAATGTTATATGGTGGTTAAGTATTCTTAAATTTTCTAATTTTGCGCGCAATTTTCAAATTTTTTTCTTTCATAAGCACCTTCTCCTGACAATAAGAAATACAATAAAAAAGAATTAGCAAAATCGGTCCAGCCGTTCACGCGTGGCGGCGTGACCAAGGGAAATAGGGATTCATTTTTATATATAGAGATGATTATAAATTCGTAAGTTACTCTGTCTGTTTGTTACGTTTTCACGACTAAAAGGCGGGACCGATTTCGATGAAATTTGGTATATAGATAGATTATAACCGGGATTGGGACATGGGCTCCTTTTTACCCGACTTCGCAGAAGGAGGGTAATGTTTTTGTTGACGAACACGCGTGCAAAACCGCGGGCGGGTCAGCTAGTATACTCTATTATTATATCTATAAGTTATAAAAAGGTTAAGTTTGTTTGTTTGTTAGGATGTAGGGGGTATTCTCATAAACTACTGAATTGATTCTGAAAATAATAACACAAGTAGAAAGATACACTATACCTGTGTGTTATAGGCTAATTTGATTTTGACAATAAATCTATGCGAAGCCTTTTTAGGGTTCCGTACCCAAAGGGTAAAACGGGACCCTATTACTAAGACTCCGCTGTCTGTCTGTCCGCCTGTCACCAGACTGTATCTCATGAACAGTGGCGTAGCGTGCCTTGTCGGGGCCCCGTATAAAAATTTTTTTGGAGGCCCTTATATGGAGGTAAAGATTTTTCACAAAAGAAAAAAAATATTGTGAGAAGTAATATTTATTTATCACATAATTTACCCATTTTACAAATAAAAATCGAATTTTAAATATTCACTCTCCTTGCCTTTTTATCGGCAAACTGATTTATTAAATCATTTATGGCTGATGATGATTTTAGTTTTTCTAAAGTTTCTGCCTCTATGGACAATAGTGAGATGTCTGACAGCCGTTCTTGTCCCATCGAAGTTCTTAAGTATTTTTTTATTAGTTTTAATTTTGAAAAACTTCTTTCTGCCGTTGCGGTTGTAACTGGAAGGGTCAAGAATAAAAAGCATGCTGTGATTACCTCGGGAAAACTGGATGCAAGACTATTGAATTTTACTAGCAATAATTCAATGAGTTCTTTAATTGAATAATTTTTTTTAATTTCAGAATTTAAGCATGTTTTTAGAGCCTTTAATTGTTCACAAAGATTAAGTGAGATGTCTTTACTGTATTTAGCAGACAGTTTTCCGGAAGCGTTTAATATCTCTTCGCTTGAAGAAGATAGGAGTTTCTCCGGTTGTAATATTTCGAATATACTACTCAGGTTGCAAAGGCTCTGAAATCTTTCTTTAGTTTGAGAAATTAATATATCTAAACAGCAATAGTATACATTGACTTTGAAATAGGATTCCGGGTCGGAAATTCTCTCATCTTGTGATAACTCATCAAAAAAACGCTTCGTTATCTTTCGCCTACTGATTTTAAAAACAGTTGTTACCCCCCACTTTTTTGCTAAATCTTTGGATTCATTTAGCAAACTATTAAATGAATTCTGATTTCTTAATTGGCACAGTCTATTTAAAAGATTACTTAATAAAATACTAGATTTCTGTAAGTCATTATTTTCATGCTGTAGAGCTTTAGAAACAGGATTAATAATTTCAAATAGTGAAGAAAAAAATGTAACGAGCACTAAGAAATCAAAACTCTCTAAAATATTAATTATACTTTTACATTCTTCACGTTCATCTTTTTTATTTGAAATTAAATTTAGTTGGTACAAAGTTTTCATGATTAGTAAAAAATTTTTCTTTACTGCTAATAAAGCGTCGTTCCTAGAAGACCATCTGGTAGGACATACCTTTTTAAGGGTAATCAAATATTTTTCAGATGAATCGTCACTTAGCATAGCCCAGCGTTTTATACTATTGCCAAAAAAAGTATATATTTTTTCTAAATTATCGAAAAAAGTCGATACTTCACGAACATGTCTCGCAGCATCGTTCAAAACCAAGTTTAAAGCGTGCGCAGCACAATGAACATAATCGGCATTTGGAGCATGCTCTTTTATTAGGGTTTGTAATCCTCCATACACACCCGACATAACATTTGCTCCATCGTATCCCTGTCCTCTACATTTAGTCAAATCAATTCCATATTCTTTAGTCAAAAAAATGACAGTTTTCAGACCTGCAGCACTGCAATCGGTTACTGCTATGAATCCTAAAAAGGACTCACAGATTTTTATTTCTTTAGGCACATTATCATCATTTTCTGTAACCGAGATATATCGAAAAACTACAGATAGTTGGTCAATTTTTGACAAGTCTTGTGTTGTATCCAGAATTATTGTCAGAAATGGAGCTTTTTTAATTTCTGAGATAATACTGTTCCTAACGTTAGTACCAAGCAAACTAATAATTTCGTTTTGAATCGTAGGGCTTAAATAATTTATTTCACCTTTCGGTTTTAGAAAAAGTTCTTTTAAAGTTGCATCATAGTTAGATAGCAGACGTGAAATTGCCATAAAATTGCCAGAATCAGAATCATGCCCCCTCAAAGGTAGATTACAAGATACTAAAGTAATTATAACATTAATTATACGATGCAGTACATCTCTCCAGAATGTAATTTTACTATCGATTTCACTTTTCAATAGAGTATCGATGGTATTTCCTTGCAACCAATTATTATAAGAGAGTGAGGCACTAATATGCTGCTGTGACTTTTCATGGTCAAGAATAGTTTGTGTGAAATTGCTTCTAACCGAAACACCGTTAACCCAAGCAGAGGAGTACGATTTGTTTTGACGATCTGCTAATAACCAACAGAAGTGACAGTACGGTTTGTTTAAAACGTTAGAATAACATAACCATGGTCTTATAATTTTTATGCCTGCCTGATTGAAATATGAATAATAATAAGCTGAAAAAGGTCGGTTATTTTCTGAAACTTTTGGAAATGGTCCTTGTGGTTTAAATGGACCCAATTTAAAAATTATTTTTCGTTCGCATTCAGTTAAATTGTCACCAAAATTTCCTCTGTCTGATGAAATTATATTACAATCTGCATTATCTGCAGATATATCAGAATCGTTGACTTGGGGTTCCTCGATTTCTGGATGGACATCCGATAAAGTATGTGCTTGGCTTTCTTCTATTTCCGGATGGATATGTGACGAAGAACATGCTTCAGAAGAATCTAAAAATAAACGAGTAATTGTTAAAAAATAAATACGAATGCTTTGATACTAAACTAAAAAGAGTTATATATAAATAAATAACGTTACTAAGGATCACAGTTAGAGAGTGTTCAGTTCAGACGCACACAGATTCTACGCGGATTGTGCTCGTACCTATTAGTAGATACAAAATCACCTGCAGCCCGTCCGTGCATTACTATACACCTGCGTGCTATTTAAACGCAGCGCGTAGTGTAGTGGCCATACAAAACGAGAACCCGAAAGCGAGTCTGCACATCTGAAGTTCTCAACACGCAATTAACGATACGATACGGACTGATAAACAAACAACAAAACAAATCGATCCTATAGATAAGTTAGAATTTTGTTTTTTTTAATCAAGGCACGGAACCCTAAAAACAGTATAATTGTGAAAATCGAGGGGGGAGACAACTTTTTGTGACGGACAGATGGACAGACCGAAATTAAAAGATTTCCTTGTTTATCACTACGGGCCCCTAATAAATGGGTTGGGTAGTAGTGTAGTACTTACCTTTCCAATCTAAATCACTCACAGTATCTTGTCTCTGAAAAAATGAAGAAATTTTGGGCACTTTTTTATAACCTCGTCCCTTTTCTGTTTAATTTTTCTTTTCTCAGCGCCGCTGGGATAATCTCTTTTCCTTTCACTCATTTCTTTTACAAATCGTTACTAATACTGCTAAACCAGAAGAACAATATTGTTTGTACTGAATTACAATGTAATGCACATTTATATAAAGCGCGTAAATAAACAGTGCACTGCACTCCGTGGTTTAACATCCAATGCAAAGTACAACAACGTACACGTACATCGCGATATCGATGAAGGATTCCCGGGGATTCCCCGCTGAGTTGAAGATGAAGTAAGTAAAACGGGGAAGTCCCGCAGCCCGCCATAACGATGTAGTGTTGCCAACTTTTGAACGCACGCTTAAGGCGGGAAAAAAAGGAATTGCTTTATAGAATTTTGTCATTTGTAAAATAAAATAAATTACAAAGTTTTTATTCTTTTTCCTTACACACTTTGGGGGCCCCCGTGGCCCGGGGGCCCCGTATAATTGATACGGCAAATACGGCGGTAGCTACGCCCCTGCTCATGAACCGTGATAGTTGGGCAGTTGTAATTTTCACAGATGATGTTTTTCTGTTGCCGCTATAACAACAAATACTAGAACAAAATAAAAAAATATTTAAGTGGGGCTCCCATACAACAGAAATGATTTATTTGCAATTTTTATAGATAATGGTACGGAACCCTTCGTGCGCGAGTCCGACTCGCACTTGGCCGGTTTTTATTTCATGATAATTTCAAAACCCCTAATTCCAAATCTTAACAATTTATTTGTTGCCTGTGCACAGTTGTGGAAATTCGACATTCACAACAATTTGAATTTCAGCATTCACTCCTCCATATAAACTTTAACTATGCCTAGAAAACTTTTGTGATTGATTTCAATCATTATTATAAATACGGGATTTATCACGTACCGTCTTATCGGTGTTTCGACCGACAATGTTTCGGTTCAATTCGTGAACCTTCATCAGGGTGAGTGCGATCCGCTCCGAATAACGTCTCGCCTCGCACTGCGCGCCGCTGCCCTCTGCGCGCGAGTGGACGGGCGGGGTGGTGGGAATTGGGTCAACGAATGCACAGCGCGTTGACCGGCTGTGTCATCATCATTATTATCACTGCTGCTCTCTTCGGTAGTTCTTGGTACAGGCAAACACACAACACTGACTATGTCTCTACCAGGTTCACTCACTCTTCTGACACTTGCATCATGAAGACATGGCCTCCAGGCTACCGGTAGAACCCATCCTCTATCACTGTTATAGTTCGGTACACGACTTATTTCTATCGCCTCTAGGATCTTGTGAGGAACGAAGAACTTCTCTCTTGCTAAAACCCGGGCCTTGTCGTAACGTATGTAGTGCGTCGAATCAGAATTTAGGGAATGCTCCGAACAGTTCTGCGTGGCAGGATCCGAGAGGCGATAGAAATAAGTCGTGTACCGAACTTTAACAGGGATAGAGGATGGGTTCTACCGCCAGCCTGGAGGCCATGTCTTCATGATGCAAGTGTCAGAAGAGTGAGTGAACCTGCTAGAGACATAGTTAGTGTTGTGTGTTTGCCTCTACCAAGAACTACCCAAGAGTGCAGCAGTGATGATAATGATGATGACACAGCCGGTCAACGCGCTGTGCTTTCGTTGACCCAATTCCCACCACCCCGCCCGTCCACTCGCGCGCAGAGGGCAGCGGCGCGCAGTGCGAGGCGAGACGTTATTCGGAGCGGATCGCACTCACCCTGATGAAGGTTCACGAATTGAACCGAAACATTGTCGGTCGAAACACCGATAAGACGGTACGTGATAAATCCCGTATTTATAATAATGGTTTAACTATGCCAAATATCATTCCTCAGTGCGCACAATAAGCATAAAAAGGGGTACAAATTTAACATTTCACGTAGGTATTAATTTTTAGATAATTTTTCAGTATACTCCCATCAAAATGGTCCGGCCACGTTATAGGGTTCCGTAAAGAAGTTGACAGGAAGGAACCCCCACCCGGAAGGGAAGATTCACTCGATGTTCTAATATTCGGGTTCGATTCAACATCGAGAAATGGTTTTATCAGGAGAATGCCTAAGAGCTATGAGTATTTGACTAAGGAGCTAGGAGCAACGATCTTGGAAGGGTAAGTTGTACATATTTTCGTATACAACATGTAATGTTATGTACGACATTAATTTCAAACACACGTCCGGTATCGTATTTACAGATTTTAGAGGTGGGTTTGGTACTGGTAGCTTGAATATTTATCCAGTGATCGATACATTTAAATGCTACGATGGCACTTAGTATAACAGGTACGTACGAGTACATACATGATGAATGAATATGATTTGTGTACCGTATTTTATAAAGACTGTTTCATTGATATTTCTAGGACTTGATATTAAGTTTGTATGAAAATTTAAAATTTTCTATTGTAACGAATTTATAAAAACCTATTTAACAACAATACTAGCTATTAGCCATACCCGTGTTTTCATTATTAAACCTACCTCTAAAATCAGTTAATACGATGGATGTGTGTTTTAAATTAAAATAAAATAAATATTGCTGGACATTTCACACAGCGCTATCTAGCCCCAAACTAAGCAGAGCTTGTACTATGGAAACCAGATAACTGATAGAATACTTATATACATTTTTTATGTAAATACATACTTATAATATATAGAGAAACAACCAGGTCCGGAACAAATATCTGTAGATCATGCAAACATTTGTTCCGCGGCGGGAATCGAACCCGCTACCTCCTGCGTCTCAGCCGGCTATTCGTCCACTGCACCACGGAGTTCGTCGTACATAACAAAACGAATGAGTAGGTAGGAATAGCTATTAACTAACCACGCGTGAAAAGCTGCGGGTGGTACCTAGTATTTAAAATAACCTTTATAATTTTAGGTACAATATAGTCGGCGACGGGACCCCCGCGGCCCTGTTCCCAATACTAACGGGGAAAACGGAGTTGGAATTACCCGATGTGAGGAAGAAATCTAAATACAAGGGCAGTTTAGATGACATGCCCTTTATATTCTACAATTTGAAGAAAGATGGGTGAGTAACAATAAGATGTGTTGATGAAGAAATAATCATTATTATAAATAAGTACGGAATTTATCTCGTACCGTTTATCGGTGTTTCGATTAGGGTTGCCAACCGTACGTAATACATAGTATACTGTACTATATTTCTAGTCTGCGTACTTTACAGGATATTCAAGTGACGGTTTCTCAAAACATAAAAAAAGACTTCTCGGAAAAAAACGCCTAGTTATATTAACAGATTTTAAAGAAAATCGACTATTTTTAGGTGATTAATTCGATATAAAACTTACTGTCTACTCTTGTAATCGACATCCAAGAATAAAGGCCGATTTGATATCTCTTTCGGAAATGGCTGCGGGTTTTGGGTTAGAAAGTGACAACACGGGATAGCTCGAGACGTCACCAATACAGTATCTGTGGTTAGATGGCAAGCATTATCCAATAACACGACATAAGTTTAATAAAGTGTTAGTTGCTACATGCTAAAATAAATTTCATATTTCTATGGTAAACATTTCACAAATTTATTTATTATGCTTATAAAAATAACTTCTTTCATTTTTGTGCGTATATTATCAAACCCCCTTTATACTTTTGAAGAAATATATAGTATGCAAAAATACTATATTTTCAACACCGAAATCCAACAAAAAAAATCTAAAAGTTTTATAAATTTTGAACGCTCCGTTTCGTTAACTTATAACTCTTGCGAAAGCGGATGAACTTTACTCCGCAATAACAATATTAAATAAAATCTTTGCAAAGGTAAAAGATTGTAGCGAGATTAGTAATACATTTACTGGGCAAAAATAACATACCTTTATTTAAAGTAATTTGATTTCTATTCCCGCCACTTCGGCATTCGCAGAAAGAATATTTTCGGTTAATAATTCAAAATGGCGAGAAGAAAGAAACAGGATTATATTATCTCATAAATAAAAAGAAAATCAGCTTTTGATTTACATTAATTTAAAATTTTTATGTGATAAAGCAAATATTTATGTGATAAAACACTTTAATTTTAGACAAAAACTGTTTAAAAGTGCAAGAAGTGCCAAGAAATATAGGACCTTACCTACCACAAAAAAGTTAAATACCAGTTGAACACCTGTTTAAAAATTCCTTAGCAATAATTGGTAACGATTTTTTTAAACAGTTGTTCAACAGGTGTTTTACTTTTTGTGGTAAGACCCCTAGTTTAAAAAAAAATAAGTCACAAATAATATCTACGTTTACTTTTCGGGTTTTCCATAAAATACTATATATTTTTAAGTGTTCTATATTTTTATAGCATATTTTGAAAAATACTATTTTTTCCCGAAAAAATGTAGGCGACCCTAGTTTCGGCGGACAATGTGTCGGTTCAATTCATGGACCGAAATGGTAAGTGCGTTCCACCCCGCACTGCGATTCGCATTCCGTTTTTAAAATAATGATTAAAATAAATCAAGACAGTTTTCTATGTAAAAAAAAAACAATTTATAAAGATTGGTTGATAGATTGAAAATACTTGCACTTATAAAACTAGTACGAAGGCAAACTTAATGCTAAAAATCTTCTCATTCTTTATTTCAGTTACCGTACAGCCTACTTCGAAGATATGCCGTGGATAGGGACCTTCCAGTATCGCTTCAAAGGTTTCAAACGACAACCAGCAGACCACTACCTCAGAGCATTCTACCTCGAGGAGTACAACAGCGGGAAGAAATGGTGGCGCTCGAAGACCCAGAGATATTGCGTGGGAGATACGCTCAATTACAAGCTGATGATGAATATTACTGAGCAGGTAAGAATAGCCCGTAAAAAGTACAAAAGTCTAGGTCGAGGTCAAAGGTCATGGTCGAGGTCAAATTACAAGCTAATGATAAATATTACTGAGCCGGTAAAAATAGCGCGTAAAAAGTACAAAGGTCTAGGTCGAGGTCAAAGGTCATGGTCGAGGACAAATTACAAGCTAATGATGAATATTACTGAGCCGGTAAGAATAGCGCGTGAAAAGAACAAAGGTCGAGGTCATATAACAAGCTGATGATGAATATTACTGACCAGCAAAGAATAGCGCGTAAAAAGTACAAATATCTAGGTCGAGGTCAAAGGTCATGGTCGAGGTCAAATTACACGCTGATGATGAATATTACTGAGCAGGTAAAAATGCGCGTAAAATGTACAAAGGTCAAGATTGAGGTCTAAGGTCAAGGTCAAAGTATCCTACTTTAAAATTGCCATTTATTTATATTATTACTTTATTTTGTTTATGTAAGAACATATTTCCCTTCAGCTAGTCTACACAGAACTGCTCTAGAATTGTCATGCTGTGTAGTACCTACACAAGCTTTGGGATATAATCTAGGTCTAAAAGTTCATGATAATATCTTGTATCTGTTTGATTGTATGCTGTTTTGTGTGCCATAATAAAAACATTAAATAAATTTAATGAACGTCAGTGAAATACATTGTTAAATCATAGATGTAAAAACTTGTTCGGAAATGGTTAAAATACTGCAAGGAAATATTAGTTTTATTCTCAGTTACAGGCGATGGTTACCACTTAACATCAGGTGGGTCAGCTTGTTCCATCTTCATATAGCATAAAAATATATTACCATTAAAGTCAAAGGTCAGAGGTCAAATCCGGGGGCAAAGTCGGCTTCATAGTTGATGATCAAGGTCGCCTGATGGTAAGCGATGATGTGGTCTAAGATGAAGCACGAAGATGTAGAAAAACCTATTCACCTATAACCTATACCTTAAAGAGGTCCGGATAAATGGTCATAGTTAAATGTCAATAAAATCAAACTTGAAAGTCATTTAAATGTATTGTTTAATCATTGCTATATCAACATCGGTGTAGCCGTTATAATGTGATCGAGTAACAAACACACATCCAAACTTTAAACAATATTAGTGTGATTTTTTTTCAGTTTTTCAAGTTGGACGGTAAACACTTCGGGTTCACGTTCATAGCGGATATCACCCACGATGACTTCAACATGATCGCCATCGCAGATGACGACTGCAGGCGCTTCTTGAAGGCTTTCAAGGACTCGGGCCAGTTGGACAAGACCCTGCTCATCGTGATGGGCGACCATGGACCCAGGTAAGCCTCGTGTACTAATCATCATACAAACATTTACTTGAAAACTTTCGTGATTTATTTCACTCATTATTATAAATACGGGATTTATCACGTACCGTTTTATCGGTGTTTCGACCGACAATGTTTCGGTTGAATTCGCGAACCTTCATCAGGGTGAGTGCGATCCGCTCCGGATCGAAATTTCCAATTGTCGGTCGAAGCGCCGATAAAACGGTACGTGATAAATCCCGTATTTATAAAAATGATGACAAATCATTTATTTCAAATAAAACATAGGCACAAAGAAGAGAGTCCTCTGTCTTCTGTTTTAGTTACAAAACTGTATGACAGAAGACTTCTTCCTCTTAACAATGATGAATTGATGACACATACAATTTAAAATTTTGGAGTACATACATATATATTCTGCAAAACTAAAATGCTTGATTGTTGTTAGTCCCTAAGGACTAAAAATACGTTTTCACACCAGCTGCTCGACGATGTCAAATTACATGTCACTAGCTGACCCGCCCGCGGCTTCGTATGCATGCTATTTCAATAAAAACAGTACCCTCCTTTTGCGCACTAGGGTAAAAAGCAGCCTATGTCCTTCCCCAGGATATAATCCCTTTGCCAAATTTCATTACGATCCGTTCAGCCGTTTAGTTATGAACAGGTAAGAAACAAACAAACAGTTACTTTCGCAGTTACTATGTATGTATTATACATATAAACCTTCCTCTTGAATCACTCTATCTATTGCTGAACACTACATTATAATCCATTGAGTAGTTTAAGAGATCTAAGCAAACAGACAGCGGAAGCGACTTAATTTTATACTATGTAAAGAAGATGTGAACCTCACTGAAAGCGGGTGATTAAATCGCTACGGCTAGCTAGGATTAAAGTTGTACTGAATTTCATTATACACTCGCGGGCATAATGTGATTTTAATTTGGAAGCTCAACTGTACTAAAATTTAAACCAAAGAGACACACACAGTAAGAACTTATTCGTAAATCGGCAAAAATAATAGTAATTCAGAGGGCATATTAAGGACGGTTTAAAAAAAAACGTTATATTATATTTCCCGCAATATTTGCATATACAGTGTAAACTCCATATAACGTCACTCGTTTTAACGACAAACTCTCTAAAGCGTCGAAATCACTCGGCTTTGGTTGGTTTAGCTTGTCTTGCATACAATGGTACACTCTGTATAGCATTACACCCACTCTCAATAACGACAACAATTTGTAATAAAAAGTTCTTTTTAAGTTGCCAAATTAGTAAAAACTGCGCAGCTGTTTATATCCTTTTGTCGTTTTATTATCCTAGACCATAATATACTCGACTGTTGGCATCATATACACCAAACTTTCTAAGAAATCCGTTCTTTTGTTTATAAAATGGGATTGCTTGCACGTGTAGCTGCAGACTGTTGTTAGTAGAAGTGATGGATTTTATCTATACGTTTGTCATATTCTTAGTAGCTCACAAACTTTCAAATTGTAAACATAAACTGTAAAACGCAATAGCGTTCAAATTAAAACAGATTTTTATTGTAGGTACAGTTAACAAGACAAATCAGAAATAAACGTTTTCTTTTTCTAATACAGATTTTACTTCTCTCCATTTAACGACAACTCTCTATAACGTCAAAATATGCTCAGTCCCTTGAGTGTCGTTATATAGAGTTTACACTATTTCTATCAATACATATACATATTATAAAAATTCATTTTTGTGGCGAGCAACCGACAACTTTAATTAGCTGAGTAAGCGATTAGATATAGATCTATTCTGCACGAGTGTCAGTTCAGCCAGACTGCGGCTGAACAGTGAATTTGTTGGCGTTACAAGTATACTTTAAATATATTTATGTAGTATTAAGTAGCTTCTATGTAACTTATTATCCATATTTATTTATAAGCACTTTGTTTTGACTTTTTATTGTTCACTTCACATTTTGTTTTTTTATGTTGTTTAGTCGTGAAAACCTATTATTGGCTTTCTTTTATCTACTGTGTTGAAAATGTATAATTAGATGTTGGTTTTCCAAATAAATAAATATAAAATAGCTTCCGCCAGCTGCTTCGCACGCGTTGTTTGTCAACTAAAAATAGCCTATGCGTTAATCCAGGTTATAATCTACGTATTTTATCGAAATCAGTTCAGCCGTTACGACGTGATTGAGTAACAAACAAACATCCAAACTGTCGCATTTATAATACTAGCTTATGCCCGCGACTTCGTACGCGTTACACTACTAAATGCGTAGGTAACCTAGAAATAAAGTTAAATTCGCTGTTGCAACTTGACTTGACACCCCATTTCTATTCCATGTGACCCGATTAAGAAGGAAAAAGAATTTCCATCAATAGAAGTTACCAAGGTAGTAAACAATCTGGGGGTACTCATGGATAGTCAGTTATCTTGGGGACCACAACTAGCAGCGGTAAGGCGAAAGACCTTTGCTGCAGCTGCCTCTCTTAAACGGCTGCGAAACTTCCTTCCTACTTGCACCAAAATTGCACTCGCACAGACATTGTTGCATCCCATTCTCGATTACGCTGACGCCAGCTATCTTGATTTAACTGAAGACCAACTCAATAAGCTTGAGCGTCTCCAGAATTTCTCTATTAGGTTCATATTTGGCTTGCGCAAGTTCGTTCACATTTCTGATTATCGCCACAGACTTAAGTGGTTACCCATCCGCCTTCGCCGGAATGCGCACATCCTTTCCTTCCTTTACAACATCCTTTTCGTACCTTCTACTCCGTCCTACCTCAAAGAACGCTTTAACTTTCTTCACCTTTCCAGCTCTTGATGCTTACGTTCCTCTGAAACCCTTCAATTAAAATTTCCCTATCATACCTCAGTATTTTATAGTACCTCTTTTACTCTGCAGGCTACCAGACTCTGGAATGCCCTACCTGTCTCAATTCGTCATGCAAAATCTCTCCCTATCTTTAAAAACATGGTCAGACAACACTTTCTGTCATCCATCGCTCACTAGGCCATTTATTTATTTATACATTTTTATAATTTATGTATGTAGGTATGACAATATATTTTTTATGTATCTTAATATTAATATTTATGTAATTTTATGATTATGTTATATAATTAAGCATTTTATTTTATATTATCTATATTTTTTATAAATTGTATAATATACTTGTTCGAGGGATTCTAATATTATCTTACGCCGTCGTCCTTATTTGTTCATATAGATCATGTCCATCCAAAGGTTGCTCTAAAGAGATCGCTTTTAGCGATAAGGCCGCCCATTGTACCTATGATTTAAAAGTGTATTTTCTTTTATATGTTTGTATTTAATAGTGTGCAATAAAGAAATTATCTATCTATATATCTGATGTATGGGCTAAAAAATAGCCTATGTCATCAAAATCGGTTCAGCCGTTACGACGTGATTGAGTAACAAACAAACAAACATCCAAACTTTTGCATTTATAATATTAGTGTGATTGGAAGTAACTCTGTCTTACTGTCTGCTTATGAAGTTTTCGCGGCTGAACTGATTTCGTATAAATTTGGTAATTTTGATTATTTATACACGACCTAGAGATGGAACAAGCATATGGCCCACCTGATGTTAAGTGGTAACCATCACCTATAAAAAAGTATTGCCTCGTAGGTCACGCACTTTAGATACGTGCCCTACGATGCGTCCTTCAACTTGGGGCACAAACTTAAGCCTGCAATTTCATTAAATACAAATTTACAAATTTTACAAAATATAAAAAAAATCAAATATTACAATTTTTTTTACAAATTTACAAAATTTACAAATTATTATTTTCATTTCATGTGCCTGTAAGTTCACCGGCAACCATACCCTTCAAACCAAAACAGAGCAATGCTGCTATCCTGCTATGAGTAGATAGATATACTTAGAGTATTTCTAATTAAAAAAAGTATTTAAGTATTTTATCAGTTATCTGGTTCCCAGCTTTGCTTAGTTTAGTGCTAGATGGCGCTGTGTGAAATGTTCAACAATATTTATTTATAATATAGACTCCATAAAGTTAGTAAATCGTTCAAAGGGCAAGGTGTACGCTTTTATAACAAACTCCCAAGTGATGTACAAAAACTAACAAATTTAAAAACGGAATTAAACAAAATCTTTATAAAAAAGCCTACTATAAAATATCGGATTATTTAGACGATAGAGAAGCTTTGGATTGAAATTGCTCCAACCCGTTCAAAAATGTTGCAATTTAGACGTAATTTGTTTTATTTATTGTTATGTATTCTAAAAGGATCATTAAACAACCACACTTGTTTCTTGCCTTTCTTTTCTGGCTCGGTCGAGACGGAACAGTCAGTAAAGTTGATGTTTCAAAGTGATCCAGCATTATTTAATTTAATTATGTTTTCAGATACGCCAACGTCCGAAGCACATTACAAGGCAAATTCGAAGAACGAATGCCATTAATGGCGATACATCTACCGGAAACGCTTAAGCGGAGGAGACCGGAAGTGGCGGCCATCTTGAAGAGCAATTCTAAAGTTTTAACTACCCCCCATGATATTCACGCTACCATTCTGGACGCCATGGGCTTGGAGAGATATAGAAATGAATATAAGATCGCTGGAGCTGACTTGACTAGGGGAATGAGTCTGTTTGAACCAGTAAGTCCTTGTATTATACTATTACAAATTACAATATAATGTTATTGGTCGAGCGAAGCGAGATCTCCAAATCAACTTGGGCAAATCGGCGTTGTATGTATGTATGTATGTTTGTCCGAGGATAACTTTCGAAGATTGATCCATCATGAACTCATCATCACATCATCATGAACTTTGGTAAGTATATAGGTAGGTAGTGATGGCTCAATTTTGGTGTGACTAAATGAGCTAAAAATGTTGGGCAGTTGTTAAGATATTAGGGTTTAAGAGGGATAAAAAAAAAATTAAAATGAGAATATAAAGTCAAGTTGGACGTCAAACGAAAGTTCTTCATTAGTACATTTAGACTTTGTTTTTATTTTTAGTAAATTTCTTATAGTTCTTGAGTTATTAGACATAATAAAAAATGAACTTTGACAAAATTCACAGGGTACACCAGTGAACCCACAATGCTGAAATTTGGTATTTGTGTAGCTATAGTGACATCAATATTGGCAAAAGTCTGAAATTCAGAATAACTGCTAATAATAATAATTTTGTACCCCAAAAAAAATCCAACTAACATGAACTCCCGTTATCTGTAATTTGAATGAAAATGTAGGTCAAGTAACATGGTTGTTTATTTCGTGGCACTATTTTGATAGTCAAAGATTACGAATAATATATTTTTGTTTTTATGGGAGACCCGCGAGATCTCAGTTCGGGGCGAACCACACAATTAATTAAACGATGTAAGACATTAATTTAAAACACACATCCGGAATTGTATGAGGTAGGTTTAATACTGGTAGCTTCAATATTTATCCAGTATTCGATAGGTACATTTCCAATAAACACTTTTTTATATTTTTAAATTAAATCGGCGGCGACTTTGCGACGATGCCGCTTAGTCAGTTTAACTAGTACCTACTTACATGAGGAATTAATATGATTTGTTTACCTATTTTATACAGGCTGTTCCATTGATGTTTTTAGGGCTTGATATTAAGTCTGTTTAACTAGTGGTTCGCCCCGAACTGAGATTTCGCGAGTCTCTCATAAAAACAATAAAATATTATTTGTACCTAATCTTTGACTATCAAAATAGTGTCACGATATGCATAACCAACTTACTTGACCTACAGTTTCATTCAAATAACAGGTAACGGGAGTTCTAGTTAATTGGTATTGGGGTATAAATTGCAGTTATTCTGGATTTCAGACTTTTCCCTATATTTGTGTCACTCAAGCTACCCGAATACTAAGTTTCAGCACTGTGAGGGCACTGGTGTACCCTGTGAATTTTGTCAAAGTTCAGTTTTTATTATGGCTAATAACTTAAAAACTACAAAGTATAAACTATAATAGAAACGGGGTCGAAATGTACTTACAAATACCTTTTATTAGACGTACCACTTAACCAGATAGTCCCATTTTGTTTTTTTTTACCCCTCTTTAACACCAATATTTTTTTTTATTTTATTTATTTGAAACAATACATCTATTATTACAGGTTAAACCTAATACAATAGAGTAGTCATCAAATGTCCATAGAGCAAAAAAGAAAAAAATGAATGAAATCAATCCAATAATAAACAAATTATACACATACAAATACAAACGTCCATGAGTAAAAATCAATCAAATAATAACAAAATAATTGATACTTATTTATATGTATAAAGTAGCTACGTATTTCCACTTTTTCCATATTACGCGGGGTCGGCACAACATGTATTCCTCCTCCACATCTCTCTATCAGCCGTCATCTCCGTTGTCACTTCCCTCCTACCCATATCATTCTTCACACACTCCATCCATCTCTTCTTCGGTCTTCCTCTACTTCTATATCCATCCACACTCATATCTAACACTCTTTTACTCACATGATTTTCTTCCCTACGCATGACATGCCCATACCACGATAGACTCTTACTCCTGAACCTTTCTATTACTGGCGCTACTTTTAAACTGCCTCTAATATACTCCTATATAATTCCATATCTTATCCATTCTCGTTAGCCCACACATCCATCTCAACAATCGCATTTCCACCGCGTGCACTCTTCTTTCATCCGTCCCTTTTGTACGTATATGAGGTGATTTTGTCATTAGATAAGTGGGAACCGGTCGTGCAGCGAGGCGGGCATCGAGCCGCACTGGTGCGCGTGCGTCGCGTGGGAGCGCGTGGCCGCGCGCGATGCCATCTACCAACGCGTGGCGAAAGCTTTTGTCCACTACATCAACAGCTTAACTAACTCTGTCAGGTGAGTTTCTATGAGGCGCTTTCTGCCACGTTTCTGCAGCGTCAGGTATGTTGAGGGAGGCACATACTGATGGCTTCCACGCCTGATATATAATAAGGTGTCGCAATTTAAACTACAAATAATGACTGAGTATAGTTTCGAGACCATAAACCGTTTTTATTAATCCAAAAAAACTTTATTTTTGTGCTTTTGTGCCATGTAGGTACTTACCGCTCTGCCGTACGCAATATATGCGATCTGTTGACTGGTTGGGTCCATTGTCCGAGCCAGGTCATTGACTGGGCGAGGTCATTGAAGTAGCGGGGTTGTTGAACGGCTCGTAGTTATTTTTTAGTAATCTGTGGCATCGTACAATACGCTAGTTCTCTAACATTTCGCCGAGTAGCATTTTATCGATTTTCTTGAGATATTGATGATAAAACATAAACATTTTATGGATACATTTTTTTTGTGTAGAATTCGTCCAGTCAATTTTATCATCATCATCATCTCAGCTCGTCTGCACTTACTGTTGGGTATAGACCTCCTTTTTATTCCCTTCAATATGCTTAGTTTCAATTGCAACACCTTATATGAAAACTGTTGAAACGCCTGCGTGGTCCCAACGTCATTCTGAGCACATTGGTGGACATTTGGGACTCCATTTATGCCCTCCCGGCACTCGAAGTGAATGTACAGGGGATTTGTGGAAAAAAGCTCACAAATACCCTGCGCAGGGGATTTGTGGAATAAGCCTTCTGGGGCACTGGAGCAATCCCTTTAAGAAGCGTTGCCGGTCAGTGATACTCTCTCGTGTCCGCGTACGTGTCTGAATTTTTCCATGGTAATAAGGTAGTCCTTATGCTTATCTTCTTGGCCCGTCTATCGGGCATACCGGAGACATGACCTGCCCAGTCCCATTTCAGCTTTGCAGCCTTGAGCCCACGTCAGTGATGCCGGTCTTCGAGCGCAGCCAGGAGTTGGAACGGAAAGCGACGCCGAGGAAAGCCTAAAAAGCGCTGGAGCGATGACTTGGACGTCTTCCAAAGAGACTGGCGGGACCTGGCTCTAGACCATGAGTGGAAGAAAGAGGGGGAGGCTTTTGCCCAGCAGTGGGACAGAACGGGCTGGTAAAAAAAGAGAATAGGTAGTATTGTTGTAAAATAGATTTTTATCAATTCAGATTAAAACCTATTTTACAACAATACTAGCCATTAGCGCTACCCGTGTTTTCTATTAATGTCGTACGTAATAAAACATGAAGTATATTTATTATTAATATTTTCAGATCTAACTGCGTCCCGCGTACATTAACTTCGATAAGTTGGGTGATGAAGCGGCGCGCGAACACGCGAATGTTGTCCTTCAATGGGAACCGAGACGCGGACGGATACGTCGGCAATTTCAACTCTAAATTTAACGGCAATAAGGACTATTATCAGTTAAAGGTATGTTTACATTATAAGAAATTATTATTCCTTAATACTAATTTCTTAGCATTAGCTTCCGCCCGCGGGTTTACCTATTTTATTCCGTCACCGGTATACCTGTTTTATTCATTGACTACCTCCGTGGTGCAGTGGGCGAATAGCCGGCTGAGACGCAGGAGGTAGCGGGTTCGATTCTCGCCGCGGAACAAATGTTTGCATGATCTACAAATATTTGTTCCGGGTCTGGATGTTTCCCTATATATTATAAGTATGTATTTACAAAAAAAAATGTATATAAGTATTCTATCAGTTATCTGGTTCCCATAATACAAGCTCTGCTTAGTTTGGGGCTAGATAGCGCTGTGTGAAATGTCCAGCATTATTTATTTTTATTTATTTATTTATACAGACTGTTTCATTGATATATTAGGTCTTGAAATTAAGTTCAAGTCTTAAAAACATCAATGACACAGCCTGTATTAAATAGGTAAACAAATCATATTCATTCATCATGTAAGTAGGTACCTGTTAAACTGGCTAAGCGGCATCGTCGCAAAGGCGCCGCCGATTTACGTTAAAAATTATTTATTGGAAACTATTTTCGGCCAGCGGCTTCGCATGCGTTGTTTGCCAACAAAAAGTAGCATTATGTTTGAATCCAGGTTAAAATCTATCAACCCAACAAATTTCATCGAAATCAGTTCAGCCGTTACGACGTGATTGAGTAACAAACAAATAAACAAACATCCATACTTTCACATTTATATTAGTGTGATGTATCGATTACTGGATAAATATTCAAGCTACCGGTATTAAACCCATCTCTAAAATCAGTCAATACGATGCCAGATGTGTGTTTTAAATGAATGTCGTACATAACATGACAGTGTTTGTACTAAATTAGATAGAAATTATAAATTAGAATTCGAATTAAGCGGGGAATGTTCTGAGGAGCTATTTACCACCGCACTTCTCGACAACGTAATAAAGCTCATCCACATATCATCGACAACTGAGTATCGCGCAACACACTGCGCAACACACGCTTCACGCGATCTTTTCTACCCATACTTGCAAGACGTGGAATGAGCTACCATCTGAGGTTTTCCCGTTAGGTTACGACATGGCACGCTTCAAGAGAAATGTAAAGAGGTTTGTACAGGGTAGCGAACGCATCGACAATACCCCGGGTGTTGCCGGTGTCAATAGGCGACGGTGACCGCTTACCATCAGGTGGGCCGTAAGCCTGTTTCCACACAAATAACATAAAAAAAATTAGATAGATAGAACAAAAAATTAGAGGCTTATTTATTGACTCAAATTTTGACTGGCGCTCACATGTCGAGAGTTTGTGTCATAGACTAAGTCAACAGTCCTATGCCCTGTACATGCTCTCTAAAGTTTCAAACTCATCAACAGTTATCACTGCCTATCATGGTTATGCTGCATCAATACTCAGGTATTCTATTATATATTGGGGTAATTCAACTGGAAAGGAATCTGTTTTCAAAGCGCAGAAGAAATGTGTGAGGGCAATATGTAAATTAAAACAAACTGACAGCTGAAAGCCTTTTTTCGTTGACCTTAATATCTTGACATTACCCTCACTGTATATATATGAAATAGCTTTATTTGTAAAGAAGAACATGTCATTATTTAATAACTTTAAAAGCCAACGTCATGGCTCCAAAATCTGTTGTCCTAAAAGTAGTACAGCATTATATAATAACAGTGTGTTCTGTATGGCACCTAGGATATTCAATCACCTACCCAAACATATATTAGAAATTTATCAAATTCATGACTTTAAATTGAGACTTAAAAAGTACTCTTACAAAAAGCTTACTACGCTATAGATGAATGTTTAATGTACAAATTGCAATGACTTGACATATTTTTAATTTATTTATATTAAACTGATAATTAATGCATCATCATATCAGCCGTAGGACGTCCACTGCTGGACAAAGGCCTCCCTCATTGATCTCCAGGAACTGCGGTTGGAAGCGGCCTGCATCCAACGCCGACCTGCGGTGCTTACCAAGTCGTCTGCCCATCTTGTGGGTGGACGCCCTACGCTGCGCTTGCCGGTCCGTGGCCTCCACTCGAGAACCTTTCGGCCCCATCGGCCATCTGTTCTGCGCGCTATATGGCCTGCCCATTGCCACTTCAACGTGCTAATCCGTAGGCTATGTCGGTGACTTGAGTTCTCCTACGTATCTCCTCATTTCTGATTCGATCCCGTAGAGAAACCCCGAGCATAGCCCTCTCCATAGCTCGTTGAGCGACTCTGAGCTTATTCATAAGGCCAATAGTGAAGGACCACGTCTCGGTTCCATATGTCATCACTGGTAACACACACTGATTGTAGACTTTCGTCTTAAGGCACTGAGGTATGTTGGACGAAAAGACGTTGCGAAGTTTCCCAAACGTTTCCCAAACAATCCGAGTTGGATTCGACGATTGACCTCTTTCTCGAAGTTGGACCTACCTAATTGGACTGTTTGTCCTAGGTATACATACGCGTCGACAACTTCAAGAGCCGAGTTCTCAACCATAACTGGGGCAGGGACGACATGGACATTCGACATGATTTTCGTCTTGTCCATGTTCATTTTAAGTCCTACCCGTTGGGAGACTCGATTGAGGCCTTCGAGCATCGTGCTGAGCTCTTCCATCGACTTTGCCATGACCACAATATCGTCGGCAAACCGAAGGTGTGTGATGTATTCGCCGTTAATATTGATGCCCAGTCCTTTCCATTCCAGAAGCTTGAAGGCATCTTCCAATGCGGTTGTAAACAGTTTCGGAGAGATGACATCTCCCTGTCTTACGCCTCTTTTTAAGGGAATCGCCTTCGAGCTCTGTTCGTGTACTCGGACTGACATAGTGGCGTTTTTATACAAACACTTCAACACTTCGATGTACCGATAGTCAATACGGCATCGTTGGAGAGACTCAAGCACTGCCCATGTTTCGATCGAATCGAAGGCTTTCTCATAGTCCACAAACGCTAGACATAGCGGCAAGTTATACTCTTCGGTCTTCTGTATGACTTGCCGCAGCGTATGTATGTGGTCTATGGTACTGTAGCCTTTACGGAACCCGGCTTGTTCGGGAGGCTGGAAGTCATCAAACCTGCGTTCGAGACGGTTCGCGATGACCCTCGAAAACAGCTTATAAACATGGCTCAAAAGCGAGATGGGTCTAAAATTCTTAAGCAAGGTGTTGTCACCTTTCTTGAAGAACAGAACCACCACGCCCCCGTTCCATGCTTTTGGCGTCGTACCTTCAAGCAAGGCGGAATTAAAAAGCTTCTGAAGGACTTTAAGTACCGGTGATCCACCCGCTTTCAGAAGCTCTGAAGTGATTCCGTCCTCACCCGGCGCCTTGTCGTTCTTAAGCTGCTTCAAGGCCATCCTGATCTCATACAGGCTGATGTCCGGAATATCTTCGGTAAAATGTCGGGTCAGTTTGGCTCTTGGGTCGTTGGCCGCACTGCAAACAGGTTTAGTGACCGAATCGTAGAGCCGTCCATAGAACCTTTCGACTTCCCTTAGCACTTCCGCTTTACTTGACGTTATGCTGCCATCTTCCCTTTTCAGCTTCGTCATGCGGCTCTGCCCAATAGAATTATCTCTCGCGAACACTTTGGAGCCTTTATTCCGCTCTATCGTATCTTTAATACGAGATGTATTAAAGGTACGAAGATCGTGCCGCAAGGATTTCCAAATCTTTCTAGCTCATCTACTGAGCATCATCGGGAGACTGCAGTTGCAAAGAACGTCGTTCAGCCATGAGGTTAAGGGTGTCATCAGAAAGTTTCTGAGGTCTATTGGTACGGGGGGTCTTAAAGAACTGGGACCCCACCGTATGGACGGTTTCAACGAACCTGTTATTGATCTCGTCCACTGATGCATCTACTTCTAGACAGTCAAAGCGATTTGCAAGTTCGAGTTGAAAGCTCTCGAGGTTTTGGATATGTGCGCGAGTGGGTCGGAGCGTAGATTTCATCAAACGGGACCTTTCAAGTTTAACGTTCATATTCAATGTGGCTCTAACAATTCGGTGATCACTGCCGGTTTTCACCCTGTGAATCACAGAGACATCATTGAATATCCGTTTCTTGTTGGTCAAGATGAAATCAATCTCATTTCTCGTGGAACCGTTGGGACTCATCCAGGTCCATTTCCTGTGAAGCGGCTTCTGGAAAAAAGAATTCATCATAAAGAGTCCTTCTTTCTCCAGAAAATCGGCCAGCCTCTGTCCCCTGGGGTTCCGTTGCCCATATCCAAATTGCCCCACTCTCAACTCATCATCGCTTCTCATGCCTAGCTTTGCATTGAAGTCCCCCATAACAACAATAAAGTGAGTTTTGTTCGTATGTATGGCTCTACTGATGTCCTCATACATAGACTCTACTTCTTCATCTGGGTGTGAAGAGGTCGGCGCATATACCTGAACGACCTTCAGCGAATATCGCTTAGATATTCTGAGTGTCGGGTACGCGACCCTGCTCGACACACTGTCGATGGTGATAATGTTGTTGATGAGTGACTTGTGAACGAGAAACCCAACACCACCTTGGGACTGTTGGTCGCCCTCCCGGTAGTATAGTAGGTTACCAGACTTAAGGGATATCGTGTCCTCGCCCTCTCTACGGACTTCTGATAACCCCAAAATGTCCCAGTGTAATCTACTAATTTCTTCTTCCAGCTCAACAATCTTTTCGTCTGTCCTCAAAGTGCGGATGTTGTGTGTTACCAGGGCCAGTGGTCGTCGTAGTGTTTGGTAGCCGATCGTCTCCCGGGGATTCTTAGCACCCCTGGCCCCGCCGTTACCGTGACTGCTACCGTAGCCAGGATTAGCGGGGCCGCCGGGGACTCGGGACCTGGTTTTATGTTGCACTATATGTATGGGGGTTGTTGCCATACTCGCCACGCTTGGCAGGCGGGTTGGCGAGCGCAGTATAGGTATTGAAAACACGAAAAGACGCTGCTGCCCATCTTTCGGAGGTATCCCTTAGCAGACTCCTACTGCATCCACGGGCAAGAGCGGAGGGGCAACATTCTATTGCCGGCGCCCCACGGCAAATTAATTAATGCATAATAGTGGTTAAATAATTTTGCATGCTTGTATGCTAGTCATGGCTGTACTTAGACTATGTGTATTACCAACTGATGTAACCCATGTATCGCAAATAAATGAATCTTTATCTTTATAGAATTAGATATTTACCTTGAAATTGTTAGTTTTTGATTTTGCGTTTTGAAGCTGCGTCGAAATATCGAGACAGTCAAAAACTCACAAATCATGGTAAATATCACGTTTTTACATACCTATAGTTTCAAAAGTTATAAATGTCGGGTTGAGTTATGCTGGGTACTGTGTGTAGTTGCCGGAGTACGAATAAACAGTCAAGTCACCTACTGCGAGTTCCACTGTGTGTTCCAATAACAAAACAGGTTTCATTTATCTTTAACTAGCTGACCCGGCGATTGTCGTACCGCTTTGATATGCATATGACGCGGGCTGCCTATGTACCTCGCCGGTAGAATTGTCAATCGGCTATCATTGAAAATGAATTTTCTTCGTAATTTCTAATTTTTCCGATATTTTAATAGTTATTCTGCTATTCGGGGCGGAGACAAATTCAATAATATAAGATCATCAAAATCGGTCCAGCTGACCTTGAGTCAATGGTGTATAACTAACCCGACTTTGTTTTATATTTATAGATAGATATCTTGTTTTAGGTGGCAGTTGGGCCCGGGTTTGGCGTATACGAAGCGTCTACGGCGTACTTGAAGAATGAAAACAAATTCGTCTTCGATACGAGAGATATATCGAGAACTAACGCGTAAGTATACATTTATACAATGTTAAAAACCCATGAGCGTATCCCGCAAAACAATTTTTTTTTAAATATTTATCGAACAAAGCGATATCGGCAAGCCTCCAAGTATGTATGTATGTTTGTTTGTCCGAGGATAACTTTCGAAGCGTTGATCCGATCATCGTGAAATTTGGTATATAGGTAGGTTGTGATGGCACAATCCCGGTGTCATTTTTTTTTATAAAAGGTCTTTATGAACATAAATGTTAACAGCGTATTACAACTAAACACAGTTTAGCATAATAGTATCTTAAACTAGAATAACTCGGCAGGCTATAGCACCTTTATAAGTTTTTTTGATAAATTTAGTATTTATGAGAGTAACACTTTTTAAATCAGTTTTCTTAATTTTATGTAGCCAAAATTTTTCCAAAAGTATGTACTACAAAAAAGTTGATATGAGCACTTTGTACAGCGCGCATTTTTAAGGTCAAGAAATCAAGCTTAATCGACCTGTTTACAAGTAATAAGCCCTAAATATTTTTAGGTAGACAGAACCTACCATGCTGATATTGGGTGTGACTGAATGAGCTAAAAAAGTGTGTATGGGGGGGCAAGTAATTTTTCAACGAAAAACTTATTTTATTATTGTTTCAGATACAACGAGGAGCCAAGTTGCATAAGTGCTACACACCCACATCTGAACATGTACTGTTATTGTAATTCTAACACATAACAATTGTACCTTGTAAGTACATAATGTCCAATTCAGCACAAAATTAACTGAAAACAAAAAAGATTTTCATGCGAAAATGCTGGGTGAATTTTGAAATTATAATTAAAAAGTCGTAGAGCGTTGTGATTGAGGTCAATGGCCCCTTTCGGATTGGCATATTATTCAAGGCACTCTGTATTTCGAAGTAGCTGTGCTTAACTTTATACAGTTTTGTAGTATTCTTAAACTATAAACGATACACGGTTTTTGAAAAATGCGCAAATTAAGTTACTAATTGTTACTAAATTACTTTCCAGTGCTTTTATTTCAAAATAACGTCATTTCTCCATACAAAAGATAAAATGTTTAAAAATTGCTCTAGCTTCCTAGACTACTCTGTATCATGCGACGTTGCCAATCTGCTATGAAAATGACGAATGTCATAGAGACGCTGCGTGTTCTGCACCCTCAGCAATGTTTGTTTATGTTTTGAGTAACATTAAAAAAAACTTTAATCAAGTTTAACAAAAAAGTGTTTTATCTACACTAATATTATAAAGAGGAAAGATTTGTTTGTTTGTCTGTATTGAATAGGCTCCGAAACTACTGGACTGATTTGAAAAATTCGTTCACTGTTGGGAAGCTACACTATCCCCGGGTGACATAGGCTACTTTTTACCAACTACGCAGAAGGAGGGTAAAGTTTTTATTTAAAAACTGCGTGCAAAGCTGCGGAGTTGTCAGCTAGTTGTTACTAAATTAGTAAAATACTTTCCAGTGCTTTTATTTCAAAACACCGTGATTTCTCCGTACAAAAAAATTAATGATTAAAAAATTACTCTAGCTTCCTAGACTACTCTGTATCATGCGACGTTGCCAATCTGCTATGAATCTGCTATCGAATGTCATAGAGACGCTGCGTGCGTTGCGCGGCGTTGCCGTTCTGCACCCTCAGCAATGTTTGTTTATGTTTTGAGTAACATTAGAAAAAAACTTTAATCAAGTTTTTTGGCGAAAATATCTAAATATTTTTTTTTATTTATTATAAACGTCACACGTTATAGATAGATATAAAAAAAACTATTACACACCACAAAACAAGCTAGTAAACTAAAAAAATCTATACGTTGTTGGCGGTCTTATAGCTAAATAGCTCGTACCTAAACCGGTATGTTGATTTAAAATTAAAAAAAAATACTATTAAAATTTAGATAAAAAACAGTATTGAAACAGCATACTCATTTGTAATTTAACATGTTTGATTCTCCTTTTTGTGACTAGCATTTTTTTTTATTTTCTTTTAAGTAGGTACTAAATTTCACTCCATTCGAGGGATTTATTGTAATTTTAAATATTTTGTAATATATTTTTTTGGTTTAAATCTCAATCGATAGTGTATATTCGATTAACTCATATGAAATCTCAGTCTTGCCATTTTACTACAGACATCAGTACCATATACTATGTGTTTTCTTACGTACGACATTAAATGAAACACTGATAGGGCTAATGGCTACACCAAATTACAATAACTTAACCTAGAAAACTTAGACTAATACATGGTGGTACAGAGGGCGGCCTTATTGCTTAATGCGATCTCTTAGCTCAGTTCGTTACTCGGGAGTGGCAGAGTTAGGCACTTGTTTCACCGCCGGCGAGTAAGCGATTAGCTATCAACTATTTTCTCGCTCAAGAAACGAACAAAAGATATAGATTCCGTGCCAGTAAAAGAGATACGTATATTTATAGTTGATCGCTGGCCGTAGTTGACTGCCGGTGAGAACTCGCTCTCCACTATTTTGTCGCAGCGACTACAACACTCGCTCAGCAATAATCGCTCAGCGAGATACGCGAAACAAGGCGCTATGCCAAGGTGAGACAAGTGCCTATAATGCCGGCCGCTGCCTAGTCTCTATTGTGACACAATGTAATGTATCTTTGTAATGTCCCTTCATTTGACAGGTGTACACCTCAACGAACGCAAGATAATGTATATTGTCGTATCTTAAGATATAAAAATATACATTATAGCTGCTGTGTGTGGTCTACTGGTCTTTTATCTCGATGTATTGAAATATTAGGTTGGGGAAAAGGTTTCTTCGCATTTTTTAAGAAAATTCATAACATTTTTTAATATAGTTTATTTACATTTAACTACAGTATGTAGGTACCATTTTGTTCGATAACTTTTTGCCATCTTGTAGGTAGGGACATGATCCCATTGCAATAGAAATTTTGGGGTTTCTGATCAAAATACCGCGACAAGTAGTTTTGGCAGTCCTCACGTGATGTTAACCTGACACTGCCTAAAGAATTCTGAAGAGACCGAAAGAGATTTTATTACAAGTTCATACATACTATAATGGGAAAAGACTTTTTCCCCAACCTATTACACGAGTTATAATAATACAACTTTACATTGTAGCTGCTACATTAAGGTGTGTTATGGGCATCACATACCTAAATATTTGTGGTGGAACTATAAGCACTGTACCACAAACAGAACCGGGACTAATATTTACTTGTCATACAAACGACGTCCGTGGTACAGTGGGCGAATAGCCGACTCAGACGCAGGAGGTAGCGGGTTCGATTACCGCCGCGGAACAAATATTTGCATGAGATCTACAGATATTTGTTCCGGGTCTGGACGTTTCCCTATATATTATAAGAAAGTATTTACAAAAAAAATGTATATAAGTATTCTATCAGTTATCTGGTTGCCATAGTACAAGCTCTGCTTAGTTTGGGGCTAGATAGCGCTGTGTGAAATGTCAAAAAAAAACATTTGTGCCGAAGAGAACGCCTTTATTTTATTGTTATTAAAATATTTTAGGTTATTTGTTATAATTATGGCATAACTTGTACTTAAAATCGCGCACACCTCCTCAATGCGCCATTCTTTCTTATGGTGGAAATGTGCTCTTTAAAATCTGATTATTTTAAATAATAATCTTACAGTATGGTATATACATATAAGTAAAATAGGCAACCTTACCGATTCCAACCTCTGGATGGACAGGATCTATGATATTTTTTTCGAAATCTGTGTTTGCATAAGTTAATTTCTCCAGAAGTTAAGGTTAGTCGCCTAAGAAAGGTTTCTTGTAGTTAAATACTTGTTAACAAAGTATTAGAGATTAGTCAAAGGTTACCAAAAGTAAAGTAAGTTTTACTAAAAGTATTTTAAAGTGTAAATAAATCGTGAAATGTAAAACAGTCTATAGTATTCTTGACCCTTTGTCATGGATATTAGATCTTCAAGTCTGAAGGGTTTTATTCTCACGCTGGTGGTAGGCGCTGACAGTTGGCGCGTAGCTAGTCGGCGCCTTCGAGTCGTTGAGAGAGAACGCTGACTGTCGGCGCATAGCTAGCTGGCGCCCTCGACTTGTTGAGAGAGAGAGCGCTGATAGTTGGCGCGTTGCTAGCCGGCGCCCTCGAGTTATTGAGAGAGAGAGAGAGAGAGAGTGTTGACGCTTATCAGTGCCGACTGGTCAGCGTTATTAAAAAAAAACGTTTCATAGTAATACATACATATTTGACCTATCGGCGCCGACGGTCAGCGCAACTGTAAAATCAGCCTTAGATATTCAAGTCTTATGTAGGGTTTCTTCTTACGCTGACCATCGGTGCTGACAGTCGGCGCATAGCTAGTCGGGGCCCTAGAAACTCAAAACTGTAAAATCAGCCCTAGGCGGTTTTTTTTCCTCACGCTGATCGTCAACGCTGATAGGTTAATGAATATGTATGTGTTACTATGAAGCGTTTCTGAATAACGCTGAACAGATAATTTTTTAAACAAAATGTCCGCTTGATTAAGTCTCCGATCTTCAGGTCAGAGAAAAAAAAGCGGAATATTTAAAAAAAATAACGCTGACCGGTTGCCGCTGATGAGCGTCAGCGCTTTCTCTCTCAACGGCTCGAAGGCGCCGGCTAGCTACGCGCCAACAGTCAGCGCTCTCTCAACGACTCGAAGGCGCTGGCTAGCTAAGCCTCAATGTTTTTGAATTTATACTTGTTTTGGCGCGTTAGGAGAAACAGATCAGAGTGTGTTTTGTGAAATTGCGCGAGCCAATGTAACACACCGTGAAGTTAGTTATTACGGTCTGAAGTTATTTAAGTAGTGTGCAAATATGGTATTCTATTTATTAACGCCAAAGAAGTATAATTTCTTACGTGCACATAAACGTTCACATAAGTTTTTTTTTGTTAGTTTTTGAATACAATTTTAACTCAGCATTATATGCGTCTCAATTTCACTTTTGAGTTAAGTTCTGGAATAGTCTTACGTTTATTTTAAATAGATCTGATTGTTATCTTGAATTGAAATTATAAATTATAATTATTATGTTTCGTAAATATAATTGTTTTAGTTTTAGCCCCTCCACTTCATTACGTCAAAGCGAAATGTTCTTTATTCACTGTAATCACAAGGCTTATTTTAAATTGTATTGTTGTGGTGTTGACGCACAGTAATGAAGTCGAGGGGCGTTCATTTTTAGAGTAGACGATCTCTGTACATGATACCATCTTTAGTCATAATTGTTTTGTAAACCTCATTAGCTATAAATTGTGTTCCCTTCACTTTTCCTATGATTCTGACACTGTTAGAGTACTTTCTGGAAGACCTTGATTATTGTGAAGTAACTAAACTTCGAATAATGTTAAGGCCGGTTAGATACAGTCGGCATTAGGTTTTGGAACATTGAATTGTAATTTCGAAGTCAGCAAATCCTAATTAGGTTTATCAAATCATTATGACAAAAGACACTATGATGTACGTGGTGTTAATACTCTGATAAATAAACGTATTTTGTTGTATACAAAGTTTTTGAATTAAACAAAGTAATAGTATTCAATATAGTTTATTTACAAAAGCAGTATTTAATATCGCTTAAAAACTAAGACTAATAAATATTATAAAGATTATAAATAATGAGAAAATATTAACTGGCCATTGTCCTAAGGAATAATTAGATGAAAATTAAGTTTTAATAAAGGGTCTAAATTGCTTTTAAAATGGCTTTATACAAGCTTAAATAAGTAAGGAAGGAAAAATTAAGTATGTGTAACGAAGAAATAAATTAGAAGAACATTAATCTAAGTAAAATCTTTTGAAATAATATTCTACTAAGCGTTTTGTACTTTATACATTTCTAAATATGGCTCAAAATCCTTTACACAGCATACGTCGTCGAAATATCATACAAATACAACTAAATACATTTTCAATAATCAGTATCACAATGTTTATGTTATTGCAGACAGAATTAAGTCAGAACACATGTTGAATTCGGGAATCGAACCTACATCCTCTGAGCTATTCTAAGTCTTTTCTAATAAACCATAGCAATTTCTCTATAAATTTATACGGAAACCGGAAACAAAATGGCCGCTTATATTTATACTTGCATTCGTTTAAAATGTGTCACACTATTTCACGTGGCTTACCTATTTCTATAGCTAAAACAACTGCCATGCGGTGCGTTTATAGTAGGTTTCATATAAACAAGAAAATGGCGCCAAAATTTATTGTTTATAACAAAATGGCCGCCACCCCCTACATATTTTATATTTGCACTGTTTCTCGGTTTCGAAACCTATTCAGAACGTAATACTGTCTGCTATTCCTTGTTTAGTAAGGTCCCTGGTTTCCATCATAGCTCTGTGCGTTGCTATCATAGCCCTGGCCTAAGCCAGTATCTTCGTACGATATCCTGGGCTTGTAGCCGTCTTGGTCTGCTTCGTATTCAACCGTCTGAAATGGTATAAGTTGTCACTTTAGGATACTGCTATTGGTAAGTGCCCTAATAGTATTGTGCAGATATTCGGTCAGATGAATAGTGAGTAAAAGAGTAGCCATGTATAGATCCTTCGAAAAGGTGTTTCGACATTAGGGCCACAACAGCGAGAGCTGCATTGACTTGTAGGATCACCACAGTAGCACTGCGTTAGTCAACAATTAAAGGATTTCCTTACTGGAACGGTAGGTAGAGCTGTTCTTTGAGAGAGAGAAATTCAGGTAAGTCTTCATTATCATCATATCTGCTATATGACGTCCACTGTTGAACATAGGTTCAGTGAAATCCTATTTCTAAATCTAGGGAGGGGGGATCGCTATGCCTCCCCGATAGATTTAAAGAGCGATCTCGAAACTTATGTCGTAACTAGGTACGTTTATATAAACTATAAATACTTATAAGATAAAGTAAAGTAAAATACATATAATTAGGACAAACTGTACAGCACAGACAAAACCGAAGGTAATAACTCATTTGTTGAAAAATTACTTTCTTCAAAACAAGCTTTTATAAAATTCATAATCGGAACCGCAAGCAGATTCAAATGAGCCCAAACACTAGTAGCCTACTATAATCCATTCAAAAGTTCCGTTGTCTAGCATCCGTCTCCATCATGAGATCACCTCCATGGTACCATATTATTGCATTGTCACCGAAGTTACACATGTATTCCAAAATTCAGCTCAATCGGTTGAGGGGAACGGGTTTAAAATTCAGTTGCAAGATTCCACCCGGACATTACATTGCAAGTTAATAAAAACCTTGTAATACAATACATCGTACCTATAAAACACAGAAGGACAGATTTAAAAACAACAAAGGTACTTCCCGTTGTCCTAGAACCTTGAAATTTGGCAAGAAGCTAGCTCCCATAGCACTAGTAAAAAAATAGTGGCACTCAGGTAGTATGACAGAAGTGAAAACTTGAACAGACTACATACACTACAGGTACTGTTCAATGGTTTTTTCCCCATCTCAAAAATGCCCAACGCGCCTAAAGAAGTTTGCACTTCAATAAAATAAAAAAATATTGTAGTTCCATAAATACTATTATTATAAATTCGAAACTGTCTGTTTGTTACGCTTTCACGACTAAATGGCTGAACCGATTTCGATGAAATTTGGTATTTAAAAAGATAATGACCGGGATTGGGACATAGGCTATTTTTTACCCCACTGCGCCGTTTTAATTGATAAACCGCGAGAGCGAAGCCGCGGACGGGTGCTAGACTTACATATAAAAATAAAATTACAGAACCCTCGGTGCGCGAGTCAGACTGTCTCTAGTCCAATTCTTTAATATCATACCTGCTTCCTTCCATCAGGTAAGACTACGTAGTAAACTCCTTCAGCTCGGTCGCCCTCCCTCGACTCTCGGTGTCCAAAGTCATTGCCTGAAGGCTCATCTTTCACCATGTATTCGAAACTGTAGCTGGCTGGCTCCTGTGATAAATACAATACAATTTTTAAACGCCAGCCTGGAGGCCATGTCTTTATGGTGCAAGCGACAGAGGAGTGAGTGAACCTGGTAGAGACATAGTGCTGTGTGTTTGCCTGTACCGAGAACTATCGAAGAAAACAGCAGTGATGATGATGCAGCCTGTCAACGCGATGGGCCACCGTTGACGCAACACCCACCACCGCGCCCGTCTGCGCAGAAGTCTGCGGCGCGTAGTGCGAGGCGAGACGCAATTCGGTGTGGATCGCACTCACCCTGATGAAGGTTCACGAATTGAACCGAAACATTATCGGTCGAAACACCGATAAGACAACAAGTAGAAACACCGATTAGAGTGTTTCTATATCATAGCCGCCAAAGGACGTCCACTGCTGAACATAGGCCTCCCCCATAGGTTTCCAGAGGAATCGATCTTGTGCGGCCTGCACCCAACGGCTCCCACCAACCCTTATCAGGTCTTCTTTCCATCTAGTGGGGGGCCGTCGTACGCTGCGCGTTCCAGTGCGTGGTCAAGGTACCTATGTTTACACAGAACTTTAAACTGGGTGAGCCAATTTGAATGATTCTGTTTTAATTGATGGATTTTGTGAACATCATGAGAACCAATGAGACCATCATATAAGTTTCTTTGAGGTAAAATAATTTTGAAAATACTTTTTAGTAAGTTAAAGAGGGGATGAATAAAAAAATATGGCAACCCAGTGTCTGTGTTATTGCTGAAAAGTTAATAAGTTTGTACTGTGGGAACCAGATAACTGATATAATACTTATACACTTGTAATACATATAGAAACATTCAGACTCGGAACAAATATTTGTAGAGCGTTCAAATATTTGTTCCGTGGCAGGAATAGAACCTGCAACCTGCAACCGGCTATTCGCCCTCTGTGCCACCACGGAGTGACAGCTACACATCAAGCAAACCTATACAGTATAAGCTGACCTCTAATTCTAAGAAAAGCCTACGCAATGCGAGGTCAGCTTATACTGGAAATTTATAGCTTGATGTGTAGCCGTGTGTACATTTAGTAATTCTTGGAGAAAATCAAGGTTAGAAGAAATACTTACGTTGTTGCTCTCATCGTCATAACCATTGCTGTTTCTACCGCCAGCACCAGGGGGAAGGTATTGCCTGCTTTGTTCCAAACCCTGGGAGTATTGCTGGCCATCTAAAACAAGAAGTTAAGGGGACACCGGAGGGACAATCGCCCATACAACACGTACTACCAAGATCATTTCTAATTGGAGCATATTTCTACCTTAATATGGTATTATTTTAATTTGAATAGTATTTATCTAGGTTCCCAACCATATATTAGATCAAAATACTTACCTAAAATGAAATAGAAGCGTATCGCATTCTGCATGTTTTTACGTCATAAAAGACATGTTTTCAACCTAATTGTTTCGTATTAAAAACAACAACATCTTACGTATCCTAGTCATGGGAACATAGATTGTATCGTCTAGTTACAGATTAACAACACAATGAGAAAAATACAACAAGTTTTCAGTCATAATTTTTGGTATTACGGAACACGGTCAAAATCTAATCAAATTTAGTATCGTTCTATTGCTATCACTGTCGCTCTGCGTGGCCAAACTTCGTCACTAAACAGGGATAGCGATATTCAGGCCGAAGTTTTTGAGGGTTCGCCGGCGCGTTAAGTTATTTTTTAGTTTTATGGTGGTTCGATTCGTATTCAAGCAATCTGCACATTCACTAGTTAACTGAACAATACAAATGTCTAAAAATATGCGTATCCAATTAATTAAGTCATATTATTGTCGTCAAATCAATAAAATTGCACACTTTCATGCATAAAACTCTTTAAAATAACTCGAAAAAACACTTGTTTAATGACATCCTACTTCCTACTAATATTATAAACGCGAAAGTTTGTATGTATGGATGTTTGTTACTCTTTCACGCCGGAACGGCTGAACCGATTGCGATAAAATTTGGTATGTGCGTAGATCATAACCTGGATTAACACATAGGCTACTTTTTATTAGCAAACCACGCGTGCGAAGCCGCGGATTGGTCAGCTAGTTTAAAATAAGTGAAAATGATGAATATGCTTAGATACTTATAAAAAATAAAATAAATATAAATATTGCTGGACATTTCACACAGCGCTATCTAGCCCCAAACTAAACATAGCTTGTACTATGGGAACCAGATAACTGATAAAATACTTATATACTTTTTTTTATGTAAATACATACTTATAATACATAGAGAAACAACCAGACCCGGAACAAATATCTGTAGATCATGCAAACATTTGTTCCGCAGCGGTAATCGAACCCGCTACCTCCTGCGTCTCAGCTGGTTATTCGCCCACTGCGCCACGGAGGTCGTCATTATATACTAGTATATACTAGTACGTATATATTATCATTATATACTAGTGGTTCGCCCCGAACGAACTGAGATCTCGCGAGTCTTCCAAAACACAAAAAAAAATATTCTTAGGGCGACTCTCGCAACTATGCCTAAACGTATTTAGTTTCTAAATATGATTTAAGGAGTTGTTAAATCATACAAATACGTAAAATTTAAACATCTTTAGTCGCTAAATACATTTAGGGATCATTGTCCAAGCCGGCCTTAATCTTTGACTAATAAAATAGTGCCACGAAATGAGAAACCAACTAACTTGACCTACAGTTTCATTCAAATTACAGGTAACGGGAGTTCATGTATTGTGGTAATATTACACACGGCTACACATCAAGCTATACATTTCCAGTATAAGCTGACATCGCACTGTGTATGCATTTCGTAGAATGAGAGGTCAGCTTATACTGGAAATATATAGCTTGATGTGTAGCCGTGTGTACGTCCTACCCACTTTAATTTCTTCATCATCGTCATCATCCACAGGACGTCCACCGGTGAACATAGACCTGCTCCATTATTTTACTATTATTATTAGAATCTTTAGGCAATTGCTTTGACTTACCATCGTTACCACCGAAGCCAGGAACACCATACTCCTGAGACGGAGCTGATTGAGCTGATGGAACTCCGAATCCTGTGGCACCATACTGAGACGATGGGGTTCTAGATTGGGCGGATGGGGCACCGTATTGAGATGATGGGGTCCTAGATTG
This sequence comes from Philereme vetulata, assembly GCA_918857605.2. NCBI lineage: Eukaryota > Metazoa > Arthropoda > Insecta > Lepidoptera > Geometridae > Philereme > Philereme vetulata. Next base: position 14,699,271 of record OU975425.1, read on the forward strand.
GGCAGGAGCACCATATTGGGCTGAAGGTGCACTATATTGCGTTGACGGGGCACCGTATTGGGAAGATGGAGTCCTCGATTGGGCAGATGGTACATCGTATTGGGATGATGGGGTCCTAGATTGGGCAGATGGTACACCGTATTGGGATGATGGGGTCCTCGATTGGGCAGATGGTACACCGTATTGGGATGATGGGGTCCTAGACTGGGCAGATGGTACACCGTATTGGGAAGATGGGGTCTTCGATTGGGCAGATGGTACACCGTATTCGGATGATGGGGTCCTGGACTGGGCAGATGGTACACCGTATTGGGATGATGGGGTTCTAGATTGGGCAGATGGGGCACCGTACTGTGATGATGGGGTTCTAGATGGGGCACCGTATTGCGAGGATGGGGTCCTGGTTTGGGCAGGAGCGCCATATTGGCTCGATGGTGTGATTCTAGGTGCTCCGTAGTTTGAGGAGGGGCGGCGGGGAGATGATTGTCTGCTTCTGAAAATAACATAGATTTTGTCGTAAATTATTGTGTAAGCAACATAAACAGCACTGTTAAGTCTGTCAATAGTAGTACCTAGTGCTCCACCGCTGAATATAGGCCTCCTTCATAGATTTCAAGAGTGACCGATTTTGTGTGGCCATCAACGGCTTCCAGCAACCTTTGTCAGGTCGTCTTTCCCACAACCTTTTATGTACCCCTCCCACTGCCACTTCAGCTCTGGGCTATACCAGTGATCTTTGTTTGTCGACGAATCTCCATAATTCTGATTCGATTGCGTAGAAAAATACCAAGCCTAGCCCTTTAATCTTCAAGTCTCCATAGCACAATGAGCGCTCTTGAGCCTTCTTATTACGGTTATAGTGCGACGCGACGTAGTGACGTTTCTGTGCCATCACACTAATATTATATATAAAGTTTGGATGTTTGTTTGTCCGTTACTCAATCACGTCATAATGGCTGAACCGATTTCGATGAAATTTGGTATGTCGATAGATTATGACCAGATTAACACAGGCTACTTTTTATTGACAAACCACGCGTACGAAGCCGCTGGTGGAAGCTAGTATATATATAAAAACAAGAATATCAAGAATACAACGAAGTTAAATCTATTTTACTGGACCCTAGAGTCTGGACTTTGCTTACCCAAAGATGGCATCTGTTCTGCCTTGAGGAACGCCTGGACTGATCCCCGGGACGCCATAGGAGTCTGAGGGTGCTCCGAATCCATTGGACCGTTGATTAGGAGGGAGGTATCTGAAATTATTGAGGATATTATCATTAAATCAGGCATAAGACATCTACTGCTGAACATAGATAGGCCTCTCCATCAATATCTAGAGCGGCCGATCTTCTCACTCTACTAGATCCAACTCCCAGAAACCTATAGGTAATACTCGTAGGTCTTTCCATCTAGTGTTGAGGCCGAACTGCGCTTTCCAGAGCGCGGTCTCCATTAAATTTATTATAATCCATACATATCTATAAATTATTATCTCGATTGAAAGAAAGAAAGAAAAACCATTTTTTTTGACGGTACAAAACATACACAGCACACAAGTAAGATACACACAATAGAACAAATTCATACACACAAAAACAGCAGTACCCAACAAATGTGTGACTCACAATTACCTATATACAAATGACCGACGTCACAAAAAAGCGTCGAACTCAGCATTTGTTGTGTTTTTGGCACAACGCTGATCTTCCGTTGGAACCATTAAAAATAGGATGTCACGGATGACTTACCGCACAGTACCACAATTACAAAAAATATGAATATATAGATAAATATAAGTTACCACACTAAGAAAAAATAAATAAATAAAAAATATAAAAAAGTAGCTAAGGATATTAAGTTATAAAATGTATTTAAGTTATTTTAGATAAGTATGGATGGAGCGCAGCATTTTAGGTGTCAAAAGAATATACAGGATTTGAAACACCTCGCTGCGCTCAAGAACCGGCATCGCTGACATGGGTATTAAGGCTGCCAAGTTAAAGTGGGATTGAACGGGTCATGTCTTTTTTTTACAAATTAGGTATAGGCAATCGTTTGACCACGATCTCGCCTGATGGTAAGCGAAGATGCAGTCTACGATGGTACACGCTTTCCTAGAAAAAACCTATTCACTCGCGACTTGAAGACTCCTAGGTTGTAGTTATCAGGAAACACAGACTCGGCAAGGCACAGGCAAGGCGTTCCACTCCTTGGCGGTGCGCATAATAAAGGTGGAAGAGTACCGCTTTATGTATGGTATGGTATGTCTACCATGTAGCGGTGGCGTACCGCGGAGCGTCTGGTTGTCCGATGATAGAATGGGAATGGTGGGATCAGGTTGAAGAGCTATGCAGCACACTCTCCGGAACGTATCCGATCGAAAACCGAGAGGCTTGCAACCTTTCGACGATGCTCGATTGTCTCCCGCATGAAAGCAAATAGGTGGGCTAAGGTCGTAACTGGATAGATCCCTGTGGATGGAAAGCAAAACCGTGGAAGGCCTAAGAAGAGCTGGCGCGATGATTCGGAGGCTTTTTATAGGAATGGCGAGATTTGGTACAGGATCGAGATAAGTGGAGAGATGAGGGGGAGGCCTTTGACAAGCAGTGGGACAGCATAGGCTAGATGATATTTATATAAATACTAAGGTGGCAGAAATAAGCAAGGTTTTATGCTTCTCTGGACGAACTCATACATGAGTACTACTTAATCAAAAAAGTATCAGGATTGTAGAGAGCTTTACAAAACTACAAAACTTACTGGTTGTTTACTGGTGGTTCAGCTAAAGTAGATGCCACCAGCAGTGAGCACGCTATGAAAAACTGAAACAAAGAAATTGGCACCATTTGTATTCTGATCCATTGTGTTAAAGTTTAGATTTTCCACCACTGCGTACATAGCCCCTCACTCTGCAAGCAAAGGAAAGGGCTAAGCTCGGAATTTCTCTGAACGATAGAATCCGAAACGGGTTATCCGAACAGAGAGCTAAAGTGGCAGTCGGCCGATCATATCTGCCGCAGAATCGATAACCGTTAGGATAAACGTGTTCTTGAGTGGAGACCACGTCTAGCCGAGCGAAGTGTAAGACGCCTTCCGTCTAGATGGAGTGACGATTTGCGCGCTGTGGCTGGCGAATATTGGATGAGAAGAGTTGAAGATCGAGCTTAATGGCGCAACCTGGGAGAGAGCTATGTCCAGCAGTGGACTGCCCCCCACCCCCAAAGCAACTGATCTTATTCGGCCTACACCCAACGGCTCCTAGCAATTTGGATTTTCCATCTCGTGGTGTCATCTTACTTGCACATACCAGTGCTTGTTCTCAACTCGAGAACCATTCCCAACTGCCGTCAGTCCTTCAAGTCCCGCCAACTACCACTCCAGCTTGCTAATTTCAGTGCCTTTTGTTTGTCTCCGATCTCCTCATTCCTGATTCGATCACGTACAGTACATGAAAATGTGTTGTCTTACCTTCATTTTGTATATTTCTCTGGCGTCTATATAAGGTGGGATTTCGTATTCTGTAACAAGAAATAAATATTTGAGTATATGTCAATCAACTGTTCTTTGTTCTCAGCCCCGGATCTAGAATTTTTCCCAACCGAGGAAGTAACTTGATGAGGTGCCCCCTCTCCTCCAGCGTTGAGAGAAGGAGGGGAGGGGGAGGGACGTTAGAAGCGTTCCAAATGAACAGCCAGGTGAACTATGTAGACGGACCACGGGCAGGGAGTGCAATAATCGATACGACGTGCGCTGGATGCCAAGAGCTTTTATCAAGCATATTTTTTATTAAAGAATTTGGCGCCTCCTGAAATTATCGCCCTGGGTAGGATCTAGAGGGGGGGGGGGGGGGGACAAACCATGCCCTGGTTTGCCCTCCCCTTTAGAATCAGATCCCAGGGCTGTTTGTTCTGACACAACTGAACTCACCGAGTCATGCGTATCAGGAATGATGAGTTCCTGCGTATAACAACCTCCAGACCCAGAAGAAGTGGAAATATTAACATAAAATGGGGATAGCGGAATCAAATTGAAAAGTTCCGCACACTCTAAAAGTCTCTAAGAGCACCTTAGTAGAGTTCCTTGTGAAAGGGTTCACCCGGAAAAGTACTACCACCATACCTATTATTGCCTACTAAGCAACATTGCTGTGTTTCGGTGTGAAGGGTATAGTTTCCTTTGAAATTACATACACATGAGGCTTTAGACCTGTATACCTCAAGTTGATGGACGCCTAGCACTGCATCGTAGTCGTAGGGCACGTTTCTAAGGTGCGTGACCTACGAGGCAATACTTTGCTATAGGCGATGGTTACCACTTAACATCAGGTAGGTATGCCATATGCTCCAACACCAGGTAGTAGGTAACAAAAAAACTGCGAAACGTATCCGATAAAAAACATATTTTGTAATGAGACCATTACGAGGTCTTTAAATCAAACTGAGATCAAATTCGTGACTAGCTTTGATTAGTTAGATACACTTTTAACATGAATCTTAGCGGCTCTCGTTAACCTAGTCTTAATTGGGCTTTCTGCGATTTGTGTTCTACATATATGCACTAAGTGTTTTGTTATGTACGACATTAAATGAAAACACGGATAGGGCTAATGGCAAGTAGTGTTGTAATAACGGTTTTTTATTCAAATTCATTACCATAGAAAATTTTAAATTTTCAAGAAACTTTAATATCAAGTCCTAAAATATCAATGAAATAGCCTGTATAAAATAGGTAAACAAATCATATTAATACATCATGTAAGTAGGTACCGGTTTATCTGACTAAGCGGCATAAAATTGATTATGGAAATGTATCGATTACTGGATAAATATTCATGTTACCGGTATTGAATCCACCTCTAAAATCGAATACGATTCCGGGTGTGTGTTTTAATTAAATGTCGTACATATCAAAACAGGTTATATCTATAATTTTTGGCTATTTTTAGGGTTCCGTACCCAAAGGGTAAAACGGCACCCTATTAATAAGGCTCCGCTGTCTGTCTGTCTGTCCGTCTGTTACCAGGCTGTATCTCATGAACCGTGATAGTTAGACAGTTGCAATTTTTACAGATGATGTATTTCTGTTGCCGCTATAACAATAAATACGAAAAACAGAATAAAACAAATATTTAAGAGGGGCTCCCATACAACAAACGTAATTTTATTGCTCGTTTTAGCTCTAAATTGATAAAACGGCAACAGGTAGTCGCTTGAAATATTCACAGAATATTTAGTTATATATTCCCTTTAAAATAAAGAAATAGTTAAATTAAAATGAAACACATGTTTAAGGGGAGCTCCCATACAACAAACGTGATTATTTTGCCGTTTTATAGATAATGGTACGGAAACCTTCGTGCGCGAGTCCGACTCGCACTCGGCCGGTTTTTTTATTCGTTTTTGTAATCTTTGGCTAATACGTACTAATATTGAAAAATATCCAAACCCGGAACAAATATCGGTAGTTCATACAGACATGTTCCGCGACGGGAATCGAACCCGCAATTGCGCCTGGGAATTTGTCAATAGCGTTATTTTATATTAAATAAGTTATTAATAACTTATAACAACTAAATATTAATCACTGGAAAAATAACCATAAACATATTCAAACCCACCGTTTCAATCCAAATAACGAACACTGAATTTATTTTTGAAATATCCAAAATGGCGTTGAACTATTTTGAAGCACGTTTGAACACGGAATGATGAGCTGAGACATCTCTCTCAGTTTATATACTAATGTAAGTGATTACTGTGCATCTTCACATGTATATAATGTACTTATGTACAAGGCTGTTTGTGTGCATTTTACACGTTTAGAAGGTAAGCTACTCTACTTTTCAAGCGCGAAGGAACAAATGCTTTAGAATATACCTACCTACTAGCTGGCCAATCCGCAGCTTCGCACGCGTAGTTTTTCAATAAATACATTACCCTCCTTCGGCGAAGTTCGGTAAAAAGTAGCTTATATTACTCCGGGATAATGTAGCATTCTAATGGTGAAAGGTATTTTGAAATTGGCCCAGTAGTTTTTGAGTTTATCGCTACAAGCATACAAATTTTTCCTCTTTGTAATATTATTGTGATTACCATAAGTACTATTATAATCAACTAATATTTTCAAAGGTTTTCTGGAAGAAAACATGTCCATTTTTTAAGCTTTTTTGTCTTTAATCTATTTATGTAAAATTTTAATTTAATTAAATTTAATTTTACCTATTTTAGGAACGTACGACGTACAGGTATTATTCAGGTATACCTGTTAAGTTTAAATATAATTTATAAGTATACATAACTGATCAAGCGAAGCGAGTTCTCTAAATCAACTTAGGCAAATCGGCGTTGTATGTATGTATGAATGTGTGTATGTTTGTTTGTCCGAGGATAACATTCGATACGTTGGTACGATCATCGTGAAATTTGATACATAGGTGATGGCACAATTTTGTTGTGACTAAATGACCTAAAAATGGGGGTTGTTGAGATATTGGGGTTCAAGAGGGGTAAAAAAAATGAGAATGAGACTATTAGGTCAAATGGAACGTCAAATGAAAGGTCTTCATTAGTATATTTAGACTTCTTTTTTTATTTTAGTAAAGATTTATAGTTTTTAGGTTATTAGCCATAATAACAACTGAACTTTGACAAAATTCATTAGGGTATACCATTGACCCCACCCACAGTGCTGTAATTTAGTATGTGTGTAGCTTACGTGACACAAATATGGGCAAAAGTCTGAAATCCAGAATAACTGCAATTCATACCCCAAAAAAAAGTAACCAACACTCGATACCTGTAGGTCAAGTTACATGGTTAACTATTTCGTAACACTGTTTTGATAGTCAAAGATTACAAATGATATTTTGTTGTTTTAATCTGAGACTCGCGAGATCTCAGTTCGGGGCGAACCACTAGTATTATAGAGTTTATATATCTTTTAGTGTGCATTTTATATGCAATTCTATTTTTTGCAACGCCCTAACTAAAGAGGGTACATGTCATTAAGGATGTACTACACAATACTCTATCGTAAGATGTTCGTTGCAAATAAAGATATGTATATGAATATCAATTATAGGAACTACGATGGCACAGACAGACAAACATAGGCGTCAAACTTATGCAAGTTTATTAGTAGTTAGTTTTTATATAGGTTTATGAACATAGATACACCGCCGTCTTTTTGATTTTGTGTTGTTCTGCCCATCCAAAGGTTGTCTGGAAGAGATCGCTTATAAAGTCAAAATCTTTTATTCATTAAAATCACAAGGATCACTTTGAAGTCAGAAGCCAGGAAAGAAAGGCAAAAACAAGGAAAACGTGATAAGACCGCCCACTGTATCTACCTGTATTTTTGTGTATTTCTTTGTATGTTTTATTTTTGTTTAGTGTACAATAAAGAGTATTCTATTCTATTATACCCTTGTTTTTGTTCCGGGGGTAAAAAATAAATTATTTCAAAAGCTCTATCTGGAGTAGAGCTACATGCCGACCGTCCAATGTACAATCGCCAAAACGCACGGTATGCTCCACTTAGTCCGTGCTATCATGGCATAGGTATAGACGAAGTAGACACTTGCAAATAACCCTCCGTTATCGCATTCCTTAAAAATATATGAAAGTTTAAAAATAGACATTTAAAATAATTAATTAAATATTCAATAATTAATAATTTTAATTCGTAATATGTTTATGTAAATATTGGTTGTTATTTTTTGTGAATCAGTGCAAAAATTTAAATAGTAGATCTATTTAAATTTTTGCACTGTTTCGAATCACTAATTACATAAGTTATAAACTTATGTAATTTGTGATTTTTTTATTAATTAAAAATTAATTATTTAATAATTAAGTTTATAAATTAAATAATTAATAATTAAGTTTATAAATTAAATAATTAATAATTAAGTTTATAAATTAAATAATTAATAATTAAGTTTATAAATTAAATATTCATAATTTACCAAAAGGATCACTTTGAAACGTGATATTTTTAAATAAAAATATATATTACAGTAAATATTCAAAATCTTCAAATTTAATATTTTTTAATTCATAATTTACCAAAAGGATCACTCTTTGAAACGTATATTTTACGTATACGCTTGGTCCATAATCAATTAAACTCCTTTTTTTCCTCCTATAGTCTCCTTAATCCTCTGCAGTCTGGCTTTCGTAAAGGCCACAGTACTGTCACTGCTCTAGTCAAAATCACGGACGATATACGTATGGGCATGGAAAATGGGCAACTTACCGTGCTGACTTTACTTGATTTCAGTAATGCGTTCAACACCGTAGATTTTGATATTCTCCTGGCCGTACTTAGCTCCCTTAACGTATCTCCAGCGGTGATTGGTTGGTTTTTCAATTACTTGCACGGGCGCCGTCAGCGTGTTCGACTCGAGGAGTCTCTTCGTGGTGTAATACGTCTGCTGGTGTACCTCAAGGTGGCGTTTTATCTCCTCTTCTTTTTGCAATCTTCATAAACTCTATTTCTCTTAATCTTTCTTCGTCTTTTCGCCTCTACGCAAAAGAGCTTCAGATTTATAATCAAGCTACGCTCAGTAATATTGCTTATGCTGTTGACGTTACCAATTGCGATTTACGCCGTATTGCAGAGTGGAGCAAGCTCCACGGTTTGAAAGTTAATCTTACCAAAACGCAAACCATTATTGTAGGTAGTTCGAGAACGCTTAGGAAAATTGATTGGTCCACTCTTCCACAAGTTGTCTTTGACGGAATAGCAATCCCATACAGCGAAACCGTTAAGAATTTAGGTATCATCATTGACCGCAACTTTTCATGGAAGGCTCAGCTTGAACTAACCAGCCGGAAGTTATTGCGTCAGCTGGTTCATTAAGGAGACTACGAAACTTTTTGCCTACGTCCACCAAGACCGCGCTTGCACAATCGCTTTTACATCCCGTACTAGACTATGCCGATGCTTGTTATCTGGACCTCACTGAGGAACAGCTTAACAAGCTCGAGCGTCTACAAAATTTTTGTATTAGATTTATATTTGGCCTCTGTAAATATGATCATGTGTCTCCCTTCCGTTCAAAGCTTAAATGGCTTCCAATTCGTCTTCGTCGGAATACGCATATCCTTTCTCTTCTTTATTCTATTCTTTTTAATCCCTTCTCTCCTCACTATCTGGAAGATAGATTTTAATTTCTCCATTCTTCAAATAACTATACTCTTAGGTCATCAGAAAACTTGATACTCGGAACTCCTTCGCACAGCACTTCCTTTTACAGCGCTTCTTTTACTGTCCAGGCTGTTTAGCTGTGGAATGCTCTGCCCGAAGAAATAAGACGGTCATCCTCCTTACACACCTTCAAATTGAAGGTGAAACACCATTACCTGACGATGTCATCTTCCTAGCGTTTTTTATTTACTATTTATGTACTTATTTTATCTGTTAGTATAGTTTGCTATATGTATATACCTATATATTAGTCTATTTTATAAGTATATTAAGTATTAGAATTAAAACTTCATATTATTATTATATCTTAGAATATATTATGTGTAAATGTATCCTCTAAAGTACACCGCACTCCGTATTTTTATAAATTTTGCCCCATCCAAAAGTTGCCTGGAAGAGATCGCTTTTAGCGATAAGGCCGTCCATTGTATTGCCTTATTTATTTTAACCTAGTACTTATTTTTGTATTATTTCTGTTTGTGTGGTAATTCAATAAAGAGTTATCTATCTATCTATCTCTTTTAAACGAGCGAACTCGCATTGTACACACGGCTACACATCAAGCTTTACATATCCAGTATAAGCTGACCTCTCATTCTACGAAAAGCCTACACAATGCGAGATCAGCTTATACTTAAAATGTATAGCTTGATGTGTAGCCGTGTGTACTACGGGCGACACTCGACCGAATATTTTGTTTGCGGGTATTCGTAATATGTTTATGTAATTTTTGGTTGTTATTTTTCGTGAATCACCTACTATTTAAATTTTTCGACTGTTTCGAATCACTAAAATTACATAAGTTTATATTACTTTCTCATATAGGTATAAGTAAAGTGTAGATTTCTTTTGAGAAAATAAATAAACGTTCTTTAACTATATTTTACAGGCTGTCCCTCCGCGACCAAGAAACAAGGCTGGTTATTTTTGAAGTGGAAACTTTTTTAGGCGCGTTGGGTATTTTTTGAGATGGAAAAAAACCATTGAACTCGCGACACTGTTACCGTTACCGAGACCTCTGTATATAAGTATTGTAGCGTAGTCTGCTTTTATATTTTAATACCCAAACATTGAGCGCTTTTTCACTTCTGTCGGCACTTCCGGAGTGCTACTTTTAGGCTCGGACTATATGGCATCCGGGTCTCCCCGATCCTGCGAATCCGGAGCATGGCCCGGTTGCTTCCAGGTAAAAATCGGAGTAGGATGGCTTCGGATCGTGTGTAGTCGATGCAGGAAAAACTCAAATGTCTGGTTGTGCGACGGAATGGTCCGGGGACGTTAAAATACGGTCCCTGACAAGCCCGGATGCCATATAGTCCGAGCCTTATTATTTTATGGAGAAATGACAGATCTACTACTTGTCCGTGTTAAAGGACTATATTAGGTCGTTATTTCAACAAGAAAGTTGAAAATCCAGCTTCGCATTTTCTTATCATATCATATCATTGTAGCGTGGGATTCTCTTTTATAAAAAAAATACTAAAATCTAAAGGATTTAATTGTTAAAGAAAGTCCGAGTTTGAGAAACGATTTTCCGAAAATTACCATCTTATCATATATGGGTACACTACACGTTGTCGGTCGTAATATTACCGTCTATGTATTATTATGTCCACGGCTGAAGAAACAGCCAATTTGTATACGCAGTTTTTTTTTTCATTTTGTCTTTATTTTTATGAAATTGTTCAACTTCCTGGGTTAATTCCTTTCCAGGATAGTATATATTTGAAAGCATCAGTATTATATTATGTTGGTTCTACATGAGGTAGGGCTTCATACAATCCTCTCTCGGTCTAACCGCGTCGCCCATTTATTAACTTCACCGACTTTCAAATAATCTGTCAAATCTAAGTAAATAGGGCATGATTATGGAATTAATACTTATTATAATAGATACCTAGTTACCTATAGTCCCAAGGACTATAAACACTGCCTTTCTTAATATTTCATCTCTTATTGATTCAGGATCATGCCAGTGTCTTCCATCTGGTAGTGATCTGGAGCAGTTGAGCTATCTATAGATCGTTTGATGGCTTTTGTATTTTTAATTGATCAGCGACGCGAGATCACCAAATCAACTTGGGCGTTGTATTTATGCATGGATGTGTATCCGAGGATAACTTTCGAAGCGTTGATCCGATCATTGTGAAATTTGGTATATAGGTAGGTAGTGATAGCACAATCTGGGGGGGGGGGTTGTTGAGATATTGGGATTAAAAAAATTCAAAATGAGACTATCACGTCAAATAGGTCTAATGAAAGGTCTTTATTAGTACATTTCGACCCTATTTTTAGTTTTAGTTTTGTTCTTGTAGTATTTAAGTTATTAGCCATAATAAAAACTGAATTTTGACAAAATTCACAGGGTACACCAGTGACCCCACAGTGCTGAAATTTGGTATGCGTGTAGCTTTAGTGACACAAATATAGGTAAAAATCTGAAATACAGAATAACTACAATTTGTACCGCTAAAAAAAAATAACCAATTACATGAACTCCCGTTACCTGTAATTTGAATGAAATTGTAGGTCAAGATTGATGGTTATGCATTTTTAGCACTATTTTGATAGTCATAGATTACAAAAAAAGTGTTTTCGTATTCCGAAAATCAGTCTAAACTAGTTTTGACTAGAACGGCCAAAATTACTGCCATCCAGTGTTTGGTTGGCAGTAGCTCATCTAACACGACATGACAGTTTTATAAGAACAATAATCCATGTATGCCTCAAGTTGATGCACGCAGGGTAGTGCATCGTAGGGTAATTAAACAAAATCTTTATAAAAAAGTTTACTATAAAGTATCGGATTACATATGGCGGGTTTCTATATCCGTCGGTAACCAGCTACGACTCGTTTCTCCTTGAAAATCTGTCAAAAGTTTGACACTAGTTTGACACTTTTTCAAGAAGATACGAGGCGTAGTCGGTTACCGATGGATATAGGAACCAACCTTTTGATGATAGAGAAGCTTCGGATTGAAATTGCTCAAAATCTTGTTCAAAAATATTACAATTTAGACGTAATTTATTTCCTATATAGTTAGTATTCTAATGGCGGGTTCCTATATCCGTCGGTAATCAGCTACGACTAGTTTCTCCTTGAAAACCTTTCAAAAGGCGTAGTCGGTTACCGACGGATATAGGAACCCGCCTTAAAAAGATCATTAAAAAAAATAACCAGCCTTGTTTCTTGCCTTTCTTTCCTGGCTTGGTCGCGAAGGAACAGGCAGTAAAATTGACGTTTCAAAGTCATCCTTGTGACTTTAATGAATAAAAAGATTTTGATTTTGAAGTCGGTCTTACCACCAAGCCGCACTTATACGAGATGTAGATGTTTATGTAGATTCGAAAATCGTTCATTTGTAGGTAAGTGAAAATGTACAAATGGAGGGGGCTTCATCAGTTGCACCGAAGCGAAGCTTTGTTCCTTATTGCACACAAGAAAATACTCGTAAAAATACAGAAATAGAGGCGAGCCCTAAGAACAGTTTTCTTCCAGCAAACCTTTGAGGCTAGAGAGAGAGATAGTTTTATTAGTAGATCAGTGTACAAAAACATAAATAAATATACCTAGTCAGGTCATAAATTCTGTCACATGTTTAATATAAAATAATTGAAACAAGTTTATTCATTATGTAACCATTTATATACCAAAATGAACTTAACAAAACATAGATTCTTATGACACTAAAGTTTATTCAAAGTGACCTCCGTGATTTTGAATACAGGCCTTCAATCTGCGCGGCCAGTCGTCTATCGCAGCACGAACGAGGTCCATGTCAATATCGGCGGCTGCCTTAATCAAGGATGTCTTGAGTGACTCCAAATTGGGATGAGGCTTTGAGCACGCCTTTTCCTCCAAGTGTTGCCATATCTTGTAATCTAACGGATTCAAATCTGGACTGGAGGAGGGCCAGTCTTCGTGCCGGATGAAGTCGATTTCACGCGCCGCCAGCCAGTCTTGTGTGCTCTTCGCTCTATGAGCTGGCGCCGAATCTTGTTGGAATACCCAGTGCCTGTTATTGAACATGGTATGAGAAACAGGTTCCACAAGGTTCGTCAGGACTGTATTTTGATACACAACTGCATTCATTTTTACACCTTTCTCACAAAAATGTACCTCTGTTAAGCCCCAATCAGAAACTCCCAACCATATCATGAGCGAGGATGGAAAATGACCTCGTTGGACACGCGGAATACGGTTGCTCGCTTCTTCACTACTGTGTGCGTGCGTACACCTTATCATTTTGTTTGTTGTAGCTCTCTTCTACGGTAAAATTTTTTTCATCCGAAAAAAGAATTTCCCATTATTATTATCCCGCGTACTGCTTCAACAAAGCGCGGCATCTCTTCAGTCTCAGGTCCATTAGACGAGCATTCAAACGATGTCCTGTTTTTCTTCGATATGCCCGAAGCCCTAAGCCCTTCATTTAACACCCTTTTTACCGTGGTTCTGCTTAACCCCATCTGAAGGGCCAACAGTTTCTGCTTACGTTTGGGATTTCTTTGAATTCGCGCCTTCACAGCTTTTATCACTGCTGGAGTCCTAACAGACCGAGGGCGACCACTTCTTGACCTGTCATCTACACTAGAGTCTTCATTGTATCGTTTGATGGTGCGATAAACGAATCTTTTGGTTATATTAAAATTTTTCAGTATGTCAAAAATTTGAATTGGCGCGTAACCGCAACGATGCAACGCAATAACTACAACACGGTCTTCTTTAAACGTCCACTCCATATTTAAAAACTAGGTAAAATTCTAAAAAGTGTACATTTTTATTTGCATGAACAATTCGAAATTCGAATTCTATAAACTTTTTTGTGGCCAGCATTCTAAAAGAAAAGTTTTTACAGTGTGACAATACTTATGACCTGACTAGATATATACCCAAAACTAATATGAACCTAAAGTATAATACATATTATAATATATCATAGTATAATATATATATAAGTATAATATTATAATTATAATAAATACATTATACAGAATAATAATACATATATACCTATAATAATACTTATAAAATTACAAAGAAAATGTCGAGTGATGGGCTAGCGCGAACTTCATGAGGAACGAAGCTTGTATTTAAACGTCAAAATCTTTATAGAAACGTTCCATCCTAAATAATAGCCTACCCACTCGTGTCAACACCATCATTTATGGCTCAGGCGCTATTCATCATCACTTGAAGCTGTCAGATTGAAAGCAAATGGTGTTGTGAAATCTGTGAACGTTAACTTTAGGAACACCCTGTGATTATTCCTAATTGATTATGCAAATGTCTTGAATTACGAACTAAGTATTTAATAAGTAGGTAGTGCTAATGTTAATTACTATTTACCTAAGACTACGTTTCTAAAGCACAGGATAGAGATAAGTGGAATGTAAAAAGGGCCTTTTCCCAGCAGTGGAACAGTATAAAAAATGCTTTTCATCTTCCATCTTCCAAAGAGTATTTTTGCTCTTCGATATCTGAGTGCAAAAGCCGTTTTTATCCGCTAGAGCAGTGTTCCGCAAACTTTTTGTGTTCAAGGTACACCTATGAAATCGGACAATTTCAGAGGTATACCATAAATAACAAATCAAATTTTAATCATATAATTATCGTTTATTCTTAAGTTTTAATCAATTCAGACCCTTACACATAATTTTAAAGCATAATTAAGTTATGTTTAATGCGAAACATGAGCTTGTTTTATTGAGCAAAGGCGATCCAAATTTGGAGTAATCGTCGACTTTCGCATTTCCATCCGCCTTTATAATTTGATAAGAAATTGATTGTTCCCGCGGCAATTACCAATAAATGACCACGGCACACCAGTGTGCCGCGGCACACTTTGCGGAACACTGCGATAGAGGATAAAGTAAATTGAATTTAGAACATCGTGTGTACTAAGTTTGAGAATTCAAAACATCATTAAACCTATTAATTTCTACCTCCATGGTGCCGAATTTATCATACAACCTTTTTTAATTTGTTAAAAACTCAGACTCGGAACCTTCTTGGTGTATTACTTTTTTTTGCATTTAGTCATTTCCTCACTGAGGCCCTCGCTAAGTCTTATAGTATGGCAACGTATCCACATAGAGATCAAGACAACATAATAGCTTGTTTTGAATTCTATGTGGATATCTATGGGCTGCAGGTGGGGATGAAAAGTTACGTGTTGCACTCGAGTGCAAAGATTTTTCAACTCGTGCTCTTTAGATTCCCTTGCTGACGCTCAGGGTTCTAATTTTTGAATTCTTCGCTTGCTCGGTCGTTAAAATTGAGCACGCGGCTAAAAAACAACTATGCACTCTTGTATAACAAATAACTATTATTTCCAAGAGTTTTTAATATTATGTCGATATACCAAGTTAATTTCGGTGACGATAGATAGATAGATAATTTCTTTATTGCACACCATTACATATTAACATACAAAAGAAAATACATTTTTAAATCATAGGTACAATATGCGGCCTTATCGCTAAAAGCGATCTCTTCCAGGCAATCTTTGGATGGACAGGACCTACATATGTGAACAAACAAGGACGGCGGCGTTATTAAATATAATATAAAATAAAATGCATGTAATATAATCATAAAATTACATAAATATTAATATTATACTACATAAAATATATATACCTACATATATAAATTATGAAAATACATAAATTAATAAATGGCCTAATGAGCGATGTTTGACAGATAGTGTTGTCTGACCATGTTTTTAAAGATAGGGAGAGATTTAGCGTTACGAATTGAGACAGGTAGGGCATTCCAGAGCCTGGTAGCCTGCAGAGTAAAAGAGGTACTATAAAATACTGAGGTATGATGGGGTGTTTTTAATTGAAGGGTTTCAGAGGAACGTAAGGATCTAGAGTTGGAAAGGTGAAGAAAGTCAAAGCGTTCTTTAAGGTAGGATGGATTAGAAGGAATGAAAAGGATGCTGTAAAGGAGGGAAAGAATGTGCGCATTCCGGCGAAGGCGGATAGGTAACCACTTAAGTCTGTGGCAATACTCGGAAATATGATCGTACTTGCGCAAGCCAAATATGAATCTAATAGAGAAATTTTGGAGACGCTCAAGCTTATTGAGTTGGTCTTCAGTTAAATCAAGATAGTTGGCGTCAGCGTAATCGAGAATGGGATGCAACAATGTCTGTGCAAGTGCAATTTTGGTGGAAGTTGGAAGGAAGTTTCGCAGCCGTTTAAGAGAGGCAGCTGCAGCAAAGGTCTTTCGGCTTACCGCTGCTATTTGAGGTCCCCAAGATAACTGACTATCTATGAGTATCCCCAGATTTTTTACTACCTTGCTGATTTCTATAGATGTACCGTCAAATTTTACTTGAGGCAGATCAAGCCAATCGATCTGTGTAATCATCCGCGAGCTTCCTATTACAATTACTTGAGTTTTTGTTGGATTTACTTTCAGCCCGTATGATTTGCTCCACTGAAGAATATTCTGGAGCTCACTATTTATATCAGTGATTGCTTCACGTAACCATCCAACAGGGGCTTGGGTATAAATTTGCAAATCATCTGCATAAAGGTGGTAGGACGAAGAGAGTTGTTTAGAGATGGAGTTAATAAAAATCGCAAAAAGAAGAGGAGATAAAACGCCACCCTGAGGTACACCAGCACTCAATTGACACCAAGAGGAAAATCTGTCGTCAATACGAATACGTTGCCGGCGTCCAAACAGGTAACTACGAAACCAGTCAACTACTGTTGGAGATATGTTTCGAGAGCGAAGAAAAGCTAACAGTACATCAAAATCCACATTGTTAAAGGCACTGCTGAAATCCGGCAAGGAGAGGACAGTGACCAGCCCAGGATTCCATACCATGCCTGATATCATCCGTGATTTTGATGAGAGCAGAAACAGTGCTATGGCCTGGGCGAAACCCGGACTGAAAGGGATTCAGGAGGTTGTTTGTGTTAAGGAATGAGCTGAGTTATTGATGTATAAGACGCTCTAAGACTTTGGATAGGAACGGGAGAATGGATACGATGACGATTGGGCGGAGCATATAAAAATGCAAAAAAGTGACGGTGCTATTTACTTGCTTAGGTGAAGAACGAGACAAACATGACTGTATCATTGCCGCGCCGCATTGTCGCAGGAGTAAATGACGTAGGCGACAAAAGATAAAATCTAGAATTGCATGAGAACCAACAAATGAAAAAAAAAATGCTTTTTCCATTAATTTAGGTACCATAATTACCTACATAACTATGCAAGAAAATACTTTAAATGTTTTCTAGAGTCCGAGAAAGAACGATATTAGTGTTTTAGAAGAGCCTATTTAATAATTGTATCGAGAAAAGTTTCACTAATTGCGTTTCTGACTTTCATTTATGTAGTTTAAATCCTCAAGTAAATATTGTATAAATAAGAAATCAGTACCATTTTTCGTTATTGAATACGGCAGTTACTTAGCGGCTCATATTTTTTTTTACATATCCTCTTAATATTATATTATTTATTAGTATTTAAGTTTACATGTTTAATTTCGTACACTTTGGCGCCCAAAGTAGGCCTCCTCCATACTGTTCCACTGTGACCCATCCAGTACTAGGGGCTCGTTCAAGTATAAACGAAAAGGGTTGCCAAATTGGCAGATTGTAATTCTCTAGTTTTTAATAATTTTAATTAAAAAAAAAAACAATGTTTCGTAACGCGTTCTTCGATGAATTTTCGTCAAAATTTTTTTTAGTGTGAACTTTTTCAACATTTTAATAGTTATTCTGCTATTCGGGGCGGAGACAAATCCAACAAATCAAACATCATTAAAATCGGTCCAGCCGGTTCTTGAGTTATAAATGGTGTAACTAACCCGAATTTGTTATATATATGTAGATATATTTTACATTTTGCAAATAGAAATGTAGGTCATAATTTGACCTTACTCGTAAAAAAGCGAACGTCATTAAAAGCTCTGTAGCCTATGATTATAATTAGACCATCTCACGCAACCCTGAGGGTCTAAGAGTCAAGCGAGCCAGCCAGTTATAGATCGCACCTTTGAAAGTAAGTTCAACGCTACTATGACAATTGTTCATACCATAAAATAAACAACTTTATTATAAGGTAAGAGGCAAGAGTATAAAACGGTTATGCTTTAGACCACACGACTGAAGTAAAACTTCTTTTGCTCCATCTATATGTATGTATATATATATATATAAAATTTTCATCAAAATTTCATCGAAATCGGTTCAGCCGTTACGACGTGATTGAGTAACAAACATCCAATCTTTATAATATTAGTGTGATGAATTAGTAAGGATTCTACACAAATAGATCACAGACGAAAAATGCACATAAATATTTTTTTTTAATCCAGCCACTCTTCCGTTATACAAAAACCCTCTTCATCGATAGGTTGTTTGGAAGAGATCGCTTTCTTTAGCTATAGATCGCCCATTATGCTTACAATATTTATTATACATAATGGGCGATCTATCGCTATATAGACTATACCTAGTCAGGTCATAAGTATTGTCACACAGTAAAAACTTTTCTTTTAGAATGCTGGCCACAAAAAAGTTTATAGAATTCGAATTTCGAATTGTTCATGCAAATAAAAATGTATACTTTTTAGAATTTTACCTAGTTTTTAAATATGGAGTTGACGTTTAAAGAAGACCGTGTTGTAGTTATTGCGTTGCATCGTTGCGGTTACGCGCCAATTCAAATTTTTGACATACTGAAAAATTTGAATATAACCAAAAGATTCGTTTATCGCACCATCAAACGATACAATGAAGACTCTAGTGTAGATGACAGGTCAAGAAGTGGTCGCCCTCGGTCTGTTAGGACTCCAGCAGTGATAAAAGTCACAGCGCGAATTCAAAGAAATCCCAAACGTAAGCAGAAGCTGTTGGCCCTTCAGATGGGGTTAAGCAGAACCACGGTAAAAAGGGTGTTAAATGAAGGGCTTCGGGCATATCGAAGAAAAACAGGACATCGTTTGAATGCTCGTCTAATGGACCTGAGACTGAAGAGATGCCGCGCTTTGTTGAAGCAGTACGCGGGATAATAATATCGGGAAATTCTTTTTTCGGATGAAAAAAATTTTACCGTAGAAGAGAGCTACAACAAACAAAATGATAAGGTGTACGCACACAGTAGTGAAGAAGCGAGCAACCGTATTCCGCGTGTCCAACGAGGTCATTTTCCATCCTCGCTCATGATATGGTTGGGAGTTTATTATTGGGGCTTAACAGAGGTACATTTTTGTGAGAAAGGTGTAAAAATGAATGCAGATGTGTATCAAAATACAGTCCTGACGAACCTTGTGGAACCTGTTTCTCATACCATGTTCAATAACAGGCACTGGGTATTCCAACAAGATTCGGCGCCAGCTCATAAAGCGAAGAGCACACAAGACTGGCTGGCGGCGTGTGAAATCGACTTCATCCGGCACGAAGACTGGCCCTCCTCCAGTCCAGATTTGAATCCGTTAGATTACAAGATATGGCAACACTTGGAGGAAAAGGCGTGCTCAAAGCCTCATCCCAATTTGGAGTCACTCAAGACATTCTTGATTAAGGCAGCCGCCGATATTGACATGGACCTCGTTCGTGCTGCGATAGACGACTGGCCGCGCAGATTGAAGGCCTGTATTCAAAATCACGGAGGTCACTTTGAATAAACTTTAGTGTCATAAGAATCTATGTTTTGTTAAGTTCATTTTGGTATATAAATGGTTACATAATGAATAAACTTGTTTCAATTATTTTATATTAAACATGTGACAGAATTTATGACCTGACTAGGTATATATATATATATATATATATATAAAAAAAACGAGTGTGCTTTAGAACTGAAGTAAAACTTATTTTTCAAAATATTAAAAAAAGCTTAAAAAAAGCTCGAAGCTTAAAGCCGTACCTTGTTACAAAAAGTAAAACAACTGTTCAACGTGTGTTTAAAAAATTCCTGACCAAATTTTGTTCAGGATTTTTTTAAACAGTGCTTAGCCGGTAAGTATTTAACTTTTTATGGTAAGATCCTTAGCTTGTATGTTGTGAGCGCCGTACCTATTTATTACTCTAGAACGGGATTCCACATCGTGACACGCTACTGCATGATCTGAAATCAATATTTAATTGATTTTTTTACCGATACAAGTGCTCATTATCGCTAACATGATCTGTTTAGATGAGTATTACACAATGTGCGCAACAAATATGAATAGTTTATGACTAGTGCCAGTGGGCAGGTCAAATAACTCGAGGAACTTGCCGGACGTTGGGGCAGAAAGTTCTCGAGTGGAGAACGCCATGGAAAGCGCAGCGTAGGACACTAGATAAAAAACCGGCCAAGTGCGAGTCGGACTCGCGCACGAAGGGTTCCGTACCATAACAACGGCTAAAAATCACGTTTGTTGTATGGGAGCCCCCCTTAAATATAAATGTTATTATTTATTTTTAAAGTGAATAATATAACTCAATATTCTGTGAAAATTTGAAGCGTCTACCTGTTGCCGTTATCAATATCGAGCAAAAACGAGCAAATAAAAATCATGTTTGTTGTATGGGAGCCCCCCTTAAATATTTGTTTTATTCTGTTTTTTTTTTAATTGTATTTTTTGTTATAGCGGCAACAGAAATACATCATCTGTGAAAATTACAACTGTCTGACTATCACGGTTCATGAGATAAAGCTTGGTGACAGACGGACAGACAGACAGACAGCGGAGTCTTAGTAACAGGGTCTTCTTTTACCATTTGGGTACGGAACTCTAAAAAGGACGGACTAGAGTTTTTTTTGGATGGACTTTTCTCGCTGTTGGCATCTGAGGCCGTTGCAGCTTAACCGAACTTTTGGCGAGCGCAGATGGAGCTCAGCCCTGTAAGTTTTGGTGAGGCAACTAGCG
The DNA here is from genome assembly GCA_918857605.2 of Philereme vetulata. Taxonomy (NCBI): domain Eukaryota; kingdom Metazoa; phylum Arthropoda; class Insecta; order Lepidoptera; family Geometridae; genus Philereme; species Philereme vetulata. Next base: position 14,720,369 of record OU975425.1, read on the forward strand.
AAAGGGCACCACTTAGGTACGAACCTCGGCTTGGGCTGTTGCCAGGGTGGGGATAGGAGAGAAACGCCCGGGTACGTGCTTGTACCTCGTATAGGCGGCAACTGAAGGGACTCGTCGACCTCGCCGGCGAGGTCGGTGTATCTGTGAAGTGTTTGCTCTGTCTATAATGTAGATGACCCAGAAATCTCCTCAGCGTTAGCGGAGGTGATTTCGTCATCAGGATCTCCGAGAACGTGTCTCGGACGACGGAGTCACCCGGGGATAGTGTAGCTTCTCAACAGTGAAAGAATTTTATAAATCGGTCCAGTAGTTTCGGAGCCTATTCAATACAAACAAACAAACAAACTAATCTTTCCTCTTTATATTATTATACTAGCTGACCAATCCGCAGCTTCGCACACGTAGTTTTTCAATAAAAACATTACCCTCCTTCTGCGCAGTTGGTTAAAAAGTAGCGTATGTCACCCGGGGATAGTGTAGTTTCCAAACAGTGAAAGAATTTTTTAAATCGGTCCAGTAGTTTCGGAGCCTATTCAATACAAACAAACAAACAAACTAATCTTTCCTCTTTATATTATTATACTAGCTGACCAATCCGCCGCTTCGCACGCGAAGTTTTTCAATAAAAACATTCTGGGGATAGTGTAGATTCCCAACGGAGAAAGAATTTTTTAAATCGGTCCAGTAGTTTCGGAGCCTATTCAATACAAACAAACAAACTAATCTTTCCTCTTTATATTATTATACTAGCTGACCAATCCGCCGCTTCGCACGCAAAGTTTTTCAATAAAAAAATTCTGGGGATAGTGTAGATTCCCAACGGAGAAAGAATTTTTTAAATCAGTCCAGTAGTTTCGGAGCTTATTCAATACAAACAAATCTGTCCTCTTTATAATATTATTAGTATTTATTATTATTTATTCGGTATGTAGCAAGCGAGGTAAGTAAACGGAACAATTCCTATTTTTGGGTTGGAGTTAAAAGATAAAAAGATAATACATTTCTATGTGACACAACCTTCATATATTTCTTTGACACGCTTTTGAGTAGAATGGATCAATGTCACTGTCAAAGTCGATGTCAACCTCATGATCTATTCAGGCAGCTTTTGTAAGCGATCTATTGAAGTTAAGATCAACTTGTTATCAAGGTGGACATCAAGCCTTATTGTTTACAACTAGTGGTTCACCCCGAACTGAGATCTCGCGAGTCTCCCTTATTAACAAAAATATATTATTTGTAATTACTTGACCTACAGTTTTATTCAAATTACAGCTAACGAGAGTTCATGAAATTTGGTAACTGTTTTTTGGGGTACAAATTGCAGTTATTCTGGATTTTAGTTATTCAGTTATTTGGACAAACGCTTCGAAAGTTATCCTCAAACAACATACATACATACATCGCAGATTAGCCCAAGTTGATTTGGAGATCTCGCTCGATTAATTAATTAAGGCTTTAATCTCTACAAGCTGTTGCCCGCGACTTCGAACGCTTTACACTACTAAATGTGTAGGTAACCTAGAAATAAAGCTAAATTCGCTATTGCAACTTTACTTGACACTCCATTTTTATCCCATGGACCTGATGTATAGAATAAAAATATGTTAATTCAGATTATAATCTACGTACATACTAAATTTTATCGAAATCGGTTCTGCCGTTACGATGTGATTGAGTAACAAACAAACAAATAAATAAATAAACAAACATCCAAACTTTTGCATTTACAATATTAGTGTGATAGTAAGAGGGAATAGGTGTCTTCTAGATCTTCGTGCTTCATCTTAGACCACATCATCGCTTACCATCAGGTGAGTGGTCGTCGAATTCATGATATTAAAATATGTATAAAACAAGGCCCTTTGTACCTACTCGAAGGAATCAGATTCAGATCTTTTATTATTTTTATAGTACTTAATAAATAAATAATGGACATTTCACACAGCGCTTTCTAGCCCCAAAATAAACAAAGGTTGTACTGTGGGAATCTATCTGTGTGCGAAACAGTCAACACCATTCAGCCTTTTTTGCGTGATTTAGTAACAAACACTAAATAGCAAATAGCCGCCAAATAGCAGTACTACTCGTGCGCGATAACTTGGGGCCTGCTAGGAATGCGACTCCCCGACCGCTTCCCCTGCACTTCCCCGATGGCACCCGTATTGTACCGTTCGCATCACTATTTTTTACTAGGATTTTAGTCACGTACTGGCCTACGTCATATTCTTTTAGTTTTCGTTTGTGTTATTGTTTTGTTGTCTGGAAAAAAGAAGTCAACCATGTGGACAGGCTTCGACAAAAGTATTGGGACGATGACCTCTTACAAGAGACGAATGAATCGCAATTAATTGTAAATTTATCGGATACCTCTTCGTCAAGTGATTATAGTGAGACTGAGGACGAAGAACAACCTCTAGAAGGCATAAATCCACTAAGTAGTAACGAAGCTGAGATAATGTAAATAATAGATAAAATAAATGTATAAACTTAAACATTGTATTTTTATTTTATTCAAATAGTGTAAAAAAGATTAGATAAAAAGCAGCGTCCTCCCTGAGTAACATTATAAATTAGGTTAAAAAAAAACAAAGACGAAGCCGCGGGCGGCTGCTTGTTATGTTCGCTTTTTTGCGGGCGGTACAAACACGCCAATATGACGTCACCGCGCTCAGGTCCCAACTTATCGCGCACGGGTAATACTTGTGCTGCTGTGTTCCGGTTAGATGGTAATGGTATGTTCCTGTAATTACTGGCACATAGGCATATCAGCTAAGTCCTTTAGTATGGCAACGTATCCACATAGAGATCAAGACAACATAATAGCTTGTTTTGAAATTTATGTGGATATCCATCATGGGCTGCAGTAGCCACTTAACATCTGGTGGATTGCATGCTCGTTTGTCATATGAGTAGTATACAAAAAAAACACACCAACTGAAATTTTCACACTACCAATTATTAATGTGATACCTTTTTCGGACCTCGATAAATATTTCTACAGTATCTGGACCCCATATTATATTATTTTAATACTATTTTATTATTTTTAACCTGTGTTGTCCCACTGCAGGGCAAAGGCCTCCCTCCCTTCTTTCCAGTTTTTTCTGTCCCCTGCTGTAGTGGGCCAGTCTGGTAAATGCACATCCAAGTCGTCACGCCATCTCCGTGGTGGTCTGCCGCGTGGGCGTGTTGCGTTAGGGACCTAATCAGTTGTCATCTTTGCCCATAGATCTTCGGGCATGCGGCAGACATGGCCAGCCCAATTCCACTTGAGCTGTGCTGATATTTTTGTGACATCCAGAATCTTTATTTGCGAGCGCAGTACGGAGTTCCGTATTCGGTCTCTATCTAATATTAGGTCTACTAATATTAGGTATTCAGAGTACGTTGGGTTTCCCACGATGTTGACGACAGTGAAGGCAAAATTTGAAATAATTGTAAATTCTATGTTTTATTTATAACGCGCCGTGTCATTTCTAGGATTCGGAATCTTGATTAAATCTGACACAGATATGTTGCAGGAAAAGTATGAAATAATATATGAAGTAAGTACAAACTGCTACACATCAAGCTTAAATTTCCAGTATAAGCTGACCTCTCATTCTACGAAAAGCCTACACAATGCAAGGTCAGCTTATACTGGAAATTTATAGCTTGATGTGTAGCCGTGTGTACTAGCTGACCCGGCCGCGGCTTCGCACGTAGTTTGTCAGTAAAAATATTGCCCTCCTTCTGCGCAGTCGAAATTTCGGTCATAATTGATCGAACGACGCGAGATCTCCAAATGAAGTTAGGAAAATCGGCGTTGTATGTTTGTTTGTCCGAAGATCTTTGGAATCGTTGATCCTATCATAGTGAAATTTGATATATAGGTATATAGTGATGGCACAATCCTGGTGTGACTAAATGAGTTCAAAAATTGGGGGGGGGGGGGGTAGGGGGGGGGTAGGGGGGGGGGGGGGTAGGGGGGGGGGTTATTAAATAAAATAAATAAATATTGCTGGACATTTCACACAGCTGCTAGCTACTATGGGAACCAGGTAACTGATAGAATACTTATATACGTTTTTTTGTAAATACACACTTATATAGGAATACAACCAGAGCCGGAACAAATATCTGTAGATCATGCAAACATTTGTTCCGCGGCGGGAATCGAACCCACTACCTCCTGCGTCTCAGCCGGCTATTCGCCCACTGCGCCACGAAGGTCGTCAAGGTCGTATTGAAATATCGGAGGTCAAGAGAGGAAAAATAAATGAAAATGAGAGTATTAGATAGAGAGGGACGTATAATGAAAGGTCTTCATTAGTAGGTACATTTCGGGTTTCACAGGGTACACCAGTGACCCCACAGTGCTGAAATTTGGTATTCGTGTATTTTTAGTGACAAAAATATAGGAAAAACTCTGAAATCTAGAATAACTGCAAGTTCTACCCCTGAAAGAAATAACCAATTAACTTATGTTACTTGTAATTTGAATGAAACTATAGGTCAAGTTGTTTGGTTGACAATTTCATGGTACTATTTTAGTAGGCAAAGATGATGAATAATATTTTTTTTTGTCTCGCGAGTTGTCAGTTTGGGGCGAACTACTAGTCTATCTATATACCAAATTTTCTCGCAATTCGTCCAGCCAATCGTAAAAAAACAGACAGAGTGACAGAGTTACTACAGGTATTAGTATGGATATGCAAAAAAGTGGCTTTGTAATATTTTTTTTGATGTCCAGATATCCAGATGTTATATAAAGATATTATCAATCCAATTTAATTTCCTTTAGTCAGGTTTCTTACATCTATAATACGGCCTACCTTGATGTATTGATGTGAAGCCTGGACGCTGACCCAGAAAAAAGAGCGCAAACTTCTGGTGACGGAAAGAATGGTGCTAAGAAAAATCCTAGGACTGGTGCGACGAGAAGATGGCACCTTGCGAGTGAGGAAGAATCGGGAGGTAGCGGAACTGGTGGAAGAGCCCAACATCATAGGCGAAATAAAATCTCATCATTACGCTGGCTCGGTCACGTTGAAGCGAATGGGAGACGATCGTGCTGCTAAACGTGCCCACCTAGGAGTGCCAGTCGGCCGACCCAGATATCGCTGGAAGTATGAGCTGGAAAAAACCTTCGCGCTCTCCAAGTGTCAGACTGGCAAGAAGTGGCGCAGAATAGGGACCAGTGGCATCTTTTAGTGTCGGAGGTCAAGACCCGCTTCGGGGTTGATGCGCCAGGATAGTAAGTAAGGTTTCTTACATCCATTATAATTAAATACAATACAATATCTTTATTGATAACACCAAGTTATATGTCAACTACCAAGGTAAAGTTAAGGTATAAGTTACTTAATAATAATATATATTTACAATTATGTAAAACTTAATCATGATAAGATAGATAGATAGAAAACGCTTTATTGTATACCACACTTAAATTAACAAATCATAACTAAAACACTTAAAACTAGACACGTTAACGGTCTTATCGCTAAAAGCGATCTCTTCCAGACAACCTTTGGATGGACTGGATTTTACGAGAACGTTAAAGGACGGTAGATTTATAACATAAGCTTTTTATTTAATTGTAGGTATACTTACATAAGCAAAACAGAAGAAATAGATACCAGGGTAGGTAATATTAGCATAAATATTATACATAAACATTCTATGATATTAAATATACTAACAATAAATAAAATATGAAACAGCTGTAATACAAACAGTAACAACGACATATATGATAACAAAATAAAATTACTCAGCTCTCTGATGCAGACAAATAGTGCTTAAACAGCGTTTTAAAGATAGGAAGGGATTTGGCAGATCTAATAAAAGAAGGAAGAGAGTTCCATAAACGGATAGCTTGTACAGTAAAGGAGTTGTCATAAAAGTTAGAAGAGTGGATAGGAATTTTAAGTTTCAAGGACTTAGAAGAGCGCAACGGACGAGGATTAGATAGATGGAGATATTCAAAGCGTTCTCTAAGATAAGAAGGACTAGAAGGATTGAACAAAATACTGTACAAAAGAGTGAGGATATGAGTATTCCTGCCTGATAAATTAAGGATTAAAATTATATTAATTATTGATATACGATTATTGATATGAATTATTATTATTAACGAAGTAACAGTTCGTAAAACTCGTTTATAGAGTAAAACGAGTTTTTGAGGAGCCACTTTCGTAGCCTCGATTTAAAGACCGTTGTGGAAGTTGCATCTCTTCGGATTGTGTCCGGCAGCCTGTTATATACAGAGGGACCCATGACTTACACGGACCTCTCCGATTTGCGCAGCTTATGAGTGGGTGCGACTAAAAGGTGGGTTAGTTTATTGCTGCGGAGCTCGGGAGGTGTTTCAGCCTATACGTTTGAAACTGTCAATGTTTGTGAACGTCGCCACCTGGTAGATTAGTTCGCAGGCGAGCGTCATTATTTATAATTTTTAAATAAATAAATAGTGCTGGATCTCTCACCTGCCATGGACCACACCAGTACATTTTTGTATGGTTGTGGTGCCTGGCCGATTAAAAAGTTATGGGTGTCTTTGTCAACGTAGACAAACTGAAACTTACCTTACTTTTCTACTTTATAAGCAACACTCATCTGCAATTTCTTAATCGATGTAACATACCGAAGCATCTCTTAGATTTAGGTGCATCTTACATTAGCCACAGTTCGAGGCTATTGATATGGCACACATTGTCAAGCGTCACGTTCTGTCAAGTCCCAGAATTACGGTAAAAAATAGCTTTTGTTAGCGAAAAATGGGTATAAAAATACTGTATGCCCGCGTCCTTATTGCAGTGAAATTCAAAATCTAATATGACATGACAGTGACAGATAATACGGCTTTTTCATAGGTTTTACATTTTTATTGGCGGGAATTTCGAATTTGTCAATGACATTGACATTGCTTTATCAAATTTTACAATATATTTGTTTACTAATAGATGGATTTGGTCGGTTTATCTTTTTCTTGCGGTCGAGACGTTTTCGTACTCCTGTAAAAGAAATTTACGTGGCTACTATGGCATCCTCTTTGAGTTCTGTTTCATCCACCACCGCTTCGAGTGTGACAGCCCACCCAGAGTCAAGAGGTTGGAGGAAAAAAGTGGTACGTATATGCAAAACGTTGTTCCCCTTCACCCCTCCTGCCCAATTCCATCATAAAAGTTTTTTTCATACTTAACCTCAAAATAGATTTTTTTAATTTTCTCAAAAAATATAGGTTTTCGTAAGTCCTCATCCACTAGGAAGGACGGGTGGGGGGAGGGGGGAGGGGTCGTTTCCAGTCCCCCCCCCCCTCCGCCTCGTATAGTACGTATAGTTATCTTCTCGTTCACTATTTTCAATACGTCTTCGTTCGTGATCTTATTATCTTCTTTATCCTCTTTGTAAGTTAAAAAATTGTGGTGGAGCTATCGAATGTGCCATACTACCAGACATCAATCGCAACTCTTAGATCGAGGTAGGAATGTCTCCTCGGCTTTATCGTCTATAATTGCATTGCATTAAAATTGTATAAGCGTACATAACTTTGATGAAACTCCATTCATTTGAGAGGTCGATTTTACGAGTGACATTTTTAGAGCATGCCCGATGTTACACAGCCTCCCGACAGCTGATATTATCTCAATTCTGCAATAACAATACACATTTTATTTTGTTTTACCATAATTTATCTTATATATATATAAAAGAAAGTCGTGTTAGTTACACTATTTATAACTCAAGAACGGCTGAACCGATTTGGCTGAAAATTGGAGACGGACATAGGATACTTTTTATCCCGTTCGACCGCGTTCCCGTGTGACGTGACATAAAACGTCAAAGAGAATACAAGTCACTATAAAACGTGGAATAACAAAAACACATCTGACATGGAATAACAAAACGCAAATGACAGCTAAACGTAATTTTGTCTATGGATAAGTATGGTTCTAAAATGATGGCCGGGGACAACAATTGACAATAATCTACCAGGGTGACGTATATTGATAGCCCGCGTTATATGCATGTCAAGACGGTACGAAGTTCGGCGGGCCAGCTAGTAATTTAATAATATATTTATTCAGCAACAAACTTCACAAACAAAAAAATAAAATGGTTTACTAGGTATATTACAATTCAGGATGGAAAACATACGTACACAAACTAGGATGGACCTGTATGATGGCATACCTATACCTCCCGCCGGACTATGCTTCTGGAATGTTCAGTGAGTACATGTGCGAGGGTGTATGCTGATGTGTTTGTATGTGAAAGGGTGTGTGGTGTGAGTGTGTGTGAGGGTGTCAGTTTGTGTGTATGTATAAATGGGTGAGTTTGTTGTGTGTTAACTTGTCATACATTACTTATGATAGTAGGTATGATTAACAGACTCTCAGTTTCAAGGTAGTTAAAACCTAGCAACCAAGAATAAGTACTTACATTTTTTGACAGTTAAAAAACGGTACCAACAAAAAATACAAATAGAAATAAAAAACGAGTGTGTTTAGATCACACGACTGAAGTAAAACTTCTTTTTCAAAATATTAATTTATAAAATTGTTCAATTACAAAATTTTCCACACGTCGTCTGTAGGTCGATCAGTCTATGTTCATTCTGGACAGGCGCAACTCGCACTCGTACACACGGCTACACATCAAGCTATACATTTCCAGTATAGCTGACCTCGCGTTGCGTAGGCTTTTTGTAGAATGAGAGGTCAGCTTATACTGGACTTGTATAGCTTGATGTGTAGCCGTGTGTAAATTAACGTTTAAAAATATACGAAACGTAACTCTCTCTCTTACTGTCTTCTTTCTGTTCTCCCTCTCAACTTTCGTTCGCACTTTTCGTAACGCATTCACCAGCTTACTCCCCAAGTCAAGCGTGCATAAAGTAGATTTAAGTACTTCAAAAACTACTAACTACCTAATTGCCTCCATAAATATGTATGATATAAAATTACATACATACTTACTCACAAATACAATACTTTACATACATACTTACTCACAAAATACAATACATAGCATCATCATCATCATATCAGCCGTAGGACGTCCACTGCTGGACAAAGGCCTCCCTCATTGATCTCCAGGAACTGCGGTTAGAAGCGGCCTGCATCCAACGCCGACCTGCGGTTCTTACCAAGTCGTCTTCCCATCTTGTAGGTGGACGTCCTACGCTGCGCTTGCCGGTCCGTGGCCTCCATTCGAGAACTTTCCGGCCCCATCGACCATCTGTTCTGCGCGCTATATGGCCTTCCCATTGCCACTTCAACGTGCTAATCCGTCGGGCTATGTCGGTGACTTGAGTTCTCCTACGTATCTCCTCATTTCTGATTCGATCCCGTAGAGAAACCCCGAGCATAGCCCTCTCCATAGCTCGTTGAGCGACTGTGAGTTTATTCATAAGGCCAATAGTGAAGGACCACATCTCGGTTCCATATGTCATCACTGGTAACACACTCTGATTGAAGACTTTCTCTTAAGGCACTGTGGTATGTTGGACGAAAAGACGTTGCGAAGTTTCCCAAACGCTGCCCATCCGAGTTGGATTCGACGATTGACCTCTTTCTCAAAGTTGGACCTACCTAATTTGACTGTTTGTCCTAGGTATACATCATCATCATATCAGCCGTAGGACGTCCACTGCTGGACAAAGGCCTCCCTCATTGATCTCCAGGAACAGCGGTTGGAAGCGGCCTGCATCCAACGCCGACCTGCGGTCCTTACCAAGTCGTCTGCCCATCTTGTAGCTAGACGTCCTACGCTGCGCTTGCCGGTCCGTGGCCTCCATTCGATAACTTTCCGGCCCCATCGGCCATCTGTTCTGCGCGCTATATGGCCTGCCCATTGCCACTTCAACGTGCTAATCCGTCGGGCTATGTCGGTGACTTGAGTTCTCCTACGAATCTCCTCATTTCTGATGCGATCCCGTAGAGAAACCCCGAGCATAGCCCTTTCCATAGCTCGTTGAGCGACTCTGAGCTTATTCATAAGGCCAATAGTGAAGGACCACGTCTCGGTTCCATATGTCATCACTGGTAACACTGATTTAAGACTTTCGTCTTAAGGCACTGAGGTATGTTGGACGAAAAGACGTTGCGAAGTTTCCCAAACGCTGCCCATCCGAGTTGAATTCGACGATTGACCTCTTTCTCGAAGTTGGACCTAGCTAATTGGACTGTTTGTCCTAGGTATACATACGCGTTGACAACTTCAAGAGCCGAGTTCTTAACCATAACTGGGGCAGGGACGACATGGACATTCGACATGATTTTCGTCTTGTCCATGTTCATTTTAAGTCCTACCCGTTGGGAGACTCGATTGAGGCCTTCGAGCATCGTGCTGAGCTCTTCCATCGACTTTGCCATGACCACAATATCGTCGGCAAACCGAAGGTGAGTGATGTATTCGCCGTTAATATTGATGCCCAGTCCTTTCCATTCCAGAAGCTTGAAGGCATCTTCCAATGCGGTCGTAAACAGTTTCGGAGAGATGACTTCTCCCTGTCTTACGCCTCTTTTTAAGGGAATCTCCTTCGAGTTCTGTTCTTGTACTCGGACTGACATAGTGGCGTTTTTATACAAACACTTCAACACTTCGATGTACCGATAGTCAATACGGCATCGTTGGAGAGACTCAAGCACTGCCCATGTTTCGATCGAATCGAAGGCTTTCAAAAGTCCACAAACGCGAGACATAGCGGCAAGTTATACTCTTTGGTCTTCTGTATGACTTGCTGCAGCGTATGTATGTGGTCTATGGTACTGTAGCCTTTACGGAACCCGGCTTGTTCGGGAGGCTGGAAGTCATCAAACCTGCGTTTGAGACGGTTCGCGATGACCCTTGAAAACAGCTTATAAACATGGCTCAAAAGCGAGATGGGTCTGTAATTCTTAAGCAAGCTGTTGTCACCTTTCTTGAAGAACAGAACCACCACGCCCCCGTTCCATGCTTTTAGCGTCGTACCTTCAAGCAAGGCGGAATTAAAGAGCTTCTGAAGGACTTTAAGTACCGGTGATCCACCCGCTTTCAGAAGCTCTGAAGTGATTCCGTCCTCACCCGGCGCCTTGTCGTTCTTAAGCTGCTTCAAGGCCATCCTGATCTCATACAGGCTGATGTCCGGAATATCTTCGGTATATTGTTGGTTCAGTTTGGCTCTTGGGTCGTTGGCCGCACTGCACACAGGTTTAGTGACCGAATCGTAGAGCCGTCCATAGAACCTTTCGACTTTCCTTAACACTTCCGCTTTACTTGACGTTATGCTGCAATACATAGCATAGGTACTTTTAATTTCCTATTGTTATATTATTATTTATTTTATTAGTAGCAGTCATCAACATAGCATAAACTAACAATATTTTAGCGTTTACGTCATGTACAAAAAGAACGGGCTACTTGCGCAACGATGCGTAACGTATGTAGTGACTAAATAAGATATAAGGTCAAATAATACAAATACGTCATATTTAAACATGTTTAGTTGCTAAATAAGTTTAGGGATCGTGGTGTCAGCCGGCCTATATCTTAGTGGTGCTATAATTAAAGATGAAATACTGTATACAGTAATATTTTTATAACGATATTTTATATTGTGTAAAAAACAACCAGTCTTGTTTCTTGCCTGATTCTTTCTAGACTTGGTCGCGGATGAACAAGCATTAAAGTTAACTTTCGGAACTGATTCTTATGATTTTAATGAATAAATGCATATTAACTATTTGCTATTGACTTGTAGAACGTTATATAATGATCAATTAAGGCCTTTACAACTATAAATTGAAGATTTATACCCTTGTTTGATCTCTATGAGACCGAATTAGAAATGAGAAGATCTGTAGACAAACTAACTGACTAAAGCCTTTGATAAACGGTATACAAACCGAATCTTAGCGCTAAACAGAACAATCTCCGCATTATAGTCAGAGCCCCTGACTGGACACTGTCGGCTTCCTATATCCGTCGGTAACCGACTGCGCCTCGTATTTCCTTGAAAAAGTGTCAAACTAGTGTCAAGCTTTTGACAAGTTTTCAAGGAGAAACGAGTCGTAGCTGGTTAACGACGGATATAGGAACCCGCCATTAACAAGCACATGTTCAAGCTAGGGCTATGCGATACACAAACCTGCAGATTCTGTAATGAGGCGGCAGAATCGCCCTTACATCTGTTAGGCGTAAACGTAGCATTCATCTGGGCAAACCAATGAATGAATCAATGAAATACTCTTTATTGCACACCAAACAAAAATACAGTAATAATGGAAATAAACAGTAAATAAAGGTACAATGTCTTATCGCTAAAAGCGATCTCTTCCAGACAACCTTTGGATGGACAGGATCAACAAAATCAAAAGACGGCGGTGTAAGAGTACCTACAGACATAAACAGAACCCACAAAATAAAATATACCTATTGATTATACTAATAAACATAAACTTAAATACATACAAATAATATATAAATAAACTACACTACATAAAGAGGATAAATAACATAAACACTAACTAGCAGTTACGAGACAACGAAAGGAAATGGTTGTATACCTTGACTTGAAAATAGGAAGAGATTGGGACGACCTTATAGACAAAGGTAAGACGTTCCACAGTCGCACAGCTTGTACTGTGAAGGAGTCACCATAAAATTGTGAACTATGGACGGGAGTGCGAAACTGTAGAGCTTCGGAAGAACGAAGGGTTTAGAGAGTGTGTCTGATACAGAAACTTGAAACGCTCCTTTAGATAAGAAGGTGAAGTGGGATTATTGAGAATGTTAAAAAGAAGTGATAGAATATGTGCATTCCGGCGAAGACGGATAGGGAGCCACTTGAGTTTTGCGCGCAATTCTGAGACATGGTCATGCGCAAGCCGAATATGAACCGAATACAAAGGTTTTGAAGGCGCTCAAGTTTACTCATTTGTCAAACACATTCTTATCCCGGAGGAGGTAACAGCTATCACCCCTAAGAATATTCTACAGTTTTTAGCAGCTATAGGAGTTAGTGGTGAACTTTAAACGCCCCCATAACCTAGGGGCGACATAAAAACATGTAGCGATCGCAATATGCCTCGTGGCCGCACTGAAACTAAAGCCGGAAAAGCTAATTAAGACGATATACAAATTTAATTTCGGTGACGATTGGGCGGAGCATCCGGAAATGCAAAAAAGTGATAGTGCTATTTACTTGCTTAGGTGAAGAACGAAACAAACATGTATCATACCCGCGCCGTCTCAGGAGTAAATGACGTAAGTGATAAAATCTCGAATTGCATGAGAACCAACAAATGAAAAAAAAAATGCTTTTCCATTAATTTAGGTATCATAATTACCTACATAACCATGTAAAAATACTATAAATCTTTTCTAGAGCCGGAGAATGAACGATATTAGTGTTTTAGAAGAGCCGATTTTGACAAATAATTGTATCGAGAAAAGTTTCACCAAATTGCGTTTCTGACTTTCATTTATGTAGTTTAAAACCTCAAGTAAATATTGCTTAAATATGTAAACAGTACTATTTTTAGTTATTGAATACGGCAATTACTTAGCGGCTCAAAGTTTTTTACATATCGCCTTAAAAAATAGGTAACTGACATAGCCAGGAGGTTAGCAGGCTGAAGTAGCAGTGTGCGGGGCACATAGCTCGAAGGACCGGCCGTCGGTCCTTCGAGCTATGTGCCCCGCACAAAGGGCAGAAAGGTTCTAGTATTGAAACCACGCACTGAAAAGCGCAGCGTAGGACGGCTCCCTTAGAAAGACGACTTGATAGAGGTTGCTGGGAGCCGTTGGGTGCAGGCAGCACTGGTTGCTCTGGAAATATATGGGGAAGGTTATGTTCAGCAGTTGACGTCATCTGGTTGAGATGGTGATTTCTCCACTGGATAACCTTTCTGCCCTAACAGCCGTCAATTCTTCGAGCTATGTGCCTTTCACCCATTGCCACTTCAGCTTGATAATCCTCTGAGATATGTCACTGACCTTAGTTCACCATCCTCTCAAATAGGGTTGCCAGGCGTCCGGATAAAGCCGGACACAGTCAGGGGTTTTGGTTAAGTATCCGGCCAAATCAGACGGGGTCCGGCCTGTCCGGCTTTTGTTAGGCTTTTTAAATTCCGCGCGCGATGGTTATTGGCGCGCGCACCCGCTGCACCATTTATTGTTATTTCATTAAAATTGATGGAGTGACGATTTGCGCGCTGTGGCTGGCAAGGATTGGATGAGAAGAGCTGAGGATCGGGCTCAATGGCGCACCCTGGGAGAGACCTGCGTTCAGCAGTGACTGCTATAGGTTGATGATGATGATGAATTAAAATTTAAGAAGATTTTATGGTAAATGATAATAAAGCCTTGTTTTACTTTAAAAAATTGGCTTCTAAGACTAAAAAACAAAGGATGTCCGACTTTTTTACCCAAATATCCGGCTAAACTGGTTGGTCTTTCCTTTATTTCGGTTTTCAAACGCAACCCTCTTAAAGCATGATAAATTAAACCGTAAAACGTCATAAAATGACCTGCATTTGTACTAATTGGTCCATAAAACATGCATTTATTTGTTTCGTAAGAATTTGCTAAAGCAAGTTTATGAGAATTTATTCCTTACTAACCAAACTAAACTCACGGACTATAATTATTTATTGCCGCGAGGGATTTATTATTTATTTACAACCTGTTTTTTTATATAGGACAATATTTTAAAACACACATCCGGAATCGTATTAACTGATTTAAGAGGTGGGTTTAATACCGGTAGCTTGAATATTTATCCAGTAATCGATACATTTCCAATAAACAATTTTTAACGTACATCGCCGGCGCCTTTGCGACCGACGATGCCGCTTAGCCAGTTTAACAAGTACCTACCTACATGATGAATGAATATGATTTGTTTACCTATTTTAAACAGGCATTGATATTTTAGGACGTGATAATAAGGTTGTTTGAAAATTGAAAATTGTCTATGGTAATAGATTTGAAAAAAACCTATTTTACAACAATACTAGCCATTAGCATTGCCCGTGTTTTCATTTAATGTCGTACATAAAAGCAAAAAATGTTTGGGATCGTTTAATATTTGAGGGATTACTAGATAAGAGCCAGCGCGTAAAGCACCTGCTGAAGGTCGATAGAAAGGCTCCACCTTGCTCCAAATATATGAGATACGTATCGATTACCACGAGATCAGACTCAATTGTCATAATAGTGATGGCTCGTGCGTTTGCGCAATGTAGATTTACCGAGTAGGGATGAGACGTGTCGATGTTTTTATCGATAAAAACATCGACACGTCATTGGCGTTTATAAAAAAACATAACAAACTATAACAAACTCCGGTCCCAAATACTCCGCTGCAGATAGAGTCTGTGTAAGTGGGGTATACGTAGGGTTACCAGATGAAAAAATCAAAAGTCCGGAGAAAAGTCCTGATTTCCATTGAAAAATCTTGAGATTTTTTGCAGTTTGAGAATTGTCTCTCAAACGTACTTAAAAAATTATAAAAGTCGTAATATTATAGTTTTTATAGACTGCGGATCTCGTTCACGCGTTGCAATAATTAGAGAAAAAACCTTACTTAAAGAGGTATCCTCACGTATTATGTATGATAAAATTGATTAAGTGCCTACTTGAATAAATCAGTATAGATTTTAATTGTGCGATTATTACCAAAGAAAAATTATTTTTAGATTGTTTAACTTTTTATTAAAGATATCTTTAAAATGTTAGCTGTATTTTATTGAAAATTCTAAAAATCCTGAGATTTGCAAAATCCAGCCGCAATCCTGAGAGTAGTTCAAACATTCTGAAATCTCAGGACAAATCCTGAGTTATGGTAACTATAGGTATACGACACTTAATGATCGACAATACGGCTTACGTCGGTCGTAAGCGATACACTGAAGATCTTCTATACTAGTGTATATATACTAGTGTAGATGTAGATATATGTGTATAGATGTGAGTGGCGTTTGAGTGGCCACACACTCACACATCTGGAGTAGGTAAAGCCATCAAAAGACATTTCATTTCATTTATTAAATGCGAAAATGGGTATAATTAAATAGCAGCAGATAATATATACATAAAATAATTCAGATCATAATTATGCAGATCCTCAATAAGCATATATGATCCTCAATATAAATTATAAATATGATTATTAAATTTTACTATTAAAAATTACACGAGGAAGCGCTTGTAGTTTCCCTCAACATTTCAAAAGCCTTTGATAAAGTTTGACACAATGGTCTCATTAGCAATTTTTACTCGTATGGATTACAGTCCAACCTGCAAAAGTGGATCACTGATTTCATGAGGGAACAATCGATTCGAATATTCGTTATTGGCTGCTTGTCTGATCTATTGACTATCAATGCCGGGGTACCACAAAGATTAGTCCTTTCAGCAACTCTATATCTGTTGCACATCAATGACCTGCTGAATTTACAATGTAAATGAGTTATAGCCCCAAACTAAGCAGAACTTGTACTATGGAAACCAGATAACTGATAGAATACTTATATATATATATTTCATGCAAACATTTGTTCCGTGGGAGACTCGAACCTGCTACCTCCTGCGTACTAGCCGGCTATTCACTCAATGCACCACGGAGGTCGTCGTCGTCGTAATTGGCTAATATTTGACGTTTTATAATGATTATTTAACTCTTGAAATAAATATGTACCTAATTGTTATATTCTTGACATAGGTAATTGTAATTTTCTGACATTGTGATTTTATTTCTCGACATTTGTTTTTAATAAGTGAGATTTGTTTTACGTTTTATATGTATATTTACATCCCGGATGGGGAATGTGAGCAGCTCTAATATAATTTTATAAGATCTATGTAACTAAACCATATCGAAGCAAATAAAATGAATAATGATACCTGGTATGCAGATTACAGTACCATTGTTTAAAGGAATAATGAATTGTAATAAATAATAAATAATACTAGTGGTTCGGCCCGAACTGAGATCTCGCAAGTCTCCCGTAAAAACAAAAAAAATATTCGTAATCTTTGACTATCAAAATAGAACCATGAAATAAATACCTAACTTGACCTACAGTTTCATTCAAATTACAGGTAACAGGAGTTCATGTAAATCGGTTACTCTTTTTTGGGGTACAAATTGCAGTTTTTCTGGATTTCAGACTTTTACTTTTAGCTTCAAGAATACAAAATTACTGAACTGCGGGGTCACTGGTGTACTCTGTGAATTACGTCAAAGTTCAGTTTTTATTATGGCTAATAAACTCAAAAACTGCAAGGATTTAACTAAATATAAAAACGGGATCGAAATGTACTAATGTAGACCTTTCATTTGGCGTCCCACTTGATCTAATAGTCTCATTTACATCTTCTTTTACCCCCCTTGAACCCCAATATCTCAACAACCCCCCAACATTTTTAGCTCATTTAGTCACACTAGAATTGTGCCATCACCTGTGCATTAAATGTCACGATGATCGGATCAACGCTTCAAAAGTTATTCTCAGACAAACATACATACATACATTCTCGTACAAGGCCGAATTGCCCAAGTTGATTTGGAGATCTCGCATCGCTCGATCAATAAATAGATATAGGTAGGTAATCGACATCGATACCTTTACAATACAAACCTTTGTCCCATCACTACACTTTAAAGCCACAGTTTTGAATCATCGAAAAACAACCTTCATAATAATTAGACGGTATTGTACACGTTTGTAATTGTAACATAAGTATTAGTTGAGCATTACTCGAAACATCACGTATCATTTACTTACTAATGCGATCTGAGATAGTTTGAATTGCTTGTAAAATAATTGGCGTGTTTATAAATAATATTACTGTAGGTTTTTGAAGGTCACGTGTTCAAATAGCAAGTTATGCATTCAGGGTTCTTAAGAATATAATAAAATAGAGTATAGTTGAGTAGAAATAATTAAAATACCTACTATAATGTACTGCACATAAAACAAACATCACACTATCAAGCTAATATTATAAATGCGAAAGTTTAGATGTATGTTCGTTGCTCAATCACGTCGTAACTGCTGAACAGATTTCGATGAAATTTTGTATGTACGTAGATTATAACCTGGGTTAACACGTAGGCTACTTTTCATCTCATAAATCAGTTCCTATGGGATAAAAATGGAGTTTCAAGTCAAGTTGCAACAGCGAGTTTAGCTTTATTTCTAGGTTAGCTACACATTTAGTGGTGTAACGCGTACGAAGTCGCGGGCAACAGCTTGTAATGATTATGACTACCTCCGTGGTGCAGTGGGCGAATAGCCGGCTGAAACCTCCTGCGTTTCAGCCGGCTGTTCGGTGGCGGGTTCGATTCCCGCCGGGGAACAAATGTTTGCATGATCTACAGATATTTGTTCCGGGTCTGGATGTTTTATACTACAATTTATTAGTAAAACAAATTTTAACTCCTGCTTCGGTTTTATCGGGCAATACTTTCACAACATCTTTTCTTGGCGAGGCTAGAATTACTTGGCAAAGTGCTTGCCCAAATACTGATCCCCCGAATCGTCTTTCGTCTCAATGACAATGGTCTTTGTGCGAGTTGACGCGGAATCGTCTGTTACAAACGTGTTCAAGCTCCATAGATCGTGCGCGTCTCCTTGCTGTTTCCAAATGGGAGTCAGAACTTTGGCTGCAAGCTCTTCCTTCTCACAATACTGGTACTTTAATGGATCCTATAACTTTCCAGATCCTTTAACTTGTTTACTACGTGCACCCACCGCGGTGGGGTGCTGCGCCCCTTATCAGTGCCAGTGCAGTTAGGCAGTGGAACAGCTTGGTCACCATGGATTATCGTGTTCCAGGGCCGCCGGTAGGATTGCCCGTCACGCTAGCCTTATTGATATCACTCGCCGGGCTTTTTCCAGCGTCAACGTTCCAGCCGTTCTCAAACAGAACGGTCTGATACGTGACGATGGTAAGAGTCCTGACGGTATGACTCTTATACCTTCGGAGAAGGGTAGGTGCGGGAAGCCACGTGCGTCGATACCCTTGCGCCATCTCATCTGTCTGATACAGCAGTTGGGGCCGGTGCTGCGGCAATTTCAGCCAAAGATCTCAAGCGGCGAAAATATGGAAGTATCGACAGAGCTTACGTGTTTTTAGCCAATTGGGGTCGAGACCCTGGATCCATGGGGTACCGGGGCCCATCGCGTTTTCAAAATTCTTTCTGTGCGTCTGGTCGAAGCGATGTCTGATCCGTTTCAATTATTTATTTTTAAAGTGAATATACCTGTTGCCGTTATCAATATTGAGCAAAACGAGCAAAAAATAACGTTTGTTGTATGGTAGCCCCGCTAAATATTTATTTTATTCTGTTTTTAGTTTTTATTTGTTGTTATAGCGGCAACAGAAATACATCATCTGTGAAAATTTCAACTGTCTAACTATCACGGTTCATGAGTTACAGCCTGGTGACAGACAGACAGACAGACATACAATACAATTATTTATTAATAACGCCAAGTTACAAGTCAAAAACAAAAAAGGTATAAAAGTAAGCAATAAATTTAATATTGAGAATTAATAAAAATATATAATATAGATATAATGAATAAATTGTATAATAAATTCATTTTATCAAAAATAAATAATAGGCAATGTGTAGAACTCATCTACCGAGTAAAAATAACTCTCTAAGAGCCATTATTTTAAGAGCCAGAGACAGACAGACAGACGGACAGACAGACAGCGGAGTCTTAGTAATAGGGTCCTGTTTTACCTTTTGGGTACGGAACTCTAAAAAGCAGCGAGTAACGGTAAGTATAACTCCAGTGACGCCATCTTCTGGAACTAACTTCATAAGTTTACAGAATCACTAAAGCTTTTTGATTTTACTTCACGGGTGGGTGCATTTAATTATTAGATTAAAGGGTTGGGTGGGACTCGTCATCTTCGGACCAGACAACACTTGCCATAATTCCATCAAACATCACTTATAGGGGTAAGTTTGTTTAACTATTTAATAAAATCATAGAAACGGTTCATTTCTCCAGATTCCTCACGTTGGGCAACGCATAGGATCGTGCCAGCCGTCGCTCAGACTAATCTATCTATTAGTTATGTCAGGATTAGCTCCGAGCTGTAAGAGATTAGCGTATTTTTACAGCCAGTGCCCAACCCTACTGTTTTAATCGTGTTTTGAAAGAAATATGCAGTAGTTTGAAGGAACAAGCAGTAAAATTGACGTTTCTTGTGATTTTAATGAATAAAAAGATTTTTTTTAATAAAGAAAACATTTTATCTCAGCAATTACTGAACCTAACGGCTTGAAACTTGAAATACCTAATTATAGATAATAGTGACCTTCCTCTCTTGCAAGTAAAAAAAAAAACAAAAATATGTTCATTTAAATGGCCAAAATAGTCAAAATTGTGGGGGGTTCTAATTTCAAAATAAGATTACTAGGTTAAGTGGGCACACTGCCTGAAGAACTGACGGCCGTAGAACAGAAAAATTCTCGAGTGGAGACCAAGCACTGGAAAGCCTAGCATAGGACTTCGTCCACTAGGTAGAAAGACGACCTGATAAGAGTTCCTAAGAGCCATTGGGTACCGCACAAGATTGATGGCTCTGAAAATCACGGAGGAGGTCTATGTTCAGCAGAGGATGTTCTTTGACTAGTGAGACTAGCGTCTGCCAACGGCTTTGCTGACATAGTGTCCCCTTAAAAAGTCCAAGTCCAAGTCATTAACAAAATGTTTCTAAATTTCATCCAAATCAGTTTAGCCGTCTGGCTGGTAAAAAACGTGTACCTACCAGTTGTTACGATAATTTTGTGAAATACTTCCTTAACTGACGAAGCCCAACTAATGGGCTGTATCAGGAACTCTACCCAGACCGCGGTTGAGGAAGTATGCTTCAATTAAGTCTACTTTTTGCGTATTTAACAATGCCATGATAGAACAAATAAGATGATGCAGTGACTGATATAAGTAAAAGTCCGACAGGTGAAAGAAACATGTTCGAAATTCAAAATTGTTCTGAAATACGAAATGTTTTTGAATTGCTCATGAGAGCATGGAGTTCCTAAACTTCTTAATCGCTACAGTATTAATACTTCTTTAATGTGCAACTAGAATCTAATAAAATGTTTGTAGAAGGAATTTTGTTTGTCCTGTTGTATGAGAATACTTTTTATCAAATTTGACTAACTTTCGCTGTTCAGATTTTTTTCATCCGATACAATAAAATGATCTTTACAAAGAACTTAATCGATCGGCATCAAAAAAAAAATTTACCAACTTGATTCATTTTAAGGCGCTACTCACACTTGACCAAAAATTTTAATGCCAAAATGTTTTTCTTCGAAAACGAGCTGATGTTTTAAAAGAAACTGCACCTGTATCTCTTCTGGTTATGGGTGCTGCCGTACTGTTACAGTTAAAAAAAACACTCTGTATATGATGATCTCCGTGGCGTAGTGGGCGAATGACTGAAATGCAGGAGTTTCAGGTTCGATTTCCGTCGCGGAATGTTGGCGTGATCTACATTTATATCTTCCGGGTCTGAGTGTTTGTCTACAATATAAAGTATGTATTTAAATAAATGCATAAGTGTTAGTATTTTATCAGTTATCTGATTCTTATTGTAAACGCTTTACTTGGTTTGGAATAGACAGCGCTGTGTGAAATGTACAGAATATTTTATATATATTTTTTATTTAAATAAGTATATCGATCGCTCTGAAAATCATGGAGGTGGCCTATGTTCAGTAGACGTCATAATGGCTGATTATGATAAAGTACAAATCTCGCCAGCCATTTGTTACTTTCTGTGCCTGTCTAGTCAAACCAACAGTTTTTCAAATAAAACCGGGGATTTGTCGCGGACGGACCCCGCGACCACGGCTGTTGCAACACATCCGAAACGTCGGGATAACAAATAAAAACGGCAAACACGCAATAAATACCTGTTTTAATTAGTAGTTAAAGGATATAAGATTTGTGGTCAAATAAATGTATTTTCTTTTGTTTTCTACGAAAATAACTCCACCGACGCCTTTACTCATGCCTCGGACTACACCACATCTGAGATGTATCGTAATTTTCTAACTCACGAGTCCGCTATCACCTCGTCGTCCATATAATCATCCATACTACGCTAATACATAAACTTGCAACATGAAATCTATAGTAGGTAGATTAGTAACTAACCTCATCTTATTCGCGAAGCTGATGACATAAATATAATTATTTTTTATGAGTTTCTTGACAAATAAATAAATTAATAAATATATATTTCTGAACATTTCACACAGCGCTATCTAGCCCCAAACTAAGCACAGCTTGTACTATGGGAACCAGATAACTGATAGAATACTTATATACTTTTTTTTGTAAATACATACTTATAATACATAGAGAAATAACCAGACCCGGAACCAATATCTGTAGATCATGCAAACATTTGTTCCACAGCGGGAATCGAACCCGCTACCTCCTGCGTCTTAGCCGGCTATTCGCCCACTGCACCACGGAGGTCGTCAAAACAGGTTGAAAAGTATCGATAAGTTTGTAATTAAGACAACACAACACTATTTTGGATGGTTTTTTAGGGTTCCGTACCCAAAGGGTAAAACGGCACTCTATTACTGAGGCTCCGCTGTCTGTATGTCTGTCCGTCTGTCACCAGGTTGTATCTCATGAACCTTAAGGTTAGACAGTTGAAATTTTCACAGATGATGTATTTCTGTTGCCGCTATAACAACAAATACTAAAAACAGAATGAAATAAATATTTAAGGGGGGCTCCCATACAACAAACGTAATTTTTTTTGCTCGTTTTTGCTAGATATTGATAACGGCAATAGGTAGACGCTTGAAATATTCACAGTATATTTAGTTATATACTTACTTTAAAAATAAATAGTTAAATTAAAATAAAACAAATATTTAAGGTGGGCTCCCATACAACAAACATGGTTTTTTGCCTTTTTTTTAGGTAATGGCACGGAACCCTTCGTGCGCGAGTCCGACTCGCACTTGGCTGGTTTTATTAGTAGTAAGAATTTCTTTAGAATAGGCTCGCCCTGGTTACTATCACTATATCTATTTCTACCGCCAAGCATCATTGCTGTTTCAGTTGAAAGGGTATGACTAATATGGTTACTGGTATATGAGGCATATGAGGCTTTATACCTGTATGCCTCAAGTTGATGGACGCAGGGCAGTGTCGATGCACTAGGTCACGTTTCGAAAAAATATGTCATCGAAGTAAACGTAATTGCGTATTTTGCTTTCCTGTCGACTTTTTAACCGGCTTTCTTCTTCCTGCCCTTTTCCCACATGACGCAGGGTCGGCACAACATGTATTCCTCCTCCACATCTCTCTATCAGCCGTCATCTCCGTTGTCACTTCCTTCCTACCAATAAATAAAATAAATAAATATTGCTGAACATTTCACACAGCGATAACTAGCCCCAAACTAAGCAGAGCTTGTATTATGGGAACTAGATAACTGATATAATACTTATATACTTTTTTTTGTAAATACATACCTAAAATATATAGAAGAACATCCAGAGCCGGAACAAATATCTGTAGATCATGCAAACATTTGTTCCACGGCGGGAATCGAACCCGCTACCTCCTGCGTCTCAGCCGGTTATTCGCCCACTGCGCCACGGAGGTCTCTTCTTCGGTCTTCCTCTACTTCTATATCCAACCACACTCATATCTAATATTCTTTCAGTCACATGATTTTCTTCCCTACGCATGACATGTCCATACCACGCTAGCCTCTTACTCCTCAATTTTTCTATCACGGGTGCTATTAAAGTTCCTCTAATATCATTCTTTATCTTATTCATTCTCGTTACCCCACACATTCATCACAACATTCGCATTTCCGCCGCGTGAACTCTTCTTTCCTCCGTCCCTTTCGTGACCCAACACTCAGATTCATACATTACGACAGGTCTTATGAACGTCTTCTAAATTTTCCCATTGTAAGTATAAGGGGCATTCGAAGATCGCACGTTGTTCCTGTAACCTGTTACCATTTCATTCATCCCGCATCATCACCACTACATAGGTAGTATAAAACAAAGTCGCTTCCCGCTGTCTGTCCCTATGTACGAGTATGCTTGGATCTTTAAAACTACGCAACGGATTTTGATGCGGTTTTTTTAATAGATAGAGTGATTCAAGAGTAAGGTTTATATGTATAATAAATGCATAATATAGTTGAGAAACACTCATTATTTTAGAGGTTTCTAATGTGATGTCGTAAATACTTTTTTTATATATACTACTTATATGGCAAACGAGCATGCAGTCCACCAGATGTTAAGTGGCTACTGCAGCCCATGGATATCCACATAGAATTCAAAACAAGGTATTATGTTGTCTTGATCTCTATGTGGAAACGTTGTCATACTATAGGACTTAGCTGTTACGCCTATGTGCCAGTAATTACAGGAACATACCATAACCATCTAACCGTAACACAGCAGCACAAGTACTGCTATTTGGCGACAGATAAAGATAAGGCGGTGGTGCCCACTTCCTCGAGCCCGTTCACAAAAGCTCTACCACCAGTAAAATTAAAATAATACTTTTATTACTCTTTCAAAATACTCTTTCAAGAGTAACCGCTAACGAAAACATATTGTCTGTATTGTCTAATGACAAAAAAGCTGTGAACGTTGTATATAAATACATTCTGTAGTAGGTACATTTAATATCTGCATTGCACCCGTGCGAAGCCGGGGCGGGTCGCTAGTTTATAATATGTATTTGAACGTGGACTTTTTAATTGGCATCATTCGATTTTCTATTAAGTATATAACATCAGTTATATTTTTGTTACTTACTTGTGTTTTATTTTCACAACTTAATAGGTCACTCAAACTTATCTTCTTAATCTCTGCCGTATTATGCGCTTATAGTTTACTAGCTGACCAATCCCAAGCTTCGCACGCGTAGTTTTTCAATAAAACATTACCCTCCTTCTGCGCAGATGGGTAAACAGTAGCATATGTAACCCGGGGATGGTGTAGCTTCCCAACGGTGAAATAATTTTTTAAATCGGTCCAGTAGTTTCGTAGCCTATTCAATACAAACAAACAAACAAATCTTTCCTCTTTATAATATTATATACTATAGACAAGTCTTCTTCTTCTTTCGTGTCGATGTCTCAAGGCTAAAGCCATTCTAAAGGGATAGTTTACGACAAAAAAGCTGTAATTTAACATATCGGACGCACAAACAGATGGACATAGCGAAACTGGTGGCATGGCGGTGCCGAGTTCGAGTACCAACCCTAAAAACTGCATTCGAAATGGTCCTTCCGTCTAGGAATGCTTCAGACGAATACACAGAGTTACAGACAGGACAAAGGTGTCATACTTATAACTGCCTATATAGTTACCCGTGCGCGATAAGTTGGGACCTGAGCGCGGTGACGTCATATTGGCGTGTTTGTACCGCCCGCAAAAAAGCGAACATAACAAGCAGCCGCCCGCGGCTTCGTCTTTGTTTTTTTTAACCTAATTTATTATGTTACTCAGGGAGGACGCTGCTTTTTATCTAATCTTTTTTACACTATTTGAATAAAATAAAAATACAATGTTTAAGTTTATACATTTATTTTATCTATTATTTACATTATCTCATCTTCGTCACTACTTAGTGGACAGGTAAACAAAACTGTTTGTTCCGTTTTTCGTTTTCAAAAAACTCTAACACTTTTAGCACGAGGTTTCTTACTCCGCTATGCAAGGGTAAACCTTTGCATAGCGGAGTAAGAAACCTCGTAATGATAACAAAAACACTTAACAGGAACTATAACAACAAAAACTACAACAACAAAACAATGACACAAACTATAACAACAAAAACTACAACAACAAAACAATAACACAAACGAAAACTAAAAGAATTCCAGAGCGCGTCGTTACGTGACGTACGAGACAGTACGAGACTAAAAACCCTAGTAAAAAATAGTGATGCGAACGGTACAATACGGGCGCCATCGGGGAAGTGCAGGGGAAGCGGTCGGGGAGTCGCATTCCTAGCAGGTCCCAAGTTATCGCGCACGAGTAATAATCTTTTTACGTCATAAACAAGTAACTTTTAACAAAAATATAACCGACACTTAACCAATTTTGATGAAATTTCTATGGAACCAATCAGAAAGGACATCCTTTCAAAAAAAAAAATAGTTTTTCAAATCGGTTGATAAATGATGGAGTTCTGAAGAAATGTAAAAAAATAAATGGGTTCCCAACGAGTTACACCCAAACGAGTCACAATATTACTCGTTGGGATTTTTTTCCCAACGAGTTACACTGTTACAGGGGTTGTGACTCGTTAGATAACCAAATAGAGAACCTGATTTTTTTTAAGTCGGTAATAAAGGTTCCTTCATTGCCGTTCGAAGAATGTTTCGATGAGCGAAGTCCATACCCGACTTATAAATGACTGTGATCAGGCGGCCGCGGACACGTTTCGATATACAACGATAGGTACGACGGCCCTCTTCGAAGAACGACTTTATAGTAAAATTTTAAAACCATCTCAAAAATTGTAAGCCTAGGCTTGAACCTGCAACCTTCCTTTTGATACGAGGATGCACTATCCAATTGTGCTACCTACTATGTAATTGTGCTATGATCAAGTTTTAATATAACCGCCATATCAGGATGGTAGGTTTGACTACCTAAAAATATTTAGGACTATTGCTTGCATACAGGTAGATTAAGCTTGATTTCTTGACCTTAAAAATGCGCGCTATACAAAGTGCTCATATCAACTTTTTAAAAAGTACTTATGTAATTTTTACTTCTTATTCTTATTGGTCTCGCATTTAATATGTTTAACTTCTGCAAACCTATACCTACAGGGCATCCCCGATACAGGTGTTACACCTAGTGCGGAGCTCATTATGTACACACGGCTACATTGCAAGCTTTACATATCCAGTATACGCTGACCTCTCATTCTACGAAAAGCCTACACAATGCGAGGTCAGCTTATACTGGAAATGTATAGCTTGATGTGTAGCCGTGTGTACATACATGTTAATTCTGATTAGGAAAAATAAATAATTGTATTTTTTTTTTTTATGTTTGGTACATAAAATTAAGAAAACTGATTTACAAAGTGTAACTTAATTATAAATACTAATTTTATCAAAAAACGTATAAAAGTGCTATAACCTTCTGAGTTATTCTAATTTAAGATACTATACATTAACATTTATGTTAACATGGTGTTAACATTTATTTTCAATAAATACCTTTTAAAACAAACAAACTATCCAATTGTGCTACCGGGCTCTGTCACGTCAGGGTCGAAATCAGTGAGTAGCGTTTCCATGCGTCAGCCTTCAACATGATGTTTAGTTATTTATATAAGTATATATGTAAATATATTTTTATAGAATTTGTTTATAAAGCATTGTATACAATTTCTAGATTTAAAACGTGAAATAGTTATAAATAACAATTTTGTCAAAAGCCTTATAGAGGCGCTCCAGCCTGTCGAGATTAAAATACCTAGACTGTGTTTAGCGATATTTTGTTAGTTATGTATTTCTGTTAAATAAATACCTTTATAAACAAAACAACAACTACATTGTGCATAGTCTGAGACGCGATTATATGTTTTTTGTTTTATGTTATGGTAAGTAGTATAGTTTGTAAGGCATTATAAAGAATTTTCATTTATTCATTCATTCAATGGAACCATGTTTTATAGATATTTTATATATTAATAGTTGTTAGCCCGCGACTTGAACCGCAATTTTTAGATCTCGACAACAGCGCCATCTACCGGGTCCAATTATATTTTCAAACCATCCAGGAACCTATTGAAATATACACACAAAATTTCACCCAAATCGGTCTAGCCGTTAGGAGGAGTTAGGTGACAAACACACAGAAGACATATAGGTATATTAAGATATTTCTAATCTTATAAGGCCAAATGCCTTTAATAACAGAAATAATATCAAATCATTTACAAGACTAATACAAGAGAAACAGTTGGATTATCTAAGCCAGGGATTCCCAAAGTTGTCGATATCGACCCCTTGGGGTCGTATCGGTTTCCTAGAGGTCGACATAAACGTAAACTGATTTTGGGGGTCGACGAGGTCTAAAAATCGACCCCTATTTAATTAAAACAAGTTCTCATTTAAATCTTTCAAGATAGGTAGGTAGGTACTGTATTGTTTATGTTGTGTTACGTGTACTAAGAATAATGAATACTTTTGTAGGAAATAGCATTGTTGTAGTAATGTAAAGTCTCAAGTTCGTACAAGATGAAAAACTCGGCAAGTCAGTGTGGACAAGTTTGTGCAAGATAATGAGTTAGAGCGTACGTCTTTCAGGCGCGTTTTGACTTGCTCTCTATTTGATGCTTACACGATTAAATACGAACGAATTCATGATCAAGTTGCAAGTCCAAACATGTTCCCGATATTTTACTATTTAACGAGCTTGCACTTAAGTTGAAAGTTCATTTGGGTTTTGAAATTCGTTGGAGCTTGAACGATAATTACTCATATAAGTACTCATTTATTTCAAGAGATTACAAAGTTATAACATAGCTAATTTAAGTGAAGTAAAGTGATTGAAAAAGAATTTACAAAATACTGAGCTCCCTACGCGAGTTAATAGCGTAACCATACAATATCTGCAGTTTATGAAAAATTTACAGGGTACCTAAGTACCAAATAGTTTTTATCCGGCACAGCGCATCAGCATTGCCCCACTGTGTGATAGTGATCAGTTGAGCTATATGTAGATTGTTTGCAACAGTTTGCAGTTGCCTCAGTTGTTTCAATTGTAAAAAATTACCAGTAAATTTAACAGTTTATTATTGTTTTTTATATAGGTAGTTTCTTATTTTTTTATATGCAGGATTACTGAGAGATTTATGATGGCGGACACGAAAAAAAAATGCAGACAATACAGTTTGGACTACTTGAAGTTCGGATTTATTGCATCTCCATCAAATCAACACTTGCCGATGTGTCTCATATGTGAAAAAGTATTCAGTAACGATTCAACGAAGCCTTCAAAAATGGATGACCACTTATCAAGAGTAGATGCTGACAAAAAAGTAAGCCCTTGTCATTTTTTCAAGCACTTAAAGAAAAACTAGACAAAAAACCATCCATAAGATCGATGTTTGCGTCATCATCTATTAAAGACGATGATGGTTTACGAGCGTCCTATAATATATCTTTAATAATAGCGAAGTCGGGGAAACCCCACACAATTGGAGAGCAGCTTATCTTACCAACCATTGCGGAGGTCCTTAACAATGTATTGCACAAACCCGCACATGATATTTTAAAGAGAATACTTTTGAGCAATAACACCGTTCAGAGACACATAGACGAGATTGGACGGGATGTGGAAAACATTTTATGCAAGTTCTTACAGACCAACAGATTCTCTCTCCAGTTGGACGAGTCTACATTACCCGGCAATGAAGCTCTGTTGTTAGGATATGTTCTATATATCAAAGATGAAAATATTTGCCAAGAACTGCTTTTTCCTACATATTTAGAGACTGATACCAGAGGAGAATCGATTTTTCAGGCCGTGGAACATTTTTTTACTGTCAAAGCTATTCCATGGAAAAACATTGTTTCTGTTGCGACTGATGGTGCACCGTCTATGGTTGGTCGTCATCGTGGTTTTATAGCTCACTTTAAGCGACAACTGCCTGATGTACTGGTCATTCACTGCGTGATTCACAGGCAAAAAAGTAGCAAAAAAGCCGAGTCCTAGATTGCATAAGTCTTTACAATATGTAATAAAGCATTTATTACATATTGTAAAGACTATAGATATTGATCAACAAGATTCGAAGCAATTCTTTGAAGTCTCGGTTATTTGCTCAGCTATGTGAGGAAAACGACGAAGTCTTTACTCGATTACTTCTGCACACTGAAGTTCGCTGGCTATCAAGAGGCTCTTGCTTAGAAAGATTTTCAGGCATTTTTGAATCTGTGTTGGAGTTTTTACAAGAAAAAGATCCAAATTTGAAAAAAAATCTGAACAATTGTAAAACAGATATTAATTACTTGATTAATCTTTGGAATATTCAACAAAGTTAATTTGCAGCTGCAGGGTGACGATCTTAACTTGATTAAAACAAAATCAATAATATCGGCCTTCGTGGGTAAACTAATCCTTTATAAACAAAATTTAGGCAGAAAAGAATATTCGCAGTTTCCGCATTTGTCAAAATTACCAAAAATGCTTCAAGATGATGATATTTTATTATATGTCACTCACTTGGACGCATTACACAAGGATTTTACGGAGAGGTTTGAGGATCTTTTAAATTTACAAATTCCTCAATGGATAATAAATCCGTACAATACCACAGCCATAGAAGAAGCCAATGTGATAATGCAAGAAGAGTTGATTACCATCAGCACAGACGAAGAGCTTAAGCAGAAGTTCAACCAAGGCTATCAGAAGTTCTGGTTGCAACGCAACATTGAAACACAGTATCCTACATTGTGGAACATTGCTGAAAAATACCTTATCGCTTGTCCATCATCATACCTAGTTGAAAAAGCTTCAGTGTGGTAACAAACATTTTGACGAAACAAGGAAACCGTTTGAAAATCAACGAACGTGGAGATTTAAGGCTACAACTCACCAATATTGAACCGGATGTAGCTAGATTGGTAGATAGTCACCAGGTTCATCCATCACACTGAATGTTTTATTTTCTCTTTGCGAATTAATACTTTTTTAAATATAATTTCTTACCTACTTAAGATTCTTTAAGTACTTTATTTGTAATAATCATTATAAATTAAACTTGATATTTACTGAATTGTATGTCTTTTTATATTGTTAAATTTTGATGAAGTCAACTTTACTCACTTAACCAAGTGCAAAATTTTCCAATTGGTACCTTAGTACCTAGATATTTTGTATCAATAGGAAAAAACGAAAGATATGCCCCCTTATTCATAATAGTCTGCTAACTAATTTAAAGCATTGCTAAATCTCACTCTGTCTTCTTCTATTGACCTAAGTCAGAATGAAAAATAACACTCTGTATCAGCTGTTTTAAGTTAACGGACCATTATGAATAAGGGGGTTGATCTTAAAAGTAGGTAATTCGGCCATGGGGTAACAGTTCATTTTGGAAAAGGGGTCACTTTTCCAAAATAGTTTGGGGATCCCTGATCTAAGCCGTTGCAAACGATCTATAGATAGTTCAACTGTACCAGATCATTACCAGGCGGAAGTGTCCCAAAGACACTGGCTGCATTGCAAAGATATTGATTATATTATTTTATTTATATTCACAGTTACATTACCATATAAACTAATGAGCATAGCACTGAATGTTAAAGTTATGTAAACTATGTTAAAGTCAAAATAGTAGTTGTTATAAAAATTCCCAGTAGATTAGAGAAGGTTTAATTAATTTTGTTTAACAATAATGAATAAAGGAGCTTGTCTCTCCTCGATTGCTCGCGGCCAAGTGCAGTGCGCGGGCGCGCGGGCGCGCGGGGGTGACGGCGCTGTCCGCGCACTGCGCTTGAACTTAAACCAAATTGAATCTACATTAAGTAATGCAATTAAATAATAAAACAAAATAAATAATAAAATAAAACAATAAATGTGTGCAAATTAATAAAAAATATAATCTGACGCGGCAAAGCCCGCTTGTTTACACACCTACTAAATACAATAATAAAAGAAATATTTTTGGTCCCTTTTACTTGCATTGTTTTTAACTAAGAGCAAAAAGCGGACGCTGCCAAAATGTGAGGAAAGGCGATTTAAGACTCGCAGCGACGTTCCCCGAACGGGCCCACGCCAGTGATATATTCAAGGATTTGAAATTGTAATATCTATGGAATCAATTATTTCCTTTTAAGGAACAATGTGGGAGCATCGGAGCGTAGTGATTGAATTCAGTTGATGGGTGGTTGCATCACTGAAGGATAATCTATAGACTTACCCATAAACCAATATTTTCTAATAAGATAGATAGGTAAATCAACAAGACACTGGCCATTTCGGTTTAGATAAATAATTAATAGCTGGACATTTCACACAGCGCCATCTAGCCCAAAACTAAGCAAAGCTTGTATGGGCTCGGAATGGGATGGGAACCAGATAATGATATAATACTTAAGTACTTTTTTGTAAATATAAACTTATAGATAATATATAGAGAAACATCTAGACCCTGAACAAATATCTGTAGATCATGCAAAAATTTGTACCGCGTCGGGAATCGAACTCCGCGTTTATACGGCTATTCGCCCACTGCGCCACGGAGGTCGTTGTTGAGTTTCATCAAGATCGGTCCAGCTGTTTAGTCGTGAAACGAAACAAACAGACACACATACAGAGAGACAGACTTACGAATTACTTTCGAATTTATAAATTAGTAGGTACATAAGGAGTATGGATGTGACGCAGTGTATTTAAAAGAAACAGAGATTTTTCGAATTTTTGATTATGTATGAATTAAAAATTAAACAGATGCCTTTAATAGCAGAAACAATATACAATATTCACAATAAAATACAGAAGAACCAGTTGAATCTAAAGACCGTTGCAAACAATCTAAAGATAGCTCAACTGTCCAGATCACTATCAGGCGGAAGTGTCCCCAAGACGAAGCCAAGACGTCCAGAAAGAATTTTGAAAACGCGATGGGCCCGGGTACCCCATGGACCCAGGGCCTCGACCCCAAATGGCTCAAATACGTAAGCTCTGTCGAGACTTCCATATTTGCGCCGCTGGAGATCTTTGGCTGAATTTACGCCGCACCGGCCCCAACTGCTGTATCAGACAGATGAGATGGCGCAAGGGTATAAAGGTATTGACGCAAGTGGCGTCCCACACCAAAGGCCTACCCTTCTCTCAAGGTATAAGAGTCATACCGTCAGGCCTCTTACCATCGTCATGAAATGTATTAAATGTATTTCGAATTATAATATGGATGGATCATGGATGTAGGTAACTTGTTTGTAGACAGTCTAGTTTCATAACTATAGTTCGTGATACTTCGATAAGTTCTAGTAGATATCTAATACCTAATCCATGACAAAACCAGTGCAAGAATTAAGATGGATAAGTACCCCTAGCATGAGTTATATGCGAAATCGTATCGACCAAAGTACAAATTAAAAGTCGATTTTAACCTTTGGAATGCGGATGTAAGAATCCTTACTAAAACTGTCATCTGCGTTGATATGGATCAGTATCATTGCTACTCTTGTCTACTTTAACGGTATTTTAAGCCGTATTTTTATATTATCAAGATGTATATTTCTTAAAAAATAAAGTTGGTTGGTTGGTACACATTTCATACAATTTATTGAAAGATTCGTCATATTTTGAACTGTGCCTAGTGCCCTCTATCATGCGCGTCATCTTACGCAGACAGTGGATACACAGTTTTAGGTCATTACACACACTAAAGGCTTGCACACATTGACTTGTTATCGTGTGGAGGTCCACACACCTAACGGTAGCCATAATAATAGTCATAATAGTAATTTATTGGTTTTAATCATTATACGTCAACATATTTTGTATCTACGTACAATTAGTACTTAATAAAATTAAAATAAAATATAATGAATCTATTTACAAATAAAAACTACATTTAAAACATTATAACAGTCCACTGATAGACGTAGGTCCTCAACTCTTCTCATCCAATCCTTGCTAGCCCCAGCGCGCAAATAGTCACTCCATCTAGCCGGAGCGCGTCCTACTCTTGGCTTGCCTAGACGTGGTCTCCACTCCAGAACAGGTTTATCCCAAGGGTTGTCGGTTCTGCGGCAGATATGATCGACCCACTGCCACTTCAGATTGCTGACCCTCTGAGCTATGTCGATTACCTTGGTTCTCTGTCGGCTAACTTCTTTTCGGATTCTAATATCCTTCAGAGAAATTTCGAGCATAACCATTTCCATAGCTCGCTGAACGACTTTCAATTTGTGGACCAGTCCCATAGTAAGTGTCCACGTTTCGTACAAAATAAATAATCATAGTCGTCAATAGTCGTAGTTGTGAACGTTTTACTCAATAAGCCAGTTTTATTCGTTTCCGTTGTCGGGATGCCTTATTGTATTTTGTATGGTTTGGTTTGATTATAGCAAAAGTTATTTTATAATGGCTACCCTTGATCAAGATGTACGCGAGGTAATGTAAACTGGACTCAACGGAAGAGCAGCGTTGCGGCATATTAACATGGCGTAGCATTATGCTGAGCTGAATACCAATTTAATAAAACAGAGTTTTTAAAAGTTGTTAGTGTTTAAGTGAGATGTTGTTGTTGAATTTTTTCTTTCTTTTTCTGTGTAGTTTGAATAAATTGTTTTCTTTTTATTAGTACCTACGTAAGCCGGTCGCCCCTCACTAGTTGGAAAGACGACCTTATAAGGTTGCTGGGAGCCGTTGGGTGCCGCAAAATATCGATCGCTCTGGAAATCTATGGCCTATGTTAAGTAGTAAATGTCCTATAACTAATGAAGAAGCTATATTTTTATTATTATTATTTATATTAAAAAAGGTTTTTCTCCTACTCATGCATACACATATATATATTTGTGATTTAATTTTATACTAGCTGCCCAATCCGCAGCTTCGCACGTAGTTTTTCAATAAAAACATTACCCTCCTTCTGCGCTGTTGGGTAAAGAGTAGCCTATGTTACTCAGGGTGAATGTAGCTTTCCAATGGTAAAAGAATTTTTGAAATCGGACTAGTAGTTTCGGAGCCTATTCAATACAAACAAACAAATCTTTCCTATTATATATTCTATATTAGTATAGATTATTATTTATTAAGGCTTGCTAATGAATAGAAAACACAGAAATCAGAACGCCTATTTGCTAGAATATAGGTACATATGTTTCGATGTGATATTTTACAGAATTAAATGATGTAGAATACAATAGACGCACCTCTGTGAAGGCACCACAGCTAACAACTACCTAACACATATTCTGGCATATAGACCATATAATTCTGCTAGTGATTAGAATTTGATCATTGGTCGATTCGATAGCGTAAGGTACATAGTTAAACTAGTGCTAGGGGCACAGAATTAGTGTTTATCTTCGTGCGTGCAAAATTTGATAATATATGTTCACGATGAGGACAAATTATTGTTTTATGTCATTCTATGTAGGTTATCTTAATTGCAAATAACATTTGGTGTAATTTGGAAAGGGCGGTTAATAAGATCGTTTTCGTCTTACTAATATTAGTAGTTTGTTACTCAATCGCGTCGTAACGGCTGAACCGATTTCAATGAAATTTGGTATGTACGTAGTAGTAGTAGTTACTTAGTATTTTAGATAACTTTAAAGGTGGATTTAATACCGATAGCTTGAATATTTATCCAGTAATCGAGACATATCCAATAAACAATTTTTAACGTAAATCGGCGGCGCCTTTGCGTCGATGCCGCTTAGTCAGTTTAACGCGCCGGCGAACCCTGAGCACAACTTCAATTCGGCCGCGTCAAAAACTTCGGCCTGAATATCGCTATCCCTGTTTAGTGACGAAGTTTAGCCACGCAGAGCGACAGTGATAGCAATAGAACGATT
Source organism: Philereme vetulata (assembly GCA_918857605.2). NCBI lineage: Eukaryota > Metazoa > Arthropoda > Insecta > Lepidoptera > Geometridae > Philereme > Philereme vetulata. The sequence goes on from OU975425.1 coordinate 14,755,949, forward strand.
CTAAATTTTATTAGATTTAGACCGTGTTTCGTAATACCAAAAATGATGACTGAAAACTTGTTGTATTTTTCTCATTGTGTTGTTATTCTGTAACTAGACGATATAATCTATGTTCCCATGACTAGGATACGTAAGATGTTGTTGTTTTTAATATGAAACAATTAGGTTGAAAACAGGTCTTTTATGACGTAAAAACATGCAGATTGCGATACGCTTCTATTTCATTTTAGGTAAGTATTTTGATCTAATATATATTTGGGAACCTAGATAAATACTACTCAAATTAAAATAATACCTTATTAAGGTAGAAATATGCTACAATTAGAAAAGATCTTGGTAGTACGTGTTGTATGGGCGATTGTCCCTCCGGTGTCCCCTTAAGGCCCGGACTATATGGCATCCGGGCTTGTCAGGGACTGTTTTTTAACGGCCCCTGATCAATCCGTCGCACAACCAAACATTTTAATTTTCCTGCATCGACTAAACACGATCCGAGGCCATCCGACCCCGATTTTTACCTCGATGCACCCGGGACATGCTCCGGTACGTACATGATGAATGAATATGATTTGTACAGATTCTATTTTATACAGGCTGTTTCACTGATATTTTAGGACTTGTTAGCAAGGTTTGAATATTGAAAATTTTCTATTGTAACGGATTTGAAAAAAAAACGATTTTACAACAATACTAGCAGTTAGCCCTACCTGTGTTTTCATTTAATGTCGTACAACAAAACAGGTTGTATAACGGTGGCGCAACACAGACGTTTTGCTGGATGTTAGATAGAATGAGGATTGCGGGATAAAATTGATAAATTCCTTCGAAATCTCTCTAAAATGCTTTCAGCTATAAGACCGCCTATTATGCATTTCTGTTGTTATTGGGTGTTTGTATACTGTAGAATTTGATATCAATTTAAAATTATGCAATTATCACAAACAGGCAACAAATACAAATTCTGTTTTAATATATATACAAAGCAAATGGCATTGAGAAGCGTGGGTTTGATTTCCACTGCAGGACAAAAGGAAAAAAAAACCAATATCTCTTTTTTATTTTTATTTTTCGTCTATCTTATTGAATCACAGTCTACAATTATAATAAGTATTCGTTTAAAAATCACATATGTATTTAAATTATTATTAATACGGATTATTCGGCTTAAAAAACACATAAAATGTTTTTTTTTAACAAAAATAGGCAGACTATGTTTTAGGGTGTTACACACTAGTTTAAAAAAACGCTGCGATAAATTTCTACCAAATACGGTCCAGCCGTAACGTCACAATAGTTTATATGGCTTTGGTAACAATTTTAAATTTACGACATATATTTTCAGTTATAAAAAGAGTATGTCAAAATAACTAATACATTTTTTACCAATACGGATAAAATGTTAAAATTGTAAGAACATCTCTATACAATTTTTATTATGTCAATTTAAGCGGTTTTATACTTTGCAATATTCAGGGCATAATTTCAGAAATACTACATTCAGCATCTTTTACACTTGTCTGAGTTGTATGAACTGACTTTTTAAATTAGTCGGTTTGTATATTGCACAACTGTAAAGCAAGTTTTAGTGTCCAGTAAATACGGCCAATTGACAAAGTATTAATTTAGTAATTGAACTGTTTATAAACGCACAAACTAATAAAAATCAACCGTTTATTTCATTATTATTAAGATACCGGTTTCAAATTAAAAATTAAAAAAGTTACTCGCCCAACTGGTATAAAATAGAATAGCAATTTCAACATTAACAAACTAAATACAAGAAAATAGTTTTATAATTACGAAAATCTACAAAAATATTTCAAATAAAATGTTGAGATATTAACATTACAAAAAACTTAAGCTTAACTAAATAAATTCGCTAAAACTATACCTGCATTAAAAAGTTACCAAAGTAAGACGCAAAATTTCGCAGCGTTGAAACGCCGTGTTGTGTGTTCATGGCCGAAAAGTTCAGAAAACGGACTTTTGGGGAAATAAAAATGGTGAAACTGGGACCAAGGCAATAAAATAATCGTTCATAGTCAATAAACACAATGTGAATTGGAAGATGTATCTGCACAAGTCAGGTTTTTTTTATTCATCGTATTGTATTTTTATAAGTACGAAAATAATATAGCATTGTGGTTCGTTTGTCTGATAACAAAACGACATAATTATCGTAAAACGAAAAGAAATTGCTATGTGTTAATACTTTGTGGTCAAATATTTAAATTCTCCAACATTCATAACCCCCATATATATATCTATACTGATATAATATAATCTGTTATTGTATACGATATAATCTGTTACCCCCATAGACAGTGGCGCCCTCGTTTTCTAAACTTTCCCGCCAGAAATCATACGACTTAGCAAACAAACTTATTTATAGGAACATCCAAGTTAAGTATACTTCACGCTTGCTTGTATGCTTGTTTGTTTGGTTTAACCAGCCTGAAACAAAAAGAAAAACGATTATTAAAAAAAAAATAGTTTTAGTTTTGCTAGTCAACAACAGATGGCGCTGTTGATTTTACTCTTGTGTTTTGCTTTTAAAAAACTGATATCAGTGCTTACAAATAAATGAGAAACATTTAAAAATTGGCCTTGGCCTTTGCCCAGCAGTGGGATCCAGCGGGCTCTTTAAATAGATAAAAAATAAAAAATAAAATAAAAAATAAATTAATAATTAAATTAAAATTAGATAGATTAAAAAATTGTTGATTGGATTGACTCAAAATAAAAACTGTTTGAACCCTATTGGAAATTACATAACACTACTTGTCGAGAGATGGCGCTATCTGTCCAATTTTCATTACATCCTAATAATGTGAGAAAAATCGAAAGCCTTGTATTTCTACTGAATAAAATACAATAGAATTAGACTTACTTTAGCAGGGTAGAGGAAAGTCTTCGCGACTTGCGATCCGAAGACATTAGATGCAACACAGCTGAATTCTCCCATATCCGTCCATCGCAGCGAGGAAATCACCAGCTCACCTGATCTGAGAACCTGGAAAAAACAGATGCAGATAAATAATTGTGTAGTCAAAATCAAAATCTTTTTATTCATTATAATCACAAGGATCACTTTGAAACGTCAATTTTACTGCCTGTTCCTTCGTGACCAAGCCAGGAAAGAAATGTAACAAGGCTGTAAGAAACAAGGCTGGTGGTTTTGTTTTGATCCTTTTAGAATATCTACATAACAATAAAGAAAATAAATTACGTCTAAATTGGAACATTTTAAACCGAGTTGGAGCAATTTCAATCCAAAGCTTCTCTAGCATCTAAAAAAATCGAGTCTGCTTTAGACCACACGACTGAAGTAAAACTTCTTTTTCAAAATATTAATATTAAAAATTGTTCAATTACCACACGTCTGTAGGTCGATCAGTCTATGTTCATTCTGGACAGAGGCAACTCGCACTCTCTTTCTATCTTCACTAACTTTTATTTCCCTCTCAACTTCCGTTCGCAATTTTCGTAACGCATTCACCAGCTTACTCCCAAGTCAAGCGTGCGTAAAGAAGTTTTACTTCAATAATCCGATATCTAATAGTAGGCTTTTAAAGATTTTATTTAGTTGCGTTTTTAAATTTTTTAATGGTCAATTTTTCAAGAGAGAGCAGCGCGCGCGCACTTTTTCTTTCTCTCTTCCTCTCATAGCCAGTGCATCAAATATATAAATATCTCAGTCAGTAGTTCGTTTGCGAGTTTGCTAGCGTTACGTGATCGGTGATTTATTGATTATTTTTCGTAATTTCATTTCGTTTTTGAACAATTTCATAAATTAATATTTTGAAAAAAAGTTTTCTTTCAGTCGTGTGGTCTGAAGCACACTCGTTTTTTTTGCAATGAACTGTTAATACCTACAAAATGATTGGGATATTATTTAAATAAATAAATAAATATTGCTGGACATTTCACACAGCGCTATCTAGCCCCAAACTAAGCATAGCTTGTACTATGGGAACCAGATAACTGATAGAATACTTATATACTTTTTTTTTGTAAATACATACTTATAATACATAGAGAAACAACCAGACAGATTTAAATTACTATTTAATATTTTTCTATAAATTTTCTCTAGAAAGGGTCTGTTTTCATAGGAAATTAAATCGTGGGTCGGGTTGGGTAAAATTTTATTGAACATTGAAGTTATTGGAAATTTGAAATTGAAAGATAACAAAGTTACTTTAGAATAATACAGTGATCAACTTCTAGTTAACTTTCAACAATAACATAGCAACTGAAAACTAACCTATTAACTTTATTAAATAGGTTACTAAGGAGTTTATGTTGGTGACGTTGAATAAAGTACAGGATTTTGGAGTTGGATTTGCGCCAGTGAGACATTATGCTAATCATAGCATGTGACTAAAAGAGTGTGTTACATATGAGTGTTGATGGATACAGAAGTAGAGCAAGGCCGAAGAAGACACGGATGGAGTGTGTGAAGAATGATATGGGTAGGAAGGAACAACGGAGATGACGGCTGATAGATAGATGTGGAGGAGGAATACATGTTGTGCCGACCCCGCGTAATTTGGAAAAAGGGCAGGAAGAAGAAGAAGAAGAAGAAGAAGAAGAAGAGTAGGTATGCAGTGTAGTAGTGTATAACGACCTCTATGAAGCAGTGGCTGAGACGCAGGAGGCAGTGGGATCGATTCTCACCGCGTAACAAATGTTTGCATGATCGTCAGAAATTTGTTCCGGGTCTGGATGTTTTTATATATATTATAAGTATGTATATACAAAAAAAGTACATAAGTATTCTATCAGTTAACTGGTTCCCATAGTACAAGCTCTGCTTAGTTTGGGGCTAGATAGCGCTGTGAAATGTCCAGCAATATTAAGTTATAGTACAATGGGTGGCCATCTGAATTCTAGGTAACTTTTGGCTGGACAGTTTAAAATACATTCCAATAAGCAGGAAACTTGTTCCGTCACAAATAACGATGTTGCAGTGGCCAAGTATTGGCAGAGTAGAAGAAGCAGGAAACTTTCTATTCCATTCTCTATTTATTTCTTTCTATTGTAGGTACTATAAGGCTGGACTACGTTGATAGAGTGGCATGATCCTGGCAGGGTCGCCATACCTACAGTGAGGGTTTGTGTGACCAGGCCAAACGATCAGTTGCTCTAATATTCGATTGTAAAACACTACTAACTTGTAAAACACTAGCAGAAGAGTAGAGTTCCTTGTGAAAGGGCTCGCATGAGGAAGTACTACCACCATAACTATTTCTGCCGCCAATCAGCATTGCTGTTTCGGTTTGAAGGGTATGGTTGCTGGTGAAATCCCAGGCCCATGAGGCTTTACTTATATGCCTCAAATTGATGGCAGTGCATCGTACACACATGTGGCTAAGTGCGTGACCTATGAGCCAATACTTTGTTATAGACGATGGTTAACACTTAGTATCAGGTGGGCCATGTGCTTGTTCCATCTCCAAGTCATGTAAAAAAACTAGCTTAAGTAAACAGTATATTAAGGAAGAACTAATATTTAACTGAAAAGATCTTACCTTCATTCTAGGGTCGTTCTTGGCAATGAGTCCTTTATTGTCCCTCCACGTGATCCTGGGCCGGGGATGGCCCTTAGCCCTGCAAGGAAGGACCACATTGCTGCCGATTGTGTCCACGTAAACCTTGTAGGAGACGACAATGCGCGGGGCGAGGGGGTAGAGCTTCGCGCGCTCTGAAAGTTCCGTGCTGCCATCTGTTGGATAAAAAAACGATTATCAGCAATTACAGAAAGGTAAAAACGAAGGTTAATGACGTTAAGAATCGAGTTATGGAACTCAAATGGTCATGGGCGGGACACTTGGCAAGCCGTGGGGATGACAGGTGGAGCAGGGTAGCGACTGAATGGTGGCCGAGGAATGGCTGTAGAAGGGTCCGGCATCCGTCAGCGAGATTGGTGGACGACTTTGTTACAGTTGCGGGTGATAGGTGAGACCATGAGACTAACGCAGGATCGTGGCGGATGGCACACACTTGGGGAGACTTATACCCAGCAGTGGGTGAAGTCGGGCTGTGGATTATGATGATGATAGGTTATACAATCACGCACCTTAGAAACGTGCCCTACCTTGCGTTCATCAATTTGAGGCAACTTGACGCTGTAATTGCACCAGCAACCAACCTTCAAACCGAAACAGAATTGCTGCTTGGCGATTGAAATAGGTATAGTATGGCTTCTCGTTAGCTAAGACAAACTCTCCTTACACATCAGATCCTAAGTGCCCAGTTAGGCGCCCAATTTTACAATATAAAATCAGTGCTAAGCGTGATATGATATCTTTTAACATCGAACATAACAACTGGGACTGGGCCTTAGACGACCGCGATAGTTTTTTTTATGTTATTTGTGAGGAAACAGGCTTGCGGCCCACCTGATGGTAAGCGGTCACCGTCGCCTATTGACACCGGCAACACCCGGGGTATTGTCGATGCGTTCCCTACACTGTAGAAACCTCTTTACATTTCTCTTGAAGCGTGCCATGTCGTAGCCTAATGGGAAAACCTCAGATGGTAGCTCATTCCACATCTTGCAAATATGGGGTAGAAAAGATCGCGCGAAGCGTGTGGTGCGCGATACCAAATTGTCGATGGTATGTGGATGAGCTTTATTACGTTGTCGAGTAGTGCGGTGGTATAAAATCTCGACGACGGTATGAAATCAAATAGCTGGAGGAAAACTCTATCCGATGGGGTTGTCGTGTACGACAACCCCTGGTTCGATCCAAAAGCGTGACCAGCGCTCTGCACTTCCTCCATCACCACCAGGCACACAATTCGTCTTCGCGTTCTGGGACCGTTGGTGTCGCTCTCGTATGGGCCTTATGCGTCATATAAATAAATAAATATTGCTGGACATTTCACACAGCGCTATCTAGCCCCAAACTAAGCAGTGCTTGTACTATGGGAACCAGATAACTGATAGAATACTTATATACATTTTTTTTTGTAAATACATACTTATGATATATAGAGAAACAACCAGACCCGGAACAAATATCTGTAGATCGTGCAAACATTTGTTCCGCGGCAGGAATCGAACCCGCTACCTCCTGCGTCCATATGCGTAAGTGCCGAACCTCACAAACAGACACCATCTTTTATAGATGCTGAAAGCCTATGATGATAATGTAATATAATGATGATAAACTACTAGTGTAGTTTTCAAACTTTTTTTATAAATTAAAGGCTAGCGTTTGATCACGATCTCGCCTGATGGTTAGCAATGATGCAATCTACGATGGTCCACACTTGCATAGAGGAAAGCGAATAAACCTATGACTCGCGACTTTAGGACCCCTAGGTTGTGGTTATCAGAAAACACAGACTTAGACAAGGCGTTCCACTCCTTGGCGGTGCGCATAATAAAGGTGGAAGAGCACCGCTTTGTGCGTATGGGAGGTATGTTTACCATGTAGCGGTGCCGCATCGCGGAGGGTCTGGTTGTCCGATGATAGAATGGGGATGATGGGTTCAGATTTAAACTGACTAACTGAATAACTGATTTAAAAAAGGTACATACGCGATGAATACCTATTTATATCAGTAATTATGGTAGAATCTTACCTGAGCTATAAGTGTAGACCACAGTGCTCGCCCGTGCGGTCTTCGTGCCGGAAGATACGAGACAGGTGTACACGTCCTTGTTTGAACTCTTAGTCACGAGGAGAGTGGAGGTCACTCGCGCGACAGATGTCGGGTTGCTCTCTATCATCTCGTTGGATTCCATGTCGTACTGAAACAAACAGGTTTTCAGATCCACGACAATAATTTCTCAGTAGACTAAATATAAAAATAGGATCATGGCGGATGGCAAAAACTTGGGGAGGCCTATACCCAGCAGTGGGTGAAGTCGGGCTGTGGATGATGATGATGATGTTTAGCAATGATAGAGTGAGATGCGAATGGATAAGAAATGCCACGAAGGTTACTGATGTAGTCAGTGTACTCTGTAAGCTTAAATGGAAGCGGAGGGGTGGGGGGGGGGGGGGGGGGGGGTCACAATGACTGAGCACATAAAGATGAGCGCTGGAGTGGGCGGATCTTGCACTGGTACCCACGAGATACTAGACGAGCGAGAGGCCGACGAGAAGGTGGTGCGACGATGTCGTGGACTAGATGGATCACAGGTAGGGTTATTAGATGAAAAAATCAAAAGTCCGGAGAAATGACCTGATTTCCATTGAAAAATCATGAGATTTTTCTCTCAAACGTATTTAACAATTTTTAAAAAAGCCGTACCTAATATTATCGTTTTTATACACTGCTGCGGATCTCGCTCACGCGTTGCAATAATTAAAGAAAAACCTTTACTTAAAAAGGCTTCACATATTAATAAGATAATGTTGGAACTAACTAACTATTTGGATAATTAAGTACCTACCTATTGATTTTAATTGTGCAGTTATTACCATAGGAACATTATTTTTAGTTAATTTAACTTTTTATTAAAGAGATCTTTAAAATGTAAGCTGTATTTTATTGAAAATTCTAAAAATCCTGAGATTTGCAAAATCCATCGGCAATCCTGAGAAGAGTCCAAAAATCCTGAAATTTAAGGAAAAATCCTGAGATATGGTAACTCTAATCACAGTGGAACCGTTTTGAAGAGGCCTACACCTGACTTTGGGGGCCAAAGTGAACAAAGGTCATTGGGCATTTTGTTCGGACATATGACCCACGGCGCACAAAAACGAAACAGGGCTAGGTATGTAGTTAAATGTATATGTTACTTAATGGTATGGGTCGCATTATTGCAGGATATGGGAGAACCGCAAAAAAAATTTTTTTAATTAATATTATAGCATTTTTAAAATAATTATTATAGCATTTTTAAATTATTATTATAGCATTTTTATAATGAACTAAGTAAAAACTATTGGCCTGACTGTAAAAATACTTTGTAAAACAGTTGTTTTGAACAATTTCCAGGAATACGAAAATAAAATCCATTTTGCGGTAATAATATTTTTATTCTGCATTATCAAAATCTATAGTTAATTCATCTAAAAAGGCTGCAGGCGCGTCTATCACGTCTTGATGCCTGGCCCATGACAGAAAGTATACGACGCTTACAACATGTGCACAGCTTCCGACAGTGCGACGGCCGTGTATACACGAGCAGTAATACTGTTGGATGCTATTTCTTCCAATATGGGTAGGATCTACTAAAATATAGGTGTAGTACTGCTTTGCACGGACGTGTCGTGACTGTATTCTGCCTCTTATCAATATCTTATTTTCAATCATTTCTTGGTGCCGGTATAGTTCGATAGTGTATACACCATCCTCACGCATGTGCTCGTGGCAATACGATCTTGCGATTCTCAAGTGGTATGATCCCAACGTAAACAATATTAATTCGTCAAATGTAAGCCGAGGAAAGTCATCAAAATCCGGATCATTGCCATCGAGTCGCACAAACGCTACTCTCTGCCTGTTTAAATTATGGTTAATCACATATTCTGCCATCTCATTGGGTTCATTCATTCGTTCATTTATAATTCTTATGAATTGTTCCGCATACATATGGTCCTCATATGGATGGCGAGTAGCATTAATTATGGCCGCAGTTATTTTGAAGTCGACCATCATGTTTCTCATGGCAACGTTAAAATATACATGGCGGAAGATTTTAAAATCTTTCTTGAATCTGCCGTTAATGGTTTCCACTACCCACCGGATCATTGTTATTAATCTAGATTTATTAGCATCTAGTGTCGTCAGTTGTTCTCCTCTTACTCTTGTAGGCGGCATGTGAGGATTATACCCGCATTCCTCAATTTTATCAATCGAATCCCGAAATCCACGATCCAATATAAAAACATCATTAACTCTCAAGAACCCATGAATCGGAGAATCTTCTTGCATCAGGTCACGCATAATGCTTGCGTCCGAAGTAGTCGCAGTGTAAGGCCCCGTAACATCAAGACATACAATCTGTTATGCGATACAAACATTTTTCTTATGCTTGTACATACATTTTCACAATGCTGACAGTAAAATCTTTAGTTTTTAGTCTAATAGAATTATAGTTAGACTCACATACATACTGTTACATAACATTTTTCCTCCAGCAGATACATAAAAAAAATTTACATATTTAGAAAAGTGGAATTGAATACTTTACTTTAAAAGTGATTTGAACACTGTGCGCGAAAAAAAAATGTGGGTCAAAACCGCCCAATGATCTTTAGACATATAAACTCTTCTTAGGGTTAAGCTCGTCTTTGTACATGTCCTCCTATTCCTATATTTTTAAATATATTTTCTTGTGTGCAATAAAGAATAAAGAATGTAAACTTTAATACTAAGAAATAATAATATTAAGAAATTTTGGAAATAAAGGCTTTATATATTTTACTAGCTGTTGCTCGCGACTTCGTACGCGTTACATTCCTAATAAATGTGTAGGTAACTTAGAAATAAAGCTAAACTCGCTGTTGCCACGTGACTTGACACCCCATTTTTATCCCATGGGACCTTATTTATGGGATAAAAAGTTGCCTATGTGTTAATCCAGTTTATAATCTACGTACATACTAAATTTCATCGAAATATGTTCAACCGTTACGATGTGATTGAGTAACAAACAAACAAATATATTTTTAAATAATCTAACTTTGGCATTTATAATATTGGTATGATTTTATGTTCAGCAATAATTCTGTTGTCCGATTTCAAAAACACAATCTCAGAATGTCAGAATGTAACAGACTTATTGTTCTATAATTATTATCCGTGGCGCCACCTATTACCCAGCATCCGTACTAACCTCATAAACGGGCGCATCGTTCTTGAACCAGCGCACAGATGGCGCCGGTGCGCCGAGACTATCGCAGGTGAGTGCTAGCGTGGTCCCTTGCTCGTGCGCATACGATTCCTCTGGTCGTTGCGTTATCGTTAGGAATCTACGAGTTACTGATGATTTTGCTGGAAGTCCTGAAAAAATAACATATTATTTGAATGAATGAAACCACTTTATTATACACTAGCTGACCAATCCGCAGCTTCGCACGCGTAGTTTTTCAATAAAAACACTACCCTCTTTTTGCGTAGTTGGGTAAAAAGTAGCCTATGTTACCCGGGGATAGTGTAGGTTATCAACAGTGAAAGAATTTTTTAAATCGGTCCAGTAGTTTCGGAGCCTATTCAATACAAACAAACAAATCTTTCCTCTTTATAATATTAGTATAGATCACAAAAGAAACAAACTTACAAATAAAAAAATCATAAACAACAAGTACAATGGGCGGTCTTATCGCTTAGTATATGTAGTTGGACTCAAGAGATTTCTAATAAAAACTGTTATGTTTGGGAGAGGCAAATTTCCTATGCTAATATTCCTATAATAAATATTCCTATTTATTTTATAATGATGATGAACAAGACACGACTTGAAAACAAACTGAAAATAGCCTCTAGCGTCAGTAGCTTTGTTGTTATAATCCGAACTACTGATAGGTATTTTTTGGTGTCAATAGTCCGGTTGGTACAAAGCACCGAAATTGTCTGAAATGTCAAAGTGATAGCAAAATACTTGTAAATTTTGTTAATCGCTGGCGGGAACTACATATTAGAAAAGTAATGGAACTTTAGTGTCATAATCTCAGTTAATAAGTACGAGATGTTGATTTTAATGCCTCTATAGGTACTCGTCAAGCTGACCAATCCAAAGCTTCGCAGGCGTAGTTTTTCAATAAAAACATTACCCTCCTTCTGCGTAGTTGGGTAAACAGTAGCCTATGTCACCCGGGGATAGTGTAGCTTCCCAACAGTGAAAGAAATTTTTAAATCGGTCTAGTAGTTTCGGAGCCTATTCAATACAAACAAACAAATCTTTCCTCTTTATAATACAATACATACAATGAAGAAAATTAAGGTAGGTAACGTACCTACAGCGTACCACTAGCGAATGAATGAATGTACACCACAAAATAAACAAAAAATTGACAAAGCAACAAATACAATTGGGCAGTCGTATCGTTTAGATGCGATTTCTTCGGGAACCTAATTACATTGATATCTGAGTTTCAAATTTCAAGTTTCTTCTGACTTCAAATAGAGGTGGTTCTCAATCCATGATTCTCACCTCTCAATTCAAAAAGAATGTAAATGTAATGTAATTGTATTATGAGTAATATTAATGAATTTATTTAATGTTAATGTCAATTGTCAAAAGAGTTAATCAAGAGTCAATGTTAATGTCAAAAGAGGTGATTTTTTTAAATGTCAGCGATAATATTTCGATTGACGACGTGAACGTCAATCGAAATATTGATTGATATATTTTATTAGAAATTTTAATGTTGATTATGTTGTAGTGCCTAATTATTAACTTAGATTTTAAAGTGAAAATACATTTTTGAGGCGGTTTTAAAATCTTGGAATTTTCCGTACCTAAGTATTCAGTTACTATAAAAATAAAAATACTATTTAATTATTATCTTATTTTTTAAAGCTTTATTTCTTGTATTTATTTATATTCACAGAAATTTATTTTGTATTTGGAATAAATAAATGACATGAAATTTCAATAATTATTTTTGTTAAAAAGGGGGTAGGTATCTCAAGGGTGGTACCGTGTAAATATGGTGATTATCTGATGATGGGATCCATCAGAAAATTATCAAACTCTTCAATTAGTAACGGCATCTGTACATTTTTTAGATATATTAAGGTTATATTCATGTTAAAAAGTGACTCCTTTTTTTTAAATAAGGTGACTGCATAAGGCCATGACCAACCTGATGTCCTCACAGGTCACATATAACTAAGACTTGTCCTACATGGCATTCAAGTTTTCAAAGAACAAAGTCAAAAGGCAAGGTTACAACCTCAGGAACCAAGAACAAATATCAAGATAACAGACATATTATCTGATAAACCTTTAACCCACATTGTCAAGCCTTGTTGAAGTTCAATGAACTATAAAAGGATTTATCTTATCTCTATCTTTGCCACGACCTGTCTGCCGATTCGAGAAGTTACGCAGAGTTTCGTCACATTTATTTTATGTCTAATTGTTTTTACGGATTGCGCACTGAATACGCAATTAAATTTATGTGTTGTTAGGACTATGTATGTGACTGTTCCCAGCAACCTTCGTTAGGCTGTTTTCTCACCTAAGGGTGCAGTTCATACAAAGATTGATCGCTCTGGTATGAGGCCTATGTTTATTAGTGGATCGTCCTATCGCTAATTATGGCTATTGATTCATGATTATTGGGTATTTTTTTGTAATTATCCGGTGTCGGTCGATGGCACGATGAGTTAAATTCCTTCTTGACTGACAGGCCAATAACAGATTTGGACCGCAAAGAATGCAAAAAGGAAGATACCTTTACTGTAGTGGGATCTTGTAGGCTCATAAGAATGCTATTAATAAGCAGAACTCTAACACTGGTCCGAACTCTTAATCCATTTGTTGCAATAGTACTATGTACCATTTGTCTAACGTCCATCTTGCAATATTAGTAGGGAATTTAATAAGATGTAAACATGCCTCTTACTTGTTGGCATCACCCCCGGTAATGTCTTTGTAAAGGCCCAGTACTAAAACCTGAGTTAAGACATAAACGTGTGGAATAATAATAAAGACTTCGAGTGCACCACTCGAGTAATATGATATAAGGTAACATGAACTAACACAGAATTAAGTCCGTAATCGCATGTCAGTTAAAAAAGGATGATTTGCAAATGACCATTGACATTTGACAGAAGATCGCGATCTGTTTAAGTTGTAAAGATTATCATTATAAATGCTACTTTGTAGCCATCTCTATTACATAAGTGGATATACAAGGTGCTTCGGTATACTTGATCGAGCGAAGCGAGATCTCTAAATCAACTTGGATAAATCAGTGTTGTACCTTATAGTTTTTGAGTTATTAGCCTTAATAAAAAATTAACTTTGACAAAATTCACAGGGTACACCAGTGACCCCACAATGCTGTAATTTGGTATGCGTGTAGTTTAAGTGACACAAATAATAATTATAGGCAACAGTCTGAAATCCTGAATAACTACAATTTGTACCCCAAAAAATGATAACCACATTACATGAACTCCCGTTACCTTTAATTTTAATCGATCAAGTAATTTGGTTATTTACTGTTTTGATTGTCAAAGATTAATAATAATATTTTTTCTTATTTAATCGGAGACTCGCGAGATCTCAGCTCGGGGCGAACCACTAGTTATACTTATGTAAGTATATTAATCCTAAAGTAGGATAATGCCCTCATTTTACGGAATAATGTTGAATCTATCACTTAGTAAAGATCTTCTAATATATTTTTTTTATTTGTGATGTTGGTGTTTGCAATATAAGTTATATTTCGTTAAAACTAATGCAATAAGTCAATAAAACCGGCCAAGTGCGAGTTGGACTCGCGCTCAAAGGGTTCCGTACCATTATCTATAAAAACGGCAAAAAAATCACGTGTGTTGTATGGGAGCCCCCCTTAAAAACTTGTTTTATTTTAATTTAATTATTTATTGTTAAAGTGAATATATAACTAAATATTCTGTGAATATTTCAAGCGTCTACCTGTTGCCGTTATTATATCGAGCTAAACGAGCAAAAAAATCAAGTTTGTTGTATGGGAGCCCCCCTTAAATATTTATTTTATTCTTTTTTTAGTATTTGTTATAGCGACAACAGAAATACATAATCTGTAAAAATTTCAACTGTCTAACTATCACGGTTCGCGAGATAAAGACGGACAGACAGACAGACAGCGAAGTCTCAGTAATAGGGTCCCATTTTACCCTTTCGGTACGGAACCCTAAAAAGGAAGACTTCAGTTTTGTGAAAAACTTAAAGCGTCACTAACTGTTAGCAACACCCATGAATATTGAAAGATTGAAATAAAAACGTTTTGAATTTTTTGAATAAACACTTCATCATATCATCCAAAGCACGTCCACTCATACGCCTCCCCCATAGGTTTCCAGAGCGACCGATCTTGTGCGGCCTGCACCCAAGGGCTCCCAGCAACCTTTATCAGGCTTTCCATCTAGTGGGAGCCGTCCTACGTTGCGCTTTCCAGTGCGTGGTCTCTACTCGAGTATCTTTCTGTCCCAACGGCCGCCAGTTCTTCGAGCTATGTGCCCTGCCAACTGCCACTTCAGCTTGCTAATCCTTTGTATTATATCAGTGAAATTGGTTCGTATAAGCATCTTCTCATTTTAGATTCGATTGAAAAAAGCTAGTTTAACGATATGAATCGGAGGTTTTTTTTACTTACCATTAGATTCAATGCTGTTGTCAATATCCATAAGTTTCATGTGTTTGTAAACGTTAGCGGACCGACAATCTCCCACTAGCGCCACGGCAATTAGCAGAACTAAATACATGATAATAAATTATAATACTTCAGAGATTCAACGGTTATCTGGAACAAAGAGAAAACTTAATTAGTGAAACTCAAAAATACAAATATATTCATCATCATATCAGCCGTAGGACGTCCACTGCTGGAAAAGGCCTCCCTCATTGATCTCCAGGAACTGCGATTGGAAGCGGCCTGCATCCAACGCCGACCTGCGGTTCTTACCAAGTCGTCTGCCCATCTTGTAGGTGGACGTCCTACGCTGCGCTTGCCGGTCCGTGGCCTCCATTCGAGAACTTTCCGGCCCCATCGGTCATCTGTTCTGCGCGCTATATGGCCTGCCCATTGCCACTTCAAATACTTTGAAATGCAAAAATTATGTTTGTTATGTGAGAATCGGACCCGCAACCTTAACAATTAACACTTCCCTAATTACCTCTCATTCTAAAATTTAAAAAAAGTCTCTAATTAACAATACAATTTAGATCCGGAAAATATTGATTACTAGCTGACCAATCCGCAGCTTCGCACGCGTCGTTTTTCAATAAAAAACATTATCCTCCTTCTGCGCAGTTAGGTAAAAAGTAGCCTATGTCACCCGGGGATAGTGTAGTTTCACAACAGTGAAATATTTTTTTTAAATCGGTTCATTAGTTTCGGAGCCTTTTCAATACAAACAAACAAATCTTTCTTCTTTATAATATAAACTGACCAATCCGCAGCTTCGCACGCGTAGTTTTTTAATAAAAACATTACCCTCTTTCGTTCAGTTGGGTAAAAAGTAACCTATGTTACTCAGGGTGAATGTAGCTTTCCAATGGTGAAAGAATTTTTGAAATCGGACCAGTAGTTTTGTGTTTATTCATTACAAACATACACACAAAAATACAAATATTTCCTCTTTATAATATTATAGATAAATAATTAAGACACTTTTATATCCAAAATTCCAGTTTCAGAATAGCGCAAGACACAGGCGAATTGGGACAATAAAGAGAGGCCTATGCCTAACAAAATATGGAAGTGGAATGAGAAGGGTTGAATCACGAACGTAACGAAGGATTCTAGAGTTACTAGATACTCAGTGCAGAGAGGGATATAACCACGCTCAAGATACACTCAAGATCACAGACAGCTTTATCCACGAAGATAATACTCTACTTTTCACACTTACTGCGAGACAATAAAAACTAAATCTAGGTTGGTGCATTCTTTGCAGAGGTTAGTTCGATTTACGAATAAGTCTAATTGTCTGGGTCTCTTTGGCTCAAATTTTAATACAGATGAGGTTCCAAATTCAAATCACATCATGCCCGCGAGGGCATAATGAAATTTAGTACAACTGCTTTCGGTGAGGTTTACATGACATATAATTTGACATTGTCGAGCAGGTTCTGTGAAAATTATATACACACATAAATAAAAGGGGTTATTTTGAGGAGCATAATAAATAAATTTGTGAAATGTTTACCATAGAAAAGTGAAATTTATTTTGGCATGTAAAAACAAACACTCTATTAAACTTATGTTGTGCTATTGCATAATGCTTGCCATCTAACCACAAATACTGTATTGGTGACGTCTTGTCCCTTTCTAACCCAAAACCCGCAGCCATTTCCGATAGAGATATCAAATCGTCCTTTAGTTTTGGATGTCGATTGCAAGAGCAGGCAGTAAGTTTTATATCGAATTAATCACCTAAACTTAGTTGATTTTTATTAAAATTTGATAACTAGTAGTTCTTTTTTCGAGAAGTTTCTTTTTATGTTTTGAGAAACTGTCACTTAAATATCGTCAGTATATTACCAAACACCCTGTATTTGTATTGTAGCTTTTGAATGAATGCTGTCATTTAGGACTATAATTGCGAATAGCGCATTGTTGCTCTTCCTCTTTTTGCGATGGGGGTTAAGAAACTCAATCATCTGTTGTAGGGAATCTAAGCTGATGTTAGGGTTTTAAATATCATCCCAAAATTGTGAACGGGATTTGAACCCAAAACCGTCCGTACGGAGACGTGTCCGTGCGAGATAATTGTAACGAGTTTTTTTTATACATTATAGGCCGGCGAACCCCGAGCGCAACTTCAATTCGGCTGCGTCAAAAACTTCGGCCTGAATATCGCTATCCCTGTTTAGTGACGAAGTTTAGCCACGCAGAGCGACAGTGATAGCAATAGAAGGATTCTAAATTTGATTAGATTTTGACTGTGTTCCGTAATACCAAAAATTATGACTGAAAACTTGTTGTATTTTTCTCATTGTGTTGTTATTCTGTAACTAGACGATATAATCTATGTTCCCATGACTAGGATACGTAAGATGTTGTTGTTTTTAATACGAAATAATTAGGTTGAAAACAGGTCTTTTATGACGTAAAAACATGCAGAATGCGATACGCTTCTATTTCATTTTAGGTAAGTATTTTGATCTAATATATGGTTGGTAACCTAGATAAATACTATTCAAATTAAAGTAATACCTTATTAAGGTAAAAATATGCTCCAATTAGAAATGATCTTGGTAGTACGTGTTGTATGGGCGATTGTCACTCCGGTGTCCCCTTAAGCCCCAAAAAATGGGTCAAAGTTTTCGATGCTATTTGCAGCTCAAATGTTGATGATAAATGAAAGAGAATGCTACCTAGCATTAAGTTTGGCTATGTATAGATTATATCTATATTGTGCAATGAACAATTTTCATTCATGATATAAATGCTTTATCAAAAATTCCCACAGCCATGACACATAATTTTCCTAGAGCATTGGGGCACGTTTTTATCAGGTACGTGACTGGATTCCCTTCCTTCCGAGGTGGACAATGGAAATACCATTTATGTTAGGTAATACCTAAATATTAATAATGCTAGACATTTCACACAGCGCTATCTAGCCCCAAACTAAGCAGAGCTTGTATTATGGGAACCAGATAACTGATAGAATACATTTTTTTTGGTAAATACATACTTATAATATATAGAGAAACAACCAGACCCGGAACAAATATCTGTAAATCATGCAAACGCGTTTGTTCCGCGGCGAGAATCGAACCCGCTACCTCCTGCGTCTCAGCCGGCTATTCGCCCATTGCACCACGGAGGTCGTCAATATTAGGTATAAATTAATGGTACATTATCAAACAGGTCTGGAATTGAAGATGTTGTTGCCTTTCTCAAATCTGGATAAACAGATACAGCTGTCGACATGTAAAACTCGATACTAAGAAACAAATGTTTGACGACCTCCGTGGCGCAGTGGGCGAATAGCTGAGACGCAGAAGGTAGGGGAATCGTACATGATCTACAGATTTTTGTTCCAGATCTGGATGTTTTTCTATATATTAATATATATATATATATATATATATTCTGTATATTAAGTCTATCAGTTATCTTGTTCCCATAGTACAAGCTCTGCTTAGTTTCAAGCTAGATAGTGCTGTGTGAAATATCTAGCAATATTTATTTATTTAATGTGATAATCTAAGTCTCTGAATAAAAGAATTAAATTATTATAACACAAGGGCTTAATAACACGCTCCCTCACCCGTAATATATGTCAGGTTTAATCACACAGCTGTAATAAATCGCTTGTACTCGAGTATAAGACATAACTTTTCATCACGAATGCGGGAAAATTAAATAGGGCTCTCTCATACCTAACAATTTGTTGCTATAAAGAACATTTGCGGTACTGGTTTTTTTCACAACCTGTTCACGACCTCTTTCATTTACAACAAGTTATTTTTTAACAAAAATATAACCGAATTCAGAATACAGTAAAAACCAAACTACTCTACCAATTTTAATGAAATTTCCATGGAATCAATCTAAAAGTATATATCCTTTCAATCAAAAAAACTAATTTTTAAATCGGTTGATAACGGAGTTCTGAGCTAACAATCATAAGCATAACATAACAACTAAACAAATTTAAAACTTTTTCATGTATGGTTTGGTTTTCTCATGGATGGCATTGTCAGAACTGGACCAAATTGAAATGGGACCACACGCTTTCAAATAAAAAAAGAATCATCAAAATCGGTTAACCCAGTCGAAAGTTCTGAGGTAACAAACATATAAAAAATAAAGTCGAAATGAGAACCTCCTCCTTTTTTGAAGTCGGTAAAACATTCAACACCCTAATAAATTTCCATTTTAGGTACAGCTAAGATCCCTTCACCAATAAAAGATAAGTGGTAATAGTCTTCGAATCGGCTGATCTGATCTTCATCACAAGCAAAGAACCACCCCAGGTAGATTAGGTTTCATACATACTGTCACGCCTTTATACCGGAGGTGTAGGCAGAGACCACGGATCCCAAGCCTAGCTTTCTTATAGTAATATCTGTGCGAATCGGTTCATCCGTTTTTGAACATGCCATAGACAGACAGAAATAGGCGTCTAACTTATACACCCCCCTTTTTGCGTTGGAGGTTAAAAATAAATATACTGAATATAGTTTTCTGTGAACAATATAAGCAAATGTTTAATCCGATACAAAACTTACTCTTATTTTAATCATAATTTATTTTTTTAGTTAAAGGAGAGAACCAGTTTTATTTATTTTCAAAAAAATACTTAAAGATGCTATGGTTCATGTTAGGTTTTATACAGGTATGTGAAAACGAATTAATTTATTATTTAAAATTATAAACGCAGGTATAAACGATAAGTATAAAAAATAGTATATAAGTATTCTATCAGTTATCTGGTTTGAAATATCCAGCAATTTTTATTTATTTATAAGTAGGTATTTATTTTTTAACAGTGCCAAAAACTGTATAATATTAGTGAAGTTAAAATATAGATTTTGTTAAAATAATTTTGTATTGCAAATATTTATACCAATCAATTCTTCACCGCTGATTTATTTTAAACTATATATTCTATAAAATAAACTGTATATTCAAATGATTAAAGAAAACGAAAATGCTAACAAAAAACATAAAAACAAAAATACCTTTCAACGCCGCGCAAAATCCGAATAACCACAAAATAAAAAAAACACAACGAAAAACTTAACGCACAACAAAAAAAATTAAATTCCAGAAATGCAAAAAAACTTTTATACGTGTATTGTGCCGTTGTTCCACTTCGGGAGGCTGGGATGAAATGAGCGGGCAAAGGGAATGTGCAGTTTTAAATAGGTTTGCATAGGCTGTTCTGGATACAACATTATACGCCAGTTCAGAACTGTAGCGTAGCGCGGGCTCCACACGTTGGCCCCAACGCCGCCGCACCGCTCGTCCAACGTGGATCTAGAAAATAGCGTTGGCCCCAACGTGCACGCCTAACAAATTCAACCAACGTTGGTACCGTCGCCGTTAGATAAGATAAGATAACTATTGTACACCAAAGTAAAATACAGAACATAATTCTTACAAATAGATTTAGTACAATGGGCGGTGGTATCGCTAAAAGCGATCTCTTCCAGACAACCAACGTATGGATAGGATTATATTGTATAATGGCGGTGCATCTATACGGTGGTTAGGGCCAACGTCTGGAGGATGCTGCGATATTTTTCCGGTAATACGCGCAAGTGTCAAGACACTTGGCTAGACATGGTGATGGCAGATGGAGCGGGACAGTGACTGAATGGTGGCCGAGGAGCGGGTATAGAAGGATAGGAAGACCAGCAGCGAGATGGGTGGACGACATGGTAAAGGTCGCGGGCTGTCAGTGGGTGAGACTAGCGCAGGATCGTGGTGGATGGCACAAACTTGGGGAGGCCTATACCCAACAATGGGTGAAGTCAGGCTGTGGATGATGATGATGATGAATACGCGCATATTGGTGAGAAACCTACCTTGCTACCATAAAGTTAAACTACTGTTTAACGAGTGTTTTGAAAATTGCTCACTCATTTTTGTACAGGATTTTTGAAGTGAAAACTTCTTTAGGCGCGTTGGGCATTTTTTTTGGAAAAAAACCATTGAGCTCGCGACTCTGTTACCGACACCGTAATTGTTAAAAATTGTTTTTTTTGTTTGAGAAGGGGCATAAGACAGTTTTCTTTAATAATTTTTGTGTTTATGCGACATCCGTCATGATCATTTTGCAGCATCAACATTTTTTTAAAGTGAAAATTCTTTAGGCTTGTTGGGCATTTTTTAAGATGGGAAAAACCATTGAACTCGCGACACTGTTACCGTTACCGTTACCGACACCGTTCCTGACGATTCAAAGAATACACACGTAATTGTTCAAGTTGTCACTTCTGTCGGCACTGCCGGAGAGGCACTTTTTTTTAAACACGCGTTTAGCTGTGTTAAATTTTTTTTGTGGTAATGTCCCTATCATTTTGTTTTAGATATCTGTTATCTCTACCTATCTGTTTTTTTAAAACGTTCGCATTATAAATAATAATTAGTACTTATTAACGTTATCATTTACAGTTGACATGATTTTAGTTATAGTACATTTTGTGTGTATTGTACGTTCATTTAATTATTATACTTATTAACAACGTAATGTATTTACATATTAAGAAAATCAGTGGACCTACGTAGAATTACGAAACAATACAATAATTTGCATGCATGCAACAACCATTTTATAACCATTTTATATTGACGACCTCCGTGGTGCAGTGAGCGAATAGCCGGCTGAGACGCAGAAGGTAGCGGGTTCGAACCTAATGGAACCCTTCATGGGCGAGTTCGAATCGCACTTGGCCGCTTTTTTTAAATAAAAATGTTACCCTCCCTTTGCTAAATCGGGTAAAAAGTAGCCTATGTTCCAGTCCTGGTCATCATCTATTTGTGTACCAAATTTCATGGAAATCGGTCCTGTCGTGAAAACGTAACTAACACTAAATACAAGTAGGTATTGGAGGTTATTGAAAACTGCACGTATAAACTAAGATGATCATTTACAATTGGCTGGTAATTTGTTTCAGGTCATTGATCGTTTGGTTGGTAAGTTGATTTTGCAACATTGACATTTTTAAGTTCATTCAGTAGTGTCAGTTGTTTCTTGGTTACCCTAGACTTGATTGCTAGAAATTTCAAAATGGCTTGTCTCGAACATGTTTTTTTATAGAAATTTATTTTAGTTTTGCATAACGACACCAGAATTTTTCAGATCGGTTATCGGTAATATAATTGGTTAGTTAAATAATTTAAATGAATTTTTTGGACATCACACTAATATTATAAATGTGAAAGTTTGGATGTTTGTTTGTTTGTTACTCAATCACGTCGTAACCGCTGAGCTAATTTCGATTAAATTTGGTATTTTTATAGAATTTAACCTGGATTACCTCATAGGCTACCATTTATCCTATAAATCAGTTTCCATGGGATAAAAATGGGGTGTCAAGTCAAGTTGCAACAGCGAGTTTAGCTTTATTTCTAGGTTACCTACACATTTAGTAGTATAACGCGTACGAAGTCGCGGGCAACAGCTAGTTTATATGATAATAAAAAGAGGTAAAGTTTGTATGCTGGAGGTAACCTTAGTAATTACTAAACTGATTGTTTTAAATTTTTCACTAATAGTTTTCACTACACAATCCCTTAGTTCTATAGGCTATACATTATTTTGATACAATCCGTACAGTCGCAGCAAGTATGAAATAATGATGGTGCTATGACAATACGGTATTTTATTTAATTATTATGGCACACAAAACAGAATACAACCAATCAGATACAAAATATATTTATCAACTCTTAGACCTAGATTGTATCCCAAAGCATGTGTACACAGCAGTACACAGCATGACAACTCAGCGCAGTTCAGTGTAGACCAGCTGAAGGGAAATATGTACTTACACAGACAAAACAAAGTAACAACAAAAAATAGCCTTCAATAATGAGATAAATAAATAATAAAAATTAAAAACTTATATTTTTTATTTGATTATTATGAATTATCTTCAGAAATTGTACAATGTATTTAATTTTAGATATATTGCGAAATGTGTTGGACGAAAACTAAAATTAACATCTTGTAACATTATCATACCTATTTCATTTAAATTCATTTCTTGAATGGCATATTTTCAATCAAAATTGATGAATCTGTGCAGTTTCTGAATACCTACATCTTACATATCAGCAGTCCATTCATAAGATGCAAAAGGAACAGTTTACATACAACTGATAAAACATTCGATTTTGCAATTCAAAAACTGGGGACGTCTGTAATCTTAACAGTTTATGATTCGGTCGAATTTTTCAGTTGAAACTTCGAATCATTTTATCGTGAATAGATCTTCGTTTAACCACATTCTCACCTGATGGTAAGCGATGGTCGAAGATGCAGCGTAAAGTTCTAGAAGACACCTATTCACCTTACCCTAAAGAGACCCGGATTGTATTCTTTAGGACCAACTCCACTTGAGCCCCAATATTCGCTTGCTGACGTCTTGTACTTTAGTCTGCTTGCGGATTTCAATATTTGGAACTCGATCTAAGAGTGTGATGCTGAGCATGACGCTCTCCATAGCTCTCTGTGCTACACTTATTTTGTGCACAGCCTCCTTCGTGAGCCTCCATGTCTCGGCACCATAAGTCATAGTTGGCAGGACACATTGGTTATAGAGACCTGTTTTAAGACATTGTGGAATACGCGTGGATTTTAATATGTCATCTAGTTTGCCGAAAGCTGCCCATCCAAGTTGAACACGTCTGGTGACTTCCCTCATCAGATACTCCTTGCCAAAAGATAAAACACGGCCAAGATAAACGTATGAATCGACCATTTCTAGTTTCTCGCTTTCAACAAAGATCTTTGGGACCGAAACTCCCAGAAACTAGTTATAACTATATCACTTTAAAAATAATTAATTAAATTAAAACATATATTTAAGGGGGGCTCCCATACAATAAACACGATTTTTTTTTGCTCGTTTATATAGATAATGGTACGGAACTCGTCGTGCGCGAGTCCGACTCGCACTTGGCCGGTTTTTTATATACAAAAAGTGGTTTGGCTGGAGAGAGGTATCAAAAGTACTCATGAAATCTAATTGTTTTATAGGTTTTATTCACAGGTATCCTAACCCCATTGGGTATGCGTTTAAGTAAAAAAATCACCCCTAGATAAGTATATGTCTTTCTTATAAAATAAACTTGTTAATAATTTGTCCTTTAACGTTCTCGTAAAATTAAGTCCATCCAAAGGTTGCTTCAAAGAGTTCGCTGTTAGCGATAAGACCGCCGATTGCACTATCATGTATCTAGTTATTGATCGAGCGAAGCGAGATCTCCAAATCAACTTGGGCAAATCGGCGTTGTCTAAGTATGTATGTATGTTTGTTTGTCCGAGGATAACTCTCTAAGCGTTTATCTCGCTCGTCGTGAAATTTGGTACATAGGTTGGTAATGATGGCACAATTTTGGTGTGACTAAATCAGCTAAACATGTGGGGGGGTTGTTAAGATATTGGGGTTCAAGAGGGGTAAAAAAAACTCAATGGGACTATCCAGTCAATTGGCACGTCTAATAAAAGGTCTTTGTGAGTACATTTCGACCCCGTTTTTATTTTTAGTTTAAACTTTGTAGTTTTCAAGTTATTAGGGAAAAGTCTGAAATCCAAAATAACTGTAATTTTTACTCCAAAAAAGAGCAACAAATTAACATTAACTCCCGTTATCTGTAATTTTTGCAGGCATTATTTTGATAGTCAAAGACTTTATATAATATATTTTTGTTTTTATGGGAGACTCGCGAGATCTCAGTTCAGGGCGAACCACTAGTATGTTCTAAATAAGATATGTTAATTTAACTGTACAATAAAGCGTTTTTGATTCTATTGATTATAACCTATATAAACACGATTATTAATATTACTATTTTTTAATTTACTAGGCTTCACCGAAATGTACCATCATGCCAAATTTCATCTTTACAGAACTGTTATTCAAAGAGGAAAATGGCTGTAATTAACGAAGGATAACGGGAAATTAAAGGGCTCCTCTAGTCGGAATACGAAATCCTATTAAAAAAACGAGTGTCCTTTAGACCACACGACTGAAGTAAACTTCTTTTTCAAAATATTGTCCACACGTCTGTAGGTCGATCAGTCTATGTTCATTCTGAACAGATGCAACTCACACTCGCACTTTAATGTTTTAAAATATTCGAAACTTAACTCTCTCTCTTTCTATCTTCACTAACTATATCTCCCTCTCAATTTGCGTTCGCACTTTTCGTAACGCATTCACCAGCTTACTCCCCAAGTCAAGTGTGCGTTAAAAAGTTTTACTTCAAAAAGGTTGCTAGTAGCCAATGGGTAAGTTGCTCTAGCCACTGGATATCGTTGGGGGATGCCTATCTATGTTCAGCAGTGGACGTAATTATGGCTAATATACTTAAGAACTTAAATATAATTTCAGTGTCTATGAACTGAATATACCTGACTAAGCGTGAGTCATTCATTAAGACCACGAGGATTCCTCAACTAAAAGTTGGAAAAGGGATGATTCTTGCGGGAAGTGGTCGCTTCGTAGGGTTGGTAATGATTACGTCATCTTTTTAAAAGAATTGGCGCTATTTCTTAGAAGTAGTCAAAGAATGTAGTGATCTTTTGTAGTTTTTTTTTATACTACTAAGGTAGCAAACTAGCATACGGCCCACCTGATGGTAAGCGGTTGCCGTAGCCTATGGACGTTTGTAACACCAGAGGTAACACTCGCGCGTTGCCAACATTTAATGCCCGACGTAACTACTTTTTATACGATTTTATGGCCGGCCTCATTTTTGTCGCTGTGGTGTGATTTACGCCTGTCTTAACAGACACTAGGTATAAAAGGGACGGCCTGACCAAACGACAGGTTGGCGACAGCAACTGATACACGTAAAATAATAAGATTACAGTTTTTTTTTATTTTATGTTTTTTGGAAGACTGTATTGTTCTATAATCGCTCCTCGACCACTATTAACTAATGTAGGACGTTCGACTGATGGACGACATTGCCAAAGTCACAGCCGTCGATAGGTCAGACCGTGTTGGACCCAGCAGATGATGGAAGTCTTTCGATGTTCTTTTGATGATAATGATAGCATACCGCGTGCAGAAGTTCAAAGCACTGCTGACACTAAAAAGTTGTTTAATAGACATTTTACTAAACATAGAAAAACAGATGTTAAACCGCGGGTATTATAAAATAAACATACATGTTTATAAACATATATTAGTATAATTGATTTGTTTAGACTCGGCAGGTGAAAATACGAGTACGCCGTTGAAAGAAACGTAAAACAAGACGAATTTATGGTTTTACCAGCTGTGGTAGAGTTTTACCTGTGCTAGTTGGAAATTCTAGCTATTTAGTATTTATTTATTTTCACTTACATCTATTTTTACAGGCCTAAACCTAATACAACAGTGTAGTTAACTTAATTTTGCTGACAAACCAATGTAGTGATTACCTGACATATAAAATATATATTATTATTTTCAATTATTCTATATATACCTAGCTGGCCACAAAAAAGTTTAGAGAATTCGAATTTCGAATTGTTCATGAAAATAAAAATGTATACTTTTTAGAATTTTACTCATTTTTAAATATGGAGTGGACGCTTAAAGAAGACCGTGTTGCAGTTATTGCGTTGCATCGTTGCGGTTACGCGCCAATTCAAATTTTTGACATACTGAAAAATTTGAATATAACCAAAAGATTCGTTTATCGCACCGTCAAACGATACAATGAAGACTCTACTGTAGATGACAGGTCAAGAAGTGGTCGCCCTCGGTCTGTTAGGACTCCAGCAGTGATAAAAGCTGTGAAGGTACGAATTCAAAGAAATCCCAAACGTAAGCAGAAACTGTTGGCCCTTCAGATGGGGTTAAGCAGAACCACGGTGAAAAGGGTGTTAAATGAAGACGTAGGGCTTCGGGCATATCGAAGAAAAACAGGACATCGTTTGAATGCTCGTCTAATGGACCTGAGACTGAAGAGATGCCGCGCTTTGTTGAAGCGGTACGCGGGAAAAAAATATCGGGAAATTCTTATTTCGGATGAAAAAAATTTTACCGTAGAAGAGAGCTACAACAAACAAAATGATAAGGTGTACGCATACAGTAGTGAAGAAGCGAGCAACCGTATTCCGCGTGTCCAACGAGGTCATTTTCCATCCTCGCTCATGGTATGGTTGGGAGTTTCTTATTGGGGCTTAACAGAGGTACATTTTTGTGAGAAAGGTGTAAAAACGAATGCAGTTGTGTATCAAAATACAGTCCTGACGAACCTTGTGGAACCTGTTTCTCATACCATGTTCAATAACAGGCACTGGGTATTCCAACAAGATTCGGCGCCAGCTCATAGAGCGAAGAGCACACAAGACTGGCTGGCGGCGCGTGAAATCGACTTCATCCGGCACGAAGACTGGCCCTCCTCAAGTCCAGATTTGAATCCGTTAGATTACAAGATATGGCAACAGTTGGAGGAAAAGGCGTGCTCAAAGCCTCATCCCAATTTGGAGTCACTCAAGACATCCTTGATTAAGGCAGCCGCCGATATTGACATGGACCTCGTTCGTGCTGCGATAGACGACTGGCCGCGCAGATTGAAGGCCTGTATTCAAAATCACGGAGGTCATTTTGAATAAACTTTAGTGTCATAAGAATCTATG
This sequence comes from Philereme vetulata, assembly GCA_918857605.2. Taxonomy (NCBI): domain Eukaryota; kingdom Metazoa; phylum Arthropoda; class Insecta; order Lepidoptera; family Geometridae; genus Philereme; species Philereme vetulata. The sequence continues at coordinate 14,783,903 of OU975425.1, forward strand.
TTTTGTTAAGTTCATTTTGGTATATAAATGGTTACATAATGAATAAACTTGTTTCAATTATTTTATATTAAACATGTGACAGAATTTATGACCTGACTAGGTATATAAAAGAAAGTCGTGTTAGTTACACTATTTATAACTGAAGAATGGCTGAACCGATTTGGCTGAAAATTGGTGGGGAGGTAGCTTAGAACCAGGAGACGGACATATGATACTTTTTATCCCGTTCGACCGCGCTCTCGTGGTCACTATAAAACGTGGTACCTATAACAAAAACGCATCTGACGTGGAATAACAAAACGCAAATGACAGCTAAACGTAATTTTGTCTATGGTTAAGTATGGTTGTAAATATATATTTATAAAATCGGGTTAGTTACACCTAGGCTGGACCGATTTTGATGATCTTTGATTTCTTGGATTTGTCTCCGCCCCAAATAGCAGAATAACTATTAAAATATCTAAAAAATTCACGCAAAACGAAATTACGAACAAAATTCATTTTCTCATACATAATGATGGCCGGAGACAACAATTGACAATTCTACCAGGGTGACGTATATTGACAGCCCGCGCTATATGCGCGGGCTATATATCAAGGCGGTACGAAGTTCGGCGGGTCAACTAGTTTACAATAAAATACAGATGAAACAGTTGAATCATCTAAATACCGTTGCAAACGATCTATAGATAACTCAACTGCCCTAGATCACTACCAGGCGGAAGTGTCCCTAAGACATTGGCTGCATTGCCCCGCTGAATTGCAATGCTTATGCGTTGACCCACATAAGTGCCAGCTCTCGGATCACACGTCGATTCAACCAGACGCCCAGAAAGAATTATGAAAACGCGATGGGCCCCGGTACCCCATGGACCCAGGGTCTCGATTCCAAATGGCTCATAATATATATGTTAGCTATATCGAGACTTCCATAACTCAAAACTTAGCTAACTATTTTCATAACTTAACTATTTTTATCTCATTATTGTTGTAAAATGGGATATTTCAAATTCATTACCATAGAAAACTTCAAATTTTCAAACCATCTTAATATAGGGGTTTATGAAATAATTACTAGATTAACAATAAAAACTACAATTAAATCAAATAACTAAAACTAAATTAAAAATAAACCTATAAATAAAAAAAAACTGCATTTAAGTCTCTATCTGCAGGTAAGGTGCCCAGAAAACTGGCAACATTACCTCTTTGAATGGCTAGGCTGATCCGTTGGCAGAGGTAATTCCAGCTCTTTGGTCACCTGTAGTGTCTATGAGGCGTCTGGACAGCTCTAATGAGTTTTTGGGCATTCGAGCCCCAAGAACCCATAGTTTCGACCCCAAATGGAAGAAATATGTATTGATCTCCCAGGAAATCATATTTCCTCCGTTTGAGGTTCTCCGCAGCCTCTGCAGCCGCACCAGCCACCCGGGAAGTACTATGAAGGTGAGAGGGCGTCGGTGTGTCAACACAAGTTGCATCCCACACCAGCGACCTCCCACGACTCCACGGAATTAACGTCAAACCATCAGGCCGCTTGCCATCGTCTCGTGAAATACCGTTCGGCTCGAGTAGAGCCGGCGTTGACGGTGACAAACGCCCGACGGATGACGTCGTTCAGGGTGGCGTGGCGTGAGAGTCGACCAGCACTGCGGCGGCAAGATAGACCATGGTGACCCAAACGATCTACGTTGCCACCGCAATGACATTGGTGGGGCTCAGTCCTGGAAATGCCCAGACGCAGATCAACATTATTATTAAAATATTATTTACAATTTGACGATGCTTTTGCAAACCTTAAGTTATTATTTAGAACTGTTTCACTCTTTTCCTTTTATAAATTGTATTAACTATAAGTACGTATATGTAACTGTTAATAAAAATAAAAATAAATAAAATTCGTTTCTTTCAGGCACAAAAATATGACCCATATCACATACAAATGAAAAATACAGTATAAAACAACAAAATTGAGAACCTCAATTAATGAAAAAAAAAACCGTTAATGATGTGATATACATATGTATTTTAATTGTTTGAACTGACTTGTCCAAGCACATGTAGATAATTTGTCAAAGGTTGTTTAATAATAACTATGAATAAATGAAATGAAATTACCTAACTTATTCTACTCCAGTTGCAATGAATTAATTAAGGGCGCACTATACCCGGGGAGACGATAAGTCGCTTAATGAGAAACAATGTTTTGTTCAACAAATTATATGCTTTCAATTCGTAATTTATATATGTTATAGTTAAGGATACGTGCTAGAACGCCCGTGTACGGTAAAAACACGATTCCGTAAAATTTTCTCGGATGAAAAAAAATCCAAAGATGACTCCAAATTTATCTTAAAACCGTTCTTATGCAACGAATACTTCAATTTAGATCTTGAAACTTTATACAGTAATTTTACACAACATAAATAAGTGCACCTGTGTTTTAAATTTCCAAAATACATTTTAATTTTACCATAAAATAAAAATAACTAACTTTTGCACATATTAAAAAAATTAATAAAATATAAAATTAAACCATTCACTTTTGGAGGCCCGGTTCGCGATTCAGTCTGGCCTCGGCTTTCAGACGGGGTACCCGTGACGCTTGTTGCTCCAAACTAAATTCACGTAATCACTTCATTCTTAGGTAGAACTTATATTAAGTTGGTTTTTGTAAAGACGCAGTAATGAGAAATAAGCACAACAAGAAAATGAAGGGACTGAATGATAAAAAAACCGGCAAACAGGCTCTCGCCAGGCTGGCGGTGGATCCCATCCTCTGTTAAAGTTCGGCAACCAACTTATTTCTATCGCCTCTCGGATCTTACGAGGAACGAAGAACCTCTCTCTCGCTAAGACCCTGGCCTTGTCGAAATTCGGAGCGGATCGCACTCACCCTGATGAAGGTTCACGAATTGTACCGAAATATTGTCGGTCGAAACACCGATTGTTCTGTGGATAAGACGGTACGTGATAAATCCCGTACCTATTTATAATAATGATTGAAATCAATCACGAAAGTTAAGTAAAATCATACATAACATTTTTGGAAATATAAAATAAACAACCTTTGCGACATTTTCATGGTCTTTAAAGGGCCACGTTCCATAGTCCTGCCTGACCTGCACGAGGATTTCCTGCGCACCAAAGCTCGAAATGGACCGGAACGCACCGTAACGTCATTCCGTTTCGTAAAACTTCTCATCATTGGCGTAAAGAAATACATATTCATTTTAGAACTTAAACATTTTCGCGAACTATACTCGGGTCTTTTGACATGCCATTGTCTCTCGTGACTACGGCCGATGTAACTTGACCGAAACGTCGAGGTTAGTCAAAATTATAATTTTCATATAAATCTGTGCGCGAAAAGACCCGTTTTGTCTTAAAAACATATTTATATTTAAGGTTATATCACGTTCCGATTCGCGAGAAAGGCAATAACTGCTGTACACAAGAAATACACAGGCCTACACTGTTTAGAATATAAATATATATTATATCGTGAAGTACAATCGACGGTCTTATCACTATGATTCTAAGCCCCCAGCTAACCCGATGTTAAACCAAACACGCCAACCAAGTCAACTGTTTAAAACAATTAGGATTAGATATTGCGTGAAGGCGAAGATAGATGTATGTTAAAAGTGGGCGAATATGTTTATCTTTAAAGAATTCGTTTATACTCCAGAGCTTTTTAATAATTTGGAATCAAATATACTTTTGGAACTGTGCTAACATCATCATCATCATCAGCCGGAAGAAGTCCACAGCTGAACACAATTGACGGAGAAATCGGTGAACATACATAAAAAAAATATACAGTCGCACATAGAACCTCCTTCTTTGTTGAAGTCGATCAAAAACTGTTTACAAGCTCTTTGAAAACTTAATTTACTTACAAAATTAGGGTTTTTCGAAACATTAAGATTAGTGTTATTCATAAAGTCGTGAGGGTCGAAAGAACCTCTCTCCAAATAATACCAATAGATACAATTGAAATGTTAAATTTTCTTCGAAACGAACACAAAGGCGTGTGAAATTACAAAATGGACACGTGATAATATTTTCTGCAAACGATACTGTATCTCATGTTTGAGAACGTGCGCATTCAAAATACTTGTGACCGATTTTTCAAAACTGAGCCAAATTCCGTTGAATTGATTTAGCGACCAAAGATATAGGTAGATAAGAAAAAAAATTGTTTAATTAGAGCAACGTTTTTAAACGACAACAAAAAAGGAGGAGGTTGTCAATTAACAATATCACACATTGTTCTTTTCTTTTGTCATAACTTATATTGAAGTGAAAACTTCGTTAGGCGCGTTGTGCATTTTTCAGATGGGAAAAAACCATTGAACTCGCGACACTATTGCCGACACCTCTGTATATAATTTGAGATGAGAAAAAAAACCATTGAACTCGCGACACTGTCACCGACATCTCTGTATATAAGTATTTGTAATGTAGTCTGTACATGTCGGCACTCCCGAAGTTCCACTATTGTTATTTTATTAGTTTGTGGAGGGGCATAAGACAACCTTATTAGTAAATTTTCATGTTTATGCGACATCCATCATGATCATTTTGCAAAATCCAATTTTTTTTTGTAGTGATAACTTCTTAGGCGCGTTGGGCATTTTGAGATGGGAAAAACCATTGAACTCGCGACACTGTTACCGACACCTCTGTATATAATTGTAAATGGGAAAAAACCATTGAACTCACAACACTGTTACCGACACGACACATTTAGCGTATCAACAGCTCTACTTATAAGTATTATGTTAGGTACCTACTTGGCTACATTGATGGCGTCAGGAGAAGCCATTCTTAAGTCAAACATTGTGCAGGTGTTCGGGCATAAGAGGCATATTAGCAGGTGTTTCATCAACTGTGCAGGATCACCACAGTCGCATTGAGTTTGGCTGGGGTCCCTGAACCCACATTTGCACATATTGACTCTACAGCGACCAACCTGTGTGTGAAGCCTATCACACTGGCCATGGCAGATTCTTATAAAAAAAAATTGTAATCAACGTTATCTATATCAACGTATCTTCCACCAGGGCACGACCTGCCGTGGCCAGTGTGGAAGTCCTCAAATAGGCTTCGCACACAGGTTGGTCGCTGCCGAGTCAATATGAGCTAATGGGGGTTCAGGGATCCCAGACCAACGCAATGCGACTGTGGTGAACCTGCACAGTCGATGAAACACCTGTAAATGTGCCCTTTGTGCCCGAACACCTGCACAATGGTTGACTTAAAAATGGCTTCTCCTGACGCCATCAATGTAGCCACAATGTACCTATCTAACACAATATAAGTAGAACTATTGACACGCTAAGAAATGCTTGAAAACCCGTCTGTATAACCAATGTGTCCTGCCAACAATGACTTACGGTGCCGAAACATGGGCGCTCACTAAGGAAACTGTGTACAAAGTACGAGTCGCACAGAGAGCCATGGAGCGCGCCATGCTTGGCATCAACCTGCTGGATCGAGTTCCTAATACCGAAATCCCACGCCAGACGAAAGTCCAAGACGTCGGAACAAGGGTGGTGGAACTCAAGTGGAACTGGGCAGGACACTTGGCTAGACAGAGTGATGGCAGGTGGAGTAAATCTGTGACTAATGGTGGCCAAGAACAGACCTAAGAAATCCAGGACGTCCGTCGGCGCGGTGGGTCGACGACATAAAGAAAGTCGCGGGAAACTCCTGGATGCGCGCCGTACAGGACCGGGAAGAGTGGCTTTACAAAGGGAGGCCTACACCCAGCAGTGGGTACTTATGGGCTGTGGATGATGATTGACACGCTAAGAAGAAGAAGAACGTAATCTATTAGATCATCTGAATTGATATTTTATATTTCACTTGACCGTCCTCTGTTTTAATCCCCAACCCCAAAGCAAGCGTGTTAGTTTGACGCCTATGTCTGCCTGTATGCGTGTCTGTCTGTGGCATAGTTCCCGAACGGATGGACCGATTCTGACGTGTTTTATTTAAAAGAAAGATAGTTCAACTAAGTTCTTAGCTATGTCTGATGAAAAACACACAAATAAAACTAAATATCCCATTCTTGGTAAAAACAATGGTATAGATATATGGCGGAGACTAGGACCCAAAGTCTGGAACACCGCCCTAAAGTTCGATCAAGCCTATCGATCTTTTAAAGAATACATTTCGGGGAATGTACCCAGGAAGTATACGATCTGTTCCCGCCATCTCCCTTCCATCAGAGGACAAGCAGGCGCACGGCGCAGTGCCATCCGTGCCTAGCTGGTTTACCACCCATTAACACACATCGTTTTGGTTCTACGTTCTTGACGCGTACAGCTAAGGTATGGAACATTTTGCCGTTGTCCGTTTTTCATAAAGAATACAATCCGGGTCTCTATAAGGTAAGAGTGAATAGGTTCTTCTAGATCTTCGTGCTTCATCTATCACATCATCGCTTACTATCAGGTGAGATTGTGGTCAAACGAAGATGTAACAAGTTAAAAAAAAAGGTTTTCAAACCTACTCCAAGAGCTAGGTATCCCAGGGTATACTGTATACGTGAACCAACTATTAATCGTCGACATGTTATTCTGTTGAAAGCTTGCCACAAAGCTTTGAGTTGTAAGTATTTTAGTTATTATAAACAGTTTATGAATGGATATGTGTACTATGAATTACGCAAAATACAATTACTCATAGGGTAATGACTTGAGTGGAATGCATACTAATCCACTGATTGAGCTTGTAATAAGGGCTGTTAGACAGGGAGATGTAATATCTCTGAAACTGTTTACCGCCGCTCTAGAGAATGCCTTCAAACACCTGGAATAGCCAGAACTGGGCATCAATGTCAATAGCGAGTACATCCATCACCTTCGATTTGACGACGATGTCGTAGGCATGGCAGAATCGCTGAAAAATCTAGGCAAAATGCTCGATGATCTCGCTAGAGTTTTACAAAAGGTGGGCTTTAAAATGGACACGGCAAGACACAAATCATATAGAATGCCCAAGTAACGCCCACCCCGGTATCAGTTGGAACTCTACTTTAGAAGTTGTTGATGACTAAATAAATAATCCTACTAATCCTACTAATATTATAAACGCGAAAGTTTGTATGTATGGATGTTTGTTACTCTTTCACGCCGGAACGGCTGAACCTATTGCGATGAAATTTGGTATGTACGTAGATCATAACCTGGATTAACACATAGGCTACTTTTTATTGGTAAACCACGCGTGCGAAGCCGCGGATTGGTCAGCTAGTTAAATATAAATATTGCTGGACATTTCACACGGCGCTATCTAGATTGCGCCGTGTGAAATGTCCCAAACTAAGCAGAGCTTGTACTATGGGAACCGTACTTTTTTTGTACATACATACATACTTTTATTATATAGAAAAACATCCAGACCCGGAACAAATATCTATAGATCATGCGAACATTTGTTCCGCGGCGGAAATCGAACCCGCTACCTCCTGCGTCTCAGCTGACTATTCGCCCACTGCGTCACGGAGGTGTAAGAAAGAGAAAGAGGATCTTTCTCCGAGCCGAGCCTCGTACCTAAATGGTGCCCTTGCGAAAATTGTCTCATAAAAACTTACTGGGCATAGCGCCTTCTGCGCTCGCCAAAAGTTAGATTAAGATGCATCGGCATTATCCATGGGAAGATAGATAGATGCCCCTGATCTCCACGATGAGCTCTTGCGGTAGTATGTTCCCAACAATTACCGCCGCGGCAGGAGACACAGATTGTTCTCGGAGTCATTAGGCCGAACAGTCGCGCGCGCTCAGTCGCCCATCCCGCGAATCCTTTCTGCGCTCAATGCTCTCCTGGACGCAAGCCCTGAATGTGATGTGTGCGCGGACGGATGGAAGATGATAATGTTGGAGTGCTTGAGGTTTTGTGAGAAGAGTGTGTGAATGTTATTGTTTATTATTATTATTTATTGTAATCTTATTGTTTTGGCATTTTGTATAACATTCACATATATTTATAATAATAATTTTATTTATTCAGCAACAAACTTCAGTAGGTATTTCACAAACAAAAATTACAATGGTTTACTAGGTATAACACAATTCAGGATGGAAAACATACGTACCCAAACTAGGATGGACCTGTATGATGGCATACCTATACCTCCCTCCGGACTATGGTAATAATGGAATATTCAGTGAATGTATGTGTAGGTGTGGGGAGTGTGTTCGTTGCGTGATTTGAGTGCGAGTGTGTGTGCGTGTCTATGTGCATATATTAATTGTTTGCAAAAATTATTCCATTTTGTAATTAGTTTAATTGGCCAAGGCCGTTCTAATTGAATAAATAAATTAAATTAAATAGAAGGCCAGGTAAAATAGGTCGCTGGGAAGAAACGCACAAGAGCGGTCGCTCTGGGAATTTATGGGGGAGGTTGGACCCTGGACGTCAAAAGTTGATACCATGATGAGTACATTTTTTGGTGTTTTCTAACTCCCAGCCCTATTGCTAGCTATCATATATCGGTTTTTCTCAAGAATTTCTTGTTTGGGTTGTACCGCCGCGCCGGTCGAAAATAGCAATCGAATGTTTTCAAAATACCTCTTTCTATTTAGTGATCGTGACTAGTGAATACTGCATTCCTGCCTTCAAATCATCATCAAAAGTGATCAGTCATTCAGGCGTTCATTATAACCAAGGCACGTCATGGGTCATACGAGTTTTCGTGATCTAAAGTATTTATGAATAGTTGATCCCTTCGCAATTTTGTGAGCGCCAAGTAGCGCCATTTTCTTCGACTTGCTGAATTAATATTGAGATATCGTTCGTAAACTATTTTAACTCTTGGGGCAAAAAGAGGGGTATTATAAGTTCGACGCATATGTATGTTATATCGTAGTTCCCAAACGAATGGAGCGCACAGTGAATCGTCTAGAACATGGTAGCTGGACAAAATTATTTTATGGGTTCACATGATCGCTACAGCCATAATAACATATACTGAATCATTTTTTTTGCGTTATGTGGTAAAATAAAAAAACTTAGTACGAAATAAAAATTTATTGAAAATAGAAGTCTAGAAGAATACATATTAACGAAATAATTTAAATTATATATCTACACAATTTAAAAAACTTAACTTAAATTACTTAACATAACATAACATCACGCCTTATTCCCCGAAGGGGTGGCAGAGGTGTATTACTACACCCACTTTAAATTACTTAACTATAATAATATCTACTATTATAATAAATTACAAATAGAAATCGTCAGATGATTCATCATCGCTGTCACAGTTAGACGAATCAGGTACCACATAATCGTTCTCCTCACATAAAGTAACTTCACGTGGTACTTGATGTGTAGTAGGTATGGAAGGCGGAACTATCAAGCTTAGCACTTCTGCGGGCAATTTTTCAGGTCTTTTCTTAGAAATTTCCCTAAGCGAGTTGATTACAGGATCAGATGTTATCAGCAGCATATATAATAAATCTGTATTCGTGGCAATACGTGACTGTTTTCTGCTATGATGCTCTCGGAATCTACGACAGTCTTTGTTACGGGCTTCTTGAGCCTCCTCCGATAGCTGTCCGATTGGAACAATACAGCTTTGGATGACTTCTGTACTGTGTAATAAGATTTTATGCACAGTAACAGGCATATTATACCACGGATACAGACTAAGGTAAAGAGATCGAGTCTCAGAGCAAACTTTTTCAAATTATATGCAATTAATATCATACCCAGAAGATAATGTTCGAAGTAATATACACATTTTTTTAATTAAATTAACATCCAATCCTGTAATTTCACCGCTTAGTTCCGGATTCATAAAAAACCTACGTGCAGTGTTACCATCATTTGTGTTACCATAACCCGGTTTTGGTTTGTCTACAATAAGCCCCATCTGAGTTTTAAAATCTAACTTAATTTTCTCTGAACGTAACTTTACACTAATTTTATCGTCAGCGCCCCTAGCTTGCCACTTTTTTATATCCAAACGATAACTAATATGTAGTAAACACTCAAAACAACGTATCCATGCATGTAAAGTAGACAAACCAAAACCGTAATGTTCTTTATTAACGACTACGTCTTTTAAATCACCATTCATCATTGTCGGGGTAGCACCACATATATAACATTTTTGAGGGGAGCGTGTGTCAGTCAAAGCGTTACATACTTTTCCGTCTGTCATAGTCAGTAAGAGGTCATGTTTTATAGTAATTTCATATTCTTCAACATTACAAATAGTTGGAAGAAGCTGAGATATTTCTTCCAAGACTTTGTTGGTTTCGGCTTTGGTGAATTCATTAGTTTCCTTTGAAAAAATAAATTTGATTGGTCGGCAATAGAGAGTTGACGAAGGCCGTGGATTTTGCCATATAATATGTTGGCCGTCACATAATTTCAAAGGAACTAATGAAAACATGAACAGGAATTCATCAGTAGCATTAGCATCTTCGAACCTTTGCTTATAGGTACTGTGGCCTGAACTGCCGTCACAGCCCCATTTGCTAATTAATGTAAGGGATGAATTAGAAGACACAACATTTCTTATAACATCACTTTGCGCTTCAATTAAACGATCAGCAGTTTTGTTTAAAATGCCTTGTAGATTAATTTCAGCGCGCGTTTCCGTCACAGAAATATACTCATCTAAAGGATAACACATTTTTTTAGACTTAACTACACTATGATAAGATGGAAATATCTGATGTCCCGCCTTCAATGACACCTTACGCGTCTGTTTGTAACTATGGCTGGTACACTTAGCATCAACATAATGAGCTAAAGCTTCATCACTGCTCAATTGACGACCACCACACGCAACATTGGTTGTTTTAGCTTTTGGAGAGTTGTCAGATATTTTATGAATTGAACTAGCTACATTTCTTCGACCAGATACTCGATTGGCTACTTCAGCGGCTATGGTTAACTCACTAGCACTTCGCGATTGCACTAAATCTTCAACCCTCCGTTTTTTGGTTTTGAATGACGATTCGTCAAATTCTTTTCTGGGTCTGCCTGTAGTCCGACTTGGTCCAGATGACGAAGACGCAGACGGGCGATGTACTTGAACTTCAAATTGTATTTCATTACCCTCTAACCAATCCTTATTGTTATTCAAAAACCTATTGAGGGTATTTTTCGATGCGGACCACTTTTCAGCAAATTTTGAAGAAATACTTGAAATTTTCGTACAAATATTCTTCTTTGAATCAAGAGTGACATCTGAACAGTTGATTTTGTTCAATACAAACTCTGTGAGCTTTGAATTACGGTCCTCTTTCTTGTGTTTACGCCATTCTTCAAAGAAATCGATTTTTGAAATCGAAATCACAACTTCTGAAAAAAATAATTTAAAAAAATGGGGTGAGTTGGGGTGGCAAAACTATATATCATTTTAAAGTTAAATATTGTGGCTATTACATACGTAAATAACGGCCTGGATATATTTGGATAAAAAAAGTTACACTCGATGAAAGTTACTAAATAGAAAAATTTACACGATATAAATGTCCATTTCTATAAAGCCTATAAACATCAACGTCAACAAGTTAAATGATCCCAATTTATGAAGAAATTTAAAGTACATACCTTCAAGTAGAAAATCCATAACACTCACAATAATATAAATAGCACAAGTGGTCATAAGATGTTGTCGTAAGCACTGCAAACTATCAACTGATTTATTTGCATAAATGCATTTTCCTTATTACCTCACTTTCCAGTACTACGGCGGTGTGCTACAAAGGGTAAGGCACGTGTTATACCTGGAATTCTGAGTTTTGAGGTGTGGTTAATGAGACAGGATTATGATTTAATCGATTCTAGGAATCGACTTTTGTCCAGCTGGCTAGTTCTAGGTAATTCACTGTGGAGCGATTCGAACGCAGTTTTTTTTATAGAAAGCTAATTTATCTGGCCTTATTTTTCCCCGGCGGTAGAATTACGTTTCAAAATGACCTTTGCGATTAAAATAGAATAATATAGATTCTTATATATTTTGTTAAAAATATATAATTTTGATTTTGAAAAAATATCTTGTGAAATATACAGGAAAATCACCAAAACTTATCTGAAATCATTCAACTGACCTTTGTATACATTAAACATGTTCCCATCTCCATCATACATTAAACATGTTTCTGAACATCTCTGAATGTAAAAAATTCAGAGTGACGTATGGGTAATATGTATAGGATGATATATAAAATAAGTTAATTAAAAAAAAACTCGATTCTTAATAACTCATTAAAACAAAACATTTACACCGCTAAGTGCCCTACGCGTCCAGTACAACAATGGCTTCAGAATGTTGTTGGGGTGGCCTCGATACTGCAGTGCATCTATAATGTTTACTGGGGCGCGCGTCGATGGTTTCCATGCCATAATCCGTAAGAAAACGGCCTCATTGCTAAACAGAGTCCGTACTCTGCAGAATGCTCAGTATTCTGCAGGTTCCCTCACAAGGACGTATAAAAAAATGTGTCTATCACGGGTCGCCCGGCATTATGTGAAAGATTAAATTGATGGTTTTTCTTCAACCTATGTCATCCCACTGCTAGGCAATGTCTCCCCCACTGTTTTCCAGGACTTTCGCTCGCGTACCAAATCTCACCAGTCTGTCTCGAAGGCATCGAGATTATCACGCCAGCGTCTACTAGGTCTACTCGGCGCCTGCGCCCGTCTTCAGGCATCAACTGCGTGACGATCGTTACCCATCTGTCCGGACGAATGCACGTCTTACATAGCCTGGCAGCCTTACTTCCTGCATCAGCAATGCCGGTCTTTAAACGCAGCATGGTGTTACATTAAATTGATGGTTATTGAAAGAATTTTTCCGTTTATCTTTACATATCCAATATAAATACGCGTGTCGGCAAACAATATTTTATCCGTACTTTTATCTTCTGATCAAATACCGTATCTTATCGTATCTATTAGCGCGCCTATTAGACACATGCCGTCACGGTGTGATGACAGCATAAGAGTCGTAATTACCCCCAATTTGCGCCAAAAGATGTTTTACATAAAAAAACAATTCGAGGGAAGACCGGTGCAACAAACAGTGCGGGTTCTACGAGTAATATCAGTGCGGTACAAATGGTTCCATGAAAATAATTGCATATATTAGAATGGTCATACGAGGAGCGTTCAATGTATTCTCGGTATAGGCATGAAATAATAAGCAGAAAATTCTGAACAAAATTTATTTTTCAATGTAGTCCCCTAGGATCTGAACACACTTATTTGTCTTTGAAAATAACTTTTCAACTCCCTCCAAAAAATATTTTTCTTCCTGGTCTGAAAAATTATTGTTAATTGCTGCCTTTAACTCTTCATCGTCGGAAAAATGCTTGCCTCGAAGTTCTTTTTTGAGACTTGGGAACAGAGAGTAATCACTAATTCAAATCCGCAATCCCGCACAGCAGCACTGGCAAAGCGTGCCTTGTGAACAGGCGCGTTGTCGTGCAGAAGCAAAACACCTGCGGTCAATTTTCCCCGTCTTTTTTCTTTTATTGTCTCCTTTAAATTGCGCAGGGTGTTAGCGTAAGTTGCGCCAGTAATACTCTCACCTTTTTTTGTCTACTCAAATAATAAGATTCCCTTGGAATCCCAATACACTGTGGTCATGAGCTTTCCGGCGGATAGGCTGACTTTGAACTTCTTCGGTGGGGCTGTTCTTTTTATATGCCACTGCATAGACTCCTGCTTGCTCTCACTCGTACTTGTTCTCGTACTTGCTTATCTATGCTCATATTGCTTTGTGAGGATAACTTCAAGCTACGGGCGTTTCGTTAAAGAAAAGGTTTCCAAGAAAAAAGTATTTAAAGCAAAAGAAACATTTCGCAACAGTCGGAAGTCGTGAAATAATTCTCGAAAACTTAACACCTGGTTATTCAGACTAATCATATACTATGGGATGGGATTAGCAAGTCAAAGAAGAAGGTATCACATACAACTGACGGCCGTTGGAGGAGAAAGGTTTTCGAGAGCGGACGCACTCTAAAATACAAGATGAAAAGACGCCCTGGTAAAGGTAAGGATGCTGGGTCAAGTTTCACAAAACATCGGCGACTCTGCTACGTTAATGGGGCCCACGATTTCTTTGTGCTAGCCTTGCGCAAGCTTAGAAATTTGAACGAATTCTTTCCACAGTGAAATCATTGACATCTGTAGCCTAGCCAGCATTAGTGAGCAAAGAATGAGCAGAGCACGCAGACGGACTTGGGAGGCTCAAACGAGCCCGCCTCGAGCGTTTGTCTCGCAGTTGACTGCGCTCCGTCAACCTGTCAGTTTCATGACGAACAAAAAGGGATTTGCGTCGCGTTTAATGGCAGTATTTGTTGCAGGCCCTTTGTACGTCCAGACATGATGCCGGGAGCAGAACGGCTCGGCTAGGCTCGGCTTGTCTAGCGTAGACCCAGCTTAAGGTGAGGCCTGTGTTCACAAGTTTACGTAATATGGGTGATATGATGATGACTACTATAGTTATGAAAGATACTCCACGGCTATGACGAAAATGACCAATTTAAATCTTTATTATTTGTATCAAAAAATGCCTATGTATCAAAAAAGCGTTGAGTAAACCCTATAGTGTTTTTCGAAGACCTATTCAATGATAGCCCACATGATGGAAGACGTGCGTAAAAATCATCCCTAACATCCTAAGAGGGTGATGACCAAAAATTTTATTTTTCAAGTTTTCTTTTCATAACTTTCTAGGCGTTATTGAAACGCTTCATTTCATTTTGTTTATTTCTTGTAACTCTAGGTACAATGTTGGTGGAGTTTTATATAAGCGCTAGATTTTGCCTTCCGGCGTACAAGTATACGTATAGTACCGTCTTATCGGTGTTTCGACCGACAATGTTTCGGTTCAATTCGTGAACCTTCATCAGGGTGAGTGCGATCCGCTCCGAATAACGTCTCGCCGGTAGATAAGACGGTACGTGATAAATCCCGTATTTATAATAATGATTGAAATCAATCACGAAAGTTTTCTAAGTAAAATATACGTAAGTATAGTGTTTAAAGAATTTATTCTCAAAAGAAAATATACATTTCACTTCATGTAAAACAATCTGTTTAAATTTAGGTTAAATAGGTATTCAGTGAGCATGCAGAACAAAGACAAACTATAATTATACTAGATAATCCTTGTGATTTTAATTTACACTAGCTGACCCATCCACAGCTTCCAACGCGTAGTTTTTCTATAAAAACATTACCCTCCTTCTGCACAGTTGGGTAAAAAGTAGCCTATGTCACCCGGGGATAGTGTAGCTTCCCAACAGTGAAAGAACTTTTTAAATCGGTCCAGTAGTTTCGGAGCCTATTCAATACAAACAAACAAATCTTTCCTCTTTATAATATTAGTATAGATAATGACTATCGAGTTTATATCTAATACGAAAAGGAGAGCTTTGTAAAACATCAAAACCGCAATATTTGTTAAAATACGTAAGTGGGTCATTGTGGGTAGGTAAGTACTAAACAAAAGCATCGCGCGACGAGTGACCTGACTGACAGCGATCGGACGGCTAAGTCGAGAATATCATCATGACTTGCAGCTTTACGTAACTAGTAAGTAGTCTACAAATAAAATGGTTGCAACTGGTTGGACAGACAGACAGACTGATGGAAATGGCGACTACATCCACAAGTATTTTTCAAACTTTCGCGATCACTGTACATAATTATTGATTAAAACGGGTATTTATCGCGTATTTACCTTTTTTATTTGTTATCCCGACGTTTCGGCTGTGTTGCAACAGTCATGGTCTCGGGCTGACAGTCAGCCCGAGACCATGACTGTTGCAACAGGTCTCGGGCTGACTGTCAGCCTGTCATGACTGTTGCAACACAGCCGAAACGTCGGGATAACAAATAAAAAAGGTAAATACGCGATAAATACCCGTTTTAATCAATAATTACATCCACAAGATCAGTGATCTTAGATCAGTCTCGTGACTCTCGTTCGTAGATACCTTGTCGTTTTCAGGTACGGAACTAAAAAAACGAATGCGATTTATACCACACGACTGAAGTAAAACTTGTTTTCCAAAATATTAATTTATCAAATTGTTCAATTACAAAATGGTCCACACGTCTGTAGGTCGATCAGTCTATGTTCATTTTGGACAGACGCAACTTGCACTCGCACATTATCCTTTAAAAATATACGAAACGTACCTAACTCACTCTCTTTCTATCTTCACTAACTTATATCTCCCTCTCAACTTCCGTTCGCACTTTTCGTAACGCATTCACCAGCTTACTCCCCAAGTCAAGCGTGCGTACAGAAGTTTTACTTCAAAAGCCTTATAAAAGTCAAGTTGTCTACATAGTTACAATGACAGATGGAATCCAAGGTTCATGGCTGACAGTTTGTTGTCAACCTAGTGTCAATTGAGTAAAATTCCGACGTAAAGGAAAATCCTTCATGCAGTTACTAATTGCATGTGCATGCCACTGCAATATGTGCTTTAGTGGTCGGAGTTAGGGTTGAGGTGTGAAAGGAACTTGCTAATTGTACGGTCGACGGTCAGTCTGGGTGTCTGTGCGTTTTGTCACGTAGCTAAAAGTGTACATTGGTGAGGACGATACGATAAAATGTAGTCCGATTTTGAAACTCTTATATTATAAAGCAAACTTTTCGTTTTCGATAAATAAAACTAGTTCCAACTAGCGTTACAGATGGCGCTGTCTGGAGATTCGCCGGCAAACCATATGGTTTATATGCCAAAATCCAAAAACACTATACTATTATTTATTTGATACTAACTATCAAAATTTGGCTAAAACAATATCACTTCGAAAAAAATGAACTGGGTGTATACTTACTATACAGATTGGCCCCAATTAGCCAGTAAACCCGGATTCGTGGAAAGAAGGAAGGCCGAGGGAAGGGAGGCCTTTGCCCTGCAGTGGGACTCTACGGGCTGATAATATAATATATAAATAATAATCTCAAACACAATTGATGTCATGGACATTGACAACTCACTTTCCTTGTATGACGGAGCAACGCCATCTGTTAGCAGTTATAAAAACATGGCCTTGAAAGCCCCTCATTGGTGTGCCTAAAGCATAATTGAACGAGCGAGCGAAGCGACTCAGTTTCGAGTTTGGCCAAAAAATGCTTTTGTCCGTCTGTCTGTCTGTCTGTTCTCGCCTACAGGTTGCATTTTTCCACCGATTTTTACGAAAGTTAGCTTACCTTGTTTTATTTAAATTGTTTAGTCGTTCGCGGTTTTTGATTGGGGGTAAATAGAGGGGACAAGGGGGGAAGTTTGCTGTAGCGTTATTTATCGACGGATTTCATCAAATTTGAGAGGCACACGAAGGATTTCATTCTACACAAGATGTTGCAAAAAAATATCAAAAGGGGGGAACTGAGGGGGAAAAAGGAGGGGGGAGTTTGCTTTAGCGTTAGATACCTATGGACGGATTTCAATTTCTGATTTTTTTCTGAAAATGTATACCTTCCTATGCAGTCCACTCCACCTTAACGAGTCGAACCCATAGACACCAGATTCGACTTACTAGTACCAAGGAAACGCGAGTATCCGCTAAGCCACGGGAAAAGGTCGGTTGCGAGGTCTACTGTTCTCAAAGAACCACTAGTAAATACGAAAGTTCGACGCACGCTATTTCGTTACACATTAGCGCGACAAATCGCAATGTATGTCAGTTTACAAAAAATCTGACAGATCTGTCACTTTTTACATGTGCTGTAACTTTTGAAAATAGAGATTTTTCTCAGTATTATAAATACGGGATTTATCACGTACCGTCTTATCGGTGTTTCGACCGACAATGTTTCGGTTCAATTCGTGAACCTTCATCAGGGTGAGTGCTATCCGCTCCGATAACGTCTCGCCTCGCACTGCACGCCGCTGCCCTCTGCGCGCGAGTGGACGGGCGGGGTGGTGGGGATTGGGTCAACGAAGGCACAGCGTGTGGAACGGCTGTGTCATCATCATTATCATCACTGCTGCTCTCTTCGATAGATCTTGGTACAGGCAAACACACAACACTAACTATGTCTCTACCAGGTTCACTCACTCTTCTGTCACTTGCATCATGAAGACATGGCCTCCAGGCTGGCGGTAGAATCCATCATATATCTCTGTTAAAGTTCGCCACACGACTTATTTCTATCGCCTCTCGGATTTTGCGAGGAACGAAAAACTTCTCTCTCGCTAAGACCAGGGCCTTGTTGAAACGTCGAAAGAGATTTTTTTGATAGAACTAACATACGTTGGCTGTCACTCACAAAAGTTATACAGTTGTAAATGACCTAATATGAAAATTTGACATTTTGTCGCGATAACGCGCGTCGAACTTTCGTGTTTCCCAGATTGTATAAACTCGTTCCGTCATTTACTTGTTGCTAGGGCCCGTGGAAACACACAACTTCTATAAATTTATTAGACGTATTTCCCCTAGAAAGGGGCTAAGAGATATTACGACCTGTTGTCGGCTTTAAAGACAAAGTGATTTTATTATGCTGTTAAGAACTAAATCAGGTCTTTAGAAACTGTTTATTGTTTTTTGTTGTTTGTTGGTTTTTGTTACCGGTTTTTATAGAAGTAGACCAAGAATTTGATCATTAGAGCACGTTACACAAAAAATTGTTGAAAGACGTTTATTACGTGGAAAACGTTATTTTTCGAATATAATAGAATCATTTAATTCAGACAACTAGCATAGGATATACAAGACATAAAAGTAATACTTAGAAATATAAATTGAAAATACAAATTAGGCCCCTGTCAGGATCAAACATATATGTACAAACTCAGTAAAATAATAACTATTCAGTAACATGTAAAATTCAAAGCTAAAATGTCATAACAATAAAATAATTAAATGAAATGGAAAATTTTAAATAAAAATAAAATTCATGAAAAATTATAAAACAATTAGAGATTTTTAGG
The DNA here is from genome assembly GCA_918857605.2 of Philereme vetulata. NCBI lineage: Eukaryota > Metazoa > Arthropoda > Insecta > Lepidoptera > Geometridae > Philereme > Philereme vetulata. Next base: position 14,802,841 of record OU975425.1, read on the forward strand.
ACAATGATTCATTGAATAGTTTTAATAATGCTGTAAATACTGTTTTTTTGTTGATCAAGTACTCCCATAGATTTCCAGAGCGACAGATCTTTTGCGGCCTGCACCCAATGCCTCCTAGCATCCTCTTTCCATTTTGTGGGGGGGGGGGGGGTCCTAAGCTGTCTGCCTAACGTTCCCAAGGTTGTCTGGAAGAAAGCGCTGCTAGAAGCGATAAGACCGCCAACTCTTGATTTAAGTTTTTGTTGTTTTGTTGGTGTTTTCACACTTCCCTCTAATATATTGTGACGACCTCCGTGGCGCAGCGGGTGAGTAGCCAGCTGAGACGCAGGAGGTTGCGGGTTAGATTCCCTCCGCGAAACAAATGTTTGCATGATGTGTAGATATTTGATCCGGGTCTGGTTGTTTCTCTATAATATAAGTATATATATAAGTATGTATTTACAAAAAAATATGTATTTAACTAAGCTTTGCTAAGTTTGGGGCTACGTAGCGCTGTGTGAATCGTCCAGCATTATTTATTAAAAAAATTATATAAATGCAGAAGTTTGAATGTTTGGTTTGATAGTTGTTTGTTCCTCCTTCGCGCCAAAACTGTTGAACCGATTTGGCTGAAATTTAGAATAGTATAGGTTGATCATGACCATAGGACATACTTTTCATCATATTAATCAGTTCCCGTGCGATTGAAATGCAGCCGAAGCCGCGGCCGGCATCTAATACAGATCTAAAAACATCTCGCAACGCAAAAGGTTTGAAGTAATTTGAACCACACACTAATAATGAAACTCATAAACTATTTGGACCACAAATTGTTATCTATTTTCAATAGAAAACGTGAGGAATGCGACACGCCCTTATAGATTAAAAAAAATCACCTAATTCTTAGATCACGCCATCCTTGTACACTTCCGAGCAACGCGATTGTGCATGTTAATGACGCGCGATAAAATACCAGCCATTTTAGACAGTCATGCACCGCATTCAAAAGTGACTTAATAAAATTGCACAACAAGAAGTTAGGAATTCTTATGCCTTGTGTATCAAGGTTATTCGTGAATTATGAAGAATAACTAAAAAGTCAGTAAGATGAACAGCCATATATTTTCTATTTTTATTCATTTAAATTGTTAAATTGAATCGTGTATGTCGCTCTGTCGCAGTCTTAAACTTTCTAAGTACATATTAGCAAATGATAAAGGTACTTAATTGGTAATTATGAAAAGCCTCCGAAGCATAATGCTGAGCTGAAACCCTTTTGCTGCACATACAAACCTATTTACCTCTTGTAAATTTTTATATATATATATATATATATATATTATGTTATTTGTGGGGAAACAGGCTTACCGCCCACCTGATGGTAAGCGGTCACCGTCGCATATTGACACCGGTAACACCCGGGGTATTGTCGATGCGTTCCCTACCTTGTAGAAACCTCTTTACATTTCTCTTGAAGCGTGCCATGTCGAAGCCTAACGGGAAAACCTCTGATGGTAGCTCATTCCACATCTTGCAAGTATAGGGTAAAAAAGATCGCGTGAAGCGTGTGCTGCGCGATACCCAATTTGTCGACAATATGTGGATGAGCTTTATTCCGTTGTCGAGTAGTGCGGTGGTAAAATCTCGACGATAGCGACGGACGGGGTGATATCGAATAGCTCCTCACATTCCCCATTACATTAAATAAATAAATAAATAAATATTGCTGGACATTTCACACAGCGCTATCTAGCCCCAAACTAAGCAGAGCGTGTACTATGGGAACCAGATAACTGATAGAGTACTTATATTCATTTTTTTTTGTAAATACATATGTACTTATAATATATAGAGAAACAACCAGACCCGGAACAAATATCTGTAGATCGTGCAAACATTTGTTCCGCGGCGGGAATCGAACCCGCTACCTCCTGCGTCTCAGCCGGCTATTCGCCCACTGCACCACGGAGGTCGTCAATATATATTATACATTGTTTAATAACCAATTAGCAAAGTAACAGTATATTGGTATACTAATATTTGTTAGGACGCACTGTATTATTTTGCTCGCAATACGTATCCTATTATTTGTCTCGGAAGTGTATCGTTACTAATATCTGGGCTACAGGGCCGGGCACCGAACCCGCTACGTAATTATTACGTCATCCAACGGACAATACGCGCTTCCGGTGCTGAGGTGACCATGCAATAAGTGGGTTCTAGACATTCCTGACTCTTGCTGTTTTTAGTATTTTTCAAACTTTCGCGATCACTGTACATAATTATTGATTAAAACGGGTATTTATCGCGTATGTACCTTTTTTATCTGTTATCCCGACGTTTCGGCTGTGTTGCAACAGTCATGGTCTCGGGCTGACTAAAAAGGTACATACGCGATAAATACCCGTTTTAATCAATAACTATCTAGCTGTTTTTGATGTTGAGTTATTATAATTATTACAGAAATCTTTCTCTCTCTTCCCAGCTATGTGTATCCCACATGGTGGTGGGGTCAGCTTTCCTGGTCATTCTTCTCCACTTCGCTCTATCCTTGACGTCGTCATCAAAAACTTGGCACTCTCTCATGTCTTTTGACACTACATCTCTCCACCTTGTCATATTACTTAAATCTATACTTATTAATATTATAAAGAGGAAAGATTTGTATTTTTGTGTGTGTATGTTTGTAATGAATATACTCAAAAACTACTGTGCGGATTCAAGGAAGTCGCCAAGGGGGGCAGGGGGGGGGGGCAGTTGCGCCCCCCCTAGAGATCAAATGTAGCTAGCCGCAAAGCGACCAAAGTGCGAGCAATTGACTTCCTTACCTATTAATAAATTCCGCATCGCATGACAAAACGTAAATAAATTCACAAGGTTTAATGTATATTGTAGAAAGTATTGAAATATTCAGAATAACATTAAGATTTTGACATCGGTTTTTAAAATCGCCGCCATTTTCATTACGACTATATCAGTTTTGCCAAAACGCAAGGCCATTAAACAGTGTAAAAATATGTAGGTAGGAGGTAGGTATGGTGTGTGTGTGCATTTCATTTTTTTCTACGACAGCCGTTCACTATAGTCTAACTTTTTATTAGCTGCAGTAAAATGACGTTTCTAAATGTCATTCCGTAAAATAATGTTGCCAGCCTAATCTCAATAGGGATGTGATTCAGTTCACAAAAATTAATTAAATAACATTATTATGACGTTTTTGTTTCATTTTGAATGTACCTCCCTATACTTCCAATAAAAAAGATCAATCCTCTAGTATAGTAATAATAATAGGTTAAAAAAATACATTACAACTTAATATTAAATCTCAAAAAAAAACCAAACTGATTATTCATTTATGATTCACTCATTTAGCTACATCCCTATTTATTTTTCTTCAAAAACCGGCAACCCACAAAACGTCATTTTACTGCTGCTAATAAAAAGTTAGACTTTAGCATTACATCATTCACGTTAGTTTTGTATAATTTGTATGCGGCATACCTAAAGTAGAAGTTATTGTTATGAACATATAATTTTAATTAGTTTTGTGGACAATGCCATCTGTAAGTGTTCATAAGAAATACCTACAGTTACAGTTGAATAAATCGGCTACAATCCTTGTAAAACCTAGTATTGCTACTCGACGCTAGAACTAGAATCTAGATGGCGCTTGTTCAATGAACTCTCTGGAATTTGATAGCAGTTACTAGACCAGGTAGAATGTTACCGTACATTCTAGTATGATGTTCGTTTGCTGTACAAGCGATCTTACGCAAAAAGTACACCAAAGCCCTCTACTTTCATTGCTCGTCCCACAAACTGAATCTAGTTATCTAAATTCACTTCCTGAAATTAGAAATGCCATGGGAACCACCAAAGATACTATAAACTTTTTTCGGGAATCAGTTTTGAGGAGGAAGTTGATACCTAATATTTCCAGACTTTGCGAGACAAGATGGAGTGAGAAACACAAAACCATCAGAGTTTTTAAAGAAAATCTTCCAGTAATTCTGGAAGCCTTACAAACATTATCTCAGGAAGGAAATAGTACAACTCGGAAAAGAGCCTTCCAACTGCATGCGCCTACTTCCAGAATTACTTTCATTCTCGGGATTATGTTGGTAGCCAAATACTCGGCTTTGGTGGAACCCGTTGTCAACGTACTCCAATCTGTAGCTTTGGACGTAGTCAAAGCCTCGGAACATGTTAAAAGGATTTTACTTTGAATTAAAAACCACCGTGAAAATCCGGAAAAAGTGACAGACGAAATTATAAAGGAAGCTACTGCTGTTGCGGAGAAAGTCGGACTGGAGGAGGACATTACATCAATGCCGCGTATTACGGGGAAACAACGTCATAGAAACAATCATCCAGCAGAAAGCCCTTCAAAATACTGGAAGACGTCTTTATTTTGGATTCAATTATCACCTCCCTTGAAGTACGTGTTGCTGAAGAAAACACGCCATCATTCGCATTATCTAAGTTACACCCGGCGCAGATGCAAAAGATGACAACTGAAAATCTGAAATAAACTTGTGAATCTATTGCCCAGTTTTATGATTTACCGAACATAAAGAATGAAATCGAACTTAGGCAGCAATTATGGCACGATAGGCTTAATCAAACAAATCTTACAGTTGTTGATGTCCTAAAAGAAACAAATTCCTTCTTTCCCGAAACGGAAAAAGCATTGAAAATTTTGATCGCTTTACCATGCACGACTTGTACAGTAGAGCGATCCTTTAGCAACCTCAGAAGACTAAAAACATGGCTAAGAAGCATCATGGCAGAAGATCGCCTTAAGAGTTGACTATACCTCAGCCCAAACTCGAATTTCACCCCCGCTTCTCCGCGCGCTGCTGCACGTCCTATCTTGCCGTGGTTCATATATTTTCCGGTTTTTTTATCATTCAGTCCCTTCATTATCTTGTTGTGTTTATTTCTCATTACTGCGTCTTTACAAATACCAACTAAATATAAATTCTACCTAAGAATTACGTGTTCGTTTGGAGCGACAAGCGTTACGGGTACCCCGTCTGAAAGCCAGATCCTGAAGAGGCCCAACTGAATCGCGGAGCGGGCGTCTGAAGCAAATGGTTTCATTAGTGCAAAACTTAGATATTTTCATTTTATGGTAAATCAAAAGGTATTTTGAAAATTTAAAACACAGGTGCCGTTATTTATGTTGTGTAAAATTACTGTACAAAGTTTCAAGATCTAAATTGTAGTATTCATCGCATAAGAACGGTTTTAAGATAAATTTGGAGTCATCTTTGGATTTTTTTTCTATCGAGAAAATTTTACGGAATCGTGTTTTCACAACACAGGCGCTCTAGCACGTATCCTTAACTATAACATATATGAATTACAAATTGAAATCACAAAATTTGTTGAACAAAACATTGTTTCAAAATAAGCGATTTATCGTCTCCCCAGGTATAGTGCGCCCTTAATGATCTGGCCATGGTGAGTGTACACAGAGCTATAATAAATAAAAACCTAAATAATTTTAATGATAAAGTGGTTGAAAGTTTTGCAAAAAATCCCCGCAGGTTATAATTTTATTACTGCGTTTAAAAGTTTGATTTAGTTATTGTGCTGTCGAGGGCTTGTGAAGTTTTATACATTGATATTAGAACCGTTCTTATTACAATCGTCATCGAGGTACCAGGCGTTCATATTTTTTATCCTCCATAATATTGCCCCATTGCCCCCCCCCCCCCCCCATAGTCATAAGCTGGCGACGCCCTTGTGCGGATTTCAAAAATTCTTTCACCTTTGGAAAGCTACATTCACCCTAAGTGACGTAGGCTATATTTATTGCTAGAAAAGATTAGGGATCCTTACTTAAACTTAAGTAACGTAACCCAAGGTGTAAAAAAATGCCCTAAAACGTCTTTCGTCGCATGCGCTGCGGAAACTATTGATGATAGAACAAAATAATGTTCTACAATATAAGAGAACATGCGAGTATCAATATCTACAAAAATAATATTATAAAGAGGAAATATTTGTTTGTTTGTATTGAATAGGCTCCGAAACTACTGGACCGATTTAAATAATTCTTTCACCGTTGGGAAGCTACACTATCCCCGGGTGACAAGGCTACTTTTTACTCAACTGCGCAGAAGGAGTGTAATATTTTTATTGAAAAACTACGCGTGCGACGCTGTGGATTGGTCAGCTAGTTAAATATAAATAAAATAATAAACTGACGTAGATGCCAAGCAGCATTGCTGTGTTTCGGTTTGAAGGGTATGATTTCCGGCGAAATTACAGGCACATGACACAATGACGACCTCCGTGGTGCAGTGGGCAAGTAGCCGGCTGAAACATAGGAGGTAGCGGGTTCAATTCCCGCCTCGGAACAAATGTTTGCATGATCTACAGATATTTGTTCCGGGTCTGGTTGTTTCTTATATTATAATATAAGTATGTATTTACGAAAAAAAATGTATATAAGTATTCTATCAGTTATCTGGTTCCCATAGTACAAGCTCTGCTTAGCTTGGGGCTAGATAGCGCTGTGTGAAATGTCCAGCAATATTTATTTATTTATGAGGCTTTACCTGCATAACTTAAGATGATGGACGCAGGGCATTGCATCGTAGGGCACGGTTCTAAGGTGCGTGACCTACGAGGCAATACTTTGTTATAGGCGTTGGTTACCACGTAACATCAGGGTGGGCCATATGCTTGCTCCATCTCCAAGTAATAAAAGAAAGATAGATTTTTGTATGTATGATAAATAAAATCGCGCATTCGAAAAATAAGTTCACCTACTTTTAAAAATGTTCGTCTCTTTTATTCCACCTACATTAATATGTATTTCTCAGCGTTTTATATTGATTGATTGATTGAAAATACTTTATTGCACTTATAAAACTAGTACAAAGGCGAACTTAATGCTAAAGAGCATTCTCTTCCAGATAACCTTTGTGTATTGTAGATAAAGATGTGTAGGTAGTGCACAGGAAAGGGAACTAATGAAAAGATCATTGGGCGGTTTTGACCCACTTTTTTTTTTCGCGCACAGTGTTCAAATCACTTTTAAAGTAAAGTATTCAATTCCACTTTTCTAAATATGTAAATTTTTTTTATGTATCTGCTGGAGGAAAAATGTTATGTAACAGTATGTATGTGAGTCTAACTATAATTCTATTAGACTAAAAACTAAAGATTTTACTGTCAGCATTGTGAAAATGTATGTACAAGCATAAGAAAAATGTTTGTATCGCATAACAGATTGTATGTCTCTCTCGCTCGCACTTTCGACAGGTAGAAAATAACAGTAAGGTATCGAAGTGCGCGTGCGACGCGCCGCCTGCGCCCCACCCGCTCTGACCGCCCCGCAGTCGTACGTCATCCTTCGTTTCGATCTGTGCGTTTAAACTCGTGTTTCCGATTTTTGCATTTTATTGATTACTTGAGCGTGTTTTATGGACCCCTGATTTTGCTTGACGATTGGTTTACATTAACATGGAAAGACAAAATAGTTGCGTGTCGTGTAATCGATCTGTTTTACGTCGACGAAAACACATATTGACAGTTCTAATACAGGACTAATAAAAATAGCATAGGTACCAATGATATTCTTAGAATATCATTGGTAGGTACATACATACCACATAAATACGTTATATCATAGACTAAACTTTAATAATATCAAATAAAAATTTAAATAAATTTTAATTTTAATTACTTTGAAATAAATATTCTTGGAATATTATTGTTAATATTTGCTTGCCTTTATTTATCATTTACAATCATAGCTTGTCCCGAGTTCGTGATTTCTACGTGATGCGTGTCCTGAGCTGAGTGACTACTATTCAAGTATGCTTGTTTATCGTAGTTACAGTGTTTATCACACTAATAAATGCGAAAGTATGGATGTTTGTTTGTTTGTTACTCAATCACCAGTGGCGGATTTACCCACAGGCTGAGTAGGCTTGAGCCTAGGGCGGCAGATTTTAGGAGCGGCTTTGGGTATCTTTTTTTTTCTGATAAGTATTTTGCAGAAAGAATTCTATAAGCCATCTTTCCGATGACGTTTCCTTCTTCCCTTTCATTGTACATTCAAGCAACGGTACCACATACTTCTATATTCTATGGTATAACACCCAGTTCGCGGCACCCAACCAGTACCATACTACATTTAGCCACCTTATCGATTCGCTCAGAAATATAACCAAAAACTATAACTTAACTTGTTGGAATGAAAGGGCGGCAAAAATTTAACAGCCTATACTCGGGAAATGTGGGAATCCGCCACTGTCAATCACGGCGTAACACCTGAACCGATTTCGATGAAATTTGGTATATACGTAGATTATAACCTGGATCACCGCATAGGCTACCATTTATCTCGTAAATCAGTTCCCATGCCAGATAAAAATAGGATGTTAAAGACTTTTAGTGACACATGCAGTGAGTACACACGGCTACACATCAAGCTATACATTTCCAGTATAAGCTGACCTCGCTCGTAGAATGGGAGGTCCGCTTATTTCGGAACTGTATAGCTTGATGTGTAGCCGTGTGTACTCACACTGCAATATTTTGCAATTTATCTTTTAGCTATTGTTTCTTTGTTCTTTTTGATATGTGTCCTGTGTATGTTTGTTTTGTTGTACGATTGGTGTTGTTCAATAATAAACGATTTTTGATTTGATTTGACATATGTATTTTGCACCCCAGAACAACGCGGGCAAAGCCGCTGGCAACAACTAGTCAGACATAAGATGAAAAAGTTGAACCCTTTCGTTGTATGCTTATATGCAAAACTAGCTGACCCGCCAGCGGATTCGCGCGCGTGGTTTGTCAATTAATGTCCCAATCCCGGCCATAATCTATCTATATACCAAATTTCATCGAAATCGGTCCCGCCGTTTAGTTGTAGAAATGTAACAAACAGATGAAGAGACAGAGGGACAAAATTACTTTCGAATTTATAATGTAGGTATGTATGTATGTATGGACAGTATGGATATTTTTTTTCTTTAACCTATCTACGGATCTCGACGTTTCATGACGTTGGGAATCGAGTTATGAAGCTCAAATGTTCTTGGGCGGCACACTTGGCAAGACGTGGTGATGACAGATAGAGCAGGGTAGCAACTGAATGGTGGCCGAGGAATGGCTGTAGAAGGGTAGGACGTCCGGCGGCGAGATGGGTGGACGACATCGTTAGAGTAGCGGGCTGTCAATGGGTGAGACTAGCGCAGGATCGTAGCGGATGGCACAAACTTGGGGAGGCCTATACCCAGCAGTGGGTGAAGTTGGGCTCTGGATGATGATGATGAACCTATCTCGTTCCACTGCTGGGCAAAGTCCCTCCAAGCATGCCTATCCGTCGATATCTCCCACCATCCTCTTTGGATGATGTGGAAATTATCACACCAACGCTCTCTCGGCCGACCCCGACGTCGCCATCCGTGTTCAGGCGTCCATGGTGGCCATGCATAAATTAGCAGATAAAAATAAGGGTTTACGCGATCGAAGCCACGGGAAAAAGTTAGTGCAATATAAAAAAAAAATGCTCGAAGTCTCCCAGGTTGTACCCACGACCTTAGAATTCCTTCTACAAGGCCAATACGGCGTATCACTTTTAATAACCCATATTACAAACCTATGTATATACTTTATCTACTAAAGATAAAACCACGTAAATGGGTGTATTATGTCACGCCTAGCGCACGTCTGTGACTTTGTTCGTACCAGGTGTTGCCACACCTGCCATCTCAGTTCGGGGCGAACCACTAGATTCGATTCATATTTTGACGCTTAGCGGGTTGTCACTTTTAGAGGAAAAAACAATAGTGACAGAAACACATAAATATATATATATATATTGCTGGACATTTCACACAGCGCTATCTAGCACCAAACTAAGCAGAGCTCGTACTATGGGAACCAGATAACTGATAGAATATTTAAATACTTTTTTTTATAAATACCATACCATATAATGTTTAGAAAAACCATCCAGACCCGGAACAAATATCTGCAGAGCATGCAAACATTTGTTCCGCGGCGGGAATCGAACTCACTACCTCCTGCGTCTCAGCCGGTTATTTACCCACTGCGCCACGGAGGTCGTCGTAATAAATAAAAAAGAATGATCTGACGACGTATCTGCTAATTAATTGGTTGAGACTAGATTAGAGTGCTGATACTACTGTTATTAAAATATTTATGATATATAAATACAATACATATAACTATGACTTAATTTAAAGAAAATGTAACTGTAATTGAGCTGAATCGAAGCCAATCAAAGACGAGGAGTTGGCTCTTGTTGACACTGCCGTATTCTCAGATATAACGCTAGATAATAATAAGCTTCAATGGGGCCCTCACATTGATAAGTTGGCCAAGAGACTTAGTTCTGCGGCATACGCAGCCAAAAAGATTCGTATTTTTACAGACGTAGACACAGCTAGACTAGTTTAGGTACTTCAGCTACTTCCACAGCATTACTTCATACGGTATACTGCTGCGGGGGAGTGCTGCAGATATAAACACCGTTATTGTGCTGCAGAAGAGGGCTGTTCGTGCAATTTATAATATGGGTCCAAGAGAATCATTACGCAATAAGTTTAAAGAAATAAATATAATGACATTCCCCTGTCAATACATCTATGAAAATCTGAAGAATGTACACAAACATATTAATTTGTTTAAGAAAAATAGTCATAATTTTAACACTAGGAATAAAGATAACCTCGATGTTGCCCCTTGTAGACTCTATAAAGTTAGTAAATCGTATAAAGGGCAAGGTGTACGCTTTTATAACAAACTCCCAAGTGATGTAGGTAAGTATAAAAATTGACAATTTACAAATTAAAAAAAGTAATTAAACGAAATCTTTATAAAAATGCCTACATATCGGATTATTTAGATGATAGAGAAGCTTGGAATTTAAATTGCTCCAACTCGTTCAAAATGTTACAATTTAGTCGTAATTTATTTTCTTTAATATATGTATTCTCAAGGGATTATTAAAACGAACAACGAGCTTTGTTTCTTGCCTTTCTTTCCTGGCTTGATCGCAAAGGAACAAGCAGTAATATTGACGTTTCAAAGTGATCCTTGTGAACTTAATAAATAAAATTTGATTGTAACAAAAGAGTCAAAATCGAAATCTTTTTATTTATTATCATCACACGTAGTAGGACGTCCACCTACAAGATGGGCAGACGACTTGGTAAGAACCGCAGGTCGGCGTTGGATGCGGGCCGCTTCCAACCGCAGTTCCTGGAGATCAATGAGGGAGGCCTTTGTCCAGCAGTGGACGTCCTACAGCTGATATGATGATGATGATTAACATCACAATGATCACTTTGAATCGTCAATTTTACTGCCTGTTCCTTCGCGACCAAGCCAGGAAAGAAAGGCAAGAAACAATGAATTGATTTTGATTTTGACTTTTTTGTTAAAATCTATACTGTACCAATACTAGGGGTTGGGGTGTGGCAACATACGCATTTTGGCATGTGTTAAACGTTTGAAATATGAATTGAAATAATTGTCTGAGTATAGTTGGGTGTTCTACGCAGCGCATTCCACTCAAAGTTCTCCAAACTAAGTGCAACCTTGACTTTAATTTGTCTACTGATCGCCTCATTTCCTACAGATTATTAAATTAATTACAATTTATATATAAACGCGACGTGGCACTCGAGAGCTGGTGGTTTATCTGGGTCAACGCAAAAGCATTGCAATTCACCGCAATGCAGCCAGTGTCTTTGGGACACTTCCGCCTCGTGTATGCAGTGATCTGGAGTAGTTAAATAATAAATAATAATAAATATGGCTGGACATTTCACACAGCGCTATCTAGCCCCAAACTAAGCAGAGCTTGTACTATGGGTACCAGATAAGATAACTGATAGAATACTTATATACTATTTTTTTTTGTAAATACCTATACATACTTATAATATATAGAGAAACAATCAAACACGGAACAAATAACTGTAGATCATACAAACATTTGTTCCGCGGCGGGAATCAAACCCGCTACCTCCTGCGTCTCAGCAAGTTCCAGTATAAGCTGACCTCTCATTCTACGCAAAGCCTACACAATGCGAGGTCAGCTTATACTGGAAATATATAGCTTGATGTGTAGCCGTGTGTACCACGGAGGTCGTCGAGTTGAGCTATCTTTTGCAACGGTCATTAGATGATTCAACTGTTCCTTTTGTATTTATATATGTGTAAATAATTGTATACTCTTTCTAATATCAATAAAGTCTGAGATCGAATCAGTAATGAGGAGATTAGTAAACAAACCAGTCACTGACATAGGCCAGAGGATTAGCGAGCCGGAGTGGCAGTGGGCGGGGATAGATATATGTATACGTAAAAGTAATAAAGGCTATAAAATACCTACCTCCTTCATCTAATAAAACCTTTCACCTAATAAAAATACTGTATTTTTATTTGGTTAACAAAGGAAATATATAATAAATAACAGTACAATGGCCGGGATTATCTCTTCCAGACAACCTTTGGATGGGCATGGTAAAAGACGGCGGTGTGTGTTTATAATCTGATTATGCTAAAGTTATTAGTCGAATGTTGGATTCCCAACATCTATGTTGGCATTATCTGGTGCTATGGTACCCAAAACACGCAGTTGATGATACCTATTCACGCGGGTCATCATTAGGGATCGGCGTAGGTAGTGCTATTTTGGGTCACTGAACCTGAATGATAAGTTAATATGGATATGCCCCGAGATTTATTCCTCGATTCCCGGAAATATTTTTCTGAATATATTGTCACATACATAGCGCCGCGTATTGTGTATGTACTCGCTGCAAATGTGTGCGTATAGTGAAACCGAGACCTCACCTCAACCACGATAAGCTACAAAAGCGTGAGGGAAAAGGATGAGTTTAGTGACCAATACAACATGTCAAATACATAAAGCTGAATAGTTGAGTTAAAATACGAATGCCTAAAAAAACCTGTTAAACAAAATAAAAATATTTTTCCCGGGATTCAGAAGGCATATTCTGTTAAGTTAACTGTCACTAATTCCCGTGAATAGCACTACCTACGCCGATCACTAGTCATCATTGTCATCATATCAGCTAAACGACTGAACATAGGTCTCCCTCATAGATTTCCAGAGCGACTTGCCCTAAGTATCTAAATATTGACGTGATAAACGTCATGAACAATATCGATGAACGCCGGCTGCACGCACGTTCAGCCTGAGCCGAGCGTGTAAGCGAGAACGCGGAACAAGCGATAGAGAAGCACGATCGGCCTAAGCGTTCGGCTTGTGACGCATCTATCTCTCTCGTTATCAGTTATCACGTAAAATTATCGTCCGTAAACCGACTTTACAGATAACCAATTTTTTTTACATAATCATGTGTCGATTCTCTCTCTCTCTCTTCCCAGCTATGTATCCTACATGGTGGTGGGGTCAGCTTTCCTGTTCGTTCTTCTCCACTTCGCTCTGTCCTCGGCGTCGTCATCAGAAACTTGGCACTCTCTCATGTCTTTTGACACTACATCTCTCCACCTTGTCTTGGATCTACCTCTAGATCTTCGACCGGGTATGGAAAGTTGTAGTGCTAAATTCCCTACGTAGTCAGGTGGCGACGTCTTCACGCGACCGTATCATCGCAGCCGACTCTCCCGCATCTTGTCAGCGATGTCGCGCACCCCCAGGCTTCCTCGCACGTACTCGTTACGAATCATGTGTCGATTAGTCAGCAAAAAAAATGTTAACTAAATAAAGTTTAAAATTGCATCATAAAATCTAATTATCCGCAAAATACGACGCAGTTTTTAGGTATGTTAACTGTAATCAGTAAAATGAAACGCAGTTTTTCAGCATAATCAGCAGATAGGTACACACGGCTACACATCAAGCTATATAATAATTCCAGTATAAGCTGACCCCTCATTCTACGAAAAGCCTAAACAATGCGAGTTCAGCTTATACTGCAAATTATAGCTTGATGTGTAGCCGTGTGTACATAGTACAAATTCCAGTCTGAAGGTTTAAATTGTTCTAGACATTTCGTATCTTAACATTGATTGAAGAATTTAGATTATTTTTTGACATGAAGATGGGCGTGAATGAAGTATATTAAGTATTATATATATATAACTAGAGGTTCGCCCCGAAATCATATCTCGCGAGTCTCCCTTAAAAACAAAATAAATATTATTTGTAATCTTTGACTTTATCAAAATAGTGCCACGAAATTAGGAACCAATTTCCTTGACCTACAGTTTAATTCAAATACCTGTACCTGTATTAAAGGCAGTTCATGTAAATTGGTTACTCTATTTTGGGGTATAAATTGCAGTTAATCTGGATTTCAGACTTTATCATATATTTGTGTCACTAAAGCTACACGCATACCAAATTTCAGCACTGTGGGGTCACTGGTGTACCCTGTGAATTTTCTCAAAGTTCAGTTTTTATTCTGGCTAATAACATAAAAACTACAATGTTTAAACTAGAAATAAAAACAGAGTCGAAATGACTTTTTATCAGACATGCCATCTGACCAGATAGTCTCATTTTGGTTATTTTAATCCCTTTTGAACCCCAATATCTCAACAACCCCACATGTTTTTAGTTCATTTAGTCACACCAAAACTGTGGTACCTACTTAGATACCAAATTTCACGATGATCGGATAAACGCTTCGAAAATTATCCTCGGACAACCAAACACATACACACATACATAAATACAACGCCGATTTGCCCTAGTTGATTTGGAGATTTCGCTTCGCTCGAAATTCTGATAATGTGTGAACTGACAGAAAAGACTACTCGGCTAATTCGTCGCAGACATTGAATTGAATTTGATTGAAGACAGATATTTAGACTTTGATTTTAGATCATTAATTGACCTCTACAACTTACTTCGTTTAAAACTCATAAACTTCTGTTAAACATACATTTACTACTATCTATCCTATAACCTCTTAAAACACGACTTTCTGTGTCCCCTAGACCTAATAAATTCGTTTAATCTCCTAAAGTGCACTTTCAAACAAACGATAATGCTTCTGACTTTGTAAAGCGCTTTACAGAAGTGACTTTTCTTGTCATTCAAAACTAATGGATACCCTAGTCCATTTAGTAGATAGACAGCGAACGAACATGGATTTTCTAAAGCTAGAAGGTCTGTGGCTGTATCAAATCAAGTTCTAGTCGATATAATCTTCGATCTCTTTGCGTCGAGAGTAAAAACACAATCAATATCATTCTAGTTTTTGTACATTTGTTTTTTTTAATGTTATTTGTGGGGAAACATGCTTACGGCCCGCCCGGATGGTAAGCGGTCACCGTTGCCTATTGACACCGGCAAAACTCTATAGTCGATGCATTCCCTACCCTGTAAAAACCTCTTTACGTTTCTCTTGAATCATTTCTCTTTGTATTTATTTGTTTGACAAAAAGTTAGGTTTACCTTACAAAAAGCCTTATTTTGTCTGAATACTAATACAGTTTTGACGACCTCCGTGGCGCAAAGGACGAATAGCCGGTTGAGACGCAGGAGGTAGCGGGTTCGATTCCCGCCTCGGAACAAATGTCTGCATGATCTATATACATATATTTGTTCCGGGTCTGGTTGTTTCTCTATATTTTAAGTATGTGTTTACAAAAAAAAACGCACATAAATATTCTACCAATTATCTGGTTTCCATAGTACAAGCTTTGCTGAAGATGTCGCTGTGTGATTATGTCCAGCATTATTTATTTTATTATTTAGTTGGAACGCCTTATGCAATGTCCTAATCAGAGATAATGTTTGGTCACCCCAGTCCATTCATTGAACGACCGAGGACTCGTCATACTATTATCAATAAATAAGATTAGCCACACCTTCGGGTCGGTTTAGCCTGCTGCGTAATTTTTTTTTTATTTTGAAGTGTTCTTATCTACCTACCTGCTTATCTTGTGTACCTTTCGTATTAGTCATCTTTTAGTTTAGTCTCTTAGAGCTCCTTGTGAAAGAGTTTTCTGGAGTAGTATTATCATTGTACTTATTTCTGCCGCCAAACCGGTAATGCTTGGATTGCTGTGTTACGGTTTGGAGGCTATGTAGGATTGCCATTCGTCCCGATACGTCGGGACTTGTCACCGTTATTAACAGTGGTGTCCTGACGTCCCGACAAGCTCTAAAATGTCCCGACTTATATAATCGAGCGCTCCGCGCAGGACGCGCAAGCAGCCAACAGACGGCGTTTTTTATTTTAATGCAAATTTTAAATATTTTTTTTCTTATTATCTTGGGTATTTTTTTCAGGTGTGTGGGTTCCTTACATCTAGCTAGAGATACAGATGTGTATGACATAATACCTAGAATTTTTTCCATGATTTCTGTTACACGCTGTATACAAAAAAGGACTCCTAATTGTAAATGTCCCGACGGGGCCTTGGGGATTTATGGCAACCCTGCGCCCATAGCCGCTATGGGTGCAGGTGTAATTACAGGCACAAGAGTTTTTTCATATGTATGTCTTAGGGATCACCCTAGGCAATACATTGCATACGCATGACATTGCATAACATGGCATTGC
Source organism: Philereme vetulata (assembly GCA_918857605.2). Classification (NCBI taxonomy): domain Eukaryota; kingdom Metazoa; phylum Arthropoda; class Insecta; order Lepidoptera; family Geometridae; genus Philereme; species Philereme vetulata. The sequence continues at coordinate 14,819,388 of OU975425.1, forward strand.
ATTGCGCAAGCGAAGTCTTAGGAAGTAACCTGGTAATGCTCATTTGTATGTTTTTTGAAAGGGAGGTGAAAATAGGATATCTAATATCTGCAAGTTTTCAACGATACAAGATTACGAACTTTGACGACCTCCGTGGTGCAGTGGGCGAATAGCCGCCTGAGACGCAGGAGGTAGTGGGTTCGATTCCGGCCGCGGAACAAATGTTTGCACGATTTACAGATATTTGTTCCGGGTCTGGTTGTTTCTGTATATATTATAAGTATGTATTTACAAACAAAAACGTTTACCTATAAATATTCTATCAGTTATCTGGTTCCCATAGTACAAGCTCTGCTTAGTTTGGGGCTAGATAGCGCTGTGTGAAATGTCCAGCAATATTTATTTATTTATTTATCACGTGGACCCCAAAAGACAGAAAACGACCACGTGGCAGACCGCGACGCCGATGGAAAGACGAACTCGACTCGTCTATGGAAGATTGGACTACAAACGCATGATAGAGTGGAGTGGAAGGAAGGAAGGAAGGGAGGCCTATTTCCTGCAGTGGGACATCACAGGCTCCAAATAAATAATATGATTACGAACTAATTTTTAGTATAAATGTGTTATTCGTGATCTCAATATTGAATTCAATTATCTTAGATATAAAGATTGAAATATAACCCATTTCATTTTGTTAACAAAAGGCCTTCAACCATTTTCACAAATATGAGAGAATCTCACTTAGTTACTTAGCGCTCTTTTGATTAAAATAAATAACATTACAAATAACTAGAAATTACTCGAAACAAAATATATTATATGCATAAAAACTTAAATGCTTATGATAATTCTAAGCACTCTATATGACAAAGTCAATCTGCCTCTCTACATTGCCAATCACCTAACCAGTAAACCAGTAAATGCTTAATGCCAGTTACTTACAATTGTCAAAATGCCCTCAGGAATTGTGAAATTATTCAGTAACTAATGGCCGCCATAGACGTTCAAGTAATTTGATCAAACAGGCTGGTTCAAACAGTTAGATCAAATTCAGTTTGATCTTTCAAGCGACCACACACATTTTCTGTGACTATGACTTCTAGCGTTTATAATAATTTTGACATTATTATTACTATTGTATCAATTCTACTCAAATATCGAAAACCTTTGACATTTATAACTATTTAATATGTATTTGATTTAATTTTATTGTGTTAATTTATGTGACTAAATGTAATGTGTGTACGCTAAAATGGCGAAACCTAGTATAGTTCTTTAAATAAGCTCAACCATTTTATGTACCTAGGTTTACAGACAATAAAGGAATTATGACTTATGTCAGAATTATGAACAAATTCACAACACAATCTATAATATAAAATAGAATCCCAAAATGTGTTGGTGAGCGCATAACTCAACAACGCCGGGACCAATTTGGCCAATTCTTTTTTTGTTGTATTTCCTATTGTCAGGAGAAGGTTCTTAAAAAAGAAAAAATTAAGAAAATTGCGCGCAAAATTAGAAAATTTAAGAATACTTAACCACCATATAAAATTATTTATAATCTAACCTTAGCGCTTTTATAATGTAACCTTATGACGTTTGACATAGAATTGACAGAATGCGTGCTGCAAATATCGTCAAAGAGGATGTAAAAAAATGAATATCGTTTGAAACAGATGCTTCTGTAGGAGTTATCCCGAGATATATTGTCTATATATATAAAAGTTAATTGCTGTTCGTTAGTCTCGCTAAAACTCGAGAACGGGTGGAGCGATTTGGCTAATTTTGGTATTGAATTATTTGTGGAAGTCATTCATTTTCTCATACATAATGATGGCCGGGGACAACAATTGACAATTCTACCAGGGTGACTTATATTGACAGCCCGCGTTATACCTATGCATGTCAAGCCGATACGAAGTTCGGCGGGGGTCCACTAGTACAATATATTTATTGATTACTAGTGGACCCGCCGAACTTCGTACCGCCTTGACATGCATATAACCTAACAATAATATATATTTATAATTTACTAGCTGATCCGCCCGCGGCTTCGCACGGGTGGTTTTTTAATAAAACATTAACGTCATTTTGCGCAGTTGGTTAAGTCTCACGCAGGCTTGAAGCGGTGCTAGTTCAGTATCTAAAAGAGTTGTTGTGCTTCTTTAAAAATGTCTACAGCCGCCCCTTTTGCAATAATACGCACATCCTTTCCCCCTTGACATCATCCTTAACAAATTGGCATGAATGTCTGTGGCAAAATCTGATCAAATTTAATGAGTAATCAAATGGATTGAAGAAATATGAATTATCATATTTTACTGTATGATTAAAAATTTGATTCTGTGTGTTGCGAGCGCTCAGTTGTTGCTGCGGAAGTGTTCCTCTTTTCATGAGCCACTTTTTACACCATACAGTACAATTTTTAGTCCTTTGTTGGCCTTCAAAGCAAACACTAAACCAACTACTAAATAGATAGGTAGATAGATAACTCCTTTATTGCACACCATTAAATATAAACATACCTATAAAAGAAAATACACTTTAAAATCATAGGTATGTACAATGGGCGGCCTTATCGTTAAAGGCGATCTCTTCTAGGCAACTTTTGGATGGACAGGATCTATATGAACAAATAAGGTCGACGTCGGCGGCGTAAATCAGATACAATTTATAAAAAATATAGACAATAAAAAATAAAATGCATATTTATAATATACATATACGTAATATAATCATAAAATTACATAAATATTAATATTATGATACATAAAATATATATTGTCATACCTACATACTTATATAAATTATAAAAATGTATAAATTAATAAGTGGCCTAGTGAGCAATGGATCACAGATAATGTTGTCTGACCATGTTTTTAAAGATAGTGAGGGATTTTGTGTGACGAATTGAGACAGGTAGGGCATTCTAGAGCCTGGTATCCTGCAGAGTAAAAGAGGTACCATAAAATACTGAGGTATTATAGAGAGCTTTTAATTGAAGGGTTTCAGGAGAACGTAAGGATCGAGACATGGAAAGGTGAAGAAAGTCAAAGCGTTCTTTGAGGTAGGACGGAGTAGAAGGGATAAAAAGGATGCTGCAAAGAAGGGAAAGGATGTGTGCATTCCGGCGAAGGCGGATAGGTAACCACTTAAGTCTGTGGCGACACTCAGAAATGTCATCGCACTTGCGCAAGCCAAATATGAATCTAATAGAGAAATTCTGGAGACGCTCAAGCTTGTTGAGTTGATCTTCAGCTAAATCAAGATGGCGTCAGCGTAGTCGAGAATAGGATGCAACAATAAATAAATAAATACCTATTGCTGGAAATTTCACACTGCTCTATCTAACCCCAAACTAAGCAGAGCTTGTACTATGGGAACTAGATAACTGATAGAATACTTATATACTTACTTTTTTTTTGTAAATACATAATTATGATATATAGAAAAACAACCAGACCCGGAACAAATATGTATCTGCAATTTTTATTATTGATTTGAACAATGATTTCTTATTAAAGTATACTAATTGTTAAAATGAAAGGATAACATACCAAATCATAAATTCACATTATCTGGTTGATTCGATTTCTTGCGTAGATGCGCGATAACTTTGATAGCATCATCTATCAAAGTTATCGCGGCATGCAAAATGAACGTCAAACTGGACCATAAATATTTCCACGAACGTAAACTTTTCAAGCATGGAACATCACTGTCATTATACCACGAATTCTTACTAAACTTTTCAAGCATCGAACGTCACTGACATTCCAGCAATTACTTAGATCCTTGCTTGTTAGTAAGGTAACGTTATATTGCGTCATACAGCTCTCCTATTGGTTGAAAATAGTGGTGTGTCCTAGTGTCACGCGACTATAGCTCTCTCTTTCTATCTGATGCAACTAGGATGCATTTACCGTCAGGTTTGCGTCTACCGGATGTCGGACTACGTCTACGGATGGATGAAATAAAAAATGATTTGATTTTTTTTGAGTGCGCCCTACGATGCGCTGTCTTGCATCCATCTTGAGGTATACAGCCCTGCATTCCGAATCACACCATAATCGCTGCTAGCGTTTACGTAGCTATTTTGCGTACCGATCCAGTTATCGCGCTGATGACAGTTGAGTGCTGTCAAGGTATCGGAATGCTCATGTACGCGCTGCAAGTCAGTGTTCCTTTAATTTCATAACAACAATAAAACCAACCAACCACAGAACACTATTACTCACAAGCAACCAACTAACCAGCTGTCACGTCACTTTTGACAGGGAGGCTCACGGTGATATCGATTTAGAGCAATACAATACGTTGTTAACGCAAAATGGCAAAATGACGTCATCAATGACAATTCACGGGACATCGTTGTCGCGGTTACGGTGACACGGAAAGCTTGTTAGCGTGATAATATCGATTTTCGCGTGATTCGGAATGCAGCCCAAGTGTAAACCTGTATCCAAGTTAAAAGTAGTTAAATAGTTAATAAGTACTATTTGTCAGTGTACAGCTGTCGTTTTTTTTAACTAGGTATGCCAATACTCACACTTCTCCGTGCGCGCAATAAGCTTACGAGTAAAAAGTGGTACAAAGTTGACGTATACCTATAGGTTCTACTAGTTACCTGGTTCCCACGGTACAAGCGCTGCTTAGTTTGGGACAAGACAGTTCTGTGTGAAATGTCCAGCATTATTAATTTATTCCCATATAATTGGGAGTTTACAGGACAGAGTGTATTGTTTCTTTTCGCGTGCCATTAGTTTGCGAAGAAATGTTATAGATTTGACAATAAAAAAAGCTTACCTTTTTCTGAATATAATATTGCCTGTTTTAGGTTCATCACTTTTAAACAGTTTTCTTTAACAAACTCTTTTCAATAGAAACAAATTAGTATCGATAAATCGATCTATCGATAAAATTCCTCTCTATTCACTAATATCAATTCGTCCGCACAAAACTGAGAACAGTCCACTGTTTATTAAATTAAATTATCTTAATTTTTATTATTTACACTTTTCATAAAACGTCATTTATCAAAAAAAATATTCCGTCATTTTTTGCGTAGCAAATGACACAGAACATCAACTTTAACTAAATGTTTTTTTTATTATTTTAAGATTTGAATTTGACGCGACAGGTTAGTCATGTAGTCGTTCATGTATACATTGCGTTCTCGTGAAATACAACTTTTGAACTGCAGGTACTACCAGGGCGTAACATTTCTTTTATACGTTCGCAATTGGTTATGTATGACTCATTAGACGACAGTGACTGTCAAAGTTTTCTCGGTTTATTCTCGAAATCACCACCGCTATGTCCCCACTAGTGTGTGCTTGCTTTAACAACGTTACATGCTTTAACACTAGCAGTTTGTTTGCAAATAATATAATAAGAAATTGCCGTATGTTTAGTTAGTAGTTAATTAAATTTGTTTTATATAAAATAGTATATAGGCTTCATTATTATTTTATTACAAATAAATTGAGTGATAATATAATGTAGTTAATGTACATGTTTGTTTGTAGTAATGGCCTAGTTTCAAGATCTCTAAGCACCGGTGGGGACGTAGCGTTTTATAGTGTTTTTTTTATAATGAAAACGTTTTTCTAGTTAACTAGGGCGACAAATATTTACGTGTGTTTGAAATATTTGTCTCGGGTCTGAGATTACATTTATATTAAATATACATTGAATTTTATTAAAAAAACACATAGTTTATTTTAATAAAGCAAAATGACAGAGGGCAAGTAAATATTCTATTCATTCTCTTACGAAGTCTCGTTAATTATTTTCTAGATAACCATGACTGCGAGTCATGAAAAATAATTATGGAAAATAAAATAATCATTATTTTAAGAAAAAAACCACAAAGCGTATATTTAAATTCTAAAAAAAGAAAAAGGCATTTTAAAACAGAATTGATGTCATTCTTCCCAGCAATTTCCAATTACAACGGACCGCTAATACCACAATTACCCGGTTTCACTTGAACCCTTCAAGTTCACTATCAAGGTCCATTCGATTTACAATGTACGATACGATTTTTATATAGACACTAGTTGTCACTGTAGGCAATCCTACCCATTCCAATACCCAGCATATACAAAGAGTCAAAGAGAAAACATAAACGGGAGAAATTCGAATGTTTTTAAATGTTTAGTACAGTAAGGAATTTTGCAAACAGAAAGCGATCACGCGCTCAAGCGTGTAGGGAACACCTTACTGTACCATTATCTTATCTAATACTCTAATATTATAAATGCAAAAGTGTGGATGTTTCTTTGTTACTCATTCACGCCGGGGTCACCAATTTGGCAGACGACAAGGTCGTCGCCGTCTCATAGTCTCCGTGAGGGCGATAGATGTCGCTACAAGTGTTTCGCGTTACACATGCCCACACAGCCGGTTATCCTTCCAGGCAAGCTTGATAGAGGCTTGAAAAATCCTTGACTACTAGGTCATTTTCAAGGTAAATTTTTTTAAGAACTTGCATATTTCTGGCAAATCAAAGTCAGTTAAGTTCAAATTATTCATTTGCCATTTTTTGATTTTTTAAGGAATACCGTCTTCTTTTGGGTCACTATGAGAAACAGATCTATGTGTTTTTTCACATGTGAAAGAAGAATCACTTCTTACGTGCATTCATCATACACTCACACTTTTTTTTATTTTATAATCTTAAAGCTAATTTATATTATTAGCGTTAGGGTTAATATGTAAATAAGATTCTAGATTAAGTTTCGGCCTTGTGTCGATGTGATGTGTCGACGTTTGACGTTGAAAAGTTATACTGCTTCTATAGATATAGAGAATATTTCTATTTATTTAAGATATAAGAGAATATTATCCAGTTATCGTTTCTAAATCGGTCAATGTGAAGACGTCTTGAGACGTCGTTACGCCATCGGAAGCCAACATTTTATGCTCATTGAGATCGGCATTCGGATTTCGGACATTATAATGGTAATATAGTTCCCTTCCTTTTCCTATCATGATAATACGATTATAGACGAGCAGACGACTGTTTGAAACCATATCTTATCGAAAACCGCTCAGAGATAGTTCCCATATATTTACAAACCTAATCTTTGAAATGCGTGACAATTTTATTTTATTTGTAACTCTATTTAAGTAACATAATCAATAGTTAGATAATTAATTTAATTGTTGAAATGAAACAGAATCCAAACACGGTTATAAACTTTTTGGCACATTTGCATATCGTAACTTTAGACTTTTTTATGAGCTCTGTCAGAAAAATTTGCAAAACTGAGTTCAAAAAATATACCTATATGATTCAAATCGATACATTTGTTAGGGATAAAACACATGGACAAATAAAGGCTTCAAACACATATAAAAAGTCTAACCAACACATAACTTTTTCAGTATTCTTTTTTTTACTTCGTTTTGAACTATCATGGAATATCAAACATTCTTTGAATAGTCAACCTCTTTGTTATACAAATAAATACTGGCAGATTTTTCAGTAAATTATGTTATTAAACATGATTATTTTGTCCATTTCAACGGCATTTCATAGATGCGGTTTTATATCTTATTCAACGAAAAATAATTAGTAACCGCAATAATCATTGGTTCGTGAATAATAGTCCACGAGTTTTTACTGGGTAATGGAGCGTCGTCATCTTACCACGGAAGAAATGCAAAGAGCTGTAGGGATGCTAGAAATTGAAAACAGTCTATGTTCTAAGTCTATGTTGCCCGGTGTTTCGGTGTTCATCGAAGTGCAATTCGCCGACTCTGGAGGCGTTATTATGACACAAGTGATCCGTCTAAACAGTACCCAGGCCGAGAGCGTAGTACTACTCGTCGTCAAGACCAATATATACAGGTAACATGTAGACGTGAACCAAAGCTGACTGCCCAAGAGATCGCATCAAGGCTACAGAATGCTGATGGTCCCACTGTTTGTCCCCAAACTGTGCGATACAGACTGCGAGAGTATGGTCTACGTGCATGTCATCCAATCAGATGCCCACAGATCCATCACAGAAATCGAGCTCGTCGTATTCAATGGTGCAGACCACGCGTGCTATGGCCGCAAGAACGATGGGACCAAATTTTGTTCTGCGACAAATCTTGATTCGGGTTCGAAGAATGAAGGTATATTGTTGGCTACGTTTTGTCATGGCCAGCTCAATCGCCTGACTTGAATCCCATAGAGCATGTGTGGGATATGCTCCAGAGAAAGGTTCTGAAAAATCTTGATGGGGTTTAATGGAACAACAGCTAAAAAACTTGCTCAAGTTCCACTGAGACCAATTGCCCCAGGAGGAAATCAATAACCTAATTGACTTCATGCAGAATCTTTGCCGATAAGTTTTAAACAACCGAGGAGGAAACACGCTGTATTTGATTTAATTTAAATGCCCCGAAGGTTATAATTTAACGCAGAAGTCATATTTTTGTTTATTTTTACCATTATTTTACAATACAAATATGTACCCAGATTTAGAGAAAACTTTTATTTGTAAATAAACATTTTTTAAAGAAATTTTGTTAAGTTTAATATACAAATACAACATAAAAATAGCATTTAATTTAAAAAGAAAAAAAAAATAATTTTAAATAAATCTATAAAATTAAAAATATTCACAATTTATAGGTGTTGCTTAGACTTTTTTGATGTGTGTGTATGTACTTAAAACTCCTCTTTTTGTGCTGGGAGTACAAGGCAGGCTGTGTTGTTTAAAATGTTGTGATTTTTTCAATTTATTTGTTTCATATTGGTACTTCATAGGGTGTGGTTACCTAAAGTGCGATCCCAGACTTTGAACAGTAATCGTTTTGAGAAGTTGTTTTACCAAAATCTTATTAATATCTACTTAGTTCAGTTTTATTTTACTCTAAATTGCATTTATACAAATTCGATCCATAAAAGAACCTTTATTTACAAATGTCAATTTAATGACAGTCAAAAGATTGAGTACCACTCGAACAAAATTAAAATTAAATTCAGGTGTTCAATGTTCACATTGGTACAAACTTTTTGTTCCAAAAACTGACATCTTAAATCATTGAAAATTTGACATGTCTGTCATTAAATAATAAAAATCTGTTACGTCCGTTTAAGATGTAATTTACGAGTTTTTATTATTATAGGAATCTATACTTTATTAGTTTGTTATAGAGTTGATTTTGGTTGAAGTAATTGTAATTTGTTATAATAATTTATAACTCAATTTCGGTAATAGCGAATAGAATTAGCTATCGGATCTTGATAATAATTTACTGGCAGATTCAATTTCAGTTTTTGTTTTAGTGTTGTGCGTGACTAAAAATTTCAAAAACAAATTATTTAATATTTTTTTATATCACTATGGTAGGATACGTTTTCCTGAATAAATGTGCTAAAAGAGCAAAAATAAAAATATTTTTATTCATTAAAATCACAAGGATCACTTTGAAACGTCAACTTTACTGACAGTTCCTTTAGCACTGGTGCGCGAAGAGTAGCGTAGGCTAACAACCCTGACATGACGACCACGACCACTCAGCCAAGAGTGCTAAGACTAAGAAGATGAAAATGAAGAAGAATAAGTAGGTGGCAAAACAAGCGTACGGCTGACGACGGTACGGTAAGCGGTTACATGGCCGTTTCTAAAGCATCACTAGTGCGTTGTCTGTCACCCTGAGACATACAGGTAAAAAGTAATATCATCATCATCATCATCTATAGCCCGACTTCACCCTCTTTTGGGCATAGGCCTCCCCAAGTTTCTGCTATCCATCACGATCCTGCGCTAGTCTCGTCCATTGACGGCCTGCGACTCACGCGAAGGTTCAAGACGTTGGGAATCAAGATATGAAACTCAAATGGTCTTCGGCAGGACACTTGGCTGGACGTGGTGATGACAGGTGGAGCAGGGCAGCGACTAAATGGTGGCCGAGGAGTGGCTACAGAATGGTAGGACGTCCGGCAGCGAGATGGGTAGACGACATCGTTAAAAGTTACTATGCCTGTATTTTTTAAATTAACTTATTCAAAGAACAATTGTGCGAGCTTCTACATACAGGTAACAAGGGCTGTAATAGTTTTTAAATAAAAATTCCGTGTTACAAGATTAGAGTTAAATTAAACAGTGTCATATTATGTCCTTCAAATAAAAGAAACAAATGCTGTAGATCAAAGAGTATTTTGAAGGTAAAAAATATGAAAATCTTTGTCAATAACTTCAACAAGAAAATTAATTTAAAATAAAAAAATTGTATCGCCTATCAATTATATTTGCATTACATTAATCACCTAAACTAAATGATAGAACAAAATGTACTTTTACAATTTATAAACATTGTTTTTTTCTGCCTAAGGTTTTTTATACGACCTGGAGATAAATAAATGAATTGAAATTATGACCCACCATTGGAAAGTATTGCCTTGTAGGTCACGTACCTTAGATATGTGTTCTACGATGCACTGCTCTACGTCCATCGACTTGAAGCATACAGGTGTAAAGCAGGTTAATTTATCTATTTGCGATGAAGTTTAATCTTAATATTTGTTCTTATTTTATTTATTTCACTTAGATAATTTATTGAAATTTTTGACGACCTCCGTGGCGCAGTAGGCGTATAGCCGGCTGAGACGCAGGAGGTAGCGGGTTTGATTCCCGCCACGGATCAAATGTTTGCATGATCTACAAATATTTGTTCCGGGTCTGGATGTTTTTCTATATATTATAGGTAAGTATTTACAAAAAAAAGTATCTAAGTATTCTATCAGTTATCTGGTTCCTATAGTACAAGCTCTGCTTAGTTTGGGGCTAGATAGCGCTGTGTGAAATGTCTACTTACCAATATTTATTTATTTATATATATTGAGTCACATTTCATATTTTTATTCTGCAATAAATAATTATTACGAATTATTTGTCCGTTATCGATAAATCATTAAAAAGTACCGATACCATCCCCACCCTAATCCAACGTAACCGCTGTTGCCTGGCAATTACCTATATAAATTGTTATCTCTTGCCTCATAAATCCAACTTTGGAAATAATTATAAGCTTAGAACATGCAGGCTTTGCTGTTGCCATGCGTTGCTTTGGAATGCTCACATTTTTGAAATGTTCCTTTTTTGAACAAAAGTTAAAATTGAATGAGGGGGATTTTCGAATGTTCTTTTTTCGAATTAAAACAAACGTTTAAATTTAATGAGATCAAAGTTTGGATGTTTGTTTGTATAATACTGAATCACATTTGAACGGCTGAATCAATCTCAATGAAATTTGGTACGTCGAGAGATTATGTCCTGGAGTGACACATAGGCTAGTTTTCATTAAAAAAACACGCTTGCGAAGCCGCATGCGGAAGCTAGTTATAAATAATGCTACATATTTCACACAGCGCTACCTAGCCCCAAACTAAACCGAGCTTTATTATGGGAACCAGATAGGCTAACTGATAGTATACTAATTAACTTTTTTTTTGTAAATACATACTTTTAATATAGAAAAACACCCAGATCCGGAACAAATGTCAGTAGATAATGCAAACCTTTGTTCCGCGCGGGAATTGAACCCGCAACCTCCTGCGTTTCATTCTGCTATTCGCCCACTGCGCCACGGAGGTCGTCTCCACGGAGTTACGTTTACGTAACGTTTTTATTTATTATAAAATATATATAACAGAGTAATATATATATATATATATATTACTCTGTTAAATTGCCCAAATAAAATATTCTTCAAATATTACGCAACATCACCTTCAGCTGGCAGAATTGACAGATGAAATAAGAAAAGATGGCGGCCGCAAAAAGAGCGCGGAAAAAATTGACAGGTGTGTTCTGAAGGACAACCAACGAAAGTAGAGAAGATTAGGGATCATTAGACGTTGTGTAAAACGTTATATATACAAACTATTGCTAAGCTTAACGGCCAAAAACGGATTTACTTTATAAAATAAATAATGTCTAAATATACAGTCTAAATTTAATTAAAAATACGAACTAAACAAATTACGTGTAAAAACACAAAAAGGTTGATAAATCTAAAGAATATACATGTATATATATATATATATACATGTATATTCTTTAGATATTCTTTGTATATACTGTATACTATATACAGTATAGTATATAGTGAGAGGCGAGACGTTATTCGGAGCGGATCGCATTCACCATGATGAAGGTTCACGAATTGAACCGAAACATTGTCGGTCGAAACACCGATAAGACGGTGCCTGATAAATCCCGTATTTATTATAATAATGATTATATATAAGTGGTTATAATCATAAATTCATATATACTTTAATAACCAGTAAGTATTTTGTGTTGCGTTGTTATCGTGTAAGTGTGTCATCCTCCATATATATTTTTTTTAATTTCACTTTTTGTGACATCATATTTTTTGAGGTAACAAGGTAGGTAAGGTACTTACAAAGTAAGTTTTCTGTTTCACAATAAGTCAAATATATAGAATAGTTTACAATGGTTTTAAGACTTATTATTCATAATCTAAAAAACAATTATTTGAAATCATATGTATTTTTATTGTGTTATCCGACACGGTACATTCTAAGATTATTAAAACCATTTCAAATATTTTTGATATATTATCATAAAATCTTACCCTAAAACGAAAATCACATCATAAAAATACTAAAACACTTTGTTTAATTTCTGTTACTTTTTTCTAAAATTATATTCTACTTAAACAGTACAGAACCGATCTGCCAACCGAAACACAAGTAAAAAAAAAACCACAACGATAGCATTTCTTCTCGGCTCGCCACAAAAAAGTAAACAAGATCAGTCAAGAACGAGTGAGATTCGCCCATTGTGAGTTCCGTACCTACAAGTTAATTTAGCAATTGTTTTTAGTTAATTTACCTTTGGGTACAACATCATTGGGATCATTGGCTCTGGAAATCAATGGGGGAGGCTGCTGTTCAGCAGTGGATATCCTAATCCTATGACTGGTGATGATGAAGTTTAGCAGTGCTATCTATTTATGTAACTCAGAAACCATGAAACCTTTTTAGGTCGATTTATAAAAAAACTGTTCTAGATAGACCTATATTTCGTCGGTGAATGGTAATTTTTTTTGTCATTTTTTCATTTTTATTTGACAAAATAATACGATGGTTTTGAAATGTAAATCAAGTTCTTTTAAATGATACCACGCTTTATATACCTAGTTTACATTTTTATTGATTTAAAATGGTTGAGCATTTTGGGTCCTTTGGCAATAAAAATGAAAAGATTTTAGATTTTTATTACTTGCAACAGAGTTTTGCCAGTATTATTTATAGGGACATAGACGAACGGATGGACCAAGTCGCACTATAAGAGTTCCGTTTTTACCCAATTGGTCTGGAACCCTAAAAAGCATATAAAAAAGTTATAGATGTAATATGACGTAAGCTCAGTTTCTCAGAACTGAGAGTAAGTGACCTTACTATATTAAAGACTTTTCAGTACGGTTGTTTGTCTGTTAAAGTAATAAGGAAAATGGAAATAAAAACATATATTGAATGTTACTTGAAAATAGGATCCTGATGGGATAGCAAAAATGTTTTTTTTTAACTTATAGATCTTCGTTTGACCACGATCTCACCTGATGGTAAGCGATGATGTGGTCTAAGATGAAGCACGAAGATCTAGAAGAAACCTATTCACTCTTACCTCAAAGAGACCCGGATTGTATTCTTTAGGAAAAACAGACAGCGGTAAAGTGCTCCATACCTTAGCTGTACGCATCAAGAACGTAGAACCAAAACGGTGTGTGCGAATGGGTGGTACATCAACCAGGTACGGATGGTACTGAGCCGTGCGCCTGCTTGTCCTTTGATGGAAGGGAGATGGCGGGATCAGATCGTATAGTTCTTGGGAACATTCCCCGAAATGTATTCTGTAAAAGATCGATAGGCTTGCAACTTTACGGAGGTGTTCGAGACTTTGGGTCTTAGTCTCCGCTAGTAAAAACTAAGAAGGGATATTTTTATTTGTCGGTGTTTCAAAGGCAAACACAGTTGCATGCGCCATGATCACGGGTGAACTGAAGTCTGCGTCGAAATATCGGGATAACATAAATATGCTGTTTTTAGTGAAAATAGTGTTCATAACCATGATAGTTACAAAAGTTATAAAGTTTTTTGTTTTTAACAAAAAAACACCCATAAAAAAAAACATTATTTGTAATCTTAGAAATTGCAGTTATTCTGGATTTCAGACTTTTACCTATATTTGTGTCACTAAAGTTACACGCATACCAAATTTCAGCGCTGTGGTAACTGGTATATGTGAATGTCAAAGTTCAGTTTTTATTAGCTTGGGGAAAAAGTTTCTTCGCGTTTTTTAAGAAAATTCAAAACATTTTTAATATAGTTTATTTACATTTAACTAAAGTATGTAGGTCCCATTTTGTTCGATAACTTTTTGCCATCTTGTAGGTAGGGAGGGACATGATCCCATTGCTATATAAATTTTGGGGCTTCTGATCAAAATACCGCGACAAGTAGTTTTGGCAGTCCTCTCGTGATGTTAACCTGACAATGCCTAAAGAATTCTGAAGAGACCGAAACAGGTGGAAATCTGAAGGTGCAAGGTCAGGACTATACGGCGGATGCATTAACACCTCCCAGCCAAACTCTCTTAATTTTTGCTGAGTGGCTAAAGCTATGTGAGGTCTAGCGTTATCATGATGAAAAACCACACCCCTTCTGTTGATTAATTTCGGCCGCTTTCTCTCAACTTCTTGCTTTAATCTCATCAGTTGTTCGCAGTAGAGTTCAGAATCGATGGTCCTGCCCGGTGGTAACAGCTCATAATGAATAATGCCCTTCCAATCCTACCACACACACAGCATCACCTTGTTGCGAGTTAACCCGGGTTTCGCCACAGTCTGTGAAGCCTGACCGGCCTTTGACCACGACCTTTTTCACACGTTCTTGTCATACGTGATCCACTTTTCATCACCAGTTATCAGCTTCTTCAAAAATGGTTTGGTTTCATTACGTTGTAATAAAGAATCACAAACGAGTACACGGTTCATTAGATTTTTTTCAGTGAGCTCGTGGGGTACCCAAATATCGAGCTTTTTTGTGTACCCAGTTTCTTTCAAATGCGCCAAAACTGTTTTGTGGTCAATTCCCAGTTCTTCAGCTACGTCGTAACTACTGATATGCCGATCTTGCTCCACTTTTTCAAAAATGGCATCAATTTTATCCGTAATAGGGTGACCAGAGCGACGTGAATCTTTAACATCAAAATTTCCGGATTGAAAACGCTTCAACCAAATTTGTGCTACTCTCACAGACACTGCACTAGGTCCATAAACATAGCAAATTTTTTTCGCGGCTTGCGTTGCATTTTCACCTTTTTTGTAGTAAAATTTTAAAATGTATCGAATTTCTTCATTCGATTCACTCATCTTTACAGTACGGAAAACAAATAAAATTCACACATTTTCTTAATTTGAATTTGGAATTATCTTCTTTAAAATTTAAACTTTGAATGATACCAAAACCAGCCAGATACAAATAGCCAAAGAGATTTTATTACAAGTTCATACATACTATAATGCGAAAAGACTTTTTCCCCAACCTATTATTATGGCTAATAACTTAAAAACTACAAAGTATAAACTGAAAATATAAGCGGGATCGAAATGTACTTATGAAGAGCTTTCATTAGACGTGCCGCTTGACTGCATAGTCCCATTTTGATTTGTTATCTCAACAACCCCCACACATTTATAATTCATTAAAGTCACACCAAAATTGTGCCATCATTAGGTACCTACCTATATAGCAAATTTCACGATGATCGGATCAACGCTTCGAATGTTATCCTCGGACAAACAAACATACATACATACAATGCCGATTTGTCAATAATCACAAAAGTTTATATGGATGTTTGTTACTCTGTCACGTCGTAACGGCTGAACCGATTTCGATGAAATTTGGTATGTACGTAGATTATAACCTAGATTAACACTAGGCTACTTTTTGTTGACAAACCACGCATGCGAAGCTGCTGGCGGAAGCTAGTAAATTATATTTTTTATTGTAAAAAAGTGCCCTCAGTAATCAGTTTTTGGCGATGCTCGTAAAGAGCAAACAAGTATAAAAAGCCGTTAACTAGGTTTTTAGACCTTATTGTATGTAGGTACACTTGTTTAGGCAAATATCTCAATTGGCGATTAACGCCGGGGTCCCATGGAGGCCATGGTCGAGCGCTTAAACTTGTCCTTGAAGGCAATCTCCGACTGGGGTGATGCCAATCTGGTCAAGTTCAATGCGAATAAGACCCAGGCGTGTCTGTTCTCCGCAAAACGAAATCAATTTAATCTGACTCATACTTTCCGAAATGTATCCGTGCCGATATCTGACCACCTCGAGCTGCTTGGTATCACATTAACGCCGACTCTCAATTTCGGCTCCTACATTGAGTCGAAAGCCCAGTTGGCTGTTAAAAAGCTTGGTATACTCGCAAAGGTGAGGCACTACTTCACACCGGGACAGTTGCTCTTCGGATCAGCGAAGTACCAACTTGAAGCTCTGGAATCAATTGAGAGAAGTGCCAAGAAGCTCATAGGCAACGATGAGCTAGTTGATGCAAGGCTCCTCAGCCTGGAGCATCGACGAAAGGTTGCTAGCCTCTCGGTTTTTTTATCGAGTACATTTCGGGGAGTGTGCGGCGGAACTTTTCAACCTGATCCCACCATCTCCTTTCTATCAACGGACAACCAGACGCTCTGCGGTGCGCCACCGCTATATGGTAGAAATACCTCCCATTCGCACAAAACGGTTCTCTTCGACCTTTATTATGCGCACCGCCAAAGAGTGGAACGCCTCGCCAGAGTCTGTGTTTCCAGATAGCTACAGCCTGGGTGTCTTCAAGTCGCGAGTGAATAGGTTTCTTCTAGGCAAGCGTGTACCATCGTAGACTGCATCATCGCTTACCATCAGGCGAGATCGTGGTCAAACGCAAGCCTATAATGTATAATAAAAATATATATATCTTGTATCTATCATGCATCTTGCTGCCGGTAGCTAACAGATGTGCCAAGTCACTTGCCATTTTTAAACGTATGCTCAGAGAACACTATTTGAGTATTCGTCGCTAAATATCTATGTATTTATTATTAAATAACTGACCAATCCGCAGCATCACGCGCGTCGTTGTTCAATAAAAACATTACCCTCCTTCTACGCAGTTGGATTAAAAGTAGCCTATGTCACCCGGGGATGGTGTAGCTTCCCAACAGTGAAAGAATTTTTTAAATCAGTCTAGTAGTTTCGGAGCCTATTCAATACAAACAAAGAAACAAACAAATATTTCCCCTTTTTAATATTAGTATAGATTAATGAATGAATGAATGAAAATTGTTTATTATACCTCACAAGCTCGACATAACAGATATAAAGAAATAATAAAAAAATGTAAGCATAATGGGAGGTCTTATCGCTTAACAAAGCGATGTCTTCCAGACAACCATTAACGATGGTTCCAACCATTACTCTTCCAGACATTAATATGTTTTTTATATGTAGTTATTATTTAGGTTCATTCATTTATGTTATTTTTATTTTTATATTACAAGCATAAGTATGTATGTAGTATGTTAGGTACACCATTACACCCCAGGTAATGTCCAAATAGTCCATTCCATCCAAAGGTTGTCTGGTTGAGAACGCTTGTCAGCGATAAGACCGCCAATTGTATCACACAGTTTTACGGTGTTCTTTTTAGTTGTTTTGTTATGAGGTGTGCAATAAAGAATTATCTAATCTAATTATTGTTTATTTTAAATTACAATGAGCACCATTTCACATTTTCGTCTAAGCTTTAAATACGAGTAAAGACAACGGCTGTCACTAGTCACAACCTTGATCTTGACATATTCTTTTTGCCTGTAATTTAACTCTCCACAAAAAAGTAGCGCAAGAAGCGAAACGTTGCTTTTTTATTTTATTTTCTTTGACCGTGAACCAATGTTTATGGTGATGTCATGGAGAAAATTGTATTAGCGGATATCAATTTAATTAGATATGTTTAATATCTAACGACCTCCGTGGCGCAGTGGGCGTATAGCCGGCTGAGACGCAGGGGGCAGTGGGTTCGATTCCCGCCGCGGAACAAATGTTTGCTGAACCAATGTTTATGGTGATGTCATGGAGAAAATTGTATTAGCGGATATCAATTTAATTAGATATGTTTAATATCTAACGACCTCCGTGGCGCAGTGGGCATATAGCCGGCTGAGACGCAGGGGGCAGTGGGTTCGATTCCCGCCGCGGAACAAATGTTTGCTGAACCAATGTTTATGGTGATGTCATGGAGAAAATTGTATTAGCGGATGTCAATTTAATTAGATATGTTTAATATCTAACGACCTCCGTGGCGCAGTGGGCGTATAGCCGGCTGAGACGCAGGGGGCAGTGGGTTCGATTCCCAACGCGGAACAAATGTTTGCATGATCTACAAATATTTGTTTCGGGTCTGGATGTTTTTCTATGTATTATAAGTATGTATTTACAAAAAAAAGGTATATAAGTATTCTATCAGTTATCTGGTTCCCATAGTACAAGCTCTGCTTAGTTTGGGGCTAGATAGCATTGTGTGAAATATCTATCAATATTTATTTTATTTATTTTTTTAATATAAAAAATAATGTTTGTCTATCTGTATGTCTGTGGTATGCAGTTCTCGAAGGATGGATCAATTCGGAAGCGTTTTTTTTAAATAGAAATCTTGTCTTAGTTAAGTCAGATTTTAATTCCCGATCCAAAATGAGAGGGTATACAATTTAGAAAAATTTAACTTGTGTTTCTTGTCATAGATTTTACCTAATGAAGGAGTTATTTTTTTAATTGTAGGTATATATCTTCGTTTGACCACAATCTCACCTGATGGTAAGCGATGATGTGGTCTGATCAAGCACGAAGATCTAGAAGAAACCTATTCACTCATACCTTAAAGAGACCCGGATTGTATTCTTTAGGAAAAACAGACGACGGTAAAGTGCTCCATACCTTAGCTGTACGCATCAAGAACGTAGAACCAAAACGGTGTGCGCAATTGCGCGGTATATCAACTAGGTACGGATGGTACTGAGCCGTGCGCCTGCTTGTCCTTTGATGGAAAGGAGATGGCGGGATCAGATCGTAAAGTTCCTGGGAACATTCCCCAAAATGTATTCTGTAAAGACCGATGGGCTTGTAACTTTACGGCGGTGTTCGAGACTTTGGGTCTTAGTCTCCGCCATATATTGCTCACCTATAAGCCTAAAAGCTCTACGTTCTATCGTGTCTATATAGCGAGCTGGTATTTGGAGTTATACTATAACATTATTTGAAATCTGTCAATAGAAAATAATTGTTTTTTTTATAATAGTCATTTAACACAGTGAAAGCTTTCCCCAACTTAAGCAAATCTTTTATTATTGTTACCTTACTTTTACGATTGAATACTTATTTTTACATAGTATAAAATGAAGTCGCTTCCGCTGTCTGTTTGCTTAGATCAGTGGCGGATTTACCCACAGGCTGAGTAGGCTTGAGCCTAGGGCGGCAGATTTTAGAAGCGGCAAATTTGGGGACCGTTTTTTTTCTGATAAGTATTTTGCAGAAAGAAGTCTATAAGCCATCTTTCCGATGATTTTTCCCTCTTCCCTTTCATTGTACATTCAAGCAACGGTACCACAACCTTCTATATTCTATGGTATAACACCCAGTTCGCGGCTCCCAACCAGTAGCATACTACATTTAGCCACCTTATCGATTCGCTCAGAAATATAACCAAAAACTATAACTTATCTTATTGGAGTGAAGGGCGGCAAAAATTTAACAGCCTATACTCGGGAAATGTGTGAATCCACCACTGGCTTAGATCTTTTAAACTACTGAACGGATTTTAATGTAATTTTCAGCAATAGATAGAGTGATTCAAGAAGAAGGTTAATATGTTTATCTAGCTATCGCCAGCGGCTTCGCACGCGCTGTTTGTAACTCTGTCTCTCTGTTACCTTTTCACGACTTAACCAGCTAGACCAATGTCGATGGAATTTTGTACCTATATAGGGTGTTTGATAATATACGCACAAAAATGAAAGGGGTTACTTTGATGAACATAATAAATACATTTGTGAAATGTTTACCATAGAAATGTGAAATATATTTTGGTATGTAAAAACAAACACTCTATTATACATAAGTAGTGCTACTGCGTAATGCTTGCCATCAAACCACAGATACCTACTACTATATTGGTGATGTCTTGAGATATCTCTTTTTGCCTTTCTAACCCAAAACCCACAGCCATTTCCGAAAGAGGTATCAAATCGGCCTTTTTTTTTGGATGCCGATAAGTAAGTTTTATATCGAATTAGTCATCTAAACTTAGTCGATTTTCTTTAAAATTTGATAATAAAGCTAGGAGTTTTTTTTCGAGAAGACTTTTTTTATGTTTTGAGAAACCATCACTTGAATATCGTCAGTATATTACCAAACACTCTGTATACCTAGATAGATTCTGAATGGACTTGAGGATATACTTTACGCGACTGAACAGAAGGAGGGTAATCTTTTAATAAAAAACCACGCGTACGAAGCCACGAGCGGGTCAACTAGTGCACCTATATTTTGTAAATGTGACTTACGTAATAGATAATCATCCCATCAGCCATAGCGCGTCCACTGCTGAACCCAGGCCATACATACATCTCGCGACCGATCATGCCTGCACCTAACGGCTCCCAGCAACCTTATCAGGTCGTCTTTCCATCTAGTGGATGGAGAGGAAGGGGGGGGAGGGGGGAGGGCGTACCGTCATACTCTGCACTTGCGTGTATGACCTTTGAGAAGCTGTTTTGTTTTTATTTAATTCTTTATTGCACAAACAGAAAAATGTAGGTACAAATGGAGGACTTAATGCTAAAGGCATTTTCTACCGTGACAGGTAAAAAAACTTAGGTTGTGCGTGATTAACAAGGTACTAAAAGAAAACATCACTACTAACCTACCCAAATAGAAAAACTCACAAGTATAACATAGTCCACACAAAGGTTGTCTTGCAGAGATCGCTTTTAGCGATAAGACCGCCCATTGTATTAAATCTATTTGTAAAAATTATGTTCTGTATTTTACTTTGGTGTACAATAAAGAGTTAACTTATCTTATAATTTAATTATAAAAATAATAAAATATAACAAATAAATAGATAAAATAAATAAATAAATCTAATAACATATAGTATTAAAGTTATACGAACAGCTCAAGTGGAACTATGAATTTAAATATTAATTATGGACAGAACGTTTTAAAGCTGGTTTGGACCTTTCTGCCCCAACGGCCGTCAGTTCGAGCAATGTGCCCTGCCTACTGCCACTTTAGCTTGCGAATCCTTTGTGCTATGTCAGTCCTTTACTTCAATCTCCTCATTTCTATTATACTAAGCTTTAAGGGTAGGGAGGGGGGTGTCAGTTCATTGGGTTATGTGCCTCAATGGACGCATACCAGTTTTTCAATTTTTTCAATTTTAAAAGTTCTTTATTAGATTATAAAAGCTTAGCTAGTACAATTCCAGTGTGAATTAAATCCTAGAATTAACAAACATAATTTACAACGTTAATTAAGCTAAAGCGCTTCTCAAAACTTGTACAATAAAATTTTACCTAAAGTAGGTACTTATTTCGTATTACGATACATAACTATTGTAGTTTTAGAATTTTATATATAAACATTTAAACACATGTAAGCTTTGAGGACGCATACCAGTGCATAGTAATGAATGCACGTATCTAAGCTGCGCGGCCTATGAGGCAATACTTTGTAATAGGCGATGGTTACCGTCAAGTGTGCCATATTCCATATCCAGGTCGTATAAAAATAAATCCTCTCGCCTCCAAAAATTTAAATAAATAAAATTTGTTTAGCGTTGACGCACTGGAGATTTCCAGAAACCTAACCGTACCGAGTACCTACTCATAAAACAATGTTTATTAAACTGTATAACTGAATGGCTGACGTCGCATATAGGTCAGGTGGCTAAGGGCTTTGCATTTGCGTCAGTGAATTTATTACATGGCATTCTGATGAAATGGATTTATCAATTGTAATTCATTAACTATCCGTACATCTAAGGGCCATCGCAAACTGCGCGTGTGTCGCTGCGACTAGACGCGGAGCTGTCAATCGGCGACCAGTCGTTACGACAGTCGCGCAGGAAGCGATCATTAGTAGTAGAGTATTCGAGACGAGACGGTTGTTCATCTTGTGAGTGAAATTTGAGGCTCTAGCCTTGGTGCTTATCTTGCGAATGCGAAGGCACAAAGAAATAAAATAAACACGTCCTCTTTCCTCAGCGATCACAGCGAGACTCAGTCCATCGACACTGCTTAGTAAGCTGAATTATGAACGTACTTTGTACCAACAATTTAATGTAAAAATAATCCTCTAAATTAAAACGCGTACCCGATTCCTTTGGGTAACAGGAGTCTTAACGTCTATTTGATTTAGACGCATTATACCTTTTTTACTGTTGTTAGACCTGTTGCATTATTATAATCTATGGTTTGGTTGGATAAACATTCTGTGTTTTTTTTGTTGTTGTGGAATTATTGTTTTACAGTGTTTTAGCTCCTTTTCGAGTGTATTTGGCATTATGGGAGGGAAATCCCTAAGAAAATGTGAAGTTTGAGGCATTAGGCGTATCAGAAGAAGATATTCTGGCATATTTTTAGCCCGATTTCCACTTGATCCGGCCAGGTAAAACTTAGTCGGCCTTATTCCAAAACGCAGTCTAAAAATAGTACTGGGTTTAAACCAAATTTAAACCAGATTCTACAATAAATTTTATTACAAAAAGAAGTTTAACACTAAACCATGAATCGTCTATGGTCTAAAGTTAGACCCCCGAGACCCCTAGTTTATCTCTGGTTTTTCTTGTTTTGAGGTTATCTTTGATTTTATTTTTGTGTTACGTATTGATAAATAATTTACCGAAATGTGTATTAACATTATTGACTTGATAGATTTAGAAGATATAGATATGCTGGAGACGTTCCGGTGATCTGATAGACATCGTCACCGATTGAATCCTTTCTAATTAAGTGATGAAGATTTCTGTTTATTTATTGCGTGAAGATTTATCTCACGAATGCAGAGGATGCATTTTGAGCCTCGAAATTTCAAGTGGTTTGCGCGCTTCGCAATTGGATTCGCCAAAAAGTAAGTGTTTATAACCTTGTAATACATAAGTTTTATAAAAACAAATATGATCAATTTACTAATACATTATTATTGTTCATTCTAGATTCAAGACGATACCTACTGCTTATTTACACGGTGTATCTCAACCAGCTGACTAAGTTACCATCTCAGCTAGCTAGCACGGATGCCCAGAAGATTTATAAAAATGCCAACTTTAGGCCAGCAAGAGGAGAGCATAAGAAAATTCAGCACAATAGCAAATTTGATTTTCTTCAATTAATGTACTTACAGGTAATTTTGATTTTAGTTTGTTACTGTCTAATAAATAATACCTACATACAATCACACCTATTTTATGAAACTAAACTGATCAAGGCAAATCTAAAGAATATAGGGGACTAGATAAATCTTAAAAATTTTACAAAGATTGTATTAAACAAAATATTAAGTAAAGATTAGAAGTACTAAAAAGTGTTAACTTTTCAGGTAGTTTGTGATGCTGACCTGAAGATTATGGACATAGTGACTATATAGCGTGGCAGTGTGCATGACTCAAGAATATTCTGGGAATGCAGATTAGATCAGAGATTTGAGGCTGGTGCATTCTCTGAAATATTACAGGAAGGCAGTGGTTATCCATGTACTCCATATTTTTTTACCATTTCTTAATCCCAGAACTCCCAAAGATGAAAACTACAATAGGTGCCATATCCGCACCGGGAACACTTTGGAAAGATGTTTTGGTCTATGGAATCTACGGTTCCGCTGTCCTTCACAATATTGCCATTAACATGAAAGAAGACCGGTTTCCTGGTTAGGAAGATAGCAATAAACTGACTTTTTCAAGGGAACCTATACCAATACCAAGGTATATTCATAACACAGTACAGGAGAATAATAGGAGAATCCAGTTTATTGAAACTCATTGTTAATGTAATTTATATTGTATATACCTATGAAACCCTATAACAATGTGGATACCGTTTTCAAAATCTGTCTTGAAATACCTAGTAATATTATACTAATATATATTATTTTAAAACAGTCATAATCAAATATATATTTCAATATTATTCTATATTTGGTACATTTTAGGTACATTTTTCAATAATGGTGTCTTATAATAATAGTCATTTATTGTTAATAATAGGGTGTTTTTTACATTCTAATAAAGCTATTTCTAATCCCATATTTATTTATTGAGCTACTATATGTTGTTTATGTGTTCAACTTCCAGCATTTCTGTCTTTTTTTAAAGTCCCTTTGTGAGTGATAGACTGGCACATTTCTTCAGTTCTGTAAAAATATAAAAATCATTGTAGGAAATTTCATGAACTAGATATAAACGTATGAAGCAATTTGAAGGGAAACAAAGTAATATATGTACTTATTATTATTCTAATAGTGCTCACAAGAGTTACTTTTTCTTCAAAACTCCAACTTTCACCCCCTCATTTGTATTTTGTTCCATTTTTTAACACCAACGCGTTCTCAACTCAGGTCAATTATGTACAAATAGATATATTGGTATTTGTTGAAGCTAAAGGGGAATCGCCTAGGATTTCCTCGAGTTTTTTCTGTGTGTTTTGTTTTTTCAAAGTGTTTTCTCAACAAAGCTCCACAAATATTGTTTTGATTGACATGGTCTGACTGACTGACTGATGGTTTTGAATTTTGCATGCATAACGAAAATTCACTCCGTTACACGCATGAGTTATTCAAGAAATGATAACAACTTTAATATGAAAAACTGTCAAACAATAAATCGCCCATGTTTGAGAGATTATAACTTATTTTAGTAATAAATAGATTAATAATCTATAATTAAACATGTTTCTTATCCGTTTATACCTTAAAGAAAAAATCAACAATAATTGAAACGGAACGTTGCATTGTATGGTTGTAGAATGAATGAATGATTATTTACCAATATCTAAATATAATCTATGGATTTAAATAAACCATGGTCTATCTCTGGTACTAAGTGATCTTTCGTTGGTCTGTGTTTTGTAATAAGAACGCATTTTAATCCTGGTACCAACTTTAATACCGAAACAAACCTAGACTTCTTAGTTCTGGTTTAAACCTGGACTATTGTACTTTTTTGGAATAAGGCCGAGTGTGTTTCAATACAAATTTACTTTAACTTGTATTTGTTAATTGTTTTTACTCATATTTGTAGCGGATATCATGTAAATACTAATTAAATACGTAAACTAAACTATTATCACAAAATTCATACATTGCGCAAATACAAATAGTGATGTGATGTGAACAATTTATCAATAAACTTTTTTGTTATAGGTGCCGTTTACGGGTAAAGTTGACAGGAAATGAGGACTTGGCGTACTTACCTATTAAAATAATAAAAGAAAATCAATTCATATGTGGCAATCCTCTTGCAAAAGGAATGCCATACCATCTTTGCCAAATCCTAAATGAAGAAACAATAAAATTAGAAGAACAGTCTGCTAATGGTTTGAAAATTGCTCAACTGCGAAGTGCTGCTAAGTAATTCTTAACATTGATAATATTTGTGCTATAATACATTAGTAGGTACCTATATGAAAATCTCATAAAACATCTCTTTTTCAGGTCCTGAGTCAACCGACTGTATTTTATAGCTTGATAAAGCAGTACCTAACGTTGTTTCAAATGTAAAACTTGACTAGAATGGTACAGTCAGCATCAGAAGTATGATAGCGGCTAGGATGGTCAAATATATACTGTGAGCAACTGTCAAAAATAAACTTTGCGTCAATTAATTAACATACATAAATAAAAATTAACATACTTCTGGTGCTGACTGGACATACAGGTTATATTATGTTCAATAAATAAATGTTTTTTTATGGCGTATATTTATTTTTGTACGACCAGCACTAAGGTTAAAAGTAGGTAGGTGCAACTACGAAAGTCGAATATTTAACGATATCGATAGAAAAGCATGATTCGTATTTGTCAAGCCCTAATAACGAATTGGCTTTTACAGTGTTGGTATTAATTTTATGTTGCCAGGTTGGTACAAAGTACGTTCATAACTCCGTTCAGTGGCTTGTAAGAAAATGCCGACTCTTATAACGTAGTGTTTACACCCTCTTTGGCAAGACTAACGCTGCGCTGTCACGAGACTGTCGTCGTGAGTGCGCGTGCACAGCGCGACTAGACAAGTAGTGACCGCCCGCGGACTCTCCTAGCTTGTCGTCGCGACTCCGCGACTCAGACGCCAAGGGTGCGGAGCTTTGAACAAAATAAATAAACAAAAAATATAATAATTTGGACACAACATGATATATCTACCATGACACATAATATTGTTACTTGACAACACAATACTCTCAAGGTCTAGTGGCTAAATGGAGCGGTCTCGACAGAATATAAGCGCTTACCATAACGGCGGGCATAATGCTGAGTCGAGTCCCATTTACTGCTGTAGCACACATTATCTATCCAGTTCTCCCTTTTTTTGTTTATGTTTTACGTTTTTATACTATATAAGTGTTTAATTTTTTTTTGTGTATCCTGTCTTAAAATGTAACTGTATTGTGTATCGTGTGCTAATGTAGTGAATGAATGATAGTCTATGTATGTCTATGTCTATAAATCTTTATTCAAACAACTTGGTTACATACATATAACTTTGATAACAATGACTTTCCTGTAGGTGGTAAAATAATTTTAATGTAATAATATGATAATTGTCGGCCGCAGCCTATCGTCGCGTCTATAGTCTAACTTTTTATTAGCTGCAGTAAAGTGACGTTTCTAAATGTCATTCCGTAAAATAATGTTGCCAGCCTAATCTCAATAGGGATGTGATTCAGTTCACAAAAATTAATTAAATAACATTATTATGACGTTTTTGTTTCATTTTGAATGTACCTCCCTATACTTCCACTAAAAAAGATCAATCCTCTAGTATAGTAATAATAATAGGTTAAAAAAATACATTACAACTTAATATTAAATCTCAAAAAAAAAAACCAAACTGATTATTCATTTATGATTCACTCATTTAGCTACATCCCTATTTATTTTTCTTCAAAAACCGGCAACCCACAAAACGTCATTTTACTGCAGCTAATAAAAAGTTAGACTATAGTCGCCGAGCTGTCGCTGTCGCGTGTCGCCTAGTGTGCGCTTACACTAAGGTTTGCATCACTTCACAGCCGCCTGTTGTTCCTAAAGATTACAAGCCGGGCCACTTTAGAGCAGGGTTTCTTAACCCAGGTTCCATGGACACCTTAGGGGTGCATTATACAAATTATATCAAAGTCAAATCAAAATGTTTTTATGCATTAAAATCAAAAGGATCACTTTGAAACGTCAATTTTACTGCCTGTTCCTTCGCGACCAAGCCAGTAAAGAAAGGCAAGAAACAATGCTGGTTGTTCTTTTTATTGATCTTAGAATACATAACATTATAGAAAATAAATTACGTCTAAATTGTAACGGTTCCCGATGGTCCCGAGGGCTATAACTGAAGAATTGAATTCCTCGTAACTTCTATTCATGAAACGCAAAGAATCAAAGAAGAATTGTTGTCTCCATGAGTAATCAAAGTGGTCAGTGACTACAAAAAGGTTAAAAATCCTACCTTATTATAAAGAAAAATATGGTAAGATATTTTCTAGATATTCGTGCTTCACCTTAGTTAGACCACATCATCGCTTACCATCAGGTGAGATTGCGGTCAAGGATGAACTCTTTATTTAAAAAAAACAGGAAACAGCCAGTTTTATATAATAGAAAAAGGTATATTCAGTAAAGTCAGTACCACTTGGCAAACAAATATAGAAAATAATCGAGGGTCCACTGTCAAGCGTACACACGGCTACACATCAAGCTCTACTTTACCAGTATAAGCTGAACTCGCATTATGTCGGCTTTTCGTAGAATAAGAGGTCAGCTTATACTGGTCTAGTATAGCTTGATGTGTAGCCGTGTGTACACTAATATTATTAATGCGAAAGTTTGGATGTTTGTTTGTATAATACTCAATCACGTCGTAACGGCTGAACCAATTTTGGTGAGATTTAGTATGGACGTAGATTATAACCTGGATTAACACATATGCTACTTTTATCCCATAAATCAGGCGCCATGGGATAAAAATGGGGTGTCAAGTCAAGTTGCAACAGCGAGTTTAGCTTTATTTCTGGGTTACCTACACATTAACGGACATCAAAAAAGGAGGAGGTTCTTAATTCGTCGGAATCTTTTTTTTTGTTCCCCGATTACTCGAACCTAGAGCTATTCGAGAAATTCTTTTTTTGTATAAAAGGGTATACTTCCCATGTGGTTCCATAGGCACCAAGTTAGGATCTGATGGTGGGATCCCAAAAAAATCGAGGGCAACCCTTAAATTTTATTGGGACGCATAATGGGTTTCATATAATAGGTTGGGGAAAAAGTCTTTTCGCATTATAGTATGTATGAACATGTAATAAAATCTCTTTGGCTATACTATTTGTATCTGGCTGGTTTTGGTATCATTCAAAGTTTAAATTTTAAAGAAGATAATTCCAAATTCAAATTAGGAAAATGTGTGATTTTTATTTGTTTTTCGTACTGTAAAGATGAGTGAATCTAATGAAGAAATTCGAATCATTTTAAAATTTTACTACATAAAGGTAAAATGCAACGCAAGCCGCCAAAAATATGTGCGATGTTTATGGACCTAGTGGAGTGTTTGTGAGAGTAGCATAAATTTGGTTTAAGCGTTTTCAATCCGCAAATTTTGATGTCAAAGATGCACGTAGCTCTGGTCGCCCTATTACGGATAAAATTGATGCCATTTTTGAAAAAGTGGAGCAAGATCGGCATATCAGTAGTTACGACGTAGCTGAAGAACTGAGAATTGACCACAAAACAGTTTTGGCGCATTTGAAAATAAACTGGGTACACAAAAAAGCTCCCCCTATTTGGGTACCCCACAAGCTCACTGAAAGAAACCTAATGAACCGTGTACTAATTTGTGATTCTTTATTACGACGTAATGAAACCGAACCGTTTTTGAAGAAGCTGATAACTGGTGATGAAAAGTGGATTACGTACGACAAGAGATTTCCACCTGTTTTGGTCTCTTCAGAATTCTTTAGGCAGTGTCAGGTTAACATCACGAGAGGACTGCCAAAACTACTTGTCGCGGTATTTTCATCAGAAGCCCCAAAATATCTATAGCAATGGAATCATGTCCCTACCTACAAGATGGCAAAAAGTTATCGAACAAAATGGTACCTGCATACTTTAGTTAAATGTAAATAAACTACACTTAGCGGCACAATTAACCGCCCACCCTTTTAAAGTGGCAAATTTTGATGTTATCGCAGTTGTAAGTTATTGGTCATAAATAAGTCAAGTGTGAAAGAAATGTAGTGACGAAAAAATTACAAACTACCCACTTAACTTTGTTTTTTTTACGCATAAGTTGTGAATAGGATAAATATCGAACTTCGTCTCATTATCGTTATCGTTGCCATACTGCTTACATTGCTTCAGTGGCATTAAAAGTAAACAATTTGAGTTTGTTTTGGTTTCGTAACTTAAAGCTAGTGTTTGGACATCACAAACATGCCATTTGATGCTAATTCAGTGGCGAGAGCCGTCGCTCTTATCGACGAAGGGTTTAGTCAGCGTTACGTGGCGCGGAAGCTTGGTGTCGCACGTACCACCTTAAGGGATGCAGTGAAACGGTTTCGGGAAACTGGCTCTTATGAGCGAAGACCAGGACAGGGCCGAAAAAGATGCATCTCCGCTCGTGACGACCGATTTCTTGTGACCAATGTTCTAAGAAATCGGTTCACTACAGCTGTTGAGGCACGAAACCAACTTCGTGAGGTTCGCAATGTTCAAGTGAGTGAAAGAACAGGGAGAAGAAGACTAGGAGAGAATGCCCTTGGAGCTTTTCGACCATCTCGAGTGCCACAATTGCTCGTAGGCCACCGGAGAGAAAGATTTCGTTTTTCTTGAGAGCATGCCGAATGGAATATGGAACAATGGAAGAATGTTATGTTTACTGACGAGACAAGAATATGCTTGCACGGTCCTGACGGTCGCCAGCGTTTATGCAGACGCAAGAATGAAAGGTTTGCACCATGTACTGTTGTGGAAACAGTAGGTTACCAAGGTGGCTCTATCATGATATGGGGCGGCATTACTTACGAAGCACGCACCGACTTGGTTATCTTCGAAAGAGGTGGAATAAATGCTCAGAGGTATGTAACAGAAGTGTTGGAACCTCATGTAATGCCAATTGCTCCATTTATTGAAGAAGATTTTTTATTAATGCAGGACAACGCTCGCCCCCACGTTGCTAGAGTTGTTACCGCGTACCTGGATACCGTCGGCATTCGAAAATTAACATGGCCATCCCGGAGCTCAGATTTAAATCCTATTGAACACATATGGGACAATTTAAAAAGACGTGTTCGAAGCCGCATACCAGCTCCAACCACCATAGATGAATTAAAACAATCCGTGATTGAGGAGTGGCAGAACATTCCACAACAACAGATCAAAGATGTCATCGACAGCATGCCGAACCGTTTGATGGAAGTCATGAGGGCTAGAGGTGGAAATACGCACTATTAGAATTCATTTATTCAGCAGATTTTTCTATTTTTAAGCCATTTCATCACATTTGTTAATTTACGGTCAAAGTGTTTTTCAGACTTTTTTATAAATAAACGTAATAATTAAAAACAATTTTATCTTTCATTTTACTTCAATATACCTACGTTATAAAATAACATTCACAAGTAAGGCCACAATTTTTTTTTAACCAAAATCGTAAAAAATCAAGATGGGCGGTTAATTGTGCCGCTTAGTGTATATTAAAAAATGTTTTGAATTTTCTTAAAAAATGCGAAGAAACTTTTCCCCAACCTAATAATAATAAACAAATAGATGATAATGTAGGTAGGACCACAGACCAGTATAAGTAAAAAATATAGGTAAAAAAAGTTTACTTATACTGGTATGTGGTAGGACATAATGTAGGTAGGCACGTGGATAGAACTTTCCTGTCGAGAGAAGCTCCATCCACGCACCCACTTAAATGATAGATAGATAGATAATTCCTTTATTGCACACCATTAAATATAAACATATTACAGAAAACACAATTCTAAATCATAGGTACAATGGGCGGCCTTATCGCTAAAAGCGATCTCTTCCAGGCAACCTTAGAAATGTTTGAATTTAAATGTGTTTATGATTCTACGAGTAAAACGATGAGTACCCAGAAGTGAAAATAATTTCAAAAAAGGATGGACACAGGGCAGTGCATCGTAGGACATGACGATGGCTACCACTTAACATCAGGCCATATGCTTGTTCCATCTCCAGGTCGTACAGCCGCTGTCTATGGCGCATCGCACAAGATTGAACACCTATACTTTTGAGCGTATCTTATCTTATCTTCTTGTCTTATGGCGGGTTCCTATATCCGTCAGTAACAGACTACGCTACGACTCGTATTTCCTTGCAAAAGTGTCAAATTAGTGTCAAACTTTTGACACGTTTTAAGGAGAAACGAGGCGTAGCTGGTTACTAACGGATATAGGAACCCGCCATTAATGCACAGGAAAGAAAGGGTCATTAACGGTCGTAAGGCAGTTGCTGTCAGCCCGTCCCTTTCTTAGACAATATAACACTAGGAACAAATCACAGTTTAGTGTTCTTAGAAAACTTTCGTGATTGATTTCAATCATTATTATAAATACGGGATTTATCACGTACCGTCTTATCGGTGTTTTATATTTTCTTGTTCTTTGTGATGGAGCCAATATATGTATTTTCTTTCTTTCTTGCAAAAACGGACGGGGCGGACGGACAAAAATATCAACAATAACTGTTAGAAATAAACTTGAAGTAGGTATATTCTTAAGTTTATTTCTACAAGTTCAAATATGTAAAGGAAAGTTTATGTGGAAAGTGTCAAAACAATAGAAAAAATTATTGATTAATAAAAACAGTTTTCTTTTATCTTTCCTGCTAGGTCAAGTTAATTGGTTATTCATTTCGTGGCACTATTTTGATAGTCAAAGATTACAAATAATATTTTTTTGTTTTTATGGTAGACTCGCGAGATCTCAGTTAAGGGCGAACCGCTAGTTAAAATTAATCGAATAACGCTATTACAAATATTCGAATACAAAAATCTGTAGATCGTTTGCAACGATCTTTAGATGATTCAACTTTTTCTTTTGTATTTTAGTTAAGTAAATATTTATTATAATATTAAGAAGGACGCAGACCAGTTGGCAGACCACCAGCTAGATGGTCGGACGACATCGCGGGAGTTGCGGGAAGGCAATGAATGCACTTGGCACAGGACCGGAGAGAATGGCGTGATAACGAGGAGGCCTATACCCAGCAATGGGTGGATGTGGGCTGAGATGATGATGATGATGAAATATTTATTGTTATTAAAAGCATTTAGCCCTGGTAAAACTAAACTGTCAAATATTCAAATATCTGAACTTCAGATGCAACCACCAACGAACCGTATGATCAGTTGGCAATAACCCTTAGAGTGCGTATCTCACGTGTGTACGGGATGACTTGACCCGACCACAGGCAGGAGACATTTTCCTTACGACATTTTCCATTAGCGTCTTGAGCACGCGTAAAGAGTAATCAATAATAAACCAGTGACACAACGAGGAATGTCCTCAATACCCATCAATTGGCGCACGTGTCTAAAGACTATAAATGTATGTGTGGACTTACATACATACGTACTTGGGAACTAATTGTACCGCGTGCGTGACACATACATACAGCACTGAATGGAGAGAAAACCAGAAGCCGCCTTCAGCTGTGATTGCAAGCCGTACTCTGGCGCTGTGTGCATAAAACAAAACCCGCGTCTCGCGCCCACCTCACCCCCACCCGCGTAATGTTGCTAGCTTAGTCAATATTTACCCGTTTCGAGGTAAATGTTTTAGGTAAGATACAACTAATGAAATCCAAATTATCTAATACTAGCTGACCTGCCTCCGGCTTCGCACGCATGGTTTGTCAATAAAAACATTAACGTCCTTCTGCGCAGTCGGGTTAAAAGTAGCCTATGTTACTCAGGGATAATATAGCATTCTAATGGTGAAAGAATTTTTGAAATCGGACTTGTAGTTTTTGAGTTTATTCGTTACAAACATACACACAAAAATACAAATCTTTCCTCTTTATAATATTACTAGTGGTCCCGCCGAACTTCGTATCGGCTTGACATGCATAGGTATAACGCGGGCTGTCAATATAAGTCACCCTGGTAGAATTGTCAATTGTTGTCCCCGGCCATCATTATGTATGAGAAAATGAATGACTTCCACAAATAATTCAATAACAAAATTAGCCAAATCGCTCCACCCGTTCTCGAGTTTTAGCGAGCCTAACGAACAGCAATTAATTTTTATATATGTATATAGACAATATATGTCGGGATAACTCCTACCGAAGCATCTGTTTCAAACGATATTCATTTTTTTTACATCCTCTGACGATATTTGCAGCACGCATTCTGTCAATTCTATGTCAAACGTCATTTTTACATTATAAATGCGCTAAGGTTAGATTATAAATAATTTTATATGGTGGTT
Organism: Philereme vetulata; assembly: GCA_918857605.2. Lineage (NCBI taxonomy): Eukaryota > Metazoa > Arthropoda > Insecta > Lepidoptera > Geometridae > Philereme > Philereme vetulata. The sequence goes on from OU975425.1 coordinate 14,853,171, forward strand.
ATGTATTCTTAAATTTTCTAATTTTGCGCGCAAGTTTCTTAATTTTTTCTTTCATAAGAACCTTCTCCTGACAATAAGAAATACAACAAAAAAAGAAATGGCCAAATTGGTCCAGGCGTTGTTGAGTTATGCGCTTACCAACACATTTTGCGATTCATTTTTATATTATAGATATATAGTATAGACTACACAGGTATCACAGATATATTTTATATCTGCTTACCTGATAGGATAGGATTTGACACAAAAAATATTTTTAATTACTGCATCTATTATATACAGGGTTATCTGTTTGAACAATTTATTCATTAATCAAATAACACAACATCTAAATGCGCTATTTACGTATAAAATGTGATCCCATCTTGTTGTATTTTGAGCCCAGCTGAACTTTTACACGTTGGGACGATACAAGTAGACATAATCCAAGGAAATTGAACACTTTTATTTAGAAAACTTTCGTGATTGATTTCAATCATTATTATAAATACGGGATTTATCACGTACCGTCTTATCGGTGTTTCGACCGACAATGTTTCGGTTCAATTTGTGAACCAATAAAATTGAACACTGTAAAATACGTCACGCGTGACAACGGTCACAGATTAACTAATGGCGCTCGCTCTATTCTACTCTATTTTGGAGTAAATGTTGACGCTTCAGACGCGTTCACTCTTTCTGGTGTTTTCTCTATTCTGAGCATACAGGTATGTACATACGTACCACGCGGTACGATTAGTTCCCAAGTTAATTATTAGGTCGTCTGCGTGTCTAAGAACGGTGTTCCGTATCTCACCGTGGTTTTACCCCACTTGAAGTAGAGATGAGTTGTCCAAGTAATTCGGACCAGGAAAATAATTCCCTTGAATAGGGAAGAGGGAAGTGCCTTGGAATGATTCATTTGATCGTTGTAATTTACAATCATCAAATCTAATGAATGTGGACTGATAGGGATCAGTCAAGATTGAAATAATGTCAGCTTGCAATATGAAAAATCCCAAGAGACATTTGAAATCACTCTACTATTATTATGACGACCTCCGTGGTGCAGTAGGCGAATAGTCGGCTGAGACGCAGGAGGTAGCGGGTTCGATGCCCGCCGCGGAACAAATGTTTGCATGATCTACAGATATTTGTTCCGGGTCTGGTTGTTTCTCTATATATTATACTATATGACCAATCCGCAGCTTTGCATGCGTAGTTTTTCAATAAAAACGTTACGCTCCTTCTGCGCAGTTGGGTAAAATGTAGCCTATGTCACCCGGGGATAGTGTAGCTTCTCAACAGTGAAATATTTTTTTAAATCGGTCCAGTAGTTTCGGAGCCTATTCAATACGAATAAACAAACAAACAAATCTTTCCTAATTTTAATATTAGTATAGATAAGTATGAATTTAAAAAAAAATATATATATAGGTTGTTTGATAATATACGCACAAAAATGAAAGGGGTTATTTTGATGAGCATAATAAATAAAAATATGAATTTTTTTTTTTTGAAAATTTACCATAGAAATGTGAAATTTATTTTGGCATGTAACAACAAACACCTTATTAAACTTATGTTGTGCTATTGCATAATGATTGCCATCTAACCACACATACTGTAATTGGTGACGTCTCGAGATATCTCTTGTTCTCCCTTTCCAACCCAAAACCCGCAGCCATTTCCGAAAGAGATATCAAATCTGCCTTTATTTTTGGATGTCGATTGCAAGAGTAGGCAGTATGTTTTTTATAGAATTAATCACCTAAATTTTAGTTTTAGATTTTCTTTAAAATTTGATAATATAACTAGTAGTTTTTTTTCGAGAAGTCTTTCTTATGGTTTGAGAAACCGTTACTTGAATATCGTCAGTATATTACCAAACACCCTGAAGTATTATATCAGTTATCTGGTTCCCATACTACAAGCTCTGCTTAGTCTGTGTGAAATGTCTACCAAGATTTATTTATTTATTACGAGAGTATTTAAAAACATGTAGCTCTTTCGGTTTGAAAGGTTGCTGGGGAAATTACAGGCACGTGAGTAAACCTGTATGTCTCAAATTGTTGAACGCAGGGCAGTGCATCGGAGGACACGTTTCTAAGGTACGTGACCTATATGGCAATACTTTGCTATAGGCCATGGTTACCACTTAACATCAGTTGGGCCATAATAAGCTTATTCCATCTCCAGGAGCCGTAGCCAAGTTACATTCGCTCCGAATCGATTCTATTTTTACATAGGTTAGTTGTCGATATATCCTCTGATATTTCTATAGCAAGTGTCAAATCCCATACATTTTCGGACTTATCGACTAGCGTCATCGCTAATCGAATGTATATTGGCTAAGCCCTCTGATCATATAAAATCGTACTGAAAGAATGTCAATCATAGTGATTAATATAGTCGAGAGCTATATTAATATTGGTTTTACACAAGGTAGCGGGTTCGATTCCCGCCGCGGGACAAATGTTTGCATGATCTACAAATATTTGTTCTGGGTCTGGATGTTTATCTATATATTGTAAGTATGTATTTACAAAAAAAAAGTATTCTATCAGTTATAGTACAAGCTCTGCTTAGTTTGGGGCTAGATAGCACTGTGTGAAATGTCTACCAATATTTATTATTATTATTATTTATTAATTACACATTACTAAATATTTAATAACAGAAAGAATATACAATTATCCATACTAATATTATAAAGAGGAAAGATTTGTTTGTTTGTGTGTATTGAATAGGCTCCGAAACTACTAGACCGATTAAAAAAATTTTCACTGTTGGGAAGCTACACTATTCCCGGGTGACATAGGCTACTTTTTACCCAACTGCGCAGAAGGAGGGTAATGTTTTTATTTAAAAACTATGCGTGCGAAGCTGCGGATTGGTCAGCTAGTTTACAATAAAGTACAGAGGAAACAGTTGAATCATCTAAAAACCGATGCAAACGATTTATAGATCGTAGAACGACCAGGCGGAAGTGTCCCCGAGATACTTGCTGCATTGCCTCGCTGAATTGCAATGCTTATGCGTTGACCCAGATAAGCGCCAGCTCTCGGATCACACGTCGCTTCGACCAGACGACCAGAAAAATTTTGAAAATGCGATGGACCCCGGTACCCCATGGATCCAGAGTCTCGACCCCAAATGGCTCAAATACGTAAGCTCTGTCGAGACTTCCATATGTGCGCCGCTTGAGATCTTCGGCTGAATTTGCTGCCGCACCGGCCCCAACTGCTGTACCACACCAAAGGGCTACCCTTCTGCCAAAGGTATAAGAGTCATGGTGGTACATATTTATTAAAGTTAGAGATACCAGCATAATTCTAGAATGTATTAGCTTCTTGACGACACAAACCGCGGTATTGCATCATATTTCATTTTAAAACTCGAAATGCATTAATTTAAGGCAATATATTGACCACACACTGCAGTGCGGTTGAATTGACCAAGTCAAATGTCAATTGGGCTAGACTGCATGGCGACTGAGATACATTGTGGTCAGGGGCTTCCAGACGGGCGACCAGAGGATAGCGTGTCGCGCGACTTTGCAATAGGCATACACCTTGAGATTATTGGCTGTCAAAACCACTTTAACAAGAAAACTAACGAACTACAGGTGAATTTATTACCACAATAGTAACTACCAACTGTTTTCGGTGTTTTTTTTTATGAATGAAATTATTATAGGCTCCCGTGTGACCACGATCTTGTCTAACGGTAGGCGAATGAAGCAGTCTACGATGGAACACGCTTGCCTTGGAAAAAACCTGTTCACTCGCGACTTGAAGACCACTTATGTAGTTATAAGGCAACAGTCTCAGGCAAGGCGTGCCACTCCATGGCGGTGCGCATAATATAGGTCGAAGAGAACCACTTTGTACGTATGGTGGGTATGTCTACAATGTAGCGATGGCGATACGTATAGCGATACGGGCTAAGAATGAAGATGATGATTCAATGAAAATTTCATCAAAAATAGTTACGGTGTATGCATGCACAGTAAAATATAAATTGTATAAAACTGATTTTAAAACTTTTCAATAGTAATCTTATCATTATTGTAAATACGGGATTTATCATGCACCGTCTTATCGGTGTTTCGACCGACAATGTTTCGGTTCAATTCGTGAACCTTCATCAGGGTAAGTGCGATCCGCTCCGAATAACGTCTCGCCTCGCACTGCGGTACGTGATAAATCCCGTATTTATAATAATGATATCAATCACGAAAGTTTTCTAAGTAAAAAAGTTATCTTGTATTAAATTACTGTTTAGTTCTGTTTATTTAATTAGTTTAGTATTTTTCAAACTTTCGCGATCACTGATATCATTTGAAAAATACTAAATTTGGATGAAATATGTTTTTTTAAGTTATTTATGCTTAGATACCTAGTTCTCAGATTAAAATATAAGCAATAGTCATATTATCTTTTTTTTGACTCATTTACTAACAGTTAATAGGTCTTAGTAAAAAAAAATAAGTAAAGTAATCAACGTTTATTTTGCATCACAAGTGGACATTAAACATAGTAATAATTGTAATTTTGTGAAAGCAAAAACAGTCGGCACTCAGCATTATGCTGCAGTAGCATCAAAAAGGTTAAGGAGGATACTACACCACTTTATTTTCCGCCACTTATTACTTATTTCAACAAGATAAATATTTTTATATTATTTAGGTATGTACTATACAATTTTATACTTTTTTTGTCATACTTTATTGTCCTAGCTGGACAAAGTCCTTCCATCTATCTCTATCCTATACGACACTCCACCACTCCTGCTCGATGGCAACAAGATCGTCTCACCCACGCTTTCTTGGCCGACCCCGACCGCGTCTTTCAGAGCTCCAAGTTGTAGCTAGATTAGCCCGCCTATCGGGGTGCGTTCTGTTAATGTGTCCCGCCCAATCTCGTTTGAGACTAGCTGTCTTGTCTCCAACATCGGCAATGCCTGTAAACGAACACAGCGTGGTGTTTCTCACTCGATCAATCCGTTTGAATCCGAGAACGCTACGTTCCATTGCCTTCCAATTATAATATTATAATTATTATTATACTCGTAACATTCTTTAGGTATATGTCATATTAGTTTTAGGGTATGTAACTATATTTTTTATGTTCTTGTACACTCACCTTCCTTTAAAATCATCTTTAGCCTCAAAAGTCTGTCCTATTTCTGTATTTTTTGAATATATTTTCTTGTGTGCAATCTATATATAAAACGAAGTCGGATTAGTTACACTATATCTAACTCAAGAACGGCGGGACCAATTTTGATGATCTTTGATTTGTTCTCTCCGCCCCGAATAGCAGAATAACTATTAATATATCGGAAAAAATAACACAAAAAGAAATTACGATAAAAATTCATTTTCTTATACATAGATACAGTTAATGATGGCCGATTGACAATTCTACCGGGGCTAATTTAGGCGGTACGAAGTTTGGCGTGTCAGCTAGTAATGAATAAAGATAAATGAACAAAGTCGCCAGTCTGTTGCTACGGCCTAGCAACAGCTGATTGAATGACGTTGAGTCCTTCCAATTATCGGCTCGTTGCATGACAGTCACGCGGTCACATGCATGCGATGCGTCAATTGATTTGAGTTGTCGAGTGTCGAGTCTCTGGTCCGTAGAGGGTAGCAACAGAGTGAGCTGTGACCTTTGGCTCGTGCCAGCCTCTTTACTAGTGCACTTAATAAAGATACCACTCCACATAGTTTACATAATTAGTAACCACGTGAAAATTAAAAAAATATTATATATATCATCATCATCATAACAGCCAGACAAGGTCCACTGCAGGACATGGGCCTTGCCCAAAGTAAGTATACAATGGGGGGATTTGACATAATCACTTCGCTTGGCAGGCGGATTGGTGATCGCAGTATGAGTCTAGAGCCACAGGTAAAAGCTGCTGCCCATCTCCTCGTGTATTCCCAGGAAAATATTATAAAAATCTAGGTTTAGAAGTAATTTATTTCCTGTATTGTTATGTATTGTAAAAGGATCATTAAAAAATACCAGCCTTGTTTCTTACCTTTCTTTCCTGGCTTGTTCGCAAAGGAACAGGCAGTAAAATTGACGTTTCAAAGTGATCCTTGTAATTTTAATGAATTTATATTTATTGATTTTGACTTTGACTTTTCCAAATAATCAAAACGTTAGATAGGATTCCTTATTTTCCTTTTTGATTATTTTGATTGTGTATTTTGCCATTAAGTCACTCTACCAGGGGCCATACCATTATTTAAAGATTATGAATGTTATTTCTGGGGACCAATTCGGCAAATTTATAAGAAAAACAATTATGAAGCCATATCATTAACGATTGCCGTGGTGCGCCGGCAATAGAATGTTGCCCCTCCGCTCTTGCCCGTGGATGCAGTAGGAGTCTGCTAAGGGATAGTTCCGAAAGATGGGCAGCAGCGTCTTCTCGTGTTTTCAATACCTATACTGCGCTCGCCAACCCGCCTGCCAAGCGTGGCGAGTATGGCAACAACCCCCTCATGGATTTAAAACATAAAACCAGGCCCCGAGTCCCCGGCGGCCCCGCTAATCCTGGCTACGGTAGCAGTCACGGTAACGGCGGGGCCAGGGGTGCTAAGAATCTCCGGGAGACGATCGGCTACCAAACCCTACGACGGACACTGGCCCTGGTAACACACAACATCCGCACTTTGAGGACAGACGAAAAGATTGTTGAGCTGGAAGAAGAAATTAGTAGATTACACTGGGACATTTTGGGGTTATCAGAAGTCCGTAGAGAGGGCGAGGACACGATATCCCTTAAGTCTGGTAACCTACTATACTACCGGGAGGGCGACCAACAGTCCCAAGGTGGTGTTGGGTTTCTCGTTCACAATTCACTCATCAACAACATTATCACCATCGACAGTGTGTCGAGCAGGGTCGCGTACCTGACACTCAGAATATCTAAGCGATATTCGCTGAAGGTCGTTCAGGTATATGCGCCGACCTCTTCACACCCAGATGAAGAAGTAGAGTCTATGTATGAGGACATCAGTAGAGCCATACATACGAACAAAACTCACTTTATTGTTGTTATGGGGGACTTCAATGCAAAGCTAGGCATGAGAAGCGATGATGAGTTTAGAGTGGGGCAATTTGGATATGGGCAACGAAACCCCAGGGGACAGAGGCTGGCCGATTTTCTGGAGAAAGAAGGACTCTTTATGATGAATTCTTTTTTCCAGAAGCCGCCTCACAGGAAATGGACCTGGATGAGTTCCAACGGTTCCACGAGAAATGAGCTTGATTTCATCTTGACCAACAAGAAACGGATATTCAATGATGTCTCTGTGATTCACAGGGTGAAAACCGGCAGTGATCACCGAATTGTTAGAGCCACATTGAATATGAACGTTAAACTTGAAAGGTCCCGTTTGATGAAATCTACGCTCCGACCCACTCGCGCACATATATCTAAAACCTCGAGAGCTTTCAACTCGAACTTGCAAATCGCTTTGACTGTCTAGAAGTAGATGCATCAGTGGACGAGATCAATAACAGGTTCGTAGAAACCATCCATACGGTGGCGTCCCAGTTCTTTAAGACCCCCCGTACCAATAGAACTCAGAAACTCTCTGATGACACCCTTAACCTCATGGCTGAACGACGTTCTTTGCAACTGCAGTCTCCCGATGATGCTCAGTAGATGAGCTAGAAAGATTTGGAAATCCTTGCGGCACGATCTTCGTACCTTTAATACATCTCGTATTAAAGATACGATAGAGCGGAATAAAGGCTCCAAAGTGTTCGCGAGAGATAATTCTATTGGGCAGAGCCGCATGACGAAGCTGAAAAGGGAAGATGGCAGCATAACGTCAAGTAAAGCGGAAGTGCTAAGGGAAGTCGAAAGGTTCTATGGACGGCTCTACGATTCGGTCACTAAACCTGTTTGCAGTGCGGCCAACGACCCAAGAGCCAAACTGACCCGACATTTTACCGAAGATATTCCGGACATCAGCCTGTATGAGATCAGGATGGCCTTGAAGCAGCTTAAGAACGACAAGGCGCCGGGTGAGGACGGAATCACTTCAGAGCTTCTGAAAGCGGGTGGATCACCGGTACTTAAAGTCCTTCAGAAGCTTTTTAATTCCGCCTTGCTTGAAGGTACGACGCCAAAAGCATGGAACGGGGGCGTGGTGGTTCTGTTCTTCAAGAAAGGTGACAACACCTCGCTTAAGAATTTTAGACCCATCTCGCTTTTGAGCCATGTTTATAAGCTGTTTTCGAGGGTCATCGCGAACCGTCTCGAACGCAGGTTTGATGACTTCCAGCCTCCCGAACAAGCCGGATTCCGTAAAGGCTACAGTACCATAGACCACATACATACGTTGCGGCAAGTCATACAGAAGACCGAAGAGTTTAACTTGCCGCTATGTCTCGCGTTTGTGGACTATGAGAAAGCCTTCGATTCGATCGAAACATGGGCAGTGCTTGAGTCTCTCCAACGATGCCGTATTGACTATCGGTACATCGAAGTGTTGAAGTGTTTGTATAAAAACGCCACTACGTCAGTCCGAGTACACGAACGGAGCTCGAAGGCGATTCCCTTAAAAAGAGGCGTAAGACAGGGAGATGTCATCTCTCCGAAACTGTTTACGACCGCATTGGAAGATGCCTTCAAGCTTCTGGAATGGAAAGGACTGGGCATCAATATTAACGGCGAATATGAAACCTTCGGTTTGCCGACGATATAGTGGTCATGGCAAAGTCGATAGAAGAGCTCAGCACGATGCTCGAAGGCCTCAATCGAGTCTCCCAACGGGTAGGACTTAAAATGAACATGGACAAGACGAAAATCATGTCGAATGTCCATGTCGTCCCTGCCCCAGTTATGGTTAAGAACTCGGCTCTTGAAGTTGTCGACGCGTATGTATACCTAGGACAAACAGTCCAATTAGGTAGGTCCAACTTCGAGAAAGAGGTCAATCGTCGAATCCAACTCGGATGGGCAGCGTTTGGGAAACTTCGCAACGTCTTTTCGTCCAACATACCTCAGTGCCTTAAGACGAAAGTCTACAATCAGTGTGTGTTACCAGTGATGACATATGGAACCGAGACGTGGTCCTTCACTATTGGCCTTATGAATAAGCTCAGAGTCGCTCAACGAGCTATGGAGAGGGCTATGCTCGGGGTTTCTCTACGGGATAGAATCAGAAATGAGGAGATACGTAGGAGAACTCAAGTCGCCGACATAGCCCGATGGATTAGCACGTTGAAGTGGCAATGGGCAGGCCATATAGCGCGCAGAACAGATGACCGATGGGGCCGAAAGGTTCTCGAGTGGAGGCCACGGACCGGCAAGCGCAGCGTAGGACGTCCACCCACAAGATGGGCAGACGACTTGGTAAGAACCGCAAGTCGGCGTTGGATGCAGGCCGCTTCCAACCGCAGTTCCTGGAGATCAATGAGGGAGGCCTTTGTCCAGCAGTGGACGTCCTACGGCTGACATGATGATGATGATCATTAACGATTATTAGTGTTCTTCCTTTCATAAGCTGCCAAATGTTCAATGGTGTTGTCATAGCAACGGCGGTCATTAAAAAATATTGTGTTATAGATATAGATTATCATTTATTTATTTGCCAAAATACGGGTAAAATTATACAGATATTACAAAACTAAACGGTTTCACTATATTCAGCTACAGTGTTGTGCAAATTACATGTCGTATAAAATTAAATTGTTAGTTGAATACCAAAAGGTATATAAAGTCATGATTTTATGGCGATATAATTGAACCTATTTGTTTAGTAGAATTTAGTAGAATATTTTAGAATTGGGCCCCTGTCATAAGTTGCCAATTTTCCAATGTTTTGCCAATGTACGTCATTGAAAAAATATTGTGTTAGTTGAATACCAAAAGGTCATTTTGAAACGATACAGACAGTTAGACAGTTAGACGCAACTCGCACTCGCACATTAACGTTTAAAAACATACGAAACGTAACTCTCTCTCTATCTTCACTAACTTATATCTCCCTATCAACTTCCGTTGGCACTTTTCGTAACGCCAGCTTACTCCCCAGGGGGGGGGGGGGGGGGCTATTCTATGCTGAGCTTTCCAGTGCGTGGTTATTTACTTACAGAAATGTATTTATTAAATAAACTTGCCAAGTGCGCCCTCGCGCACGAAGGGTTCCGTGCCATTATCTATAAAAACGGCAAAAAATCACGTTTGTTGTATGGGAGCCCCTCTTAAATATTTATTTTGTTCTGTATTTAGTATTATTGTTATAGCGGCAACAGAAATACATCTTCTGTGAAAATTGCAACTGTCCCTTTGGGTACGGAATCCTAAAAACTGACTTCTTCACTATATCTTATGGTAAGCTAAGTATAACCTTAAAATGTCAATATATTATTAATACTATTGTATTTGCATGAATTTGTTTAATTTCATTATTTATGTGTTCATTGTTATATATAACGTATATTATAACCTGGATTAACACAAAGGCTGCTTTTTATCTCGTAAATCAGGTCTTAACGCGCCGGCGAACCCTGAGCGCAACTACAATTCGGCCGCGTCATAAACTTCGGCCTGAATATCGCTATCCCTATTTAGTGACGAAGTTTAGCCACACAGAGCGACAGTGATAGCAATAGAACTATTCTAAATTTGATTAGATTTTGACCGTGTTCCGTAATACCAAAAATGATGACTGAAAACTTGTTGTATTTTTCTCATTGTGTTGTTATTCTGTAACTAGACGATATAATCTATGTTCTTATGACTAGGATACGTAAGATGTTGTTGTTTTTAATACGAAACAACTAGGTTGAAAACAGGTCTTTTATGACGTAAAAACATGCAGAATGCGATACGCTTCTATTTCATTTTAGGTAAGTATTTTGATCTAATATATGGTTGGGAACCTAGATAAATACTATTCAAATTAAAATAATACCTTAATAAGGTAGAAATATGCTCCAATTAGAAATGATCTTGGTAGGTAGTACATGTTGTATGGGCGATTGTCCCTCCGGTGTCCCCTTAAGGGATAATAATGAGGTGTCAACTCAAGTTGCAACAGCGTGGTTATCTTTATTTCTAGGTTACCTACACATTTAGTAGTGCCCTTTGTGTCCGAACACCTGCACGATGGAGGACCTAATAACCGCTTCACCTAATGCTATTGTTGTGGCCAAACACCTGTCCAACATAGTAAATGAAAACGTAGAACCCTTGACACGCTCAGAAGAAGAAGTTGTGTAATGGGTACCAAGTCGCAGGCAACTGCTAGTTTTAAATAAATAAACTAATTAAGAATATCGTGAATGGATTCTGTACAGTCTTCAACTATACATTTTTGATGAGACTGCGATCGGCGCGAGCGCACTCTTATTTTACTTAGGTATTTAGTATATTTCACATATTTTAACATTCAGTGTGAGTTGTTACTAACGAGAAGGAAACATCAACGGTATAATTATCTGTACTGTACAAACTTAGCACAATAAACGTATCGATAGTGATTGTGATCTTTTCTCTCCACACTCAAATTGCAAGTGTGTAAAACCATACAAATTCATTTAGTATTCCTACCGGCTAACATTCTAAAGTAACTCTGTCTCTGTATGACTGTCTCTCGGCTGGACCGATTTCGATGAAGTTTCGCAGAAAGATTATGACCGGGATGAAGACATAGGCAACTTTTAACCCGACTACACAGGAGGGTTCTGTTTTTGTTGACAAACCACGCGCGTGAAGCCGGGGGCGGAAGCTTGTGCAATATAAATACATAGTCATTCCTCTAGTGGCAACATATTTAGGCACTAAATACCTACGATGAGTTGTCAAAACATACTATGCTCATCAAACATGTTTAATCGCTATATACGTTCAGTAGTACACTAAAAACGCTCACTAGCCCATTTATTAATTTATAAATTTTTATAATTTATACCTATATATGTAGGTATTTATATATTTTGTGTAGTAATATGAATATTTAAGTAATTTTCTGATTATATAATAAATGCATTTTATTATATATTATCTATAATAACGCCGCCGTCCTTATTTGTTCACATAGATCCTGTCCATCCAAAGGTTGCCTGGAAGAGATCGCTCTTAGCAATAAGGCCGCCCATTGTACCTATAATTTAAAAGTGTATTTTCTTTTTTATGTTTATATTTAATGGTGTGTATTATAGAAATTATCTAATCTAAAAACCACATTTCGTATCGCGCTAATTATTTGAACGGAAACGAATTGGCTTTTCTTTGGAAGATACGTTGGTGTAGCGAACGATCGAGCTTTTGAAATTGACAACGTTTAAACTAAAATCGTTTCGTACGGAACAATACCATTTTAGACATCATTTAAACCAAAGCTACCTAATCAAAACTATATACCTACAGTATGTTCCGTTCCAGCGTTTAAAACATTCAAAATTACCACATTTTACCCCTGATGGTAAGTTATGGTGTGGTCGAAGATGGAGCACGCTTGTAGAAAGAACCTGTTCACTCTGGACTTGAAGACTCCGAGAATATAACAGTTCTTACTACAATGCAAGTTGAAGCTAATATTTGGTACGGCATGGTATTACGCCGCCCAGTCATTACGTAAGCCAATTGTTGTCGCGTCGCAGTCGCTAGTCAGGCCGTCCATTACCCACGTTCGATACGCACTGTAGGTCTGAAAGGGATGGCATGGCTAGTGTTGCCAGGTCCAGTGTGGCAAATTTCGGAACGGAAGGATAATATCATGATATTGATTTTCAAATCGGGACAGCATTTATTATGATACCTCCGTGGCGCAATGAGCGAATAGCCGGCTGAGACGCAGGAGGTGGCGAGTTCGATTCCCGTCGCGGAACAAATGTTTGCATTATCTACAGATATTTGTTCCGGGTCTGGAGGTTTTTCTATATATGTTATTTATTTACAAAAATGAGTATATAAGTATTTGTTCCGTATCGGAATTGATTAAATAGATCACACAATTTGGAGGGTATATCAATCCTCATGTTTTCTTGTTATACCTACCCGCGTTGGCTGAGCGAAGTGACTTACCAAGGTGACCGAACGCGTCCCCGCGGGCCGATTCTCAGGGCAAGCACCTACATATTAGTGTACAGCGCCCTCCGGTAGTTCACTGGTAGTTTTCGCGCGTGTTACATCCTAGAAGTAGACGACATATCTACCATCAACCACAGCAGCCTACGGAAAGAGGAATTGCGGAGTTCCTGAAGGCACGCGGAACGCAAGACGGATCTAAGGTTAGTCGCTTTCGCATCAGCCCTTATTGAATTCCCGTACAGTATTCTAACAGTTATCTGGTTCCCATAGTACAAGCTCTGCTTAGTTTGGGGCTGGATAGCGCTGTGTGGCATATCCAGCAAAGTTTATAATATTTGTTTTATCGGGTGGTTAGTTTTTTTAATAAACGTAAATAATTGTATATTGTTTCTGTTAAGAAATGTATCCCATATAACAACTAGGTATTTATTTTCCCCCTCACAGACCTATCCAACAATTTAGTTAGGTACATAGAATGAATACAGACTATAAGGAAGTTATATGGCTGTAGAAGGGTTGGACGTCCGGCAGCGAGATGGGTGGACGACATCGTTAGAGTCGCGGGCCATCAATGGGTGAGACTAGCGCAGGATCGTGGCGGATAGTACAAACTTGAGGAGGCCTATACCCAATAGTGGGTGAAGTCGGGCTGCGGATGATGATGATGATGTAGAAGGTTATGGAAAAATCCAAATCGGTACACCTGGCAACACTAGGCAGGACCATCGTCAGCTTCGCGACGGCATTTGGCTCACTTATAAAGGCTACAGATAGGGTGATACTCTTCAGAACAACGTCTGCTCGTCATAAAATACTAAGTTATACATTTTTTGCAATTACATTAAATCTTTTGTCCAATTAATCACATTGTACCGGTAAACATGTTTCAACAAGAAAAATTCACTGTTACCTTGTAATGCTACACTCGTGACCTACTTGCAAAAAGAACCAGCATAAACCAACAACAATAAACACGTCTTTTGACTTCCGGTAGACAATCTGATAGCGCGCGAAGTTATAAACTAGTATACGCCAAGACCAACCAATAATCCACAACCTGACTTCACCCATTGTTGGGTATAGGTCTCCCCAAGTTTGTGCCATCCACCACGATCCTGTGCTAGTCTCACCCGCCCGCGACCTTTATGATGTCGTCCATCCATCTCGCTGCTGGTCGTCCTACCCTTCTGTACCCGCCCCTCGGCCACCATTCAGTCACTGTCCTTCTCCATCTGTCATCACCACGTCTAGCCAAGTGTCCCGCCTAAGACCATTTGAGCTCCAAAACTCGAATCCCAACGTCATAAACCTCCCTTCGTCTACGGATCTCGACGTTTGGAACTCGATCTAACAGTCTGATGCCGAGCATGGTACGCTCCATGGCTCTCTGTGCAACTGCTGTACTCAACAGCTTCAATAAATTAATGGTGTCCGAATCGACAGTAAAAAAAAATTAAAATCAAAAGTTGGGACACTGTGTCCTAATAAATTTTGTCCGTATCGTCAGCAACTCGATAAGAACTTATTCGTAAATCGAACTAACCTCTGCACAGAATGCACAAACCTAGATTTGGTTTTAATTGTCTCGCAAAAAGTGTGAAAAGTAGAGTATTCTCTTCGTGGTTAAAGCTGTCTGCATATTGGGCGCGCTTAAATCCTTCTCTGCACTCAGGATTCAATATGGCGCCCGTGACGCAAGACACTGCTTTATCCCCTCGTTTAATAATCTACTAATTAATGGTTTAATAATCTGTGGATGATGTCGTGGGTTATGCATTTTATTATTAATGTTACTATTAGCACTATGTTCTACTTAATAATGTATGACTGTTTATCGTCCCAAATAAATAAAATAAAAAAAATACTATTAGATATTATACAATAAATACACGTCATACTTTTTTAACAATAATAAATAATCATAAATATCACAAATAATTTTACTGACAATTTAACATGTTCACTGCCCAAAGATTATAAAGGAGTTACGTTTGCGGTGAACTCAAAAGTTGGATTACTCCTGGTTACATGGAAGGAGCCACGTTCATAGGCTGCACTCGATGTTGTCTATATTTTTTTTATACTTTTTATATGGCAAACGAGCATGCAGTCCACCAGATGTTAAGTGGCTACTGTAGCCCATGGATATCCACATAGAATTCAAAACAAGGTATTAAGTTATCTTGATCTCTATGTGGATACGTTGCCATACTATAGGACTTAGCTGTTATGCCTATGCGCCAGTAATTACAGGAACATACCATTACCATCTAACCGGAACACAGCAGCACAAGTACTGCTATTTGGCGGCCGATAAAGGTAAGGCGGTGGTGCCCACTTCCTCGAGCCCGTTTGTTCGATACATCGATCACGCAGGTACGAGTAGGTATATTAGCATCATCAGCAGTGTGACCTAAGTAGGTTACCCGTACAGAAGTCAGTGCACCAGCAGCAACCATCCACACCGCACTCATAAATAGTCGTAGTTTTATATATAAAATATAGCTTTTGTACGGTAAACTCGACTTTTCTATCAGCATCCCGGAAAGAGCTAGCCGCGATTCCTACACCGTTCACAAAAGCTCTACCACCAGTAAAATATTGATAATTTGGAACTTTTTGAAGTAAATCTACGACGAGATACAGTCTCAAACTAGTTCGGAGGACAGGGTCTTATCGAGCTTATCACTTCATATATACATGTAACTAATCTGATAAATACAGAAATTTTACATATAAATTTTAAAATTTAAGTACATCTATTCAAGTGTGTTCTGTTTATTAAATTATTCTTATATGTATACTAGCTCGAGTTGATTGCAAGTGTATATTTTGTGTGAGAAATAAAAACTTTTTTACTTTTCTTTACTTTAGACTTCTTTACGCACGCTTCACTTCGGGAGTAATGCGTTACGAAAAGTGGGAACGGAAGTTGAGAGGGAGATATAAGTTAGTGAGCTGAGCTGAACGCCATTTTGGTTCTCAGACACATGAGTCGAACTGTTTTGATGATGCAATTGTACCTACTGTTCTTCATAATTGTTTCATGTGTCATTTTGTGTGTACCAAATAAGATAAGATAAGATAAGATAACTCTTTATTGTACACCAAAGTAAAATACAGAACATAATTCTTAAAAATAGATTTAGTACAATGGGCGGTCTTATCGCTAAGAGCGATCTCTTCCAGACAACCTTTGTATGACCTTTTCCTTTGTAACCTTTGTAAATTACTATTTTATTCTGAATAGCGTCAATTTGTATTTTTGAAGTAAAACTTCTTTACCCACGCTTGACTTTGGGAGTAAGCTGGTGAATGCGTTACGAAAAGTGCGAACATAAGTTGAGAGGGAGATATAAGTTAGTGAAGATAGAAAGAGAGAGAGTTACGTTTCGTATATTTTTAAACGTTAATGTGCGAGTGCGAGTTGCGTCTGTCCAGAATGAACATAGACCGATCGACCTGTAGACGTGTGGACAATTTTATAAATTAATATTTTGAAACAGAAATTTTACTTCAGTCGTGTTATCTATTTTTTAACGTATTCTATTCAAAATTTGATTACTCAGTTAATTTGAAGTGCCACTCTTTCTTTTAATCTGAGATTTAGTAAATGGTATGTTATAGCTATACCATGTAAACAGGCGGGCTACTTGGCGCTTCAGATTATGAACGTTTTAAACCCAGTTCTGCCAAACTATCACACAATTATTATAATTTTGCTCTCACAGGGTCTGCGGTCTCGCCAGAATAACAGCGTCAACTGCTAACCCAGTGGACATAATGCTGAGTCGAGGCCCTTTTGCTGCCACACAACATACACCTACCTACCTCATTATCATGAAATGTACCATCATCATCCACAGCCCATAAGTACCCACTGCTGGATGTAGGCCTCCCTTTGTAAACGCCACCCTTCCCGGTCCTGTGCTGCGCGCATCCAGGAGTTGCCCGCGACATTCTTTATGTCGTCGACCCACCGCGCCGACGGACGTCTTGGATTTCTTAGGTCTGTTCTTGGCCACCATTCGGTCACAGATTTACTCCACCTGCCATCACTCCGTCTAGCCAAGTGTCCTGCCCAGTTCCACTTGAGTTCCACCACCCTTGTTCCGACGTCTTGGACTTTCGTCTGGCGTGGGATTTCGGTATTAGGAACTCGATCCAGCAGGTTGATGCCAAGCATGGCGCGCTCCATGGCTCTCTGTGCGACTCGTACTTTGTACACAGTTTCCTTAGTGAGCGGCCATGTTTCGGCACCGTAAGTCATTGTTGGCAGGACATATTGGTTATACAGACGGCTTTTCAAGCATTGTGGGATCTTCTTTGACTGAAAAACATCTTCAAGCTTTCCAAAAAATCTTCAAGCTTTCCAAATGCTCTTTACCAAACGAAAGAATATGTCCAAGATAAAGGTATTTGTCGACTACTGCCAGCTTCTTGCTTCCAACCATCACAGCTGAGTTCGGGAATCCGGCAACATTCACCATCACCTTCGTCTTGGACATATTCATCTTAAGGCCCACTACCATAGAAGCATCGTGCAATTGCTGGATCATAAGTTGGAGGTATTCTATATTATCGGCAAAAAGAACGAAGTCATCTGCAAACCTAAGGTGCGACAAGAGAATAACATGAATTTTGATACCTCTAAACTCCCATGCAAGCGTCCTCATAACGTCTTCTAAACCGCGGTGAAGAGCTTGGGTGAAATGGTGTCTCCCTGTCGCACCCCCCTGTTGATGGTGATAGGGCCAGTAGCATGCATACAGTAGCATACAGGAGCATGCAGTCGGACCTGCATTGTTGCCGAGCCATATAACTCCCGCAACACGTCCACATACCGAGCATCTACATGAGAGCGATGAAGAGAGTTGAATACAGCCCAGTGTTCGACACTGTCAAAAGCTTTCTCGTAGTCGATAAAAGCTAAACACAACGGCCGGTTATACTCGGAACTTGGAATTATTAAATGTACCAAAATTTAATAAATTTTTTTCTGTGAAAGTGAACGTGTTATATGTTTGTATTTGACGAGGTTTCACATCGTAAAGAATAACGGTTTTAAAATAAAACGTATACGAGTGTGCCCACGAATGTATGTTTTGGGAAAGGAAGCCGAGTGCTTTTAAGTGTTATTGATAAAGTTTACGACATGTAGGTATTATAGCTTGTCTTATCAGATCTTAGCTTATAAAAACGAGTGTGCTTTTGGACCACACGTCTGAAGTAAAACTTCTTTTTTAAAATATTAATAACTAGCTGACCAATCCGCAGCTTCGCATGCGTAGGTTTTCAACAAAAACATTACCCTCATTCTGCGCAGTTGGGTAAAAAGTAGCCTATGTCACCCGGGGATAATGTAGCTTCCCAACAGTGAAAGATTTGTTTAAACCGGTCCAGTAGTTTCGGAGCCTATTCAATACAAAGAAACAAACAAACAAATCTTTCCTCTTTATGATATTAGTATAGATATTATAAAATTGTTCAATTACAAAATGGTCCACACGTCTGTAGGTCGATCAGTCTATGTTCATTCTGGACAGACGCAAATCACTCTCGCACATTAACGTTTAAAAATACACGAAACGTATCTCTACCCCTTTCTATCTTCACTAACTAAGGTATATCTCCCTCTCAACTTCCGTTCGCACTTTTCGTAACGCATTCACCGGCTTACACCCCAAGTAAAGCGTGCGTTTTACTTCAAAAACTAAAAAAATCTTTGTAATTTACTTTAACCATTAATTATTCAAAAATTCTGTTACAGTCACTCTAGCCTAGCATTGGATTAGTAATTTTATACATTTAGCTTGACTTGCTCAACGATCCCTAAACGTATTTAGCGACTAAATATGTTTGAGTGTGACGTATTTATATGTTCTATTTTTATTTTATTTAAAACTCCACAAAACAGATAACAATCCACTTAGCACTTATTAAACCATATGTGAATACGATGAAAAAGCATAGCATGCATTATAATTAAATGACAATTTTGACAACTTCTTATATCATATTTTGCCACTAAATACGTTTAGGACGTTGTCCAAGTCGCCCTTAGTAATAGAATGACTAAACACACATTCGATGAATTTTGGTAAATACGAGTAGATAGATAAATATTTGGACTGAGATATAGGCTATACCCGACTGCGCAAAAGGAGGGTAATGCTTTTATTGACAAAATACGCGTGCGAGCCGCGAGCGGGTCAGAGTAGTTCATAAACTACAAAGAAATTGTACTAGGTCATTCATTTATGAAATAAATTATCATTACTATTCTGATCTGTGTTTACCAGCGAAGAGTCTTGTTTTATATTATACTAGTGGTCTCGCCGAACTTCGTATCGGCTAGACATGCATAGGTATAACGCGGGCTGTCAATATAAGTCACCCTGGTAGAATTGTCAATTGTTCCTGGCCATCATTATGTATGAGAAAATGAATGACTTCCACAAATAATTCAACACCAAAATCACCCAAATCGCTCCACCCGTTCTCGAGTTTTAGCGAGACTAACGAACAACAATAAATTTTTATATATATAGACAATATATCTCGGGATAACTCCTACCGAAGCATCTGTTTCAAACGATATTCATTTTTTTTTACATCCTCCCTGACGATATTTGCAGCACGCATTCTGTCAATTCTATGTCAAACGTCATAAGGTTACATTATAAAAGCGCTAAGGTTAGATTATAAATAATTTTATATGGTGGTTAAGTATTCTTAAATTTTCTTAATTTTTTCTTTCATTAGAAGCTTCTGACAATAAGAAATACAACAAAAAAAGAATTGGCCAAATTGGTCCAGGCGTTGTTGAGTTATGCGCTTACCAACACATTTTGCGATTCATTTTTATATTATAGACTAGCTGACCCGCCCGCGGCTTCGCATGCGTGGTATTTCAAATAAAAACTTTACCCTCCTTTTGCGCACTCGGATAAAAGGAGGCTATGTCCTTCCCAAGGTCCTTCCAATCTATTTCCTTGCCATCTTCATTACGATCCATTCAGCCGTTTAGTTATGAAAAGGTAACAAACAAACTAACAAACAAACAGTTACTTTCGCAGCTACTATGTTTGTTTTATACATATAAACCTTCCTTTTGAATCACTCTATATATTGCTGAAAACTGCATTAAAATCCGTTGAGTAGTTTAAAAGATCTAACCGAACAGACAGCGGAAGCGACTTCATTTTTATAATATGTAAAGTTTTTCTCTTCCCACTGATAAGGCAAAGGTCTATTCCAAATCCTTGAAATTTTCCCCATCTTAGGCAGGTTCAATAATTTAAATCTCATTGATCTGACGCGCATATCCTAACGCGCAAAACGTAAGATTTCAACTTCTCACAGTGGGTGCCAATTGTCACACCAATTTGTTATCTATGGTCGAACTGGACCAGTTTCCGGCTAAACCACAGATCTATATTGAATCAGTCAAATAGTCCTGTGAAAAGCTGCTTTGTTATAATATTATTTTATCTTTATGTGTGTTTATAAAATGTATTTCTACAGCTTCCACTCGCCGCTTCGCACGCGTGGTCTGTCAATAAAAAACCGGCCAAGTGCGAATCGGACTCGCGCACGAAGGGTTCCGTACCATTATCTATAAAAACGGCAAAAAAATCATGTTTGTTGTATGAGAGCCCCTCTTAAATATTTGTGATATCTTAATTTAATTATTTATTTTTAAAGAGAATATATAACTACATATTCTGTGAATATTTCAAGCGTCTCTACCTGTGCCCGTTATCAAAATCGAGCTAAAACGAGCAAAAAAAATCACTTGTGTTGTATGGGAGCCCCCTTTGTTGTTATAGCTGCAACAGAAATACATCATCTGTGAATCAACTGTCTAACTATCACGGTTCATGCGATACAGGTACGTGCTGCTTTCGTACTACCAGGGTCCAGTATAGTACGACGTACTGCGTTGCCGGCCGAGTTTGGAATTATTTATTTACCGTAAGAGTTAGAGCTTTGCTCCAACTAAGGATACGCAAAGTAGGGGAACTCGCAATATCTATTCAATACAGATCTGTGGGCTAAACGGACATAACATGTCTGACTCACTCAAATATAAAGGTGCCCTAGTATAATGACAAACAGTTAAATACCGATCAAGCTTCCTCCCGCGGCTTCGCACGCGTGTTATATCGATAAGTTTATAAATCAATCCAGGGCGTAATCTTTATACTTCATCGAAATCGGGTCAGCCTTATTCGTGAGAACGTAAGAAACAGACAGAAAGATCGCGAGACAGACTTATTTTCATATTTATTAAATTATCTAAAATATTTTATTAAAAGATTTTAAAATTTCAAACAATTATGTATGGAATTAGACTCATGGGATTTTTGACAAGCATGTATCAGGGTGACCGGCGCCGGCACAATGCAACGCTCATCTTACGGATCTGTGAGGTATATTGTTATAGGTGGTGCTTACCATTTAACATTAGGCGGATGATGGTCGCTAATTATAAAAAAACCAAATAGTCAATACTCATTTATTTATTAGAATCACAAGGATCACTTTGAAACATCTTTTTTGTTTCGTACGTCATTTTGAAACGAAAAAAATTCTTTCGCCATTTCCTATACAATTCCCACGTCTGTCTTCCTGGCCAGATAATAAACGTCACAGAACTCACAGGAAACCGGATTTTAATGAAGCATTAGAAGGGCCTGCGTCATGATGTACTGCGGAGACGTCACGTCGGCCAAGTGACATAATTGTGAGAATGAGATAGCAATTAAAGTCATTTTCAACCGATTTCAAAAAAGAGTATATTCTCAATTCAACGGTCATTTTTATGAATGAATTTAGAACGAAAATTCTTTATCTATTCTTTTTCCTTACAAACTAGACACAACAGATATAAATATAAAAATAAAACAAATATGTAAATGTACGCATAATGGGCGGTCTTATCGCTTAACAAAGCGTACTCTTCCAGACAAACTTTGGACGGAGAGGATCATTGGTTAATGGAAGATTGGCCGAGGTGTAAAAAGTTTTTTTTAGGATTCCGTACTCAAAGGGTCAAACGGGACATTAATACTAAGACGCCGCTGTTGTCTGTCTGTCTATTCGTCTGTATCTCATGAACCGTGATACATAGACGGTCGAAATTTTCATTTACGATGTATTTCTGTTACCGCTATAACAAAAAATTTTTAAACGTTTTTGCTTGATATTGATAACGACAACGGGTAGACGCTTGAAATATTCACAGAATATTTAGTTATATATTCACTTTAAAAATAAGTAATGAAATTAAAATAAAACAAATATATAGGGGGGGGGGGGGGGGGCTCCCATACAACAGACATGATTTTTTTGCCGTTTTATAGATAATGGTACAGAACCCTTCTTGCACGAGTCCGACTCGTACATGGCCGGTTTAATTTTATTTTTATACTTTATGTGGTAATTATTTACCACGTTCTTCGATTTCAATGATTATTTTTTTGTTAGAAAGGATTTACCTCAGGGGAGGTCCTATACTGCGTGTCACCGTGTCACATTTACGACATTAATTGAAAACACATCAGCCCTACCCGGGCTGATGGCTAGTATTGTTGTAAAATCGTTTTAATTTTTCAAATTCATTGCCATGGATTTTTAAAATTACAATCAACCTTAATTTCAAGTCCTAGAGTATCAATGAAACAGCCTGTATCAAAAAGGTAAACAAATTATATTCATTCATCATGTAAGCAAGTAGGTTAAGTAGGTTAGGTTACCTGTTAAACTGACTAAGCGGCATCGGCGCAAAGGCGCCGCTGATTTGCGTTAAAAATTGTTTATTGGAAATGTATCGATCAATGGATATATTATTATATTATTGATATATTATTCAAGCTAACAGTATCCAAACCTACCTCTAAAATCAGTTAATACGCTTCTGCACATGTGTTTTAAGTTAATGTCGTGAATGCGGTGACAGGCTGTATAAATTTGGTTAAGATCTGATGATGATCATTAGAAGTGAAGTGGGATTCATTAGAAAATCAGCATGAATGATTAAAACCTTCTTCTTCGTGTCGATATGGTTCAGTTCAAATTATTTTAAACATCAAATATTGTTTTGGCAATACTTGGCCACTGCAACGGCTTTATCTGTGGCGGAACAAGTATCCCTCAGGGTGCAAGAATAAGGGTTCAAAAGGCAGCTTAGTAAGTGTGCCAATCTGAGGGTCTGTACCGCATGGGCGCCTAGTCGCAGACTCTCCTTTGCATCATTACCATGCAAAGACACGGGTTGAGCGAAACATAGAACTTTTTAAATTTTCGCGAACTATACTCATGTTTTTATATTTTTGATAAGAATCTGTGCGCGAAAAGACCCGTTTTGTTTTAAAAACATGAGCGAAACGTCAACCGATCGCGATGATTCTCTGAAGTCACATTTTCAAGTTTTGAAATTATCATGGTTATGAACACTGTTTATACTAAAAACGGGATATTCCGGCGCATGCAACTGCGCCGAAATATCGGGATACTCAAATACTCACAAATCATGGTAAATATCCCGTTTTTAGTATAAATACTGTTACATTTTTGTTAAAATGATTTTTGCAATTGTAAAGTTATTACCGACACTTACGCGAAATCAATACTAATATTATAAAGAGGAAATATTTGTTTGTTTGTTTGTGCTCCGAAACTACTGGACCGATTTATAAAAATATTTCACTGTTGGGAAGCTACACTATCCCCGGGTGAGATAGGCTACTTTTTAACCAACTGCGCAGAAGGAGGGTAATGTTTTTATTGAAAACTACGCGTGCGAAGCTGCGGTTTGGTCAGCTAGTACTTTATATTTTTAAAATCATTCTTTAACTAACCAAACAGGTTTGAACCCGCTACCTTCTACACCCCGTCTAGAAAAAGTCAAAGTAATTTTGTGAAAAGAGATAATGATTTTAATCCGTCAATTAATTGGAAGGAAATGGGGGAGACCCTGATAGTGTATGGAGCACATAGCTCGAAGAACTGTCGGCCGTTGAGGCAGAAAGGTTCTCGAGTGGTGACCACGCACTGGAAAGCACAGCGTAGAACGCTCTCCCACTAGATGGAAAGGCGACCTGATAAAGGTTACTGGGAGCCGTTGGGTGCAGGCCGATATATCTTATAATCGGTAATTCTGGAAATCTATGGTTTATAAATAAAATAAATAATAAATATTGCCGAACATTTCACACAGCGCTATCTAGCCCCAAACTAAGCAGAGCTTGTACTATAAGAACCAGATAAGTAACTGATACAATACTTTTTTTTACTAGCCCATACTTTCCCCGTCTTCCTTCCACTAATCACGGTCTAGATCCATATCTCGCCAGTCTCTTTGGAAGACGTCCAAGTCATCGCTCCACCGCTTTTTAGGCCTTCCTCGGCGTCGCTTTCCGTATATAGGAGTCTATATGCTTGTCTTCTTGGCCCACCTATTGGATTGCATACGAGAGACATGACCCGCCCAGTCCCATTTCAGCTTTGCAGTCTTGATGCCGACGTCAGAATACTTTATACATTTTTTTTTGTAAATACATACATTTAATATAAACAGAGAAACAACCAGACCTCGAACAAATATCTTCAAAGGTTTGCTCTTATTAGGGTTAAGCTCGCCTTTGTACATGTCCATTTTGTAAGCTATTTTGTCTGTAAATCTATTTGTGTACAATAAAGAATAGATTAGATTAGAAAAATTTTTATTGCACTAATAAAAAGATACATAGGCGAACTTAATGCTAATTAGCATTTTCTTCCAGCTAACCTTTGTGTAGTAAAGAAATATCTGAATATAAGAATATAAGAAAATATAAGAATAAAGAAATATCTGTAGATCATGCAAACATTTGTTCCGCGGCGGGAATCGAACCCGGTACCTCCTGCGTTTCAGCCGGCTTGGAATGGAATATAATTAGGTTATTCAAAGTTAGTAACAGAAATACAATTGATAAAGCATAAAAATACCTTTTATGCTGCATTCCGAGAAACAATCGATTTCTCGCTATTAATGATACACAAATTGATTAAAATTCCATACGCTGAACAATCACTCTGACAAATTGAGGTAGGTATTTCGATAGCCTTATTAAGTTACTAGCTGTGGCCCGCGACTTCGTACGCGTTACACTACTAAATGTGTAGATAACCTAGGAATAAAGCTAAAATGCGAAAGTTTGGATGTTTGTTTATTTATTTGTTTGTTTGTTACTCAATCACGTCGTAACGGATGAACCGATTTCGATGAAATTTAGTATTTACGTAGATTGTAACATGGATTAACACATACTACTTTTTATCTCATAAATCAGGTCCCATGGGATAATAATGGGCTTTCAAAGTTTCTATAGAAAAATGTTTTTTGTCTTTGCGCGTGCGAAGCTGCTGGCGGGTCAGCTAGTCACCGATAAAAAAATAAAAAGGAATTAGGTTCCTTAAACAGAATATTTGCTTATTTCTGCATCATTCTACAATTTAAAATATATTGTATTACTAGGTACAGTAGGTACCTATATATTCCTGCCTAGTGTTCATTCTTAATGTATTGTTTTTATCTATCCTTCAGTGTTTTTAAAATTTATTACCTTCTGTTTTGTCTGTGCTGTGTTGTTGTCCTACATAAAATACTTTTTCACAGCATCTGCTCGACAATGCTAAATTGTGTGTCATGTAAACCTCACCGACAGCAGGTGATTAAACCCCTGCGGCTGCGCCGGGAGTAAAGTTGTACTGAATTTCATTATGCCCTCGAATTTGGAACCTCATCTGTATTGAAATTTGAACCAAAGAGGACTTATTACATATCCCACACACTAAGAACTTATTCGTAAATCGAACTAACCTCTGCACAGAATGCACCAACCTAGATTTGGTATTTTATTGTCTCGCAGAAAGTGTGAAAAGTAGAGTATTCTCCTCGTGGATAAATCTGTCTGCATCTAGGGCGTGCTTATATCCCTCTCTGCTCTCAGGATTCTACTAACTCCCTCGCTCTGCGCTCGTTAGTTAACTCTAGAATCCTTCGTTACGTTCGGGATTCAATACAGCGCCCGTAATGCAAATACTGTTTTATCCCCTCGTTTAATAATCTACTATAACCGACTTCATATATCGGATCAATACAGCATTTCTGTATTTTTTACTTCTATGTGGTTGTAATGTGTTTTGTTCGTCTAAATAAATAAATAAAGCTTATATCCCAATCCTGGTCATACTCTATCTGTGTACCAAATTTCATTGAAATCTGTCCAGCTCATATCAGAAGAGAGAGAGAGAGAGAGAGAGAGAGAGGTACTTTCGAATTTATAATATTAAGTATGGATACAAAAGCACCGAGACCCAGAAAAAGTATCTGCGGATCATGTTCCGCAGCTGGAACCGAACCCAACCTCCTGCATCTCATCCACTGCGACACGGCGTCTATGTACTGATAAACAATAAAATCTCAATTGACCAATCAACTGTCTACTCCGTTACAGTGCCCTTTCAGATGTCATCTATATCAAGAACTTCCTTTGACCCTAGGAAAGTCAAACGAGATAGGAAGCGCATTTCCTAGCGGCTGCATCTGATGGTATGATTGCAAAATGACCGGCTGGCAACTCATACCACTTACCATCGTAATACCTAAAGAAATATCTTTTATATTATCCATTTCACTTTGAAAACTTTCGTGATTTATTTCAATCTTCTGACCGTGGGTCGTACGTGGTTCAGATTGGCACAGGATCGGGAAGAATGGCAGAAACAACGAGAGACATATGTCCAGCAGTGAGTCGACACGGGCTGAGAATATGATGATATTAGTGTTCTTCTGACAAAGCGAGTATACATCCGCAATTAAAATATTACCGTTGATCGAGCAAGCGAAGCGTCTTAGTTTCAAGAGCCATTTCGGGTGGAGACCCTGGGTACATGGGTTATCGGGGCCCATCGCGTTTTCAAAATTATTTCTGGGCGTCTCTGGTCGAAGCGACGCGTGTGATCGAGAGCTGGCGCTTTCTGGGTCAACGCATATGCATTGCAATTCAGCGGTGCAATGCAGCCAGTGTCTTGGGGTCACTTTCACTTGGCAGTGATCTGGAGCAGTTGAGCTATCTATAGATCGTTTGCAACGGTCTTTAGATGATTCAACTGTTTTGCCTGTATTTTAGTCTCGCAAATAATTGATATTCATTCTATAGGCATTTTATATTAGATTCATGATTTCCTATCATTTTTAGGATTCCGCACCCAAAGGTTCAACCGGGACCCTATTACCAGAGACTAATAATATCAATAGACTGTCAATGTTCATATAATAAATCGTAGCCCGCAAAAAGCTCGTATTATTTGTAGATGGCGCTGTCTCATAGCCTGGAAACTTTCATAGCGGCCATTGCAACCAACAAATTAAAATAAACTTCCTCTAAAACACACCAAAATATTTCGAGTTTGTTTAGACTAAGTAATATTGTCTATAAAATAAGATTTAACGATTTTATTGTATATTGATTATTTACTACTTTCATATGCTTAATCACAGATGGCGTCGGAAGGTAACACATCGTTTTTACCTAGATGGCGTTTAACACAAAGTCCGAAACAAAGGGAACGAAAGAGAACCGTGAACTGACTGACATTGACAGCCGGGAAGCAAGCAAAGTCACGCTTTTTGTACTTAATTTTGTTACATGCTGTGTTGCCAAACCTCACTTCTCAACAGTCGCGACTAGCAAGTCGATATTTTGTTGTACATAATGTATGTACATATTGTGTTCATTATTTTAGTAGTTATGTTTCCAGTTCAAATTAATAGAACGTATTATCTTGTAGTAGGTATGAATTTGTAGGGTACTTACAAATTAATTTTATTTTGTTTCAAAAAGTGTTCTACTTATCTGTACATCACTATAAATACGTATTCTTATTTAACAAATATGTAGGTATTTCCGCATTTAAGTGATAATGGTACGATCATATACGTATTTAATGAAACTAATGAATAAAAGATATCTATCCTTTCCTTGCCTAAAAAAATCCCTATTTTGACGTTAACGACTAAAGTTTTAACGAAACTGAAGAGCGGCAACCTATTATCGCGCACGTGTAATTGGAAATAGCGCCATCTATTTTTCTTCGGAGCGGTAGTAAGCTAAAGGTTGGCATATATATAACGATTTGTAACTCCTAGCGGCATCTCGCGTCCTAGCAGGTAATCAAATATCGAGTTACATTATCTTGATTGAGACCGTCAGTCTATTAAATTATACTGGTCTGTGGTGTTACTAAGACTCCCCTGTCTGTCTGTCTGTCTGTCACCAGGCTGTATCTCATGAACCGTGATAGTTAGACAGTTGAAGTTTTCACAGATGATGTATTTCTGTTGCCGCTATAACAACAAATACTAAAAACATAATAAAATATATATTTAAGGGGGGTCCTACACAACAAACGTGATTTTTTTGCTCGTTTTTGCTCGATATTGATAACGGCAACAGGTAAACGCTTGAAATATTCACAAAATATTGACTTATATTATTCACTTTAAAAATAAATAATTAAATTAAAATAAAACTATTATTTATGGGGGGCTCCCATACAACAAACGTGATTTTTTACCGTTTTTATAGATAATGGTAAGGAACCCTTCGTGCGCGAGTCTGGCTCGCACTTGGTCGGTTTTTTATTTAATGATATAGTTGTCACTTATGCGTAAACTCATCGACATATGTATTCTGCCCGTTCTTACCTATGGCGCCCAAACTTGGTCATAGACAGAATCTCAAAAGTCCTAACTCTAGGTTTGCCAAAGAGCCATGGCACGCAGCGTGTTAGGGGTAAAGAGAATCGACAGGATCTGCAATACCACACTGCGCGCGAAGACCGGCATCGCAGATGTTGGTGACAAGACTGCCAGGCTGAAGGACTGGGCGGGTCACGTCAGTCGTATGGTTACAGACAAATGGGCAACAGTTATCACACAATGGGTGCCTGCAGATGGGCGTCGAAGCCGGGGTAATCCGAGGAAGCGTTTGCGTGACGACCTCGATGCATTCCAAGATGGCTGGTGGGACGTGGCGAGTGATCGTGAGGTATGGAGGAATATGGGGGACACCTTTGCCCAGCTTTGGTCATAAAAAAGCTTTGGTGCATAGGTCAAAAAAGGTGTAAAGTCTTTTCATTCATTCAATGACAAGATTATTAAATTATCTTCTAAAATTCCTTAGAATTATAGTGGCTTTGTCAATAATTAAGACCTTTCTCTATTTTCGCGTTATCAAAAAATTAAAAAAATGGCGAAATAGAATGTAGTAGAGCTCAATAATGACACACGCATTCTTCAAATCTATTATTTCCACATTCCTTAATAATTAAGTAATTAAGCTTTTATCTGCTGGTAAGAATCATCATCGTCATCATGACAATAATAATTATTGACGATATAAACGATAGCACGGCGCAAATGATACTACTATTTCCATTTCTTTATTTTCTCGATGACAGCTCCTGTGAAAACTTGAACGAGCGTACACGTACAATATGTATGCATTATTTTATAAAAATATGACGCTTACGCACGTACAAGGTTATACCAGAGTCGGAGAAACTGATAGGGATGGAGCTATCGATATATGTAACACGATAACAGACCCGATATGTTTTTACAAAAAGTAAGAAACTAAACTACTGCCGGAATTGACAGCTGGGCAGTAATCAACACGGAGGAACACAAAATACACAACGTAACGTATGGATAATGTGAAAAAACTCAGCGATCAGAAATGTAGTGACTATCACGATCGTCTTGCTGCGAGTGACAAATTAAAACAAACACAAAATAGCGGTGTGCCATTGAGTGTTCCCACCATGAAAAAATATATTTGAATGTTTTTGTTCAACATATAATAAATATATGCGAGCGATATCATTACTTATTTGGTCACAACACTGCAACTAACAAATTAGAACTGTCATCGGGAAAATAAAGAAATGGAAATAGTATACATTTATTAACAGAAAGCCTAAAAACCGTTGCAACCGATTTATTGATAGCTCAACTGCTCCAGATCACTACCAGGCGGAAGTGTCCCCAAGACACTGGCAGCATTGCCCTGATGAATTGCAATGCATTGACCCACAAAATTGACGACCTCCGTGGCGCAGTGGGCGAATAGCCGGCTGATTTAAAACACCATCCGGAATCGTATTAACTGATTTTAGCGGTGGGTCTAATATCGGAAGCTTGATTATTTATCCAGTAATCGATACATTTCCAATTATTAAGAGGAAACACCAAGCGCTAGAGAATTGAGAAATAAGTATTTGTAAAATCTATTGCTGTATGGCGCAGTATGCGCAGTATGCGCGATAGAGACAACTGCAGCTTGGACCGAAAATACCTATTAAAATTACACAAAATCAACGATTCGTTGTTCCCTGATTTCTTCTCCAAAACTTGACCGATTTAACTACTTTATTCAATATAAATTAAAGATAGGCTTTGATCGTGTTCCTATTTTTTGCTTTTTTATATAATCTAGTCAAATTTGTTTTCTGTATGTTTGAACACAGCGGAAAATCTGACAAATTTTATACGTTTTTGAATGTTCATAAAAATCTCTTTTAATAATTAATTTATGAAAAAAGGAAAACATAGGGATATGCACGGCCCTTGTGTTTCCTCTTAACAATTTTCAACTTAAATCGTCGGCGCCTTTGCGACGATACCGCTTAAGTTTAACAGTGTACACTACTTACATGATAAATTAATATGGTTTGTTTACCTATTTTATACAGGCTGTTTCATTACTATTTTAGGACTTGATATTAATGATGTTAAAAAATCTTTGCTAAGCAATTTGAAAAATCTATTTTACAACAATACCCTGTGTTTGACATGTGTGTTTCAGACATTAGCCCTACCTGTGTTTTCTTTTAATGTCGTACGTGACAAAACACGTAGTATAACTGTTAGCTGTTATTTTTAGCTGACTTCAAAAACATGAGGAGGTTCTCAATTCAGTTGTATTTTTTTATTGCTACATGGAGGTGAATCAAGCTTATGGCCCACCTGATGTTAAGTGGTAACCATCGCCTGTACCAGAGAATTGCCTCGTGGGTCACGCACCTTAGAAATGTACCCTTCGATGCACTGCCCGCGTCCATCAACTTGAGGCATACAGGTGTAAAGCCTCACGTGTCTGTAATTTCACCGGCAACCAAACCCTTCAAACCGAAACACAACAGTGCTGCTTGAAACGTATCAAACGATTTGGAAAATTAATTTTTATTTAAAAGAATTGGTCCCATAGAAATTTCATCAATTTCGGCTCAGTAGTTTAGTTTTTAAATCATATACCTGGTTTCGATTTTATGATTTCTGAAGTGTATGTTTCATAAAAAGTAAGAACCTTACCACAAAAAAAAAACACTGTTTGGAAAAAATTTATACCAAAATTGCTGAGGAATTTTTAAACATACGTTAAACAGTTGTTTAACTTTTTTGTAATAAGGTGTAACAAGGTTACTTACTTATCAATAAATTATGTGCGTGGAAGTGAAACCTTTACATAGAAAAAATTTTAGTAATGTGTACGTACATTTCCGGTTCTGGGTCATTTCCGAAGTGAACGTACATTGTTAATAAACTAATAAAGTATAGAAACGAAGGTCTACAAAAAGACTGATAGGTGTTTATGTAAATCTCAAAAAAAAAAGCGGCCAAGTGCGAGTCGGACTCGCGCACGAAGGGTTCCGTACCATTTTCTATAAAAACGGCAAAAAAATCACGTTGTTTATATAAGAGCCCCTCTTAAATATATGTTTTACTATAATTTAATTATTTATTTTTAAAGTGAATATATAATTAAATATTCTGTGAATATTTCAAGCGTTCTACCTGTTGCCGTTATCAATATCGAGCAAAAACAAGCAAAAAAAAACACGTTTGTTGTATGGGAGCCCCCCTTAAATATTTATTTTATTCTGTTTTAAGTATTTGTTGTTATACCGGCAACAGAAATACATCATCTGTGAAAAATACAACTGTCTAACTATCACGGTCCATGAGAAACAGCCTGGTGACAGACGGAAAGCCAGACAGACAGCGGATTCTTAGTAATAGGGTCCCGTTTTACCCTTTGGGTACGGAACCCTAAAAACTGACTACTCATATTGTACCGCCGCCTATTGTACTAACACTTATTAGTCTTTAAGTTTTCTAGCTTTAGTTACTGTAATTTGGTATAACAATAAATCTACACTATCTAATACTATAAAGAGGAAAGATTTATATTTTTGTATATTTGTAACGAATAAACTCAAAAACTACGGGTCCGATTTCAAAAACTCTTTCACCAATGCTACATTATCCCTGAGTAGCATAGGCTATATTTATTTCTAAAAAATACAGAACCCTACTAAAACTTCTGAAATAAAAGAGATATAGCTAAACTCGCTGTTGCAACTTGACTTGACACCCCATTTTTATCCCATGGGACCTGATTTAGGGGGTAAAAAGTAGCGTATGTGTTAATTCAAATTTTAATCTACATATATACCAAATTGAATGGAAATCGGGTCAGCCGTTCCGTTGTGTTTGAGTAACAAACAAACAAATACCTAAATAAACAAACATATGAACTTTCGCATCGCATTAATATTATAAATGTGAAAATGTGTATGTTTGTTTGTTACTCAATCACGACGATAGCATATGAAATGCTTGTCTGTTTCTGGCACCTCCAAAATGATGTTGCAATGAGCTACTTAAATAAAGCCTATGTATTTAGTTATGTATTATTATTGACGTAACCAAGTGTTTTAATGTATCCCTACGGTTTGAATAAATGAGTATGAGTATTGCATAATGCTTGCCATCTTACCTATTGTATTGTATGTATGTATACTGTATTGGTGAGATATATCTTGTTGTCTTTTGTCTAATGCACAACCCGCAGCCATTTCCGAAAGAGATATCAAATCTTCCTTTATTTTTGGATGTCGATTGCAAGAGTAGGCAGTATGTTTTTTATCGAATTAATCACCTAATCTTAGTCGATTTTCTGTAAAATTTGATAATCTAACTAGTAGTTTTTTTTTCGATAAGTCTTTTTTTATGTTTTGAAACACCGTCACTTGAATATCGTCAGTATATTACCAAACACTCTGTATACTACATATGTTGGACAGGTGTTTGGCCACAACAATAGCATTAGGTGAGGCGGTTACTAGGTCCTCCATTATCTATCAATCTATGTATAATAACTATTGCAAAAATATACACCAGTAGAACAGAAAATATTAGACAAAAAAAGTGAATTGGTTTCGCCACCTCTAGCAGTGCTCTACAGTACAGAGATTGATTGATTGATTGATTGAAAATACTTTATTGCACTTATAAAACTGTTACAAAGGCGAACTTAATGCTAAAGAGCATTCTATTCCAGATAACCTTTGTGTATTGTAGATAAAGATGTGTAGGTAGTGCACAGGAAAGGGAACTAAAGAAAAATTTGCAGAGATCAAATGAAGCCATGATTATGATTCCTGTATTTTCATCCACGACACGTTTAGATTATGTGACGGGTACGCTTACATCAATTAAGATTGACTTCCTATTCCTACAGGGTTACACGTGTTCTAACTGTGTCTTAATCTAGAGTCTAATACATAAAGTTAGTAAATCGCTAGGGCAAGGTGTACGCTTTTATAACAAACTCTCAAGTGATGTACAAAAATTGACAATTCCCAAATTTAAAAACGTAATTAAACAAAATCTTTATAAAAATGCCTACTATAAAATATCGGATTATTTAGATGATAAAGAAGCTTGGGATTGAAGTTGGTTCAATACGTTAAAATTTTACAATTTAGACGTAATTTATTTTCCTTGTTATTATGTATTCTAAAAGGATCATTAATAGACAACCAGCCTTGTTTTCTTGCCTTTCTTTCCTGGCTTGGTCGCGAAGGAACACGCAGTAAAATTGACGGTTCAAAGTGATCCTTGTGATTTTAATGAATAAAAGGTTTTGAAAAAAAAATATTATACTTGCAGACTGAAAGACAAAATCTAGCGATTGAATTTGTCTAAGCTGGTTTTTGTGATTGTGTTTTTGTGAGTATTGCTTAGAGGCGTTATATTTATTTTATACAAGCTTCCGCCCGCGGCTTCGCAGGCTTGCCAATAAAAAGTAGCCTATGTGTTAATCCAGGTTATGGTCTACGTACATGCCAAATTTAATTGAAATCGGTTCCGCCGTTCCGACGTGAAAGAGTAACAAACATCCATACATACATGCAAACTTTCGCGTTCATAATATTAGTGGGATGGGACTAGCTGACCCCCGAACTCCTTAATGCCTTGACATGCATATGACGCGGGCTGCCAATGTACGTCGCCGGTAGAATTGTCAATCGGCCATCATTAGCTGAATTAGCATGTATGAGAAAATGAATTTGCTTCATAATTTCGTTTTGCATGAATTTTTCCCATATTTTAATAGTTATTCTGCCATTCGGGGCGAAGACAAATCCAACAATTCAAAGATCATCAAAATCAGTCCAGCCGTTCTTGAGTTATAAATGGTGTAACTAACACGACTTTGTTTTATATCGATACTAGCTTCCGCCAGCGGCTTCACACGCGTGGTTTGTCAACAAAAAGTAGCCTATGCGTTAATCCAGGTTTTAATCTACGTACATACCAAATTTCATCGAAATCAGTTCAGCCGTTACGACGTGAAAGAGTAACAAACATCCACACATACATCCATACAAACTTTCGCGTTTATGATGTTAGGTGGAAAGTGGGATAGTGGGATTAAACAAAGTCATGGTTACACCATTAGTGTTAGTTACACCATTTATAACTCAATAACGGCTAGACCGATTTCTATTAAATTTGGTATATAGATAGACTATGATCGGGTTTGAGACGTCCTCCTAGCAATATACTGTTTTGTGTGAAAGTATTAAATACATAAATACATAAGCTACGTTTTACCCGACTGCGCAGAACGAGGGTAATGTTTTTATTGACAAACCACGCGTGTGAAGTCGCGGGCGGGTCAGCTAGTTAATTTGAAATATTATTAATTGGTATGTACTCATAACTGCTTCGTAAGAAGGCTCGCGGTTGCTAAGCGTGCTATGGAGGGAGAGGGCTATGCTTTGGATATCTCTAAGAGATCGAATAAGAAATGACGGGATTTTTAGACAGAACAGTCACTGTCGTAGCCCAGAGGTAGTAAATTAAAGTTGCAGAGAGCGGGGTGCATAGCTCGAAGGCCTGACGGTCGTTGGGGCAGAAAGGAGACCACATACTGGAAAGAGCAGCATAGAACAACCTATTTTAGAACGTCCTTTTATTTAAAGGGGGCCGCGATTTGATGTAAGGACGAACTGAAATAGGTTGCTGGTAGCTGTTGGGTGCAGGTCTGGAAATGTAGGGTGACGCCTAAATCCAGCAGTGGACGTCCTAGAAAAGTAAGTATCCGACCGCTGTATTAATTTTTATGGTACACACGGCTACACATCAAGCTATACAGTTCCAGTATAAGCTGACCTCTCATTCTACGAAAAACCTACACAATGCGAGGTCAGCTTATACTGGAATGTATAGCTTTATGTGTAACCGTGTGTACATGTTAAGCATTTTTTACACTTGGCTAAATTCAGTGCACTAAATGAAAACGACTATGAATTTAGACAAGTGTAAAGATACTTAGACACACTAATTAAACAATCAGATATCTTTATCATAGTATTTTTCAATCTTTTGCGATAATTGCACATAATTACTTATTTAAATGGGTGTTTGTCGCGTATATACCTTATTAGTTTGTCATCCCGACGTTCCTACTTTATCATGCTAAATTTAGTATAGTGTAAAGTATTTTTTTTAAACACGATAGAACTTCGTTTGACCACAATTTCACCTGATGATAAGCGATGATGTGGTCTAAGATGTAGCACGAAGATCTAGAAGAAACCTATTCACTCTTACCTTAAAGAGGCCCGGATCGTATTAGACTAAACCCGGAGTTTAGACTAAGTTTCACGTAAAGTGAATTAAGCGAATCAAACAGACAATGAATATTTAGTCTTCAGTTTCTATTTGTTCGCCACTCGCGGCTGTGTGTTTGTACCTAATTGCCACTCGCCACTCGTTCCTAATCCTATTATAAGTGTAACATTAATCTTCTTGATCTAATCTCTTTTATTTGATTGAGTAAACGTGTATTTAATTTTCTGTTTTTAATTGTCCACTGTATGTAGTTTATGTGTGTTTGTATGTGTGTCGAAATAAATGACTACATAGTATAAAACAAAGTCGCTTCCCGCTGTGTGCTCCATATGTATGCTTAGATCTTTAAAACTACGCAACGGATTTTGATGCGGTTTTTTTAATAGATAGAGTGATTCAAGAGGAAAGTTTAAATGTATAATTCATGCATAATATAGTAGAGAAACACTGATAATTTTAGAGGTTTCTAATGCGATGTCGTATATACTCATAATACTCTTTCAAGAGTACCCTCTAAAGAAAACATGTATGTATTTTCTAATGACTAAAAAGCTGTGAACGTTGTATATAAAGACATTCTGTAATATATCTAGATTATGCATTGCACCCGTGCGAGGCCGAGGCGGGTCGCTAGTGTCTAATAAATTTAATATCTAATAGTAATGTAGTATAGTTAACGTAACCATTCGTTGGGCGGGACCAGTCCCGCTTTCAGGCTGTCTGTCCCGTTGCCCCCAACCAGAGCAAAAATGTCTCGCTTTTACAAAGAGACCAAACGATAAATTCACGTACCCTTACGTACCTAGGAGTTTATTCATTGGATTCGAAACGCGCGGGCGACAGCGGCAGCGAGTCAAAATAACACAAAGACTAACATCAACAAATCATGTGATAAGCTCCATTCCTACTCAAAAATTAGACCCGATATTTCAAAACTAATTTGCTCCACCGACAAATACAATGCGTCTTCAATCACAATGTAATGTTTAAATTTCATATTAGTATAGGTACCTAATATATTGATTTTCGTCCTTTTTTTAATAAGTACCTAGTAAAATATATTTTTTTTTTAATTCCACAAGCGTCCCGCTCTGACAAAAAAAATAAATGGTGACGTTACGTATAGGTAGTTGACTTTTTGTAATAATTCATCTCTTTTCTAACTCCACACTTCCGTCTCTTTAATCGAACTCGACTACCGACGCGACCATGGCCGTGGTGATCTTTATTCTTTGATGTTTTGAAGGCGCCATGAGAGAGCTATAATTATTGTGTATAAGCTCAAAGTTCGCATCTATACTGAGTTATTTAACTACTCGTAATTATACAAAGTGTAAAGAGACTCCCTGAATGGTTTATTTTCGAAATCTCCACCGCTCCGTCCCCACCAGTGCGTAGAGGCCTTGTAACTGGACAATAACTACAAACATACATACTTATACTCGTACACGGGCAATTTTTGAAGTAAAACTTCTTTACGCGTGCTTGACTTGGGGAGTAAGCTAGTGAATGCGTTATGAAAAGTGCGAACGGAAGTTGAGAGGGTAATATATCAGTAAAGATAGAAAGAGAGAGAGTTACGTTTCGTATATTGTTAAACGTTAAATAGCGAGTGCGAGTTGCGTCTGTCCAGAATGAACATACATAGACTGATTGACCTACAGACGTGTGGACAATTTTGTAATTGAACAATTTTATAAATTATTATTTTGAAAAAGAAGTTTTACTTCAGTCATGTGGTCTAAAACACACTCGTTTTTTTTTATTAAATACAAATCGTGTCCAGTTACAAGGCCTCTACGCACCGGTGGGGACGTAGCGGTGGGTATTTCGTGTATAAGCCCTCTGGATTCTGAATCGATTGCACTGAATTTAGCCATGTGTAAAAGCCGCTTTAATGACAGGATCATGACGTTTGCTGACATCTTCACCAAAATCCGTCAAGCCGTTTGGGTGCGTTTGGTGCGAAGTCATAAAGAGTCGCGCATGATAAGATAATCCTTCGTCTTCGGCAGTCAAGCAAATATAATAGATAAGTAAGTAGTACAATGGGCGGTCCTATCGCTAAAATCTCTACACAAAAATCGGATGAACTAAAATAAAAGTGAAAATGCTACATACCGTAGGTAGTTATAAATATTTAAGTAGGTAGGTATTTAATAATATAAGTCATTATGGACGATAAACACAACCAGCTTTCAGCTGAATGAATATTAATAGGTATCAATGAAGGTCAAGGACTCACCAAGATACTGCCACGCGTCGCCAATCCCAACGTAACTAATATTCCAATTTGTTACTTTATAGCGAAATACAAGAAATATTGTATTCTGTAAAAAACCTTTAACATCATAATCACGCTCCACCGCTCAGAACATGAATCGAATTTTATTCAAATTCAAAAATAGTTTAAATTGTCAAATGTCACTCCCGAATAGTGATGGGGTAAATTGAATATCGATATTCTCGCGAAAAAAAACACGTCTTACACTGAACGCGGAACGCGAAAGAATGGTACGGTAAGGTACTTTATCACTTAGCATAGGTAATAATAAGTTTTTATCGTTTTAAATAAGGTTGCATATCAGCTACTTAAAAGCGACTTTGCGTTTTCAGAAATGGTGGGAATTGAGTTATAATTTGACACTATTACGCCGTGTTGCCGGCAAACGGGGTCGTGGATCTAAAATACTATCTAACTAATGTAATTTTAAATGTTTTGTTTGTGTTAATATTCATGTCAATAGTGCAGTTTATTACTACTATTATATTTGTAAACACTAACATTATAAATACTAGGTATAATATTTCTCTTTTGTCTGTCTTTCTGTACAAAAAATTATCCTTTTTGAAGTGAAAACTTCTTTAGGCGCGTTGGGTATTTTTTGAGATGAGAAAAAAACCATTGAAATCGCGACACCGCTACCGTTACCGACACCTCTGTATATAAGTGCCTGTAGTGTAGTCTGCTTTTAAATTTTGTTTACCCAAACATTGAGCGGTAAATTTTTCTATTCTGTCGGCACTCCCGGAGTCCTACTTTTGTATACTACTTGGAGATGCAACAAGCTTATGGCCGACCTGATGTTAATATGTGGTAACCATCGCCTAATATCTCACTAATATTATAAATGCGAAAGGGTGGATGAATGTTTATTTGCTGGCTGAACCGATTTCGATGAAATTTAGTATGTATTTATAATTTAGCTATAAAGCCTGGATTAACACATAGGCTACTTTTTATCCCATAAATCAGGTTCTATGGGTAAAAATTGGTCAAGTCAAATTGCAACAGTGAGTTTAGCTTTATTTCTAGGTTACTACTACTACGTAGTCTAACGCGTACGAAGTCGCAATCAACAGATAGTTTTGTGATATATTTGTATTGTCTCGTAGGTCACGCACCTTAGAAACGTGCCCTACGATGCACTGCTCTGCGTCTATTGAGGCATACAGGTGTAAAGTCTCATGTGTAATTTCATCGGCAACTATACCCTTCAAACCTAAATAGCAATTCTGCTTGGTAGCCTAAATAAATATCGTGATAGTACTTCCCCGGGCGAGCTCTTTCAAAGGGACTCTACTACTCTGATTTAATTAATAATAAAAATGATTGAATGATTAATTATTTTTCACTCCACCTGCTCGACAATGTCAAATTATATGTCATGTAAACCGAAAGCAGGTGATTAAATCTCTACGGCTGAGCCGGGAGTAAAGTTGTACTGAATTTAATTATGCCCTCGCGGGCATAATGTGTTTTGAATTAGGAGCTGTATTAAAATTTGAACGAAAGAGACCCACAAAATAGGAACTGATTCGTAAATCGAACTAACCTCTACACAGAATGCACCAACCTAGATTTGGTTTTCATTGTCTCACAAAAAGTGTGAAAAGTAGAGTATTCTCCTCGTGGATAAAGCTGTCTGCAGCTTGGGCGTGCTTATATCTCTCTCTGCACTCAGGATTCTAGTAACTCCCTCGCTCCGCTCGTGAGTTAACTCTAGAATCCTACGTTACATTCGGGATTCAATACAGCGCCCGTGACGCAAGACACTGCTTTACCCCTCGTTTAATAATTTACTATTTCAATACAATATAAAATAAAACTTTACTTCGAGAAACTAGTGAAATTCGTGAAAAAATTGTATAATATTATAACACGAATTTCATTCGTTTTTCGAAGAACATAGATATCTTATTTACAAAACCCTTTTAACTTTGTCCCTTTTTTAGAAAATATAGATGTGAATTTATTTAATCAGAGAATCTGCAGAAAACGGTGACGAAACTTAGGTACATACATAGATGTCGCAAACAGTCGCAACATACCAAGTCGGAGGGAGTCACTAGTTAATAACAGTGTACTATTGAATGATTTATTTGATTTACTTATCAGATTTACCGGTGCAACAGGATTGAACAAGATATGCTCACAATGCCAATCTGAGCACAAGACTCGTTTATCAGGCCATACAACTGTGTAGCGTTATTTGTATAAGAAATATTAATTACTAGCTTCCGCCAGCGGCTTCGCACGCGTTGTTTGTCAAAAAAAGTAGCCTATGTTTGAATACAGATCATAGTCTATCAACATACCAAATTGCATCAAAATCGGTTGAGCCATTACGACGTGATTGAATAACAAACTAACAAATTACTACACAAACACCCAAACTTTCACATTTATATTATTAGTGTGATAATGTTTATGATAAGGTAGAAGATGGTATTAGATGGTTAGATGGTGGAAGACTATAAATGCAAAATACATTTATCATCATCATTAATTAGCTATAGAACGTCCACTGTATAACATAGGCCTTCTCATAGATAGCTTAGGACAAACCATATCATATACCTACGTCCTTCGTGGTGCAGGGAGCGATTGCCGGCTGAGACGCAGGAGGTTGCGGGTTTGATTGCCGCCGCGGAACAAATATTTGCATGCTCTACACATATTTGTTCCAGGTCTGGTTGTTTCTCTGTATATTGTAAATATGTATGTATTGATAAAAAAAGTGTCCAAGTATTTTATCAGTTATCTGGGTCCCATAGTACAAGTTCTGCTTAGTTTGGGACTAGATGCCGACGTGGGAAATGTCCAGCATTATTTGTTTATTTATATGTACACACGGCTACACATCAAGCTATACTTTCCACTATAAGCTGACCTCTCACTCTACGAAAAGCCTACACAATGCGAGGTCAGCGTATACTGGAAATGTATAGCTTGATGTGTAGCCGTGTATACTAGTGGACTGTAATATTCATATCTTGTCATTCAGTAGAGAACTGTTCCCTAGGCCACAGCTTACGCTGTGGCTAGCTTTTTCTGGGAAAAAGGGACACAAATCATCTATTTAACTTTATGGTCACAATAAATATATTTCTATTTCTATATGTTAGTATCAAACGTATGTCTATTGACGTAAAGTACGACCTGGATTTGGACATATGCTACTTTTTATTGATAAACAACGCGCGCGAAGCCGCGCGCGGAAGCTAGTGTTATTATAATCTCATATTTACGAGCCTATAATAATCACTTAATATATATTTATTTATATCAATACGTGATTAATTCAATTATATTTACTAAACAGATAAGACAAAAATCGTTCGATATGATTAGATAGTAGGTATATCATGGACATCACTAGTAGCTATCATTTCTTCGGACTTGAGGCCTTTAAAGATAAATAGGGGCTGTTACACTATCAATATTATCACGATACTCGAGATCACGAACAAATATCGAGGAAATATTGATGGTATTGACAGTATCGCGATAATATTGACATGTTTCCAGATGTTCCTGAAATCCGCGATCAGGCCGTGACGGAACTATTATTTATTAATCTATGGCGTAGTCCAAGCTTTCTGTTCCAAAGCT
Source organism: Philereme vetulata (assembly GCA_918857605.2). Lineage (NCBI taxonomy): Eukaryota > Metazoa > Arthropoda > Insecta > Lepidoptera > Geometridae > Philereme > Philereme vetulata. The sequence continues at coordinate 14,895,158 of OU975425.1, forward strand.
TTTGATTAATGTTAAAATTTTATTTTTTATACAAACTATCTCTCCTTTCTATAATTTTCGTAATCATCCAAGGTATCGCCTAATATAATTTCTTGCATGAGATTCGAATGATTATACTGGTTTCGTTTTAAAAATCATTTTTTTAAACAACGCTTTCGTCTGTTTTTGGATTTAGCTTAATCGCAAATACCTATAACAAGAATAATAAATCATTTAATTCAGGCAACAATAAAATAGTTACAGGATAGTAAATAACTTATTATACGCTCTATATAATACACATAAGTATATGCCTTAGCTCATAATACATATTATTTATTTATTTAATACTTTCACACAAAACAAAATAGTACTCAGGTAAATAGTAGGAAGACTGGTAGATAATGCTATTAGAATTAAGTCCTCCAATGCTAATAGCATTATCTACCAGTCTTCCTGGTCGTGCTAAAAAAACAGGAACAGGAAAAAACGTGACACAGGAAAAAAGGTATTTCAAAGCTCTAAATCACTAAATAAGAACTTAATAATAAATGCCTAACTTGAGAATTTTAATATATAAATATATTATAATAATTGGAATATAAAAATATAATTATAGTGACAGCTGCTTTTATCATTACACATTATAGTGCCATTACATATTAACTGACACAATTATCCTCCACGAACTCAATATATTACTGATATCGGTAATATTGATAGTTTAAAGCCCTACCATCATTACTGCCGTGATAATCCTATCACGATATTAGGATCATGATCCAGTATTGATAGTGTAACAGTCCCCATCTACTGCGCTCTCATTTTCACGATACACGCGATTTTTTCCACCCCATACTTGCGAGTTGTGGAGTGAGCTACCATCTGAGGTCTTTCTTTAGGCTAAGCTATGGCATGGTAGAGATCGCTACTTAGCGATAAGACCGCCAATTGTATACATTCATTTGAACAATGTTAATTTTAACTGTTTCGTTGTTTAAGGTGTGCAATAAAGTGTTTTAACGTGTTTTGTTATATACGACATGAAATGAAAACACGGGTAGGGCTAATGGCTAGTATTGTTGTATAATATCTAGGTTTTAAATTTTTAAACAACCATAAATATCAAGTCCTAAAATATTAATGACAGCATCATTTCCGAAGGTACCTGGTAAACTGACTAAGCGTCATCGTCGCAAAGGCGACGCCGATTTATTTTAAAAATTGTTTATTGGGAATGTAATGATTACCTACTGCTTACATATTCAAGCTTATTATATTAAACCCAGCTTTAAAATAAGTTAATACGATTCCAGGTGTGTGTTTTAAATTATCTACAGCATGGTACGCTTCAAGAAAAATGCAAAGTGGTTTGTACAGGGTACGGAAAGCATCGACAATACCCGGGGTATTGCCGGTATCAGTCCGGTGGGCCGTAAGCCTGTTTCCCCTTAAATAACATTAAAAAAAACTCCGATATATAAAAATCCGTAATAAACCAATTCACAGCTGCGATCCTTTTTTATGTTATTTGTGAGAAACAGGCTTACGGCCCACCCGATGGTAAGCGGTCACCGTCGCCTATTGACACCGGCGATACCCGGTGATTTGTCGATGCGTCCCTACCCTGTACAAACTACTTTAAATTTCTCTTGAAGCGTGTCCTGCCGTAGCCTAATGGGAAAACCTCAGATGGTAGCTCATTCCACATCTTGCAAGTATGGGGTAGAAAAGATCGCGTGAAGCGTGTGGTGCGCGATACCCAATTGTCGACGATATGTGGATAAGCTTTATTAAGTTGTCAAGAAGTGCGATGGTGAAATCTCGACGACAGGAGGAGATCAAATAGTTCCTCAGAACATTCCCCATTATACAGGCGGTAGAATACACTGAGCGATGTCACCTTTCACCAAAAGGAATAGTGCTAAAAATCACCGCAGTTAAAATAGACTAGATTTCTTTATAAAAAAAACCATGTTAGAATCTGTCCTTTTAAAGCTAACTTTAATATAAATTCTTACAACCTACACACAAGTAAAAATCAACAGTCGACGTATAAAAAAGGCCCAATTGAGTACCTTTTATGGACCATTATAAAAAAATTAACAAAAAGTATTGATGACGGCAGAAAAATTGTTAAATGACAGCTGAGGTGACTACCTGATGTATTTTTTTGGCTTCGTGACTATGCTTTTTTGTTTTTAATGAAACAACTTATCATTTGATTCCGGGCAGCGGCAGGATAGTTAGTATTACGTGTATATTTATAATGCAACAAAAATAGTTTCAATATAATACTTAACCTAACGCGAATCTAGTAATGTTTAAAGTAAAACTTCTTTACGCACGCATGACTTGGGGAGTAAGCTGGTGAATGCGTTACGAAAAGTGCGAACGGAAGTTGAGAGGGAGATATAAGTTAGTGAAGATAGAAAGGGATAGAGTTACGTTTCGTGTATTTTTAAACGTTAATGTGCGAGCGCGAGTTGCGTCTGTCCAGAATGAACATAGACTGATCGACCTACAGACGTGTGGACAATTTTGTAATTGAACAATTTTTTTAATTAATTTTTTCGTGTGGTCTAAGCACACTCGTTTTAGGGTTCCGTAGCCAAATGGCAAAAAAACGGAACCCTTACGTCATGTCTGTTTGTCAGTCTGTCCGTCCGTATTTCACAGCCAGTTTTTTCCGAAACTATAAGAACTATACAGCGTCTCAGCGATCTTGCCCACGCAGATGGTCAGGGGTTGCTACTTCGCATCAGTGCACTCATTGATTCAATATGGCACTGAGTTATTTGGGCGTGCTGCCGATGTAGAGCGCGTCTTCAGAATTCAAAAACGAGCCGTGAGAGCCATCGTGCGAGTACCACGAGAGACATCGGTGAGGTCCTATTTCAGATCGTTGGGGATAATAACAGTGCCTGCTATAGTCATATTCCAAACGACGTTGTACGCTAGGAACAACCTGGAATCCTTTGTCACCCGTGGAGAAGGCCATAGGTACAACACGCGGAACGGGCATAAACTGCGGGCAATCTCCCATCGGCTGACCAAAACGTCGAAACTGGTGCATGTTATGGCTCCCAGTATTTACAACGGACTCCCCGAGAATATAAGAAACGCCTGCTCGACACAATCCTTCAAAAATAAGCTCAAACGGTGGTTAGTCGAACTGACGCCATATGAGGTTGAGCAAACGTAGTTGATTTGTATTTTTTTTTTTATTTTTATTTATTTTACGAACAATTCAAGTTTATGAATAATTTAATTTAATTTATGAGTATTATTGTACCAACCTCTGTAGGTTCCAATTTTATTTTTGTATTATGTTTAAGAAATGACTTGTTATTGATTTTTTACCAATAAATAACTATGAACTATGAAACTTGGTAAGTAGATGTATTTTGTGAACCGCATTAAGATTTTTTAAACAAAAATAGAAAAAAATCTATAAATTTTTGGGGGTTCCCCATACGTAGAACTGAAACTGTAAAAATTTTTTTTCGTCAAAGCCATACGTGTGGGTTATCTATGGATAGTTCTTCAAAAATTATATTGAAGTTTCTAATATAATTTTTTTCTAAACCGAATAGTTTGCGCGAGAGACACTTCCAAAGTGGTAAAATGTGTGTCCCCCCCCCCTCCCCTTGTAACTTTTAAAATAAGAGAATAATAAAACTAAAAAAAAATATATGATGTACATGCAAACTTCCACCGAAAATTAGTTTGAACGCGATCTAGTAAGTAGTTACTTTTTCATACGTCATAAATCGTAAACCACAATTTACCTTTCTTTAAATCAACTCATATATAAAAAATAGTTACAACGAACTACAAGAACTTTTATAGGATGTTACTTGCTGCTACGGAACCCTTCATGAGCGAGTCCGACTCGCACTTGGCCGCTTTTTTCATCAATCATGCTCTGAAAGAGGTCATTTATAACTCTATAATTGCCAGTAAAATGCGCAAATACTATCTTTATCATACCAGCCACAGGACGTCCACTACTGAAAAAATAAACGAGGACATTTCTAATTTTGAAGACCAAGTGAGGGTAGTTGCTGCAGCTGTCATCACTTCTCGAAGGTAGCTCCAAGTACTCCAGTTTGCCCGCGACCACGGCTGTTGCAACAGAGTCGAAACGTCGGGATGGCAAATAAAAAAGGTACTACGTGATAAATACCCGTTTTAATCAATAAGTAATATACACTGACAATACTTTTTTCATTTAACACTCGTATATCAAACTAGCTGACCAATCTGCAGCTTCGCACGCGTAGTTTTTCAATAAAAACATTACTCTCCTTCTGCGCAGTTGGGTAAAAAGTAGCCTATGTCACCCGGGGATAGTGTAGCTTCCCAACAGTGAAATAATTTTTTATATAGGTCCAGTAGTTTCGGAGTCTATTCTATACAAACAAATCTTTCCTCTTTATAATATTAGTATAGATTTAGGCGTGTTCATATCTCGAAGAACTGACGGCCGTTGGGGCAGAAAAGTAGAGTGGAGACCGGAAACTGAAAAGTGTAGCGAAGGACGCCCCCCCCCCCCCCCCCCCCACTGTATCTGTTTTCTGATCTCGTAAAGAAACGCCAAGCATAGCCCTCTCCATAACACGCTGACTGACTGCGAGTCTTCTTATGAGACCACGTTTCTGTAACATACGTCATTGCCGGTAAAACGCACTGATCAAAGACTTCCGCCATAACAGAACAGAAGAATAAGGAGAAAGAAAAGACAGAAGAATACCTCGGATGCTAGACTTTGTATATAAATAAACTTTCACTTTTGTATATAAATAAATATTGCTCGACATTTTACACAGCGCTATCTAGCCCCAAACTAAGCAGAGCTTGTATTATGGGAACCAGATAACTGATGGAATGTATTATAAATACATATAATACATAGAAAAACATCCAGGCCCGGAACAAATATCTGTAGATAATGCAAACATTTGTTCTGCGGCGGGAATCAAACCCGCTACCTCCTGCATCTCAGCCGGCTGTTCGCCCACTGCGTCACGGAGGTCGTCAATACCTCGGATTCTAGACATTTCACTTTTTTATATGATGTTAAATATTTTTATTTATATTTAACTAGCTGACCAATCCGCGGCTTCGCACGCGTGGTTTGCCATTAAAAAGTAGCCTATGTGTTAATCCAGGTTATGATCTACGTACATACCAAATTTCATCGCAATCGGTTCAGCCGTTCCGGCGTAAAAGAGTAACTAACATCTATACATCCATACATACAAACTTTCGCGTTTATAATATTAGTAGGATAGACATTACATTGACTCCACACTACACTGACTATTCCCTGTATCAGACCGGGAACAATCATTTGCACATGCAAACATTGCAGCAGGGGGAAACGAACCCGCACCTCGCGTTCCAGCCGACTCACTACGCAACGAAAGCCCTTTGTTTTTCCATTATCACCACCCGTCTTCCATTCATATTATTAATATTGACTCAAACAGTCCAATTGATTCCCAGCACGATATAATTCTCCCAATCACCAGATGAACCCGATTAATCCTAATCACCGGATTATTACCGGATAGTTTGGAGGGATCTGGTTCTGTCACTTGGCGAATATTACCGGTTTTAATGTTGAAATCAAGATTACCGGATTGTACGCCGGGTAGATCGAGGAGATCCTGTGTAGGCAGAAGATACCGGTTTTTTTATTTAATTTAATTTTTAAGACACACATTTTTTATTAGACGAGCGTGTAGCGAAGCGATCTTTGCTAAAAGCGTAGCGAGTTGTGCTATTTATACTAATGCAAAGAATGTGTGTTGTTTTTTGCTCAAAAAACATGATACAAGTTAGACCTTTACATTATACAACTGCTATGAGCTGATACTATACAACATAGACAACATACATAGGTGGTAGAGCTTTTGTGAACGGGCTCGAGGAAGTGGGCACCACCGCCTTACCTTTATCTGCCGCCAAATAGCAGTACTTGTGCTGCTGTGTTGCGGTTAGATAGTAATGGTATGTTCCTGTAATTACTGGCACATAGGCAACACAGCTAAGTCCTATAGTATGGCAACGTATTCACATAGAGATCACGACAACATAATAGCTTGTTTCGAATTCTATGTGGATATCCATGGGCTGCAGTAGCCACTTATCATCTGGTGGACTGCATGCTCGTTTGCCATATAAGTAGTATAAAAAAAACATAAAAAAGCGTTTGCGAATTAAATCTAAGCATTATTAACTTTTCCGCATATTTTATCGCCAAGCCCTTTCTTCAACAATACAAAAAACACATCTTGGACGGCACTTATAAAGGTCCATGAGTCCGTCAAACACAAATTATTTGTTGTATTCGTCGAAAATAGTTCAAGGTCGCATGCGAGTACCTCGAAAGAGACTACCTTCCTACAACACAGGTTTATATCTAAGGTGGGAGGTAGTGATCATTTGTGTTGACATACCGTCGTCGTCCTGTGAATACCATGTTTTTTATACTTTTCTGAAAAATAAATGATTATTAATAAAGAACTTTTAAAAATTACATGCCTGTCCTAGTATAACCCTATACTAATTACATTTCCAAATAAAAACAAATTAAAATTATACATTCAAATAAACAAGCAAATTACTTAACAGATATTAAAAAATAAATATAACTTATCTAATTATCTAGGTATGTATTCGTATATGGCGACATACAGCACTAAATAATCTAGCTGTGATTTCTAACCCAGCTATCCCGCTACGCTTGTCGCTACGCTTATGCTAACTAGCAGCCTCATGTCATTCTTCACATAACATATTAATGAATCGTTGGTTTCTTTAGAAACCTGACTCATATTTTAATTGAGGCTTTTATGAAAGAATTCGAGAGAGCTTTGATTATAGGTAGTTTTGCAAATGTATGGAATTGGAACGGCATTCCATTTCTTTTCATAATATTTTTAAGTTAATTAAAAACTAATAACTAGAGTTTTAAGAGCCGTGATGGCCTAGTGGTATGTACCCCGACTTCCGATTCAGAGACTGCAGGTTCGAATCCGGGCCGAGCAATAGTAGATTTTTTCACGATAACAATAATACTACATGTTAAACTAGTCCAAATTTAATAGATAGGGAGCATCTTTCCTAACAAATATGAATGAAACTATCTGCAATTTCTTTTTTTTGAGGAATCCGTACCCAAAGGGTCAAACGGGACCCTATTACTATGACTCCACTGTCTGTCTGTCCGTCTGTCACCAGGCTGTATCTCATGATAGTTAAACAGTTGTAATTTTCAGAGATGATGTATTTCTGTTGCCGCTATAACAGCAAATACTAAAAACAAAATAAAATAAATCTTTTAGGTGGGCTCCCATACTACAAACGTGGTTTTTTTGCTCGATATTGATAACGGCAAGAGGTAAACGCTTGAAATATTCACAGAACATCGGGTTATATTATTCAGTTTATAAATAAATAATTAAATTCACATAAAATTATTATTTACGGGGGGGCTCCCGTACAACAAACGTGATTTTTTTGCCGATTATATAGATAATGTTACGGAACCCTTCGTGCGCGAGTCCGACTCGCACTTGACCGGTTTTTTTGTAATTAGCATTTCTGAGATAAAATATCGAACCAAACTGGGTCTTGGGCAAAAATAAAATGGGTCTAAATTGAACTCTTTATACCCTAAGTAAATCAAATTCATTTTTTAGTCCTTCAAGAAACTAATGACTTAAATCCAACCCATCGTTATAAAATTTTGTCCTTAACAACCTTTAGATACCTGAATTATTCATAAGAAAAGATACTCTAATATTATAATATAAGAATATATTTTAGTTTGAATTTTAAATACCTACTATAGGTTTTTGAACTCTTAACTTTTGCGAAAGGTAAGCTTGGGTTATTGCCCTTCCCAAAAATAGCTATTAGGACTGGAAATACAAAAAAATTGTTGCTGAGGACTAAATTATTAAGAAGCATTGCTGTGTTTCAGTTTGAAGGCATGATGCTTCACAACGAGACAATACTTTGTTATAGGCGATGGTTACCACTTAACATCATGTTATACCATCTCCAGGTTGCATAAAATTTGTAGCATGTGTTAATGCGGCTGCCTATAACAATGCCTAAATCATAATATATTTCTCGAAAAGTGAGCCTTATTACATGGTTCTTAAGGCCATAAACCTAACTATAACACACACGTGCGTAATAGGATTATCCCTACAAAGTTAAGTTAGTACCTAACTGCAAATTATGTGCAAGTAAACAGAGCATTTGCAATTTAACCGAGTAATACATTTTTTGTAACAACAAAGAGGTTTTATGCCGCTGAAATCCATTTACAATAAAGAATAAATAGATGTATCCCTAATTAAGACGAAAATACATTTATTATTATTAAATTATTTATAATTCACAATATTTGCATTCTATCACTAAAATTATAATTTTGAAGTAGGCTATATGGCTATATGTAATCAATCAACGTACATTTGCCGCGTGCAAAAAAAAACTTGCGCTCCATTTCCCATTTTTTTGTTTGTATCGCATTTGTTGCTGTGTGGTAAATAATTGTAAAAATGTCAAGTTTAAGTACAGAAGACAGAAGTACAGAAATTTTTTCCTCGCAAGTGTGTTGTAAAAGTGCGTATGAAACTAGTGAGCAACTTGCTCACTAGACACTCGGCTGATTTACGCAACCCACAGCCTCGTGGATACGTATAACTATTTCACACCTGCTCGACAATTTCAAATTATATGTCATGTAAACCACACCATTATGTTAAAGAATGATTTAAATTTGGAGCCTCATCTGTATTAAAATTTGAACCAAAGAGAAACACAATAAAAATTTATTCGTAAATCGAACTAACCTCTGCACAGAATGCACCAACATAGATTTGGTTTATATTGTCTCGCAGTAAGTGTGAAAAGTAGAGTATTCTCCTCGTGGATAAAGCTGTCTGCATCTAGGGCGTGCTCTCTGCACTCAGGATTCTAGTAACTCCCTCGCTCCGCTCGTGAGTTAACTCTAGAATCCTTCGTTACGTTTGAGTTTCAATACAGCGCCCGCGACGTAAGACACTGCTTTATCCCCTCGTTTAATAATCTATTATTTATACCAGATCACTTTTTTTTAACAAGTACCTACTAACTTACAGACATAGATTTTTCCAGAAGAAAAAACAAATGACTTTGAAATGAGATTGAGAGTGATTTAATGATTTAAGAGTAAGAAAAAATTATGATATATGATAGTGATAGAGTTCCTTGTGAAAGGGCTCGCCCGGGGAAGTACTACCACCATACCTATTTCTGCCGCCAAGCAGCGTTGCTGTGTTGCGGTATGAAGGGTACAGGCAGTCTTTACACCCGTTAGCTCAAGTTGATGGACCCAGAGCTGTGCATCGAAGGGCACGTTTCTAAGTTGCATGATCTACGAAACAATTCTTTGCTATAGGCGACGGTTACCACTTAATATCAGGTGAGCCATATGTTTGTTCCATCTCCAAATAGTATAAAAAAACCAGCCAAGTGCCAGTCGGACTCGCGCACGAAGGGTTCCGTACCATTATCTATAATAACGAGCAAAAAAATCACAGTTGTTGTATGGGAGCCCCAGTTAAATATTTGTTTTAATTTAATTATTTATTTATAAAGTGTACCTGCGGCAAGTCATACAGAAGACCGAAGAGTTTAACTTGCCGCTATGTCTCGCGTTTGTGGACTATGAGAAAGCCTTCGATTCGATCGAAACATGGGCAGTGCTTGAGTCTCTCCAACGATGCCGTATTGACTATCGGTACATCGAAGTGTTGAAGTGTTTGTATAAAAACGCCACTATGTCAGTCCGAGTACACGAACAGAGCTCCAAGGCGATTCCCTTAAAAAGAGGCGTAAGACAGGGAGATGTAATCTCTCCGAAACTGTTTACGACCGCATTGGAAGATGCCTTCAAGCTTCTGGAATGGAAAGGACTGGGCATCAATATTAACGGCGAATACATCACTCACCTTCGGTTTGCCGACGATATTGTGGTCATGGCAAAGTCGATGGAAGAGCTCAGCACGATGCTCGAAGGCCTCAATCAAGTCTCCCAACGGGTAGGACTTAAAATGAACATGGACAAGACGAAAATCATGTCGAATGTCCATGTCGTCCCTGCCCCAGTTATGGTTGAGAACTCGGCTCTTGAAGTTGTCGACGCGTATGTATACAGCGACAAACAGTCCAATTAGGTAGGTCCAACTTCGAGAAAGAGGTCAATCGTCGAATCCAACTCGGATGGGCAGCGTTTGGGAAACTTCGCAACGTCTTTTCGTCCAACATACCTCAGTGCCTTAAGACGAAAGTCTTCAATCAGTGTGTGTTACCAGTGATGACATATGGAACCGAGACGTGGTCCTTCACTATTGGCCTTATGAATAAGCTCAGAGTCGCTCAATGAGCTATGGAGAGGGCTATGCTCGGGGTTTCTCTACGGGATCGAATCAGAAATGAGGAGATACGTAGGAGAACTCAAGTCACCGACATAGCCTGACGGATTAGCACGTTGAAGTGGCAATGGGCAGGCCATATATCGCGCAGAACAGATGGCCAATGGGGCCGAAAGGTTCTCGAGTGGAGGCCACGGACCGGCAAGCGCAGCGTAGGACGTCCACCCACAAGATGGGCAGACGACTTGGTAAGAACCGCAGGTCGGCGTTGGATGCAGGCCGCTTCCAACCGCAGTTCCTGGAGATCAATGAGGGAGGCCTTTGTCCAGCAGTGGACGTCCTACGGCTGATATGATGATGATGATGATGATGAAAGTGTACCTATATACAACTAAATATTCTGTGAACATTTCAAGCGTCTACCTGTTGCCGTTATCAATATCGAGCAAAACCGAGCAAACAAATCACGTTTGTTGTATGGGAGCCTCCTTAAATATTAATTTTATTATGTTTTTGGTATTTGTTGTTATAGCGGCAACAGAAATACATCATCTGTGTAAAATTTAAACTGTCTAACTATCACGGTACATGAGACACAGCCTGGTGACAGACGGACAGACAGACAGCGGAGTCTTAGTAATAGGGTCCCGTTTTACCCTTTGGGTACGCAACCCTAAAAAGTGCCACTCTGAGAGTGCCGACAGAAGTGAAAACTTGAACAATCACGTGTGTATTTTTTGAATCGCTAGGAAATATTTTTTTGAATCGTCAGGGACGGTGTCGGTAACGGAAACAGTGTCGCGAGTTCAATGGTTTTTTTCGATCTCAAAAAATTCCCAACGTGCCTAAAGAAATTATCAATTCCAAAAAAATCATCCTCAAAATAAGAAATTCATAATGTAAATTTCTAGGAATAAATGATTGATAAACTATAACGGATAACGGATTGCGTAACTGTTACGTGAGGTGCGCACGCACATGAGGCACCTACGGGAGTTCAGTCACGTAGCCTTGCTTCTGTATGCCTAAATGAAAGTTTAATTTCTGGAGATAATAACTATTTTGGGTGAAGTGATCGACAAAAATTTTAAAACAACTTACAAAAATGGCCATTCCAAAATTATTTTTTAAAGATTAAGACGCCTTTGTGAGGGACCGGCTATCGGTGGCACTGGACCGTTGTGAATGGCGGAAGTGGGAGGCCTTTGCCCAACAGTGGGACAACATGGGCTAATAGTAATGGTAGAAATAAAGATAAATTTATTTATTTTTAGGGTTCCGTACCCAAAGGGTAAAACGGGACCCTATTACTAAGACTCCGCTGTCTGTCTGTACGTCTGTCACCAGGCTGTATCTCATGAACCGTGATAGTTAGACAGTTGAAATTTTCACAGATTATGTATTTCTGTTGCCGCTATAACAATACACACTAAAAACATAATAAAATGAATATTAAAGGGGGGTTCCCGTACAACAAACGTGATTTTTTTACCGTTTTTATAGATAATGGTACGGAACCCTTCATGCGCGAGTCCAACTCGCACTTGGCCGGTTTTATACCACTTTTTTATCTTGAATCGACCACAATCTCACCTGATGGTAAGCGATTATGTATGTGCTCTAAGATTTGGAAGAAACCTTTTTACTCTAACCTTTGTTGGATGGCGCTGGCTGGGGGTAAGCCGCCAAAAAAGGGTATTTATGCCAAAATCTCAAAGACACAATATCAAGTATGGTATAAAACAATTCATCAGATAAACAACCACAAATTTATTTTTTTCATGTTCCTCGGAAAACACTTGATGTTGACAAGGCAATTGATTTACAATTGACATTGACACTTTCATTTTATAATCAACTTATATTTTTTTATTTATTTATTTATTTGTTCATAAAACAATTAACCAATTGTATTTGAAAGTACGTTACACATTAAACTATACTAACTATACATTAAAATTTTAAAAATAATCATCATTAAATACAAAAGCAATCAATAAACCGACACAATTCAAAACACAAGTCACATTAAAAATCACAAAAACAGCACTTAGGTTAAAAAGTCAAGTTAAAAAAAAATGAAAAATGTCATAAATTAATTGAATAAATAAATCATTTTGAATTGCATTGTGAGTTGAAATCATCCACTGAAAAAAAAACACCCTTCCAAGCAAAAGCTTTTTTAGCCTAGTCTTAAATATGATTGGACTCTCAATAATTATCATGTCAATGGGGAGAGAGTTGTATAAAATAACTGCTTGATACCGAGAGCCATGCATCGCTACATTTAATTTTGGACATAGTGGAGCATCAAGATCTTTCCTTCTTGTGCTCAATCTTAGCACTTTTTGTTCTAATGTTTATAACAAATCAACGCTATCTTATTAGCAGTTATGAAAACACGCCAATAACACCCACATTACCTAAAATCAGCGACAGCTACGCGACTGGCAATATAAAATTTAAATTAAGTATATCCCACTATAATCCCACTAATATATTATATACGTGAAAGTTTGTATTGATGTATGTGTGGATGTTTGTTACTCTTTCACGTCGTAACGGCTGAACCGATTTCAATGAAATTTGGTATGTACGTAGATCATAACCTGGATTAACACTTGGGCTACTTTTTGTTGACAAACAGTGGGTGCGAAGCCGCTGGCGGATGCTAGTACTTAAATAGTTAGGTACATAGGCTTTATCTAGCTAATAGATCATTGCACCATCATTTTGGAGGTGCTAGAAACAGACAAGCATTTCATATATGTACATAATACATTATGTAGTGGTAGTAACAAACATTGTTTACCAAGAGTGGTATGCAAAATGGAGAAATGTCGTGCCAGAACATATTTAAAAATGTACAGGAGTTGAGTAACTAAAAATGCGAAAATAAAAATAATTATTACATATCAAAATCAAATACACAACATTTTGAAATATATTCGATACGATAAAGTAATTAATATTGGTCCAGCTGTTCAAAGGCTAATTATCTTTAATTTTATGGTCATAACTTAATTAGTTTGAAAGCCTCTAAATTGCAAAACATGATCAAACATAGGCTTTGGTTTCCTAATACCGTTGAATGACGGCCGTGAGCATCAAAAGTACTCATACAGATTTGTATCATCTTTACAGATAGTAAAGAAACCAACTCTTCAATACAATTAGTTTAAATTGCAAGAGCCTGTATAGATAACACCCCCCCCCCGTGCCTCCCCTCCCCCTCCCCTTCTAGATCCGGCTCAGGCATCTCCGTGCTGCACGTTTCCGACTGGAATGCTACAGACTGAAATCTGATCAATAAGGATGTGAAGAGAATAAGTAGAAGTAGAAAAATAAACAAGTGTGTTTTCGACTAAACGCCTGAAGTAAAACTTCTTTTTAAAATATTAATTAACAAAATTGTTCAATTACAAAATTGTCCGCACGTCTGTAGGTCGATCAGTCTATGTTCATTCGGGACAGACGCAACTCGCACTCGCACATTAACGTTTAAAAATATACGAAACCTAACTCTGTCTCGTTCTATCTTCACTAACTTATATCTCCCTCTCAACTTCCGTTCGCACTTTTCGTAACGCATTCACCAGCTTACTCCCCAAGTCAAGCGTGCGTAAAAAAGTTTTACTTCAAAATATGCTAAATATTATATTCTGGCGTTATTTTATTTAGTTTGCTTAGTTGTTCATTTGTTTTCAAGCTGTTTTAATTAGTGGGCGGATATCCATGATTCATTCAAAGAGGCGGAAGAACAGAGTTGGGTAGCCGTTGCAACCCAGCACCTGCTGAGTTAGAGCGTTTTTGTGACACTCGCTTGGGGTACGATGAGACACACGCTCTGCAATGTTATTTTTAATCATATTTGTACTTTATGTTGTGATTGTAAGTTCGTATTTGTTTATTTTTTATATATGTCTTTTGTGTGTGTTTATGTGGTGAAGTCACAAATAAATGTTTTTAAATTTATTTTAATTTTTTAGATACACTCGCGCTCGCGTGTAGGAATAACGCCATGTTCGTAGCGATCCCGTAACGCTGCGCAGACGCAGCGACAACGTTGACCGATTAGTCGCGAATGTCTCGCTAGAAACACGCTCGCAAATCGCTAATGTGATAACTTCCTGTGTAATAAATAGCACTAAGTATAACTTCTTAGCCCGGAGCAGCTAACAGTTATCACCCCTAAGAATATCCTACAGTTTTTAACAGCTGTACCACGCGTCAAGCGCTTGACCACTACCTCACCTGATGGTAAGAGATGGTGTGATCGAAGATGGAGCACGCTTGCCTAGAAAGAACCTATTCACTCTGGACTTAAAGACTCCGGGATTATACTGGTCCGGAAAAACATACGCCGGATGTGAGTTCCACTCGTGTTAACAAGAAAAGTCGTTTGGTACGACAATGTGGTACGCCGACCAGGTATGGGTAGTACTTCTCGGAACGTCTGCTTGTCTGCTGGTGGAATGGGGAAGGAGGGATAAGGTCATGAAGATCTCACATTCAAAATGAATCTTGTAAAAAACTGAAAGTCTGGCTACTCGGCGTCTGTGCTCTAGACTTTGTAAATTGGATTCCACTAGTGAGTCATCGCCAATAGGCCTTGTGGCCGCAATGAAATTAAAGCCGCAAAAATAATTTAATAAGAAGTATAACTTACAGTATTGAACTAGCTGAAAGGGTTTAACATCTGAGATACAACTGCTTTATTAGAAACGAAGCCTTAAATATTGTAAGAACGAACCAATTACGTTCAAGGCAGTTCTAAGAATCGAGGAAAAGTTCAGCTGACACAATTTACTATGTATTACGTCATATAGATTTATACAATACATAACTGTACCTACGAGGATTTTACGAGGAAGTTGCATTGAATTTTTAAGGTTCCAGACTAAATGGTAAAAACAGAACTATTATGGTGTCTTATGGTTAAGTTCTCCGGAAAACCCTGGATCCAGTAAGAAGAGAAGATGGTAGTCTGAGGGTCCGTAAAAACGCTGAAATAGAAAATCTTGTAACTGAGTCTAACATCATAGGAGAATAAAAGTCACACCGACTCCGCTGGCTCGGCCTTATACTGCGAATGGGTAAAGATCGAAGCGTAAAGCGAGCATACTTGGACCGACCGACTGGCCGCTAACCGGTTGGTCGTCCCAAGTATCGCTGGAACGATAGGATGGAGGCTGACCTGCGCGACTTTAGAGCCGACAACTGGTAAGAGATGGCAATGGACAGAGGAAAGTGGAGAGTTCTCATATCGGAGACCAAGACTCACTTTATGTCCCTGTGCCAATGGAGTAAGTTATTGTGCGACTTCGTCCGTCAGTCCGTCCGTCCGTCCGTCTATCACATGTCTTATTAACTACTGAACCTATCGGTTTGAACTGGTTTGGACTAGTTATAAATTATTTTACTTTATTTTTATTTTATTTCGAACAAAATCCACGGCTCTTATTATATAACAGGTGTATCTTAAGGCCCAGACTCCGGTATAAATCGCTTATTTAGAAACAATGTTTTGTTTAACTAATTTTGTGCGTTCGATTTGTAATTCATATATGTTATAGTTAAGGATACGCGCTAGAGCGCCTAAATCGTGAAAACACGATTTCGTAAAATTTTCTCGATAGAAAAAAAATCCAAAGATGACTCCAAATTTATCTTAAAACCGTTTTTATGCGATGAATACTTCAATTTAGATCATGAAACTTTATACAGTGATTCAACATAAGATAAATAAGTGCACTGTAATTTACATTTTCAAAATTCCTTTTATTTGTACCATAAAATGAAAATACAAATGAATGAGTATAATTCGGAGCCACTTCAACGTTATGTCGCACTCTTCTTACCGGTTAACTCGCGTATTTCACTTCTCGCTCACCCTAAATGATAAATGTCTGCGCCTTAAGTCAAAACTTAAAGACAATAGAGGATTTACATTTTATAATTTAAATACTTATACATTGACGACGTAAATCACTTACCGCACTAAATAGGACCATGATTTTAAATATAAAGAATTACAATATAAAAATCTTGAGATAAGTATAACTTACACAACAACCATAACCACACACGCACACTAAACATCAAATATATACATTCATACATACACATAAGATACACATTCATACATCGCCTATACACCTAAAAATAAATACACATGCTTAATTTAACTGTCCTATGTAAGAACGTCCACATCTATACTGACTGTGTGAGCTTTAGAGTAGTAGGTATGTTTCATTAGTTAAGATGTTTATTTAGGAGTTGGAGAACTTCCCGCTTGAATAATACTGATCCTCTTCTATTGCAAGCAAACAAATATTTCAATTTTAATGGCCAACAGAGCCAAAATGGTCAAAATTATAAAATACGGTTACTAGGTCAAATGGGATATCATACATATTAACTTAATTTTATTTTGTACAGTTTTGGAAGGTATGATGAAATATTTGTAGGTTTGGAATCTTCGCTGCGCGAGTCCTACTCGTAGGTACTTGACCGGATTTGTTTTTTTTAAAAATGGGGATTTTTTACAGGATAAGCAATATTTATATTAGCTTCTTGCATTTTCCGCCTGTAGGCATCGATATTTTGAATTTTTTGATTAATTTGAAACAATTTCAACCTTAGGAATTACTAAATAAGCAATATTACGTTTTTTATTATTAGGTATGCAAAATAAATTTTTTCACAATACGCAAAGGCTAACTGGAAGAGAATGCTTGCATTAAATTCGCCTATGTACAGATATATTAATATTTGTGCAATAAAGAATTTTCAATCCGTGTTGATGACGACCTCCGTGGCGCAGTGGGCGAATAGCCGGCTGAGACACAGGAGGTAGCGGGTTCGATTCCCGCCGCGGAACAAAGGTTTGCATGATCTACAGATATTTGTTCCGGGTCTGGATGTATTTTTATATACCTATTATAAGTATGTATTTACAAAAAAAACTTATATATGTATTCTATCAGTTATTTGGTTCCCATAATACAAGCTCTGCTTAGTTTGGGGCAAGATAGCGATGTGTGAAATGTCCAGCAATATTTATTTATTTATATTTAATAAATTAAACCAAATCTCACACTCGTAGTAGATAAATAGATAATTCTTTATTGTTACACCAAATTACAATAACTTAATCGAGATAACTTAAAGACTAATACGTGGTGGTACAATGGGCGGCCTTATCACTTAAAGCGATCTCTTCCAGGCAACCTTTGGATGAACTGGATTGACAAAACGTGAGATGCGGTGTTACAATAAATACCTGTTTAAGTAGGATAAAAAATAAATAAATACCTAAACCTAAAATATACCTACATATACTTACATGACTAAATATAAAATACATTTATCCTTAAAAAATATATCATCATCATCTCAGCCCGTTTGCACCCACTGTTGGGTATAAGCCTCCTCTTTATTACGCCATTCTTTCCGGTCCCTTGCGAGTCTCATCCATTGACACCCAGCTATGCTTTCAATGTCATTCGATCATCAGGCGAGTGGTCTGTCTCTTGGTCTACGAGCATCCTTGGCCACCACTCTGTAATCGCCTTCGTCCAACGCCCGTCATCCCTCCTAACCAAGTGTCCAGCCCATCTCCACTTCAGCCCTGAGATCCTCATATCCACGTCCACAACCTTTGTATGACGTCGGATTTCTACATTGGGTGTGTGGTCCAAGAGTGATATACCGAGCATGGCACGCTCCATTGCCCGTTGAGCTACTCTAATCTTTGCATGTATTCCTTTGTGAGCGGCCATGTCTCGGAACCGTAAGTAAGAATGGGCAGGACACATTGGTTAAACACCCTGGTCCTGAGGCATTGAGGGATTTTAGACTTTAGGACGGTCTTCTAACTTACTAAAGGCGGCCGGCCCATCCTAGCTGGACTCCTCTCGAAATCTCTTGTTTCTGGGAAAGTGATCCAACCGATAAACAGTGTCCAAGATAAATGTATTTGTCCACTGCCTCTATTGGGCAGTTACCTACGATTATGTTAGGTTTTGGACCAGCAAGATTGGTATATATTAAAAATATATATTGAAAGGAAATACAACTTAGTAAGTAATTATATCCTACAAAAAGTATATATCTTGTATAACACGTGTGAAATTCTCGTGTATATATTTGATTGCTAAGCAAAGATTTGTTAATAATGGCGCGTCTTTTGCAAGCTTTTCAATATTAAGGTTTATGTTTGTTTCAGTTGAATTTTGTGTTTTTATTTGCGTCAACGAGTCTTGGAGGTCATGTATTAAGGAGGTGCCATTATAAATCAGTAAGTACATTGAAGAATATTAATATACTTTTTGCAGAAAATTTGGTTAAGTAATGTTGTTTGAGGTGAAATAACACAAGCAAATAAATACAACCAAAAAAGATTGAAAAAGGGTAACTACTTTTAAGCGACGAAGGTGAGTGACGTACTAGCCATTGAAAGATTTCAGATTTATTTATTTCATCTTAATTATAACATTGGTTGTTACAGGCGTGTCAATTTTTACATTATAAAACTTATAATAACAGAAAGATTATACAATTATTTACATTAAAAATACAGAAGAAACAGTTGAATCACCTAAAGACCGTTGCAAACGATCTATAACTATATATACTTTGTTTTGTAAATATCCAGAGATGTATGAAAAACATCCAGACCCAAATAAAAAAATAGCAGTACTTGTGCTGCTGTGTTCCGGTTAGATGGTAATGGTACGTTCCTGTAATTACTGGCACATAGGCATACCAGCTAAATCCTATAGTATGGCAACGTATCCACATAGAGATCAAGACAACATAACAGCTTGTTTTGAATTCTATGTGGATATCCATGGGCTGCAGTAGCCACTTAACATCTGGTGGACTGTATGCTCGTTTGCCATATAAGTAGTATAAAAAAAAGACTCGGAACAAATATTTGTAGATCATGTAAACATTACTCCCGCTGCGGGAATCGAACCCGCTACCTCCTCGGCGTGTCTCAGCCGGCTATTCTCCCACTGCGCCAAGAAGTCGTCATGGTGGCGTTCTTGTAAAAGCACTTCAGCACTTCGATAGTCAATGCGGCACCGCTGAAGACTGCAGCACTCCCCAGGCCTCGACCGAATCGAAGGCTATCGTGGTCCACAAACGCTAGACATTATAGGCTGATTTGGCTCTTCGGTTTTCTGTATAATCTGCCGCAGCATATTTTTTCAGCTTTTCAGAAACTGGCTTGTTCGGGAGTTCGTTATTATTATTATTGATCGAGCGAAGCGAGGTTTCTAAATTAACTTGGGCTAATATACTTGGGCGTTGTATGTATGTATGTATGTTTGTTTGTCCGAGGACAACTTTCGAAGCATGGATTCGAGTTGTGAAATTTAATACATAAATAGGCAGTGATGGCACAATTTTGGTGTGACTAAATCAGCTAAAAATGTTGGGGGGTTGTTGAGATATTGGGGTTCAACAGGGGTAAAACAAATGAAAATGAAGCTACTAGTTCAAGTAGGACGTTAAATAAAAGGTATTCATTAGTACATTTAGACTCCGCTTTTATTTTTCGTAAATTCTTAATAGTTTTTAAGTTATTAGCCATAATAAAAACTAAATTTAGTCAAAATTCACAGGGTACACCAGTGACCCCACAATGCTGTAATTTGGTATGCGTGTAGCTTAAGTGACACAAATATAAGCAAAGGTCTGAAATCTAGAATAACTGCAATTTGTACCCCAAAAAAATAAACCACAATACATGAACTCCCGTTACCTGTAATTTGAATTGAACTACAGGTCAAGTAGGTTGGTTTAAACGTTTCGTTGGACTGTTTTGTTAGTCAACAATTACAAATAATATTTTTTTGTTTTAATCGGAGACTCGCGAGATTTCTGTTTGGGGCGAACCACTAGTTATGTAGGAAGGAATTATTTTTAAATGCGCGGTGTCAACAATGTTTAGTTTCGTGGTAAGAACAGCTTATTCCAGAAATGGTTACCTTTCACGAATATAAACAATATTTTAATTTTTATGTATAAATAAAACTGCTAAGTTATGGTAGAAAAGGCAATTTTCATTTAAAATACGTTGTATTATTAACTTATAAATTAACTAGTTTGTGAACTTTACTTCAAGTTTCATGGAGATTTTCTATTTAAAATATGTTACGTTTTCACATTAAATGAAGCAATTTTTGTACTTTTGTTCAAGCTGCATGGACATTTTTTATTTGACTTGCTGACCCAGCCCGGCCCTGAATGAATGAAAAATTCTTTTCACACCACCTGCTTGACAATTTAAATTACAGTGTAAACTCCATGTTACGTCACTCGTTTTAACGACAAACTCTCTAAAGCGTCGACATCACTCACCTTTGGTTGGTTTAGCTTGTCTTGCATACTATGGTACACTCTGTATAGCATTACACCCACTCTCAATAACGACAACAATTTCTAATAAAAAGTTCTTTTTAAGTTGCCAAATTAATAAAAACTGCGCAGCTGTGTATATCCTTTTGTCGTTTTATTATCCTAGACCATAATAAACTCGACTGTCGGCATCATACACACCAAACCTTCTAAGAAATCCGTTCTCTTGTTTACAAAATGGGATTGCTTGCACGTGTAGCTGCAGACTGTTGTTAGTAGAAGTGATGGATTTTATCTATACGTTGTCATATTCTTATAATAACAGACTATACGCAATAGCGTTCAAATTAAAACAGATTTTTATTGTAGGTACTATTTAACAAGACAAATCAGATATAAACGTTTTCTTTTTCTAATACAGATTTTACTTCTCTCCATTTAACGACAACTCTCTATAACGTCAAAATATGCTCAGTCCCTTGAGTGTCGTTATATAGAGTTTACACTGTATATCACCGAAAGCAGGTAATTAAAGCCCTATGGCTAAACCGGGATAAAAGTTGTACTGAATTTTATCATGCCCTCGCGGGCATAATGTGATTTGAATTTGGAACCTCATCTGTATTAAAGTTTGAACCAAAGAGACCCTCACAATAAGAACTTATTCGTAAATCGAACTAACCCAGCACAGAATGCACCAACCTAGATTTGTTTTTTTTTGGTCTAGCAGATGTGTGAAAAGTAGAGTCTTCTCCTCGTGGATAAAGCTGTCTGCATCTTGGGCGTGTTTATATCCATCTCTGCACTCAGGATTCTAGTAACTCCCTCGCTCCTTATATCTAGAATCCTTCGTTACGTTCGAGATTCATTAAAGCGTCCGTGACGCAAGACACTGCTTTACCCCTCGTTTAATAATTTACTTTTATTGTACAAATTTAAAATAATCTGTAAATAGGCGAACTTAATGCCAAATAGCATTCTCTTCCAGGCTTTATACGGGTTAGTATCAAAATAAAATATAGCACTCAGGGAAAGTATATCTTGCATTACGTGAATGCTTAACTTCTATGCAAACAAGCAATATAAGTAATAATAGATCAGTAAATAAATAATGTATAATGAACCGACCAAGCGATTGATACATACCCAGTTTTACCCAACTACGGAAAAACCTTATGGAAGGTTATTTTACCAGTCTATGTATGTATTTAAGTATTACCCGTGCGCGATAAGTTGGGACCTGAGCGCGGTGACGTCATATTGGCGTGTTTGTACCGCCAGCAAAAAAGCGAACATAACAAGCAGCCGCCCGCGGCTTCGTCTTTGTTTTTTTTAACCTAATTTATTATGTTACTCAGGGAGGACGCTGCTTTTTATCTAATCTTTTTTACACTATTTGAATAAAATAAAATTACAATGTTTAAGTTTATACATTTATTTTATCTATTATTTACATTATCTCATCTTCGTCACTACTTAGTGGTACCTCGTCCTCAGTCTCACTATAATCACTTGACGAAGAGGTATCCGATAAATTTACAATTAATTGCGATTCATTCGTCTCTTGTAAGAGGT
This sequence comes from Philereme vetulata, assembly GCA_918857605.2. Taxonomy (NCBI): domain Eukaryota; kingdom Metazoa; phylum Arthropoda; class Insecta; order Lepidoptera; family Geometridae; genus Philereme; species Philereme vetulata. Next base: position 14,917,525 of record OU975425.1, read on the forward strand.
CATCGTCCCAATACTTTTGTCGAAGCCTGTCCACGTGGTTGACTTCTTTTTTCCAGACAACAAAACAATAACACAAACGAAAACTAAAAGAATCCAGAGCGCGTCGTTACGTGACGTAGGCCAGTACGAGACTAAAAACCCTAGTAAAAAATAGTGATGCGAACGGTACAATACGGGCGCCATCGGGGAAGTGCAGGGGAAGCGGTCGGGGAGTCGCATTCCTAGCAGGTCCCAAGTTATCGCGCACGAGTAATATGTATGTATCATACATACATACCGTAGTTAGGTAAAAATGGATATGTATTAAACGTGAGCCTTCTTTATGTATCATATCTTATCTATCATACTTAAATACATACATAGAGTGGTAAAATAACCTTCCTTATGGTTTTTCCGTAGTTGGGTAAAAATGGGTATGTATCAAACGTGAACCTTCCTTATGTATCATACATACATACATACATAGAGTGGTAAAATAACCTTCCTTATGGTTTTTCCGTAGTTGGGTAAAATGGGTATGTATCAAACGTGAACCTTCCTTATGTATCATACATACATACTTAAATACATACATAGAGTGGTAAAATAACCTTCCTTATGGTTTTTCCGTAGTTGGGTAAAATGGGTATGTATCAAACGTGAACCTTCCTTATGTATCATACATACATACTTAAATACATACATAGAGTGGTAAAATAACCTTCCTTATGGTTTTTCCGTAGTTGGGTAAAAATGGGTATGTATCAAACGTGAACCTTCCTTATATATCATACATACATACTTAAATACATACATAGAGTGGTAAAATAACCTTCCTTATGGTTTTTCCGTAGTTGGGTAAAAATGAGTACCTATGTATCAAACGAGATATGCCTATAGCTTCCCACTTTTGAGATATCTTCTCGCGTCTCTGTGTACTGAACTGAGTAATCCAAAGATGTCTATCATTAGGATAATAAAATTACAGTCGTGAATTATATTACTTTTAACCCACAAGGCAAAGAAAGGTGTTATAAGATTGACGCCTGTTCCTGCCTGTGTGTCTGTCTGTCTGTCAGTCTGTGGTATCGGAATTTTTAAACGATTCGATTATATTACTTCTAACCCACAAGGCAGACAAAGGTGTTATAAGATTGACGCCTGTTCCTGCCTGTGTGTCTGTCTGTCTCTGTGTGGTACTTATCGTAATTCTTAAACGATTCGGACGCTGTTTTTAAGGTTCCATACCCAAAGGGTAAAACGGGGCCCTATTACTAAGACTCCGATGTCTGTCTGTCCGTCTATCACCAGGCTGTATCTCATGAGCCGTGATAGTAAGACAGTTGAAATTTTCACAGAATTTTAAATTTTTATTTCTGTTGCCGTTAACAAATACTAAAAACAGAATAAAATAAATATTAATAATATAAATTTAATATAAATGAATTAATTAAAATAATATTAATATTTAAGAGGGGCTCCTATACAACAGACATGATTATTTTTCCGTTTTTATAGATAATGGTACGGAACCCTTCGTGCGCGAGTCCGACTCGCACTTGGTCGGTTTCTCTGGTTCTTTGATATAACAATATTACGTGGTTTACATGGTTTTAAGCATCGGGGTTTTTTTTTAATTCTACTTGTAATATCCATACTAATATTAAAAATTCGAAAGTGACTTTGTCTCTGTCTGTTTGTTTTCACGTCTAAACGGTTCGTCCGATTTCAATGAAATTTGGTATGCAGATAGATTATGACCGGGGATTTCACATCAAAAAAGGTTTTTATTTTCACAGCTAGAATTAAGTACTGTATTCAGCTCCATATATGTAAGTACTTACATATACGTCAATATTACATACTGGTAAATATCTACTAATCTAATCTACCTTCTTAGCATTCCATTCATGGTATAGTATATCTAACTTATATCTAGAACACGTGTTCAAACCCAACTTACCAAACACAACCCTATCACAACAACATAAAGACTATTTTGCCATATAAATAAATTCACAACTTTCCATTTGTTCTACGAATTTACGAGTCTTAATGCCTAGATATGTGACAAATACGTTGCAAGTATATAAGTTACTGTCCATTACGCTCACACAGGTACCAAAAAACACGTGGTAATAGTGATGGGTTCAATGACTCACCTAAGCATGTACACAC